>OW569407.1:18955984-20215984 GCA_937654795.1 Cistogaster globosa
AAATTAAATAAACTTAGAAGGCTTTTGATATATAAAATTATTAAATAATTTGAAAGTCAAGTATGTTTTGATTTTCTTAAAGCTTAAACATTAAAATTAAATTTTCCTTACACTACGTCTTGACGAGCAATTGATGAGGTAACAAACATTTGTTCATGTTTTTCTGGGTGGAGGAAAAATGGCGATGTCTTGTTTGTTTACAGTTTTTTAAATTTTTTAATTTATTTATTATTGTTTTTTATTATTTCACACACAATTACATATGAATAGAAAAATTTACAAGCTCTTAGGCATAAATTCAATTTTGTTTAAAATTTTTAAAATGAAAGTGACATTTGATGGCAGACATCGTTGTTCGAACATATGTTCCGATAACGCTGTTTGAAGAAGAACATGACATCGACAACGATGGTATAGACAAATCATATTAAAGTACGCACATGAAATTGTTCAATGGTTGGACAAATTAATGGCTCGTCAAGACGGCATGTTATTCTGGCAGAAACAATTTCTTTTATTATTTTCTTTATTTGGTCCGACGACTTTGTCAGCGTCTCATTCTTAATTTTCTTATAATTCAGATTTAGAAAAAAGTGTTTTTCGATATTTATTGTAAAGTCATGTAAACAGTGTTAAAAATAAGCCTTCTTCAAGTGTTTTAGTACCATTTTACCGATGAAATTGGGTGCTTTTACGTTTGTATCTCTATTTTCTCTACTAAATGACTTATTTATATGAAAAAAAGTGTTCTATGTTTGAATCAAGAATCTAAGGGACATCCACACAAAATTTTATTCAAATTCATCCAGCAGTTTCTACTTGATGCGAACACAAACAACCAGATAGATAAACAAAATTACTAAAAATAGGTGTTTTGTATTCCATATCGATTACCATTCACACTAACAACTAAATTTTTAAAATATAATAATAAAAAAATTTAATTCATGCGCCTAAAAGTAGAATTTCTTTTTATCATTTATTATCTTAAGTTATGCAATTTATTTTGCATAAATTAAAACAGGCAATAAAATATAAGCCAATTTCTTAAAATCTGAGTTAGTAAAGGTTGTTAAATTTATTATTATTAATTAAAGGCTACAAACGTAAAGCAATAAAGTAGCAAATATTAATCTAAAGTTAAAATTTTTATAGCATAATTTTGGGAAAAAGCTCATTTTAATTTTTCATGGTGGAGCAGTTATTGTTGCCGCTGTGTAAAAGAAATACAAAACATCTTAAAACAGCATTAATGTTCATTCACTAAAAAGGTGAAAAATTAATTAATTTTTTATATTCAAACTACTGCCATTTTTTTAAACTAAACAAACAAACAGCCGGGCAACTTCACTTATACTGGGTTCACACACGGTAACTTTTCTTCCAGCAAGTCTGATCTTTGTGGAAAAGAAGAAGTGCAGAATCATTTTATTTCTTGTTTTCTCACCCACAAAATTCAGAATTGCTGCAAGAAAAATTTGACGCGTGTGAACTCGGCTTACTAACTCACTGCCACATCGTATTTTCTAATGTTTTAAAAATTCAACACGCCCTTACTTTGTTTTGCTCCAGTGAAGCGTTTGTTTTTCTTTAATGGAATTATAGACGCTCCTAGAAGAAAAAAATAATTGTTAGCACTGGGTGTGACATGATTAATATTTTAAATAACTTTGTGTTGTGCAAAACTGGACAAAATTAGTTTGGATAAAACTTAAGGCGAATTTTAGTCATTTCTATCAACTTTTTTATTTTTTTTGGGAATAATGTTTTATCATTTATACGATAAAATATAAATATTACTGATAAAAACTAACAAAAACTCATTTTATCGATCTTGGCTATTTTCGATATTGATTTTGGCGAAGTCGTATAAAAATTTGACAATCCTGACGGTACACTTCACCACAAAAAGTGGAAAAAGTTTATAACTAAGTTTGTCATTTCGTTTGTAATTTCTACAATATCCATTTCCGACTCCATAGAATGTATTTATTTTTACTTCTTATGCGAAACGAAGTCGATAGAGCGATGTCGGTCTGTCCGTTTGTTTGTCCGTGTTAGTGTTGACATAAAGTTTGTCGAGGCAGAGGGCTAAACACCACGCCTGCCCTTAATTATTTGCAAACCATTTAGTACAATGAAGTAACTCCAATAATAATAACAAAAAAAAAAAAAAAAAAAAAACGAATAAATGGGGCGATAGAGAATTTAAAAAAAAAAAAAATCATTAAATTGGCTGTCTCTCTCGTTTGATTGTCAATATGGAGATCATTTAAAAACTTTGAGAGATCGTTCAGGAAATACAAAAATATTTAAATGCTTATTTTTAAATGCTTAACCCATTAAGAGCTGGGGCCATTTTTATGTAAAATAAATTATATATAGTGTTTAATTTTTTTAATTTTCTGTACCCGCAATATTTTTTTTTTATAGAAGCTAAGTATGTGGCCGTGACGGATATGGCATGGTCGCTAACTTTGCACCACAGATTCTTGATTTTAGTGTTGCTTAGTAGTAGCTACTACTCATGTCGACATCACAATTTTGCTTAGATGTTCGTTAATCTAAACCTACTACGAGGGCTGCTCTATATATTTCTGGCCTAATAGTGAAAATGCGAATATTTATTATCAAAAATGGTTTTATTGTTTTTCAAAGTATTCTCCAGCATGATTTCTACCGTTTTGCATGCGCTCAAACCAGTTGTCGAAGCACTATTTCCACTCCGATTGAGACACCTTTAAAGCATGGTTTTTGATCACTTCACTTCACTTGGCAGCTTCTTCTTGATGTGCGGAAACAAGAAGAAGTAATTAGGTGCCAAGTCAGGGCTGTATGGCGAATGACCCATTAATTCGACGTTCTGGCCGGTCAAAAACGCTCTGGTTTGAGCCGATGTGTGAGAGCTCGCATTGTCATGGTGAACAATGATTCGTCTTCTCTTGTTTTTTTTTCGAATTTCTCCGATGACTTCAGGCAAACAAATTGTAGTATACCACTCAAAAGTGACCGTCCTACGTTGCTCAAGCGGAACAGTAGCCACATGACCAGTTTTGCCGAAGAAACAGGCGACCATTTGCTTCGAAGTGCTTCTTCCACGAACAACTTTCGTTGGATTTTGCTCGTCTTTGAAGACCCACACTTTCAAATTGTGCGGGATCCAACGAGAACAAACCTTTTTTACTGCCAGGTGTTCATGCAGTATCGAATGTATGCTGATGGAAGAAATGTCCAAGGATGTCTCTATCTCTCGGTATGTCGCATGTCGATCTTGCATTATGAGTTCACGCACGGCATCAATGTTCTCTGGCACAACAGCCGTTTTTGGACGACCTTCACGGAATTCGTCTTTGAGCGTGCTTCGGCCACGATTAAATTCAGTATATCAATTTTTCACAGTACTATAGGATGGTGCTTCATCGCCATACAAAGATTTAAGTTCATCAATGCACTCTTGTCGTGATAATCCACGTCGAAAGTTGTGAAAAATGATGGCACGAAAATTTTCACGAGTTAATTCCATTTTTTTCTATATTAATTTTTTCAAGTCACTGTAAACAACACAAATAATGGTCGTAAGTCAAAACGTTTTGAGTACGATTATGCTTAAAAATGACAAACTTTCCAATGGAACTGTCAGATTGCACTTGGCAGCACTCAGTGTTGCCAGGCCAGAAATATATATAGCAGCCCTCGTATACAATCTGTAAAACAGTATTTTATTAAAGTTGTATTACTTTTACTGTCGCTATAACAAATTAAGAATTAAAGAGACGCGATCTTTATTTCTATTAAATTTTCTTTCAAAGAGACACTTGAAATTTACTTTGTAAGAATAAATTAAGTTTAAACCTTAACATACAAACACTTTAAATTCACGCAAAGTGTGCCCTGCGTAAAAATAAATATAAGAAAGAACAATTTTACACTACGGAATTTTTTGTGAAACTGTATTGTTTTTGTATGTTTGCAAGAGGTGTAGTGAAGCAAACGAAGTAAGCAAAATAGCATGGCTTGACGCGTTAACGATAAATTTCTCCTAAATTAAGTTTCAATAATTTTTTAAATATTTTATAAATACGGCAGATAAAAATTAATATTATACGGTCACCAATTAAGTTGGAGTATATTTTATTGCTTGGTTTATTTCTCACGAAAAACATACTGATAACAAAACCAATTTTTCTAAGAAGTTTATTTAATCTGCTTGTCAATAACTTTTAAAAATTTGAATGAAATCTTCGAAAATAATTTTGTGATTTGCAGTTAAAAATAACAACATTTGGAGAAACTTAAGCTTTGACAGTTTTTAAGTAACACACAGCATGTCAATTTAAAACACCTGCTTAAATTATGGTGTAGGCATTTTTTAAAATTTCATCCATTAGTTTTCCTCCAATTGTCGATTCAAAAAAAAAAACCAAACTTTATATCTTTTTTTTTAAATATTGCTATAAAAGTTTATTAAATAGCTTTATACTCCCGAAGTATGTTAAACATTTAATTGTAGTTGTCTAAAATATTCACACCCATAAAAAAATTTGGGTTACTTTAAGTTGTTATTATAGATTTTTTTAATTGTCTTATAACCGCAACTATATGTATATAAAAAATAAGTTGCCAGATCTTTTCAAATTTAAAGAATCTAGACGTTTTTAATCGACTGTAATGAAACTTTTAGCAGAGATCCTGTATTTACTAGCATAAATGTACACAGTTAAATAAATAAAGTAGTTTAAAAAAATAATTCATACCGTGTTTTATTTTGCTATTGAAAGAACATAACGCGTCAATCATAGGTTTCGTATTAATATTTGTTCAGGTTTCTTGTCGAAAATTTAAGATATTTGCCTATAGCTTGAAGAATTCAAGTCCTCAGAAAGAACACTTTTTCATTTTTAATATTCCAAAATATACGATTCGCTACAACCTTCGTCAGCATTGATAACTACTTTATTAATAAATACAAAGAATGCTAATGAAAGTTGTAGCGAACTTAAAAGTATTTTACGTTCTGTTGGTATCTAAACAGTGAGACACATTAAATGCTGTGGGTAATCGTAGTTTTACAGGACGAAAGTCAGTGGTTACCAGTCGGATTCCTATTTATAGCTACCAACCAGAAATCTTCGAGGAATAAAGTGGGTCAGAAATGGACCACATTGTTTGTGGTTACTATGAGGTCTACGATCCTCCAATTTCTTTAAAATATATGCATAACAAACGGCTGCTGTGATTTTTACATACGCGTATATGTGCAAAAAAAAAAATGAGTGCAAAAATTTGTAAATTAAAAAAAAGAAATACAACATAGATTTAATGAATCTGAATGGGAATAAATTAAAACTTCGCAGCTTAGAACGCACAGGTTAACTTCGGACCATCACTTTGAAGCTCCACGGAATCCACCACTAAAATTATTCTTTTTTCTTCAAAATAATTATAATTTTAATTAATTATCTTTGACGCGTGTACACAGATGTTACAGTATAAACCACCGATATTTTTTCTTGTAGTTACGAGTCTTGTCTTAAATATTTGAATATAATAAACTTAAGAAAACATTTATATTTTATTGTGAATAAAAAACGACATTGATATGCTAATGATAATAATCATATGATTTACTTCAGTCTCTCATATTTTTACTATAGTGCGTCATAAAAAGTTTAAAACAGTTGACAAATAAAAGTTCAGCAACCGTTTTACAAATAATCTAGACTGGTTTTGAAATTTTCAAACATAAAATTGAATATTATCTGATTTAGAAAAGAAATCCGTATCTAACAGATAGATATTAAAAAGAGAAAAGTAATTTTTACTAAAAATTTTGCTAAAATTAAAAACAAGGGCATAATGTACATTAAAATGGATTAATCCTTGCAATATTTTTAATGTTTCTGCTTTTTCCATCTCTACTGTACTGAACGATGTACAGCTTTAATCAAACGAAGAAAATGAAACTGACAAAATACTGAAATATTCCCGTCTAATGTGTGAACTGGTAGAAAATAATTTGTCTGAGGCAGAGGTTGATAGTTCTTAACCCAACGATAACAAAGCAAAAATTCCTGATAAAACGATGAAAATAATCGTGTCAATGTGTGACGACATAAAACGACTATGAATGAAATGTAATTAAGGTACGAACACCACTACGGCTATCGCATTCCGTGTCACAAGAATCCGATTTTAATCAAAAATTAAGAAATTTTAACTTTCACATTTTTATTTTGAAAAAAAAAAATCAATTAAAATTTTACTTTTTAGGCTTTGGTTCATTTTTAATTTTTCTTGTTTTCTTTGGAAAATGTCCGCGTACATTTGAAAAATAATTTTTCTTAATAAAAGTTAAATTAAAAATGAACCAAAGCCGAAAAAGTAAAATTTTAATTTAATTTATGAAGATCACTGGTTCAACTCCTGGCTGGGACTAAAATTAAAAAATAATTTAAATTAAATAAAAATATACCAAAAAATGATTTCTTAATAATACTTGTGAGAACATTCAGGGGGCTGTTAAGCGCATTTTAATAAAAAATAATAATAAAAAAAAAATCATAAGATTGCCTAAGAGATTGAAAATCATTTTATTTCGTTTTTTTTTTGTCATATAATTCAAAGAAAATAAAAACAGTAAAGAAAAAATATTTCAAGTTACAAAAAAATAATCAAGCTTGAGGCCATTTTGTGTTATTAAATATTTTTGTTATTTTTTTCCAATATTTCGATGTCCATCGTATATCATTACCAAGAAATCAAGTATTAACTTAACATGCCGGTTTAATCTGTTTTTTTTTTTTTTTTTTTTTTTTTTGTATTTGAAAGCGTTATTTTTCTTTTTGTTATTATTTTATGCTAATTTTCAAGGCTGTAGCTTTGAATTCTTAGCGTCTTTTTATCATTCTTTACATTAGGCACGTAGCATATTTTTCGCTTCTATAGTCTGTCGCCTAATCTGAAATTAAGATCTGTCACAAAGTTAGATGTACGGTACTCATTTTTACCAATTATGAAATAAAAATCGTCTAAGTTTAAAAATAAAAGAATGTGTAAGGCGATCAAGGAAACTTTTTAAGTAAATAATTTTGAAAATTACCTTAAATTAATGAAGGAATCCAAGCGTTAACTTATTTTTTGTTTTGCAGTTTTTATTATAAATTTTGTTACTAAAATTTGTATGTTATAATTTTGTTAATAAAATTTTTAAATCCATGCACAATTTATATTTACACTACCTTCCTTAATCAATATTTTATTTTAATCTCTTTTTTGCAATACGCTTGATTCCATTTACTTTCAAATTTATCTCTGTTACTTTACTTTATGTTCCGCAAAATAAAAAAAAATATTTTCTTTCAACTGTTGATGTTTCATTGAAACCACAATGAACATTGGAAAATGAGCATTTTCTTTTTATTTCTTTTATGTTTTAATCCCTCATTTTTTTAGTTTAAATATTTTTGGCAGCGAATTTTTATTGCATACTTCAAAGGGTAAAAAGAAAGCTAAAATTGGTAAATAATTAAATAATAAAGTCTAAAACAATGTAATACATTAGTTGAGTTTCTCTTTTCGTAGCAGGGAAAAATAAATTTCACAAAATATATTGAAAATACTTAAAGTTACGCATTTTGTTAATGTAAAAATTAATCCAGCCATTACGATTTTTTTTAAAGTTTTTTAATTTAAAATTTTTTTTCGATCGCCTTAACTTAATAAACAGAATATTTTAGTTATATTTTCTTTTTTATTTGCTGTTCATTTAATGGTTTTTTATGGTCGTATTCAGTCATGCTTCAGATTGTATTATTATATTGTACAGTACAGTGCAAAAAGTTTAAAATAAAATATTTTTATCCAAAGAAAATTGCAAGCAAATTCCATCTTAGACGATCCAATAAATTTTATTAAACTTTTTTATTAAATTTCAATATTAATTCCACGATCAACATAGAAAATTCTTAATATTTTATCATTCAAGCGCTATTGTTTTTAGTGGTCCCGGTTGGTATGAAAATAAAAGGTAATAAAGGTAATAAAAGTAAATAAATATTTATATAAAGGAAGCTTTCCGAATGAGAATGATAGAAAAACAGTTGGGATATGGTGTCCATTAATAATTAAAAAACAGAAATGTGTGGTTTGCAAATCAAGTTTTTAATTTTAATATTCTTAGACGAATTACTTTGTTGCAGTTATGAATTTCAGCTCGATATTATATGGTAAGCAGCAATGTATTTAACAAACATAAGCCTAACTAAAAACTAATAACTTACCGCAACAAATATATAGTAATAATAATTTACAATAAAAATAAAAGTATTAAAACTTCATATTTGTGTTTAATTTTATAAATATTTATTAAATCACTTTACATCTTTTTGTGATGACTCTCACTTTTTTCAATAAATTTTTTTATTTTCATATCAATATAAATTTAGTTATGCCATAGTGTAGCATTACAAACATTATAATTTTCTTTCTTTCGTTAATGTATATAATTAGCGAAGCCTAATGTAGATATTTATTGCATTTATAATATAAGTTATGCTAAACTATAGTTTTTTTTGCTTTATTTATTAACCGACTTTAAAAATTATAAATTCGACTGAATGTTGCATTTTTATGTTTGTGCCTGCAGAAATCAGTTATTTCTAAACCGATTTTGAAAATATTTTGTAATTTGTTTGATTTTACTCATAGATTGGTCCCGATTTAAAAACATTTTATAGTCTTAAAAATTAAAGGGGGTCCCCATACACATACATGTTTTTTAGGTGTATGATGAACCGTAAACCGCACTTTTTTTAAAATAAAAAAAAGTATTGCTACCACTCTCAATAGCAAAAATAATACAAAAATGAGTTTTAAAATTAAAGGGTGTACCCATAATTGACGTAAACTGACTTATATGCGCCTATCTTTTGAACCGTTATAGACCAATGCTTGAAAATTAGACAGTTATAAAAACAAGTATAAACATTCAAAATTATAAATTAAAGGGCGTCCCAATAGCTAATGAAATTTGATGTATGTTGCCAAACTTTTGAACTGTAATAGCGAGACTGTTGTAATTTTCAAAACAAGTACAAAATTGTATTTGGAAATAAAAGAGGTTCCAATAGATGATGTTAGTTGATGTATGTGGCAAAACTTTTGAACCGTTATAGACAGACAGCTGCAACATAAAACGGACTTTTGAATTTATAAATTTAAGGGTGTTCTTATATTTGAGGTAAATTGATCAATCGTTTGAACTTTAAAATTATAAATTATAGGGTGCCACAATAGTTGCTGTTATTTGATCTATATGACCAATCTCTTGAACAGTTGTTGACAGTTGACTAAAATTTGCCCGAAACTTTATTGTTAAGTCCTCTATAAAAAATAGCAAACTTGAAATTATAAATAAAAGGGTGTCCCTATAACTGACCTATATGGCCCTGTCTTTGAAGCTGTTACAGACAAACTCTTAAAAATCAGACATGTCCATTACAATATCAAGTATAATAACAGGAATAAATATTTAAGATTAGAAATTAAAGGGTGCCCTAACAGTTGTCATTTGATGTATATGATCAATCTTTTGAACAGTGATAGACTTACGCTTAGAATTTAAACAAATTTTGTTTTACTGTGTCAGCAATAAAAAGTGTAAAAAATAAAGATTAACCACATAAATGCTAATTTTTCTTAATTAATTTGCATTCATATTTTGTTCTACAAAATATTAAAAATTCTGACGCAATCTTTTTCGAATATAATGTAATTAATGTATAACTACCGTCCTAAAGAAATAAAATTTTAAGTTTGTCTGTTTTGAAGTCGGTATTTTTTTTTTTTTTTTAATTATTTGTTTCCTTTAGTTTGCTTTCATTTTTGATATACATTTTTTTTGCTTATTATAATATTTTTGTTGTTATTCTTGGCTTTACGTCAAAAGGAAATTATGATATCGTCTTGAACACTTTATTTTTGCAATATAAATAAACAAACCGAATATTACCAAGAAATGGTTTTCATAATTAAGAAGAAATTGAGTAAAACGAAATTATTAGTAAACATTTCTTTTTTACATTTTTAATTAAAGAAACAAACTAACGCAAAGATTTTAAAGCGGAAACGGATATTGCGTAACATTAACTTAACGGAAGTCATGCAGAAACAGTAAAAATTGTACGGTTTTACTTAAAAAACAGCTTTATTAAAACAACATCGACAACAATTATTTTTTTCTAAAAGCAATAGTTATAAAATCCAGGAAACAATGAACGTTAAAAATTTATAAAAATCTATTTAAGGGAAAATCTATAAGATTTTTTGTTGTTTTATCATCAATATTGATAAAGAGTTAATAATTTTAAAGTAATTTTCTTGCAAATGTACATCTCATATATATTTTTTAAATTAGTTAAGTATTTTAAAAGTTATAAAATGGCTCCAAGTTGTCAGTAAAACGCAGTTCATTTACGTAACTACCCAGCAAACATTTGAAATAAGATTTTTTTTTATCAAATTGAAATTTATCTTTCTATAATCGTCAGCTCATTAACGGGTACACTAGTTGTTATTAAAAAAGGAACCGCTGCTTTCTCTATTCGAAGTAGTAAGGTCGTCTGGAGTTAGAGTGCTCTTTATTTCGATAAATTTGAAAATAATTGTTGAATTCTCGAGCCTCTGCTATCGTGTTATATAGTGTGTATCGTAAACTCCTTATACTCTTTACCACAGTTACAAAATATTTCTAACCCAATTAGATATATATTCCGAGTTCTTAAATGTAGCGAAGTCGATTGTAGTAGACATAGTTTTAAAATTTTTAATGTTAAAAATCAGCAAGATCGGTCTATGGCCTACAAGACAGCGCCTGCTCCTATTTTTTCCATATCATTTGGAAAAGATCTAGTTTAATGAAGTAACTGCAATAAAAAAAATAAAAAACAAACAAAAATAATAATTGGCGCAACGTTGTCCGAGTTATGAGCCTCTTAACTTTTTATAGAAAAGCACAAATGTCAATATGGTTATCATTTAAAAGCTTTTGAAGGGATCTTGCAGGATATACTAAATTTTTGTTTTAAATTGCTTAACCAATGAAGAGCCGATGAAATTTGTATGTTAAATTACATATAGAACTAATTTTTTTTTCTTATTTTTTAATTCTTTGTCAGCCGAATATTTGGTTTTTTGATTGGAGTTACTTCACTAAACTTGATTTAGATCTATGATGAAGGGTATATAAACTTCATCATAGCCGTATATAAAATTCTTATTTGTTTTAGTTAATATTTGTTGTTGGTAATTTGCATAGAATTGAGTGTGCCGTATGGCAGCGTAGGTATTTAAATTTATTTTTTCAATTATGTATAATTTTCAAGCGGTTACCTGAATTTAAATAAAATTAGATGCTTTCATGGAAAAATGAATCAACTTCATATTATTTCTTGTGAATTGGACACCAATTAACAATTAGTAATCGAACTGTTATAGTTCTGTAGATGAAAGAGAAGAAAAGAAATCGAATATTCACTTCAAAATGTAAGTAAATCTATTTTAGTGAAGTAATTTCAATAAAAAAAAAAACAAAAAAAAAAAAAACACAAAAATATTGAAGTGAGTAAGAATTAAAAAAAATTACTTAAAAATGTCAACGGCTCTTAATGGGTTAAGCCTTTTACTATTTTCTAAAAGATCTATTCAAAAGCTTTTAAATGATACCAGTATTATTATCTTTAAAAATATGATGTGCACTTCTACTTTTTTATGAAAAGTTCAGAGGTCTATAACTCGGAAAATATGGGCTAGCGCATTTTTTTGCACTTTATACTTTTTATAATTTTAAAGGTAAACGTTTTTTTACATTTTTAGAGTTAACAAATTCAAAAGATTTTTTTACAGATCCCTAAAAAGTGGGCTTCACGGACAATTTATAAATTAAAAACCTAAGCGTTGCCACCTATAAAAATAGCAACAATTTGCAGCTTAAAAGTTTCTTAGAAGGCTTTATAAACTTAATTAATTGATAATTATTTAATAGTAGATTTGCAAGTTTTTCAAAAAAGACAGCAAGTGGAGGTTTCTTTTTCTTTTCACAGATTTCCGCTGTGACTATTTCTTCATTTTCCTCTAATATATTAGGAGGCATCTTAAAAAGCAAATATATTTTTTCACAGCAAGTTTATATATTGCTTAATCTTGAATTTCTTAACAAAAACTATAATAGTAAAAGTTGATTTGTCCCTAACACTTTGATATAGAAAACTTATCAGACGTATCTGATAAAAATGAAAGAAAGCCGAGATTATCCATCCTCTTTAATCTTGAGTATACTGAGAGAGAGAGAGAGAGAGAGAGAATTGTTTAAGAAACAGAGATGCCAAGTCTCTAGCAAAACTTAGCGATTTCTTAACATATTTTATTGAAAAATTTTTCTCTTTTGGCTTCTTATGGCATTTTATAAAATATTTGGCGATTCGTTTGACTATTATTTCACAAGCCTCATGAGCTATAAATTTTGTTTGAATATATGTCAATATAAATATATATTCGTTTATTAAGAACATTTCACTATCGTCATTTTTTATGTCAGTATTATAATCTGGCAACCTTGTACTTTTACTTTATTCCGCGTTATGACTCATAACAGTATGTATCAGGGATGATAAAGTTAGTACTATATTTTTACAGTCTTACATCGAAAATGTATTTGTTTGTTTACTGTTAAAAAAAAATAAAATAAAAAAACACATTTTAATAAAAAATCCTATTGCTTTGATTTCTTTTTAGAACCAGTTAGAAATAATGTTTTGCAGCAAACAAAATTTAAGTAACATACTTTTTTTTTTGCTACGCTCGTTAATTCACACTGGTGCTGTCTTGTATGTAATGAGTTTTTCAATAATGAAATCAATTAAGACTCCTCACGTATTTATGAAATAATATATGAACTTCTTGTCCCTTTAGTGCGTGTTATTAGTTTTGCACATATTAATTGCTCACGTTGCACTTCTTTTGTACCATCTCAATTCACATAGATATCCAAATTAAATTAGAAGACGCTTACGGATCCAATGAGAATTAAGTGTGCGGCACATGGCGCATTAAAAGTATATAAATTTTTATATTAAAATTTTAAGATCTTAACCAGATTTCACTTTATTACATCTTTTACTACTTTAAGTAAAGTACAACCGATTTATAGTTAAATTTGTACCTTTTTTGTAATCACATATCATACAAAAAATAAATTACGTATCGTCGGTCAGAGGCTGACAATTCTGAACATATTTTTTGTACTTTTTAGAAGATAAAAACAAAAACGTTATTACTTCATTGCAAAACCCTGTTAGAAGTTAATAAAAAAAAAAAAATTAGTAGCAGATATTAGTTTTTGGATGATGTAAAAAAGACAAATCTATTGAAATTATTTTTATAAAAAAAAAAAAAAAATAATAATAAAATAAATAACCCGGTACCAATTTTTTGGCGAATTAGTGTTGTCAACCTGTGACTGACAATATGCATTTGTTTTATTTTTTTATTTTTTAAAAATTCTTGTTTTTATAAAAAAGCGAATGAAAAATATCGTTACCCTTTTTTTGGCGTCTTTTGTTATTGATTTTGGCGAATTCGCTAAAAATAATTGACAACCCGGATGACAACGAAAATAAATGTGTGTGTGGGTTTGAGTGGCACAACATTAAAACAATTTAAATAAGTGCTTTAGTCGGTTATGCCGAATCTTATATAGCCTTCACCATGTATGCTTAACCACACGTATTATCGTTTTATACTGCAGATCTTCTATTTGAATAGTTTAAATAAAAGTGGGCGAAAGCAATCCTTTCTCACCGTAAAGTTTTTGTGCTCAAAAACAGTTTTTTAAGACTTTAAGATTTCCTAAGGTTACTGTATCAGACGGTAGTACAATTCAGTGATAAATAAGTAGCAAAGAGTGAAAAGTTAAACAATTTTTCCTACCTGTTTCATTAATATTTTATCATAAACGAAAGTTATAAAAATTATCTGGAGAGGAATTTTTTTTTTATAATTTTTAATAGCAAAATTTTTTAACAAGTTCTGATTGATGGGCGTATTTAACTTCTCTGTAGCTTATCCAGAGCCTCGCTTTATTTTTATTAAATTATTTTATTGGTGAAAATCTACATACCACAAAAAGAAAACTACATACGACAAACAGTTTGTAGGGCAATTTACCTTTTCTGGCGAGCTTTGCAAGTGTTGACTTGACACAAACGTTTAAAAGAGTACAAAAATTTCCATTATCAGTCCTTATCTTTAGCATTTTTTTTTTACATCTTTAAAAATATTAACTTTTAATTATGATAAAACATAAGACAACCATGTTTATGGTATTATTATAATTGTGATAATGATAATGCCGCAAAAGTTTTAAACATTTGAAAGATAAAAACTTTAATGTTATTTAAGACTCATTTTGGTATTCTTATTTTTAGTATAAAAGATAATCTGATTTGGAATGGAAATCAGTATCTCACAATTATTGAAACTGAGAAGTATTTACTATTCAGAAGTTTTTCAAATATTTGCTTTTACAACATTTAAATAAAAGTGGGACCCAATGAACATTAAAATGTGTTTAATTTTTTTTGTTATGTTGGTGTTGATGCTAACTCATGCAGCAGTAAGTCAAGAATAATGATTAAATATAAATACTTGCTTATTTTAAATGTATTTTTTTAGCACTCTGCTCCTAGTCTTAGCACAAGTACTACAACTGGGCCACAGCCAAGTTATCATAATGACACACCGAATTACCCATCCAAAAAGGTTTTTCTCGACGTTGATACTACCTTTCCGAGAGGGTAACATGACAAAAACTATTAATAAATTTCAACTTTAATTTTTTTGGGTTTGAAAAAAAAGCACAAAAAAATTAAATAAAAGAAAATATTTTGAAATAAAAATTTTTTAAGCGTAAAAAGTGATGTTTATCCTTTGGTTCATAACCAAATATACAATTACCTGTACAAAATTTTAAAGGTTGCCTACCCGATTGTTAAAACATTTTATTTTTCTTTTATTAAATAATAGAAAAAGTGAAGATATTAAAAGAAATATTTTCCAAAAGCGAAACGAGAAAAAGTATTCGAGCGAGAAAAGAGTTCGAGCGTTTTGATTTCGGTATTTGTCGAAAGAAAAGAAAAAAAGAAGACAACAATGTTTACAAAATTAATAGCATTAATGTGGAATGTAGAGTGAAATAGTAAAATAAGCAAGTTTGTTTAAAAGAAACTGAGCGGAATCGAAACGCAGAATACCAAAGTTGTCAGACGTAGAAAATTTCAAAATCGAATCGAAACGCAGAATAGGGGTGATTGTGCTTGAAATGATTCGTTTAATATTTTTAATGCTCTTTTATTAGTTCAGTAAATTATTTTCAAAATAAATTATTGGAATAACCTGAGCATAGCATGAGGAAGTGTTATTAATGCACTCACTATGCTACGTTAATGGCATTCTGTTTTACAAAAATCCTGTTTTAATGATCAATAAAGTTAAAGTTTTACATTAAAACAAAAAAAAAAAAAATAAATAAATAAAAAAGGGAAGAAGAGCGATTATGAATGGTTTGATGCAATTAATCAATTTTTTTGTTTTTTTTTGTTTAAGGGCTGCAAATATTTCAGCCGTCCCATTTATGTATTGAAGTATGATAAAAAGTAAATAAGAGCAGTTTCTAATGAAGCAAGTTTAATTTTTCATACCAATTCTATTTTTGTTCAAGGTAGAATTTCTTTATAGAACAGTTTTATGTGACAATTCAATGATAATCGTTGCTTAAGGCTGCTACTTTGTTGTGTCTTAAATGACATTTATCTTTTATCTTTTATCTTTTTTTTCAATTTTGAGCTGTAGATTCAAATTATTCTCCATAGTTGGCTTGCAGACAAATTTTCCCTGTTTAAAAGTATAAAGAAAACGATTAACAAATGAGGGGGTCATTCCTGAAATTTAAAGTACTAAAAGTATATAAAAACAAACAGAAAGGCCGCTGCAGGCAAACACACAAATAATAAAAAAAACTAATAATACGAAGCCCATTTATTTTATATATTTATTCACTTCTTTATTCACTTTATTTATTCAGCACTATGTAACAATCACTCAGGCCCTCTGGCAGATGTAACCATAATAGCGACAGCTATTTATATTTATTGTCGATAAAAAACGTCTATATTTTTAAACACGTGGAAAGATCTGGCATTTTATATTAGCTATTTTTTCATATTTTTAATTATGTAGTTGTAGTTATGACGCCATCAATATAATTCTTCAATAACAACTGACAGAAACTTATTCCGTTGTTTTTAAGGTTCTTAATGGTTGTAAAATTAAAAAATTAGAAAAAAAAATTACATACGAATACTATCGGCTCTTAATGGATTAAGCATTTTTTTAAATTTTAGTATTTACTTAAAGATCTCTTCAAAGGCTTTTAAATGATATCTGTAATGATATTTTAAAAATTTTGTAAATTTCAGAGGGCGAACGCCAATTTTTTATTTGTTGTTTGTTTCTTATTTTTTAAATTCTCTATCGTCCCATATATTTGCTTTTTTGATTGATTGATTGATTGATTCATTTATTGTTCCAAACGATATAAAAAATAGAGGTAGGCGTAGTGTTTTATCCGCTGTGTCGAAGGACATGAACCAATCTTGCTGATTTCCGTATTTACATTTTTTCTAGTTGATATAAAGCCTCGGCAGATTTGATTTAACACTAACACGGACGAACAGACATACATCGCTCAGAATATATGTACTTTATGGGGTCGAAAATGGATCTTGTTTAAATTACAAACGAAATGAAAAACTTAAATATACCCTTCTTCCACTTTTTGCGGTGAAGGATATAAAAAAAGAAAGAACGGTATTTTTCATCGATAATTGAAGGAAAACTTTAATAGGAAAATTAAAAAACTGCTGATATTATCCTTCTCTAAGTTCTCATTAAGATTTGCTTTGTGTTACTTGCAAAACTATTTAAGTTTTAGTTTCTCTGAATGTTCTTATTTTTTACTATAGATCGCAGCGTACTGTTCAAAGATCTTGTACTTATTTTCTAAAGGTTGGTAGATAAAGCTAACAAAATAAAATTCTAAAAAAAATATTGACACAAAAAAAAAATTGTTTTGTTGTCAGCACGTTTTGAAAAACAAACAACGAAGCAATAAAATGTATTTTATTATGCTCTCTCAATCCAGCGTGGCTGAACACTCAGACGAAAAGTTCCGTTGTGTGTGTTGGTTCTTATTATTTTTGTTAAAATATACCCTTCACCATAAAAAGTGGTAAAAGGGCATAACAAAGTTTGTCACTCCGTTTGTAATTTCTACAATATCCATTTCCGCCCGCATAAAGTCCTTATGCATAGCGAAATCGATTGAGCGATGTCTGTCGTCCGTCCGTGTTAGTGTTAACATCAAGTTTGCCGAGGCACTAAAGAAAATTTAAATACGCCAATCGATCAAACATAGTGTCGAAAGAATTGTTATTAAAAATAATCAAGATCGATTCATGTCTCTCGTGGCAGTGGGCTAAATATCACGCCTACCTTTATTTGTTTCATATCATTTGGAACAATGAAGTAACTTTAATTATCAAAAAAAAAAAAAAAAATAAATAAATAAATATATGGGACGGTAGAGGATTAAAAACTAAGAAAAAACATCAAGTGAGAAAATTGGCGCTCGCTCATATTTTCCGAGTTACGGGCCTCTAAAATTCTTAAAAATTTTTAATATATCAATATGGGTATTATTAGCTTTTGAAGTGATCTTTAAGAAATTACTAACAGCCGTATGCATAACAAAAACTTGGCATGGGTACAGAAATTGAGCAGGGTCTCAGTATGTTTTACCGTAGGGCCAGTCACCTTAAAAACATTGAAGTTATAGTGATTCATAACTACCTTTCAGGACTATTTTAGCTTCAAATTATGTGGAGGGCCTTGCAGAGAGCCTGCTGAGTTTCAGGAGTTATGCTAACCTCATGCCTATTTTTTGTTATGCATAAGGCCGTAAGATTAAAAAAAATGCTTAACCCATTAAGAGCCGATGACATTTTTGTGTAAAATTATATATATGTAGTATTAAAAGTTTTTTTTTGTTTATTCTCGTAATTCTCGGTCAGCCCAATATTTGCTTTTTTGATTGGAGTTACTTCACTAAACTAAATTTAAATATATGGTGAAGGGTATATAAGATTCGGCCTAGCCGAATACAACACCTTTACTGGTTTTTATATAATATTTTTATGATGCTATTATTTGTTAAAAACTTAAAGTCATTACGGTTAAGAAGATATAAAATTATTAGGAACACACTCTTATTTTTAATTTTTCTTTAATTTTTTTATTTTAATTTTAATTTTGTAGGGTCTGTTTGTAAAACGTGAAAAAACGCATCTCTTTATTTAATTTTTAATTCAATTTTTATTTAAATTTTTTTGTTTAAGTTTTAACTGCTATAATAATATTCTGTGTGTCGTGCTATGACTGTTCCAGAAGAAGAGGTCTGTGGCACAAGTACATAAGACATTGTATCAAAATTAAAAGGGTTGCGTTTTTTCTGGCATGTTCTTGTTAAGGACCCAAATGATTAACGATTTTTGTATGCAAATTAAATTTTATATGTTTTCCTTTTTTAATTTTACTTGCCAGCAACATTATTATGGCCGCTACAACTCGAAATAGTAAAATGACGTGGTACGAAAGTACGATGTATGTGAGTCCAGCTTGCATCTGGCTGATTTATTTTACTTAAATAATCGTTCGTCGCATTGTGGCAGATATTTTGTGAATGCGGGCGAAGATCAATTTTTGTATGGTTACCGATTCTAAAGTTATTTTGCTCATTTAAAACTAAATACCAGTTATATCAGGAATCACAAATTACAACCCTGTCTCGACTACATCACAGGATCTAAAACGGGCTTTCTCATTTTTTTGCTAAAGCTGAATAAAGTGCAGTAAATTGTTTTCTTTAAATTAATTTTTCTTAAATTATTAGCTGAAATGTTATGATATTCTAACAAAATAAATTAAATTATTTTGGCTTAACTTAAATTCCGTTTTACGTTCAAAAGTTTTTTTATATTTAAAAAAAAGAAAATTCTTTGCAAATGAATGCTAACGTCTGCCAAAGAAAACAGGAAATTTACACACCAGCAGAATGTAATGCTGCATCCTTTATCAGCATTCTTTGCATCTATCTATCAAAGGTAGTTGTGTACACTGTAAACATTATCTATTAAACCAACTGACTGAGTTGTATCCACAATCATTTATAACTTAGTAAATGATAACAAATAAATAAAATTAATTTCGGCTTAGGTTCGTTTTTTTTTTTTTTTTAATTTCTAAAAATTTTAAGAAAGAAGATTTACTTACAAATTTGTGTGCACGATTTATAAAGAAAAAAGAGAAAATTAGAAAATGCATTAATTTTGGTGGTGTCTAATTTAACAAGCAGGTACCAGAAATCATTAAGAGACAAAGTGAGTAGCAAAACGATCTATAATGTTAGTGATCTGCTTCTGTTATCTCCTGCTTAAATAATCATAAACGGCTGATTAGAAGTTTCAATTTAACAAAATAATTTTTTTCTATTTACTTTTAATTATGATGCAACATAAATCAACCATGTTTATGGTATGATAATTTTAATTATTATTTCTCTAAGGTGAAAATTAAAGAATACGATACTTGCAGACTGTGTCTAGAGGAGGCTGAGACGTATGCCGACTTTGTTTGTGAATAGCCAACTTTAGATAGCAGACATAATTATGATACGATAATGATAATGTCATAAAAGTTTTAAATATTTAAAAGATAAAAGCTTTAATTATATTCTAAACTAATTTTTGGATTCTCATTCTAAGTATTTAAGAAAGGAAAGGAAATCAGTATCCTACAGTTATTAAAACAGAGAAGTATTTACTTTTAAGAAGTTTGGCAAATATTTGTTTCACAACATTTAAATAAAACAAGGACACAATGAACATTAAAATGAGTTTAAGCTTTTTGGTTTTGTTGGTGTTGATGCTAACTCAAGCAGCAGTAAGTAAAGGATCAATAATAAATATAAATTCCTGCTTATTTAAAATGTATTTTTCTTAGCACTCTGCTCCTAGTCGTAGCACAAGTACTGCAAAAGTGCCACCGCCAAGTTATCATAACGACACACCGAATTACCCATCTAAAAAGGTTTTTGTCGATGTTGATATTGTACATCCGAAAAGACAATATAAGAACAACTATTAAACCATTAACCTTAAAATTTTTAGATTTGAAAAACAAAATTAAAATGAGGTAAAATGAAAATAATAAATAAATAGTTCTGGAGCATTAAAAATACTGTTTATCTCTTCGTTCATTAAAAATTTGAAAATTACTTCTTAAAAGATTCGGAAAATCGGGGCTGGCCCTTTATCGCATTTTAAGGAATAATAATAAAATGAACAGACTACGGTTGACTAAGAGATTAAAACAAGTTTTATTTCCGACTTTTGTTGAATAATGAAAAAAGAAGAGATATTTACAAAAGTAATTTCCAAAAGCTTTTTTCTATTGGCACTTGGTTGCGAGTGAATGAATTTTATCTTTTTTAAAATTGAAACAATTCTCAATTCAGTTAACAAAAAAAAAAAAAAAAAAAATTTGAAGAAGGCCACCTTTGTAAATGAAACGCCCACAGCGCTATCGAAACTTTACTCTCTTTGGCGGTCTCTAACTTTTAGTGAGACTTCTTGAACCCAGAAATCTTTGCGATTTTCTTGTTCTTTTCTTGCTTCTTCCCCATTTTTGTAAGTTTACCCACAAAATCTTATTTTGTGATCAACGACTTGCAAATTTCCGTATTCTAATTTTTTTTTTACAAAACAATATCGAGGAGACGAACATTAATCTAAAGGGCTGTTACGGTTGTCATAATATTAAAAGCAATTAAGATTTATTGTTTATTTTGCAACTTCTTCCTACGTTTTTTACAGCATTGACATGAAAAAATGCTAGAGAAAGCTTTTAAAAATAGTTCTTCATCAATGAAAAGCAAAGCTAAAAATTCTATACAAAATACAACTATTGATAAGGGGCCACAGTCGGAGAAAGACACCGAATTCAAGTCGAACAATAGCAAGAACACTACATATTTTTATAAGAAACTTTATGTTTCGCCGTATTATTCTAGAGCATGGAAATTCAATTATAAATTGTTGAGGAATGACGAAGAGCTAAAAGGCCTCTTGCACTATTTGTTTTCTAAAAATAATTTTTTTTGCGACTTTTTTATGCCCTTCACCGCAAAAAGTGGAATTCCGTTTGTAATTTCTACAAGATCCATTTCCGATCCCATAAAGTCTATACATTCTGAGTCTTTATGCATAATGAGTTAGATTAAGCGATGTCCGTCTGTCTATCCTTGTTAGTGTTAAAATGAAGTTTGCCAAGCCACTATATTAACTAGGAAAATTTTAATAATTTCACCTAAAAGGTCAAAGAGGTTCAATTGGAAATTAGCAATATCGGTCCAAGTCGTTTTGAAGCGGGCAAAACACAATGCCTACCTCTAATTTTTCTATAGCATTTAGAACAATGAAAAAAAATGCGGCGATAGAAAATTAAAAAGAAAAAAACATCCAGTAAAAAATTGGCGCTCTCCCATATTTTCTGAGTTACAGGCCTCTAAAATTTAAAAAATTTTAAAAATATCATCTTTAAGGAAATACAATTTTTTTTAAATGATTAACCCATTAAGAGCCGATGGCAATTTATGTATTTTTTTTTTAATATTTTAATTTCAATTTAGTTAAATAGTGAAGGGTGTATAAGATTTGGCATAGTCGAATATGCTTTCTTACTTGTTTTATATAAAACGAGGTATTGTGCAATATTTGTAGAGTTTCTGGTGGTAACCCTGAACACCCAGCAAGTTGCATTTCATTCTAGTTTCAACAGAAACCATATTATATTGTTTAAGGTTAAATAATATTTTAATTCTACTTAGGAGAATTCTTCGTCCAGAGAGTAAAAACGTAACTCTAATTGTTTTACTTTAGTGTCTCTCCACTTGCTTACCTTGCCATCACCGGGCAACATAAGATCGCTAAAAGAAAAAAATCTAAATTATAGGGAGTCCCTCTATTATATATATATTTTAAACCGTTCTATGCAGACATATGAAACTTATGCAAAGTACACAATACAGAGCCTACTATTACAGGATGTTTTAAAAAAATTATAGGGTGAACCATTAGAAGTATTTTCGTCATTACTGGCCTCATATTTAATGCCGCTATAGGTAAAATTAAATATCGATCTAGAGCAGACACTTGGAATTTTTAACAAAAATAAAAATTTAAATTTAAAATTAAAGGCTGACGCATATGCCATACGGTATTCTTAGTTTGTGAACGCGGTTATTAATGTCCCTATTACGGTTTACAACTCAACTCTACCTTGGTTGAAATATGAAAATTTAGTATTATCAATTACAACTCAACCTGCCAAAAAAATTTTAAGTTGAAATTACATTGTGGCATTACCGTTTAAAACTATGTGTTAATACAGTTGACAAAAGTTTTAAAAAATTACAACTCATCGGTAGCAGCTGTAACGTATATAACCAAAAAAGTTGAGTTATCTTTTAGATGACCAAAAACTGAGTTGAGTTGAGGGGTATCCGAGAATAAAAAACGCGGTCTAGGAAATATTTAAAATTCATTTTTTTTATATAAAAATAACCTTAGAATAATTGATTACAGCTGTATCGCTTGCGTTAACTTGTTCTTTTTGTAGTGTGTTAAATCCCTTAAACAATGTTTTCTTTTAATCTCTTTTCTTGCAATACGTTTGTTTTCATTGTCATTATTCGCTTGTATTTTTGATTTTCTATAAGCCTTGAAAAATATCTTTGTTATTTCACTATTATTTTTTATTTTGCAAAAAATAAAACAAAATACATTTTTATTCCGATTGTCGACGTTTTGTTCAAGACCACAATGAATATAAGGAAAAACTGAATTAAGTATTTTGTAAAAATGAACTTTCGCTTTCTGATTCTTTTATATTTTAATTCCAGATTTCTTTTTTTTTTCTTTTAAATATTTGTGGCAAAGAATTTTTTATTGCATACTTTAAGGAGCAAAACAAAACTGAAACTTGTTTTTGAATACTAAAGTAAAAAACAATGAATAATTTAAAATAATTCATTTTATATGGTTTTCTTTTACGGTAACAGGGAAAGATAAAACTCACAAAGAAAATTGAAAAATATTTTCAGTTACGCATTTTTTTCTCATTTTTTGTGTATCAAATATCATGAAGCAAGTTAATTAAATATGTTAATTTAATAAAAAAAATTAATATGCAAATTAATGCGTTAAATGTACAAAATTATTTTTACAATTTTTGTTTTTTTAAATTATAAAAATATTGCGATAAATATCCCGACAAAATTATCAAAGTGACCAAAAAGTGGAAGCACGTTTCGACGATCATTTCCCTACCGCTTACTTATCTCTTCAAAAAACTTCTCACTAACATTTTAAATTAACTTAAGATTTTTGTCAATAAAGTAAGGAAAAAGTCTAAGTTTAAGCAAAAACAACAATAATCAACAATGATTTTATTTTTCTTTATCTACTGACGGGATAATTAGCGCGATAATTTTAAAGTTTAATTAACTTCATTTAATAATCCCGTGATATTATTCTAATTTTTTTATCGCGTTAATTTAATAAACAAAATATTTTAGTTGTTTGCTCTTTTTATTGACTGTTCATTTTATGTTTTTTTTTATAGTCATGCTTAGTCATGATGATGATGATGTAGAAAGTAATTGATATGGAATACAAAACACTTATTTTTGAAATTTTTGTCTTTCAGTCTGTGTTCACATCACGTTAAAACTGCTAGATGGATTTAAATAAAATTTTCTAAAAAGGTTCCTTAGTACCTTGGTTCTGATATAGGATACTTTTTTCATTAAAATATATCATTTCGCGTAGGCACTAGAGATACAAATGTGAAAGCACTCAGTTTTATCAGTATAATGGAACTAGAACAGTTTTCAGTACATTTTATTTTTGTATATTTGTTTACTGAACTCTTCAACAAATGTCTAAAATCGAATTTTTCTTAATTTTATTTTTAAAAATTACAAATGAGACGCGGATGAAGTCGTAGGCGGACTGCTAGTTTATCATTAATAACAAACATTAGAAATAGAATTAAAACTAAACTATTTTTAACCTAAAAAATAATGAATAAATGTCATCACATACGGACTCTCTCTAAAATGTCAATACTATTTCAAAAAATAAAACGACAAGATCTTTGTCATATTATAATCCAAGCGCTATAGTTTTTATTGCTGACGAACGCAACAAGATCTTTTCTTCATTCGAAAGGAAAATAAACGGTTGTGGCAGCAGTGGATAAATAAACGTGTTGAATTAAATCGAGTATTTAGTACAGGAAATGAATAGAAATTAATAAAATAATCCAGTTGTACATATAGTCTTCTACGTCGAATTTTATGTACCCTTCACGATGTATGTAAACTCAGTTTAGTGAAGTAACTCCAATTAAAAAAAAGCAAATATAGAGGTGACAAAAATTTTAAAACTTAAAAAAAAATTGCATAAAAATGTCATCGGCTGTTAATAGGTTAAGCATTTTTAAGCAATTTTAAAGATCTCTTCACAGGCCTTAAAATAATACCCATTTAGATATTTAAAAATTTTTTTTTAAGTTTCAGAGGCCTTAGCACTGCAGGTTTTTTCTTTTTTTTTAAATCTCCATATTTTTATTTTTTTGACTTTAAATTCATTATGCCAAATGATATACAAAAAAAAAAAAAAAAAAAAAAAATTAGAGGTAGGCATAGTTCTTAGCCCACTGCTTCGAGGAGCATGAACTGATCTTTCTGATTTTTAACGGCAACTCTATTGAAACTGTGTCTGACCGATTTATATTTAAATTTTATTTATATTTTTGAATTTTCTTTTTTTATATAGCGCCTTGGCAGAGTTGATTTTGACACTTATACGAAGAGACAGACGGACATCACTCAATTGACATCGCTATGCATAAGAAGTCAGAATACATACTTTATGAGGACGGAAACGGCTATTGTAGAAATTACAAACGAAATTCCACTTTTTCTGCCATCCCTAAATTAGCGCGTAAAGCGCAAGATATCTGTCAAAATTTCTCATGTACATACTAAATGTATGAAGCATCCCTAAATAGCACGGCGTCAACGCTTAGCAATTGGAAAATCCAATTTTGACAGCGCGTAAGGAAATGCAGTTGCCTGCAAGCTACTGTTGTTTACATATTTTTTCTAGTATTTAGAGAACGTTACAAAACAGTAATGACATTTTTGCTTTTTTCGGGCTTATATAGCATTTTTATCACTGTTTTGGTTTCATTTTATAGGCTTTTATTAAAAGTTATAGGTTAACATTACTGTTCACAACAAAACGTTGCGCTTTTATTTAGGTATGTCATTTCAGCGTAAAAGCCATGCGTTATTTTGCGTCGCGTCTTACGCGCTAATTTAGGGATGACAGTTTGTGGTAAAGGGCATAAAAACAAGTCCTTAAAATATGCTATGAAAAGGCTTACATTTGATGGCCTGTTATTTGAGTAAGAAAAAGCCGTTTTTTCAAAAATTGTTCACCAAATTTAACAAACAAAAGTTTTTCGTTTTCTCCTTTTAAGTTACTAATAATAAAAACATATTTCTTTTAGCTTTTCTCGCTTTATTTTTTGCTTCTCAAGTATCAAACAACTACTGACAGTTTTAAGTAATAAAATATTTATAACTAATTTAAAATTTATTTCAAATGCTACAAAATATCTTCAATATCTCTAAGGTTTCCTTAATATCATCAACCTTGAGTAGCAAAAAAAGTTGCTCAAACATTTGCTGTGAAAATAAAAAATTAAAAATTAAATGAAAACAAATATGTGACCACAAAAAAGTAATGGGAGACCTAAGGAGCACAAGCCAGCTTAAGTTTATTTAAGTTTATTTTCTAACCAACAACCATAAAATATAATGTTTTTGGAAACACTTTTTCTTCGTGGCTGTTGCTTCATAAATTTTTGTCGACTTTATAAGAAGCCTACAAACTGGGCCATTATTGCAATAACAATATTCCATAGTTTTTAGAACTTAAAAAAAGGCTCCTTCACCAAATAGTTGTTATTTTTTTTTAATAGTTTTTTTCTTTGATGTCCTTAAACTGCCTTTTAAATTTTTAGAGAACAGAATTAAAAAAGAATGAAAAAAGTATATCGAAATTATAACTCAAATTTTAAATTAACATCACTGGTTTGTGAAATATTTCCCGTAGCACTTTACACTTTTTATTTAATGCTTGCATTTTATTAACTGCAACCAGTGTAGCCAAATAAGGGGATTTCAACACAAGTTTAGTGACAGAAATTCGTGGCAGAGTATTTGGGGACTTTTAATTCTCAGCTTTTTTGTTATTGGAACATTTTTGATTTATTGACATTAATGAGGGATAAAATACAATATTTAATATTTATAAAATCTGTTGTTGTAAGTTTAAAGTTTCTGAAACAAGTTTACTCATTTAAAGTCTTGAATGTTTGACTTAAGTCTATTCCAGAAAAAACATTATATTTGTTAATTAACGTTTTTCTCCTTTTCTCTCATCAAGTTTCTAGCTTTGAAAACGGATTGAGATGAGATCCTATCTATTTGGAATTTTATTAAAATCAATTAACCAAGACTTTGTTAAAATTCTTTCAGATGCATAAAAATGCCAGCACCGCTTTTTATTTCCTTCTGGTCCGCTATTTAAAAATATATGAACCCTATTTTACCATAAGGACAAATATCTACCCGTGTTTTAAATTTTATTAAAATCGTGACAGTTTTTTAGCCGTGATTGACTAAAAAATAAACAAAGAGATTTATAACACACATAAGATATAGTCAGCTGAAAAACCATGTAACTTTCTAACAAAAAATTCGATTCTTGTTTTTCTATTGAATTTTGTGTTTAAATGAAATTGTATCTCTCTGCAATCTAGAAAAAAAAAAATAATTTTTTTGTTACATTGTTTATCATTTTAGCTTAAGATATACCTCAGAGTTTTGAATGAACTATTTTTTTCTATTTCTAAAAATATATAATATAGGCTCTTATATCTTTTAGTTCAAAATAAATCAATTACTGACACAAAGCATGTACGAGTATGTGAATGGATACGTAAACAATAAGAGGTTTTTTTTTTGATTAAGATGCGTATTTTAAATAAGTATATTTTGGCGACAAAATTGGGGGTTTTGTTTGGAAATGGGGACAGAAGCCAGAATTATTCAGGCTACACTGGCTACAAGAGATATTTTCGTGTTCAACATCGTTAATTCGTTTTGCTATATGACCAAATTTGGACACGATTTTATTTTAATTTAAAAACAGATAAATATGTTACCCTTTGAAATTAGAATTTTTGAATTATGACGACGCTACAGCAAATGAACAATACCTACAATGATTTCATTGTTCTGTAACAAAAAAAAAATTTTTTTGGCCACAAAAAAGATCTTAAGCTGGTTAAGAATCATAAGAATATTAAATAACGAATTTCTATTATGAACTAAGGGAATTGGATCCCATACTATTGGACTAATTATGACAGGCATATTAAAATGTGATGCCAGAGCTATCGACAGCAACTTTTACTAGGATTAAAAAAAACTCAAGATCAAGCTTGAGAAAAGCTGAGGTGGAGGAGGTGCCGAATGTTCAGCTCTTCTTACTTTACCGTGCACTAGAACATCTGTAATTCCAAAATTTGCGACACAGGTTCTTTAGCAGACTTTATGACATATCTGAGATAGACCTGCCCATAATCGATTCCTTTATCAGGAGAATCGGTTTATATTTCAACTAATTCCCTCTCCCTCTGTGTGATTCAAACATGTTGCTCCTTACACTATCGTTAACTTTCATACATTGGTTGCGACTTCTTTTATTGCTTTTGTATTTTCGACGCCGTTTTGTATACCTCCATCATGGTCTTTTAATATACTTTCGCTTTTAACTATTTCTTTGCAGGTAACTAAAAAAATATGTACTGTGATTGGAAATTAGGAAACTCACTTAATAAATGCTCATGTGAGCAAATTAATGCAACATAATTTTGTTATTGCAGGCAATGGACTGCAGAGCATTGCAGTGAGCGTCCAATAAGCTCCAATAAACCCATGGAGAGTTAACTGAAATCAAAAGATTAAAAATGCTTCAAGTGAACCACAGAGAAGCCAATTAGCCGTAGGAGGTAATTGGCCAGCAATACGCTTTTTCAGTTACCACTCTAATGTAAAATATATCAATATAAATAGTCAGTTAAAACATCGCAGACGGAGAAAATTTCAATTCGAATCGAAACGTAGAATAGGGTTGATTGTGCTTGAAATGATTCGTTTAATATTTTTAATGCTCTTTTATTAGTTCAGTAAATTATTTTAAAAATAAATTATTGGAATAACCTGAGCATAGCATGAGGAAGTGTTATTAATGCACTCACTATGCTACGTTAATGGCATCCTGTTTCACAAAAATCCAGTTTTAGTGATCAATAAAGTTAAAGTTTTAGATTAAAAAAAAAAAAAATAAATAAATAAAAAAGGGAAGAAGAGCGATTATGAATGGTTTGATGCAATTTATCAATTTTTTTTTTTGTTAAAGGGCTGCAAATATTTAAGCCGTCCCATTAATGTATTGAAGTATGATAAAAAGTAAATAAGAGCAGTTTCTAATGAAGCAAGTTTAATTTTTCATATCAATTCTATTTTTGTTCAAGGTAGAATTTCTTTATAGAACAGTTTTATGTGACAATTCATTGATAATCGTTGCTGAAGGCTGCTACTTTGTTGTGTCTTAAATGACATTTATCTTTTAATACAAACATTTGAAAATATATTTGCAAATATATTTAGAGAATTAATTTGCAAAAATCGAAATGAAAAAAGTAAACATTCATCAATTTTGAGCTGTAAATTCAAATTATTCTTCATAGTTGGCTTGCAGACAAATTTTCCCTGTTTAAAAGCATAAAGAAAACGATTAAAAAATGAGGAGGTCATCCCTTAAATTTAAAGTACTAAAAGTATATAAAAACAAACAGAAAGGCCGCTGCAGGCAAACACACAAATAATAAAAAACTAATAATACGAAACCCATTTATTTTATATATTTATTCATTTTTGGGTTCTCTCAATTGCGTAACAAAACACAGAAAGAATAGTTTTTCTTAATGCGACTTTATTTATTCAGCTCTATATAACAATCACTCAGGCCCTCTGGCAGATGTAACCATAATGCTCTCATACCGCTTGCGACAGCTATTTATATTTATAGTCGATAAAAAACGTCTATATTTTTAAACACGTGGAAAGATCTGGCATTTTATTTTAGCTATTTTTTCATATTTTTATTTATGTAGTTGTAGTTATGACGCAATCAATATAATTCTTCTATAAAAACTGAGAGAAACTTATTCTGTTGTTTTTAAGATTCTAAATGGTTGTAAAATTAAAAAAATAAAAAAAAATTACATACAAATACTATCGGCTCTTAATGGATTAAGCATTTTTTTTAAATTTTAGTATTTACTTAAAGATCTCTTCAAAGGCTTTTAAATGATATCTGTACTGATATTTTAAAAATTTTGTAAATTTCAGAGGCCTGTTACTCGGAAAATATGGGCGAACGCCAATTTTTTATTTGTTGTTTGCTTCTTATTTTTTAAATTCTCTATCGTCCCATATATTTGCTTTTTTGATTGATTGATTGATTGATTTATTGTTCGAAACGATATAAAAAATTAGAGGTAGGCGTAGGACATGAACCAATCTTGCTGATATCCGTATTTAAATTTTTTCTAGTTGATATAGTGCCTCGGCAGATTTGATTTAACACTAACACGGACGAAAAGACATACATCGCTCAGAATATATGTACTTAATGGGGTCGGAAATGGATCCTGTAAAAATTACAAACGAAATGAAAAACTTAAGTTTAAGTTTTTTCCACATTTTGTGGTGAAGAATATAAAAAAGGAAGAACGGTATTTTTTATCGATAATTGAGGAAAACTTCAATAGGAAAATTAAAAAACTGCTGATATCATACTTCTCTAAGTTTTGATTAAGATTTGCTTTGTGTTACTTGCAAAACTATTTAAGTTTTAGTTTCTCTGAATGTTCTTATTTTTTACTATAGATCGAAGCGTACTGTTCAAAGATCTTGTACTTATTTTCTAAAGGTTGGTAGATAAAGATAATAAAATAAAATTCTAAAAAAAATATTGACACAAAAAAAATTGTTTTGTTGTCAGCACGTTTTGAAAAATAAACAATGAAGCAATAAAATGAATTTTATTATGCTGAACACACAGCCGAAAAGTTCCGTTGTGTGTGTTAATTTTTATTATTTTTGTTATTATTATACCCTTCACCATAAAAAATGAAAAAAGGGCATAACAAAGTTTGTCACTCCGTTTGTAATTTCTACAATATCCATTTCCTACCGCATAAAGTCTTTATGCATAGCGAAGTCGATTGAGCGATGTCTGTCTGTCCGTCCGTGTTAGTGTTAACATCAAGTTTGCCGAGGCACTAGATCAACTAAAGAAAATTTAAATACGCCAATCGATCAAACATTGTGTCGAAAGAGGTGTTTTTAAAAATAATCAAGATCGATTCATGTCTCTCGCGGCAGCGGGCTAAATATCACGCCTACCTCTAATTGTTTCATATCATTTGGAACAATGAAGTTACTTTAATTATCAAAAAAAAAAAAACAAATATATGGGATGGTAGAGGATTAAAAACTAAGAAAAAACATCAAGTGAAAAAATTGGCGCTCGCTCATATATTCCGAGTTACGGGCCTCTAAAATGTTTGACAATTTTTAAAATATCAATATGGGTATCATTTAAAAGCTTTTGAAGAGATCTTTAAGAAAATACTAACAGCCGTATGCATAACAAAAACTTGGAATGAGTTTGGCATGGGTACAGAAATTGAACAAGGTCTCAGTATGTTTCACTTAAAAACATTGAAGTTATAGTGATCCATAACTACCTTTCAGGACTATTTTTAGTTTCAAATTGTGTGAAGGGCCTTGCAGAGAGCCTGCTTAGTTTCAGGAGTTATACTAACCTCATGCCTACTTTTTGTTATGCATAACCCATTAAGAGCCGACGACATTTTTGTAGTATTAAAAGTTTTATTTTTTCTTTATTCTCGTAATTCTCGGTCAACTCAATATTTGCTTTTTTGATTGGAGATACTTCACTAAACTAAATTCAAATATATGGTGAAGGGTATCTAAGATACGGCATAGCCGAATACAACACCTTTACTTGTTTTTATATAATATTTTTATGATGCTATTATTTGTTAAAAACTTAAAGTCATTACGGTTAAGAAGATATAAAATTATTAGGAACACACTCTTATTTTTAATTTTTCTTTAGTTTTTTTATTTTAATTTTTATTTTGTAGGGTCTGTTTGTAAAACGTGAAAAAACGCCTCTCTTAATTTTTATTTAAATTTTTATTTGAATTTTTTTGTTTAAGTTGTAGCTGCTATAATAATATTTTGTGTGTCTTGCTATGACTGTTCCAGAAGAAGAGGTCTGTGGCACAAGTACATAAGACATTGTATCGAAATTAACTCTGGCATGTTCTTCTTAATTGCCCAAATGATCAATGATTTTTGTATGCAAATTAAATGTTTTATATTTTCCTTTTTAAATTTTACTTGTCGGCAACATTATTATGGCGGCTACAACTCGAAATAGTAAAATGACGTGGTACGAAAGTACGATGTATGTATGTGAGTCCAGCTTGCATCTGGCTGATTTATTTTACTTAAATAGTCGTTCGTCGCACTGTGGCAGATATTTTGTGAATGCGGGCGAAGATCAATTTTTGTATGGTTACGGATTCTAAAGTTATTTTACTCATTTAAAACTAAATACCAGTTATATCAGGAATCAAAAATTACAACCTTGTCTCGACTATATCACAGGATCTAAAACGGGCTTTCTTAGTATTTTGCTAAAGCTAAATTTTTCTTAAATTATTAGCTGAAATGTTATGATATTTTAACAAAATAAATTAAATTATTTTGGCTTAACTTAAATTCCGTTTTACGTTCAAAAGTTTTTTTATATATAAAAAAAAGAAAATTCTTTACAAATGAATGCTAACGTCTGCCAAAGAAAACAGGAAATTTACACACCAGCAGAATTAAATGCTGCTTTTTTCAATCGCTACATCCTTCATCAGCATTCTTTGCATCTATCTATCAAAGGTAGTTGTGTACACTGTAAACATTATCTATTAAACCAACTGACTGAGTTGTATCCACAATCATTTATAATTTAGTAAATGATAACAAATAAATAAAATTAATTTCGGCTTAGGTTCATTTTTTTTTTTTAATTTCTAAAAATTTTAAGAAAGAAAAAATACTTAAAAATTTGTGTGCACGATTTATAAAGAAAAAAGAGAAAATGCAATTAATGCATTAATTTTGGTGGAGTCTAATTTAACAAGCGGTTACTAGAAATCATTAAGAGACAAAGTAGCAAAACGATCTAAAATGTTAGTGATCTGCTTCTGTTGTCTCCTGCTTAAATAATCATAAACGGCTGATTAGAAGTTTCAATTTAACAAAATAATTTCTTTTAATTCACTTTTAATTATGATGCAACATAAATCAACCATGTTTATGGTATGATAATTTTAATTATTATCTCTCTAAGGTGAAAATTAAAGAATACGATACTTGCAGACTGTGTCAAGAGGAGGCTGAGACGTAAGCCGACTTTGTTTGTGAATATCCAACATAAGATAGCAGACATAATTATGATATAATAATGTCATAAAAGTTTTAAATATTTAAAAGATAAAAGCTTTAATTATATTCTAGACTAATTTTTGGATTCTCATTCTAAGTATTTAAGATGATCTAATTTGTAAAGGAAGTCAGTATCCTACAATAATTAAAACTGAGAAGTTTGGCAAATATTTGTTTCACAACATTTAAATAAAACAAGGACACAATGAACATTAAAATGAGTTTAAGCTTTTTGGTTTTGTTGGTGTTGATGCTAACTCAAGCAGCAGTAAGTAAAGGATCAATATTAAATATAAATTCCTGCTTATTTAAAATGTATTTTTTTAGCACTCTGCTCCTAGTCGTAGCACAAGTACTGCAAAAGTGCCACCGCCAAGTTATCATAACGACACACCGAATTACCCATCAAAAAAGGTTTTTGTCGATGTTGATATTGTCCATCCGAAAAGACAACATAAGAACAACTATTAAACCATTAACCTTAAAATTTTTAGATTTGAAAAACAAAATTAAAATGAGGTAAAATGAAAATAATTTGAAATAAATAGTTCTGGAGCATTAAAAATATTGTTTATCCTTTCGTTCATTATAAATCTGAAAATTACTTCTAAGAAGATTCAGAAAAACGGGGCTGGTTCTTTAGCGCATTTTAAGGAATTATAATAAAATGAACAGACTAAGGTTGATTAAGAGATTAAAACAAATTTTATTTCCGACTTTTGTTGAATAATGAAAAAAGAACAGATATTTACAAAAGTAATTTCCAAAAGCTTTTTTCTATTGGCACTTGGTTCCGAGTGAATGAATTTTTCCTTTTTTAAATTGAAACAAATCTCAATTCAGTTAACAAAAAAAAAAAATCGAAGGTAAAGGCCAATTTTGTAAATGAAACACCCACAGCGTTATCGCAACTTTACTCTCTTTGGCGGTCTTTAAATTTTAGTAAGACTTCTTGAACCCAGATAACTTTGCTACTTTTTTGTTCTTTTCTTGCTTCTTCCCTATTTTTGTAAGTTTACCCACAAAATCTTATTTTGTGATCAACGACTTGCAAATTTCCGTATTCTAATTTTTTTTTGACAAAACAATAACGAAAAGACTAACATTAATCTGGAGGGCTGTTACGGTTGTCATAATATTTTGCAACTACTTCCTACGTTTTTTGCAGCATTGACATGAAAAAACTCATAGAGACAGCTTTTAAAAATAGTTCTTCATCAATGAAAAGCAAAGCTAAAAATTATATACAAAATACAACCACTGATAAGTGAACACAGTCGGAGAAAGATGCTGAGTTCGAGGCGAACAATAGCAACAACACTACATATTTTTATAAGAAACTTCATGTTTCGCCGTATTATTCTAGAGCATGGAAATTCAATTATAAATTGTTAAGGAATGACAAAGAGCTAAAAGGCCTCTTGCACTATTTGTTTTCTAAAAATAATTTTTTTGCGACTTTTTTATGCCCTTCACCACAAAAAGTGGAATTCCGTTTGTAATTTCTACAAGATCCATTTCCCATCCCATAAAGTCTATACATTCTGAGTCCTTATGCATAGCGAAGTAGATTAAGCGATGTCTGTCTGTCTGTCCTTGTTAGTGTTGAAATCAAGTTTTTTGAGGCACTATATTAACTAGAAAAATTTTAATAATTTGACCTAAAAGCTCAAAGAGGTGCAATTGGAAATCAGCAAGATCGGTCCAAGTCGTTCGACGGAGTAGGCAAAACACCACTTTTACTTCTAATTATTATATCATTTGAAACAATGAAGTAACTCTAATAAAAAAAAAAAAAAAAAAACACAAATATATGGTAAAGAATTAAAAAATAAAGAAAAAACAGCAAGAGAGTTACGGGCTTCTGAAATTTTTAAAATATCAATATGGGTATCATTTTGAAGCTTTTAAAGTGATCTTTAAGGAAATGCTTAACCCATTAAGAACCGATGACTTTTTTATGTATTTTTTTTAATTTTTTAAATCTCAGCAACCCCAATAATTGTTGGTTTTTTTGGAGTTACTTCATTACACTAGATTTAGATAAATGTTAAAGGGTATATTAGGTTTGACATAGCCAAATATAGTACTCTTAATTGAAACGAGGTATTGTACTTTTAATTGTTAACCGTGAACACCCAACAAGATGTATTTCAGTCTAGTTTCAAAGGACACCCTATACCTCCCTAATAAAACAGGTATTAGTTTTATAATATTCTAGTTTTACTCACAAGGGCTTAACGGCCAAAAAAAATGAAAACGTAACTCTGTTGATTTCGCTACAATGGGTCTCTGTGTGCCTGTCCAACCGTCACCGTGTAATATTTCTGAAATAGTATTATCTAGACGCATCAAATTGTGACAGATTGGGCCATAATGATAGCCGCTATTAGAAAATATAAATAAATGTATATTAAAGGGTGTCCCTATATTATATATTGGCTTACATTTTTAACCGTTACATGCAGACACATGAAACTTATGCAGAGTATACAATACAATGTACATAATTAAAGCAATTGTAAAAAAATTATAGGGTGAACCATTAGAAGTATTTTCGTCATTGCTGGCCTCATATTTTAAGCCGCTATAGGTAAAATTAAATATTAATCTAGAGCAGACAAAAATAATAAATAAATAAAAATTTTAATTTAAAATTAAAGGCTGACACATATGGCATACGATATTCTTAGTGTGTGAACGCGGTTATTAAGAGAATAAAAAAAGCAGAAATATTTAAAATTTATTTTTTTAAAAATAATTTAGAAATAACCCGAAATTAATCGATTAAGGCTCTATCGCTTGCCTTAATTTGTTCTTTTTGCAGTCTGTTCATTTAAGACTTAAATCCACACACAATCTATATTTAAATTTAAATCTTTTAAACAATATTTTCTTTTAATCTCTTTTCTTGCAATACGTTTGCTTCCACCGGCATTATTCGCTTGTATTCTTGATTTTCTATAAGCCTTGAAAAATATCTTTGTTATTTCACTTTTATTATTTTCTGCAAAAATTAAAACAAAATACATTTTTATTCCGATTGTCGACGTTTTGTTCAAGACCACAATGAATATAAGGAAAAACTGAATTAAGTATTTTGTAAAAATGAACTTTCGCTTTTTGATTCTTTTATATTTTAATTCCACATTTTTTTTTCTTTTTAAATATTTGTGGCAAAGAATTTTTTATTGCATACTTTAAGGAGCAAAACAAAACTGAAACTTGTTTTTGAATACTAAAAAATAAAACAATGTAGGTATAATTTAAAATAATTCATTTTGTATGGATTTCTCTTTCCGTAACAGGGAAAGAAAAAACTCATAAAGAATATTGAAAAATATTTCAGTTACGCATTTTCTCTCTTTTTTTTTATCAAATATCATGAAGTCAATTAATTAAAGATGTTAATGTACAAATTATTGCATTAAATGTACAAAATTATTTTTACAATTTTTGTTTTTTAAACTTTAAAAATAGCGCCCGAAAAAATTATTAAAATCGCCGATATTGTTTATTAAAGGTGAAAGTTGTTTCAATGGTCATTTTGCTACCGCTTACTTATCTCTTCAGGAAATTTCTCACTAACATTTTAAATTAACTTAAGATTTTTATCAATAAAGTAAGGAAAAAATCAGAGTTTAGGCAAAAACAACAATAATCAACAATGATTTTATTTTTCTTTATCTACTGACGGGATAATTAGTGCAATATTTTTAAAGTTTAATTAACTTCATTTAATATTTCCGTGATATTATTTTAATTTTTTTTTATTGCGTTAATTCAATAAACAAAATATTTTAGTTGTTTGTTCTTTTTATTTACTTTTCATTTTATGTTTTTTGTTTATAGTCATGCTTAGTCATGATGATGATGTAGAAAGTAATTGATATGGAATACAAAACACCTATTTTTGACATTTTTGTCTTTCAGTCTGCGTTCACATCACGTTAAAACTGCTAGATGGATTTAAATAAAATTTTCTAAAAAGGTCCCTTAGTACCCTGGTTCTGATATAGAATACTTTTTTCATAAAAATATATCATTTATCGTAGAAACTAGAGATACAAATGCGAAAGCACTCAATTTTACCAGTATAATGGAACTAGAACAGTTTTCAGTACATTTTATTTTTGTATATTTGTTCACTGAACTCTTCAACAAATGTCTAAAAACGAATTTTTCTAAATTTAATTTTTAAAAATTACAAATGAGACGCGGATGAAGTCGTAGGCGGACTGCTAGTGCATCATTAATAACAAACATTAGAAACAGAATTAAAACTAAACTATTTTTAACCTAAAAAATTATGAATAAATTTCATTTCATACGGGCTCTCTATAAAATGTCAATACTAATTCAAAAAACATAACGACAAGGTCTTTGTCATATCATAATCCAAGCGCTATAGTTTTAATTGCTGACGGACACAACAAGATCTTTTCTTCATTCGTTAAGAAAATAAGCGGTGGTGGCAGCTGTAGATAAATAAACATGATTAATAAAATCGAATATTTAGTACAAGAAATGAATTAAAATTAATAAAATAATCCAGCTGTACATATAGTTTTCCACGCCGAATCTTATGTACCCTTCACGATGTATGTAAATTCAGTTTAGTGAAGTTACTCCAATCAAAAAGAAAAAAAAAAGAACAAAAAATATGAAAAGGCTTACATTTGATGGCTTGTTATTTGAGTAAGAAAAAGCCTTTTTTCAAAAATTGTTCACGAAATTTAACAAACAAAAGTCTTCCGTTTTCTCCTTTTAAGTTATTAATAATAAAATCATATTTCTTTTAGCTTTTCTCGCTTTATTTTTTGGGTCTTAAGCATCAAACAACTACTGACAGTTTTAAGTAATAAAATATTTATAAATATTTTAACATTTATTTCAAATGTTACAAAATATCTTCAATATCTCAAAGGTTCCCTTAATATCAACCTTGAGTAGCAAAAACAGTTGTTCAAACATTTGCTGTGAAAATAAAAAATTAAAAATTAAATGAAAACAAATATGTGACCACAAGAAAGTAATGGCAGACCTAAGAAGCACAAGCCAGCTTGAGTTTATTTAAGTTTATTTTTTAACCAACAACCATAAAATATAATGTTTTTGGAAACATTTGTTCTTAGTGGCTGTTGTTTCATAAATTTTTGTCGACTTTATAAGAAGCCTACAAACTGGGCCATTATTGCAATAACAATATTCCACAGTTTTTAGAACTTAAAAAAGACTTCTTCACCACATATTTATTATTTTTTTTTAATAGTTTTTTTCTTTGATGTCCATAAACTGCCTTTTAAATTTTTAGAGAACAGAATTAAAAAAGAAAGATAAAAGTATATCGATTGTTTGCTGCAAAGAAATTATAACTCAAATTTTAAATTAACATCACTGGTTTGTGAAATATTTCCCGTAGCACTTTACACTTATTATTTAATGCTTGCATTCTATTAACTGCAACAAGTTTAGCCAGATAAGGGGATTTCTTTCTAAATTGGGGATTTCAACACAAGTTTAGTGGCACTTTTAACTCTCAGCTTTTTTGTTATTGGAACATTTTTGATTTATTGACATTAATGAGGGATAAGATACAATATTTAATATTTATAAAATCTGTTGTTGTAAATTTGAAGTTCCTAAAACAGTGATAAAAAGTTTTCAGTTGGAAATATGTAAAAAAAAAAATTGTAGAATGTAACGTCAAAGTTTACTCATTTAAAGTCTTAAATGTTTGACTTAAGTCTATTCCAGAAAAAACATTATATTTGTTAATTAACGTTTTTCTCCTTTTCTCTCATCAAGGTTCTAGCTTTGAAAACGGATTAAGATGAGGTCCTATCTATTTTGAATTTTATTAAAATCAATTAGCCGAGACTTTGTTAAAATTCTTTCAGATGCATACAAATGCCAGCACCCCTTTTTATGTCCTCCTGGTCCGCTATTTAAAAATATAAGAACCCTATTTTACCATAAGGACAAATATCTACCCGTTTTTTAAATTTTATTAAAATCGTGACGGTCGTTTAGCCGTGATTGACTAAAAAATAAACAAAGAAATTTATAACACATATTAGATACCGTCAGCTGAAAAACCATGTAACTTTCTAACAAAAAATTCGATTCTTGTTTTTCTATTTAATTTTGTGTTTAAATGAAACTGTATCTCTCTGCAATCTAGAAAAAAATAATTTTTTTGTTACATTGTTTATCATTTTAGCTTAAGATATACCTCAGAGTTTTAAATGAACTATTTTTTTCTATTTCTAAAAATATATAATATAGGCTCTTATATCTTTTAGTTCAAAATAAATCAATTACTGACACAAAGCATGTACGAGTATGTGAATGGATACGTAAACAATAAAAGGTTTTTTTTTGATTAAGATGCGTATAATATAAGTATATTTTGGCGACAAAATTGGGGGTTTTGTTTGGAAATGGGGACAGAAGCCAGAATTATTAAGGCTACACTGACTGCAAGAGATATTTTCGTGTTCAACATCGTTAATTTAACCACATGTTTGCTATATGACCGAATTTGGACACGATTTTATTTTAATTTAAAAACAGATAAATATGTTACCCTTTGAAATTAGAATTTTTGAATTATGACGACGCTACAGCAAATGAACAATACCTGCAATGATTTCATTGTTCTGTAACAAAAAAAAATTTTTTTTGGCCACAAAAAAGATCTTAAGCTGGTTAAGAATCATAAGAATATTAAATAACGAATTTCTAATATGAACTAAGGGAATTGGATCCCATACTATTGGACTAATTATGACAGGCATATTAAAATGTGATGCCAGAGCTATCGACAGCAACTTTTACTTGGATTAAAAAAAACTCAAGATCAAGCTTGAGAAAAGCTGAGGTGGAGGAGGTGCCGAATGTTCAGCTCTTCTTACTTTACCGTGCACTAGACCATCTGTAATTCCAAAATTTGCGACACAGGTTCTTTAGCAGACTTTATGACATATCTGAGATAGACCTGCCCATAATCGATTCCTTTATCAGGAGAATCGGTTTATATTTCAACTAATTCCCTCTCCCTCTGTGTAATTCAAACATGTTGCTCCTTACACTATCGTTAACTTTCATACATTGGTTGCGACTTCTTTTATTGCTTTTGTATTTTCGACGCCGTTTTTTATACCTCCCTCACGGTCCTCTGATCTACTTTCGGTTTTAACTATTTCTTTGCAGGTAACTAAAAAAATATGTACTGTGATTGGAAATTAGGAAACTCACTTAATAAATGCTCATGTGAGCAAATTAATGCAACATAATTTTGTTATTACAGGCAATGGACTGCAGACCATTGCAGTGAGCGTCCAATAAGCTCCAGTAAACCCCATGGGGAGTTAACTTAAATCAACAGATAAAAAATGCTTCAAGTGAACCACAAAGAAGCCAATTAGCCGTAGGAGGTAATTGGCCAGCAATACGCTTTTTCGGTTTCCATTTCATTTAGTTTTGCTGTTTTTTTATTGGGGTGGTCTTATGGAGTTAAGCCTAACAGCGGGAAGAATACCACTATGATTGAAAATATATCAATATAAATAGTCAATAAAAACAGACACATCCTGAAATTATTGTCGTCGTGTACTGTGGTCCTCGTATAGAAAACCAAGTTACCAGGTTTCTGCTTTGCAATGGTTTAAAATTCTTATTTTAAAAAACTAAAGATTCTGTTATCACTTGCAAAAAAAATTGTTTGAGTTTTTAATTCGCTACTAAGAAAACAGGGAGATATAAAAAATATTTAAAAACTGTTAAAAGGTCGACCGGCTAATAACAAAATATTTGCCGTGCTTTGAAATTTTCATAAACAGGGGTGTTTGAATATAATAAAAAAACTTATGTGATTTTCAACCTGTTGGTTAAGTATCTGCAAAAAGTTTGTTTATAAAATCCATGTTAAATTGTATTTTTTTAAATTGATTTCTTCAGTTAACATGTGTATTTTACACAACTGAAGAGTAATTTTAGCTTTTTAAATGCAGTTTTTTTATGGAAATATTTATTAATAAATGAATTAAAATTTATTTTTCTTTGGCTTGGGTTCATTTTTTTATTTAATTTCCAAATTATTTACAAATGTATGCGGACGTTTTCCAAAGAAAACAAGGGAAAATTTGACACTAGCAGAATATAATGCCATATTTTCTGGACCGCTTCATCCTTCATCAGCCTTCTTCGCATCTATTTACCTTAAGTTGTGTACATTATAAACATTATTTATTTAACCAACCAATCAATATTTATTTGGTTTGCCGAAGTCCACACACGGTTCAAATTCTGATTGGGGAAAAATTGCTAATTTAATAATTATTAATTTATGATTTTATTTTTTGTTGTTTTCAATATGGTTTATCTGTAACTATGGGTGGTGTGAGTGTGGAGAAACAGTAACTCTTGATATTTTTTGGCATGAAAATTTAGTCTTAAAAAAGGATTTAATTGCCCGTTATTTTGAAGCGTGGTGAAATACATTTCAATCCATCTGATATCCTATTTGACTATTTGTATCACCTAAATCCGATCAGAAATGGAAAAACTCTTATGTGAAGGACAGAACGACGAGGTGAAAGTAGATAACAGTAGGTGACAGTATCCAAATCTATTGACACTCTTGAGCATCGAAGCAATGTGGTTTGTATATCGCTGCTTTACCGATACAACAATGGAATTTTCTATAATTAGATTAAGGGAATTAGCTTTTTATTACAAGCTACGGATTAAAGACAGAAAATTTGTTTTTAAGCTTGAACTTAAGTTTATTTTATTATTACGAGGGCTGCTATGTATATTTCTGGCCTGGCAACACTGAGGGCTGCCAAGTGCAATCTGACATTTCCATGGAAAGTTTGTCATTTCTACGACCATTATTTGTGTTGTTTACAGTGACTTGAAAAAATTAATATAGAAAAAATTGGAATTAACTTGTGAACATTTTCGTGCCATCATTTTTTACAACTTTCGACGTGGATTATCACGACAAGAGTGCATTGATGAACTTAAATCTTTGTATGGCAATGAAGCACCATCCTATAGCACTGTAAAAAATTGGTATAATGAATTAAATCGTGACCGCAGCTCGCTCAAAGACGAATTCCGTGAAGGTCGTCCAAAAACGGCTGTTGTTCCAGAGAATATTGATGCCGTGCGTGAACTCATAATGCAAGATCGACATGCGACATACCGAGAGATAGCGACATCCTTGGACATTTCTTTCACCAGCATTAATTCGATACTGCATGAACACCTGGCCGTAAAAAAGGTTTGTTCTCGTTAGATCCCGCACAGTTGGAAAGTCGCTCAAAAAAAAAGGCTCGAGTCGACTGGTGAACAGAAATGTTGCAAAAATACGATTGCGGTGCTTCAAACGACGTTTATAAGATCGTCACAGGCGACGAATCATGGATATATGCGTATGAGCCCAAAACGAAACAACAATCGACCGTGTGGGTCTTCAAAGACCCACAAAACTGGTCATGTGGCGACTGTTCCGCTTGAGCAACGTACGACGGTCACTTCTGAGTAGTACACTACATTTTGTTTGCCTAAAGTCATCGGAGAAATTCGAAAAACCAACAAGAGAAGACGAATCATTGTTCACCATGACAATGCGAGCTCTCACACATCGGCTCAAACCAAAGCTTTTTTGACCGGCCAAAACGTCGAATTAGTGGGTCATCCGCCGTACAGCCCTGACTTGGCACCTAATGACTTCTTCTTGTTTCCGCACATCAAGAAAAAAATGCGTGGTCAACGATTTTCGTCGCCAGAGGTAGCTGTTGAAGTATTCAAAAACCATGTTTTAGAGGTGTCTCAATCGCAGTGGAAAAAGTGCTTCGACAACTGGTTTGAGCGCATGCAAAACGGTAGAAATCATGCTGGAGAATACTTTGAAAAACAATAAAACCATTTTTGATTATAAATATTCGCATTTTCACTATTAGGCTAGAAATATATAGAGCAGCCCTCGTATAAGCAGAAATATTTTTTATCATATTCTAGATTTAAGGAAAGTTTAACAGTCTAATTTATAAATAAGCAGAAGTCGACAAAATGGTATTTATAAACGTTTAATAGCCTGATAAACCTTTTATAAGTCTTTAATAAATATCAGTTTTTATTGTAGCCTCTGCCTTTTTTTAAAACAAAAATAATTTAATTTTATTATTCAGATATTTTGTTTAAAAATATAAGTTCGTCCTGTGGTAGGAAAAGTAATTTTAAGAAAAAAAGTGTTTATGAATATTTTGTGATATCTCAAACACTTCGTTCCGGATAGGACAATATGGGTATCGTAGAAGATCTTAACAGAATCCCTATTAGACGGCATATATATCGGAAACAAATAAGACAAAATATTTTTGGTACAAAAAGAAGCAAATTTGTTTAACATGGTGAAAAAAATTTATTTAATAATTTTTAAAAATTAATTATAAAAAATTTATTAAGAGTTAACTGGTTTCTAATGGGCTAAAAAAATGTTCAACATAATTTTTTTAAGATCCTGATAGTTTATTTAAAAAGCTTTCCTATGATACCCATATTGGCCCATTTCACCATAGAATAATTGAAATTTTATGCACAAGCTTTAAGGGTCCGCATGTCTGAAAATATAAGATTTCGCAGGGTTTTTTACATAACATTGTCTCCTTAAAATAGCTTTTGCTGAGCCCCGGACAACTTCTTATTTCACATGGAGCCACTGGACTACATTAGATTTGTTCCAGGAAGTAAAACTAAAGTTAAACAAATTTATTTGAATGATGAAGTATAAAAAACGTAAACAGATCTACATAGAACTGGTTATGCGAGTACTTTTTATTTAATCTATGACCAAAATAAAGAAAACATATTTACATATAAATATTTTATTACATTTCTTGTTCTGGTATTTTGCTGGAACAAAAAAACATACATTTTTACTAAAAAGCGTCTTAAGGTACGGTCACACTTGACAAACATTTGCCCGAAATCGTCAAATATTTGCTTGCCTTAGTCTGACCACAAAATATTTATTAGAAGCAAACAACACCACAGCTGATTTTGGGCTAACAAAATTATTTTCCAGCAAACAAAAATGCTTCTAATGTGAACATAGTGTGACCGCTCGACGGCAAATATTTGACTCATTTTTAGGCAAACAAATATTTGTTCTTACAAAATATTTGTAAGAAAAAACACAGGTAAATAACAGCTGTATCATCAATGTTGCTAATTATTTAAACTAAATAAATAAGTTTCGGGAAAAATCGCGTAAAATTACAAATAATAGTGATAGTGAAATGCAATTTTTAAAAGGAAAGGTAAATAAAAACTTAAAGGAAACGCATATTTTTCTAGATATATATAATTAAAGTTTTTATATATAATTTGGTATATTTCGACATTTTCGCTTTAGAATGGACCACGGTTTCAAAATTTTACGTAAAAAAATTGTTCAATTCCACGATATAGTTTTTAAAAACCTCGGTGAGATACAAACAGTTAATTTTCTTACCTTCCGAAATCGGAAATATAATATTAAAAAAAATATATTTTTTAAAAACTGGACGACTTTATCTCCCAATTTAAATTTCGCCATGTTCATAAAAAATTAAAATAATTTTGAAATGTGTTTTGTAATAAATTTTCTTTTATAAATTTTTTTGATAAATATTGGTTTTAAATAGAGTCCTTGCAAATTACATTAACATTTAAAAAAAAGTTTTCGAAACATATTACGCTTGGTATAACATCCTTTATTATAAATATATAATATATAAAATTTTGGGGATATATTACTCGAAATAAGAGTTCCAAAAGTAACTTTTGTTTTTATTTTTAAATGCTATGCTAGTTAAACAAAATTTTTCTTACTTCTACCGATGATAAGTAATCCTGTAAGAAGCTATTAGTTCAGAAATTATAGATATTTGTAGTTATAAACTATATGTTGTTATATTTCTGAACACAAAGCTCTGATTATAGTGAAATGTATTTATGTTGTTTCAAAATTCTTATTAATGAGATTAAATAAGACCAGCCACGTGCTTTGACATAAATAATCAATATCGATTAGTTTACATTACATAACCTAGAATTAAACACGCTTAAATTTAACTAACCTAAATTATACATTGCAATAGTTCAACTTTAAATTAAATTTACAAAGCATTTAAACTGCATAAAGAGCCGAAAAAAACAAGCATCATCCGTAGTGTGAAAACAAAGCTAAAAATCCATAGCCTAGTCCACGACACTCTTAACAGTGCTTGATAACTTTAGTGATAATCCATTTTAAACACCTAAATTATTCTTTCAAAACTTTCGATTTGCAATAAAAAGATGTGTTCCATAAGTCCTAAGCTACACATTTGTTTTACATCTGAATGTGAACTGAATTTTTCATTATAACATATAAATGCGTTTAATTGTAAGTAATTTCCCAACAGTTTTTAAAAACCCCGGCAAGATTCAAGTGTTTTTCTTTTATCTTCCGAAATTGGTAATTGTCCCAATTAAAGTGTTGTATATATTCTGCCATATTCGTAAAAAAACATTGCAAATTTGTCATAAAATACATTTTAAAACTATTTTACTATTTTATGAACACAGTTTGATTCTATTTTAAATTGGCTTTTTTTTTAAACGACTTAAAAAATATTATTTGTCTACACTTATATAAAATAAACAAATCAACAGCTGTAGATTGAAAATTATATTAAATTAAATAAAAAATTTTAGAAATTTTAACTAAAAGGATGTAAGGAATGCATATTACAATTTTTTTATTTAGAAGTGGAATCTAGTTCCTATTTAGGTTTTTCCTTTTATTGTTCTCTTCCCTGAGAACAACTATTAGTGCTTCTTTATAGCATGAAAGATGAAAAATTTCACATTTTTGCATGGCTTTGTTTACTTGTGACTTTCATACATGGGAGTTATTCATTATATATTTTCTTCTCACATTGCTATTATGTACAATAATTATTTTGATTGTAATCTGTATACATTATACATGTGTGTATATAAATATAGTGCCAGCCTCCATTTCTTGACTAATTTTTATAGTATATTGCCATCAGCGGTGGATATTTTCTTTTTATATTAAAATCTGGAATTTTACTCTTCGTGTATAGTATAGGAAAAGAATCAAAGCTTAATTTGGTACTTTAAAAAGGAAGTGCATAAAGTTTGCCTAGATAGAATAGATTTTCCTTCTGTTGTTTATTTTTGTTTCCATATTAAATGGTTATTGTTCGTTTGTTTTCAATTTATATTGAACTGCACATAAAAACTTAATAGGAGCAATAATTTTTTAACATTTGTTATTAGTTTTTTAACAATTCAATAATATTTTAAATATTTTCTTTGCAATTATTTCGCAATAATGCTGAAGAAATTAAAAGCCAATAAAGACATCCCATCTGTAATAGTTTCAAGGCAAATAAATTTATGTTTTTTTACAGTTTGATCAAATATATTTCTAAGGCAAATATTTATTTAAGTGTGACCGCACATCAAACATGTTTGCCCATATTTTATTTGTCATTATTTTATAACTGTTTGAACAAACAAAAATAGACAAATAAATGTGCGTAGTGTGACCACAAAACAAATTTTGTATTGTTTTCAAAGAATTTAGTGCAAACAAGAGCAAACAAATTTGAGGCAAATGTTTGCCAAATGTGACCGTACCTTTAGTTTCACAAAAAAATAAATATAAAGAGAAAACAAAATTCCGTTTTTGGGTAAATTAAAAATTAGTTTTTAAAAGCACTACTCGTAAGTATAAAATTATAATATAGAAATTTTGAAAAATGTTTTATTAAGCAAAAAGTGTTGAATAACTATTGTAAACTTTAAACCTAAAATAGAAACTTTTTATGAATTAGACCGTTAGCTTTAATTACCATAAAATTCTCTCAGTTTTGTATTCCATAATTTAATTTTATCTAGTTTTTTGCATAATGGTTTGCATAGACAAGGGACGATATTTTTACAATACATTTCTACGCATGTTCCTTTTTATTTCAATGACCTTTTATTGATATTTGCACATAGAAACTGATTTTCTTTTTAACCTATTTTGTATTTATGTGATTGTTAAAATGTATTTATTGCCATTCATAAGTTCAATTGCTACCTGTCGTTGTTGTGTACACGTAGAAAATTTAATCAATAATAAAACCATTATTTCAAATAATTTCCATATTTTGTTTGTTTTGCAATTTGTTTATTTTTATTGTTGTTATATTATTGAAAATATATTTTTGAAAGTTTGTAATTTACCCAGGATATATTTGTGTATGTATTGTGTGTGCTCCCAGGTGTGTGTGTAAGTTTTTTCTTATTTCTTTCTGTACGTTTAGATAACCATTTAACATTTATTCTTGTTTTCTTTTATTCTTTTGGTTACCCTTCAGTTTAATAATAAACATTTGTTAAAAACGAAGCTACAAAGTCGAGATTTAAAACCAGGTCATTAAAAGTAATTCATTTTTCTTAACATGCAAATAAATATAAAAAGATCTATTAATTTTAAGAAGATGTTTTTAATATGACAGGAGCTACCATTTTTTTTTTTTGGAAATAAATGTTTTTCCTTGAGGTACCTTTATGTTCCTATCTTTTCTATGCAACATAATTTATGTTGTCGTTTAAACAAAACAATTATTTTAAATTGCGTGTTAAGACATCAACACAATTTTATGACAAACCATTATTGTTCTTCTATCCTCTGATCAACATCTGGTTTAAAAAAATTAAAAATTTTTTAAAGTCTTCTTTATACGAGGGCTGCTCTTTATATTTCTGGCCTAATAGTGAAAATGCGAATATTTATAATCAAAAATGGTTTTATTGTTTTTCAAAGTATTCTCCAGCATGATTTATACACTTTTGCATGCGCTCAAGCCAGTTGTCGAAGCACTTTTTCCACTCCGATTGAGACACCTCTAAAACATGGTTCTTGAACACTTCAACAGCTTCTTCTGGCGACGAAAATTGTTGACCACGCATTTTTTTCTTGATGTGCGGAAACAAGCAGAAGTCATTAGGTGCCAAGTCAGGGCTGTACGGCGGATGACCCATTAATTCGACGTTGTGGCCGGTCAAAAACGCTCTGGTTTGAGCCGATGCGTGAGAGCCGATGAGAGAGAACAATGATTCGTTTTTCGAATTTCTCCGATCACTTCAGGCAAACAAATTGTAGTGTACCACTCAGAAGTGACCGTCTTTGAAGACCCACACGGTCGGTTGTTGTTTCGTTTCGGGCTCATACGCATAGATCCATGATTCGTCACCTGTGACGATCTTATAAGCGTCTTTTGAAGCACCGCAATCGTATTTTTGCAACATTTCTTTGCACCAATCGTCACGAGCCTTTTTTTTTTGAGCGATTTTCAAATTGTGCGGGATCCAACGAGAACAAACCTTTTTTACGGCCAGGTGTTCATGCAGTATCGAATGTATGGAAGAAATGTCCAAGGATGTCTCTATCTCTTGGTATGTCGCATGTCGACCTTGCATTATGAGTTCACGCACGGCATCAATGTTCTCTGGCACAACAGCCGTTTTTAGACGACCTTCACGGAATTCATTATACCAATTTTTCACAGTGCTATAGGATGGTGCTTCATCGCCATACAAAGATTTAAGTTCATCAATGCACTCTTGTCGTGATAATCCATGTCGAAAGTTGTGAAAAATGATGGTACGAAAATGTTCACGAGTTAATTCCATTTTTTTCTATATTAATTTTTTCGAGTCACTGTAAACAACACAAATAATGGTCGTACGTCAAAACGTTTTGAGTACGATTATGCTTAAAAATAACAAACTTTCCAATGGAAATGACAGATTGCACTATATAGCAGCCCTCGTATACTTTTTTGGAGTTTTTGTAGAAAGTAAATTTGTTACAAGTAGACAGCGTTACATTTTAAAAGCCATAATTTATTCTACTGCTATTAAGAGACTTGCAATGGTTTTAAAAGGTTAAAAATTGTTTTATAATCATAAAAAATGAAACCTTTAAAAAACCAATAAGAAAAACACCCGTGTAATGTATTTCGTAGTCAAATATGATGAATTGTCGTAGGCGTACTCGAATTAAAATTTTGTTGGTATTATGCAACCGTTTCGACGTGAAAGTTTTTGTGACAGAATAAAATTGGGAAAAAACTATAATATTTAAATAATTATTAATCACCTTTTTGCAAAACAGTCAGTTTAAAAAAATAAAATTTTTATTCAAATATATAAAAAAGTAAGCAAAAGTTTGTTGAAAGTGTTTAGTGTTCATCATTTCTTTTTCTTTTGATAAGGAAGGAGTGACCCAAAATTTTATTGTTCTTCGGCGATAACTAAGATGCCTTTCTAAATACAATTAAAAATTTTTTTTGTAAATTTATTAACAAAGTTATAAAAATACCATCTTATTAGTTTTTAAGTATTTTCAGCTTAACAAAGCACCCTTCTTGTATGTCCTTTAAAACCTTATCACCTAAACTGCGTGATACCTCTAAATCAACAAGTGTAGGGAAGGTTTAACGTACGACAGCAACAATACAAATGGCTTTAGATGAAAGTTATCGTGAGTGTGTAGAGGCGATGTTTACAGAACTTTGTCTAAAGTATGACATTCACTGTGCGAAGTAGAAAAATCGAAAATAAAGGAAAATTTTTACGAAAAAACAGGTTTTTCTGGTGTAATTGGTTATGTAGACGGGACTTATGTAATCGAGTAAAAAAGTCCATGTGAGCAGTATAAAAATCTTTTGAAGAAATATTTTTTATAAGCAATAAAAATTACCTTTCATTTTTGTTTGTTTTTTATTCAAAAATTTAATTTTTTCATACATCACCAGCAAAATCAATTTTTTTTATATAATTTTACATTAAAAACAACGTACACAATGCTTAAGTTTGTAATAGATATTTTTATTTCTATTGAAAAACGACATATATAAAGCCATTTGAAAAAAAATGATAAATGACTATAACGTACATAATACGGGGAAAGTCTTTAACATTTTTTTTATTATTAATATTTTTGTAAGTTTTAAAATAAAACAGGAAAAAAAAATAATTTCAATTTTTTCCTTTTTGTTTAATAACTAAAACACTAAATTAAATAAAATTTTTTGTTGATTTATGAAAACTTAACAAAAAAAAAAAAAAAAAAAAAAAAAAATGCCACGTGGAAAATTTTTCAGTCTCACTAAATAGCAGATAATCTATTCCTGCACATTACGCTGCCACAAATTTTCAAAAAAAAAAAATAAATAAAATTTAAATTGATGGCCTCACAACCATTTTTTTCTTTAAAATCAATCCTTAGGTATTAAGTACAAAACGATCAATTTCAATTTTTCTCGTATTGTCTGTAAGCTTCTATTGTCCTATTTGACTGGAGGAACCCAATTCGTTGTTTTTAATAATTCTGTTTTGAAAATGCTTTCCCTTGGTTCTGGTGTCCCTTAAGGTTCGGTTTTGAGTCCTCTTTATTTAAATAACCAGTAATTTACCCTATGAACTGCCCTCCCTTCGTCTTCGCTGATGATATTTTCCTTTTGTTAAAAGGTTTTAGAATGAGTTATGAATCCTTTGGGCGGAACATGAACTCATCTCTTGGAAGAGTCTTAGCCTTAACTCCAAAAAACTCTTTTGTTGTAAATCCATTTAAAGCAAAAGCAATAAAAATTGGCATTGCACTGCAACTTAATTTGTATCTTGATATTTTCCTTGAAAATGACAGAATCCAAATTGGTAATCGCCGTAAATGCTTGGGCATTGTTCTTGATAATAAGTTGTCTTTTTGTAGCCACATTGATGTCTTATCTGGCAGAATTTGGTCTTCGCTACGGCAATTTTACTGTTCAAATATATACGAGTACATGCCCTTACAAGTTAGGAATGGCCTATAGTTTGGAATTCAATTCTTAAACATATTTTTTTTTGTTTGTTTTTAATTAGGACCAGCACTCTGGAGATGACCCCTACTTATGCAATGCATTGTGCCAGAACTAGGAAATTAGGTTGTGGGAAGGGGGATTAAGGGAGTAGAATCTTTGCACATTAAAAGTGGCAGGAAAGACCTCTGCAGGCAGCTTATTCCACATACGAACTGTTCGGCTAAAACACGAATTTTCTCTGTAATGCGTTGTGCGATTCACTGGCCAATCCACCACAAAAGAATGCGTTTTGATGCAGAGCGCGTTGCGCGTATGAAATTACGGTTTTCAGGAACAAGTTCCCTGATTTCATAAGAGCACATTCCGTTGTAGTAACGATAAAACAGTGAAACACACCCCACATTGCGTCGATGCTCCAGTGAGACAATAGAGTTGGATACCCTACAGTCACCGATGAGCTTCATCGCTCTCTCCTGTATGCGGTCGAGTAACTCCAAAATAGACTTTGAAGCACCGGCCCATACATGAGAGTTGTATTCCATTTTCGGTCTGATAAAGGTGTCATAGATAGTAAGGAGATCAGTTGGAGTGAAGTATTTACGAATGAAGCTATTACCGACACCAAAAGCATTTAGTTTTGATATGAGTGCAACATGCCACACTCTATCAAACGTCTTTAAAATATCTAAAGCCACCACCTCACTTTCGCCGAAATGGTGAATGGATTGACACTATTTTTCCGAATGGAAAGCCAATAGGTCACCTATACAGCGTGCCCTACGGAAGCAACATGAAAAATATGTTTGTTCCAAAAAACATCGCATTGAATTTTCATATCAAGAACATCGAGAACTTCTGATTTCTTAATATAAATATCACCCATAATTACAGATGAGGTAACATGTTCAGCAGTACGCCTGTGCGAAAGCACACTGAACTGGGTTCAATGAGCGTTAAACTGAACCCTGTTCGCCAGGCCCCATTTGGAAATTACCAAAAGGTCGCGATTAAGGGTAAAGCACATGGACGAATGCTTTTTCATAGCCCCAATTTCTTGAAGGCTTGATCTATTGCGAAACGAAAATGTATAACATATGCTACTGCCATCTGCAAAAGAATAGATAGGGTTGGAAGTCTGTTAATAGCTCACGTCAATGTGTGAGCTTATCTGTTATTAAATTTACTTAGGTGTTATATTTTTTTTATTTTGTTTTTTTACTCATTTATTTTGGAACCTTCCACAGCAAAACTTAAGTCTTAAAGTAACAGAAATTTACTAATAGTTATTTTGAAATTTGTTGCAATATAAGTTATAACACGTAATATTTCGTTGGCCATGAAGGCTTTTTTAACTACATACTTTTCAATAAATAAATTTCACTGTTTTTAGTATTTTTAATGACATTTAAAGTTTTTAAACCTTTTGTTAGATGAGCTTAATGGTAAAAAAATAATTTTTATGTCCAAACTTACATTCAAGTCTTTAGTTTTAGTCACACTGAAATACACTTGCAAATAGATCAAATATAAATGAAATATTGAAAAAGTACTTTGCTGATTTTTAATTAAAACAAAACTTAATGAATATTTTAGTTTAACTTTCAGTTATATTTGCAACCATCCAAACAAAACCTAAAAGAGAAACATACAATTATTTTTTAAATATTAAAACTATTTTTGCAATAAAATACAACTGAAATGGAATGTAAGAAAATGAAAAAAAAATCTATATACTTGTGCATATAAAATAAATATATATTTTAAATCTACAAAAAAATATTGAACGAAAATTTGTAGCTACATGAACACACTTGAATATATTTATGAATATATTATCATCGTTTTTAAGAACTTCAATGCTATTATTTACATTTTTATATATTTTTTTAAAATTATTTATGAGAAAGAATATTTTTAAGGTTTTCAACTTGAATAATTTAAAAACTTTTTACCTGAACTGCCAATGTAGGTCATTTACGTGAAACGACTAAAGAAATGAAGTACATTTTTAAGCACTTTAAAGTTTATTATGCTGTTTTTCTTTTAACACAAAAAATATGATATATTTCTAGGGAAGTGTTAAGTGTTTTATTTTGAAATTATTCTCACCTTCAGAATTTTAATTTTTACACGTGATACAAAACAAAAAAAAAATTATAATAATTATTTACAAGTAATTTGTAACATATTGCTAGAAACATAATAAATTGTTATTTTTTTTTTTTTTTTTTTTTTTTTTTTTGTAATAATTACAGTTCACACTTACTTTTTATGAGCTTAAACTTATTTTGGCTATTTTTATTATTACTTATAAACTTTTAATAATGTTGTAACATTTTCTATTAAAGCCGTAAGGTATGCTTTATATTTTAAAATTAATTGCACCTTTTTTGTAGACAAGTTTTTCTTGTATTTTTTAAACCATTTACCACAAAAAGTGGAGAGAGGGTGTAACTAATTTTGTAATTTCTACAATATCTATCTCCGACCCCATAAAGTACGTATATTCTGACTTCGAAGTCGTTTGAGAAATGTCCGTCTGTCCGCCCGTGCAAGAAATCAGCAAGATCGGTCCATGACCTTCGACGCAGCGGACAAAACAGTAATAAAAAAACAAATGTATAGGGCGACATAGAATAAAAAAAATAAGAAAAAAAAAAACATCAAATGAAAAAATTGGCGCTCGCTCATTATTTCCGAGTAACGGCCCTCTAAACTTTTCAAATTTTTTTAAAATATCAATTTGGGTATCATTTTAAAGATTTTGAAGAGATCTTTAAGGAAATGCTAAATTTTAAAAAAATGCTTAACCTATTAAGAGCCGATGTATATATTATTTATGAAATTTTTTTAATTTTTTAATTTTCTGTCCCTTAACATTTTTTTTTTTTTTTGTTGAAGTTACCTTACTAAACTAGATTTAGATAAATGGTGAAGGGTATATAAGATTTGGCGTAGCCGAATAAAGCACTTTTACTTGTTTTAATTTAATTTGGCTTTAAATGTTTTTTTTTTTTTTTGCTTTTTATTAATTGCTAACATTTAAAAAATTAATCACATTTTCGTTCCATGTGACTACGAATCGCACACTCTACTTGAGTTCAGTTCATAAAAAAAATATTCATTAATAAAAGTAGAACTGCTTATGTATGTGTGTGTGTGTGTTTAAATGTGTGCGGGAGTGCTTGTCCACCTACATGAAATATAATTCAATTAATTTGGTGGATTAAAAGGTTTTATTATTGAGTCATGTGTGAAATTGAAATTTTCAATTAAGGTAACAAGTTTTTTGCTTAAAACACATACACACCTCTTAACAATTTATTAGAACCCATTCATTTTTAATACTTAACACGCAACATTATATATTTTCAAAAGTTATAAATGAAATCATTAAATTGAAGCCGCTAGTGGAGAAAGCACGGATATAAAGTGCAGCTGTGTTAATAGTATCACTTATTTTAACTAAAAAACTTATTTATTATTCACTTCTTTCTAATGCATGAGTTGCCACCCCCCTACTTTTATATTAAGGTACATACTTTCTTTGTTTGAGCTTTCAAAAGCTTTCAATTTTGTTCCCTTCTTTGGAAAGGAATCGATGATAAGAGATATGTATTGAGGAAGAGTGATTGAAAGAAGGCTGTATTTTTGTATTTTTTCACAACCCTGTGATGTCAGGTTAAGTTTATTTTGAGAACAATGTAGCAGCGCCTCTGTTGTCAGGTAGAGACAATATAGTATTTAAAACCGAAGATTAAATGCTGTTAAATAAGTAAGTAAGCAATATAAATGCTCTAGAAGTACACTAGTGCATTTAACATATCAAAAAGGCTAAAATTGTTAAACTGAAAGTTTCTGGGATATGAACTCAAGTCATCAAAATATTTATATGCTTAATAGTTAACGAAGCTGTAGCATCCTTTGAAATATTTTTAAATAATTATTCACAAACAATGAATAAATGCTTCTTGGGAATCATATTCAGTACAAGTCTGCCAGTCTTTCTACTCACAGCGAGAATTGTAATATCTTACGAGAGTAACGTTATCTTCAGGCGCAGCTTCAAAGCAACACGAGAACTGACTAATAAACTACACTGAAAGTTATCTCGTTCTGTCAAAAACAGTTATGCAGTTAAAGAAACCCCGATCTAAGTACCTTTTTTGGTTTAACATTTTAGGTCAAATTAAAAAAAATTCGAGTGTGACCATATCAAGCAATATTTTGCCAACTATTTCAGATTTCTCGCTTGCTTAGCTATTATTATGTAAAAATTATCGATTCAGGCTTATCAAAAATGCTTTATTTTATGACGCTCTGATGCCACAACTTAAGTCGTCTCCTTGCTTAACCAATTGATTAAAGTTTTCCCTATTCACTGTATTTTTCCTAAGCAGAATATTTAATTTTATCTCTAATCATTATTTTATGTGTTCAAAAATTGTTCTTAAGCTGACCCAGTGCTTCATATGTTTAAGGGCTTGTTTGCCCCTTTACACCACTTTTTTCATCTAAAGTATATTAAAACTCAACATCAGTAACATGAGATTTCCAAAAACTACATTTAAAATATAAAGCCTATCTCTTAGTCACACATTATCGTGGCATGTTATTCTGCAGTGAAATGTTCTTTTAAGAGGTTTAATTCTCTTCTTTCAACTTAGTAAGTCCTTAGAACTGGGGCCTGTTTCATCAAGCTACAAGTTCACAATTACAAGTGTTTTTGCCTGTAGAATTGTAAACTTGTGAATAATTGTGTTTCATCAAAATACAATTACAAGTTTGTAGCTACAAGTGAATTTTACAAGTAACAAGTCTACAAGTCATACTTCTACAAGTGGTCTTGTTTCACTAAACTAAATTTGTAATTGTAAAATTGTAAAATTGTAGAAAAAAAGGTAAGAGTCGACGGAGACCCTCAGAAAAAATTTTACACGTTACAATTGAGTGATTTAATTTGATTTTTAACTATTTTTTTATTAAAAATAGTTCATCTAAACACAAAATCAAACAATTTTAAAGTAATTAACATTAATTTATTTATTTTGCTTATTTTTAATTATTAATAGAAATAGAAATTATAGATAAGTGGCAACACCACTGATCATATGTTATAAAGAAATAAACACACGCGCAAGTGCAACATATAATATATAAAATTGTTCTTAGTTTTTTAGTGCAAAATGAATCTTTAATACGATTCTAGTGATGAAAGCGATACTGAAATCGCATTAAAAGGAAGAAGACTGTTTAGACCACGTCTGAAATATGAATTCCTGGAATCCACGTTGGAGTACAATGAGCGTTTCAGACTAAAACGAGACAAATATCTTTTGTTGTTGAATATGTTGTCTCCAATGTTGGAGAGGGAGACAAATAGAAGCCATTCTCTCACGGTGCAACAGCAGCTGCTGATAACGTTACGCTGGCTAGGAACAGGAACTACATACCACGCAATAGGTGATTTGCATGGTGTAAGCAAAGCCACTGTGTGCAGAGTAGTAAAAAGCGTAGTAACTGCAATTAATACCGCATTGTTTGCAATGTATGTAAGATGGCCAGAAAACATGGATCAAGTGGTGTCTAAATTTTACGCCATTAGAGGCATGCCATTAGTTTGCGGATGTTTGGACGGCACTTTAATAAAAATAGATGCCCCCAAAGAGCATGAAGAAGCTTATGTTGATCGGCACGGTAATCACTCCAATTCCTGTATGGTGGTTTGTGGACCCGATCTCCAATTCTATTACTCCTATTCAAATTGGCCTGGGAGTACTCACGTCTAAATGTTTTGATTGATTAGTGGTGTGCTAACAATCAAAACAAATTATCGATATACCGTTACAGTACATTAGAGTACCCATAATTGCGAAAGTATTTAAAATATCGATATTTTAGCATTTTGAGTAATAACAAATAAGAATTGTAAAATCAATAGCACAAAGACTTGTAATTGTAAGAATTGTAGTTTACAAGTCCAAAAAGCTACAAGTGTTGTGAAAATTTTGATGAGACACAATTCTTCAGCACTTGTAAGAATGAGAATTGTACTTGTAACTTGTAAACTTGTAGAATTGTAGCTTGATGAAATAGGCCCCTGTTTATGATATTCCTGAAACTTAACTGAAATTTTTGTTTATTTAATGGACCCACATAATAAAAATGTAGAGGATGCGCTAGTTTAAAATCATAATTTGTAGTTCCTTGAAAAGTTTTTACCTAAAATCTCAACCTGCGAGCCTGCAAAGTATTTACCTAATCGACCCTGCACTTAGAAATTTACCAAGTGGCAGTAATTACTTTTTTTAGAATTTCAGAAAAATATTATTATTTTTAAATGAGTTTTTCAGTAAATTTTAGAGCTACAATGAGATGTTGGAACCTTTGTTTTTCTATTTATTTTTAACAGGTATACTTTTCTAATAAGAATAATATAATTTCAGACCAACAATAATATTATAATCGAAATAAATAATAATAATTCTCATTGAGTTCATTAAAACTGATGAAAAAGTATTCGTCAATTTGGTTCAATGAAAAAGGGAGATTTCTTCTAATAATTGATGATAATAATGATGAATGTAAATAATTTGTAATATCCGTTTTAATTAATAACCTATTGAAATGTATTATAAATTTCCTTTTTAGATAACTTTCACGGTTCTACTTTTTATTATTTTTTTTTTTTTTTTGTAGTTTTAAAAATATTGATTATTAATTAATTAAGTTATTTTTAATTTATGAGATGATTATTATTTTTAATTACAGAGATAATTAAATTATTTTTAAAAATAAATTAATCATCTCTGTGCCACTTGTATCTGTTATGTGGCACGAAAAAAATTATTTGATTAGATTATTTTTATAATTAAACAACATTAAATGTATCATATGAGTTTCTTTGTGCATTAAAAAAGTATGTCCTTGTTTAATGTATATACATTTGTAAATGTATTTATATTTGTGTATATATGTATGTATGCATTAAGTAAAGATCATATAAATAATGTAAAACAAACAATTTAATGCTTTAATTAAATTAAAGCGGTTTTATTTCAACGTGTGCATATAAAATATTCACTTTACGGCAAAAACTCTATGCATAAAAATATTAAATTTTTTATTAAAAGCAAACGACAGTGGAACTCTAATTTTAGAAATTAAAATAATGAAGTAACGTACTACTTTACACATTAAGGTATTTGACAAATGCAGTTTCTAAAAAAATGAAGATGTTTAGAAAAAGGAAATCTACCTCAGAGATTAATTGTTGGAAAGCAATGACAAATACTTTTTACTTATTTCGTCTAAACAGAAACAAACTTTATTAAATTTTTAATTAAATCAATTACACAGGTGATTAAATAACTTACTGCATTAATTTTGTATTTAACTATAAAAGCAGAAAATAGTTATTTAATTAAATTTAATGGGGGATTAATAAAAATTTTCATTAAATCTAGATCTGCATTAATCAAAATTATAAATATTTTTTACTGTTTATTAATTTAACAATTAGTACAAGATGTATTATTGGACTTTTAAAATGGGTGACATATCAATATTGAGAAAATTGTGTCTTCTTTTGCGTAGATTAAATAATTTTAAATAATTGAAAATATTTTTAAAGATTTTTTACAAAATCGGGAGAAATATATTTTTAAATAATTTTTGGTGGAAATTAAATTAATTTTAAATGATATAAAATTTTATATATAGTAAAGTTAACAGAAAACAGATTCCACAAATTCCACAATTCCCAGAAAGGTGTTAAAAATTTCCAAATCTTGAAGTATTCAATTTTTTGAGTTCTTTTTTTGAAAAACAGTTAACAGGAATAAAAAATATTTGGATTTTAAATTCCTCAATTCCCATTTCTAAAAATGGGAACTTTCAATTTTTTTTGCTGCTTCAGAACGCAGTTTATTGTCACGCCAGCTCTGATGTTGAGGGTTCTTTCTTAAAACACAAAAAAAAAATCCGGTCGATATAGTTCTTAATGAGTTTACAAAAATTTTTCAAGGAGTGTTGAATTGTTCTGGAGCATAGATTTTATTATCTTGGCAACAACAGCGTATTTTTTAAGGTTGTATTGCTATTTTCAGCTGCATCTTTGCTAAGCAAAACATTGAGCAGTTCATGCCCCCCCGAAATCACATAATACTGAAGTGGAGATGACTACGTTAGTTTATTAAAGTGCATGTAATCAAGAAGAGTTTAAATTTAACCAACGCTATAAAAAAAGAAACACCAAGAAATAGAGGAGAAACTAAAGTTCTTGGTTTTATAATCAAAAAAAAAAAAAAAAAAACCCTATGTAAGCAATATAATGAAGCATAAAGTTTTTGAATACCTTACAAATTAAGTGAGAGCGTTTACCGTGCTAAACCAAAAAGAAAAAAGTTATGTTAGTTATGCTTTCCATATTTAGTTCATTTTTTCGCAAACTCTGCTTAAGCAATATTGAAAAATTCTTAAATTTATCGGTTAAAAAAACAAACATGCAAAAATACCAGTATCAGAATTAACAAAACTCTCATATGATTGCGCAATTTATTTCAATTTATTAATTTTGTTTTTTTGTGTTTGTATTTAAGTTACAAAACACCAAAAGAAAAGCATATTTTGATATTTTACATTACATTATGTCAACCACATGCCAATAAAATCGAATATTCTTATTCTTATCAAATAATGTTTCTCTCAATGATGGATGCACTGCATTGACATCATTCGTAATATTGATAATGGCCACCAGAGGGGATTGAAATTGAAATTTGTTAAGTGCACTTTAACGAAATAACATCCCTGTGAGACAAAAACCATGATATCAAAGAACGGAAAAATTTAATTGAAATTGAAAACAGAAGACTTTTTGTTTTTGTTTGTTGTTGATAATTTAAAAATAACCGTGAGTTTCTTTAGTAAATATAAAATTCTGTTGATAAAAGCATTAGACTCCAGTTAATCTTTTTGTGTTTTAGAATACTCGTATAAAAGAGATACGGTAAAAATTTAATCACAATAATCGTATTTTTTATGTGTCCGTTTTGCTTATTTTACTACAGAACTTAGATGAATATTTTTTTTTTTTTTGTTGCAAAAAAAGAACTCACAGAACATTTTAGTTATGTTTGTTACTTGTCTTTACGAAACAAAATTGGAGGAACATTCTTTAAAACACTAAAATAAAGGGTACTTTTTTAAAAAAATATTACAAAAAAATAATTTTTTTTCTAAGAGAATTTTTTTTATATGAAAAACCAATTAATGGTATTAACGTTTAAAAATTATTTTAGGCATATGGCAACTATGGCTTCTGTTGCAGCGCATTGCCGCCTTTTGAGCATTTCTGGCGGTATGCCATGAATAGCATGCAAAATATTCGCCAGTGATATCTCGAGACCCCATATAAAATAATCGAGAGATCTTGAATCGCATGACTACTTAATTTCTCGAATCCAGGGTTTGATTTTTAAGAAGTTTATGGTAGCTATCGCCATATGGCACCTAGTGCCATACTGTTGGAACCACATCTTGCCTGGTTTGATGTCAATTATATTTTCAAATAATTTTTTTTTAGCTCGGGCTTTATTTTTAAAGAAATAAGATCAGCGCATAAACCGCACCAAATGGTGAACTTTTCTGTATGAAATGCAGTCTGCAGAAACTATTTTGTATTGATTTTATTTGATATGCAGCCATTTTGTTTATTAAACAAACCAATAAGGCTCGTCGCCAAGCACAATTTTGTGATAAAAAATCGGCATCATTTTCCAATTATTTTACAGCCCAATCGTCAAAGAACATTGGCATATAATACACTCGTTACCTAAATTGGAGCAGACGTTAAAGTAAGAAGATCTAATCGAGGTGCAGACCAATATCTTTGTTGCCTTAATTTTGCCCACATACGAACACACCTCCAATTTTAGCGACCGCCTTTTTAAGCTCTATCAGACTTAAAAAAACACCTGATACAAACACTTTTTAACATGACAAATGATGATAGCAAGTATAACTAGCCGGAGAATAGAACAGGAAACTTATTTAAACTTAAATCATAAAACATAAAGAGGATTAAAAAATATTTTTTTTTTATTTTGCAATTCCATTTACATTTTCTTTTTATAACAAAAAGAAAAGAAAAAATATCAAGGAAAGTCAACAATTATTTACTAAAAACTTTAGTGTATTTGCTTTTATCTTGGAAAAGTTTTTTAGTTTTAAATTTGATTGAAACTATTCGAGATAAAAAAGTAGAAAGTTTTGGCAATTTTAAATTGAATTATTTGTAAAATAAACTCATTTAAGTTTTTATTTGTTAAATATTAAGCTCGATTTATTTTATTTAACATCGTATGAAAAAATATGTAATTTTATTTGGTAAAAAAAAAACTACTAATCACATGAATTAATTTTTGTAGTTTAGAAAATATTTGTATCCTTTAAATAAAAATTTTATTTAATTTTCAACCCTGGCCTGCCTTCTTATCTTCTGGCTTCTAACGACATATTTTCTAGTATTTGGATTAAATCTTTAAAAAAAAAATTATAAAAAATTGTGTAAAAATATATTTAAAAATTTCATGAAAAATTGATTTACGAAATAGACTTTTTTTGTAAAAACTCAAATATACATTTTTAATTTTTTCCCAATCAGAATTTGAACCGTGGAATAATAAAAATGAATTAAAGTTTAATTTTATTCTCTTGTTTTCTTTGGAAAACGTCCGCACACATTTGTAAATAATTTTTCTTTCTAAAAATTTTAAGACATTAAATTAAAAAATGAACCTGAGGCATAAAAGTAAATTTAAATTCATTTATAACTTTAGATTTACTTTTATAAAATGTACTCTTTTTTCAATCACACCATTAAAATTTCTCCCCAAGCTCGTTTTGTAAAACATTTAACAAAACAATCTAAATCCCATTCTTGGAAATTTTTGAAATTTTTGTGGGAATTGGGGGATTTTTTAATTTTTATATTTGCTGTTAAAATTTTTATAAAATATTAACATTTTATTATATAAAATAGATAATAAAAATTTTTTGATTATTAAAAGAAATTAAGTTCCCACAAAAACTCAGTTAAAAATATTTGATGCCCGTTTTTGCAAAAATTCTTTTATAAATTTTTAAAACTTATAAAAATTGTAAACTCCTTTAAAAAAAACAAAAATATATTCTAAATATTCATATATTATAAGTAGTAACTTATAACGAAATTATTTCCCATTTCTTAGTTTTTAATCCCCCACTGTGCGTTAAGCACTAACAACAAATGTTATTAAAATGATTTTTTTTAACAAGAGGACAATAATACAACACCAAAAGTGTATATATTTGTAAAGATTTTGACACTTTACTTAAATAAAAGGATAACAAGGACAAAATACGAAGAACATAAAACACTGTCTCTATACATTTTCATTTTTTACATTAAAGCCGATAAGTAAAGACCCACAAAATATGAGTAAGTTAATATTAAATGTAATAAGGAAATCTATATAAATATTAAAGTAGTTACTGGAAATGGAAAAGGATGACAAAAATATAAAAAAATAGTTAATTAAGTAAATAAGGAGTTAATATCTGCCTACTACGATTGACAACTAAAGACAAATAAGCGATAATAACGTAAACTTTGAGACACATTTTAATTTAAAGATTTATTTTTTTATTTATTGCTATACTTCACGTAAATTTATTCAAACTGTGCAAAATTGGCGTGTCTACCTATCACAGTTTAAGCAAGTAATAGTGTTATATTCAGCTATGCTGAATTTTATATACCCTTCGCCATACCTGTATAACCACATGACCCATACTGCAGGTTTCCTATTGAATAGTTCAAATCAATATCGACATAAGAAATTCTTTCCTACCACAAAGTTTTTCTGCTCAAAAAGTTGTAAGTTTTTTTTTAGAATTGTTAGCCCAGCTTAGTAAATGAAAAGGTTTTTGTATCAGATAAAAGCAGAAACATTTTCTTACCTTTTCCATCAATATTTGATCAAGAAACATTAAACAAACAAAATTTAAAGAGTAAATGGAAACATATATGGCGTGGTGTTTTGCCCGCTGCCGCAATAGACATTGACCGATTTTGCTGATATTTAATAGCAAACTTTTAAAAAAATATGTCATATCATTGGGTTATTTAAATTTTTCCTAGCTCATCTAGTGCCTTGGCGGAGTTGCTTTCAACACGAACACGGACGGGTAGATGGACAGGCTGATATCGTTTAATCGATTTCGCTATGCATAAAAACTCAGCATTTATATACTTTATGCGTTCGGAACTTCATATTGTTATAACTACAGATGAAATGACAAACTTAAATATACTATCTTTCACCTGTGGTGAAGGGTATAAAAATAACAATATTTTTATAAATGATTTTTTTTACGAAATTAGGAGTTTAACTCTGGATATTAAAAATGAATTTAAAATGGATTTTTGGCTTAAATTCGTTTTTTTTAAGAGAAGTAGCACTCCAGGCAAAAATGCCTATTTAATAAGTGTGTAACCATGCTACATTCTTTTAGGAAAGGGATAGAGGAGAGAAAAGACCAGGTGGTGAAAGTATAGCCAATTTATTAGTTATTTTACTTCGCCGGCGAATATGCTATGAAGAAGTACCGACGAAGGAGACTGCATGTTTTAATGTTAATTCTAAATATGTATTTATACAATTAAACAGAAAAAAATATTTTTATTAATTGGTTGTCGCAGGGGTTGAACCCTGGCCAACCAGATTTGTACTCAACGTGCTTACCACCTTGACCTTTTTTTTAGAAAGAAAAATTATTTTACAGATGTATGCGAGCGTTTTTAAAGAAAATAATAAAATCTAGACACCAGAAGAACGTAATTGTGCATTTTTAAGATCGCTACATCCTTCATCAGCATATTTTGCACCTATTTAATTTAGGTTGTGTACATTGCAAACATTATCCTTTAAACAGACTAACTTTGTAAATAAGAATACGAGGAGTATTCATTTCATTTAATTTGGTTAGACAAAGTCCACACAAAACTCAAGACATTTCTTCGTTGTTCTCTCTGTAACTCGTCTTGTACATTTGTTTTGGTTTTGTAACAACCATCGGCTGGTCACGAAAGAAATTTTTATTTATATTCATTCTTACTTGTTTCCTTACAACATTATAGATGCTGATTCAGTATCATATTGATTGTTTTGAGTTATATAATTATCACGTCCCTTTCGGAACACCCTTTTATTTTTAGTATTTGGTGTTATAGCAGATATAGTAATAAATCTTCTGTAAAATAGTCTATTTCATAGCACAATTTTTCGTGGAATATTTAGACATATTTTTAGTAAGTAAGTACGTATTGTAAGTCTAGAAGACTGAAACAAAAAGTTAGATCAGGGTTAGAAAATAAATGTAATTTTAAAGATCTGAATATTTCTTAAACTATAAAATATAACGCATATTTTGGTAACGTTTTTTCATAAAAAAAAAAAATACATTTTTACCCATATTTTGATTAGTTTCATTTAAATTGAGCCTGCTGTAGGCAAGGCGGCAAACACGTTGTCATCAAACCTGGTTGGCCAGGGTTCAACCCCCGCGGCAATCTAATAATAAAAATATTTTTTTCTGTTTAACGGTATAAATACATATTCAGAATAAACATTAAACATGCAGCCTCCTTCATCGGTACTTCTTCATAGCATATTCGCCGGGGAAGTAAAATTACTAACTCTCTATCTTTCTCTTTTCACCACCTGTCTTATCTTTCACCTATCCCTTTCCTAAAGAATGTAGCACGGTTACGAAATAACTAAATAGGTATTAATACCTGAAGTGCTAATTCTCTTACGTGAACAAAACTAGAGGGTATACAGAGGTAAACCCTTGGCATTTAAAAAACAATACAATCAGGTTTCTGCAGCTTCTCAAGAAAGAGACAAATATGGTGTTATTTTATTATGAACAAGGGACTATAAACAAAACAAAAACTAGATATTTTACAAGAAAACATAAAGTACAAAAAGTTTTAGCCACAAAAAAAGTAATAAATTTTCGTGAAATTAAAGAAATTAATTGGTAAATTGTTAAAAAAATATAATATGCTGTGGTTTAACGAGATACTACCAGCATATAGAAGTAAAAACCTCTTTAAATCTGCAATGTTTTTTGAACGCAGAAATTGTGATTTGTGGCAGAAATGCACTACCATTGTTAACACACTAAATCAATGAAATATTTACAATAAACAAAATTTCCTTCTCCTACAAATAAAAATATATAAATTTTACTTATTTTTTTACTAATTTTATTAGTTTTAAACAAAACCCACCCTTATTTTTGTCTGTAAGACAACGTTTATTTTTTTTTTGCGCCAGAAATACAAATCAAAACAAAATTCAAGTCGACAGGATGTCAAGAAAGAGATGCACAGAGAAACACATTTACAGCCATCTCGTGACATCTCTGTATACTCGGTGTACGAAACCCTCAAAAGACTGCAGCTGTTGTGAGTACTTATCATTAAAGCTGCACAGGCATCAACTTCTTTAAATGTTTTCTGTCAGAGATTTTCAATAATTTGTGACAGTTTTAATCCTCAAGATCTGCTACATTTTTCCCTTAGTTAATGTATATTTTATATCACTGAACTTTCTTGCAGCACCACCTGTGTTAAGTGTTCGTATTGATTAAAAACTGGTTAAACCAACTATCGAGCTAGCTATGTCATGTATATAATTCAATCGCATACTTAATATGCACAATTTAAACAGCTTAAGCTTCTGTCAGCTTAGACTCTTTTAAAGATGTTTTGCCATTCCATTTTGTTAGCAGTCGATTTAGAACTTCACCAAAAATTTGATCTTAACAAAATAGTATACCCAGTTGAAGAAAGAATAATTAAGCTTTACCTCCAGTCTGATCTTGAATTTTATTTTAAATTGTTATACTAAAAGCAATATGGTTTTATGGGATTCGGTAGTGTTCAAATTAAGAAACAAAAAGTTGAAGGCGACAAAATAAAATTATACGAATGATTACTGATATATTTAAAAATTTAAATTTTTTTAAAGTTAAAGTTTATTTTGCGAAACAGACCGTTAGGAACATTTTTATGTTCTGACCATAACATACGATTAAGATGGAGGAATAATATTTATCTGCCTGGATATAATTTTTTTTAATGTCACTGTCTTAACTGACTTTTACAGAAAATTAAGTTGACAACACAGTTAAACTTCTAGCACTTTATTAATGTGTTTAAAAAAGCTTGTTTTTATATGTTGTGTTTTCCAGCTGCTTGCAAGCTGAATATTTATTTGTAGGCAAGTAAAAACGCCTAACTTCTTTTAATAATGAAAAATCTGGCATCTTTCTTTGGGTGCTTCTTCTACAAAATGTATTTTTATGTGTATGTATGGAATAGATAAAGAATTTATTTCTTATTTTAAATCCTTACATCGAGATTTTTTTCCAGTAATTTAAAGGTATTAAAAAATATATTTTTTGTTAGTAGAAATGGAAGATTCAAAAAATTAGTTAAAATATTGTTTAAAATTGGCGATATAATGAAAGGAAAATAATATTAAAGAAAAACAATAACTTCTTATATATTATAAATTTGTATTATCTCAATTTAATTATTTATTTTCAATCTTTTTTTTTTGTAGGTAAGTTACATCATTAAATTAAAAGTCATGCAAGTGTGAGTATAAACTTAAAGGTATAAATAACTTAAACACATTCATGCTGTGCTAAAGCTACTGGCCGAAAATTAGTCAAATCATCATCAAAAATAACTTCACGTTCTTAAGGAGTTATGCGTGTTGTCGTCTACTTTTCCATCTGACCTACATACATTTATGACAAGGGGAAATGACATTTGAGGTCATTGGGAAAAAGTAAGGCACATCCTAATTAAGACATTCCTATTTTAATACCTGAAGATACAGAACCTTTTATTCAGTTTTTTCCACATATTTGCTATTTAAAATATTTCAATTTTTTATCTGCGTTTTTATTTATTAAGTATTTCATTTATATTTTGTAAAAATTATAGCTTTTCCCTTGAAAATCACACCACTGAATCAAAATGAAATGTTTAAAAATTTATCAAAGACCACGTTTGACGTGAATACATGTCAATGAAATAACTAAGAAAAAAATATCAAAACCAAAAAATAATAATATCGAAACCAAAATGCACGTACAATGATAAGTCGTGCGAGTGCAAAAATTGCTTGAATGATATTTTAAACATGCAATCAAATAGGAAAGAAAATAAACAAAAAAAAGGAAAAACTACCACCAAATTAAAGATACAAAGGTTTGTAACCACATGCATGACTTCATGGTTAAAGAATCAAAAGATAAATTTAAAAGATAGAAAAAAGATTTAAAAAAATTTTGCTGAAACAACCCTATAGTTCTGTCGACTATTCTCGAATTAGTAAATTAACTAACATTTCGAATATCAAAAAAAAAAAAAAAAAAAACAAAGCTCTGAAAAATATTTTGTTTTAATAGAATATTTTTGGAATTATGAACTTCAATTTATGTGTTTCCAATTATGAATTCCTGTGTCCATTAATTAGAACTTTAAATTATCCAGCGACATGATAACATCCCATTAAAGGAAGAGGACTGGCATTACAATCCGTTTAAAGAAAACTACTAACTTTTTAGCCATTAGAATTAATTTGAGAAAGTGGCAATTGCCTTCTTTTGTGCTACAAATAAAATTCCTGGTATTCAAATATTGAACAATTAAGGAAAACTCTAAAAAAAATAACTAATAAAAAAAGTCGGTAAAAAATGTTTTCTCTATTTTAATTTCACCTACGCCCATGCAGTGACCATTCGTAAATTTTTTAAGGCCACTAAAATTTTTCTAAAGTTAAACCTGAGGCCGTCTATTACAGTAATGAAACAAACCGATCAGCTAAAATTCTGCTATATAAATATTTTTACTTGTTCTGTTGTCGCTTTTTATTTAGCTTAAAATCCAAGCCGGCTTTAAGAAAGCCGCCGATTAAGAGGTTTAGTTTTGAGTTAAATTCTGATATAAAAGTCAATAATGCAGCAAATAAAATGCTGTTTAATAATATTTTTGTATTAATTTATATTTTTTAAAAGGTCTAAAAATATTTGGTTTTCTGATTCAGGGTCTTCGAAAATGCAACAATATTTTTAAATACCCATCAACAAAAAGAAAGTCTAAAGTATGAGGATAAATTTTAATATATGATGAAATACAAAAGTATTTTTTCAACATTAGAAATTATGAATACTCTTTTTATAAAATAATATAATTAATTAATTATAATAAGAAATTACAGGCAGTTTAAAAAGGTAGTGAAAGTTTACTGTTAGAAACGTTAAAAAAAATAAAGTATTTTTGAGTTGATCATACCCGGCATTGTTCAGGTCGAGCTTTATTATATTTTAAGGATCTCCTTAAATTAAAAAACAGAAATTGCGCCACATATTGCGTTTTATCGATAGCGACTGTGACCAATGATAACCAAAGGCAAAAAATTACATTTAAAGTCAATATCGATCATTAAAAAAGGGCCTATTTGTTATTCATTGAAAATGTTTTAGCCTTCCTTACCTTCTATCTAGATGTGTAAAAAGTTGCTAACTTTCTCTCTCCTTTGCCACTGTTGATATTCATTTTAAATTTCAATAAAGCCGGCTATGACGCTTAATCATAATTGACTGCTGCCGATGCCGACTATACGAGGGCTGCTCTATATATTTCTGGCCTAATAGTGAAAATGCGAATATTTATAATCAAAAATGGTTTTATTGTTTTTCAAAGTATTCTCAGCATGATTTATACACTTTTGCATGCGCTCAAACCTTCTTCTGGCGACGAAAATCGTTGACCACGCATTTTTTTCTTGATGTGCGGAAACAAGAAGAAGTCATTAGGACTGTACGGCGGATTCGACGTTTTGGCCGGTCGAAAACGCTCTGGTTTAAGCCGATGTGTGAGAGCTCGCATTGTCATGGTGAACAATGATTCGTCTTCTCTTGTTGGTTTTTCGAATTTCTCCGATGACTTCAGGCAAACAAATTGTAGTGTACCACTCAGAAGTGACCGTCCTACGTTGCTCAAGCGGAACAGTCGCCACATGACCAGTTTTGCCGAAGAAACAGGCGACCATTTGCTTCGAAGTGCTTCTTCCACGAACAACTTTTATTGGATTTTGCTCGTCTTTGAAGACCCACACGGTCGATTGTTGTTTCGTTTCGGGCTCATACGCAGAGATCCATGATTTGTCACCTGTGATGATCTTATAAACGTCTTTTGAAGCACCGCAATCGTATTTTTGCAACATTTCTTCGCACCAATCAACACGAGCCTTTTTTTAAGCGACTTTCAAATTGTGCGGGATCCAGGTGTTCATGCAGTATCGAATGTATGCTGATGGAAAAAATGTCCAAGGATGTCTCTATCTCTCGGTATGTCGCATGTCGATCTTGCATTATGAGTTCACGCACGGCATCACTGTTCTCTAGCACAACAGCCGTTTTTGTACGACCTTCACGGAATTCGTCTTTGAGCGAGCTTCGGCCACGATTAAATTCATTATACCAATTTTTCACAGTGCTATAGGATGGTGCTTCATCGCCATACAAAGATTTAAGTTCATCAATGCACTCTTGTCGTGATAAATTTGAGTACGATTATGCTTAAAAATGACAAACTTTCCAATGGAAATGTCAGATTGCACTTGGCAGCACTCAGTGTTGTCAGGCCAGAAATATATATAGCAGCCCTCGTATTTAACGAAACCGCCACCGACGTCAAAAATTTTTCAGTTTAATTAACTGGCCTACAATTACCTCTAAAAAGGGAAAAGTTTAACTCAATTCTGCATCGTTTTGTCGTTTAACCTTTAGGAAATGAATGTATTAAAATATCTCATCACATAACTAGAAGCTAAATAACAATGACTCCGTGTAACGGCACTAACAGAGAGATGTAGGAAACTGAAGCAAACTGTTATATAAAAATAATGGCAAATATGTGCAAGAGTGTTCGTGTGTATGTGTGAATGATATTTTCATATATTCTAATTTTGGTAAATAATAATTATAGTTGAATTTACGTGCTAAAGTAAACTTATGATATTTTTATTTTTTATTTTTTGTTTGTTTTTTTATTAAAGAATAAAGTGTAAAAAATTCAAAAATTTCAGTATTTTTTCATTTAAAATGTTAAAAAGCTATTACCCGAATGAACTATGCTTTTGATTTTATCTTCAAATATTTATACTAGACTGGAATTTCTTAGCTTGTGCAATTTTGTTTACCATGTTTTAAGCAATTTTTTATTGCAGAAATTTTATGATTGGAGAAAAAATTGCAGTTTTGTTATAAAAATATAAATTTTGTGAACGTAGTATTGGTTAATACTTTGAATAGTAAGCGCTGTATCAAAAACAGAAATAACAGTCTTGAAATTTGATTATTTATTTTTATACTTTCTTATCGTAAACTGCTCTCTCGACAACTTTGTTCAATTTGTTAGACCAATTCTTTATACTCCCTGAGCTTGTGTAAATATTTTTAATATTTTATCTTTAAAAATTAATAAATGTTTACAAATTTTGCCCACTAATGTTTCATTAACTTTTCTTAAACATCAAAGAGTTTTTTCTTTGGCATTTGACAAACGCAATTTTAAATTGCAAAATTTGTACAATAAAAAATCTTTAATAGTTTATTAATTCTAAAGTGCGCTACTTAATCGATTGTAGGTGCGTAAGCAAGAAATCATGGTGTACAATTGAGCAACAAAAAATTGCATTGAAAAAAATCGTTACTTGGCGCCTAGGCCAGACCTAAAGCTAGTTTAACCTCAATAAAAATATTTCGTTTTAATTTTTTTAACTTTTAGTATTTAAGAAGTTTTCCTAATGTGTTTTTTTTAAGTTTCTAACACTAAAAACCAATGTAGCAATAGAGAAAATATGGTGTTTTACATTCTGCTGGTATCTACTTTTTCTTATTTTCTTAAAAAAACATTCCCAAAAAAATTTTTTTATAAAACTTAAGCCAAATAAATTTATTTATTTATTTAAAAGCTGATATCTCGATTAAAGTGTTCCTCTGTGTTCAAGCATTTCTAGATTTAGGATTATAAATTTACGTCCTTTTCATATATGAAGTGATGACTGTTTGGCACGTTACCGAATTATTCTTAAAGTAAAATTAATTATAGAATACTAAAAACTCACTATTATCGATGTCCTGACATACAGGTCTTAAAACCGTTAAAATAATCCCACCAGTGCAATCATAGTCGTCTATTACCTCATATCAGCGATTGCGAATGAATACCCCAGAATTTTAATTATTTTTATGTATTTAACGGTACTCAAAAATCTCTTTGGGTATTATTTATTAAACAATCGTTTATACAAAGATTATATTCAATAAATTTTGATTTTTAATTTTTATTAATATTTATACTACTATTCTTTTCAATAGCTGTTTGTTATTTCATTATTGCTTAAATTTTTTTCGAATTTTTACAATGTGTATAAGTTTTACGACTTAATTTTCTATGTTTTTTATTGTTGTATCTTACTTTTTATTACTTTTTAATACGTTTCTGTTTACATTTCATTTACTATTTAAATGAACTTTTAAATCAATTTTATTTGCTCATAAAATATTTATCTGTTTTCAATTATTTCCAGTTTGTACTAAAATTCAATTTTCTTTCTTTACAAATTATTTGGCTATAAGTTTTCTATTAACTCTCTCTCTGAATGTTTATGAATTTTGATAGAATTTTATTTAATATTCCTGTCACAATGGAAAATCATGATGCTTATTACAATCGAAATCAGCTCCACCCATATAGAGATGGAATTAATGAGGTAGAAAACTATTAAGGAAATTAGTTTTGGTTTATGGTCTTTCTTTATAGTGTGTGTGTGTGTGTAGTAAGAAAGAAAAACAAAAGTATTAAAATACATTGACATAAGAAAGCAACAACTATTTTATGACTTTTTCTTCTTTGGTTGTCTTTCTCCCAATACTTGAGTTATGAGTTGGAAATTCAAAATGTCTTCACATATAATTCTCTCATATCACAACTCTAATAATCGAAAAGCATCAGAGTTATGTAATCAAAATATATTTGTAACACAAGTACACAAACACATATAGTGAGATAAAGGGAACGTATAGTTTTGTGCTCAGCTTTGAAAGTAGTCATTTATATTCATATATTGTAATCATTTATTATCAGTTTATAGTTATGATGACTTTATTATCTTTTATTATAAAAGATTATTTTGTTTTTAGGAAAATTTTTTTCGATTTTAATATTTATAGTGTACGAGATTTTTTTCATAATTTGAAATCTTTAATTTTTTGTTTGTTTTCATTTTTTTTAATTTATTACAAATATTTTAGACTTTTTTAAATGAAATGAAATTAAAATAAAATAAAAATTGAAAATAGAAATAGAATAACCATTATTTTATTCCGTAAGGTAATAAATACTCTCATCGCAAAATTATTGAAATACATTTATCGTGACAAAATTGTATAAATTGTCATTAAGCGGAGAATACAAATATTTTGTCGCCTTTTTTATCACTAAGTTGGCCTGTATAATCTAAACTATCATTGGCGGAGATCACTCTCCTTTTATTAACCTCTTCGAATTATCGACAGCAGAATTGGCTGAATATAAACTTTCGATTACGGATTGACAACATATAAATGAGAAGAACATATTACACTCTTTTAACAAACTTAAGCGTAACCATTTGAAATAAAGGCTTTATCCTTTTTTTGGAGTATCCTTCCAATTCCCTGGACTAATTAAGTAAGAATGACTTATAAATTTTAAGAAAAATAAAACTTTTAAGTTAGTTTAAAATTAACAAAACAATAAGTTAATGAAAATACAAATTTCAAGTTTAAGAAAATGATTAAATTAAATAGTTTTTAATCGGTTCATTCAATAGGATTCTGCACTTCGGTTACTGATAGAAACAAATTAACTTATCGGTAACAATTTTGCAAAAATTTATATTTAATTTTTGTTAACTTAAAACTAACATATCGATAACTTTTCTTAAGAAATAAATTAAATGTATAAATATTTTTCTTCAGATAAAAAAATAAAGAAATTAAAATATCAAACAGTACCGAAAATAAAGATACCGATTAATACCTTGTAGAAAAAAACTAAAAAAAATCGATTACTTCTTTATACAAATTTAAAAAAATTATCGATTAATTTTTTATACAAAAAAATAATTAATCGATAAATTCATTTATGGAAAAAATCAATAACTTTTAAGAAATTAAAGTTTTCAATGATTTTTTTTAAGCAGAATTCTTCCTTATAGATAGAAAATTGATTTATCAATTACTTTTCTATAGAAAGGAAATTAATTTATTTTATTGTTTTTTTTTTTTTTTTTTGGTAAAAAATTAAAATTATCGTTTACCTTTTATAGAAATAATTTTAAGTAATCGATAACTTTTTAAAAGAAAAAAATTAAATTAAATCTTTTTCTTTGAGAAATTAAAAAAAAATATTTATCGATAAATAAAAAAAATTAAAAAATATATATCGATAGTTTTGCAGAAAAAGAAGTTAAGTCATTATTATTGTTAATGCTGGAGAAGAAATTTTCTATGAAATTTATTTAAGTTGACATTTAAAATAACAGAATGGTGTATAATTATTGATTGCTTTTGTTAAAAAATGAACACCATAATTTGTTAAAATATATTTTTTTATTTATAAATTAAAAATACGTCAATTTAAGACTGCCTAAGATCGTGTATGGAATAATATTAGACAAAGAGCTTTTTTTGGCTTTTTATTGTCTTCTGAAGTGTTTGTAGTCCTATAAAGAAGTCTCTCATACTTCGATAACGAAAACGTATAACGTCTGAGCATGTGTATTTTGTTTTAGGGTACAACTGTTTATCTGCGCGCTTATTGATCAGATTAGCAGCTTGTATATTAGTAGCAAAACCGTTCCATTTCTCATTTTCTTAAATTTCATTTAAAGCTTAAATTTTCATGGAAAGGGTCTCCTAAAACCTGCTTCAACTTAATAATTGAACTTGATTCTAGTCCTTTAAGCTGTCACCTTTACAGATCAAACCTTCTTTCTATCATGTGCATTTACAGCTTGACTTACTGATTAACAGCGTCGTCCTAACAAATCAAATCAAAATTCCAATTTTAAATCAAGAAATTCCAAAATAACATAAAATTTTGCGACAAAAAAGCTTAAAATAATTAAATTAAGTATTTGAGAATAAAAATAAATACAGCAAACTATTACTTCTGCTAAACTTCAACAACAACATTATTAGTTAAATTCTTTTTGTGTTGCAAATGTTTACAAAGAAAAGATATCGTTAAAAACCCTTCTGAATACTAACAAAGATCTTGGTAAACTTGTATTGAAAATAAAATTAAACAAAAAATCTAGAACATCTAATGAATGAATTATTTTAATTATAATTTTGTTCAGGTTCAAATGCCTTAATTTGAGTTTGAGTGATGAGTGTAGGTACAAAATATTCGTTGCAGTCAACTGTAGCAATTTTCTTATTATCGTTTTTTCTTCTATATAATCAGTTATCAAGGAAATTACTTTTATCTCATTAACATTTTTTCATCTGTTTATTCCTGCTGAGAAATGTCATCATCATTATCATTATCATCATCAATAGAAATTGCAAATGTGTTTAGCTCTCGTGCTTTGTATATTTCTGCTTAGTACTCATCTTAAACTCATTTTGTGATTTTAATTAAAAGTCGAAAAGTAAAAATATAAAAAAATGATTTTTATTTAAATTTATTAGTTAAAGAACAAATTATATTGTTGCTTTTCTTTAAAAAGCGAAATAACTATAAAAAACGTTTGTTGTTTTTCAAAAACTAAGATTAAGATTTGTTGTGTTCTTTTTCCTAATTTTATTAAATTTTGTTCAAATTGTTCTTTCTTTAAGATTGGGTATTTTAAAAAAATTGTTATATTGCCAATAAGTTAGAATATATTTTTTGCTGTTGATTTATATATAAATTTTTTTTCTCTGTTCATGTATCGAGAAAAAAAAACATTATTGATGGATAAATGATGGGCACAAAAACCATTTCATCATTTAGGGGGCAAAAGTTTCAAATGGTGTCTAGTTTTACTAACCAACAAAACATGATGGTTTCTTTTTGTGTGAAGATGAATGTTACACTAGAAATAATGAGATAACCATTTTTAGCCTAAAATTTCACATTAGTACCACACAAATTGCTGTTGCTTTGTATTTTGTTTTTTTTATTGCTGTCAAGTAATTGACATAAATTGAATTCTATTGTATCAATGAGTGTGTGGTTTAATGTGTTTGATTTAAACACATAAGAGGCCATTTTCTGTCATTTCATGTCGAATTGATTTTTTGAACATGGTTTTACACATATTTTTTACTTTGCCATGTTTTGGTGTGACCTAGTAATTCTCTTAAGGCTTATTAGCATTTACATGACAATTCAAATTCTTTACTTAATTTAATGAACTGTGTTTGAATTGTGGGTGTAACTGTGGGAGGAAAAAATGCTAAAAAATTTTAAATCATATAATTTCATAATTAATTAGCGTTTTATAAATCGAAAAACAATATCCCAAAATTATTAAAATTCAAACTGTGATGCATTACGTATGAGTAATATAAATTTAAATGTATACAATAAATATTACTCATACGTTTAATAAATATTAAGAAAATAAAATTATAAATTAATTATAAAAAATTTACAATATAAACGAATTAAATTAAGGAATGAATTGTTTATCGCACAATCAATTGCCATAATTCAATTCAAAACGCAACTGTGTGCTCTGCACTCAAATATATTCGTTTTATTCCTAAAAAAAAACCTGATAAAAAGCAAATATTTAAAATTTTGTTTGAAAGATGTGGACCGATAGCTCTCCCTTTATATAACTACTCATCTAATTCGGAAGTTTTTCTTTACTACTTTAACCTAAGTTAAAAAAAATAGCTTTTAAATTAAAATCCAAAACCATTCATTCATTTTCTTAATAAAAATTATATTAATAATACGCTCTGTATAATAATTCTAAGTAACATTATTTATTAACACTAATTCATTGGTGAAAGTAATAACAAAAAAAAAAAAAAAAAAAAAAAAAAAAAAAAAAAACTTTACATTCATAATTTGAATGGAATGCTAAAATGTTAGATATTTTTCAATAACACACTTGGAAGAACCGCAAAAAAATATATTCATATTAAAGATGCCAATGTTGATTTAATTTCGAAAGATTTTCGTAAAGCTAAAGTACCGAATAACTTTTTCTTCCAATCCGTTGAAGTTGATTATCGAACCTTTCTTATGAAACATGCAGTTCAATTATTAACGCTTTACAACCTTATATAAAGGCACAACCCAAGAAGAAGTGTATAATATAATATTAAAATTTAAATCCTAGAAAATCTGCTTGTCACGACAGTATATCTCCAAAAATTTTTACTTGTTGTGAAAATGAAATTGAAAATTATTCCTCTTTAAGTAAAAATTTTAAACAAAATGTCAACATATCCTGCCATCCTGAAAATACACAATATTATATCAATACCAAAAGAAGTAAATGCGACTTCGGTTGACCGGTTCCAGCCAATTGCTGTTAAATTAGTAAAAAGGAAATTTTTTTCAGTACGAATATTATTAAAAATTTAAAAAGCGATGTGAAACGCAAGAGGCTTTAATTAATAATGTAAATTATATATGTCGTAGTTTGATTAATATTAAAATATTAAATATTACCCATATACATCAAATTACGACCATAAGGTCACCCTTTAACTTCAAATTTAAAATATTTATATTTGTTATTATATTTTATATAGTAATGGAAATTCTGTCTAATTTTCAAGGATTTTTCAGTAACGATTTCACCCTTTACATTCTAATTTCTAGTTTGCTACTTGTTATAGCAAAACTTAGCAATAAATATTTTGTGCAAATTTCAGTCAACTGTCTACAACTGTTTGGTCATATACTTCATATAACTGCAACTATTATAACACCCTATAATTTTTAATATTAAATATTTATACTTCTTAATATAAAAAACAAAGTAGTGGACATCCTCTTTAATTTTTAATTGCTTGTATATTAAGAGTTCCATAAGCACCAATTTACTTCAAATATGGGAACACCCTTTTAAATTCTAAAACAAATTTTATACTTTTCTTTTTAGTGAACCTAGTAATATAGTTTTTTTTTTTTTTTTTGTTAAAATTTCAGCACCTGTCTACAACGATTTAAAAGTTTGGCAATACATCAACTTACATTAACTATTGGGACATCCTTTAATTTATAATTTTGAATGTTTATACTTGTTATTAGTCTATAATGGTTCAAGAGATAGGCGCATATAAGTCAATTTACGTCACCTGTGAGGACGTCCTTTAATTTTTAGATTTTTTTTTGTATTGCTTTTTGCTATTGGGAGCTATAGTAACACGCGCATTTTCTTATTTTAATAAAGTGCGCTTTACGGTTCGTAATACACTTAAAAAACATACATGTGTGGGTACACTCTTTAATTTTTAATTTTTTTCTTTAGTTTCTATGCCAGCTCTGTAAGATCTTGTTAATTTCGATTAGTTAGTCTACTGTATTATGAAGTTTGTTCAAATTAATATTAGCAACAGTTCTCTTCATCTGATTAAACATGGAATAGCTCCAGACAGTATTTATTTAAATGATATCCTTAACCTTAATCTATCGTGAAGGCTTTATATTTATAGAGACAATATTTGCCTATTCTACCGGTATGAAAAGTGAAACATTTGTCATAACATACATGAAACGTGATGCTTCTTTATTATTTAAAATATCTTCAACTAAGAAGTTGGTCTTAAATACTAGTAAAGTAAAGATTATTCGATTAAGGCCATACATTGTATCATACATGGGGAACACGTTTTTCTTTTAATCTTATAAGAATTCATAAACCACTGATAGCCGCGTAGAAAACACCTGCTTGCAATTAGTTGAAAATATTTTTATATATATAGCTGTGCATGAATATTTCCAACAAATTTTGTTAAATAACTCATTATTTTCTTTTTACCAAATCATTTTATATACAATTGTACTCTTGAGACAGATATTTTTAATAATTTGCTTATCAGACTTGTAATGGCGGCATTTTGTTTACAAATACATAGTTTTTTTTTTTCTTTTTGATATTTGACAGTTAATCTCATAAGATTGTTCCTATGAGATACCTCATAACAATGCTCTCATAAGAACTCTTATAAGATTTCAATAGCACTACCTTTAAGTCTACACGTAACAAAATTCTCTCAGCGATGGAATTTGACTTTCTCATCACAGATGTTATCTCTAATGTAGACTCCAAGTAAGAAATCAACATCTACTTAATATGAGAATTAATGGATATTGCTCGGTGCAGATTGGAGGTAACAAAACAGAGGATCAAATACATATATGGGTAGTCGTGAGTAGAGCAGTGTCGTTTGTGAACAAAGGGGTTAAATTGAACGAATCACCTAAGTGAACGGAATGACCCGGTCATTTACCTGAGCACTTTTTGTTCAATGGCGTACGAGTTAAATTGAACGGATGATTTTGATGGACGGAATGAGCTAGACATTTAACCGGGTCAGTTTCGTTCAAAAGTGTACGGATTATAACATGATGTGTGGGCTACTTTCGTTCAGGTGTTTGTTCTCGTTTTCTTAAGTCATGTTCTTTTATTTCAGTTTATTTTTGTGTATTAAAAGGAGTTGCGGTGTATGTATATTTACGTATGTAAGTACATTTTTATTTGAATTAACAGTCTTTAAAAAAAATAGTTTTTTAATATAGTGGTATTTTTTAATGGAAAAATTGTAAAATTTAAATTAATAAAAAAAAGTGATTGAACATTAATGTTTTTTGATCTTTATAATTTATTTTATTATCTTTCATTTTTATTATTAACTATTTTTATTTTAAATACTGACCTAGTGCTTGAAAAACTGGAAAAGAAAAAAAGTGATTATAAATAATTTAAAGAAATTGCACAGAGAAAAAAAGAAGTGACACTTTGTTGCATTTTACAGAGGATGGAGAAAATCGGGCAAAATGCAATCATTTTAAAAAATTTTTAGGTCTTATAGGTGAATCTATTAAAAATCTCATTGAAAACATCCTTCACAACCTTAGTGATTACAGCGTCAAACAACCACACCACCAAAATACAATCTTCTGCAAGCTTTCTTCCTTCCGTTAAAAAAAACAACGTAAATATAAACAGACTGGTGCTTAAAGCTGTGGAAAATAAACAAAAGTTATTTAAAATTTATTTCAACACAGGATTTTTGTTTGACATCCATTCTTTTGTTATTACAGGGCTGAAAGATTACGAAATCAGACAGTATTAGCGAGGAAAACTTTACTGACGGCACTTTGCAAAAAGGCTGTTACCGAACACATCATAAGGACACCTTGTTTCAACACACTTCCCTGTGGTTTCACTTGTACACTCGGGACAGTCTATTGTTCCAAGAATATGTTTGTTTTTTTTTTTAATTTTTGTAAAATTTAGTATTTGGAGATACAAATAATGCATCATGTATTTCTGCCACAGTTTACAATCTCTTCAAAAAACACTGCAGATTTAAAGACATTTTCATTTGAATGTGCTGGAATTATTTCGTTAAACCACAGCATTTTATAATTTTATGTAATTTAATAATTAAATTCTTTATTTTCACGAATAATAATTATTTTTTTTTTATTTTCCCTTCTTCATAATAAAAAAGCACTATATTTGAGTCTCTCTTTCACTTGAGAACCTACAGAAAATCTGATTATATTTTTTTCTATGTATCAAGGGTTTCAGTTCTGTGTACTCGTGGTTCTGATAAAAAAGAAATCACATACAATAAGGATTGTTGTTCAAATTCGTTTAAATTAAATCAATAAACGAATTAAAGTCGCTGAAAAGAATGACCGGGCTTATCTCTAGTCCTGAGTTTAGTAAATTACCAAAAAGTTTAAAAACTGTAAACCGAATTTACTCCTTGAAAAGTTACATTAAAAATTGTCTTAAAATACTTCTGACTTAAAAATTAAGATGATAATTCCCTCTTTAGCTTAATAGCATTCATTAATTATTTTAATTATTAAATTTAATTTTTTTATATTTTAGTTATTGATCTCAAATCTGATTTAAATGTAAAATTTATTTTGCATAAAATGTAAATTTTGCCAACTCTCCTCCATAATGCCATTAAACCCTAAATCATGAATAACGTAAATTGTTAAATAAAAATAATTAATTTATTGTATTTTCATTTATTACCAAATACCATGGCTTCTTTCTAAAGCATAAATATGTCACCTAGAGCATGGATGGCAAAATCTTATACAAATACTACTATTAAACATCAAATGAAACAAACTCCCATTTAGTTAAATAACAGACATTTTGATAGTCTTAAATTCCTAAACGTTCGTGACATTAAATATTTAACATGAAAAAGTAATACAATCTCAATGAGGGTGAACTGACATGAGTATAGTGATGACTATTCTACGGGTAGATGGATTACTAATCAATTATGTTAAAGTATTACAAACTTTTTTTTAGAAAGTTTAGTATTAATTGCTCCATACATCAGTACACACAATCAGCATTCCGCATACAGCACAATTTGTGAGCTGTATACATGTCATTAATTTCAAAAGAAATTGTGTATAATTTACTATAAACACGCAGTGTATGATTCACAATAAAAATATATTTTTACAAAATATCATTCATACGTAGTTGCGAACAATAAAATAAAACTAATAAATGAACTGAATATTAAATTTTAACTAGAGTTCATAAACCTAATTGTCACTGTTTTTTAATTAATAAAACTGGCCTGCTTTCCCTTTAACCACATACGCCTTCTAACCATTTTTAATAATAAATTTATTTTTCAAGTTGTTAAAATTGTATGTTTTTTAAGCCCACAAACTTCTTAGCAATTTTTTCCATATATTTCTTATTTAATTTCAATTCATTTGGTTTAAAACAAGGTCAAACCACAAAACTATATGTTCTAAAGTTCCCTGTGCCAAAATGTGTTGCAATACAAAAAAATAAATAGAAACAAAAACAGTCCGACAACAAAAGGAAATATTTATTTGTTTTGCGGTTAAAAAAAACAAAGAAACAAACAATTCTCACATTCTCTGTTTCCTGCAAAAAAAAATATAGAAAATAGCCCTCCGTATCAGCTGCACAAATATTGCAAATGTTTTCTTTTATTTTATATTCCAAAGAATATTTTATAAATTTTATTTCCAAAAAAATACATTCAAAAACTAAACAAACAAATGAAACAACTGAATGAAAAAAACAAAGACCTGTTAAAATGGATAAACTGAAAAGAAGGCTATTTAAGGAACTAAATTATTTAAAGGAAAAATTTTAAGACAAGAAAATTTAATAAAATTGTTGTCTCATAAAAAGTTTCACGAAGAAATAAACGTTCTCACTATTTGCCTTTCTTTAAAAAGTAATTAAAATTTTTGACAGCTTTTCTACAAAATATTGAAAGCAAAATTATTAATTTATAGATTACTTTTCTACCAAAACAAAAAAAAAATTTTCTTTAGAAAGAGTGTTAAGTTATCGATAGATTTCCCTTATTCCTTTAACAAAGTAAAAAGTCATTGACAAATTTAATTTTTAAATTAATAATTGCTCTTGTATAGAAAATAAGTCTGGCTACTGATAACTTACCTTTAAAAAAGAATAAGGTTATCGATAACTTACCTTTAAAAAAGAATAAGGTTATCGATAACTTTCCCGTAGAAAAAAGTAAGATATATTTCCTCAAAAAAGTAAATATTTTGCTTATTTTTCCCCAGAAAAACCTAAAATACTAAAAATTTTTGCTTAGACAAAATTGAAGCTATCGATAACTTTTCGTAAGATAAAAGAATAAGGCTCTGACTGTCAGAGAAGCCAAAGTCAGCAGTTTCTTTCACTTCAAAATACAGTAATATATATAGTTATGTAAAATCGTAAAATTAATAACATTTTTTTAAAGCCAGAAATTTTTACTGCAGCTATCGATAACTTACATATAGAAAAACAATTTAATTGAAATTTTTCTAAAACAGAGAATAAATATAGTTCAACTTTAGTTCATTTATTGAAAAAAAAAAAAGAAAGCTATCGATAACTCGTAAGCACATTTTATTACATTTTATTACATTTTTATTATTCGATAACTTTTCTAAATAAAGAAATTAGATGATATTTTTAAAAAGTAAATCTCAAAATATAATAAACTTTTTATCAAAAAGACCGATAACTATTTTTCTATAAAAGAATACAAATTTATCGATTATTTTCGGTAAAAAGAAGATTTCTATAAAAACTTTTAAAAATACTTATTATCTAACCCAATACAATTGCACATACTTCTATATATCAGCGTCATTTTAAGGTCATTTAAAAAATTTAACTTCGTTATAAATAACATTTCAATAAAATACATAAACAAATATTTAAAAATTACTTTCTTTGTTATGAGAGGCTTTTGTTACCTCTTTCTGTGACAAAAGGATTTCCCTTCCTTTCCACCTTTACCTTGTGAAGATTTATAATGAAAACTTATTTATATTTATTTTGTTTGCAATTTAAATTCATTTTTGTAAATTATTTACAATCACTTAATAACAGAGTGAAGAGAATATAAAGCGAAAGCGGATTTAAATAAGTTTAATCCTTTCATTGTTAAAGTGTTTGAAGTAAATGTGGCTGTGTATGTGGGGTACAGTTTGCATATTTTAAAATTTTATTTACTTATTCGCAAAAATGTATACAAATGAGAGAATTTATTTGCATTTTATTTCAAATAACTACTTCAGATTACTTCTTTTGTGAAGCCATTAATACTGTAGCATTTAAGGATTGGGAACTTGTTTATTAAAATAAATGTAAATTTAAATATCCTGTCTCCAATTTAATGTTAAAATAATTTAAATTCAAAAAATTTTTATGAGATCTCACACAGTCTATCGATAGCTTCATTTTCCTGCAGAACTGTTCTTTATTTTCTAGATATAATTTATCGATGTCTTTATTTAAAAAAAAAAAGAATTGATACCTAATTAAAAAAAAATATTCGATATCGTTATTAGAAAATTTACCGATATCATTATATTTGCTACTTTTATTTATTTATAACTTCGATGATTCGATATCTTTATATTCTTATGACATATTTGCTAACAGTTTTCCTGTAGAAATTTAATTAGTCATTGTTTTTTCTATAAAGTATTTTCATATTTTTTTTTATTTATTTATTTTTTTTTTTTTGACGAAAACTTTTGCGATAAACACTGACTCCATAGTCTTATTTTTCTTTTTATTTTTTTACCTCACTTTTTAACAGAAAAGTCCTAACTGATGTATACCTTAGTTTTCTTCAGTTTCTTTATTTAGAAGTTAAAGCAGTATTTTAATTTTCCATAGAATATCTAAAGTTATATATTTTTCTAGTAAAAAATTTATCGATATCTTACTTTATTTTTTATTTAATCGTTAGAATTTTTATTTTTCCATAGAAACATTTTCGATACATTAATTTTTTAATAGAAAAATTTTCCGATGTCTTTATTTTTCTATAAAAAAAAATTTGGGTATCTGTGTTTTGCTATAGAAGAACTTTCGATATCCTTATTTTTTCAGAAAACAATTTTCGATGTATTTATTTTTCCATAAAATAATTTTAAATAACCTTCTTTTCCATGGAAGAAATATTAGAATCTTTTTTTCCTAAATCAATTAAAATTTTACTTTTTCGGCTTTGGTTCATTTTTAATTTAACTTTTATTAAGAAAAATTATTTTTCAAATGTTAATTGATTTATGATAATCACCGGTTCAAACCCTGGCTGGGACTAAAATTAAAAATAATCTTTTTTTCCGTTGAAAAATATTCAATGTCTTTACTTTTCCGTAGAAGATTTTTCATTAATTAATCGTTAACTTTTATTTTTAATAGAATAATTATTCAATAGGAAAGTTATCGATATTTTGATTTTGAAAAATTTACTATATTTTTCACTATTTTTCTATAGGAGTTTTTATCCTTATTTTTTCCAAAAGAAATTAAAAGCTTGCTCAGAAAAAAATCATACTAAAACCTATAGATTAAGCAAAAAAAAAATCTTCACATTGTATAAAAACAATTTTATAATTAAAATAAAACTCTTAATTAAATTAAAAATTTTAAAAACCGATGTGTCACTGTAAATGGCCAAAAAATTAAAACCATCATTTGTACTTCTCGTTGTAGTTTAATTTTCATTGAATTATTTTTATACCACAATTGTACAAATTGTGCAGAGTTGGAGAATATAAAACTATTTGATGATATTTAAGATTTTTGAACAATTCTTTTGTTTTATTTTTATTTTATTTCGTCGTTATTTTACATTTTTAACTATTTTACATTTTTATGACTGAAATATTTTGTGCATCATTTCGCACCATAAAACCCATTTTTTTAGTTTTATTGCACTAACACTTCCAGCCTAAACTAAATATGTTTTGTTTAGTATTTGCACAAATGTTGAAAGTAGGTGTGAACATTGTTACACAAATTTGTTCTTGTTTCACTGTTTTTTTTTTTGTCCCAATAAATTTCAAGAGTCATCGTGAATGTATAGTAGAATTACCACTACATATGCTGATGTACTCAAATGTACACAAGGATTTTTATGAATGTGTTTTATTACACGTACAAGTGTGCTCAATGAGATTGTAATTACTAAAAGAGGATAATGGAAATTCACAATATTTAGTACATGTATGTAAGTAAATATGATTTCAAAAAAATAAAACATTTGAATAATGGTTTGATAAAAAAGAACCCATTAAAAAAGCCATTACAAATCAATGTGAGAAAGAAAAGAGGATTTAATTAAATCTTAAACAAAAGCAAAAAAAAAAAAAAGAACTTTGTTATTTATTTCTATAAATAAAAATAGAACGAACAAAGTTTTAGTTGCGACTAGTTGTCATCCAAAATAAAACACATTTTTGTCTGTGAAAGCGTACACAATTAGTGCGTCGAATGAAATTCGTCAAGTGTCACGAAATCTGCTATAGTTTTACATCTACTTTACAGGTTAAGGAAAGACGAATATTTTATATTTAATTACTGCGTCAATTTTTTCTGTTAAATAATCATTCTTTCAATTAGCACATTTAAAAAAAATTATAGTTTGAAAATAATTTTTTCGCACAAATTGTTATTAAATTGTCAAATTTACGCAAACGTTAATAGATGGCGAGCTCGAGGCACTGTTTATGATTTATTGTTCGTCTCATAAGTGTTTTAATCCTTGAAGAATACAGTATTTGAAGAACAAGAGTTTCAAATAATACGAATTCATGTCCCTGAATTATATATTTCATACACCACAATTTATACGAGGGCTGCTCTATATATTTCTGGCCTAATAGTGAAAATACGAATATTTATAATCAAAAATGGTTTTATTGTTTTTCAAAGTATTCCCCAGCATGATTTATACACTTTTGCATGCGCTCAAACCAGTTGTCGAAGCACTATTTCCACTCCGATTGAGACACCTCTAAAACATGGTTTTTGAACACTTCAACAGCTTCTTCTAGCGACGAAAATCGTTGACCACGCATTTTTTTCTTCATGTGCGGAAACAAGAAGAAGTCATTAGGTGCCAAGTCAGGGCTGTACGGCGGATGACCCATTAATTCGACGTTTTGGCCGGTCAAAAATGCTCTGGTTTGAGACGATGTGTGAGAGCTCGCATTGTCATGGAGAACAATGATTCGTCGTTTCTTGTTGGTTTTTCAAATTTCTCCGATGACTTCAGGCAAACAAATTGTAGTGTAATACTCAAAAGTGACCGTCCTACGTTGCTTAAGCGGAACAGTCGGCACATGACCAGTTTTGCTAAAGAAACAAGCGACCATTTGTCTCGAAGTGCTTCTTCCACTAACAACTTTCGTTGGATTTTGCTCGTCTTTGAAGACCCACACGGTCGATTGTTGTTTCGTTTCGGGCTCATACGCATAGATTCATGATTCGTCACCTGTGACGATCTTATAAACGTCTTTTGAAGCACCGCAATCGTATTTTTGCAACATTTCTTTGCACCAATCGACACGCACCTTTTTTGAGCGACTTTCAAATTGTGCGGGATCCAACGAGAACAAACCTTTTTTACGGCCAGGTGTTCATGCAATATCGAATGTATGCTGGTGGAAGAAATGTCTAAGGATGTCTCTATCTCTAGGTATGTCGCATGTCGATCTTGCATTATGATTTTACTCACGGCATCAATGTTCTCTGGCACAACAGCCGTTTTTGGACTACCTTTACAGAATTCGACTTTGAGCGAGCTTCGGCCACGATTAAATTCATTATATCAATTTTTCACAGTGCTATAGGATGGTGCTTCATTGCCATACAAAGATTTAAGTTCATCAATGCATGCACTCTTGTAATGGTCGTACGTCAAAACGTTTTGAGTACGACTATGCTTAAAAATGACAAACTTTCCAATGAAAATGTCAGATTGCACTTGGCAGCACTCAGTGTTGCCAGGCCAGAAATATATATAGCAGCCCTCGTAAGTAGTTCTTCTTCTTTGATAAAGTTGTTCAATTTTGTTGTCATACCTTTTGGTGAAGACCGTCGTCACTGGCTGTTTATTTGATACGATTGGCGAGCGCTTTCGATGTAAAGACATCATTTTCAAGCCGCGTTTTGATTACTACTGGTTAGATAGTGTAAGGTGTTTGTTGCATAGATAGTGGTGGGTTCAGGTAGTTTTATCGGTTAGGATAGTGTCTATTTAAAAATGGTATTATGCAGGTAGATTGCCTAATATCTGTCATGTTTATTGAAGGTATATAATTTTAATATTTCAGTCTTTTATTATTGGGTAGGTAAGTGTGACCATCTGTGTGTGTTTTGCGTTTGTAAGTTTTTTACTAGGATGTATTAACGTCATACATTCATCTATTTCCCTTGGCTCGTGTTCATGTGTGTTAAGGTGTATTGCGAAGTTAGGGTCTTCTCTTTTCCGTTTATATGATCATATGTGTTCTGTGAACCTTGTTTTTAATGTTCGTCCAGTTTGTCATATGTATATATGGTTGCAGGTGCAAGTAAGTCTGTATACTCCGCTGGTGTTAAATTTATCGGTTATTTCTGTTGATGTCTTGAGATTGTTTCGTAGAGTGTTGCTCGTCTTTAGTGCTGTCTGTAAACCTTCTTTTTGAAAAAGGTTAGTTAGTCTATATATTTCTGGTCCTGTGTAAGTAAAAATGTGTCGTCGTGTTGTATCGATTGTCTCCTTGTTTTCTTTCTTCTTGTTTTTAGTGTTGTATTGTCTAAGTAGTTTGTCGATAGTAGTGCAGTTGTAACCGTTATTTTTAGCTATAGTGTAAATTGTGCCGAGTTCTTTATTATATTTGTCTGGAGAAAGTGGAACTGTCTTAAGTCTGTTAATCATATATCTAAATGCTGCAAGTTTATGTTGGATGGGATGGTTTGATGAATTGTGGATAGTTATGTCTGTTGTGGTTGGTTTTCTGTATATGTCAATGTTTAATGAGTCAATTCCTCATGTTATTGTTATGTCAAGATAATGTAAAGTTCCGTCTTTCTCTTTTTCCATTGTGTATGTGATTTTATTATGTATTGTGTTTAGATCAGTTTTTCTCTGTTTTCTATGGAAAATGTTCGTTAATGTGTGTAAATAAATTTTCTTTCATTAACAAATCTTAGAAACTAAAATAAAAATGACTTAAGCCGAATTAATTAATTCGTCAGTTATTTAGAATTATAATTTAAAATTAAATTTTTTTTTTTTTACTTTTACACTTTAAGCAACGCGTTGTTCGTGAAACAAAGTTTTAAAGAACCAATTAATAGTGTTCTTTGGGCTTGCCGATATACACGTCGTCCCCACCTCCTTGGCACTATTGCTACTCTAGTATGAACCGCCATCCTTATACCTGGTCTTCGGGAGGCTTTAACTAGGAGACAAAGTCTTTTAAAGCCTAATCAGTAGTGCTGATGGCCCATAGAGACTACGGTTTCTATACTAGTAGTTCAGGTCCTTAGAGCCTGTTTTTAAAACCTAAAACGTGCATCTTATGTAACGTTGCATTGAATTAAAAAATATATATAACGTTGCTTTGAGCGTTCGACAGGTTTAAGTGAGTCGGTTCAGAGATTTAATATTTACATTAAATATTAAGTTCTGCACAATATAAGACACATGAAATTACAAACGAACACAAACAAATTTGTGTGATTTAGCCACAAGTGTATTTAAAACTTTTACTGTGAAGGAGATACAAATTCACTACTTATACAACTGATAAAATAAGTTTCATTCTAAATATTCTACTAAGCAAAGCAATCCTGAAGAAAACGAAGCGCGTTTTATCGAAAAGCTGATATCAACTTTTTTATTTTATATTCCAAATAAATCACAACAATATGCTTTCATTTGGCAAATACGTACTTTCCATTATGAGCGTTCTCTGTATAGTTTCGGCGAAAAAAATTGAAAAATCTTCCTGAAACATTTTCTTGCTTTCCAATTTTACAGAAATTGCTTGATGATAAAGCTTTAATACAAATAAAAATACTTCAGGGGCATTATAAAATTCTATATTCTCTTATTGATGTGTATGGAGCACAAGGTAGAATATGTAGAAATCGAAAGCAGCATCGATACAAAAAATAATTTTTTTTAATGATTAACTAATTTACTTTTTCTCGCATAATAAAATAAAAAGATATTTTAAGCTGAATAAGAAGCATCTGAAGGAATGTAACAGAATTAAAATCTGATACAAAAATTATAAAAATGTTTGAATGAAAGGAAACGATTTTCATATAAAATTGTTTACCCATTTTTAGATTTTCTAAAAAAAATTAAAATTTTCTAAGAGAAATTTAAACTTGTATATTTCGTTATATTTTGCTTGTTTCAAGACTGTCTTCTTAAAATATTTTTTTTGTTTTTATTTTTTTTTATTTGTTTATAAGCAATAAGTCTTTCTAGATAATTTAGCTATTTGCTTACATTCTAAATATTCTTTCAATACAATGTTTGCTTTTAAAATTTAGTTTCCTTCACTTAAAATTCATTTTTGTTATCACAAAGCCATTTTTAGTTTTGAGTGCTTTTATTTACATACACGTTCATGTGTAGCTGTATGTAAATGTGTGTGTGTGTACGTGTGTTGAAGAAAATGATAAAAAAAAATCAAAAGCATTTAAGAAGACAAAACACAAGTGCACTTATTTTAGTTTTAGAAAGATTTTTTTATTTTCCATGTGTTCGTTAAAAGACACACACACACACACACACGAATATTTAAAGGACTTTTACATCATAATAACTAGTGTAGCTGTATACACTAAAACAATATTCAAATTCTTAACTTGCACTTGCTAACAACCTAAAGATTCAGGTTCTTGATTTGAATGAGTGTAAATGTTTGCATAACTATTGCACTATGGGTAGGTTAAATTAAATTTATTACGATAAAAAGAAGGACAAGCAATTCAGTTAGCTAAGAATGCAATATATTGTAGGCTCTCTAGTTAAACTATTGAGAGTTCCTAAGTACGGTCTCCTAAATCAGTTACTATTGGAAATGTGTCATAAAAGTCATGGGCTGGAATTTTGTAAGTTTGATAGCTTACCAAAGGCATAAGATACTTTCTGCATTTTAATTGTTATTTGTTTAAAGTTTCCTTCGGTTCAAAACTACTTGTTTGGTCAAGTAACTTCTCCGATATGCGAACCTCGTAGTCAAACCTTCCAGTTCACAGGCCTTTAAAAGTTAAGCTTTTGTCAGATAATTTTTTTCTAATTTATAATAATTTTCGGAAAATTTATCTTCGTTCTTTTTTTCTCTCCTGTCGCTAAGCGTTCCGTTTTTCTCCTCGATTTTTACATTTTCACATTTAGTTTATTTCACAAACGATCTTTTAGGAATTTTTTCTTTTTCATTTTAAGCAGACCAACTTAAGTAATTGATGACTTTTACGTAGCGAAAAGTTTTGCCACCAAAGATTAAATCAATAATTTTATTTTAAAGTTACCTTTGGTTTATTATCAGGTTAAAAATCAAAGCTTTTGCTTTCATTTCATCTGCTACTGAATATCGATTTCTATATCTATTAAAATCTGCACATACAAAGAAATTATTATTTGCATCAATTAAAGGTTTTAATTGTTTTCAAATTTAAGTTTTATAAAATTTTTAATACGCTCAATAATATGAATAAAAGAAAACTAAATACAATATTTATGATTAAAAAATTAATAGAATCAATTATTTATTTAATTAAAAAACAGTTGAATTAATTAAGATTTTAATAAAATTTTAATCTGCAAAAAAAAAACCTTTTGAAAAAGTAGTGCAAAACTTTTTATTAAATAATTCGTTAAGTCAATTACATATATATTTAATTAAAAATAATTAAATTTGTTGAGACAAAAAATATTTCACTCCAAGAATACAGAACACCTTTGAATATTTTATAAAAAATTTCTAATTAAATAATTTGTTGAAACAATTATTTATTTAATTAAAAAAAATAACTTATTACAGTAAGGCTTAAATAATATTTCATTCAAAAAATACAGAAAACCTTTAAAAATTAAAAAAAACTTTCTTATTAAATAATTCATTAAAACAAATATATATTTAATGAAAAACAAATAATTGAATTAATTAAGGGTTAAATAATATTTCACTCTAAAAATACAGAAACCTTTAAAAAAAATTAATTAAAATAATTTCTTATTAAATAATTCGCTGAATCAATAATTTATTTAATTAAAAAATATTTGAATTAATAAAAACTTTAAAAAAATTCTATCTGTTTATAAAGAAAACTTAAAAAAAAATAATTTATTAATTGAATCAATTATTTATTTAATTAAGGATATATTTAAATTTATTACGAAAATAAAAATTTTAATCTCAAAATCAATTAGACTTTTAAAAGGTACAAAGAGTTTTTTTCATGTTAATTATATTGAAATTTTGATCGCTATTAAGGCACATAACTCTTCTCATAATAATTTTGTTAAAAAATTTATAGAAAAAAAGAGGTCAACTTGAAAACAAAAACACAATTTTATTTTGTTTTTACTTGCTTTTTTATTGAACAAAATCGGAAATTAAGATAATATAAAAAAAACTTTAGCGATTTTGTACCTATTCAAAATTGAAAATATTTTCTTTGTGTTTGTTTATATTTCTTAAAACACTCACGTTGTAACCCACTGTAATTTTTTATACTTTTAATGATAAAAAATATTTTCCTTCTCATATTTTTTCATGCGCATCTTAATTTTATTTGATTTTTATACACAAGATTGCTTTATGTATTTTTTTTTTCTTTGCTTTCTGCTCACGAAGTCTTTATTTTATCCATGACATTTTTATTACTCCTGGTTTAAGAGCTCATACTCAAAAGTAGTTGCTGTCAACATACTCTACATCTTTTTATCCATTCATATTCATATATATCGCAGTCAAGCCTGTAGGTATCAAACCCATCATCATCATCATCATGAAAAATGCTGACGAAGCTGTTAAACAAAAGGGGGAAAAAATTATTGATATTCATCAGGCGTATTCATATTCACTTTATAGAAATACGAATTAACCTTGTAACGTAACAAAGTTCGAACTTGCCTATTTCTATGAATTCATGTAGGTGTGTTTATATGTGAATATTTGAATATGAATTTATATGAGAGATACATTTTTTTATCACAATTGTATGTGTGTTTGTGTTTGTTTGTGTGTTAGCATTAATAAAATTTATGGAAAACGTTAGAAATGCACATAATAACTTTGAATGATTTTTTTTTAATGGTATTTAATTCACATGAATTTTCAAATTTTTATGGAAAATAAACAGAAATTGTTGTTTGAATTAAATTAAACCACAAATAAAAAACCAAACAAAAATTCAAATAGCATAAAATGAGTTATTTATTGTTAAATAAAATTTTAATGAAAATACATATTTTTTATAATTAAAACATAAAAACATTAAAAAAAAACATCGACACTTTTAGAACAACCAGTCTAAGAACAACGGTTATTCAAAGTTTATTTTTCAGTTTCAGCTTTTAGTTGACAAATTGCGTCTCTATTTTAAGACTCTTCTAATCAAAGTAGTCGAAAGAAATTTAATTATGCTTTAAAAGAATTTCAAAATCATGGAAAGAAGGTAATTCCTATATAAATTTTAATAAATCCCCAGTTAAAAATGAGGATATCATATCCAAAACGCAAAATGAATACATAAATACCACACATAACACTGCTTTGATCAGTACAGTTTTGAAATAACAAAAAAAAAAAAAAAAAATAAAATTAATTCCTTAGGTAAATTTTTTATATAAAAAAAAAATAATAATAATAATAATATTAAGTTTTTTAAATCACATATTTTCTTGTTTACCTAAAATAAGTATACTCACTTTTTTATGAAAACAAAATTGTTGTTAATTTTCCTATTTAATGCAAAAGTTCATATGAAAACATATGGCACCCGCTCACTAATGTATTAGAGTAAAGAAAATTAAAAAAAATTACATGTAAAACAACAATAAACGATTAACTGTACTATGCGCGATATTCCCGTACTCTCAATATTTCTGACAACAACTGCATAGTGAGAAAAAACTCACTTACACCAGGAAAATAATAGAAAGTTAATTTTTATTTACCAAAATAAAGATAAAATAACTTCCAGCAGGGAAGTGAAAATTAGTTCTAAAATGGGTGCTTTATAAGCATTAAATATACCATAAATAGATAAAAAATATGCTCAAAAATGATATTATATTTTATATTTTATTTTTATCGCTTTAAGTTCTTAGGAAAACGTCCGCTTACAAATGCAAAAAAAATTTTTTTCTAAAATTTTTTTATAAATTAAATTACAACTGAACCTTAGCCAAAAAGTCAATTTTAATTCATTTAAAAAAATTTGATTGAAGAAAAAAATTTTAAATTTAAAAACAAAAACGCAAGGCACAGAAAATGGTACATTCATACTTAACTCAACAACAGTTAATATGATACTAGAACAGCATCTATAACATTGTGTGCATTTCGTTACCATACCGATGGTTTGATACAAAGCAACATAAAGGTACAAAACATGTTGCAGAGAAAAAAAAACGAAATTAATATTGATTAGTTTGTTAAACGGATGATGTTTACAACGTACACAACTTAAGGTGCATAAGTAGATGTGAAAAATGCTGATGAAAGATGTAGCGATCCAGAAAATTATGCATTTAATTCCACTAGTGTCTTGGTTTCTTTGGAAAACATCCGCATACATTTGTAAATAATTTTTCTTTTTAAAAATTTTTAAAAATTAAATTAAAAAATATTTTATTTATGAAATTAATAATATTTGTATTTAATTGCCAAGAAAGGCAGGCATATCTACCTTTAAATAAAAAAAGTTGAGAAGTGATAAAAGTATACTTTTAAGACTGAAATATGAAAAAAAAACCACTGTAGGGCGCCCGGGCGTAAAATAAGTAAAAATATGCAACATATAAGCAGATCCATAAATATCCTATATAGAAGCATCGTTGTCCCATAATAAAAAATGAAAACCAGAGTATAAATAAGAGTTCATGGATCCCATCATTGCCCTATAAGTTGTGGTTGTGAAAGCGTATAGTGATTATTTTCTTCAGTGAAATATACTTTCGTTTTGAGCTTAATTTTAAACTAATAAAAGCGGGCATAGTTAAACATACTTTATATAAATTAAAACTATGGCCTTCTGAAAAAAAAAACTTAACTATTGGGATGTATTTTAATTTTAATTTTTAATTTTGCTTTCATAGCGAATTGGCTACAAATATGCTGCGTAAATTTATAGTCTCAGCCTATTACGGTTCAAGAAAAAAGGTATTATAATTTATATTATATTTTTGAAATATCAAAAAAATTTTTATCGAAAGAAGCATAATTTTTAGAAAAATCCAAACCAATTTAGAAACTTTCGCCTAAAGGTCAGAGCTCCACCTGGGCTTGTCGGACTGATATCGGTGGTACATGCTGAGCAGGTGCTATCTACATTCAATATCTCTGTAGGTGTTATGTCTGAGGTTTTATTTACTTGTTCGCCCAATGTCCCAATTAAAATTTCTACCTGCCGTTAAGTAGGCACCACCCTAACAAACACCAGAAACCACCACTATATTATATAAAAACCTAACACTATCTCTGGTTTAAGTCTTTTGATTAATCTATTTCATGGTTGGGGGTAAATTAGATTTTTTTTTTTAAATACGTTTTTTTCTTTTAAAACAAATGTACGGATTCTTTTGATTGCAAATATCATTGTGGCATATTATAAAGTCGTTAATTTCTATACTACTCCATGGCTTCTGGCTACACTTTTTGTTCCTGTTATCCTATAGTGTCGTATTTATTTAACATGCGTTATTGCAAACGCAGCCATACACGCTACACTTGTACCACTCTGATACATAATAACTGAACTAATCGATGCATTGTTTAGTAACCTGAACCATCAAAGCCAGTCATCCCCTTTAACACACATCTGCCACACACTGTTGTTATGCTGTTTCCTTGCGCCCACAGCTACAGTTCTTTATCTTTTTAATATAAAGGGTGTCTTAACCAACGCAGCCACTGAGGTTGCTCAACTCTATACACACATCCAATGGTGCGTGAAGTAATTTATTCACCTCTGTCTTTTACCACATACATACGAACAAAAACAAAAACGGTTGACAAATCTTATTTTCGTAACAATGTTTGATATAAAAAGAGTTTATAAAACAAAAAAAATATTTCACACTTTTGTTAGTAAGTTCTTGAATAACTTACACCGAACAGCTGCAACAATTACCAATGCAAAAAAAAATATTAATAATTTGGAAAAAAATCTGAGGGGTCTTAGTTTCGCTACAAGCAAAAAACTGCATCAACGTAGGGCAAACAGCTAAAATTTTTCCTAAGCTGTGATATGTTTGATAATGTTTTTAAGAGCTTCAGCCAGAATTTTCAAAATCAGAACAAACATAAGTACTTTAAAATATTGGATTGCGTTTTTTTACTTTTCAGGGATACTGCTTATCCAAAGATTAAGAACCTAAGCCCTATAGTCATCGTCTCAATATCTGCATTTGTGACCTTAGTCTGTCACTGTTTAAACTAGACGCAGCAACTGTGTTATTGTGACCGCTACAACAATAATTAACAATATAAACTAAAAAAGTAAAAGGATGTCCTTCTAGAGTTTTAGTTTTCTCTTTTTTGTTTTATCTTCTAAACCGTTATTTTTTTTTAAAGAGAAGTACCACTTCAGGCAATAATACCTATTTAGTTATTTCGTAACCGTGCTCCATTCTTTAGGAAAGGGATATATGAGAGATAAGACAGGTGGTGAAAAGAGAAAAATATACTAATCAAAACGCGGCTTGAAAATGATGTCTTTACATCGAAAGCGCTCGCTAATCGTACTAAATAAACAGCCAGTGACGACGGTCTTCACCGAAAGGTATGACAACAGTATTTTATTTACTGGCGGAATAAATCCAATTAACTTAATACCATATATAGCCATTTTATTAGTTATTTTACTTCAGCGGCGAATATGCTATTAAGAAGTACCGACGAAGGAGGCTGCATGTTTAATGTTAATTCTGAATATGTATTTATACAATTAAACAGAAAAACACATTTTTTATTTTTGGTTGCCGCAGGGGTTGAACCCTGGTCAACCAGGTTTGTAGCCAACGCGTTTACCACTTCGACTACAGCAGCCTCTTCTAAACCGTTATATATATTTTTTTAAAATAAATTTATATTAAATTAAAAATCAAAGCATGATGGCTAATTTATTTAAGATATATTCGATTCGTGACACGGTGATCCCATTAGAGTTAATTGACTCTTGCAATGACAGCGATATGTTGAAGTGACAGGTTTTCCACATAAGAATTATAAGAATTGGATGCAGTAGCTTTAAATCGGAATGGAGCACATTACTTATTTTAAGTAAATATTCTTCCCTCTAACGAAATATTCTAACACAAGCTTAAATATTAAAAAAAAAAGTTTTAAAAAATTTTAAATTGAAAAAAAAAGTTTTAAATAATTTTCTAATTAATTACATATTTAAAAGTTGTCTGTATTTAAAAAAAATATAATATGTAAGTTGTAGCTTAAAAAAATTAATGAAACTATCAAATATTCCGTATTTTATTTCAATCATTAAGTATCTCATTACCACAAGCATTTCGATCATTAAATAGACAAACAAAGCAAACAAATTTATCGATGTATGTTTTGTAACTAACTAAACATATTTAATTGGATTTAATTAATCAATAGGGAAATAATTTAAATATTTGTTTGTGTGTGTGTGTGTGTGTGTGTGTGTGTGTGTGTTAAAAACAACGTCTATCTAATATGACACATTTGTTAAGCATGATTAAACAAAAACCAACATGTTAAAGTTTTAAACTTTGTATTCTTAGTTAAATAAAAAAGAAAGATTGTCTTAATTACCGAGAAAGACAACAGAATAAAAGCGGTACAAGAATGTGAGAAGATTTGCTCTTGCTTCTCTTATATCCATAAAAATGTTTTCATTTTAAAATTGGCATTTGCGCAATTGATTTATCTCTATTTCAAAAATTTCCCGAGGTTATACACCTTTTACAACACAAACATAATCCACCGATGTACTTTCTTTTTTATTTAAAAAATAAAATTAAAGTTAATGTTTTTAAGCCTATAGAATCAGTTTTCGAGCAATGCTGACCGTATACAATATTTGCTTCAGCACACAACCGCAAAGTAAAGCTGTCAAATAGCGCGGCACAATTGGCAGGTCCATTTTTTTAAACCAGTTAATTGACGAATTTGTATTTCATTAAGACAGTGGTTGCCGTCGCCTTATAGAACGCAGCGCTATTCTAATTAAACTACATTCCAGCCGGATCAATGTCCTCCATAACAACAACAAAACATGAGTGATAATGATGACGTTTATTAACAGAAACGACCGCCTAGGCTTCACTTTTAACTTATAGGGCTTGTTAGTAAACAAAATGAACGAATGAACCCATTTAAAGTACCTCATACAAGCTGTTTTGTGCGGCTTACATGCTGTTGGCATCACTGGAAGCCAACCATGTTCATGTTGTTCGTGATATACGGCAAGTAAAGTTCGTATAAGTGGCCCAAGACCAGCCGCTGTGGCCATATGCCCGAATTCATTTTCAAATGTAAATGGCATTTTTGTTTCGTCAAAATTTATTTTTGTGTTATATTTTACGATTTAAATCCCTATTGGATTTAAAAAAAATTGTACTGAGAAATGGATCATAAACTTCATCATCAGTATACGATTTGTTTTAATTTGAAAGGGTTGCAAAAAAGGAGAAATTCTAACTTGTATTCAAGTGACATGCTTCAGTTCCAATTGTTATTAAAAAACAGTACATAAGTTAAAAAACAAAACGATTAATCATTTGATTAATACAAAAGAAAAAAAAAAACATTTTGTTACTTAAGTTACAAGTGGTGTTAACACCTCTGCCCAATTCCTACTAAAACTTTTTTCAGTTTTATATTTTTTACTGTTGATATAAATTTCCAACTCAAATATTTGTCGTTAATGTATTTTACGATGGAAAATAAATGTCAAATAAAAAATTTAAAAACTATTTTACCAAACTCTCTACCCACATGAGATTAATTTTGTTAATTGCTAAAATGTATTTTTTTTTATTTTACATTTTCGTTAAATTAAAACGAATAAAAGTTGTTTAGTTTTATGATTTATAGATGATTGGGATTTTGATAATTATGTTTTCTTGTGATAAATTTTGTTAAATAAATAAAAATAAAATTTTGTTTACACAATTGAAATAATTGTAGCGATTAAATTAATTGCTTTACGTGATATAAAAATCTAAATTAAAAGAAAATATTTACATAATTTTTATATATGTAAATGAAAGCACGAAAAATAGCAAAATAAATCATAGGATATGAAAAAATGTACACAGGTAATTAGGAAAATAAACGGAAGCTGAAAACATAATTAAATTTTGAAAATATAAAATAAATAAATGGGGTGCTTTTGAAATGGCACTGAAAATTGACTTTAATTTATTTTGAAGACACGTGAACTTCCAATTTGTGTTCTCGAATTTATCAGATTCTGTAACTTGGAGGGCATGTAAGACAGAGTGAATTTAAGTGGTGTCATGAAGTCTAATAAGTGCTTTCTTAGTTTTATTTAACTTTTGCAAAAAATAAAACAACAAAGTTTGTTTCGGGCACATGGCCGTCGTGCCTAGGGATTCTGGATGTCTAATTTTCTAACACTTTTTCGAACAGTGCGAGCTGTTGGCCTCCAAAGCGGGTTTATCAGCATTAGCTAGAGACTTGCCGTGACCCTACAAAAAATAATCGAAATGTGTCAAATAGCACTAACTTAGAGGTAAACTTACTGTCATATTGTTATTTTAATACGTCAATGATTGCGATCGAAACAATATCATACATTTTTTGACATAAAATATAATTTATCATGTTGCGCAAAAGTCTCCATCAACCCTACGACTTCATTTTTGAAGGAAACCGCATCAAGCGATGCAGTGGTGTTGGAAGGGTCCTTTTTGAATTTTTTTAACTCGATATGCAGCCAATTTGGTTATTCGGGATCCAAGGCTCTAAACACGCCACTCATAGCCTCTCTTGAGGAAATGTCAAACTAAGGCTTCACACCCCCGGCACAGAAGCTGAAAATGCTTCAATTTTAACCGTGATCAGAAAACTTTCCGGTAACAAACCCATCACAAAAACACCCAAAAAAGATAAAAATAGAAATATGCGAACTTATATTGATGAGCAGCTGGTAAGATGGAAGGAATATTTAATAGAAACCCTAAACCATTTCTGTAATGCGGATAGCTCCTACCAAAGTGATGTTATCAGAACCGCACCCCCATTGATAACAGTTTGCATAGATCCTCCTACCCTCCACAAAATTCTAAAAGCCATTACACAGCCTAAAAATGGAATAGCTGCCAGCATCGACCACCTGCCCACCAAATTTTAAAATCCGCCCCTACTACTATGGCTGAAATACTGCAGCCTCTATTCAGAAAAATTTGGATGGCCAAGAATTATATTAAACGAACAACTACTGCAAATCTCTAGGCAGGAACACTTCAATATGCAAATCAGAAGAAGAAAATACAATTGGCTAGGCCACACTGTCCGTAAGTCATACGACGAAATATGCCACGCAACGCTACAATGGATCCCACAAGACGCACAGACAAAAAATTCTTTCAACGAACTGAGATTCATCGGAACAGACAGAAACGAATAGAGATTCTATGTAGACAGCTTATGTTCTTGACGGAATATTCTATTAAATATAGTACTCGTAAATATAAACAAGCCAGACAAAACAGCTGAAACCTTTCCAAATGATCTAAAGGCCAATCAGCGATAGAGAGGTGCATATGATAGTTTGTGGCTTTAATTTTTGCACCATCTTTGAATGAAATTTTTAGCATAGTTGTCGGACAGATCTTCAATTTCTATACTTTTCGTGAGTAGGTGACTGAATTTGAAAGTAATTCTGAATAATTTGGTAGCCTTTTTAAAGCGTCAATTTATTTATGATGATTTTCCAAATAAAGGGTGTTTTTTATAGACGTATAGAACTTTAAGTTGGCATCACTTTTTTAACTGGCGGCCATTTTGTCAGCTGTCAAGTGATTAATATTTAGTTTGGTTTGCCATTTCATCATGAATAGGTTGACAAAAGAACAACGCTTGCAAATCGTGCAAATTTATTTCGAAAATAATGGTTCAGTTCGCGAAGTTTACCGCAAGCTCCGTCCAATTTATGGTCGACATAATCGGCCATCAGAGCAATTAATTCGGTTAACCATGGATCGTTTTCGCACTACGTTTACTCTATGTGATAATACGCATCCGCAGAGACGTCGAACAGTGCGCACCGAAGAAACAATTGCCGCTGTAGAGCAAAGTGTTGAAGAGGACCCGAATGAATCGATTCGCCACCGTGCACAGCAATTAGAGCTTTGTCCATCAACTTTATGGAAGATTTTGCGCAAAGATCTTGGCTTGCGACCTTACAAGATCCAGCTTGTGCAAGAATTAAAGCCGCGAGACCATGCAATGCGTCGTGATTTTGGTGTATGGGCCGAAAATGAGATTGATCTCGATGCTGATTTTCATAGCAAAATTTTGTTCAGTGATGAGGCTCATTTTTGGTTGAATGGCTACGTCAACAAGCAAAATTGCCGCATTTGGAGTGAAGGGAATCCACATGAGACCCTTGAAACGCCATTACATGCACAAAAACTGACTGTTTGGTGTGCTCTATGGGCTGGTGGAGTCATTGGGCCATACTTCTTCCGAAATAATGCTGGAGAGTCAGTTACCGTTAATGGAGACCGGTATAGAGCCATGATAACCGACTATTTTGTTCCCCAATTGGATGGCATGAATGTGCATGAGTTGTGGTTCCAACAAGACGGCGCTACATGCCACACAGCGCACGTTACAATCGATTTATTGAAGGAAACATTCGATGAGCGCATAATTTCGCGGAATGGACCTGTCAATTGGCCACCAAGATCGTGCGATTTGACACCATTGGATTATTTTCTTTGGGGATATGTGAAGTCGCTCGTCTACGCCAACAAACCAGAAACGTTAGGGGACTTGGAAGCCAACATTCGTGGCGTTATTGCCAACATACGGCCCCACATGCTCAAAAAAGTGGTTGAAAATTGGACCTGTAGAATTGACTTTATTCGAGCCAGCCGCGGCGGCCACATGCCCGAAATCATATTTAAACATTAATGGCATAAAATTATCCTTCCAATAAAGCCAAATTGATGGACATTAAAACGATTTTCTTGTGTTTTATTTCAATTCGAAGTTCTATACGTCTATAAAAAACACCCTGTATGAAAAAGTGAGCGCACTATGACAGCTAATTCTTTCGTTAGTGCTATTGTGTTTAAAAAATACCTTATTTACTTTTAGTAAAATTTTCCTTATAAGATTACATTTGCTGTGTAGGGAACCTTACAAAAAAAAAAATATCTTACAGGGTAGCGAAAGCAGTAGTCAAATCAAATCATATCTGAATTAAGTAGCAATATTTATGAAAATAAGTAACATAATCTGGGCATACGAGAAAGTTACTACTTAAAGATTATTTAAGTGCCAGTGCTTGAAAAAAGATGTCAGGAAAGACAAAAGTAGACAATCAGTCTTGTTAACGAATACCGCTTGCAGGATGTTACAACTTTTTTATCCAATAATTCAAAGAGATAGAACGAGTGCACTTTTTGTTCCGGGAAGTGTTTCAATATTGCCTTTGGTGAGTATCAACACTAGGTAATCGAGCGTATGGAAGGAGCAGTTCGCAGAAAAAAAAGAAAGTCATTTGCATGCTTATAAAATCAAGGCTCTGGTACTTAAGAATTTGATGAAATGTTAAAGGTTATAGGTTGATACAGAATTGTTGGGGGATCTAAAGGTTTTTCAAGACAACCGAGTATTCTGCCTGCATGCTGGTCATATATTAAAGCCATCCCCACCTAGATGTGTGAAGCTTTTGTTTTAGAACATCTTAATGACATTAATTGTTCTACAAATATTTGTAGTTTCTTTAAATAAAATTTTTCTGTCAGTCAAAAGTTTTAAATGAAAAATGTTTTCAATTGAAATATTTTAATTTAAATCAATAACATGAATATTTGTGACAACTAAAACTGCACTAAATTTTTTTCTTCTATTTTGATTAACAATAATTTAAGCTGTCATCGTAAAATTCCTTTTACCTAATGGAGAAAAAACGTTTCTGAAAAAAAATTAAAATCATTTAAAAAAATCGTTGGCAAAAAATCCAAGTAACCATTTCTACCTTCCTCTTCATAAGCTTCAGCAAAATCATGTCACTTAATTATTTAAAACCGGCAATTTTAATTAATATCATTAAATATTCTCGATTATAATTGCCTGCAAGCTGCAAGTAGTTTTATTGCAATGGTTGGTCATAAAGAGGGCTTCGAAGAAGGGAAACCAGTACTAATTACCGTGCCAAGCACTACGACAAATTTATGAACTGAAAATTAACATGTGCTTATTTTTCTATTTAACTTCAATAAAAAAATTATGTTTAATTTTAGGTCCTTGAATTCATGGTGTTTAAAGACACTTTAAGAAAGAATATGAAAAAGGAATTAAAGTTAAGGAAAACTTTTAATTTTATAATCTTTTATTTAATCAATGTACTGCGGGAAAAGATATATAAAATACATGTAAAATACCTAAAAGTAATTAAATAATATGAAATTAGAGATAAAAACTAGTTTTACGGCGCACAGAGGGGGATTTGGTAAAAAAAAATTAATTGAACTTGTAATTTCTAAGCGAATAGATCGATTGAAATGAAACTTCCTACGGCTATAATAGAGGTAAAATCGAGGCTTAAACAAAAACGTGTAGTCAGTACATGATGTTACATTTAAAACATTAAATTTACCCAATTTTACTGGTTTAATAATCATAAAAAAGTTGCTTCCAGATTTTATTTTTTTAATGGAAAACTTTTAAAACTGTCTACAAAACTCTGGAATGAGCAGTTTAAATACATTTTTAAAGATTTTAATTTAATGAAAATTAGAAATGACAGCCAGACAAAGTCGTGCGCACTGCTAGTATACAATAAAAATTTTAACATTTTTAAGAAGGTAAAAAAGGGACAGTAAATAAAATGCTTAAAAAATTAAGATTGACTTATGCAAATCCCGCAATTTTTTTTAAATCCCCAAAAATGGAAATTTTCATTCTTTATTATTTTTATTTTTCTATTTACCATAAATTGAGCTTTGATAAGAACTAAGTACGCAGGACAAGATAGAACATATAGAAGTATTTAGACCTGGTCTGTCTTCTGTTTCCGTTTAATCCATGAACGAAAATCTGTTTTAAAATTGATTGTAAACAAATAATATTCGCCAACATCGGAATAATTTGCTTAAAAAAACGTTTCAGGGTAGTATAAATAAAGGTTTCGAAATTTAGAAAATCAATTAAAGCTTTCTATGGAGACGCAATTGTAGACTGTTAAAATTTCTCCACCTTTGTAGGCAAAATGATGCGAAAAATATTGGAGATGTATTTGGTGTTATTTAAAGCTTTACAGGATTGTAACCAAACAAAATTGCCGCATATAGAATAAAACCAAGTCCGCAACAGGCTCTATTGCATCTTTAAAAATAGACCATTTGGTGGGGTTTCAGGCTTTTAGGTTCATGGGACGTTTTCTCTTCAGAAATTAAGCCGGTGCTGGCATTATGATCAATCAATGCCTAAACTGTACGTGGTATTCGTTTTACGTGGCCAGCAATGCTAGAAAAATTGGTCCAAAAATAGCCACTTTGGCCTTATACATGAAATCATTTTCAATTTAAAGGTCTATCAGGCTTAAAAACACAGCCTATATTTTTTCATGGCTTTGAATGTGTTCTCGTGTAGACAATTAAGTTATTGTCCTGCTACTATTTGCAGACTGAAGCATCATTACATCTATTCTGAGACAAACAAATGATAATAATGTATCAAATTTTTAAATATTGAAAGTATATTTATTATTTATCATACGTATGAGTGATATGAATTAAATATATAAATTAATCATACGTCAATTACTGGGATGTTAAAAGAGATGTTGAGTGTTCTAGCAAGAAAAAAAAATATAAGAAAATTTAAGAAAGTATTAATTAAAACTACTTTCCCCATCAGTAAAAAGTAATTCAACTATTTTGTGATTATAATTTTTTTTTTCACTCACTCTGACACCTTTATGTTCTCATCACAGAACAATAATATTTCGACTAATAATATTTAGTTTCAGATTAAAAATAGAAAAAAAAAAGTTTTTAGAATTTTTTATATGTTTCTATATCCAAACTAAGAGCTGAAGCTTTTTAGATAAATAGTGAACTAAAACCTTTAAAATCTATTGGCGTTAAAGAAATTAAATATTTTTGCACCCGATTTCGTTAATCTTGGCCCACTATAACGTTCTCTGCACTTAAATTTGTCATTTCCTTCCCATTTTGCCCTGTATTCTCCAAGCCTGAAATAATAAACAAAATTTAACTGTTTTTAATATCCAAGATCTTTGTCACATCTTATATTTTCTTTAATAAATACCTTGAAATTATACAACAGTAAGCCTTCAAAACTATTTTTGTTATGTTAACTTTTCTTATATAAGATTTTGCTTCGGCAATTTCAAATATAATTAAAAATATCACGCTGTTAAATTTGTCATTTCTTCATTTTTTTATATTTTATAAAATAAGAATTGAAATGCAGAAACAGCAAACATTTTACAAAGTAAAAGAAAATATTAATTCAAGATACTTAACAGCCAGAGGTAAAATTAAAATATATTTACTTGGAAAGAAAAATCAACATCAAACGAGCACAACAAATCTGTAAATCTGTATTGTCATTATTTTCACGCCTTCAAGGAGACACAAGAAAAAATAAGATACAATTTATTTTCTTTAAGGAAAACAAGAAAAAGAAATATAGTTTTAAAATAAGAATTTGAAATGATAATGAAAAACATTAAATGAAGTAGGGAGAGCGCAAAAATTTAAATAATGGATACGTAAATTTTTTTTGAGGGGCGTCATAAGAATAAAATTAAATTTTTAATTGAAGGAGAGTTTTGTTTACGGACCTTCTAAATTTCAATTCTTCACTTTTTTTTATTTAGAATCGTAATACAAGTAACACTTCCTCCAACCATCAATGGAGATTTGTGTTATTTTTTCACGACTATTTTGGCATCAAGCACGGTATTTTGTTTAGCTTTACGTAAGGAATACGAAAAATCTATTTAAAAAATAGTGTAAAATAAATCGAAAATAATTATGCTAAAATTTTACTTATTTTACTCAAAGAAAAAGTTCATTGCTTCATGTTTATAAACAGTGAAATGTTGATGGCAACAATGGTTTACAACTACAAAATAATATCAGCTACACTATTTTCTGTAAGGAGTTACAAAAAACAGGTAACTAATTGGCAAATTTTGCAAGCGAAATAGTTAATGTTGCTAAGCAATTTCCATAAATTTGAATAAAAATATAATTTTACTAAAAATAAATAAAATATAATTATTTTTGGGTCTAAATAAAGAATTTATTTTTTTTAGCTTTTTAAAGAAAAATTAATGTTTGTTTAAGGATATATTACGTGCAATAGTCCATAGTCTTCTCCAATCTTTCTGCCAGTTTACGGATTAAAATTCAAACACACTTCTCAAATGAATAACGTGAAAATTTAATACGAACGATTTAAGACTTCCAATCCAATTTTTGCAAATAATTTTTTTCTAATCACTCAATAGAGAGAGAACGAAAGTTGTCATGGAAAATTATGTGCCCAAAGCTTCTATCCAATTTTTTTCAGTGATCTCAGAGAATTTGGTGTAGGTCTCTCAATATCTCTTTAATTATCGTTATAGCATAGATAAAATTCTTCTGATCTCACTAAATACAATCAATTATGTTATGCTTCACAAATATTCCTTTTTTCTTGTTATAAGAACATAGTTTTTTTATTTGTTTCATTTTGTCGCATTGAAATATCATTTCGGGCATAAAAAGTCATCTTTTGCTTCAGTTCATGTAACTCACAATTTCCCTGGCTCCATAATTAATTTAAGTTCTTTTAGGCATATGAAAATTAAAGCTTGATCTGCTTTCATTGATTGTGCAAGCATTTTTGGAAGTCTGGAAAAATTCTTAGTCAAGCATAGCCTGGAATTCGTATATTTATTTTTAATTTATACGTGGCATTAACATTTGGAAATAATTTCGAATATCTGGCCAACTTAGCTGTTCATAACGAAGCACAATCTGGACTTCCAAGTTTGGGTCACTTTTTTGAGCATTGTCACAAAAAACACAAATAATATTGTCCTCCAACGCATCAATTTCTGCTCGTTAGTGTAAAACTAGAGACTTTAGCCATATAGAAAATAATCTCGAGGTGCCAAATTGCACGATCTTGGAGGTCAATTGAAAATCATCTTATCGACCAAATCTTATTTCAAGAAGTCAATGATTGTATTTATTGGAATATAAGCCATCCTCTTATCTCATTTAACCCGGATTAATATCATCTATATTTATAAACAAAAAATCATTCATCATGATACAGTGACGGTATTCGTCGACCGTAAGATGAGCTCCGAGTATTAAAGAAATAATGTCCAGAAAGAAATCCAGTGTATTAATCAAGCTCTATAAAACAATACTTCGCACAAATAGCAGTAACACTTCCATATAAAATATTTCAAAATACGAAAAAACTGAAAAATATAAAGAGTTTCTCAATAACAACGTACTATTCAATTTATAAATCAAAACTTTTTCAAGCGAGTTGTTCCGAATAAAAAAAATATCCTTCAAGTGGCCTTCGCTGCTCTTAAGAAAAGGGCACTGAATCTATTGATAGACAGTTAATATCACTACTATGAAATGATTTAATCTAAAAATCCTAGGAATCAAATGTTTAATGTTGCTCGTTGCAGACGATGCCAACCTACTGAAACCACATATAGCCCAAATCGTTAATTTGCACTTGGGAATAGAAGAACTTTATCATCATGTCCTTGCAATACACTTTATACGTCCTGCGTAAATTTTTATTATTTGACTATGACGGCTTATATTATACGGAAATATAAGTCAATTCACACCTTTTAATTTCTAATTTGAAATATTTTTGCCTGTTGCAGTAGTGGTCACAGAAGTACACATTCTGTATCCGACTGTAACAGTTCTAACGATAAAGCTATATAAGTTACCTATGGGGACACCCTTTACTTTTTAGTTTAATTTATGCTTGTTCATACAGGGATCATAGAAGAACATTATTTATGTAATTTTTAAGTATTCGAGAAAAATAGTCAAATTACGCAACCTATGAGGACACCCCTTAGCTTTTAACTTGAAATATTTATGCTTGCTGAAATAGCAATCAAAGAAGTATATTTTATCTGTAGTTAACAAGTGTCCGACCTACAATGGTTTAGGCAATGAGTCACCTATGGAGACACCCTTTAGTTTTTAATTTTAATGGTTACAGAAGTACATATTCTGTGTAACTTACAAGTGTCCGACTAAACAAATTTGAAAATTTTGCTTTACAGGCTTAAGACCTTTTAATCAATAAGAACTTTTCTTATTAAATTTAATTAAAAAAGTATTTGTTAGTATCAACATTTACTTTTTTATTTAATTATGTACAAAAAAAAATTACAATAATAAATATTAATTGCTTTCTACTCATTTACACATATTAAAAAGCATTTTCAGTTTCAAAAATATCCATTTAATGTGTTTTAATTGATGTATAAACTTTTTAGTTGTTAATGAGTTTATTTTAGTTTTCTTGAAATAATTAATTTTCATCGTGTTGTTGCAACGTTAATTGTCATGCCTAAAATCATTAATTTTCTACCTGTAAAAATGTAAATTCCTTCTTTTTGTGGCCCAATTTTCATTTATTATTGTGATGTTAATTAAATATTTAAAAGGACCCAGACACAACATTAAAGTAAAAGCACTGCATATAAAATTTTTAGCTTTCTTTTCTTTATTTTTGCTTTTTATTTAATCGCTTTCTAAATACAAAAATGTCAAAACTCCAAAAAAAATTCCAGCTTTAATACAACGTGCTAATTCTTACGCAATATATTTCTAACCCTTGTGTAAAAAAAAAAATAAAAATCTATACGAAGGCTGCTATATATATTTCTGGCCTGACAACACTGAGTGCTGCCAAGTGCAATCTGACATTTCCATTGGAAAGTTTGTCATTTTTAAGAATAATCGTACTCAAAACGTTTTGACCTACGACCATTATTTGTGTTGTTTACAGTGAAAAAAAATGGAATTAACTCGTGAACATTTTCGTGCCATCATTTTTCACAACTTTCGACGTGGATTGTCACGACAAGAGAGCATTGATGAACTAAAATCTTTGTATGACTATGAAGCACTACCCTATAGCACTGTGAAAAATTGGTATAATGAATTTAATTGTGGCCGAAGCTCGCTCAAAGACGAATTCCGTGAAGGTCGTCCAAAAACGGCTGTTGTGCCAGAGAACATTGATGCCGTGCGTGAACTCATAATGCAAGATCGACATGCGACATACCGAGAGATAGAGACATCCTTGGACATTTCTTCCACCAGCATACATTCGATACTGCATGACACCTGGCCGTAAAAAAGGTTTGTTCTCGTTGGATCCCGCACAATTTCAAAGTCGCTCAAAAAAAAAGGTCGTGTTGATTGGTGCAAAGAAATGTTGCAAAAATACGATTGCGGTGCTTCAAAAGACGTTTATAAGATCGTCACAGCTGACGAATCATGGATCTATGCGTATGAGCCCGAAACGTAACAACAATCGACCGTGTGGGTCTTCAAAGACGAGCAAAATCCAAAGAAAGTTGTTCGTGGAAGAAGAACATCGAAGCAAATGGTCGCCTGTTTCTTCGGCAAAGCTGGTCATGTGGCGACTGTTCCGCTTAAACAACGTAGGATGGTCACTTCTGAGTGGTACACTACAATTTGTTTGCCTGAAGTCATCGGAGAAATTCGAAAAACCAACAAGAGAAAACGAATCATTTTTCACCATGACAATGCGAGCTCTCAGACATCGGCTCAAACCAGAGCGTTTTTGACCGGCCAAAACGTCGAATTAAGGGGTCATCCGCCGTACATCCCTGACTTGGCACCTAATGACTTCTTCTTGTTTCCGCACATCAAGAAAAAAATGCGTGGTCAACGATTTTCATCGCTAGAAGAAGCTGTTGAAGTGTTCAAAAACCATGTTTTAGAGGTGTCTCAATCGGAGTGGAAAAAGTGCGTCGACAACTGGTTTGAGCGCATACAAAAGTGTATAAATCATGCTGAGAGTACTTTGAAAAACAATAAAACAATTTTTGATTATAAATATTCGCATTTTCACTATTAGGCCAGAAATATATAGAGCAGCCCTCGTAGAATTCAACTATTGTGTGATATTAATTTTTCTCTAAGGTTGGAGTTAATGGAAAACTCTCGACAGTTGTGACGTTCCTCTAGCAAACGAGTGACATGTTGTTATTTATGTACAGCATTTGTTGTTATAAATTTTTAAAATGTTCTATATCCAATGTTTCTGAACTGTTATAAAGGGGCAACTGAAACGTTATAGTTTTTCACAACAAAATTATTTCTTTGACATGTAGGGGTTCGTTCAATACATTTATTTTATGTTGTTTTTCTTTTGTGGCAAAAGCTAAGAAAATTTAGTTTTTCTTGTGCTTATATTTATATTTCATAACGAGTCATTGAGCAGGAAATACATAAATATACATTATTTAACACAACAACAACAACAAAATACATAATATAAAATCTAAAAAAACCTTTATAAAACAACTTTGTTAAAAAAAATAGATTTTGTTTACATTGAAAGGTGCATTTAATATTTGTAAATTAAGTGCATAATAAATTTATTGCGCATTCATTTGAAAGAACAAAATTGTTTAAATGTTTTATAAAAAATATTTAACGTAAAAATTTTAATGAAAAACTTTGTGCCCTAAAGTTAAATAACAGCTTAAAAGTAAAATACTTTTTGTTATAAATATTTTTAATAAGAAATTTTATAAAAGTTTCGTCTTTTAAAAGGCAATTTTTTATAAAAAGAACTTATTATTTGGAAAATTGTTTATTATTTAAGATACATATTTATTGGCTGTGGTGTTCATAAAAAGCATCTTTGAAACATTTGTTTCTTTAAAATAACATTTTATACAAGGTACTTTTTTAGAAGTTTTTGTTAATTTACAATAAATATAATTTTTTGTTACTTTTTTATTAAAAGCATTCAAATTTAGAGTGTAAAAGTAAAATGGACCTTTTTTAAAAGTTCTTTTCATTTAAGGTGATTGCAAAATTATCCTTTTTACAAAAGTTGTTTTACTAGAAACTTTTTTGTTAAAGGACTATTAATAAAACCTATTCTTTTTATTAAATGTTTTTTAACAAATATTTCTTTAAAAAAATTAATAAAAAAATTACTTTTTATAAAAAGTACTTTTTATAAAAGGTACTTTTTTAAAAAAAAGGTACTTTTTGTTTTATTGACTTTATGTTAAATGCACCTCTTATAAATCGTTCCTTCAACTAAATGGTTATTTTTAAGTTTTTAATAATTTTTTTACAAAAGTAACTTTTACTAAAATCAACTTTTTTAAAAGAAGTTTTTTTCAAAAGTTGTTTTTAAAGATCTTTAAATATTATTTATAAGATAAAATACTATTTATAGAAGTTAATTTTTAAGAAGTTTTTTATAAAACGAGAATTTAGAAAGGTTATTTTTATTTAAGGTTATTGTTAAATGATCCCTTTTACAAAAGTTGTCTCATTAAAGACTTTTTTTATTTAATTAAACTTATATTGTTAAACGTACTATTTTTATAAAATGTTTTTTATAACGTTTCTTTAAATATATCCTTCAAAAACACTATGTATAAATTTTAAAAAGTTTTTTTTATTAAATATACTTTTAAACAAAAGTAGGTACTTTTTTATGTTATCAACTTTGTGTTGAATGCATCTCTTATAAAGCGTTCTTTCATATAAATGAATATTTTATAATATTTTTATATATTTTTTACAAAAGCTACCATTACTTAAATCAGCTTATTAAAAAGTATTTTTTAAAGCACTTTAATATAAATATAGGAGTTAATATTCTAAAAGGTAATATAAAACGAGAATTTAGTAAAGACACTTTTTATACCTAAGTACCTTTTTAAGTTGCTTTTTAAAATAATACAAATAAAAACAAAAGTTTTTTAATTCTACTTAAGACAATATTTTTAACAAATGTTATTTTAGTAAAATAAAAAGTCCTTTTTATAAAAGGCTTTGGAATAAAAAAAAGAGTTTTATTAAAAAGTAGTTTTGAGACAGATTTTTTAATTAAAAATAATTTTCCAAAAAAAAAAAACTTTAATTTTTAAATTCCTTAAATAAAATAATTTTTTTCTTACGTACTTTTTTTTAAAGTACTTCTTAAGGTACTTTTTTCAAAAAAATATTTTTTATGAAAATAATTTTAGTTACATTTTTATACAAAAATTTTTTTCAGTGGTACCTTTTCTTAAAAGTATATCTCGAGGTACTTTTTATTTAAAGTACTTTAATAAAAAAATACTTTATATAACTGTTAAAATAATAAAACAATTTTTTACCATGAATTTTATTTTAAAATAGGTACCATGAATAAAGTGCGTTAGTATATCTTGTCTTCTTTAACAAAATCTTTATTCTTTATTCCTCTATAATTTCTATTATTTTCTCTTCTGAATCATTCCAGCTAAAGCCGCTGTTAAAATCCAAGCCGCATTTCGAGGACACAAGGTTCGAACCACAATGAAGAAAACCGAAACTAAAACTACTTCTGCTGAGGCTGTTGGCCAGACTGCCGCTACTGCCACTGCAGAACATGAGCCAACTAAGGCTGAGTTGGAAGCTGAATTTGATCCCAATGACAAAGGTAGGTTAACGAGTTTCTTTTTTTTTTCATTTTTACTTTTTTATAATTTAACTTTAAACATCAGTTAACACAGATGAATAAAAAGAAAGTTTATCTGTTGGTGGTATAAATTTTACAACAAACTTAAACACAAAAAAAAAACCAGAATTTAACATTAAAAACCATTTTTTTTATAAATAAACTACAATATGGTCTCGTGATGTGTGTGTGTGTAATAAAATTTGTTTGTCTTGTAGAACAGTGTCAAATGTCTGTTGTATGCTTGACTATACAAATGCATTAATATAAAGTTCTTATTCATGTTCCGCCGCTGATAACTATCAGTTGACAACGACACAAATAAATACAATTTCTTGTCATACATTTAAAAATTGTTGTAGAAAAGCTCGCAAAACAAACGGTTTTCTTTTTTTATTTATTCACAAACGAAAGCAATACCATCAAAAGTGATGACATGCCATGTTTTAGGCGATTTAATTTATTTCACACAGACATTTTAATATTTTCAAAGGAAAAATAAATTCAAAGGAAATATATGCAAAAAGCAAAGAGTGCTTCAATTAAATTGGTCTGGAATAAAAATGGCAATTTAGCACAACTTATTTAATTTATAGATTTTGTGTGAAAAATCAAAAGCAAAAAACATTTTATTTGTGAAATATTTAAAAAAGTCAGATGGCAACTATAAATTCCAAGATAAAAGGGGTTTCTTTTTGAAGAAGAACTAAATTTTTTAAAGTATCATTTAAAAATGCATTTAAGAAGCAATTTCTGAAACCTTAAAAGAGTAGATGACTAATTTACACAAAAAGTGCCTTCTAATCATTCTATAGGAAATATATCTTAAAAAATGATATCTACGAAGCTACTTAAAAAATAAGTATCTTTGTAATAAAAGCACATTTTAACCAAAGTACCATCTACAAAAAATGCCTTCGAAAAACAAACTTTTAAAAAATACTTTAAAATAGAACTGTTTTCCAAAAGTACTTTTCCAATAAAACACAGCTTTCAGAGAAATGTTCCTTTTAACATAACTTAAAACATAAAAGTAGTGGTTAAAAAAGTATCTTTTATATTAAACGTTCTAACTAAATAAAGAAAACTCTTCTTAAAAAATGATTTTTGTAATAACGATCTTAAAATTAACGAAAATTACATGGCAGAACGACACGTTTTAAAAAAAAAAATAATTTTAAAAATGCTATTGATAAAAGTACCTTTTCAAATAAATAGATTTGAAAAAAGCCGTTTTAAAATCTGATTAAAAGGATAAGACCTTAAAGAAAAAATTATTTAAATAAAGGCTCCTTCAATATACCCTACTAAAAGTTCCCTCTTAGAAAATAAGTTGCCTTTGAAAAATTCATTTAATGAAAAATTTTCATTTAATGCACATTAAAAAATAATAATTTGTTTCTTAAATAAAAAAGTGACTGCACTTATATTAAAGGTACTTTTAACATGAAAACCCTTCAAAAACAAACTCCTAAAAATACGTTTCTAAAAAGTTACATTTAAAAAAGCTTTTAAAATATACTTTTCTAAAAAAAACTCTATTAAAAGTATCTTTAAAAAAGTGTGTTTTCAAAAAAAAAAAAAAAAAAAAAACTTTTAAAAATATTTTTTGTAACAAAAATTTATCATTTCGAAAGGAAGACAAAAAAAATTGATTTAAAATTTTAATAGCTAAAAAAGGTACCTGCTAAGAAAACACTATAAGTACAAACTCCTAAAAATACATTTCTAAAAAGTTACATTTAAAAAAGCTTTTAAAATATACTTTTCTAATGAAAATCCTATGAAAAGTATCTTTAAAAAAGAGTATTTTCAAAAAAAAAAAAATATTTTAATTTTTTTTTATAAATATTTATCATTTCGAAAAACAAAAAATTTAAAAAAATTATAATAACTAAAAAAGCAGATGCCTGCTAAGAAAGCAAAATAAGTACTTTTTGGAAAAAGAAGTTTCAAAAAAGCTCTTTAAAATACGACTCTATAAAGCTTTTTAAAAATTTAATTTTAAAATATAATTTTTACAAAATTCCCTGTAAAAAGTACCTTTGAAAAAAGTACCTTTAGTAAAGTAGCTTTAAAAAATTTATTTTTTTATTTAAATAAAAAATGTATCCACTAGAAAAATATGTTAAAAATAACAATTTGAGTTGGAAAAGAAATTTTTTAATAAAAGCATCTAAACCGCAAAGAAAAACCCTATTATAAAAGGTAATTTAAAAAAAATATATTAAACTAAAATTTACTGTTTTAAACAAAAAACTTAATTTGAATATACATAAAATCAAAATATAAAATTTTATAAACATAAAGAGTACTTGCTAAAAACAGCACACTTAGTTTAAGTACCTTAAAAAAGAAGACCTTTAAAAAGAGACGTATAAAACACATCTATACAAAAAGTCACTTAAAAATTTGTTTCCAACATATACTTCTCATAAAATACGTGTAAAAAGTACTTTTAGGAAAATGTTTACTTAATAAAAACTTACACATTAAATAAAATTTGAAATTTTATTAAACAGATAAGTAAGTGCTAAAAAGGACTTTTACAATGTAGGTTGTTTTTAAAAAGGACATTGTAATAAAAATACCTAAAAATACAAGATAACGCTACAAAAAGAACGTTAAAAAAATATATAACAAGAAATATTCTCAAGGGAATACTTTTCAAACAATAACGGGTACCCGCTAAAATAGGACTTATTTTATGTAAGTACTTCAAACAGTACTCTTTTGAGAAATTCTCCACAACTAAAATCAGAAAACCAAAAGTATTTTTTTTAAAAAAGTACTTTTTCAAAAAGATGTCTTTTAATTTTTTAATATTATACAAAAATGTATCTTCTAAAAATAAAATTCTTAAAAACATTTATTAAGGAAGAGTCATAAAATTGTCTTCCTCGAAAAGTTCCATACAGTGTGAAAAAATACTTTTTTTCATAATCACATCAATCTGTTTCCCAAATAGTTTCAAAGTAAAAAACGTTAAAATCCCTTTAAAATTATATTTTTCTTAAACTGTCACAGAATTTACTACCAAATATTTTAAATTTATTCTGTCAAACCTTCAACATTTAAAATTTGTTTCTTCTTTTCTTCTTTTTAAATTTTCCTTGCAGTTGCTAGTGAAAAATTGCTCTTGTTATCACTCGCCTTATCTGTGATATTTTTCATTTCTTATTTTAGTGCTTGTCACAACTTTTATGATGTAATTTTTTTATATTTTTATTATTGTATTTTCATCAACAGTTAGAAATTTTCCACAGAAAACTTTTCTGTTTTCCTGTGAGCTGTATGTAGTCGTTTGGTAGGACTAATGTTGGATAGCCTTCAAGGTGGTTCTGTTTAAAAGAGAAAATATTTACCATGACTATTTTAATTGTTTTTTTTTTTCATTATTTTCACATTTAACACACCAACTATCAGCACTATCTCGTAGGGAGTGACCATCTTACCCGAAAACCAAACAAATCAGTGAACTTAAAATGGGTTAACTATTTAGTTGCTGGTTTTTTACACATTTTTTTTTTTTTGCAATGAATTAAACACCAAGTGGTGTGAAATACACGTAGCACAACTGTGCATGCACATTTAGGTATAAGTGAGCAGTTGAGCATTTTGTTGCAACTTAATTGTACTTAAACTTCATATTGTTAAAACAAAAGATAAAAGGCTGATTTAGTTCAAAGGTATTAGATTATTGCAGGTCATATGGCGGCACTTATAGTGCATGTTTGAATTTTTTAGTCATAAATTACCAACTTGTTTATCGTACAGGATTTGTAAGTGTTTGACATGTAAATTTTATTTTTGTAATTCTAAAGTTAGTTAGTTTTGTAAAAACAAATCTTTTTTGTATTATAAATAGTATTGATTAACTTTATGATAGATATTGTTACGTTTTTTCTACCTTTTCCAAACTAAGGGTTTTGTTTTTATTTTACTCTTCTATGGTGTTTAGAATATAATACTTGAATTTACTAACAAAGTACAAATTCGTTGAACTATGATTTTTGTTCAGCGTTAGAACTCGCCTTTATTTATTTAACAATTGCCAAAATTGTCTTTCACTAAATCCATCCAGTAATTGTTTAGACACATATACATTAGCAACATGTTGCCAATGATTGTTGCGCATGTTTTGCTTAATAGCTTTTTCGGTCATTGCTTGTGAAAATTGCTGTTTATCACGTAAAAAATTTAAATTTTTTATTAAAACCACTTATTTTTTTATTAAGTCACTTATTGCATGCAACTTTAAATACCCTTTTGTTTTATGATAATATTAAATTTTGTCCTCTTGGACATCTGCTGTTAATTTGATATTTCTCATTAAATAATTGAAAGTAACTCGAGCAGCTGTTGTTCTTTATAAAGCTAAGATCACACGATTGCCGTAATGCACCAATTTTTACCATTTTTTGTATGCCAATCGTGTGATTGCACAATAAATTGGTTCATGCGGCAATCGCGGTCAATATTGTGCTTGTTTTTACCAACCAAATGCAACCCTGATGCGGCAATCGTGTGACTACTTGACATGCAACTGTGCGGCAATAAAACTTCCAAAAATGTACCAATATTTATTGTGATTTTTTGCGGCAATCAAAGTATCCAATACGTTTTTTGTATACATTTATATATATATATATATATATATATATATATATATATATATATACATTTAGCGTGCCCGTTTTTTGTTGTAAGTATATATATATACAACATATATCTGTACAACTATAAATAGTTTTTGTTTTATTTACATATATTTAGGTATATACGGTGACACTAGTTCCAACAACTCATTGAACGTTTCATCATCCATTCGAATAAAGTTTTTTAGCAAAAAAACTTGGTTGTCTACTTCTTGGAACTCTTTTAGAGTCTTCTGGAATGCACCATCAGTAGCCCGTTTTTTCAGCCAATCTCAGACCCATACTGTTCGTTTTTTAAAAATTCTTTTATTTTTTATATTTTTTTGTATTTTAAGTATATAAAAAACACTAAAAGCAGCCGCTAGCTTTTTTTTATATAACATTTTAAATACAACAAACAAAATACAAAGTTTGCAACAGCTATTTCTTGGTGTTGCCGCATTACTTAACAATCGTATGAACGACAGGCACAATTTATTGCCACAAAATTACTATTCACCAACTTGTACCAATAAAATTTTAATAAAATGGGGCAATCGTGTGACTGCAGAAAATTTGATTGGAACAATTTTAGTATTGTGCACAATATCGACACAATAAAAATTGGGCCAATTTGGTGCATTACGGCAATCGTGTGATCTTAGCTTAAGAGCATTTAAATTAATATTTAATTAAAATGCACTCGTTAACTGAATCAAAAAGTTAATAATTACGTATTAGGTTCAAGAATAAAGTTTTGTATGGAGATACAGGTTCATTAGAACAGTTTAATATTTGAGCTTAACTTAATTGATTTTGAAACAATTAAAACAGCCAGAGCAATCAAGATAATACCCATTGTTCGTTTTTGTATTTTTCCATCTTTCCTTGGATGACAGTTTATTTGAAGAAAGAAAATTTTTAACCTGCGTCCATTAATAAGACATAAAATGTCTGTCGGTATGGTAGGCTATGCGACTTAAGCATTTCCAAATTATTTTTTCACGACTCTTGCAACGTAAAGTCCAGATCTATTTGGCAAAATGTAAATTTTTAGCAATTTTTTCTCGTATTACGGAAATGGAGACGACTAAACCATTTATTTTGTTAAATAAAACAGGAAAAAGGTTATGGGTAGTTAGTATGTATTACAAAAAAAGAATGATTAAAAATCTGTAAGCAGGATAAACGTCAAATGACAGAAAAAGGGTTGCCATTCGAAATACTTCGTCAGTCCAACATACTTAATCACTTGTATTGTCATAGAATTTTTGTATCATACTCAACTTCGTTTTCGTAATACATATTTAACGCTTTTTTGTTCCCTAAGTTTCGCTAACTTAGGATAGTGGTTAACGTCCTTTAGTTGTATTGATTTCTTATAATCCCTATCGTTTTATCTGAAATTTCCTATGACATATGCAGTCATTCTTTTTATCCTGTAGCACTCAACTATATGCAACAGTAAGTAGAGGTTCACTTAAAATGTGTCCTGCTGTCCTACTTAATTTTTAACTCGATTTGGTACTTGAAGTTGCCTTATGGTGGCAGAGATATCTTTTCATTCGATTCATCAATTTAAGCCCGCTTAATGTTGCCCTTAAACCTTTCTTTTAAAGTTTCTACAGTCTTCTCTTTAAATTTTCTCTAACTCTGATGTTGGCCTTGTTTATTGTTTAGTCATTTTGAGTAGAAGACAACAGTTGAAAATTTTGGGATTTTAGGTTTTAGAACAATAACAAAGTTGTTGTGAAAACGCCACTAAAAAGCGAAGTTCTTACAGGGTTGGAAATGTAAATAGGGGCTCTCAAGCTTAAGGTACCTACAGATCCCAGTAAAGTTTCCCATTTGCTTTGTTTGCACTTATAAAGGGTCATCCAAAAAAACGCGCTTACATGTTTCTTTGAAATAAAACACAAACTATTTGCAATTTTTCAAAGCTGTTTTTTTTTTTTATTAAAAGTGTGATCCATTAGAATTATAAGAGGAATAGAATATCATTCAAATGTCCACCATGACTGCGTCTGCAGACATCAATCCGAATATCGAAATTTTCAATGACTTTCCGAGATGTTGCTGGTGTTATTTCATGAATTGCAACTTGAATGTTGTTCTTTAGATCATTAATTGTTTGTGGCTTGTTAGCATACAATCGACTTTTCAAAAAACCCCACAAAACCCTGGACGCCAATTGAAATCTGCGTTTCGTGAAATTACACGTTGAGGAAATTTCGATCGCAAAAGCGTAATGTTTTCTCGAGTTGTGTGACATGTAGCACCGTCTTGCTGGAAATAGACGTCAGACACATCAATATGATTCAACTGTGTCCATAAAAAGTCTCTCAACATTGATTGGTATCGCTCAGCATTCACAGTAACAGCATTTCCAGCATCATCTTCGAAGAAAAATGGCCCAATGATTCCATTTGCCAAAAATGCACACCAAACAGTAACTTTTTGTGGGTGTAGAGATTTTTCAAGAATAACACGAGGATTTTCATCACCCCAGATACAACAATTTTGCTTATTCTTATTCTGAAATGAGCTTCGTCACTAAACAAAATTTTGCTTGAAAACAATTTATTTGATTTATTGAAAGTGAGTTTTATAACACTGCGAATAAAAATATCTGTGTAAACAAAACACATTAAGAATAAAATTTACTAAATCATAAACATGAAAAATTAAAAGATTCTTAACTACAAACCATTTAAAACAATAAAGGTGACACACACTTTTATCATAATCTTTTCTTAGACACCTCTTAATATCACAACACCATTAAATTTTGCTAAATTTATCTTAAATTATTCATAAATACTAGAAATCTTTCGGAGATTTTGGGGTTTCGTTGACACACATTTAAGAATTTACACAGTCATACATCACACACACACGAACACATAAAAACTTTCATAAATATTTAAATATCTTTATATTTAAATTTGAGTAAACACCACGTAATAGGAAGAATGACTGTCTACTTAAGAAAAGCATACATGTGTGCACTTGTGTGTTTAGTATTTAGTGTTCTAAAAGTATGCTTTTGAATTGTGTGATAAAATATTTATTCTCGTATATGTATTTCATAATGAGACCTTCCAGGAATGGAAAGTTTATTATGATGTTAATTTTGTTTTGCCATTTTAATAAATATATAATGGTATCTCTGGCAGAAATATTTGTTGTATAGTTGTTACGATAATCCAAAAAAAAAAAAAAAAAAACAAACACTTTGTTAATACAAGGCTGGTGCAAAAAAATATATTTAATTTTTTTCTTGCTTCTTCAATCTTTTAAACAAGTTGTGTTAAATTTTTGATTATCAAATTAATTAAAAATATCACATATTTGATTTAAATAGCAATAGTTATATAATAATCCTTATTTGTGGTAGTTTAAAAGTACGTAAGATTCATCTACACATATAATAAAACAGTCATTTCTGTACATGAATATTTTTTGAAATTTTTGATTTTTGGGATTTCTGTCTGTCTGTCTATTTGCGTTCGCATCACATGAGAACTGCTGGATAGAATTAAATAAAATTATGTGAGGATGTCCCTTAGAACCTTGGTTCAAATATAGAATACTTTTTTATCATAAAAATAAGTCATTTTATAGAAAAACTAGATACAAATGTGAAAGCTCCCAATTATCGGTATAATGGCACTAGAACAGTTGCCATCAGTACATTTTATTTTTGAAATTGAAAATTTTAATACTTTTAACAGAACTCTACGACAAATGCTTAAAAACATATTTTTAATATTTTAATTTTTTAATTTTAAGAAAATTAAATACGATACGCGGACGAAGTCGTGGGCACTGCTAGTTTAAAACATACTTAATCAATCAGTGCTATTTTTTTCACATTTTTTTAAAGTTTAATTGCAAATCCTTAAAAAAGGATCACTTTTAAGACCTCCTTAATTCCATAGTGATACTACTGAGTTCCATGCAATAATTTCTTTAAACTACAGGAATTCTGGCTTATGAATTTTCGTTCTAACAGAGATTAAATAATCGCTTTACTGAATTTTCACATATAATCACTATGTTTTGACATTAAACCAAACGGTGTTTTTAAATTGTTGAACACGGTTCACTTTACAGCAGTTACAGAGATCTAATAAGTAAAATTTATCTTAGAACCTCAGTTGAATGCAAGCCGGCAAATACATTACGTACAAATCTACCTTTGTTTGGCTTTTTGCTACAAAGAAAAGTATAAAATAAAACTCAAGACTAACTTGTATTTGGAGTCCGCATAGTAGTAACCAAGTACCCATAGGTGATTTGGTCTAATTTGCTTCAACGAAAATATACTTTCAACTTACTCCTTCTGACTTATTTTAATTCAGCATCATCAGAAGCACTAATGCTACCTTCATAATATAGCAGAGTCTTCGATTATTTTGGATTCAAGATTCAGCGACTTAAAGCTAATTATAAGAGCTTATGGTTTAATGAGATTTGTTATCATATTTCTTCTTTATTGTCTGTCTAAAGCAGGGCTTCTCAACAAATTCCTGCTCACGGACCCCTAGTAAACTAATTTTTTTTTTTCGCGGACCCCTCTGAAACCCAAGTTCAAAATAAAACTTAAATTATTGTTAAAACACCGTTTTTTTTGGTTCTTCTTGCGGACCCCTTGGATGGTTGCTACGGACCCCCATTTGAGAATCTTTGGTCTAATGAAAAAAATACAAATAATGGGTTTTTGAAAATAATATCTAAGTAGTTCGGCAGTTATAGATGCACTTGGCACTTGGATGCAGGGCAAGTTGTAAGGGACGCTAAACAGGAAACGTGCTTCTTAATAGCTGACTGCCCAGTCCATCATGCAACACGAATTCATTCCTAATTACATTTAAAACAATAATTTTTAAGAACTTGTAAATAACAAAAATAATTTTTAATATTTTTTAACTTCAAGGTAGAAAGAAGAAATAATTAATGTTGTTTTACAACAGAATCCCATGTTAATATCTTCCTTTAGTGGTGCTTAGGTAAATAACTTTTTCTCTTTTGATGATTATGTTTCTTTGTTTTCTTCACTTCTTTTAATTGCTTAAGTTTATTTCATCTATAAAAAGAAATGCATATTAAAAAAATGCGTACTCGTAATAATGTTTGCCCTTCGTATTTTTACTCGCTGTTTCAGATAATAGAAATATAATCTTGTGTAAAATGTGTCAAAACAGTATCCTTCTTTGTTGTAGTGAAGCAAAACTTAAAGCGCTTATGCTATAAAATTACACAAAGCAAAAAAAATTCTTTTAAGTTCAGAGAAAAGGGTAAAACAAAATATTTTAATATTTTAAGTGACAAATTACAGCGTTAAGTTTTTCTGTTAAATGAAGTTTATTTTAAAAAGTTTAAATTTGAACATTTACTAGAATGTCTACTATTATTTTGTTGTTAACAAAAAGAAGCACATGCAAAAAGTACTTAAAATTTTCTGTAGTTGTTAACGGGACTCAAGATTCATTTTATTGGAACTTCACATGACTGTAGAAAATTTTAATAAAAGCCAAAGTTTGAAAAATGAAATTTGTAGCTGACACAAAAGTAAAACACTCACTAGAAATTGAAAACCTACACAAAAGTGTAAAGAAAATTATATATCGTTACCTTAATATAGAAAGGCCCTAACCCGTTTTTTTTTTAATTCAAGTTTTATACATATTTTAACTAATGATTCTCTAATGCACCACTAAAAGATTAAAAAGGTTGTTTCAGTATAAAATTGATTAAAGCATTTGTACAGCCTGCCGGTTCCTTTGCCAGTATAGACCGCTGTAAAATTAATCAAATATGACCAAAGTTTATGTAATAGCAGGCAGTCAAGGCCACTGTTTAAACAGTCACCTTGTCAGTGCAAAACTTACAAGTCAAACATTAAATTAGTGATAAATCATATATGCCTTACGGCTCTTGTGAAAGTTAGTGAGAGTATGCGGCAAGGATTAGAAAATGATGATATTAATTTTTAGTGCTTTTAGAACACTCTAAGGCTTTCGCTACGGTGGACCATTAAATATTGGTTGGAAAACTGAAATACTTTTTTAGATTAACGAACTTATATCAGACTTATATCATCGTATCTTTTAAACAGAACCCAATCAGTATTTTTAAACGATCCATGGTCACATAGTTTATCCCTTCTTAGGGGAGTACCTCAGAGCTCTATTTTAGGTCCACTTTTGTTTTCATTTATGTCCATGATCTGCCGGAACAACTTACTAGATGTAAAATTCATTTATCCGCAGATGACGTGCAACTCACATTAAGTAGCCCAGTTCGGAATATTGCTTCAGGCATCTCAGATCTGAATAATGACTTAAACAGAATCTACATTTGTGCCAGCGCAAACGGTCTCTGTTTGAATAGCCACATAAACTCACTGGTGGATCAAAGTTATACAAAGCTGAGAGCTGTCTGGCACACACAATATTTCACTTCTTTTAGGATAAGGGCACTATTTGCTTAAACACACATGATTCCTTCCCTTCTGTATGGGTGCGAATTATTTGGAAATTGCGACACAGTTAGTAAGCGGAAACTGAATACATTGTTTAATAATATTATAAGACATCTGTACGGCTTGAGAAAGTTTGATCATGTCTCCTCTGTTTCCAATACACTGTACGGAGTTTCTTTTGAAAATCTGTTAAAAATTCGCACTCTTCCGTTTTTGCATAAAATAATAAATAGTCAAACACCCAGATATATTTAAAAAAATAAGTTTTTCTCAATCATGGCGAAACAGAAATATTATAATACCTCGACATCAATGCCTAGTGTCTGATTGACAGTTTTATGTGTATGCTGCTTGTCTTTGGAACAATATTCCACCAATTCAACAAGTAAATAGCAATGCAAATGGTTTCAAAAAAAATCTGATTTAATTTTTATAAATAATCTTAATAATTAATAACATTTTCCTCCTGCTTCCTTATTTTCAATAATATTATTATATACTTACATATATCTTAAGATTATTATGTTAATCATAAACATAAGAAGACTTGGTATTGTTGTGTAGGAAATAGAATAAATTGAATAAATAAATAAAATTAAATAAATACATTAATGAAATTTTTCTTCTGTGTTACAAAAAGTTACGGGTCAAGTTACAAAAAAACAAAAACAAAAACACACACACACACACACATTTTGTATGAAGTAAATAATTGATTTAAGGTTCAATTATGTCTGCTTTGGTGGCATGTTATAACGTTCAAGGACATAGTATATGCCGCACCAGGAAGTAACATAATGTCCATGGACTCATACTATGATGCAACATAACGTCCATTAACATAGAGTCAAGCGTACATGGATATTATAAGTCTCTTTTGTGGTAATCTATATAACGCTTGCAGAAAATCTGTGGTGAGCGAAGCCGGTGTCGGTTATACCATAGAGGAAAACCCCGTTTTCCAACCGAAGGCAGGATATGCAAAAACTCTTTAATAAGCGAAGTTTGTGAGGAGAAAATCTTTGCGCCCGCCAAAAGGCCGGCTATGTAGGAAATCTATGGTAAACAAAGCCGTTGTTGTTTTAAGTGCGGACATTATTACACTATGTCCATACTTAAAACGATACAATGTCTCTTTAGAAAACGTCATAATGTCCATGGACTTTATTTTACTCTTTGGTGTGACATAAAGTCCATTAAGATTGTGTTTGTAGACACTACAACATGCCACCTTTTCTGCAAAAAAATTTATGTTAATAATAGACTATTAAATTAAAATGTTGCATTTATTTTAGGCCATTTTTTATTTGAACTTCTGAAAAGTGAATATTTGAACTAAATTTCATTTTTAACTTTTTTAAAGCAAATAAGTTAAAGTTAAAATTTTTCCCCTGCAAAAACAGTTTCACAAAAGGTTTTCTAGCGTTCCTAAATAAAAATAAACACAAAAAGTTTCAGCTACAACAAGCAACATACTTTTTTTGTAACGAATATAAAATAGACATTTTTGTTTTAGAAAATATTTGCCCCACATCAAAAATAGTTTGAAAATTTTGTTGCAAATACACATAATTAATTTAATAAAATAAATTATTGTTTTCACTTCAAGTTTTTATTTTCCACCCCTGTTGGATGTTTTCTTTAAAGAAATATGAAAACATCATTGCAAAGCATTAGGAAAAGATGAGCTGCATATTTGCTAACTAAAAATTTTCCATAATTATATTATTTATTTTCAAGAGTTTGTTGTAACGGTTTCAAATATAGGGTTACATAATTAAAATTACATCAGTTGAAGGGAACCCCTTTAATTTATAATTTTAAGTTTGCTTCTTGTTATTGCGGATTTAGCAATAAAGGTTCTGTGCAAATTTCAATCAGCTGTCTAAACTGTTCAACAGTTGTCGTATACATCAACTATTGTAACACCCTATAATTTTTAATTTTAAATATTTATAATTCTTAATATACCAGACAAAGTAGTGGAAATTCTCTTTAATTTTCAAGTGTTTGTATATAAACGTTCAAAAGATAGGGCCATATAGGTCAATTTATGTTAAATATAGGAGCACTCTTTAATTTCTAAATTCGTATAGTACTTGCTATTATAGCGGACTTAGAAATAAAGGTTTTTTTTTTGTAAATTTTAGATGTCTATTTATAACAGTTCAAAAGTTTGGCCACATACATCAAATTGCATTAACTATTAGGACACCCTTTAATTTATAATGTTGAATGTTTATACTTGTTATTATAACGGGCAAAGTAATCGACATCCTGTTCAATTTTCAAGCGTTTTTTATAACGATTCAGAAGATAGGCGCATATTAGTGAATATACGTCACCTATGGGAGCATCCTTAAATTTTGAGATTTATTTTTGTATTACTTTTTGCTATTGGAAGTATTTTTTTAAATTTACGGTTCGTAATACACTTAACAACTATATGTGTTGTATGGGGATACCCTTTAATTTTTAAGATTATGAACTGTTTAAAAGCGGGACGAATCTGTAAGCATAATCTATCAAATTACAAAAAACATTCAAAACCGGTTCAGAAATGACTGAGTTCTGAGGGCACAAACATAAAAAAGCAACATTAAGTCAAATTGAAAACCTCCTTTTTTTGAAGTCGGTTAAAAAGTACTTGAATCAGCACGCAACTTCCTTTCACTTTAACGTTTCGAAACTTGGTTTTAACTTCAATTTTCAAAGGAAAGGCTCTTTAGTTTGTTTTAAGTGCCTTCTGTAGCAGAAAAAAAATTATGTAACCAATCTTTTACGTTTTGCACTTGAAAATTAGGACCATTTTAAGGACTATTTTTATAAGCCAATCACTTTTTTTAAAATCATTAAAATATGTTAATGTTAAAACAATACCAATACAAATATATTTCTTTATAAAAATTTAAGGGAAACATAAAAATGAATTTTTAATGACAGCTCACTTAAAGTACGGTCTGATTATTCAAATATTTGACCAACAACTAAATTTTTAAGAAAAATTTTTGTTCTTTTCAAATACTTATTAAGAAGTATAAGATCCTTTTCAACATAAAAAATAAGATATCATTTTTTTTTATTTTAAATCATCATTCGTCATAATACGTGTCAGGAAAGATTGAATAAACATTTGTAAAAATCGTGGTTTTTTGGTTAACCATTTGAATAATCCGCCCGTACTTAAGATTTAAAAAATTTTAAGTTTCTTTGTATGAAAAAAAAATTGTAGAGAAAAGCAGCCATAAATAATATTGGTTTCAATCGAGACACGTTCGATGTCTTAAAAACCAAATGTGTTCCTTTCTCAGTGCAGCTTTACCAAGTTGAATTTCCTTTTAAAAAGTTCTCATCTCCGAAAATCAGCTGAAACCAAATTTCATTTAAATCAAAAAATTAGCATTTCAAATATATTTCCCAGTCTCTAATTCAATTCATTGGAGGTGGAACAAACAATTCTAAATTGATAGGATTATTTTAGAAATGTGTGTTTATTCTCACATTGTTATATTTATTGTCGAAATAAGGCTTTGTACACAATCATTTTTCGTAGATAATCTAAGTAGAGCTAACACAATTCTGCTTGGTGTTCAAAAGGTCTTGCTCCGTGGCATCTTTATATTTATAAAATCTTGATATGTACAAAATGTTTGTTCCTTTAATCAAACCATTTATTTGGAAAACTTGTTTATTTGCTCAAAAAAATATTGCATTTGCAAAAATTTCATATTATTTCTAAAACAATAACCCAAATCTATTGAGTCTATAGACAAGAACTATGATTGAAACGTCTTTTCTTTTATCATGTGTGTAAGACTTATGATTTATGCAATGTTTTTCTTGTCATAACGAAAGATTTTTACACAAATTAATGTTAAAAAATAGAATTAGAAATCAGGTTGCAATAATGTGAAATAGAATTCCCCGAAAAAATCTCAAAGCATTTAGAGGTCCCACAAAAAATCCACAATCCTCAAACGGAATTTTTTATCGCCGCTGTCAGTGCGCAACAGCAATAGAGAAAGAAGATTTTAAAGCAAACTCACAGGAAGGAAAGTTTTTTTCTTATTCTTTTAACAATAGTTTATTGCACTAGAAATAACATCAAAAGTTCTTAATGAAGAGTTAACGAAAATATTTTGTGTCAATTAAATTTTATGCGCTAATCAAGAAATATTTGGTACAAGCAGTGCCCACAACTTCGTTCGTGTGTCATTTATAATTTAAAAAAAAACATCGATGTTTTAAAAGCACTCAATGTATTGTGTCGAAACATTGATATAATCCGATGTTTTTTTGCTTCTAAGTAATCGGAAAACATCGATGTTTTCTTTCGATGCAACGAAATGACAAATTGACTACAGAACGTGTAGATTGATATAAAAACGAGTTCATAGAAATTGGAAAAGCAATAAGAGTGAAGATTTATTGTCTGATAAACTTTCAGGTTATTTAATGACTCCTGTTGGAAGACTGAACGAAAACCCGTTGAATATTTGGAAATTGTAGTTTTCTTACCTTTACAAGATCGCTTTTAAATACTTTACAATGGTGGGAACATCGGTTCCGTCTGAAAGACTATTTTCACAAGCGGCGCATGTAATGACCCAACAAAGAAACAGATTGAGAGGTGAAAGGCTTGGTAAACTTTTATTTCTAAACAGCACTGAAAAAAGTATTAGGAGTTGTTAAATAAACTTTAGATTTTTCGAAAATATAGTAATAATATATAAAAAACATCAAAACTTTAATAATAAATAATTAAAAAATTGATTTATAAAAAATATCGATGTACTCGTATTTTATGAAATATGTATGCAACATCAAAGTATGTTTGCGATGCATCGCATAGAAAAAACATCGATGTTTTTTACCGTGTCCATCCCTAATTCGGAGATCTACGTTTTATATTTCTTTAGATACACGATAACAGTTTTTTCATTTTGTATGGGAAATACCACGCCTACTGTTTCTATAGGATTATTTTTTTGCCAGCTGTGTAAATTAAAAGCAGAGTTACTTCTGCAAAATTTCAATACTCTACCTATTGCAGTTCACTAGGTACGCGATAATAATTATTTACTTTGTATGAATGGTACCACGCCCACTATTCCAATCCAATTTATGTTTTTCAAAACTATGTATGTTAACATGAGGGGTAGTGGTCTACCTGTTATAGCTCTCTAGATGTGCGCTAAAAATGTTTCGCTTTGTTTGGGAGGTACCACGCCTACTGCTTCAATCCAGCCAGTTTTTTGCTACATTATACTTATTAATAAGAGAGCCATTTAAACAAATGTTGAAGGTGCTACCTTAACAGTTCCAAATGACACGATAATAATGAATGGAAAGTACCACGCCCGCATGGAATATTAAAAAAAAAAGAAGTACCCTATTTTACAAATCGAATTTCTGATTACGAACTGTAAAGTTCCAGGAAGAACGTTTCAATTGTGTAGGCACCTAGCTTTTCGATAAACAACCAGAAAACATGTTTTATATTCATAGAAAGATAGATGGATGGATAGATATAAAATATATAAGAATGGAAATTGCTGCAACACAAATTAAAATGACAGCATCAAAAGTAAAAGCGAAATTTCTTTGATTGTTGCGGAATATAATTTTGTGGGCTCACCTAGCGATGCCAGAATGAAGATTTTACCTTAATTTTAAAAAATTTTTAATCAAAATAAGAACTAGAGATCATTTTTTCCATAATTAAGATTTTTGTGATTTACTTGTTTGACAGCTTATATTGCAAGTTCTTGTTAAAATTATTAAACATATTTCCCTATATAAAACAATTTTATTGTAAATTATTACTCTAAAACAAAAAATTGTATCACTGTCGCTGATGGATAAATATGTAAATATGACGACGTTTACTAGGTTAATTTCGTAAACTTAAAATATCCGATACAAAGTTTAATGCTACTCAATTAAATGAATTCATTAATAATTGTATTGGCTTCTACATTGAGCTCTGTAAACAAATTACAAAACGATTTGACTGTAACAACGCAACCTTAAAAAACATTTCTTATACTGGCCCTCAAAAATTTATTAATCAAAAATTTGCTTCACTAATAAGGCTAATAAAATAGATACAAAATTAGATGATTATAGATGACGAATTAATGGAAATCCGCCAACTGTTGTTACAGCGGATGGATTTTGGCACACAATGTCAAATATGTCTAGAGCAGATAGTGAGTTAATGTTTCAAACTTTGTCGAAGTTTGCAATAAATTTAATATGTCTTCCTTATTCTTATGAAAACGTTGAACATATATTTTTAATTAACAATTTTTTCTTTCGATAAATGAAGATTTTTGTATGAAAGTTTCTTCCATCACTGGGCTCACCATAAGCGCTTTAGATGATAGCGAAGAAAAAACACATTAAGCCTGTAACACTTAAGATAAACTAACCTTATTTTTTAAAGCTCCATTTCTGTTAATTAAAATACTCCGTTAACATTTGGGATCCAGAAAAGTTGTGCTTTTCTCCAATCAAAAACCAAGATTGTCCATTGCGATAAGACTTAATTAGCTACGTTTTTCTGTGTTGTTTTTCATATGTACCATCCGATTATCTTCTCTCCCAAATGGGTACAAAATACTTAAAAAAAGCTTTTGTTTTATGCTCCATGTCAAGTCAACAAATGTTAAAAAATCATTGTTCTGTTATGATAAAAACAATCAGCTTCTTCATGATTAGTCATTTACAGTTTATTGCAGTTAATAATTTTTCGGTTTAACAAATCAAATTATTTATTATTTGAACAGTCAATTCATTTGCCATCACTATTTCAACGTATACATTTGTACAAAATCTATAGCCTATCATTAGGGGCTTATATATTTCAAAATATCTTTTCAATCCTTGATGGTTATTAAAAGTTAAAAGTTTACAGTTTCTATCCATGGTAATTACGTTCCCTTTATGTAAACAAAAATTACAAAATGCGTAGCATAATATTAGGAGCATGTACATTTTGCCTTAAAAACTTTGTTTGGTTTCTGGTTTTAAATTATATTGAACAATTTTAAGAAACTTATGGTAAAACTTTTACACTATGAACGTCAAGTGTTAATTTGTATTTTACAAGTAGCACAACACTTTGACTTTAAATTGGTTGTTAAAAAAAGACAACAGCAACACGAAAAGCTAAAAAAATTTAGGTCATTTGCTTGTCAAAAGTTTATGTCATGTACTTTTTGCTAAAAAAAAACTTAATGCTAAATTTGTGTTTTAAAGTAGTTAAAATATTTTTAACTTTAGTTTGCGAATTTTGCAAAAAACAAACGTTTGCAAAATTAAAACTGTTTGGCTGGCCAGGTTTTTGCCGTTGCCGTACAATTTCCAAAAGCATTAAACACTTCGTAATAAAACACTTCGTAAAATAAAATTGTAATTGAATATTTTTGCATAAAAATAAATTTTAAAATGCACAAAAAATTTATTTCATACTGAAATGGAGTATAACTCCAACTCCACTATATTTTGCTACACGTTTCAGTAACAAAATACTTTTACGAGTATAATGAACAAAAAAAAAAAGAAAATTAAACAAGGAAAGCGAACATGAAAATTTTAACATATTTTAACACTAACAGCAGGGGTTCTTTTTTTAGAAAGCTTGACGTATATTATCGTGCTTTAAGTTTCAGCAATGTGTAGTTTAAATTGTTTATTTCAAATAGTGAAACTAAAAGACAAGGTACTTAATTTAAAGTTAAATATTTATGGTGGAAATAAAAAAATATTGTTCCTGTAAAATTGGAACGTACTAAATATTTCCAAATCTTTTTCCCTTTTTCCTTCCTAATCTCTCTAAATTATTTGTTCAATTTCTTGGAGTAGAGTAACTATAAAGCTTAACCCTTCTGCAGAAAAGAAAAAAAAACTTTTCATAAAAGCATCGTTTAAGAAAGGATATTTAGTATGACAGCTGGAAGTCACTACTTTTAAGGGGCTTTACATCATTGGCCAAGCTAACCTTAGCTTTTGTTGGGTTGCAAATAAAGTTTTGTTACATTTTTAAGGCATGGCTTAATGGTTTCATATTTTCAAATGTTAATTACGTTGGCTTAAACATACCTCCTGTTTAAATCCATGACAGACTTTAGAAATGGGCTTTTTAATTATTAATGAAACCATTTTATTTTTTGTTATAAAAATCATATTTTTAAGTTTCCTCTAATATTTTTATAATTAAATGCCTTCAGTTCTCACATAAATTATGTATGAAAGTCATAATTTTATTGATTATATTTGTCTTAAGTTAATGTGTGAATAAATTTTGTTATGACCACAGGTTACAACCACAAAAATATAGAAGCAAATATTGTTAATATTAAATGAATTTAATTTGTTAAATGCAAACAACTTAAATATTCTGTGGTTTATAACGTTAAGAAGATTAAATATGTGTATTATCTTATAGGCACACATACGTACATATATACATAGACACACACACCTATACATAAGCATGGTATTAGGGAAGGTTATGAAAATATAAATATTATTCTAGGGACAAATATGAAAAATGAAAACTTAATATTTTATTTTTAATCTGTATTGCAAAATAGCTGCAACATGCTGGCTAGACTAAGCCGTTAATTGAATTAATTAAACTAGAGCATAACGAATTTGTTATTAAATAAATAATTAAATCAATTAAAAATTTATTTAAATATCCATCTAATAATAAAAAAAAACCTTTATCAGGTGAAAGGACTTTAATGTGAGCATTCACGAAATTTTAATCTATTTACGAATTTATGCTTAAAAATTTAGTAGATACATTCTGTATAACACAATCCAAATGTCATTTTGAGAATTTTGAAAAGCGTAGAAAAACGTAACCTGTTGTTATTGTCACAATAACCGTCCATATGTCACAGACCTCTATCTGTCAAACCGTGCAAGGTGGACTGTTTAAACATTTACGAAAGATTTATGTGTATATAGTACGTATATGTAGGAGCTATAACAACAAATACAAAAAATTAGAGGGTGTCCCAAAAGTGAGATAATAAATTAAAAAAAAAATTTATTTCTTAATTGTGATAGGCAGGCTTGTCAGTAGCAAGTATCATAAATAAAACTTTTAATCAAAGGGTGTCCCAACAGTAACATGTGCCCAGCCATGGGTTTGGACCACTATAAACAGACACTTATGGTTAAAGTATTTTTATGTCCACTACAAGAACAATTACAACAAACTAAAATTAAAACCTGGAACTAAAGGGTATTCCTAAAGTTATGTTATTTTAATTGATATTTTATAAGTTCGTTAGTAGTAGACAAAGACATTTAAAATTAACACAAAGTATGTAAAAATCCATCAGCTATAAAAATAAATGGGAAAAATTTATTTAAAATTTAAAGAGTGTTTGCATAGAGTTCGAAATTGAAATAAGCATGGCCTTATTTTTAAACTATTCCAGTCATACTACCAGTGCACCACAGTGTTAGTACAAGTACAGTATAAAATGAAAATTATGTGGCCTTATATTTTGAATCGTATTAAACTGAGAATATAATTTTAAGCAGATTGTTTATTGCTGGTTCCTTCAAAAGCACGATAAAAATTTAATAGTAAAAGGTGACCCAATAGTTGTGTTATTTTAAAAGCACCTTATTTAATACTTTGTCCACTGAAACCAGTTTTAAAAATAAAAGGGTGGGCCATACCATCAACTCGCAGATCAATTTTTATATTGATAATATCCCTTGTGTTTTAAGAAATATTATGAATTAAGAGGTGCTGTTATTTCTTATCCTTGATAATATTTTCCTGGCCATTATTGCCATTAAATTTTGTATCACACACGGGCGCAAAATAAAAATGTATTGCAATCTTTCGCCCAACAAAGGTAAAGAGCCTATAAAACACTTCTTAAAATGAGCTTCAATACAACATGCAATTTTATGCAAATTTCTGTTTTTAACAAAAAATTGGTCATAAGCTACAACAACTTGAATACAATTTTAAATTCTTCTATAAAATTGTAAAATTTCTTTCCAAATAAAATTTTATTTCAAACATTTTATTTTTATTTTTTGCCTGCATAAAGCCATTGTAACTAAAGTGGCATGTTTAGTCTTCTTACAATTTTTTAAAATTGGAATTTATAATTTTTCTTTCTATAACCCCCCACATAACCGCTAACTAAGTGCCGTTATAATAAGTTACAATTTGTGCCTTGCAAGACATGCAGTAGTTAGTACATGCATGTTATGTTGCTTAAATATAAAATTTTTGGCTTTAACTGACACAGCAGAAAACATTTTTAAGGGGGGAAAAACAAACAACAACAAAAATGTGGTATTTAGGAATTTGTTCATATAACAACTTAAAATTTTGAGGGTTAAATGAAAAAAAAAAAAAATACAAAATTTTTGACATTTTTCAACCATCAAGAAATTGTAGTTATTATGTTTTTGTTGATGGCCTTATTTTTCAAGTATTTCGTAGAAAATTACGTAATGAATGGTAATAATAAAAATAAAAAGTTAATTTTCTTTTAAATAAAGACCAGAAAATTATAGAGGATAATGAAAAATTGTTAACAAATTTTAGCATTTTTATTTATACAAATTGACAACAACTTTTATACGTAGCGCGTTGCTTTTCTTCTTTTTTATTTTTTTAAAAACAATTTTTAAATGGTTTAAATAAAATATATAAAAAAAACATTGGGCGTTAATTAGTTATATATTAGTTTAATCTTATTTTTCCTTTCCTTTTTTAAAACAGTTTATAAACAAAAAGTGTTTTTTTTTAATAAACGAATTATAACAGTTGCATTTAGTGACTATTTTGCTCTTTGTATAATTTTAAAATTTCCTAAATAAGAAGAAACCATAAACAAAATTCCAATTGATATGAAAAATAAAATTAATTAGTTAATTTTTAAACCAAAAATGCTAAAATAATATTTTTCGAAGCATGTTCGAAAATTCGAACTTAGTTTCGAAACTTATTTTTTCAGTAATATGAGTGTTCTTAAGATGTTGTTATAAATATTCTTTTCTTTACGTCAGTTATTCACAAGTTTTAATTTTTCCTATGTTCGAAAGCTTAAGTTTTATTTCGAAAAAATTTTTATGATAAAAGTATTAAGTGCAAAAAAGGAAAGAAAATAATTGAATAACAAAAATTCTAGTTTCCAAATTATGATATATTTTTTATATTGAAGAATTATAAATTTTTCAACATGTTCGCTACCTTAAGTTCGAACTATTAAATTAAAGGAAAATATAGATTTTAATTTATCAGTAATAAATAATTTATGTCTTAATTAAAGTATGCTTGATTATCCTGAATTCAAAAATTTTAACTTAAATTAGAAATTCGACTTTCTCTGGCAGTAAAAATAATATTTTTATTAAAAATGACCAAAACATAAATTTCTGGAACACTTTTGAAATTTCGAACTTATTTATAGTTTTAAATTAAGTTTGAAAAAGTTAACAGCAAAAATATTCGGACGTAAAAAAATAAATTTTTTAAGTTAATTTTTTTAAATGATTTGAGGTTCTTAATTAAATGATAAAGAAAGAAGAGTTCCGGTTTTTTTTCCTTACCGATGCTTAAAGTCGTTGCTAGTAACTTCTTAAAATAACAAGTGCTTCCAAACCCCTTAATTATTCCCACTTGTAAAGTAAACTTATTTTCATATGAGTCTTGAATATTTCATTTATTTATTTACTGCTATTTACTTGCTGCATCCCAAAACTTTTTACTTGGGTATCCATCTCTGCCACTCGTAAATATTGCAGAATTTATTTTGCTTAGAATTGCGTTTAATGGAATTTTGTTTATTTCTTGTTTCTAAAGCTTGAACTAAAAATGCAAGCTCAATTTTTAAAATTTACCTTTCATGCATTTTCCTTTTCCAAAATAATCTCATTTATTAGTTTCTCTCATTAAAATGGCTTAAAAATGCATTCACAAGCACAATTTTAAAGGTTGTAACATGCAGGTATTTGCAAAAAATACGTAACACGAAAGTTGCATGGGGCATGTAAAGTCTCTATTTTATATGTTGCTGTTTTAATACGGAAAGACTATGTGTTAATGCCATGGATTTGGCATCAGCCAACCAGCTAAGTATTCTTTAAGGCTTGTTCTATTGCTTGTATTATTTCAGGTTGACATACGAGGGGTGTTTATTGGGTAACATAAATTTAAAATTTGTTTCTTATGCAAGTCTTTTAATTAAAAAAAAACGTTTTTATTTAAATTCGAGCTTGTTTTGAGTGAAGAAAATATTTGACCTCAATAATGTGTATTTTACGAATAAGTTCACTTGCTCTTTAAAAAAAGAGCACTATTTTGTTGGCCATTCGCTTTACAAGTCCAAAAACAGTATCGGAATAATGTGGAACTTAAAACTTCTATTTCTACCTGAAGGTAGTAAAAGTTTAGTAAATTAACAATTCTGGAGCTCTATAAGTTTTGTTAAGTTTCTAAAATTGAAAAAGAGAGTTTTCGGAGTCTGAACAGTAACTTAAAATATTAATTTTGGTTGCTTCAGAAATAAGTTTGTGTAAATTATCTGCAACAAGACTTCGTAATGGAAGTGTGCGGCTTAAATTGTCTCCTACCTTTGAGCAAGAAATATAATTATTTCTTTCTATAATCTTTCATCTGATTACAACTCTAACGGCATAGGCAGGCGATAGCGTTTATTTGCAGTCTTGATAAGATTTACCCTAAGTGCATTAAATCAAAATGAATTTACCAGGCATGTCACACATTCCGATCGGAATGGTTTTAATTACGTATTAACAATGCCGATCGATTTTGTTCATTTCTGAAAAGTATTGAATCTCCACTGTTGATTTAAATGTGGCAATATTTTGCACACCAAATTAAACAACAAAGCTAATCTACGTGGGACATAATAAAAAAGTAAATTTAAGAACCGCAAATAACAAAATTTTAAGAAAACTAAATTCCACTTTAAAATTTGAAAGCGGTTTCACTCCGAAGAAATTTTTCGTTTTTAGTTTTCTGAAGAAGCAATTTGCGGAATCGAAACCACTTTCGATCGGAATTGAGTTCTGTGACATGCCAGTATATTGCATTTAGCTATTTCAATATGGCAACACAGTAGGTAATCAAAAAGCTGTTGTCCATTAGTTTACTTTAAAAAAATTAAAATTAATTCAAAGTACGTTATTTTATTTTTTTTTTTTAATTAATTCAAAAATACATATTGAAATCGAATCGGTTTTTTTTTTTTCAATTCGGATTCAACTGGAGCTATAGGCAAAACGTGCAAAAAGGTATGGTCACATTTACAAAGATATTGCAGTACAAATAACCAACAAATTTAGTTTAGAAATGCACGTAAAATTTAGAAACTTTGAGTAGAATACAAGGCCCCATATTGCTAGTCAACCTCTCAATATTTTTATTTTTTTTGAACACAGATTTTGAAAAGCCTTCCAGCTGATTCGAAAGTTTTCCTTAAATCTGTTATCGTCCATCTTAAGCCAGTCACATATCCCAAAAGTGCTATTGCGGCCCTTAAACATGCTTTATATAAATTGTATACACCATCAGAGATCATATAAAACTTACAAATTTCCATAGTTGCCTTAGTTTTACTTCAGAGTGCCCTACTGAGATTCCAACTTGTAGCAACACGTCCTGATTAATAATTGCTAGTGCATCTACAGTTTTCATATTATGAAGCAGTTTTAGCAAAATAAATTTCACTTTCTTAAAAAAAATACTTTAAATAAATGCTAACCGTAAACGTTTATTAAATTCAAAAACTGTCGTCCGTCGGGGTAAAATTTTTATTCACATTAGTAAGCTTTTAATTCAAATTTACTCTGTTGTCTGTCTACGCTTTAAACTACTCTTCACTTTTAATTTTATAAAACAATTTTATTACTTTTAAAAAGCGAAAAAAAATTAATAAAATTCAGTTTTCCAGTTAAAGTTACAACTTCCCCTAATAACTCTTTCTATACCACCCCGAATAGAAGTAATAAGAAATGTCCTGACATAAATCTCTTAACTTAGCTTTTTCAGATTCGATATTAAGAATCTCAACTTTCGCTGCTGTGAAAATCCCAAGTAACTGTCTCCTGTCTTATTTTCCACTTTATCGAGTCTAATCGCCTTTAAACAAGAATTTTTTAATATAAAGGGTCATCCAAAAAACGCGCCTACATGTTTCTTTGAAATAAAACACAAACTATTTGCAATTTTTTCAATCTGTTTTTTTATTAAAAGTATGATCCATTACAATTATAAGTGGAATAGAATATCATTCAAATGTCCACCATGATTGCGTTTGCAGACATCAATCCGAATATCGAAATTTTCAATGACTTTCCGACATGTTGCTGGTGTTATTTCACGAATTGCAACTTGAATGTTATTCTTTAGATCATTAATTGTTTGTGGCTTATTAGCATACACTCGACTTTTCAAAAAACCCCACAAAAAAAAAAATCTAATGGTGTTAGATCACATAACCTTGGAGGCCAATTGAAATCTGCATTTCGTGAAATTACACGTTGAGGAAATTTTGATCGCAAAAGCGTAAAGTTTTCTCGAGTTGTGTGACATGTAGCACCGTCTTGCTGGAAATAGACGCCAGATACATTAATATGATTCAACTGTGTCCATAAAAAGTCTCTCAACATTGATTGGTATCGCTCAGCATTCACAGTAACAGCATTTCCAGCATCATCTTCGAAGAAAAATGGCCAAATGATTCCATTTGCCCAAAATGCACACCAAACAGTAACTTTTTGTGGGTGTAGAGATTTTTCATGAATAACACGAGGATTTTCATCACCCCAGATATGACAATTTTGCTTATTGACACATCCATTTATTCTGAAATAAGCTTTGTCACTAAACAAAATTCTGCGATGGGTATTTTTCAAAGAACGCCCATTTTAATAATAACTTTGAATGATGTAAACGCGTTGTTGCAATGTGTACCTGTCCATGGTTAATACTGTACTACCGTCTAATAAAACAAAATGGCTTATGTTATTTGAAAAGATGTCACGTGTAAAAATTATATAGTGCTGACATCTAGGCATCGCATTTGGATGACCCTTTATTATTAGTTATGCTCCTCGCTCTCCAGCTTTTATGTCTTTTCTTTTTACACAATAAAACTAATTTAATATCTCCTTAACAGTCCTTTATTTTCTACATTGTCTTTTCTAAATATTTGTTTCCAAGGCTTAAGAGTCATCCGCATAAACATATTTTTTAACCGACTTCAAAAAAAGAAGGTGGATATCAATTTGTGTGAATGTTGCTTCATTTATGTTTGTGCCCGCAGAATACAGTCATTTCGAAAAAGATTTCGAAAAGTTTTTTATTTGAAAAAACAGTTCATAATTTTAAAATTAATGGGTGTCCCTATACAACATTTATGTTTTTAACGTGTATTATGATAAAAACCTCTGCACGGCTATAGATCCTAACAGCAAAAATTAATACAAAAATAAGTCTAAAAATTAAAGGGTATCTCTATACTTGACGTAAATTAAACCATTATACACAAACATACAAAATAAATCACTATAACTATAACTTTGTCTTAATAATAATAAAAAGTATATATATAAAAACTATAAAGTAAAGGGTATTACAATAGTTGATGTAATTTGAAGTTTATAACCAAACAGTTAAACAGCTTTAGACAGACAGTTTATATTAACAAGAATTTGTATTGCTAGGTTAGTAATAAGAATTAAATTTGGATTTGAAAGTTAAAGGGTGTACCACTAGTTGTTGTAATTTGATGTGTGTATCCAAACCTTCAAAACGTTATAGACAGACAGCTTAAACCTATTTTTAACTCATTCTTTTTGCAATAATTATTCGTTACACACCTCGTAGAATGTTGCAAAGGCACAAAGGTATTAAACAATTTCCACTTTATATACACACGCCTTAATGTAATAAAAAACTCCCCAAAAAATTAAATTGCCTTAAATATCAACATTCTTCTTTTTCTTTCTCCTTTTTTAAACTTAAATATTTTAATTTGCCACATTTTCATTTTATTTGGTTTATTTTTATAACAAAGTGGTTTTAGCCAACTTTGCTCAACTAAATTCTCTGGTGTTTATTTTAGATTTTATTTATCTTACTTTCTTTGCTACCAGCACTACCACTTGATGGAGCTAATTAAAATAGTTAACACTGGCTACTTTATTCCAAAGGATTTATAGTTTTAAAATGGAGAATAATTTAAGTTAAAAAAGAAAAATTAAAAAAAAATTTTTGGCTTTGCAAACAAATGAAAACTGGTTTTAAATATCTCAAGTACTGGAATGAGATAATTACTTTGAAATAAATTGGAGAGCAAGATGTGGGCTCTGGCCCTTTATGAATATTATTTATATTTTAGTTTTTTTTACTTTTTCTTCTTAGTTTTGGCTAAAATTTATTTTTATAATTTTATTTATTCTGCTCGTGGATCTTAATCTTATGTACATTTATACACTATATGCGATGTGAGCTTGAGAATTCTTCTAGACGCAGCCTCAAGACTCCTTGAACACCCTTAAAGCCTACCGCTATATTAATGCTCTCTTAAATAATGCAATCGTTTTGTTCTTCATTAAAATTTTTTTTATAAAATTAAATTATTTTTAATCGATTTAACAAAGGGTTTCCACGTGCAAAATTATTGTATAAAAAATAAACTTATTTTAAAATATACATGACTGACTTTGAAAAAAAAATATTTCTTTATGAACCTGCGAGCACAATTTAATTGACTCTTTTATCGGAATAAAAAGGTTTCATAAAAGTTTTTTTCCTTTGATTTTCAAATTTCACTGGTATTTAGAAAACCTTCGTAGCAGAGAAACAAGTCGTGCGGCTCACAGCCGATTTTTTCTTAATAGTCGAGCCGCCGCCGAGTGGTGCGGCTTGTCACGACTCAAATATGTTAGCTGGCAATTTTTTTTTACTTTAAATTTTGTATGTTTAAATGACTTTCAGTAAAGAAATTTAAATTAAAATTTGAAGATGTTATTTTAAATTGATTGTTAATAGAAATGCATTTCTATAGAAAACAATGCATAAGTTATTAAAAATAAATTAATTTATTTAATTTTTAAAATCTTGCGTCTTTATATAACATCTTAAGTTTGTTTATTTTGTTATTCTTCTTCTTCCTAACAGAATACACAAGAACTCCTTGATAGTCGGCTTTAGTCGACTTATAGCCGCCGCCGACAATTTTTTGCTCAGCCGCCGCCGAGTTTTTACCACGACCTGTTTCTCTGCTTCGTAGTTTAATTGGATTTTTTGAAGAGATAATTTAACCTTAAACTATAGTTAGTTAGTTAGTTAGGAGTGGCAGCCTCTCGCGACGAAGCTCACTTGACCACAAAAGAATGGCCCGTTGTGATACCACAAAGAAGGCGCCATGACTCCCTTTACCCAGCCGAGAACCATGAGGATTCACGGATGAACTTCGCTATGTCCCTTTTAGAGTGAGATGATAGCTCCGTAAGAGTTCCAAAGAAAGGAGAGCCCAGAATTCTTAGTCTTCTTCGAGCCAGGGATGGGCAGTGGCACAGGAGGTGCAGTACGATCTCTTCCTCATCCCACGAGCCACAGCTGCAACAGAAATCATTAAAGGGCAGACCGAGTCTTTCAGCATGCCTGCCGATTAGACAGTGTCCAGTAAGTACCGAGACCGTGATACTTATGGATTTTCTGTCCAGTCTGAGCAGCTGCCTGGTCCGCTTGAGGTCCAGTTTAGTCCACAGTTGTCTGGAGACACAGCAGGAACTTTCATCTACCCATAATTTGCGAGCCAAATTTAGGTAGTGGTTCTTTATGGCCATTTTCACCGTTGCCAGAGGAATTGCAACGTCTGGTAGCGGGAAGACATTAGGAAGCAATGTGCCCCGTTTAACAAGATCATCGGCCTCACAGTTACCCTGGATATACCTGCGACCAGGGACCAAAAACAGGTCAATCTATGATCGCTCCGATAGAGTATTCAGTAATGAGCGACAACTCAGGACTAGCTTAGATGTACTATATGCACCAGCAAGCGCCCTGATTGCCGCCTGACTGTCCGAAAATATCCGAATGGCAAGACCAGAAAGATCTTCCCTGAGCGCCATTTCGGATGTTTTCAGAATGGCCATTACCTCGGCTTGAAAGACACTGCAGTAGTCAGGGAGTCTAAGGGAGAGTCTTAGGCCAAGATTATTGGAGAAGATTCCGCAACCGACTCTGTCGTTCAGTTTCGAGCCATCGGTGTAGATGTCAACAGTACCACCCACAACCACTTCGTTACGGACCCATGTCTCCCTATTCGGAATATGGATCTGAAACCCGAGGTCCAGAGCAAGAGTAGAAAAGATGTAGTCCACCATTGATGGCAGTGGCACATCCCAATCGATAATCTTAGAGTGCCCTATGTCCAGCCTGAGCCAGCGTGAGAGGGCATTAAGTCTGGTTGCACAGCATTTAGCCTGTTGCAATACCAGAAGTTTGGTGGGTAACCAGTGGAGAAGGGCATACAGAGCCTTTGTCGAAGTAGTTCGAAGAGCCCCAGTAATCAAAATGGCGGCTGTTCTCCTGACTTTATTAAGAGGCTTTTGGTTGACCAATTTCTCAAGAGCGGGCCACCAAAACACAGCACTATAGAGGATATTTGGCTCTATAACTGCCTTATAGAGCCAGGAGATGATCCGAGGCTGAAGGCCCCATCTTGGTCCTAGAGCTCTCTGACAGAGATAGAGCGCACAGGTCGCCTTCCGAACTCTTTCGGCAATGTTTGCCTTCCATTGAAGTTTGGGGTCAAGTATCACCTAAAGGTATTTCACGCTTTTACTTACACTGAGCACAATGCCGTTCAGCCTAGGTGCAGTAAAAATCGGGATCCTGTGTCTCCGTGTGAAGAGCATAACCTCCGTTTTTCCGGGGTTAACAGCAAGATCAAAATCGCAGCACCATTGAGACAGAACATTGAGCGAATAGTTCACCCGTTCTGTAAGTGTTGTCAGGTACTTCCCAGAGTCTGCGATAGCAATGTCATCAGCATAAGCTATCACCCTTTTACCCGTTTGGTCCAGTCGCCGTAGCAGCGTGTTGACTGCCAGATTCCAGACGAGAGGAGACAATACGCCACCTTGTGGAGTGCCTCTTTTCACTACCCTTTCAACGTGATCAAAACTATAAGGACTCAGAATAGAAATATCTTTCAGCAAAATGCTTTCAATGTTATCAAACTAATTTTTTTTATTTCATGTTATTTTTGGATCGGTTGAATAAAATTCACGTAACAAAAACAAACAAAATGGTAATAAATAAAAGCACTTCGGAAGTGTAACTCCCGTCAATATTTAGCCAATTAAACAATGTGCCAGAATACCTTAACTGTTTTTTTTTAATTTCCGTTTGTTATATTCTTTAAATCCACACTTTCTTTTAAAGTAAAATAAACAAATATATATTAGATGTTTATTCGACCTTTCTGTGGTTATAAGTATGAAAAAACAATATTCGAGCTTGAGGTCAAGCTCGAATATTGTTTTTTCATACTTATAAAATAAACAAAGTTGCTTTTATTTTAAACGTTTTGCATGTCAGTAGTTTCCTGGAAAGTTAAACTCGCACAGTTTTCTTGCTACAAATTAATTAAATCTTTTTTATTTACAAATGCATTTTTTTCTTTATACTCTTTAATATTTTTACATTTTATTTAAGTTTCCTCTAAAAGAAATTATTAATAAAGTTTTAATTTTTTCATTATCGCAATATTTTTTTTTAATCTTGAAAGTTTTTACTTTTACTTGTGTGAAAAAAAAGTTGCTAACAAATGGTTCATTAACGGGGAAAACTTTTTTTTTTTTTTTTTTGCTAAAAGGTCATATTTGCTAATGAAAAAAAGCATGAAAGAAAATGCAACACCACAAGCCGGAATAAAAAAAAATTTTTTGTTACAACTTTTCTTCAATTGGTTATTCAGTGCTTGCTGCAAGTATTGTAAGCCACCAGAAGTTTAAGTACTTTGGATGTTCTTTTGTTCCTCTTTTGATAGCTCAATGCCAAAGTATTGAATGGAAACCAAGCCAATTGATTGAGTATAATAATAATGTGGTTATATTTACTCACATTACATTGGAGTAAGATAGTAGTATATTTTTCTAGGAAAAATTTAAAACCGACGTATTCTCTACCCAGAAACCAACGGTTATTCCCAATAGACTTTTAGAATATGCACCTAACTTCTTGTAGTTTCTCGTACTTTTCTACTGATAACAATTATGTTGCAGTTGGTACTTTGCTTAAGTTCTCTTTCGATAAACTCGAATGCTATTGAGACACCTGCTGCCTTATGCATTTAACACATTCACCACAGCAACTACCGACTGCAAAATTTCAAAAATAGAATACAGTGTGCATATGAGAATGATTATTTTGAAGACAGCAAGGCAATACGGCGAAAGGTTGTTGTCTAGGCTGATTTTGCCTTGAAGTCCAATAAAACTAATTTTTATTTTTGTTGGCGATGTAAGTTAATTACAGTACTTTTCGTTTATAGTCCATTCCGCTTAAAGGCCAAAAACGGATGTAAGCCAAAACAGTCCTATTCACTTGCAGGTTTTTTCAAATTTCATACAAGTTATTTGTTCTTAAGTCCTCCTCGCCTATAGTCCATTTTCGTTTAAAGGCCAAATTTTCTTTGCATACATAGCTAATATTGTATAGAAAAAAACTTTCATATAGTCCACCCTGTTTTTTTAATAATTTTTTTAAACAAGCTGGCAACCTTTTTTATTTAGATTACTGGCAACTTTTACAAATTTCAAAAAATTTTTAAATAAACTTTTATTTTGTTTAAAAAAAAGTGGTTTTATTGAAGAAATTGCATACTTTGTATATAGTCCAAAATGTGTATTATATCTGGATTCAGTTATAGTCCATAAAGTGGCTTAAAAAATTCGGTTATAGTCCTAATTCGCTTATAGTCCACAAAAATTATACAACTGTAGTTGTGAACTATAAGCGAAAACTACTGTAGTGCTTAAAACTCTCTTGTTCAGCAAAAAGAAAAAAACGATAAAAACTTAAAATAATCTTGTGTTATTTATTGAAAGATTTATTTATATATTTAAAGATTTATATTAGTCATTTCAATTTTGAAGGCTTTTTAAGTTTAGGTGTATGCATATACATATGTATGTATTTTCAAGTACTTTTTTAATTAAAAATACTTCAATCATGATGGCGAAAATATACGAATAATAACACCAAACATTTCAAAGGAATGTTTTCGAGTGTATATAAAATTACAATCCTTTTTCGTGTAGACAACATTTAGTTAGATATAAATTTACTTTTTTCTTTTGATAATTTAAATTTGTCTATCTTTATTAGTAGAAGGTTTCTTGTATGGGACACCTGTTAATTTTTAACAGAATAGTGTTTTTGGTAGATATCATAAAACTGTATAGCTTTCAACATTTTGTTGTTGTGTGTATTTTTTTTATTGCAGTGAACGAATAACTTCATTTCCATTTATAGGAAATAGTTTATTATATTTTTGGTTTTAAGGACAAGCGAAACAAAAAATCGACTGTTTTAGTCCTTAATAGCCTCTTAAAAAATAATCTAAATATTTATTAAAGCATAAACTACTATATTCAAATTTTTATTATGTAGCTGCTGCGTTCCAAATAATTGAGTAGCTGGCTATATAACGCGGCAAATGTAGCTAGCAGCATTTTTTGGCGTGTGTGTGTAGCCTGCTGTGGCGAATGTTACTTTATTCTTCTTTACAGGATAAACATATAATACATTCTTGGCTAGCTGTCCATCGAAGCACAGAAGAAAACTTTTATTCGATTATTCGACTAATATTATTCGAATAACTTATACTCGAATGATGGCAATTAAATAAATTTTGAATATTAAGAAAAAGGCAGTTATATAACGTTTCTTTAAACTCTCTACATGGGCAAATATTCGATAATGCGATGAACTTTAATCGAATGAAAATAATCCGATTATTCGATTATCCTACGATATTGGTTAATTCTGCTTATTAAAAGACATATACCTCTTTTGCAAAATAATCAAATTATATTTTTAATAATTGCAAAACTACTTTAAAAATCAAATGACATTTGCGTTTTTGTTTGTGTTATTCTATAATTAAAAAAAATCCTTTTTATATGCATTTGGTTTTTTTTTAGTATTTTTTCAAGAAAAATTTAAAAAAATTTACTTAAAAATCAATTCAATTATTCGAAAAGTTTGATAAGTTATTTTTGAATTTTAAAACTAAGTTTATATTTGTCATCAATATTCAAGCTTAAGTGAAAAAAATTATTCGAATATTCGAAAAAAATTACTTCAATTCTTTTATTCGAATAGCCGTGCATTCCTAATTCCAATATAAATCAAACTATATACATGTTAGTTTCTGTCCTGAAAAAAAATTATATCAATGTTTTCAATCGATTATCCTTTTTATGTTTATTGTTTAAGAGATGGACACAATTATTGTTGTTGTTGTTGTTGAATTTGGATTAAATTTTCCATTACAGCTTCATATTTGTCTTAAATTTTTTTTTCCTGATATACACAATGTCAAAAAGTTAAATAATTTTTTAATCGTTTAATAAAATTATTTTTATTTGAATAAAAAAAAAAATAATAAAAAAATCAATTAACATTTAGTTTCAATGTTTGTTTTTGCAACTGCTGCTATGCAATTATTTAAACTCATTGCTCATTTTATGTATTGATTTTTCTAACGCGTTAGTTTTCTTTATAATTTTCTTAAAAATTCCTTCTTAAAATACACAATGAAAAGCAAATATGCTTGAAACATTAAACTTGTATATTCGACTAACTAATCGAATTATTTTACTTTAATATGTATTAATTTTAGATTGAAAGTTTTTATTCTATTAAGTACAATCAATATTTGCAACTTTTTATTCGAATAATTCCTATTTTTAACAGCAAAAAAGATTAAAAAGTTTATTTTTTCATTTTCCAAATAAAATTTGTTTTTCATTTACATAAAATAAACATATTTTTTATTAACTATTCAAATGAAAATAATTTACTGTTATTGAACTTTTCGTGCTTTGTTCCTAAATAAGTAAAATTTCACAAACAACTATTTTTTCATTGTTATTGTCATTCCTGCGTAACTCTTTTCAAAAGTAATTTTAAAAACAAAATATTTTTGCTATCCTTTCATATTTAGTCAGGTTTTTATTTTATATTATTTTTGTTACTGCTCTCATTGACAATTATTATGAATACGTCAGATTAATATTTTATATTTTAAATAACTTGCAACAGAAATAAAAGTAGATAAAAAACAAACGCATTTTATACAATAAAGTTTATTTTCTATAATTTGCTTTTATATGTCATGTGTCAAAAAAAAAAAAGAAAGACAATGTCACCACTGAAAGTTTGTTTGAACACGAAAAGTTTTTGTTTGTGTTTAAAGAGAAATCAAATCAAACATATTGAGTAGTGAAATTTATAAAAATGCTTGTCTTCTCTGTTGATTATTAAGTAAACAAAAACAGACATGTTTATGGATAGATAATGTGCTTTTGTCACAAACAAACAAAAGAGCATGTTTATTATGAATCTAACGGGAAATTTTAAATTTCTGCTGAAAAATTTAATGTAAATTTATAACATTTTGGATTTCTGTGCGTATGATTAATATTAAATTGAAATGATAAATATATATAGGTCAATTTAGTGATCGCTCTTTTTAGTTCAAAGTTTGAAAATGAACTAGTTCAAAATTTAGTTCAAAGGCTCTTAGTTCAACTTTCAACTTCTAGTTCAAACGCTTTCTTTGGTGCAAATGCTCTTTTAGTTCAAAAGTTCTTTTCAAAATATGATGGCAACAACACCGTAGCATTGCCGTAATGAATGTTAAATAAAATGCGTGGCAGCACTAATTTTATGTCGGAAATAGTCAAAAAGAAAACAAAGACATGGATTCTAGTTTATCTTGTCTGGTAGTTCAAGCACTATGTATAGTTCAAAAATGAACTAGGTGTACTTAAAAGTATGAACTAGTTCACTTAGTTCAATCGATGGAATCGTTTAAATAAACTAGTTCGTTTATGAACAACACAAGTCTTAATATAATTCATACAAAATGGTTTTATTTAAAAAGCTTTTTTAGGCAACAAATATCAGAAACTTAAACAAATTTCTTTTTGTAGACGTTTGTAGACCTATACAGCGGAATTAATTTTGCAAATATAGAAGTAACTAAAGGGTCCGCCATTTAACGTTTTTTTCTTTTTTTTTCAACTAGTGCTTATTTCGTGAATGGTAACACTTAGTTCATGTCTGATTTGACAGATAATTAGTTTTATCCTTTCACTGAACGAATATGATTGTGTATACGCTTGAACAACACTGGAAAATATTGCGACATTACTTTGAAAATCATGGTGTGGAATGTGTGCGAAAATTGTGTACGAATTTTGGAAGAAGAAGCACCGTCAGCTCCTCATGTTCGTTATCTTGTGAAAAAAGTGAACGAAACTGGCATCCTCATCGATAAACCAAAGCGTAAAAAGCCAAAAATAGTTTGTACACCTTAGAATATGGCTTCTGTAGCAGAAAGTGTGCGTGAAGCGCCATCAACATCAGTTCGAGACGAATTTTGCATAAAGACCTTGATATGACGCCATACAAAGTCCAATTGGTTCAGGAGTTAAAACCAACTGACCATTCAATGCGTTTTTTATAACATTTTCAAAAAACAAAAATTTTGGCGGACCTTTTAAAATTTATTGAAATTTAATATATTGGGCTGCAAATAGCGAGCAAATAAGGTAGTGATTTTATAAAGGTAAACGAATATCTACGAAGTAGGGGATGTGTATTTGTATAACCTTTACCACAGGTGGAAAAATAATTTATCTAAGTTTGTCACTCCGTTTGTAGTTTTAAAAACATTTATTTTCGACCGCAAAAAGTATATATATTCCGAGTTCTTATGCATAGCGATGTCGATTGCGCCCTGTTCGTCTGTCAGTCTATCCGTCCGGGTTGGCGTTGAAATCAAAATTTTAAATAATAAAATAAAAAAAATAATATACTGTGGATAATTATATATACATAAAAAAGTTATCGGCTCTTAATGGTTTAAAAATTAAAAAACAAAAATTTAGTATCTCCTGAAAGATCTTCTTAAAAGCTTTAAAATAATACCCATATTGAACATATTGACAATCGAACATTTATATAAAAATTTCAGAGGCCCATAACTCAGAAAATATGGGTGAGCGCCAATTTTATCATTTATTTTCCTTTTTTTTTAATTCTCTATCAATCCATATGTTTGTTACTTTATTTTCCAAATTATATTTAAAAACTAGAGGTAGGCGTGGAGTTTTGCCCGCAGCCTCGAAGGACATGGTCTGATCATGCATATTACCAATAGCACTACTATCGACACTATGTCTGATCAATTGACGTATTTAAATTTTTTCTAGCTGATCTAGTGCCTCAGCAAACTTAATTTTAATACTAACACGGAAGGACAGACGGACATTGCTTAATCGACTTCGCCAAATGTAAGAGTTCAGAATATATATACTTTATGGGGTCGGAAATGTATATTGTAGAAGTTACAAACGGACTGACAAACTTAGTTGTACCCTTCTTTCATTTTTTGTGGTGAAAGTTGAACTTTATATTTTCACTTTTCGTGACATTTGCTTCCTCAAAAAAATTTTTCGAGCTAACTGTTTCACCCATATTATTTTTTATCAATTAAAAGTTTTGACATATAAAAAAAAACAAGTGTAACTTTACCCTTATTTTAAGACTAAGTTTTGACTTGTGTTTTAATAAGAAAATAATTTATTATACAATATTTTCCACTCAGTTGCATTCTCATCAATAGCAATTAATTAAAATCAAGATACAACAACACAACACACCAACTTGACATTGAGTAAAATCAATATAAAATACACACCACATGATTCATATTAAAGTGGAACATAACGAGCTGATGAAATACAAAAACTTGCTCTCATAAAATAAAAAGTAAAAAAAAAACTCTTAAAAAAGCAAATAAAAAGAAAAACATACAAGATTTCTTTAATATTTATTTTAAAGCTGTAACAACAAGAAAAATAAGAACTCATTTAACTTCTATAAATAAACCCAAACACTTGCTTGCACTTCTAAAGAAAACCAAGCATAAAAGAAATTTAAAGAAAAATATAAATATTTTTTTAAACGAACGCAAAATATTTCTTTAAGTTTATTTTAGAGCAAAAATCATACGCTTCAAATGAATACCCAACAGAGCAACAGCATTAAACACGTGTAATCATTTACATATGCATATACAAACAACCGTTAATTTATTTACCCACTCTTTGTTCACTCACTTATTTTTTTATGATAAATAAAAAAGAAATTTAAGAGTATTCAAAAATAATATGCAGGCTGGAGAATAAATGCATAAAAGATGAAGAGTTTGCACGAGTATGAGTGTTTCATAGAGTGTATAACGGTTGGTAATCTTGTTAAAATAATTGTTTGTTGTGTTCGTACCTAAAGATATCTTCAAACAAAAATGTTTTTTTAAGGTTTGGTCAAAAAGACTTAACCACTAAATTATGGAGAAAATATTTATTTTTCTCAAATACTTTTTAAGAAATATAAGATCCTACTTAATATAATAGGTAAGATCTCACATTTATTATATTAAAATCGTCGTTCGAAATGATACATATCAGGAAAGCTTAAACAAATTGCGGTTACGCTTGTTTGGTCAAATAGTTCACTGATCTGACCGTACATACAATTATAAGCTAGCAGTACCCACGACTTCGTCTGTGTGTCATTTATAATTTTCTTAAAATTCAAATTGTTTTTTAATATTCATTGTAGAGACCTGAAAACAGTGTTAAAAATTTTCCAGCTATAAAAATAAAATGTGCTGACAGCTGTTTTAGTACATTATACCGATAAAATTGGATAACTTCACACTATACGAAATATCTTATTTTTACGAAGGGACCTCTACACAAAATTTTATTCAAATCTATCCAACACTTTTTACGTGATGCGAACACAGATATGCAGACATACAGACAGGCAGATAAAAATTCCCAGAATAAGTGTTTTGTATTCCATTTTGAATACTATCTACACCAACACCATAATTTTCAAAAAATATTTCATGTATAAAAATGAGAATATATAGATTTTATGAGGTCGGAAATGGATATTGTAGAAACTACAAACGGAATGACAAACTTACATATACCATTTTTCACCTGCGGTAAAGGGTATAAAAACATCTATTGCTTGATGAACTAAGAAATACATTTCGCCTTTAATTTTTTTTTAATTTTTAGATGAAAATTTAAGCCGGCAATACTTTATGTAATGCTTATTCGAATAATTTTTTCGAATTTTTCGAATAATTTTTCACCTGTGGTGAAGGGTGTTTTTATACCTATTGCTTAATGAACTAAGAAATATTGTTTCGCCTTTAATTTATTTTTGATTTTTAGATGAAAAATAAAACACTTCTGTAATCTTTGTTCGAATAATCGATTTTTTAATTCAAATAATCAAGTAAAAATTATTTTTTGTATTTAGTTTATTTTTATATGAATATTTAAGCCCACCATATATATTATTATTTGAATATGTTTTATTCGAATAATTATTAATATGTATTATTCGAATAATCGATTATGTATTCGAACAATCGAGTAGTAGCAATAATTCAAACAATCGAAAATAATATAAAATTAATTATTTTTTATAACATTATAATTAACTGGAATAATTAAAAAAACGTATTTCTTATTTTAAACTTTTTAGTATATAAAACAAATTTTGTATTTTTAACAAAGAATTACTTTTTTATCAGGCTTTTATTACAATTTTCCTTTTGTTTTTGCACAACAAAATTATTCTTCATTTTGTTGACCAGTGATTCCAACTTTTCCTCTAACAAAAATTTGCTTATTTATCATAAAATGTTACAACTGGATTTTAGGAATGATGTAATTAAATAATTCTCGCTTTAATTTACAACATTTGACAATTTTTTAATATAAAAATTTACTATTGTTTACATTTACTAACATTTATTTTTAAGATACTCTCTTTTTAACCTGCTTGAAAGTCTCCGCCTCTTGTATTGTTTTTGTATCGTCTGTTACCATAATAAATTTAAATTTGTCTCATAATAAGATAAGATACAATCATTAGCAGTCGTTAGGTAGTATTAAGCAGATTTTTTGTTTTCATTTGTTTATTCTTTGTCTGTGTTTACAAATCTGCCTTTTAAATGTTTTTATTCTTAAATCCTCTTTAATTGGAGGATTTAAAGTATTAAGTAAATTTTATATAGAACATAAAACTAATTTAAAAGAGCTGACAGTTTTTTTCTATAAAAATATCAACTGACAATTTGATACCTTTTCTTTTCTTGTTTCAATTTTAAATTGTTTTTTTTTTTTGTTTTCTATGTATTTTTTAGAAATTAAATTAAATCTTTCCAAAGTTACTTTCTTACATTTTAATACTTAAAGTTTAATTTTCTTTTGTTTCTCTTAAACCTATGAACAGAAAGTTCTTTAAAACAAGAAACGACAGTGGTGTTCAACATATTTGAAAATCGAAAAATTCACAAACATTAAACTCATTCACTTAAAGTAAATGTTTTATCTTTTTTAATATTTTTGAATTACTGATTTTAATTTTTAAAATGGATTAATGAAGAAATATTATAAAATTAATTTTATTTGCCATGAATTGCAGAAAGTTTTTGGAATACTATTTTTTAAGTAATAAAAAATCTGTAGGAAAGAAAATGCAATCGAAGTACCTCATTGGGCTAATGATCTTTATAGCTTGGTTTGCTTAAAAGCATTCCGCAGTCTCCTTCGTCGGTACCTTTTCATAGCAGATTCGCCGGCGAAGTAAAATAACTATCTATCTTTCTCCTTTCACCACCTGTCTTATCTCTTATCTATCCCTTTCCTAAAAAGAATGTAGCACGGTTACGAAAAAATAACTAAATAGGTTTTATTGCCTGAAGTGCTACTTCTCTTAAAAAAAAAAAAAAAAAAAAAAAAAAAAAAAATTCTTCCATGACCTTCATTACTATAAATCTATAGATTTTAATCTCCTGGACTTAAACTATCTGAAGAATTTTTTGTTGAAGATCCAGTGTTTTCAAAATGCAAAATCTTTCGGAATTTTTTGAATTTGTTTCATTATTATTTTTTTTTTGTGTTATCCAAGCACATATTTTAAACTTATCAAACTTTTATTTATATTTAAATATTGTTCATTAATAAAAGCATCTTTTGTACTTATTTTTATTTAGCCTTTACTGACAGCTGACTAGTTTTTTTTAAATTGGAAACAATTTTCGTTACACTTAAAACATTCCGTATTACATCGACTAAAGCTTGTCCCTGGCTTTTGCTCTTTAAAATGTTTCGTTCAATTTACTACATTTTGTTCTGGGACAAACCTTTATTCTAAACCTTTTACCTTTACCCTTAGACGGTATATCAATGAAAAGCATAGAAGTCTTTTTCTTACATATTTTTTAATGTATATGCTTTCAAATGACAAGTCTTTATGTTTCAAAAAAAAACTATATTTATAATAGAAAAAAAATATTCGATTAATCGAGTAATTTTTATTCGAATAACAAGTTATAATCTAAGAGCTTAAACCAAAAATCTTTTAATAAAATTATTTTTATGACTTTCTATTTCTTTAAATTTTTGCGGTTTAAATTAAAAATTAATCAATCTAAATTTCAATGAATTTCCTTTTATTTATCGATTTTTTATTTTATCAACTATATCAATTAGATGTTGTTATTTTTTGTTAAATGAGTTTTATATTGACAAATTTATTCATTTCAGAAAAAAAATTTATTCGATTAATCGAAAATTTTTAACTCGAATAACAGGTATTTTTTGCATGCATTTCAACAGGAATTATTTTAAAACACGTACTTACATACTCATACTCAATTCTAAATATTTTGAATGCTATTGCATATTGCATTTACGTACATGTTTTTTGTCTGGCAAAACAACAACAGCAAAACAATCGTTAAGGTTTTCCTTTTAACATTAAAAATTTAATCTTGCAGAAAATAGAAAGGAAAGCAAAATGAAAAAGTCCTAAGGGCCAACTACCTTTTAAAAAACATGCTGTAAAACACTGTTACCAGAACATAAAAACTAAAAAGCTAAATCGTTATTGCTACTAAAATTCAAAATTTGTTTGTTTTTTGTTTGTTTATTTGTTTTTTTTTTAAGTCTTAAAATTTACAATTAAAGAATTAACGGCAATTTGATATCAGAGGTTTTGTAAACAACATTAGAAAACGTTGCCGAATAACACAAACTTTTAATTACTGATTCAGAGAAGAGTAATTTCATAGACATATTTTTTTCATTTTATATTCTTTACAACATCTAGAAACAGTTTCCATTTTTTTTTCGTTTTGCTTGCAAAATGTCAATGACTTTTTTTTATTTACATTTGTCTCACATTGTATTCAGATTTGATTAGGATTTTCATTATAAAAACGTTAGAAAAATGCAAATGTTAGATAAAAAATTTGCAAGTAAATCGAAAAATTTAAAATTCTTAATTTCGGTTCTAAAATAATCAAAATGGTCACACTTTGCTATCCTAAACACACAACTACTTCCATTTAAACAAAAACCAAAACAAGAAAAATACATAAGTACTAAAATTAACAATAATAAGGCAGGCACAACGAACTACAAACATGCATGCGAACAAACAAACACACTGTTCTTGTTAAGCATAGAATTATATCTACGGTAACAAAAATACCAACAAAAATACTTTGAGAAAAAAATAATAAGAATATTTTTAACTCATGGTGCTCTTGACCCACATATTTCGAAAACGTTAAAAACAACAAAAAAGAATTTAAATTAAAATATATTTTGGGAAATGAAACACTGCTAAAGAAAAGTATGTAAACACCTATAATAATTTGAAGCTAAAAAATCAAAATTGCTTAAAAACTGGTTTCCTTACAAAGCAAAGTAGTCTGCTCGAAATTGCGAAAATTGTTTAGCAACTTTATAAATTTTACTTGAAAAATTTAACAATTCGCTTGTTAAGCCAATATTAAGAAAATTGTTGTCTTTACTTGCCTTTTGAACATTTGTGCTGCTATTCCGTTTAACCACAAAAATGACTGAACGAACGAGTTCACTTTTGATACTTGACCGAAAATGACCGCTTCCAAAAACCAACGATTTGGCACAAGGCTGTTTATCAAAAGTCGTTCTCTTTAAACCTCGGCGACTGCCCATTAAAATTTGTTTTTTATGAAAAATCATTATGTTGCTCCTTTTTAAGTTCATTTACTTTAATTGTGCTTGATTTCTTTAAATATAAATATTTCATGATATTCTCATGACGAGTAATATGTAATGGGTTCGACAAAAACCAAAGATGTCTGCGTTGAAAAGTCGCCATTAAACTGATTTCGTTAAAAATGGCATGAAAATGCTTTTTACTCGGAAACTGAAAATAATGTTTAAGAAATGCTTACACATTTTGAAAGAAGAACATTAGATGAATAAAATTCAATAGGTGGAAACTGATAATTACATCTAAAAAAAACTCGTTATGCCAGCAGCCAACTTGATTAAATGAGAAATACCTTGAATCAACAGTGGCAACCTTTATGTGGAAAAATTAAAAAAACACAATAAGAGTGCTATATTTGACTATATACCCTTCACCACATATGTGAATATAGTTTAAGGTAACTCCATTAAAAAAAAAACAAATTATGGCGTGACAGAGAATTAAAAAATAATACAAAGAAATTAGGTAATATATGTATATATAATTTTACATAAAAACTATATCGGCTCTTAATGTGTTAAGCATATTTTTTTATTTTTTTTTTTATTTTAGTACTTTCTAAAAGATCACTTCAAAAGCTTTTAAATGATACCCATAATGTTGTCACAAAAAATAAAATCGTACTTTTCTTTTAAAAGTTCAGAGGCCCATAATTCGGAAAATATATAAGAGCGCCAATTTATTCACTCACAATATACGAGGGCTGCTACATATATTTCTGGCAAGTGGAAAGTTTGTCATTTTTAAGCATAATCATACTCAAATTTATCACGACAAGAGTGCATTGATGAACTTAAATCGTTGTATGGCGAAGAAGCACCACCTATAGCACTGTGAAAAATTGGTATAATGAATTTAATCGTGGCCGAAGCTCGCTCAAAGACGAATTCCGTGAAGGTCGTCCAAAAACGGCTGTTGTGCCAGAGAATATTGATGCCGTGCGTGAACTCATAATGCAAGATCGACATGCGACATACCGAGAGATAGAGACATCCTTGGATATTTCTTCCACCAGCATACATTCGATACTGCATGAACACCTGGCCGTAAACAAGGTTTGTTCTCGTTGGATCCCGCACAATTTGAAAGTCGCTCAAAAAAAGGCTCGTGTCGATTGGTGCAAAGATATGTTGCAAAAATACGATTGCCGTGCTTCAAAAGACGTTTATAAGATCGTCACAGGTGACGAATCATGGATCTATGCGTATGAGCCCGAAACGAAACAACAATCGACCGTGTGGGTCTTCAAAGACGAGCAAAATCCAACGAAAGTTGTTCGTGGAAGAAGCACTTCGAAGCAAATGGTCGCCTGTTTCTTCGGCAAAACTGGTCATGTGGCGACTGTTCCGCTTGAGCAACGTAGGACGGTCACTTCTGAGCGGTACACTACAATTTGTTTGCCTGAAGTCATCGGAAAAATTCGAAAAACCAACAAGAGAAGACGAATCATTGTTCACCATGACAATGTGAGCTCTCACACATCGGCTCAAACCAGAGCGTTTTTGACCGGCCAAAACGTAGAATTAATGGGTGATCCGCCGTACAGCCCTGACTTGGCACCTAATGACTTCTTCTTGTTTCCGCACATCAAGAATAAAATGCGTGGTCAACGATTTTCGTCGCCAGAAGAAGCTGTTGAAGTGTTCAAAAACCATGTTTTAGAGGTGTCTCAATTGAAGTGGAAAAAGTGCTTCGACAACTGGTTTGAGCGCATGCAAAATTGTATAAATCATGATGGAGAATACTTTGAAAAACAAAAAAACCATTTTTAATTATAAATATTTGCATTTTCACTATTAGGCCAGAAATATATAGAGCAGCCCTCGTACATATATACTTTATGGGGTCGGAAATTGATGTTGTAGAAATTACAAACGCATTGACAAACTTGGATATACCCCATACCACCTGAAAGGTATAAAAATATTCCAAGTAATTAATTTGCATATTCTTCCTCCTTATTTTTACCTAAACGTACGCAAACGCAGTGCTTGAAGCTTAAATTTGAGCATGTAGAGCGTCTGTTCTAGAAACTCTGGAATTTTTTGTTTTTTTGTTAATTTTCAAACATTGTCTAATTACATCAGTGTTTTTATAATTTTATAAAAACACGCCCAGTATAATTAATAGGAAGCTCTTCTGCTCCTTTCATTCATCTACCAAAGCCTTGTTGGAATTTTATACTAAACGAAAATTTTTTTAATCAGTGTTTCACTAAAAGAAAAGTAAAACCATGACTTTTCTGTTCTTTAATTATTTTCTACCCACAAAGAAATTTAACTTGAATTTGAATATTTTAACCGGGGTGTAAATTCTGTTTTGTGGAAAAGTGAATGTTTTGTTTTAGTAATTAAAATTGTTGTTTGATTGTTGTTTGTATTAGTTTATTGTTAACACAACAATAGCTGCACGACAGATGTACATTTGGAATTAACTAAAAAAAAAGTTAAAGCTAAATTTATGTTTTTCACACCCAAATACTTTAAATGAACCAACCCAGCAAGCACTTGATTACATGTTTGAAAGAAGACTTCAAAGAAAATTATTTCATAAAAAAACTGAATTTTGTTCTTAAATAGAATTTAAAGGTACATGACATTTAAATACAAAGTGAAAAACTGAACCTTAAAGCAAACTTACACGACGAAGTTTGTCATGAAACTATATTTTTTTTCTTAGCAAGAGGTGAAGTGAAACAAGCGGGGTAAGCAAAATGACATGGCTTAAATTTTAGGGGATATTTTTACACCTTCTTCGTGTACGTTCGTTGTGTACGTTTTGTTGTTTGTGAGTTATTTGAAATAACACACAAAAATACTATGGCTACTATCAAATTAAAAGCTAAAAGTACAAACTTTGATGGCATGAAAAGTTTCATCACTTATTCAGCAATAAAATTCGCTGAAACTTTAAAATAGAATTGAAAAAATGACGTGCTGTGAAAACATGTTGGTTATCAATATAAATGGCCCATATTCATAGTTAAAATAAAGTCTACTTTAAGGGAACTAAAGTCAGTTTTACTTTAGAGTCGACTCAAACTCATTCATAGACGATTTAAAATATACTTTTGGCGTTAAAGTCAACTCTAAATTTAAAGCTAGCTAAAGCTAAAAACAACTCATTTTGCCATAATTATTTTATTTGGTTTAAGAACACAATACTCTTTATCTGATTTTAATACCAAAGTGAACAAAATAACAACAACGTAACTTTTTTCTTATGTTTGTTTAAAAATTGTATGAAAAAATTTATCGAACTAGAGTTGACACCCAGTTAAAGTCGATTCGACTTAAAGTATGCTTTATTTTCGACTACGAAAGCAAAAAAAAACTAATAAGAGCTTTTTAGTTTAGAGTATACTTTAGCAAGAGTCGACTTTAGTATATAACTATGAATATGGGCCAATGTATTTTAATTTTAAGGCGAATCAATCAGCAGGTGGTAAGGATGGCGAAATAGCCTGAATGTCAAACTACATATAAAAAATATTATCCAAATTTTTTATATAAAGAGTTTGACAGCTACCATCTGGCAAATAATTCGCCTCAAATTGTTCTTAAAATATTTTTAAATAAATAATAATAAACTTATTTCTAACACAAGAATTTCTTGTGGAAACAGTAAACATATTAGGAATGGCCGTCGACAATTTTAATTTATAAGAATGTTCTTTCCACTGTGTTTCATAAATAACAAGAGCCTTATTATGGTCTCCAAATCTTTTAAAAACTTCTTGAGCTGGCTAAAATTTATTTTGAAAATGAAAGTTAACAATAAGCTTCAGTAATACACATGGTTTCTTGTAAAGTAAACTTAGCTACACTTAAAAAGTCCATATTCAAAAATGAACTTTGAAAAGAATTTCCTCTTGCATCGATATTTTTCTTATGACTTTTTTGTAGTTGATTTCATTACTCATTTAATTTGAACAACTTTGAATTTTATTTCTCACTTTCCTTTTCTTAAAATTTATATAATGAAAGAATTTTTAGTAACATCAAATATATTAAGCTGCCAGGTTTTTTACCTTTTCCTACATGTAATGTTATCGTAAAGAAAATAAAAAAAAATAGCCAAAAAATTTGCCAATTATTTTCAACGCCGGCAGGTATCTCGCCTCTCGCCATTTAAAAATTTTTAACGGCAAAAAAGTCGTAACTAACAACACTGGCTCCGGTTATTATAAAAATACACACTATTTTTAATGCTAAGAGTTACCAGATCAAAGAATTTGGTACTTATTATTAGCAAATTTAAGTCTACAGTATTTTTAAACTTAAAATGAAAAGTTTGTTAACACTAACATCTTTTTTAATTCAGACAATTATATTCTTGTTATTTTAGAACTCTGTGATGCTGCATTGAAAATTCAAGCCACCTTCCGTGGCCACTTAACACGTAAACTAGTGGCCAAGGAAACACCTGAAGATGTTGATATACAGGAGATCACTAAAAAAGTGGCTGAGGAATTGGATATTGATTTAAGTGACCCAGAGCTAAATAAAGCTGCTACGAAAATACAAGCTTCATTCCGGGGACATAAAACCCGTAAAGATCAACAGACAGTTGAATAAAAAGAAAAAACATTATTAATTGATCAACAAATATAAAAAACCCACAAACACAAATATTTTCTTTTTTGGGATTAAGAAAGGAAAACTTTTAAAATTTAGCAGTTGTCTTAAAACAATACATGTTTAAAAACAAACAAAAAAATAATAATAATACAAAACATTAAAACTTACATCATAAAAAAGCAAAATAATTAAAAAAATATATTTAAGTCCATTAAGAAAGAGAACAATTAAATTAAAGAAATATTTGTCTCAAAGTTGCATTGTACTTAAAAATATATTGAAAATGTTAATTTTAAGTTTTATTAAATACATTTTTTAAGCAAAAACAAAAATATTAAGTTTTTATGTTGGCTTTTATAGGAGTTTAAATACTCAAATCTCATGTTAGATTACAAACAGCTTTAAATATTAACAAAATATTAAACAAATAATAATTTATGCAATTAATTAAACAAAAACATATAGTAAATAAAATAAGAGCTTCATTATTAAAAACTAAATTAAAATATTAAAAAACAAATTATTTTCAATATGAGACAGTTCTAAAACAATTATAAATAAAACATTAAATAAATTATTATGATTATTAGCAATTATTAAATGAAAATCATTAAAATAATAAAAAAAATTGCCAAAACTTAATTAGAAACATTTTATTTTTAAGCTTTTTGGATTGTTTTAAAATATTTTAATTTATTTATATGAAAAAAAACTTGCACTTAAAAAAATAAGAAAAAACTTGAACTTAAACTAAAAATTTTAAATCCCTTAAAAAAATGCACTTAAAAAAATTGAAATAAAATTTTATTATTAAAACTAAGCAAAATTTTATTTTTTAAGAAAAAATTAGGATTCTCAAAAAAGAAATCTATTAAAATTAAATTAAGAGAACGAAGAAAGAAATTAATAAAGAAAAACTGCAAAATACTGTTGAACTAAGCACTTCAGTTTAAAAGAATTGTTATTAAATAAAAAAAATAATCGATAAAATCATAAACATAAATCTTTTGTGCTTATTAAAACTTTTAATTTTAACATAACTTAAAACGGATGAACATTTCTAAATTATTTGAAAATTTTGCTCCTTATTTATGGATCTTAGTTGTTTGTATATCAAACGCAAATATGGATGAGATCAAGCGTCTACGGAATTGATTTCCACCAAAAATTCTGGGGTGTATCAATACAAATAAAGTAAAGTAAAAAATTATTAGAAACCTAGAAAAACACTAAGTAAGCTCTTTACAATTTCAAATCATGTCTGATATTTTTCTTTTGTTCTGTGGTTTCTTACTACAATATTGGCTTCTTTTCTATAAAAAATTCCAAAAATTGCTTAAGAAATGAATTCATATAAGAAAATTATAAGAAGACACAAAAAGACGAAATTTAATAGTTCAGCACTTAAAGCACTGATTACTTCCAAGGTCTGTTGATTTGTTGTACGTTGGTAGCGATAAAGATTGCTCGAACATTTTTAAAACAACTGCAACAACTGTTATGAAGCGTTATTTCGCTGTCAATGGGCTTTTAACAACCTTAATAAGTCTTCACTAGCGGGATTATTCATATTTCCCGCCTTTTCGATCTATTATAGGCAAAATTCTTATTAGATTTGAGGCTATGAATTTTTTATTTTAAACAATTGTTACTGCATTGCAGTATTTTGCTATTTAAACGCAACGTTTATTTCTCTTACTAGAAGATTTTTTTCGCTTAGTGTCGGGAATTGTTATTTCCATTATCCAATTAACAAATCTGTATTTTAATCGGAACTCAAACGCAAAAAATTGGAGACAATTTTTAAATTAATGATAATTACTTGATCGTGGTACACAGAGTTTCAAACATGAGTTTTAAATATTTTTAACATCTTGTGTCAATTTACTTCATCTTTAATTTGTTATCTTAATTTTTTGTGCTTAAAATTTATATGTTTTACTGCAAATTTCACATTGCAAACCTTAAACCGCTAGTATTTTAAATTAAAATATATATAATTTTTATTATAATTTTTTTTTAATTGAAATTAAATTTACAATTTATTTCTTTACACTTCCAAATACATATTTTATTTGTTTTTACGTACTGACTTTTCTAGCGAAAAAGATGATCTGGTAACTCTAATTTCAATATGATCAGCTTACATTTTCTTACTTTTAGTGTTATTAGTTTTATAAATTATTACAAAGAACCGTTATATTTATGTCTAGTTCCTTTTAACAAAACGAATTCTGTCATGAATTCGCTTTAAATTTGATTATCTACCACAAGCAAATTTTAATAAACATCATCTTCTAAAGTAAAAGATTAAGGATTAATTAAATAATACAAATTATTTGCAAAATATTAAAAACAATTACAACTAAACTAATATTGTCAAACGTAAATTATTCATTTTAAGAAACAATTAAAAAATAATAATGGGTACGAACTACACTTTTTAAGTAAAATGAATGAATAAAGAAAAATTTTTCCCAAAAACAAAAATTAATAGTTTTTATTTAATAAAGAAGAAGGGTAACTAAATATGTCTAAATATTTAAATTTCTTTACTAACATAAAGGAATAATCATCAAGTAACGATGTCGAGTCTTTTTCAATAGAAAATGCTAGCAGAGATAATAAGAATTTCAAAACTCCGTCTGTTATAGTTGTATTAGTAGCTTTAGACATACTACAAAAACTAATATCTGAGTTAATTCGAAATTTCACGATTCTAACTATTATAATCCCCTGGGCATACGATAACAATTTTTCACTTTGTATGTTAGGTACCTCGCCCACTGCACCAATCCAGTTGTGTGTTAGGATCAGTTTTACAATTTTTAAGCTCTGACATAAAATGATAGCCCAGCCCTGTTAAATGAATAAAGAGAAAATGAGAGAGAGACAACCATAAAAGAACACTTTACGAACAAATCGCAAGGCGAATTCATAATTTTTAGCCAAAACTCTAAATGTCAATGCGACCACCTAGTATTGATTCGTCTTGAACAAATCGCATTAATTTTGATTTTCCCATCTTCCGTTATTTCCATAACAAACGGCCTTTTTCCCTCGGAGAATCTCAAATGTTAAAATGCCCGAAAAACATGTTCCAACTCGCACTGTAAAAAATTGCAAATACGCAGAACTATAAAAGGTCACCTCGCAAGCAAATCCCATTTCTCTTGATTTTGCTGTCTTTCGCAGTTTCTATGAAAATTTTAGATTGAATGCAAATACCAAATTTTTATTTACTTATCTGGGCTGTGTTTTCTTTTTAATAGAGCAATCTAGCCAGTTTTTCGCTAAAACATTCGCTACATCGGTCGAAAAACACAATTATCTTGCGATAGTAAAAGAGCAAACGCAAAGGAAGAAAATTATGTAAGAACTCAGGAAAATAAAAGCAAAGAAATTACAAACAAAGCAACGACAGTTTCAAATTTTAGTAGATTTTATTGTGCAACGTAGCGAATTGGCAAAAGGGGAACTTGCACTTGCTAAACAAGCCGGAAATAAAAAACTCTTAAGCTGGATTCACCCAATGTTTCCGAACAAAATTTTTGTTCCGAAACATTTTTTTATATGTAGTTTGACGTGTCTCTCTCTCTCTCTTAAAAAGAAAAACGTCAAATTACATATAAAAAAATGTTTCGGTTTAATATACTTTAATATACTTTTCTCTTACCTTCGGTCAATCAAGGAGAGTGTGTCAGATCTTTTTTTTAAGATACTTGTTACACGTTCAACACAATTGTTTTCATCTTTAAACGAAAACGCTATGGACATAACTTTTATTCTTTATTAAAAAAATTTTAAAGTGTGTGCTTAAATACTTTCTATTAAGTATTTCCAATTTAAAAAAATAAGCGAAAGATTATGCGAGAGCGGTAAAGAGTAAAAAATAACTTTCATATCGCATTTACCTTTCGCATCAAAATTGCTTTTGGGTCTCATTTAAATGTAACCTTTTTGATATTTCTTTGAAATTAGATTTAAATATTAAAGCGTTCGAATTCACAAATTAAAAAAAAATTTATTCATAAAAAATTGTCGAATTACTTAAATAAAAATTTATTCGAAATTTTTGAAATAAAACTTTGTTAATGAAACCATCACGGCTGTACCGGTTTTAATAAAATTTGGTACATTCTTAGATACTTAACGCGAGAGTGACATTTTTAAAACGCCGAACCAAATTTAATGAAATTTAAAACAGAGATCTTTACCAAAAAAGTGCAATGTTATGTTTTTTTTACCTAAGATGCGGTCAAATTAATCAAATATTTGACCGAAAAAGCGTAACCATTATTTTAACAAGTGTTTGTTTAAAATTTCCTAACACGTTACAAAACGAATGACGACTTATAATTTTAATAAATGTGATATCTTAAAAAGTGTTTGAGAACAAAACTTTTTTCCATAATTTGGTGGTTACGTCTTTTTGGTCAAATATTTGACTAATCTGACCATACCTTTATACCCAGAGGAGTGAAAAGCGGACATTTTTTACGGCTCAATTGGTTTTAATGTAATTTTACCTGGACTACAGTGTACATCCCGATTATGCTTTTTTTCGAAAATTTATTATAGACTGCAATTTTGTTAAGATCAACATTCAACTTGTTGAATTTTGATACAAAAATAGTTTCTCACCTAAGAATTGTAATAAGCTTTGGCTTTTTCCGAATTTCTGACCTACAAGGGAAACAGCTGCAATTTTATACCGAACAACTCATTTCGACAAAATTTGATACGCAGATAGTTGCATATTTATACCGCTCAACTAACTGATGAAGCTTGATACACAAATAAACCCTCACTTAAAACGTGCATTCTATTTCTTTATTCAAATTTTAGACCTACAGGGAGAGAAAAGCAAAACCCGATTTTAATAAGATATAAATCACAGATAGATTTTTTTGTTCAAGGTGCAAGGGCAGAGATAAATTGGCATTCCTTTTACAAAACATAGATGGATTAGTGTTTATAAACTAACTGGAGTATTCATAAAATAGATTTAAAATGTATTTTATAACCAATTTGTATGGAAATTTTGTCTGATCTTGAAAGTCGGATTTATAGTGGAGAAAAAGAGGATATAAGCAAGTTAGCAATTTATGTTATTATAAACTTATTCTGCCACAACCAATTTCAATCAAATTGTTTCCCTATGCGTAGATATTTTTGTTAGAAGGAGCTACAATAGAAGGCACTTTTCCTAAAATTTAAAAATTTTTATTTCTAAACAAACTCCTCCGATATAAAAAAATTTTTTCTGCTGCGTTTAAAGTGCAGTTACAGACTGAACAAAAGCTGTTAAGCGGTGACAATCTCCTAGAAAGATCCAGGTAACGCCTTGTTTTGGTCGTAAATTATGCCTTAAGCCCACAAAAGCGTATCTTATGAAAGTTACACATTCTGTTCAAGCAAATAATATACTCAAAAAGATACTTCAACTGTATAACTGAATTTTATTTACAGATAAATTTGTTAATTCTTTAAATCACTCCATATTAAAGAAAAGCTTAATACATTTAGTTAGAAAGATTTGCTCTTTAAGTTATTGTTCCCGACTTGATTATTAAATTTGATTACAAATATGATTTAGTTTAAGTTAGTGATTATGGTTTTACAAAGTCGTTTATATAAATAATAATAATCAATATATAATCCTTTTTTATTCCTCTTTAATATGAATTTTAAACTGTAATCATAAGCTTAACATTCCATTGCTCTGAAGTGACTTAATTAGCGGGCATCGAATACAACCACTGTAAAAAATACAAAATAAATATAAAAATTGTAAAACTAATAAGTATTTACTTTTCTTCAAAATTATTTTTAAATATTTTGATAGCTTAATACTTACATCTTTTGGTGCGCTTCTTATACATGATACGATAGCCACATTCACGGCAACGTATGGGATCACGGGGACGCATTTCATTCTCATGATGACACTCTACAATAAAAGATATTTTTATTTGGTTTTAGAATTTTTTTATATATACAACTTTCACGTATAAGCGGTTCACTAATTGTCTGGAAATGCTCAATGGAAATATTACTTAGTTATATTTCCTGATATTGAGTACTTTATGGGTTGTAATAAAATACGTCAATGTCTGAAGGACAAGTCGATTAGCCCGTAACGTTAAAATTAGTCGCTTTCAATAATACTTAATCACTGCCATTCCCTTATTTAAAGAATGTGGGATTTTGCAGGGATAGATTATTTTCAACTAAAAAGGAGTAAATTTAAATTCGTAATTACATTAAAGTCTGTTTACTAAGCAGAAATTTGTGATCTTACAATTCTGTTTACTAAGCAGAAATTTGTGAAACTGAGTATGTGACAATCGACAAATATGCTAAAGAAATGACGAGACGAATTGTTTGAATTAAAGACCAGATTAATTTCCATGAAAATGACAAGACAGCAGAATTGCAGACAAAGCAAAGGAATTAAGAGACCATGACAGCCGAATCGTTTTAAAAAGCTTTCAGTGTTTCCAGCCACATAGATTACTCCGACACAAGTTTAATAGTCTTTATGATGTATAACCAATAAAATTGCATACGATAGGCAAGGGATACGTTTTATTCTAACTTCTCTTGACGTTGTATGGCCACTCTTTTGTTCCTCACTCTGTTAAGTTTTCCATAAAATTTAAGACTTTTCATATTTCTTTATTTGGATAAGGAAATTATATTACAAGCTATATCATGTTCAACACCGTTTTCCTAGTTTTTACATATGAAAAAGCTTGTACCTTCAGCACCCACATTTTTCTACTCTAAGATTATTTTTGTTTACTTACCCCCGCATATATAAGTCATGGCTGTTTTTAAAACTGTATCTTTTGAACTATTTTCTGACATTCTAAAATCTGTTTTGTGCAAAAACACCAGTAAATTAAATTTTCTTTCGGATTATACTGGCACAGATTTTAATATCGCTTTTCTGGAATTTCACATATACGCCAATTATTGTTATGACAGCTTAAATACATGTGAGTTAAAAGAGTGTTGCAAAGCGATAAATATAGAATGGTAAATAGTTTATAACTTACTCTTAACAACACTTTTAAACAATTTACTTGTACAGTACTTAGTATAAGAAATATTAATAAGCACGATAATAGCAACGCTACCTATCCCGTGTCTATATCCCTGAAAATTACTAAATTGTCTTTATTAGTAATAAAAAAATAAAACAAATAAGCGCAACTTTACTACCTAGTGCTCTATCAAAATCTAATTTTCCGATTGCTATTTGACAAATATATTGAGCTTAGCAATATAATTTTGGTTTGTTTTTAGTAAAACCAATTATAATGTGTACTAGATAACTAAAGTTTATGCCAAAAAACTAATATTAGAAATCACAAAACGTTTCTTGCTTCATGTTCAGAAACAGCAAAATGTTTTTATCAACAATTTTTCCTAACTGTGAAATAAATGAATTGCACTAATTTTATGAGGAAAACTACTCAAACTTGCGAAAATTGTTAGCTTGCTTAGTTATTCCGATTTTAAAATTTGTCCACTTGCTGTCTTTTAATTTCCTTGAAGAAGTGTTAAAATTTTAAGCAAATAAGACTAAAATTTGTTTTTAATAACAGTATTTTTAAAATTATTAAAGTAGTAAATTCTATCGAAGAAAAAGGTTAAACGGATTAAGTTAAAAAACCCTACATTAATTAATTTTATTGAATATTAAATTAAGTCCTGATTTAAATGCTCATAAAAATCATCTGGCTGAAATTGTGTTTTCATACGGTTTACGATTTATTTTATTTTGTATTTCTTCAATAAAAGAATTTTTCCTTTGTTATTTTCTCTGAAATATGAAATAAAATATTTTACTATATTTTATATATATTACAATGAATTGCTATTTATTTTAAGAAATATTCAAAATGTATCTTAAATGATAAAATGTAACTTTTTTAAAGATAAAGCATTACTTTTTCCTGTCTGTTTCTGGCAACACTGGTAAAAACGCCAATATGCAGATGCGAAAAAATTCCTGTATCAGCTGGTTGCAAATCAATTTCCTTAGTGCTTCTCAAACTGTCTCAGCTTATTTTATTTTATAGATTTAATTAAAGCAATGAACAATAAAGACGGTAAAAAGCAAATGCACCCACGTAATATTTTTAATGAGCCACCCGACTACACGGATTTAGCCGTTAAATATCCAAGTTTTCGAAAAGTTTGTAATTTGGTAAGTTAGCAATTAAATTTTGAATTAGAATATATTTTTAAACCTGTTTAATAAAGGAGCTAAGCGGCAAAGTTAGTATTGACTATAAAAACGAAACTGCTTTGAGAGCTTTAACCAAAACTCTGCTATTGGAATATTTTCAATTAAATGTGGAATTTGCTCCTGGCAGCTTAGTGCCCACCTTGCCATTACGTTTAAACTATATATTATGGCTGGAAGATATAATTGGTATTTCAAAAGAGCACAAAATAGCTGGCATTGATGTTGGATGTGGTTCTTCTTGCATTTATAGTCTACTGGCAGCGAAAAAAAATGCTTGGCAAATGGTAGCTTTCGAGTCTAATGAAACAAATATACAATTTGCTTTAAAAAATGTAGAAAATAATAATTTGATGTCTTTAATAACATTGCACCAACAAAAAAGCAAGTCCCAAATATTTCAAGAATATTTTAAATCCGTCTCCGAAATGGTGACATATGATTTTTGTTTGTGTAATCCACCGTTTTTCGATTCCCAAAGTGAATGTAATAGGAAATCACGTAAATCCGGCAAAAGACCACCTCCTCATAATTGTCCCACGGGCTTTAAAGAAGAATTGAGTTGTCATGGTGGTGAGGTCAAGTTTGTCGAACGTATTATAGAGGAGAGTTTATCGTTTAAACACAAAATAAGGTAGGTTTATTTATAATTATTATAATGAAAAATGAATGTTCCTTTTTGTTGCTTTCATTTAAAATATATAGAGTATTTACATCTATGTTGGGTCTTAAAAGCAGCTTGATAAATGTTTTAAACACTCTTAAATCAAAGGGCATTGAAAATATTTGCTCTACAGAGTTCCATCAAGGTAACACCACCAGGTGGGGTCTGGCCTGGTCTTTTGATCCAGGAATTAATTTAAAGATTTTACAATAATTTTTATTTATGCATAAATAAATATACATATTAATACTGCGAAAGCTTTTACTCATGATTTGTTGTGAAAATAGATTCATATTTATTGTTTCATTCCCTTATAAAATAAGTACACTTACGTCTAGAATTCAATTTAATGCATTAATTTATGACTTGAAGATTTTAGATTTAGAAAATCTGATAATTTTTAAATAATCATTAAATTATTTTTTAACAAACATTTTTCTAAGGACTGCAAGGTCCCACTATTTACCCTAATCATCGCTTTCAAATAAAACACATATTTTTTTTAATTTTATGTTTTTATTGATTACCTTTCGTGATTTTGTTGTTTTTAAGAAATGTTTTTTGTTGTTATATATTAAGTATCATAATTAAGCTAAATTTGTTACCAACATTTCAATAGGTGTATGATACGACACAATTTCTTTTTCTTAAACTCTCTTTTAAAATAAAGTAAAATTTTCGTTATTAAATAATTGTTTTTTTTTTTTAATTTTTTAAAATCATATATTAACATTTATTTATTTAGTTAGATTTTGTTTCATTGCCTAAAAATTTTATGCTTAAATTGTTTTTTTTTTACTTTAAATTTTGTAGAAATTTTGTATACCAAAATTTGTTTGTTTTTTTATTTTTTATAACAGTTTTCAAACCTTACATAAAAAATACATTTTTTTTACTAAAAAAAATAAAAATAAATATGCCGTGTAGTTTGTTTTATAAAAATTGTTTTTTTATTTGTTTGTTATCATTCAGTCATTTTTTATGCTTTTTCCTTTACTTTTTATAAATAATTCAAAGAGATTTTATGTTTAAACTTTTAAAAAATGTTTTTATATGTATGTGTGTTAAATGTTTTGTAACTAATGTAATGTAATGGGTTAAGTGCGTGTGTAAATAATAAGATCAGCTTTAAAAAGTCCTGTTTATACAAAATGCTTGAAATATTTTTTAATATTACATTATAGTATGTCGTTGTTGTTAAAAAGCCAAACGATCTTATCGTCACGACACTAACTAATTCATGAATTGTATGAGAGGAGTATTGGAACTTTTCAAAAAGGTGGTAAAAAGTTTTTGTTTTAAGTAGTGTTTAACTTAAATTCCTTAGTGAATTGAATAGTTTCAAAACTAGTAAAATTACTCAAATTATAGAGATAAATAATTAAAGCTTAATAATTTTTTAAAATTCCTTTAAATATATTCAAATGGCAAATTAAAGCTTAATTATTTCATTTAAATATATATGTATCTATTTTATAATTCTACATTAAAAAGTATTATTTATAATAAAGAAAAAATAATAAAATGTAAAAAATTAAACTTTTCTTAATGTATTTTTAGACGAAATCATATTTCAGGTACATCACAACTTAAAATTTTAACTTAATATTAAAAAACTTAATTCATTTAATTAAATTATGGAAATTTGTGTAATTCAGTGTGTATGTGTGATTGTTTATAGTTAAGTTTTTTGTTTATTAAAAAAATCTTTTTTTACTAAATAAATATTCTTCAAAAGTAATTCATAATCATTCATATATTAGAAAAAATCTTAGTGATATTAAAAAAAAATTAAACAAATAAAAAATATTTGCAAATAAAATTTTCCAATTGTAAAAAAATTTAAAAATAAGTTTTATTAAAAAAAATTAAAATAAATAAGAAACTTTTTTACAAAAGCTTAGAAATAAAGAACATTTTGACTGCTTCTACTACAATATTTAATATTTTTATGGAATTGTAGAAAAAAAGCTTTAAAACTTTTTATATTCCTTATTTTTTATATTTATCGTTATAAAAATGTTTCAATCTTTAAATAGGATTCTTATGTGAATGGATTTTAAACTTAGCATTAGGGAAAAATCTTTACAGAGCTTAAAATTTTTATATATACGAATTAAACTATAAATCTTTTTATATTTTTAAACACGAACTGAAAGGTTTATTTAATGGACAATAAATTTAAAAAAATCCGAGTTTACAGTTTTGTAAACAAAATTAATAATTAAATTAAAATTTTATTAAAAAAAACTTACAATCCTAAAAATGATTAATTTTTACCATAGTTTCTTTAAAAAGCTTTTGTAAGCTTTCGCAATTTTTTTTTCAAAGAAGAAAAGAAAACTTTAGTAAACAGTAATTTCTAGAATAATAAAAAAAAAAAATAAATAAAGACAAGGTACTTGCCTCTACTTTAAATTCATTTTGTTCTGCCTTTTATAATTTTTAATACAGAGCAAGCTGCCTACATTAAATTTAGAGTTTAGCTTTTGTTGTGCGAACGCCTCAAAATATGGTTTAAAGAACATCATAAGACTTGCAGCAAGATTTTTTTTAATAAAAAATCTAAAATAAAAAAAATCTTAAATATTCTGTAAGAACTGATAAACCTAGAATATATTCTTTTCCTAAAAAAACTTAAAACTGACGAATTCAACAAAAATTGTTATGACTAAAAATCTACTTTTTAAACAATTAATATATGAAAAGTTTGTTTTAAAATTAACATCAAACTTTAATAGTAAGAATTTATGAAAACTTGTAAATTTATTTAAATATATTGTTTAACTCATTATAAACTTTAAAGTTTTTTATAGAATAATTTCATGTGCGAAGGAATGATGAGTTTTAATAAAAGACGCTAATTTATTTTAATACTTGTTAAAAACTTTTTTTTTAATCTTCGTATAACAAATAATTCATAGAAACAAATCGGTAATTTTTTTTTGAAAACCCTTTTAAATTTATGTAAATAATTTCCAGATTAAAAAAAAATTAGAATAATTGAGTACTTTAAAAAGCTTTTTTGTGATTTTTTATATATTAAAAAACACAATTTCTTTTCAACTTTAACTAAAAATAAAGAAATATATTTTCGTCATTACATTTCAATATTCTAAGCTTAGATATGCTTTACAAAAGCTTTTCTTACATTTAAATCCCAATATAAAATTCAGGTTTTAATTTTACTCACGTAGTGGTAAATTAACTACAAACAGTTTAAGAAATAATTATTTACAATAATTTTAAGAATGTTAAAAAATAAGTTGATTATAAAAAGTTTTAAAGCTTGGCAGTTTTAAATTATAAACAGCTTTAAATTTATTTTAAATAAAAAAAACTCTGAACACTAAAGAAAATAAAAAGAGTAAGAGAAAACAAAAATTACAAAATAGAAATCATTGACTATGTTCTTGTTCTTATTCTTGTTTTTTTTTATGACCATTTCTTTACCTCTAGCACCTTTTATTATTTTGTTAATAATGCCAACTTAAATTGAAACCTTCCTGTGCACTTTTAGTTGATGTAATTTTAAATTATATTTTTGTTTAAATTTTTCGGCACATTTTTTACATTTCTGTGGCTTTTCCGAATGTTTCCATAAGCGATGCAGGCACAGCGATGCCTTGGTATGATAGTTAAAGACCAGCATAGACAAACGCTTCGAGTTGACACAATCTTTACAGCTAAGTTTATGATCCACCATACGATTAAGATATTTATCCCTTAGCATGGCTATAACCATCTCAGGAGGAACACGAATCTTTTTTGGCTGAGCCTGTTTGCGTGAAGAACGCTTGTCGACATTTGAGCCAATATTGTTAAGCAAAGCTTTAACCGAAAAGTTAGCATATGCCTTGTGAGCTGTTTGAGTTTCTATGGGATCTTGAGGTTCTTGCTGCTCTTTTTTAATCATCACCTCACGCTCATCTTCCGCAGGTTCTTGTTTAATGATGGTTATTTCGCTTTTGTTATTTGCAGGTTTTTTACTGAAATCTAAGGGAGCAGTTAGGTATTGTTGTTGAGATGCAGCATCGGCCAATAAAGGCAATAATGTGGCCAATTGTGAAATAGATTTTTTATTAGATTTTTGTTGTGTTAAGGCTGCTGCCATGGGTGGCTGTATGGGAGTATTTAAAACTCCAGCTGTAGCAGCGGCTAACATTTGTTTCTTTGGTGATATTCTCTTATAAGAATCTGAAGCTAAATCCCGCTCTCGTTTCAGTGGCAAGGGGGACTTTTGCATTAGTCCATTGTTATTGTTATTACAATTATAATTGTTGTTGCTATTGTTATTATTTTTAGGTGTTATGGTTAGTGTTATATCTTCTTTATTCTTTAAATATTCAATATACTCCTCAGTTTCACTTAACATTCTTTTACGTTTTGGTGATGTTTGCAGCGTAGATCTTTGCTGACTTTGTTGTGCTGTGGTGGTTGCTGTTGGCATATTTGGAAACATAACAGGTGTTTCGGCGGCATAATATTTGCTTATTATATCTTTAACATAATTTTGAAATTGTGTACCGATTTTATTTAGATTTTGAAATTCCATTTGTGTAAGGAATGTGGCATTGTTGTTGTTTTCTTTATTGTGTTGCAAATCAAGGCGATGTTGATAATTATTATTATTTAGGCTGTTGTTGTTGTTGTTAATATTATTAATTGTTCTTGCTGACGACTTGTTATTTTTATTTGATTGTGTTATATTATTGTTATTGTTATAATATTGACTGTTATATTTAAACGCGGGAGACGATCTAATAAGCTGCTCTTGATTTTCTTGATCTTCTTTAAAGATTTCTTGATTTTTCATTAAATCTGTATGGCTGCTGATGGTGTTGTCATTAAATTTATGCATGTTATTATTGGAGGCATTCATAAAAATATCATTTGCATTTGTGGATGATGAATTGGAAGATGCTTCTTGCAAATCATAATTTTTATGCAAATATGCCTTTGACATCGCCTTTTTGTGCTCGTTATTATTTAATAACAAATTGTAAGCCTTAGATCGTTCCATTTTGATCGGTGACATGTCATCACTCGATGATGTTGTGGACGATGATGAACCAGATGAGGGCGTATTTTCATCATCACACGAGGAATGTTGACGCTGACGTTGACTGGCATTGCCATTTTGATGGAGGAAACCATTATTAGTGGATGCATATTTGGAACGCTGTTGTTGCAATTGTTGTTGTTGCTGTTGATAGACAAAGCTCAAATTATTGGCATTGCTAAGACTTTGCAATAAAGCAGCCGCTTCTTTAGTCGTCCATTGTGAAGGCAGTTTATTATTGAACAGGAGTTGATGATTAGCTGGTATTTTCAACTCGTGCACGCCTCCCGCCTTATGAAAATCCTGAGCGACTGAAGCTGTATTGCGACTAATTGCGTCCATTTTTAAGAGACTGTAATTGAAAAAAAAAATCCCAAGTTATATTAAGTACATCTTTCTTTAAAAGTAATAAAACGAAAGCGACAATTAAATTTAAAAAAAATTAAAAATTCCAAAACAACCAACAGAAAGTTAAATATTCAACAACAAAAAAATGCAGTAAAATGAAATAAAAAGAAAAAAATCGTTCATTCAAAACCATGAAATAGAAATTAAAATACATCCATCATGAATTAATTAACGCAAAACAAAACAAAAGAACTGAAATGGCTTCAACAACAAATTGATTTTATATATACCGCGCATAATCTTCTGGATCGCTTCCGTCTGCCTCAAGATATTGAAATAAACGCTCGGAGCCACGTTTTTGGGCTGCAGCGTTTGGCAGGCCTCCCGTCAACAAATCGTGTGGCGGTATCAAAGAGCCATTAGCACTTAGACGCCAACCCACCATTGATGAGGGATTTACTATAATTTCTTGTAAAGGGCCACCTGTTGTAATATTACCACCTTGATTATCTGTGGTGGTAGTGGTGTATATAGTAACAGAATTGCCATTTGTTGTAGTTGTTGAAACATTATTTACACTGAACATTTTAAGATAAAAAATGTAATATTAAGAATTTGTAAAATTGTAAATTTTATGTTAACAAGAGAGAAATTTACCTAAAATTGTTATTATTTTGAAATTGGTTTAGTTGATTATTATTATTTCCTAAAGTATTGCCAATAGTACGTAAAACATTAAGATTATTTGAAGAATTGTTGTTAGTAGTTGTTGTAGTGCTATTGGTATTATTTGTTGTATTGTTGTTATTGTTACTATGACTACGATTAGTTGGAACCGTCGGACTTTTGTTAGCATGAGTTATCAAAAAAAAATAGTTTATATTTTTATTAATTAATAAAAAATTTAAAAAGGAAAGCAAAATATAAAATACGTACTGCACTTCATTTAAATGTTGTTGATAATCTTCTAAAGAGTCTCCAAGATAAGAGCATTTGTTGCAGGCTCTTTTATTGTGCACTTTTAGAACATGCGTGGCCAATCTTTCCGATCTGGCTGCTTTGTAATCACATAACAAACAGACAAAAGGTTTTGTGTGTGTGTTTAGATGTCTCTTTAGGCCCCATTTATCGGCACCCGACCAGGGACAATAACAGCAGGTGAAACGTTTCTCTCGTTTAGGTTTTACATTGGTCGTTTGACCAGTCACCAATGAACCGTCATCGTTTTTCTCCTGTTTCATTTGTGGCAAAGGGGCATCAGTTGCTGTGGCTACGGCTTCAATGGTTTCCGCAATGCTGAGACTAGATGAAGTCGGTTGCCGCTGTTGTTCCAAAAATGCTTGCTCCAAATTAACATTCGCCTGAGTCTGGAAGATTATAGGTTTTTGTTCAATTGTATTGCCATCATTTAGTAAATTACTATTAATAGTAGTAGCACAAGTAGGAGGGGAAGTAATAGAGGTAGTAGTAGTGGTATTTACCGTTGTTATAGTAATGTTACTTCTACCGCCACCATGATGATGACCACCACCATTCGAATTGGAAGGGACATGGCGTCTCGTCTTATTTATATCATATTGCATTTCGCGATGCATACGCAGGAAATGTTTCTTAACATGATCCGCCCGATTGAATTGTTTTAGACAGGCATAACACTGAAATGGTTTCTCATCTTTATGAATGTTCTCGTGGCGTGTGTAGAGATCACGACGATCAGTTGAATAGGGACAATGTGTACAGGCGTAACGTTTTTGTACCAAAGGCTGTCCATTGTTGTTATTATTTTGATTATTTGGGGATTTTTTACGACTACCGCTGCTCGAACTGCCGCCTGATGAAGATGTATTTGAGGATGTGGAAGTATTTGCATTTGGAGGTGTTTGTTGTTGCTGTTGCTGCTGTTGTTGTGTCATATTCACAGTAGACGTTGGACTAGTATAAATCAGTTCAGTGTTATTAATGACAGGAGGAGAGGTGTGATTTTTATTTGTTCTTTAAAGAAAAAATTGAAAAAATGTAAAATTAATATTCAGTGTTTTCTGGAAATCCAAACCTAAATTATGCTTTGATTGAAAAATATAAAATTTTTAATTTATTTAAAAAAGTAAAGTTTAATAATTAAAAAAAAAAATAATAAAAATTTTCTATAAAATATTTGTTTTATCTCAGTTCTTTCTTAATTTTTCTTTGCGGGCTACGAAATTTTTGATTATTTCCTCTACACTGGGTCCATAGCCTTTATCATCGATTTCCTTTTGAGACTTCATCCAAACATCAGTTATGAAACCTTCAGTTTTGAAATAATTTATAATTTCTTCACGGTCCTGCCATTTTTTCAACATTTTACGATCCCAGCCCTCAAATGAATGCTTAAGTTGATAATACGATTCATATTTTTCACAATTTTTACGCAGTTTTTCTGCATTTAGGTCAGGAATTTCTAAGAAAGGCTGCTTTATAATGCGATATGGATCATACACTTCGGAATAGTTTTGAAAACGTACAGCCTCCCAATTGATTCTTAACATGGTATCGTAAATTTTCTTAGGATGACCCAAGATACCATGACTTACATCAATCAAATAGAGTTGAGATTCGGGTACAATGAATTCCAATTCGATTTCCATTATTCGCAAATCGGTACCACGATATTTTCTTTCACCTATCCATAATATTGGAACATTTTCTTTTTCCACATTGCTTAGTTCCATAATAAGCGGAGAGTTTTGGGCTCGATAATTGCAACGCTTATAGTTTTTGCCATACAACATACTGGCTTCAAGGGGGGAAAATTGATAGCGTTCCGAACGTACCAAAGAGAAATGTTCGGATCTAAATAAACGATTCATTTCCATATCAATTAGTTCCAAATCTCTTCTGTACATGGCAATCCATACAAGATTTGTACAAAATGCCAAAAAACCCTCATGGAAACCTTTATCTTTAATGGATTTGGAAATGTTTACTATTGGTTTTATATGATAAAATTTACTCATTTCTCCATTGCCCAACAAAATCTCGCTGTATTCGCGCGCCAACAACAAGCGATGTTGCGAAAGTTGAGCCGAATAGATTCTTTTAATTTCTGTACTTTCCTCACTTTGGATTTGGGCCTTTTCGCCCGCTATCTCATCTCGGCGTATGAGTATAAACTCGACCAATTTTAAGAAATGTTCAAAATATATTACCAGGGCCTTGAGAAATTTATGTACAGTCTTTGTGTTGAGAAAGTATATAAAGTCTTTAGTTAAAATCTCCTTGGGCGATAAAAATAATACTAAATCTTTTATATCTTGAACTAATATCGCTTCATAATCGTGCGTATTATCAGCTCTTTGAAATTCTTGTCGAAAGATCATTTCTTCCAGTTGATTTATATTGGCTCGGAACTTGTAACCACCAATTTTTACATATTCTTCTTTGCTGAGTTCTTTGGTGGCTTCTTCACGAGAATCGAAATGAAGGCATTCTTGTTGGTCATTCCAAACCCAAATACCGTTAACATATTTTGGCACAAAATTATCGGTGTGTATTCGTATCATTGTGAGATAAAAATTCAATATTGGAAATTGTTTTGTTAACAAAAAAATTAATTATTTATTTATGTACATATATTTTTCGAAATAGACGTTAGAGAATAAAATTTTTTTTAATGCTTTTTGAATATTTTTTTTTTTTTAACGAACTATTGTTTTTAAAAAGCTTTTATTGTTACGCAGTACATGCAATGAAGTTTTGAAGAAAAATGTCCTAAAGAATATTTTATTTTGCATACAAACATTTGAAAAAAAAAATTTGTAATAAATTTTTAATTAAAAGTTTTCCCATCAATAATTGCAAAATGACGCGAGCATTCTAGTAGAAATATGGCAAAGTAGCAAAGGATTTCATACCATGTATTGGTCACTTTTTAATTTAAAATTTTATTTTTTTTTAATTTAAAATAATGACCTGTGAAAATGGCGTTAGTATTAGAATACGAGGGCTGCTCTATATATTTCTGGCCTAATAGTGAAAATCCGAATATTTATAATCAAAAATGGTTTTATTGTTTTTCAAAGTTTTCTCCAGCATGATTTATACACTTTTGCATGCGCTCAAACGAGTTGTCGAAGCACTTTTTCCACTCCGATTGAGACACCTCTAAAACATGGTTTTTGAACACTTCAACAGCTTCTTCTGGCGACGAAAATCGTTGACCACGCATTTTTTTCTTGATGTGCGGAAACAAGAAGAAGTCATTATGTGCCAAGTCAGGGCTGTACGGCGGATGACCCATTAATTCGACGTTTTGGCCGGTAAAAAACGCTCTGGTTTAAGCCGATGTATGAGAGCACGCATTTTAATGGTAAGCAATGATTCGTCTTCTCTTATTGGTTTTTCGAATTTCTCCGATGACTTCAGGCAAACAAATTGTAGTGTACCACTCAGAAGTGACCGTCCTACGTTGTTCAAGCGGAACAGTCACCACATGACCAGTTTTGCCGAAGAAACAGGCGACCATTTGCTTCGAAGTGCTTCTTCCGCGAACAACTTTCATTGGATTTTGCTCGTCTTTGAAGACCCACACGGTCGATTGTTGTTTCGTTTCGGTCTCATACGCATAGATCCATGATTCGTCACCTGTGACGATCTTATAAACGTCTTTTGAAGCACCGCAATCGTATTTTTGCAACATTTCTTTGCACCAATCGACACGAGCCTTTTTTTGAGCGACTTTCAAATTGTGCGGGATCCAACGAGAACAAACCTTTTTAACGGCCAGGTGTTCATGCAGTATCGGATGTATGCTGGTGGAAGAAATGTCCAAGGATGTCTCGATCTCTCGGTATGTCGCATGTCGATCTTGCATTATGAGTTCACGCACGGCATCAACGTTCTCTAGCATAACAGCCGTTTTTAGACGACCTTCACGGAATTCGTCTTTGAGCGAGCTTCGGCCACGATTAGATTCATTATACCAATTTTTCACAGTGCTATAGGATGGTGCTTCATCGCCATACAAAGATTTAAGTTCATCAATGCACTCTTGTCGTGATAATCCACGTCGAAAGTTGTGAAAAATGATGGCACGAAAATGTTCACGAGTTAATTCCATTTTTTTCTATATTAATTTTTTCAAGTCACTGTAAACAACACAAATAATGATCGTACGTCAAAACGTTTTGAGTACGATTATGCTTAAAAATGACAAACTTTCAATGGAAATGTCAGATTGCACTTGGCAGCACTCAGTGTTGCCAGGCCAGAAATATATATAGCAGCCCTCGTACTAATTTTAATTTTTTATACTTGCTTTCTTATAGCGACTCACATGGTCTTGGTCTATTACGGTCCAAGAAAATGAGACCATACTTGTGAAAATCGAGTTAATATCGGGATACCCTTTATTTTAATTTTTTTACTTCCTATAGATGTAACTGCATGCAGTACATCCTCTATACAAATTTTAAGCTTATAACGGTTTAAGAGATAAGGCCATATTCATCAAATTCATGGCCTTTTGGAAACACCCTTTAATTTCTAAATTTATTATTTATGGTTTATTTTAATAGCGAACATATTTTAACATACTCTGTGTGAATTCTAAATGTCTGAGAAACTAAGGCTATGTAGGTTAAAATCATGTCAATATTGCGACACCCTGTAATTTAAAGTTTTATTTTTTCTACTTGTTGCTTAGCGCTCATAATTTGACTGACACTGTGCAAATTTGAAACTAACAGTATTTTTAAGAAACTCACGTTACTTATGGGACACCCTTTGATTGTTAGTATTTTTTGTTATAGCGACTAAAGTAATACATTTTCTGTAAAAGTTTCAAGAGTCTATCTATTACGTTTCCAGAGATACAGGGCTGTGACATACGGTTAGTCATTGGGAGGAAAACGTTAGGGTTACGTTTTTACACTTTGAGTACCGAACCCTAAAAGTTATTTAAATTCTTTGTATTTTGTGCTAAGTTTTGTATAAATTTTACGCAAAATGCAAAATTAATTTATTTATTTTGGACATAATTCAGTATTCCATGAAACACTGAAGATATCTTAATGAAATTTCAGAGGCAAGGCAGAGGTGTTTCTCGAGTGAAGTTTTTCACTTCTAGGCTAACAAATCTGTAATGATTTTTTTCGCGCTCCATTTTTTTAATGATATTGTGGTGACGATATATAATTTTATATAAAAATGTCATTGGCTCTTTATGGATCAAGCATTTTTTTTAATTTTGTATTTACTAAAAGATCTTTTAAAAAGCTTTTAGTTGATACCCATATTGACCATTTTAACAATCAAACATTTTTATGAAAATTTCAGAGGCCCATAACTCGAAAAGTATGGGCGAGCTCCAATTTTTTTCACTTGATGTTTTTTCTTATTTTTTTAATTTTAAATCGATCCATGTATTTGTTTTTTTGATTGAAGTTACTTCATTGTTTCAAATGATATAGAAAAATTAGAGGCAGCCCACTGTCTCGAGGGACACGGACCGATCTAGTTGATTTTATAGCAATTATTTCGAACCTATGTCTGATTTATTAGCGTATTTAAGTTTTCTCTAGCTCATCTAGTGCCTTGGCAGAGTTATTTTCAACACAAAGACGGACGGACAGACGGACATCGCTCAATCGATTTCGCTATGCATAAGGACACAGAATATATACACTTGACGGGGTTGGAAATGGAACGGAATGACAAAATCAGATAAACATTTTTTCCACTTTTTGTAATGAAGGGTATAAAAATGAACCTAAGCCGAAAAAGTAAAATTTTAATTCATTTATAATATCGACGGTTCAAGTTCTGATTTGGGAAAAAAATTAAAAAAATTTTTAAATATTTTAGTTCTTTAATGAAGCCTTTTCTTAAAAAAGCTAACATGATTATATTTTTCTTTAAACAAAAGTTTTAAAAGTCAAAGCTTCTGAAATAAATTTTAGTAACAAATATAATAAAATACTTTTTAATAAATAAATAATTAAATAAAGAAATTTCTCTTGAACTCACTTATTCTTAGGAGTTGTTAATTGTTGCTGTTGTTGTTGTTGTTGTTGCTGTTGTGGTTGTGCTGTTGTAGTAGAATAACTTTGTAATTTACCACTCGGTGTTGTAGTCCACTGTACAATTTGTGTAGTAGGTGCAGGTTGTTGTTGTTGTTGTTGATCTTGCTGTTGTGTACCCTCATTAGACCAACCCTGTTGCTGTTGATCACCTGTCACATTTTGCTGCTGCTGCTGTTGTTGTTGTTGTTGCTGTTGGCTACCAGCAGCCGTTGTTATAACTTTATTTATAGCCTGCGTACTTAAAATTGTACCGGTTGTAGTGGCAAAACCATTTTGTTGCATTAATGCCGCCAAACCAAATGCCGTACTCAAATGATCTTCCGATTTGAAATTGCCACCTGCATTAGTGGTGGTTGTAACAACCACAGAACCCTCAGGTTGTTGTTGTATAACAACATTTGTGGCATTTTGTGTTGTGGCTGCAGCAATAACAGCTGCTGTTGCTGCGGCTGCTGATGCAGCAGCCACTGATGTTGCATTATTTGGATTATTATGTTCATATTCTATGGTCGGTTGTGTTGAACGATCAATTTGCTAAAAAAAAGAAACCAAAATAAAATAATAAAGAACACAAACGTAAAGAAAAAAAAAATTAATTTTGCATTGTTTGTCTGAAGCTTCTTTTGTTTTTAAATTTTTAATTTTTTATTTAAGAATATTTTTGTCTTTAACTTACCAAATTTGTAAATGATCTTTGTTCACCTTCTGGTGCTGCTGTGGGTCCTGTTGTTGCCACCTGTGCTACAGGGGTACCTAGTGTGTGCAAACCATTTCCGGTCTCTTCGCCATATAATTTTCTGGTGATTTCTTTGAACATATCTTCATAGGCGGCCTCAACATTTGAGGTCGGTGGTATTACTGTTGCCATGACTTTTGCAACACTATCGTTGATGCTTCAATATAACCTTTTAATGCAATATTGCTCTGGCTCTCACTACCAAACCCTTTCAACTGCAAAAAAAAAAGTCAAAAAGAAAAAATTTAAGTAAATAAATGAAAAAGATTTTTTGTTTGTTTAATAAACATCCGCTTTTTGTTTTTGCTTTACGCCGTTTCTTCATGTTTAAGAAATTCTTTTATATTTATATTCCCTGAATTTTAGTTTCAAACAAAAGGTAGGGGGCGTCATTTAGTTGTGATTTTATGTTGTCATTTTTTGTTGTTTTTATTTTTGTTTTCCAGGAACACCATTGATATGCATAAATTGCTGAAACAAACTATCAAGTCTTTTTTTTTACTTATTTTCTCATGATGTTTTATCATTTACCAAACTGATGTGCAAATACTCTTTCAGCCAAAAACCCCACATGTTTGAATTTAGCGGCTGCTTTTAGACAAGATATGCAAGTATGAGTCATACTTATGGGTTATTTATTAAAATGTAATGAAACTAAGGTTATGAATAAAATTTAATTGGAGTTGTAGCACTTTTTATAAAAAATAAATATTATTTGAGTATAAAATATTTATTTTTTGTTCAAGAAAGTTATCTTTTACAAGGCAAGAATTTTTTACTTAAAGAACCAAATTAAATAAAATTTAACATATTTTTTTTTATTCACATCAAGGTAGCTACAAAAAATGTAAATCTGTTTAATAAAATTTTTAAGATTTTGTTTAAGAATACACAAAATTTAAAATAAACAATTTCGGTTATGCCAAATCTTATATACCCTTCACCATATAAGTAAAAAAACAAATATGACAGAGAATAAAAAATAAAAAATTACACAAAAATGCCATCGGCTCTTAATGAGTTAGCATTTTGACACCCATATTGACAATCGAAATTTTTTATGAAAATTTCAGAGGCCGGAAAATATGGGTGAGCGCCAATTTGTTCACTTGTTTTTTTCTTATTTTTTAATTGTTTATCGCCCCATATATTTTTTTATCGTATATATAATTTTACATAGATATAAATGTCATCGGCTCTTAATGGGTTAAGCATTTCTAAAAAATTTTAGTATTTCCTTAAAGATCTCTTCAAAAGATTTAAAATGAGACCCATATTGATATTTCAAAAATTTTGAAAATTCTCGCTTATTATGGGCGAGCCACAATTTTTTACCTTGATTTTTTTTCCTATTTATTAATTTTCTATCGCTCCATATTTTTTTTTTTTTATTGGAGTTACCTTATTTTTCTAATTAGTGTCTTGGTAAAGTTGATTTCGATACTAACACGAGCGGACAGACGGACATCACTCAATCGACTTCGTTAAGTATAAGGACTCCGAATATAAATACTTTATGGGGTATGGAAATTACAAACGGAATGATAAACTTAGTTATACCCTTTTTCCACTTTTTGTGATGAAGACTTTTTATACCCTTCACTCCAATTACTTTAGTTTTTACTTTTGCTCACTAAAGCAAAAAGTGTAACAAAAAGTTAAAACATATTTTATGGAGTTAGAAAAATTTTTTATGTGAGATAAAAAATTTAAGTTTTCCACATACTTTTATTTTCAAATAAAAAGTTCAAGGTTACATCGACAATTTCTAGTAGTTAACTCAACAAATTTTTTTTTTTAGATTCAAACTACATTTAACAGAAAACAAACAACAAGCAAGCCACCCACTTTTACAAAACCATATTATGACGCCAGATTTTTTTCTTTGTACTTATATATTTACGTTTGTAGGTATTAAAGAGTGTGTTTCTCCTATATATTTTTTACAAGTATTATTTTTTATTTCTTGTTTTGATTTATATGTTGCAATAAAAAAAGAATACTTTTCTAAATGAATGCTCTATTTGTTAGCACTCTACTCTATACCATACGACTTCGATAATAAAAAGTGTAAGTAAACCAAAGTCAAGTCTCTTGTAAATAATAAACAATCTATGTATGTATGTGCAAGTAAAAAACAATCGATTAAAGTATTGTGTTATGTGTCGAGCTTTTAAACATTTAAATGCAGAGTAGTTTAAGGTGGAAGAAAAATATGTTGGCAAGTCAATTTGAGACATTGTTTATGATCTGAGTCGAGCTCTCAATATTTTCTGATATTTAAATATGAACGCTAAGGAATCTGAAACTTTTGATTATTTAAAAAGTTTCAATATCTCCTCTTTACCGTTCTCCATAGCTTTTTTTATTGAAAAACTTGTTGATTAATTTAGCTTTTTAAAAACTTTTTCTTTTTATAAAGTTTTTATAATTTGTTAAAAACTTAAGGCTCTATTAGAATTAACAAATAAGTAAATAAAACGTTAAATTGTTTTTAAGATGAACTATTTTTCTCAGTTAGGCGTAAGTTCGTTAAAAACAGAACAGTAAACAGTAAAGAGAACAGTAATAAAAGTTTTTTTTTTTAGCAGCTTGAAATTAACTGTCTAGTTGTCTGCAACCTTCGTCAGCATTCTTTGTATTTATCTACAAGATAAGAAAAGGAAGATAAAATGTTTTAGGAAGCCTTAGACAAATGAAGGGCATATAAAATTTTCGTTCAATTTAGACATTCAGTCCAGCCTTTGTTGCTTTTATTTCTTTTAAATATTTATAACCAACAAAAGTGATTCACACTTCATTTAATTACAATGGATGTTAATGCTTAAAAATTAAAAGTTTTTTCTTTTAATTTTTCAAGTCTATATGCAACAGTTTTAAGGTTAGGGAGAGCAAAAAAACAATTCGTCTCTGCTGACCATTTTTTTATTATTTTTATTTTTTAATTTCAAATATTCCGAATAAAAAGTGGGTGGATGCTGGTTATACAAGATTTTAAGTTGTACATTCAATCAAAAAAGTATACACACACTTGACTTTTTATTTAAATAACATACAAGTAACCAATTTGCCTTTATATTACCGGGTTCACACGCGGCAATTTTTCTTGCAGCAATTCTAAATTTTGTGAAAGAGAAAGGAGTGCAGAATCATTTTATTTCTCTGTTTTTCTCACTCACAAAATTCAGAATTGCTGCAAGAAAAATTGCCGTGAGTGAACTCGTTATAAAAGAAGTTGTTTTTTTCATAATCTCAAAATAGAGTTTTGTTTTATTTCCGAATTATTTAAGAAAACAGGAGGTTAGTTTTAAGAAAATGTCAGAGACCTGCCGTTTACAGGCTTCATATTCTTGAGCAATTGTTTTGTAGACCTTATGACAGTATGGTAATGGGCACTGCCATTTAACGTTGTTCTTGTTTTAGGTATCTAATGCAGTAACATAGCAAATGAACGCGGTCCTAACTGAATGTTTGTGCATCGCCTAATTTGCTTGAACCTTTTTATTTTCGTTTAACCATTTAATTTCGGACGTGATGTCCATTTTGTATCTCATGAACAGCTCAACGTCATTAAACTCATCACTTTTTGTAACCTTAATTGATAGGACTACGGAAACGAGTCATTGTTGTCATTATTTTTGTAAAGTTACTGGCCAGCGAATTCACTTTATAACAGAATGTAAACAATTACTTTTGTGCGGACTTTTTAGCAACAAAACTTACCGTTTGTCATTAAATTTCTTAGTGGGATAGCTGCACGTATCTCAGTTGTCTACAAAATGTTAAAGAAATTAGATCAAGAGACACAAAACAACACATGATTTCAATTCTGAGAGATGTTTTTACATGACAAGTGCATACCGTGTGAAAAAGCATCTGACATTAGCTGTTTTCAACATATGTATGTTTGAACGTAAAAAATTATAAGTCATCTGTAAATTAACTTGATCTAGAAATTGTGTGTGTTTATTATGAGAAACATTTCGCGTGAAAGCAACTTAAGCGAGTGAAATTTTTTTGTGTATCATCAAAAATATTGCCATGACGGTTCACCCACCTGTTAACTCGCTGGCTAATAAAGTGTGAACTCTCACAATGTTATCGAATCTTAAAACTGCCGTTATCATTTAATGCATTTGATAGTAGTTCATAGCTAATCGTTGCTAGTTGCCTGTCAAGTTCGTTATAAAATTACGGAACGATTACGACGCACGAAATAGTACCAATTTTGCATTTGGATATTAAGAAAAGAAAGTAAGCGTAAATTATACCCATTCTATCTCATTTTTTTTAACTTATATTAATTTATAGTTTAACAAAGGCAATTCGCCAAAATGACAAAAAGTCGCCTGAAATATATTTCACGACACAAGTATGATCAAGGCGAATAAATTTCCAGGCGACAACGTAGGCGAATTCATTATTTTTCGCTGGTAACATAAATGCCAAACTCTATATATAAAATATCTGTTTATATTTTTTATATATGGAGTTTGACAGTAACGTTTTCGGTCACCTATTCATTGATTCATCTCAGGCAACTGAATGTTTTTAATTCACTTTAAATATTACCAAAAAAAAAGGCTTCTAAACTTCTTTAACGTTTAATGCGAATCTCAAGCAGAAACATGAGTCCATAATTTTTAGTAGTATATTTTATAAACGCTTTACAATTTTCAGGTTCTTCGAGAAAAGGCCAAAGTTGTATTTTATTGAATTTACTGACGAGTCTTCTTACTACTTTACATTAAGATCACCTGAAGATAACAAAATATGTTACAAGAAAGATGTATTGGAAGACAATATTGTTTTCTATATGTATGATGTACGTAAACTTTTTAGGTTCACTATACATAAACTTTTTATTCAGTATGCTGAATGTCTGAAAATAAAAATGGGTGTAAAACTGCCAAGCGTCTGGGTTAGGTTTTAGCAAATACTTGTACATATTTGTATGTTTTAGGTTTTTTTTATTATTTAAAATAAATAAAAATGTGGTACGAAGTCGTTGGTTGCACAAGCAAAAGTATGAACTATTTGTATAATAAACTCAAGCCCTAAGATTTATACATATTTCTTTATTTTTTTCACTTTTATTTTTGCAACAAGAGTTTTTTTATGTAGGTGCTGAGCAACAGTTGTTCAATAAATATAAGTCAATGGCAGAATCTGTAAACTCAATGGTCTGACTTTAAAACACAATAAATTCAAGTTCATATTAAGGTTATTTTTAGAGAAATAAAAAGAAAAGGAAAATAAACAAATTTAAACAGGATGCCAATAATTTTCCAATGAAATATCAAAAAAATGAATGAAACCCAACAAAATTTAAAATTTTTTTAAACTAAAGTTAAATATACAACAAACCAGCAAGATATATCACTATTAAATATCACCCACTATCGTGGCAAATTTTCTGTAGTTGTTATGAAACTCATTATTAAAAATGCACATCAAGCTCATCAGGAGTAAAAAAAAAAACAATATCATGTGTGTTGATTGTCTATGTTATTTGTTGTTAACATCCGCCTCAAAAAAGAAAAAAATATAAATTTTTGCATTAGTCTTAAATGTAGTCTGAACACCACAAACCCATAGAGAGTTAAATTGAGTGGGTGGCAAATGGGCGCGTAAATTTTAATGACAACATCAACAATCAAACATTTGTCGTTATCTTTAATAGCGCTAGCAGCCAACAACAACACTAACCTCACAACATCATTCTCAGCGCACCATCAACAAAAACCTCCAACCACCATCATCACAGACATGTGAGCGAACGTTCAAACGCACGCGATTTTTTTTCATCTTTATGTACAAAAGATCAGTTTATATTTCTGCAGCTTGTGCTTTGATGGGTAGCTAGGGAGTGTTGGAAAAAGTGAGAAGGGGGGGAGTATCTAAAAACAAAATATGAAAAATATCAATAATCAAGAACCGGTTGTTGGGTGTTGGAGATCATCAGTATTATTGTCATCATACGCAGTACTCATGTAAGTTGGTTGTGTGTGTGTGTATGTTTGAAAAAGATCTACATAAATTTAGTTGATCAGTTGAGTTAAAGCAATAATTAGAAACAAAAAGCAAACAGAAGTTCAGTAACATTTAATATCTTTCGAAAATTATCTTCTTATTTTAATGAGAATTAACACTTCTCCAATCGAAAAAGCAATGAAAGAAATGTTTTTATTTTTATTTTTTATACCCTTCACCACAAAAAGTGTTTAATTTTTACAATATCCATTTCCGACTCCATAAAGTGTATATATTCTGACTTTTTATGCATAGCGAAGTCGATTGAGCGATGTTTGTCTGTCCGTCCGTGTTAGTGTTGAAATCAAATTTGCTAAGGCACTAGATGAGCTACAGAAAATTTAATTTTATGCCAATCGATCAAACATAGTTTCGAAAAATTTGCTATTAAGAATCAGCAAGATCGGTTTATGTCTTTCGAGGCAGCAAGCAAAGCACCACGCTGCCTTTTAATTTTCCACATCAGTTGAAATAATAAAGTAACTATAATCAAAATATAACAAAAACAAATACATGGGGCAATAGAGAATTAAATAGTAAGAAAAAAACATTAAGTGAAAAAATATGCGCTCGTCCGTATTTACCGAGTTTTGGGCCTCTAAAATTTGTATAAAAAAGTTCGGTTGTCAATATGGGTATTAATTAAAAGCTTTTAAAAAGATCTTTTAGGAAATACTTAACTTAAAAAAAAACGCTTAACCCATTACGAGCCGATGACATTTTTATGTACTTTTTTTAATTTTTTAAATTCTCAGTCACCTCAATATTTGTTTTCTTTTTATTGAAGTTACTTCACTAAACTAGATTTACATACATGGTGAAAGGTATATAAGATTTGGCTTAGCCGAATATAGCACTCTTACTTGTTTTATATTTAATCGAATAGTATTTTTCTTAAATTTAAAATTTTATTACAAAATGGAGGCTTAATATTTTTGCTTGAGAGTATTTTCTATAGCTTGCATCCTTCGAGCAGCGCCTTTTTTTAATTACTCTCAGCAATCTTTATAAGTGCTGATAAGTCAGATGGTGCGCTCTTAATCGAAACAAATTATACTGAGATGCAGAATAAATATGTGTAACCCGGTGATCGAAAATTGTTGTGTTAAAAATTTCTATTCGTGTTAAATTGCAATCGTTTATAATTCGATGTTCAGTTCTAAATGCTTTCATTACAATAACAAATAGTTGATTCTTTTTTTATTTTTTCCTGCATATTACAATCTAAAGAAATGAACAATGCAGAACAATGAGTGATAACGGTTAAGCGAAAAGTATAAGAGTAACTAAGGGGAATAATTCTAAAGTTCTTCAGTTCAGTAACAAGCGCTCTGTTAAAAGCTCACAATGATTGGGCTCTATATGCTTGAAACGTTAAGAAGGGCTGGCGATAAAAATTTGAATGGTTGCCTAGAAGTCCTTAGAAAGAAAAACCAAATATAATACAGGATAATACCGAAGTAATGTTGGGTGGGTAGTCAGAAAAAGTAATTTTAACATCATTCGATTGACGTAAAATTCGACGAAAATAATTATTTTAAGATGTGCTTGGAAAAGGCTGAGAGACCGTAAGGCGTTTTTTGTATAAATGATAAATACTACCTGGCATTAAACCGAAAAACTTGATTAAAAAAGACGCCAAAAGAGTAAAGAAGAGGATGACAACTACTATTGAATCATTGTGTAATAAAAGGATGAAAAACGATAACAAAACAATTCCACAGAAACATTGTACAGTGCGTACAGAAGAAATCACTGCTGTTGTAGAGCTTAACGTAGAGAAAGTTCCGAATCTGTCTGCCAGACATCGTGCACGGGAATATGTATTCACCCATTTTATGGAAGATTTTGGGAAAGAGCTTGGTTCGCATATTTACAAAATCTAACCGATGAAACAAAAAAAAGGGCGTAGATTAGATGAATGGGACCAAAACAAGATTTATCCTGTTGATTCGTTGCTCCTGATATATTTTTGTAACGAATAAGCAAAACTGCCGTATATACAGTGATGATAAACCTTAGAAGAACTGTCTGTTTGGTGTGCTCTATGGGCTGTTAGAATTATTGGTCTGTACTTCTGATGGTCAGAACATTGTCATTTGAACAACCATGAATTAAGAGACTGCGCAATATGTCAATCAGCTCGTGTCACATTTAATTCGTTGAAGTAATTTTTTAAGGTTCCTGTATCACTTCCTCTTTATCAAATTACGGCACTTCCAAGTCGTTAAAGACTCTGATATCTTTACTGATTAGCATAATGGATGTCACAGAGTTATAAGAGTTGTCACAGTGTTTTACTTAAAACAATGTAACATTGTAGGTTGAAAGGGCCTTTACAATGCACTTTGCTTCTTCGATTCTTAGTTAATGGTATCTGGCGATACTAACGGCAAATTTTTCTTGTGCTTTTTTCACTAAGACTATTTGACTGTTATTTAAAACAAACAAATACAAAAAACAATATAAAATTATTAATGATCCTCTGCCCGTTTTAAAGTGCAAAAGAAAAAAAAAAAAAACAAAACAAAAAATTAAGATTGGAAAGAAATAGAAACCCATTAAAGCTGGCAGGCGGGTGGTTTGGTTGCTGGTTTATTTTTTCTTTTTTGGGCTTGCCTTTAAGTATTTGTTTAAAGTCGTTTTCAAATCTTGTAACACGTCACTCAACACATTCATAGTGTTTTTTTTATAATATTTTTGTCATATGAAGTGAACGACTGAACTCACGCACCACTTTACAAAATTTTTTAGTTTTATTTTGAGTCGCATTTTTTTTTTTTTTACATTAATGTCTTCACATTGATATTTTATGCGTTTGTGATCTTTGAGTAAATTTAAAAGTGTCTGGGTTTGCTTTGTTTAAATATTTATTGGCTGGCATTTGGCTGAGGTTGTGTTTGCAAAAAAAAAAGATATTTGCGGAAAGTGAAAGGAAAAAATCACTTGCATTCCATTTAAATTTCACGAAAAGGTTATCTACATTTCGAAACTTTTTACTGGATATTTTAGAGTCTAAGAAAGCAGCATTTGCCATACAGAAAACGTAAGTTGGGAAGAATCTCATTGGATACCTGAAATCGGATTTAGCCTTTTTTTGGAAAATCAAACAACTCCGCCATTCATGGAACAACCAATTAACCTGAATTGTAATCTTCAAGGAAGTTCAACTTAGAATTTGAAATTGAATTCCCAAAGATTAAATTTCGGCCATTGAATTCAAAGTCTACGTTAAGCTACTTAACCGGCTTTGGCTAGAAAAGCTCATCGTTGTTAGTGGGGTGTTCAACTCAATTTACATTTGCTTTGACTATTTGGTTTTTTTAAAATGTAGTTTCTGAATCTTTCAGTCATTTTAAGCTCCTGCGCTAATGTTTACTGAACGTTTGAACAAACTTCAGGTTAAACTTGATATTTTATTTGAAGAAGTTAGGATCTCTTTTTCAGTATTTTGACTTTTTAAACGATTCGCTACATAAAAATTAAAAACATATGTTTTAGGTCCGTTTGCATAATAAGAACTTAGCGTAAATAGGATCGGGCTGAGTAGCACAATGAATTTGTGATCCAAAACTGTATTTTTCGGCTTTTTTCCATCAAATTGTGTGAATGACTCTTCTTAATTTTGTAAAAAGCCCGTTTCGCAATTTTTATTATGATTACGGCCGTTAAACAGAGTTACCAAAAATTTTAATTGTGGTTTTACTTAAGTTAAGTTTCCATGTTTTTCTAACCCCTTTTTATAATTCATATGTCTGTCGCTTAGTACTCGTGCACACTTTGCAACTTTTTGTTGCTCAACACTTGAGTTTGTAGGTGAGAGAGAGAAGGCGAGTAGAAATGGGTACACTGTTTTATGTACTTGCAATTCTCTTTTGTTTTCTCATTCGTCTAAGCAATCAAGCGCGCAATTGCAGAAACAAAATTTGAATGTGTGGACACGAAAGCAATTTTATAAGAGATTTCACAAAAATGTCATGTCTGGACCGGAACTTAAAGACCGTGACTTTCTGGTGCCTTTTCAAACTCCTTTGCTTCTAATTGATTTACAAGAAATTTGATTCAGAACTTCTAGCATTTTTATAACAGCAACCACCATGGTTTCCATATTTAGACATGTCTTAGCCAGCGAACTTAAGTCTTGTGCAATGCCACGTAATGCTGGAAAATCACAATCATTCTGCGCCTCCATATAATCATGTTCTAGGCAAAGCCTGCAAACAATTTCCTCCTCTCATCCTTAATTTAATCAGGTGTTAATTCTTTTTTTTATTTCTATTTAAGAATGCAATACTTCGTTTATATCCTTTTCCGCTTTCTTATAAAACAGTAATTCCTGTTCGATTCTGCCCACGATTTTAAATGCCAAACCTAGCGACCTTATTGATTTCTGACTTATTGATACTGACCCATAATTTTAATCCTCAGATAACTGATCACATTTTATAAAGTAAATTAGTTTGTTTTTTGAAGTCCCAGGGGGCACTTCCATGTGAATTTAAACCTTAAAGACCACTCTTTTCTGTTCCCCTGCAAAAATTCAAGGTTCAATAGTTTTTGTGGGAACAAAGTTTTCTTAAGGTTTCGTTAATAATAATTTTAACCACAAGAAAATTATAATTATACCTTAAAAGGCTGAGAACTTTCTATAAGAAAATGAAGAAATCTTAAAGAAGTTCTTAACAACGTGGGAAATTAACGAAAAAAAAATTAAGACACGAAAGGAAGTTACAAGACTTATATTAAGGAATTTTATAACCCCTCTCATGGTCACTTTATTTATGGTTAAAATAAAACTAATAATTAAGGAAACAACTAAAAAATAAAGTCTTAAAGAATACAAAGACAACCTGTTAGCCACCCTTAAATTATTAAACTCCTAGAACAACCTGTTCATGAGAAGACTTAGCCGACACTTGCCACTTACTGCTGCCCTTATAAAACGTCTTAGAAAAAATATATTTAACTGCATTTAAAACGTTAAAAAAATGCAACTGGTTTTTTGGTTTTTGTATGTTTCTTTCTGCCAGGAATTGTAATAAAAACAAGAAAAACAACCCCTCTCTTTACAAAAGCAAAACTAAGTGAAAAAAAAAACATTCACAAAAAAGATCTAAAAATGTCGGAGAATTTTTAGCACATGTTGCATGCATGGCTGTCGTGTACATTTAGGACGTGCAGAGTTTAAAGTTAAACTTTTTTTTTGTTATACACAACATAAGGATGAGTAAAGAAAACAGGATAATAAGATTTTTTTGTTCTGTTTGATTCTTTTAAATACGAAAACAACTGCTGTGGGTTATTTTTAAAATTATATAAGTGTGTAGTTGCACAAATACTTCTACAAAAAGTGAATTTATAATGATGATGGTCGTTTTTATGTAAAAGGGTGTAGTAGAATGTGTCTTCCCTTCCCTACAGCCTTAACAAACTGCTGGCAGTTATAAAAAGCAACCTGTTTGTCTGTTTGGCTTTCTTTGTTTTATTATTTTATTTATTTGTTTTTATAAGAAAATTACCACAAGATGCTTTTTTCTTTGAGGAAACTTTAAATGGGACGACATCACTGTTTATAAGGGTTGCACCTGCTCTACAAATATTAAAGGGGATTTTTCAAATGGATTAAAGTTAAACAATGTTTTAGATGTTTAAAGAATTAAACAGCTTATAATATGCTGGAAACCAAGACCTTAGTTTATAGAGGGACGGGGAGGATGGGAAAAGTATGAGAAACTTAAATCCATTTCAACCGAAAAAGTAGAACATTATCGGCTTTAACTTAACACGAGTACCAAAATGGAGGCAGCGAAGATCTTGCAATAGTTTTTATCTCTTAAAACTCACTTCTGTAAAGTTTATTTTACAATGGACAAGCTGGAGTGGCTCCAAAGAGGTACTTTGAAAATATTATACATTTATTGTCTGAATAAGATCAAAATTAAAGAAGATAATGCTTTGTGGCTAATGGCCGTGTGTATATCAAAAATTTAGCATGAGCTCGGCATGGGTTTGACAACAATAATCATTATAAAATAATGTCATTGCTCATATTCTATGACTATTTATTTGCCAAATTGTGTTAATGAGTGAGTTATTTGAGAACCTGCTCAGTTTTATCACTTATGTCAACCTCATTCTAAGTTTTTGTAATGCATGCGACTATAAGAGGCTGAGCAAGCCGTTATACAAACTGTTATAAATTACCCTCTATTAATTATTCTTTACAAAAAAAAAAAAAAAAATTAAATGTAAAATATGTCTTCTTTGCGCCCAATTCTTTTTTTTAATGTACGATTATCACTGCTTTTTCATTTGAATGCTACAGTCAACTGCTTTATATGATATTAAAGCATTAGATTTGGTTTCTAAAAATTGTTCTTGCTTCGGCCCATAAGCCGATCTTTCTGCTGTGAACAACCGTGGCATCAACTTCGGCACAACTTTTTCATTTGATCCTAATTTTAAACCATCATTATCGTTTCAAATGCCTTTAGTCATTGCTAGCAAGCACCTTATTTGTAGCAGCCACCTAACACTATTGTGACAACGCTATTTACTCAATCACTTCAACAATCATGTTGCCAGATCGAAAAACCTCTTTCTATACTGTCAAAAAAAATTTCCCCCTTAGGCAGATTTAGATTAGACAGTCGTTACTAGTTGATGTTACTGCTTCTCGAGTTATTAGATACTGAAGCAAAAGGATTTTTAAAGTTTGATAAGTGATTTACAGGAGACACAGCCTAACTGGTAGAGGTTGTAGTACCGTTGAAGGCATACGACCGCAGACATCCAAGAATCCCTGTTCTGGTTATGGGTCCAGCTCTTCGGCGAGTTTTTCGGTATTTTTCCGTTTTGGGCTTTTAACCAGGCAACTATTTTCCTAACAAACGGGGTACATGGTCCTACGAACTTAAAAGTTGACCAGTGTCTACTTAAGGAATATCACAGGAGACAGTGGCCTACAGGTACCAGGAGTACCTGTTCTGCTTATGGTGTTAATCTCAGGACTGTCACGAGATGAATAAGATTTAAACACCAAACACAGGGAATGGGAGTTACATGTGTTAAGTGCTGATTTGTTGCAACCTAGTGATCCTCTTTATGCAACTTTTGCACCCAGTATAAGATATAATTATGATAGTCAAGAGACTGTGAGTGAAACTTATGTTTCATTATAACAATAATGCGATCAACAGTGTTTTCACATAAGTATCGCCATTACTTTCGATCGAAATTAGTTTGGGTGTTGAAATTCACATGAAAAATTTGGATATTCACGCATTTAATATGACCATCAAGTAAAGGGTATGAAAAAACTATTTTTTCACCGTCGTTATTAAAATAAAAACTTGCTGTTGCAATACAACCAAAAACGCCAATAAAAAGATTCATATCCCTTAGTAAAAGGTGTAATCAGACAGCCATTATCGTTAAGTGATGAACAAATAAATATCTAGTTCAACGATTATTTAACGAAAAATTTTAAAACAAAAATAGATTTATAAAAAAAATTCCTGATAGTCTTCACAATTTATGACAGTCTTATTATATTTAACAATAACGTCTTTTTAAACTTGAAAGCGTAATAATGTCTTTCTCAAATAAAATTTGTTTAAGTGCCGCTAGCACATCTCAAGTTGAGTGTGGTTCTAGGATCACCTTCATTTAAATAATTGTGATAACCTTGAAGTATAGTTTCTACTCCCACATTTTCTAAGATAAATTTAAAATAATTTTTTTGTTTGACCCTCTCTTGCAGCAAATAATAATAATAATTTTTATATTAAAGTAGTTAAATTACATTTTGGATAGTCATTAAAAATTTTGATAATAGATTTCTCTTAGGTAAAAAATTCAATATTTTATATAAAAACGAAAAAGTATAAAAAACAACCATCATAGAAAATTAAGGCCCCTACCCACCCATTTTTATCATAAAATATTGTTTTTTTTTTATTCAGGTTTTTTGCTTTTTGTTTTAACAAACATCATCAGCATCATTAGCTTTTTTTGTGTTGAAAAGAGCAAAAGACCTTAAGAAATTCATAAAGATTCCAAATAAACCAATAATTTTAAAAACATCAATTTTTTTTTTATTTTTTAACAAAAAAAAGCAACGTCGAAGATGATGGTGTGTGTTATTTTTCAGCAGCTTCATTTAACTAGTCACCAAAATGAATGGCTGACTCATACCACCTGCCGCCCTTATAAGAAAACAATATTAACGATATAACGAATTGAAAAAAAAAAACAATTGTATTTTAAACATTTTAAAATGCAGGTTTTAAGAAATAAAATTAATAGCCTTTTTAATGGCAGCTTCTTACACTAGTCCAAGGCTTAAAAGCAAGAAAAGAAACGATCTTTGAATTTTTTAATAACAACAGTTGTAAAGTTAAAAATAAACCCTTGAAATCTTTAGATTAATTTAATTTTTTTTCATTTTTAAAACAATAAAATAATATTTGGCTTAAAAACGGCTTTTAGGGGGTGTAATCAGATGATTGGATGTTTGTTGCTCAATCACTCCTAAATGGCAACACCGATTCTGATATAATTTTAATAACAGTTAAAGCTGGTCTCTGGTTAGGATATAAGATACAGGTTTGAAGGGAAACGTGTCTACATTGACGAAAACTAAATCCAAGCATACTTTTAGGCGCTAAAAAAATAAAGTTAGTTAATATAATTTTTTTAAATTATTCGTTGAAATGTTTTAAATTTTTATTTAGAAAGAAATATTATTTACAAAACTTTGGGGCTTTATATAAAAAAAGGATTAATTGAAGAGCATAAAAATGTAACTCAACATTTACTGAATCGCCACATCCATCATCAGCATTCTTTGCATCTATCTACTTAAGATTATGTGATTTAATGTGCATCGAAGTCAACATCAGACGATGCTATAATATGTTTTAGAACGCAGACGAAATCTTGCATAGAAACTAGTTTCAAATAAAAATGTATACAATTTTCTTATACCAAGTTGCTCTCTCTTCTTTTATACATTCGATACCATTTGATGATACAATGCCGAAAAAGTATTTTTTACAAAAAGTACTTTAAAAAAAATATATTTTTTGAAAGTACTTTTTTTAAAAAAGTACTTTTAAAAATACATTGAAAAGTTTATGTAAAAGTCCATTTTTTAAACAGCACTTGTTTAATATTTTTCAAAGAAAGAAATTTCTTTTAGAGTTAAAAAAGCATTTTTTAAAATACAACCTTTTTTAAAAATTGCTTACAAAATACAATTTAAAAAAATCCTTTAGTTAAAATCTGATACAAAAACTAGCATTTTTGTATTAAATCAACTTTCTAATGTTTTTTTGTCTTAAACTTAACCTTTCCATGACCTTATTTCATTTTTTTTCTACCCCACCTTTAAGCTCAAAGACTTGTGTGGTGGCACTAAATTTGTAAATTGTGGTCATTGATTTAAGTTGTATTTTTTTCTTCTTCTTCTTGTTCTTGCTTTTGTCATTATACAAGTCTACACCCACAACCCACGCATTATTATTTTTTTCATATTAATCTTATCTTAGGCTTGATTGCTAATTCACGCTAAGTTTAAAATTTTTACTCGCATACATTTATTGTTGTTGTATTTTTTAACGAAACTCATTTTCATAGTCATGGCACATAAACTGTTCGAGTTTATGATCGATACAAATGTGTGTCTGTATAAATGTAAATATTTTTTCAAGAAATCTCAGTGACAGCTTCACCAGCATAACCACCACCTTCAGCTTTTTCTATCTAAAATTGATTTGTATTGGAGATTAGCGAAAGACACAACAACATATTAACTCGCAAAAAAAAAACCCAACCAACCTCTAAATCGAACACCCACCCAAAAATAAAAAAAAAATTATAAAGAAAAATGGAATTTTGTTTTAAGTGTTAAATTTTTAAATTTAAAAATTTTCAAAACTGTTTCATAGAAGAAATCGAAGAAGTTTTAGAATTTTAGGTTTGTGTTTTGAAAAGTACTTAAAAAAATTTGCTTTTTCATATGTGTGAGTATTTTGTAAAATGGTACTTTTTTGTAATTTTATTTTTAGGATATTTTTTATCATAAATTTGAAATAATTTTGCCAAAAAAACTGTTTTCATAGACTGTTTTCAATTTAAAGGTATTTATAGGAAATGCATGTCTTAATTCCTAAATAAAATTGGTACTTTTTTTGGAAAAAAAGTATTCCTTTTAAAATCATACTTTTTATTTAAATTGAAGTTTTCAAGAAATATATATTAAAAAAGCATTTATTTAAAAGCTATTTTTTTATAAGGTACTGCTTTTTTGAGTACTTTTTTGAAACAATATTTTCCATAAAAAATAAAACGCTTTTTATAAAAAAAGAGACTTTTTGACAGTATCAGAAAATGTCTTTCCACAAGTTACTTCTTCCAAAGGCACTTCTTTCTTTAAAGTACTTTTAATAGTGTAGCCATCAACTAGCATTTGTACCTAATTTTGCAATTTAAGTTTTTATTAGGGGTACTGGTTAAGTAGGCGGGGCGAACAGAAGTGGAATCTGAAAAATAACCCTGTTAAAAGGAATATGCAGAGACTAGTTATCTGTCCATCTTCAGTGAAATATAAACTTATCTCTGCATTATGTAACGTCAGGTGGATAATCTTTTTCCAAACTAGTAGGCCTAGATAAAAAAATTATATTCGGGCCACAAAAAAGGAACGAAAATGTTATAACTGCTGGATCTTTTTTCTCATTACTAAGAAACGAACATAATAATAAAGAACCAAAAAGTTACCGGTCTGCCTTAGTTGACCACGGACACATTTTTATTATAAGTTTTTATTAGAAATATTTTTATTTATACATTGATATTTTCAAAATCTCTTTATAATGTTTTTATGTTTGTTTGTTCGTAAGTCAATCTTGGCTTAGGAACTAACGCAGGCATTTTTCTGCGTCTGAATCATTTTTAACAAAGTGTCGGCAAATTAATGAAATTCGAAAAAGACAGATAAGTCCCCATCTATAACTATATCTGTTTCCAAAGCAAGAAACTAGATGAGGGAAAAAGGACATTTACGTCTGTACCGATTACAATAACATTTTAAACAAAGATATTTATGTCAGGGGTAGAATATTCAAAGTTTATTTTGAAAACAAAAATGGGAATAGGAGGAAGAAGAGGCGGAGAGGGAAAACGCGCAATTTTATGAATCTTTACCGATCTTAGGAAAATCATATTTTTAAGATTTTTTTGATCTATAAGATTCAAACTGATTTGATAGATTTTTACGTGTTCGGAGTAGAGGAACATAGCAAACAAGCATAGTGCCTAGATAAGCTCTAAATTAACATTGATATTTTTAAATCACCTTCGCATAAATGTGAGATATAATAATTCTCTAAAAGAAAAACAGACAAACTTAAAATCATATTTCTTTTGGACTGTGATTATTCATTTATAATATTAAATTATATTTAAGAGAGATTGCGTCAGGAGTTTTATATGTCGTAAACAAGAAAATTGATTTTATTTTTTTTTACACATTTTATTGCTGACACAGTAAAACAAAATTTGTTTAAATTCTAAGCGTTAGTCTATAACTGTTCAAAAGATTGGCCGTATACATCAAATTACAACCATTAGGATACCTTTTAATTTCTAATTTTGAATATTTGTACTTGTGTTTATAATTGATATAGTAATGCATATTCTGTCTATTTTTCAAGAGTCTGCTCGTAACGGTTTCAAAGATAGGGCCATATATGTCAAACTACATTTGTTATAGGGACCCCCTTTAATTTCTAATATCAAGTTTGCTACTTGTTATAGCGGACTTAGCAATAAAGGTTCTGTGCAAAATTCAGTCTGTCTGTCTATAACGGTTTAAAAGTTAAGCCACATACATCAAGTTACATCAACTATTAGGACACCCTTTAATGTCCACATACAAATTTTATACATACTTGTTATTATAGCGAACTTGGCAATAAAGGTTTTAATTGAATTTGAACTATCTGGCTAAAACAGTTCAAACGTTTGGCCACATACATCAAATTATATTAACTATTGACACACCTCTTAATTTATTATTTTAAATGTTTATACTTGTTACTATTTATAATGGCCATGATAATCGACATAATTTCCAATTTTGAAGCGTTTGTCTATAACAGTTCAAAAGATAGACGCATATAAGTCAATTTACGTCACAGGGGACACCCTTTAATTTTAAGATTTATTTTTGTATTATTTTTAGCTTTTGGGAGCTCGATAATACGCATTTTTTTTCAATTTTAAAGAAGTGTGTTTTACGTTTCATAATTCACTTAAAAAATATTTATGTATGTTGTATGGGGACACCCTTTCATTTTTTTAAAAATTTTCAAAATCGGTTCAGAAATTACTGAGTTCTGCAGGCACAAACATTAAAATAAGTAATATTTAAACAAATTGTTAATATTTTTCTTTTTTTTAAGTCTCTTAAAAAGTACCTTTTGAAGAACGTTTCGTAAATGCTAAATCATAAAAAAATGTCCAAAAAGTAATCTTCACTCAAGCGCATATTTAGTTAGTAATTTCTCAGTTTCAGAATTACATTTCATTTGGATTTGTCTGGTCACAAAAAAATAAAATACAGCTAGAAATCCCATTTTCTAGCTGTTTGCTTGATTTTAAGATAAAAAAAAAAAAAAACTAAAAACATAATATTGAATTGACAATCATGTCTTTTATGGATTCGTCATCAACTAAACCTCCGCATAAAGAAGAATCTTTAAAAGAAAAAGTAAAAACAGATTGTATAAAATAACAAGCAAACCATGCTTAAGACCGACAGACAGACTGATAAAAAATATGACAAAATTGATGATGTAGTAGAAAATATAAAAAAAAAACCGAAGAACAACACCAGCCATGTATGGCTAAATGTTGGATGGATGGGATGGTTGTATAGCTGATTTGGCTTGGGTTGGATGTTGTTTAAGAGTTATCATATAGAATTTCCAAGAAAACCACCTACCTACATGCACTAACAACAAAACACCAAACCCATATACATACATACATAAATATGAATGCTGCTTTGAGACTGAAATATCATAAAATTGTTGTTGTAGTCAGCTTAACGCTACCATCAACGCCACCATACCACCTTCTATTCTGTTTAAAAACGTCCATAAAAAGGGATCATTTGAAAACATTTATACTCATATAACAGAAAACTACATAAAAGAAAAAAAGAATCAAAGCAGAAGATTAGGAGTATGTGTTTGTTAGAGATCATACAGGCTGGCTGGCAGGCAGACAGACAACCCAACCTTAAAACCCCATAAACCATATAGAAAAACAAAATAAAATTTAAAAAAAATAACATGTTTTTCATTATTGCGCAGACGTAAATGTGAACCCACTCTTCTTAATTTTATTCTACACACACAAAAAATTAATATTAAACGAAGTTTTGTTTTTTTTTTTTTTGGTAACGACGATAATTCTCTAGTTGCAGACAAAAATAATAAAATAAAGAAAAGCAACCTTCAGTTAGTTGTCCCTACAAAAGACGCCGTCTGTCTGCAACGCAACCAAACAACCATCCAATTGATCAACAAATAACGACCCTCTTTTTGCCGTATTTTTTGGAAATCGAACATGATTATGAAGTTTAAATCCTGTTAAAAATGGGGTGGATGGCAAAAGAAAGAATGTATCATACACACTCACCCATACACATGATTGAGAGAACAAGTATTTTTTTTTTTACTCAATAATAGGCAGAGAGTTAATCAGTGGTAAATCGTAGTAGTAAAACGACAACAGTAATGAGAAGCAACAAATGAATTTTTTTTCTGGGCATACACACAAACTACTATGCAAACATGTGTGTGCATATTATTTCAATAATTGATTGTAGGTGTTGTATACGAGTATGGACAAGTGTACAGTGAGCGAAATTTGCTTAGCTGCTGGGGTACATATTAATGAAATTTACAAAATAATTTTTGTAAAAAAGACCTTGTGATGTAAATTAGAATTGTTGAAAAATAAAAAAAGCCATTAAACTACAATAACTACTGTTTTCCCGCTTAAACAAACACCTCCTACGTTTTTATATACTTCATCACAAATGTACGAACAAGGGTTTTTCTAAGATTGTCATTTCGTTTGTAATTTTTACAATTCTACAATATCCATTCCGACTCCATAAAGTACATATATTCCTACTTCTTGTGCATAGCAAAGTCGATTGAACGATTTCCGTCTGTCCGTCCGTTAAAGTGTTGAAATCAAGTTTGCCGAGGCACTAAATCAGCTAGAGAAAAGTTAAATACGCCAATCGATCAGACATAGTGTCGAAAGAGGTGCTATTGGAAATCAGAATGATCGGACCATGTCTTTCGAGGCAGCAGGCAAAACACCACGCTCAGAGAATAAACAAATAATAAAAAACATCAAGTAAAAAATTGGCGCTCGCCCATATTTTTCGAGCTACGGGCTTTTGAAATTTTCAAATGTTTTTTAATATTAATATGGGTATCATTTAAAAGCGTTTAAAGATTTCTTTCAGAATTTACTAAAATTAAAAAAAATGCTTAACCCATTAAGAGCCGACGATATTTTTATGTTACCCCAACATTTGTTTTGTTTTTTTTTAATAAGAAGTATCACTTCAGGCAACAATGCCTATTTAATCAGTGTGTAACCATGCTACATTCTTTTAGGAAAGGGATAGAGGAGAGAAAAGAACAGGTGGTGAAAGTATAGCCAATTTATTAGTTATTTTACTTCGCCGGCGAATATGCTATGAAGAAGTACCGAAGAAGGAGGCTGCATGTTTTTTTTTTAATGTTAATTCTGAATATGTATTTGTACCATTAAACAGAAAAACACATTTATATTTTTGATTGTCGCAGGGGTTGAACCCTGGCCAACCAGGTTTGTAGTAAACGTGCTTACCACCTTGACCACAGGGAATATAAGATTCTTCATATCCGAATATATAACTCTTACTTGTTAGGATTATAAAAATACACTAAACTTGTTTGCTACAACGAAAAGCTAAAGTAAATCGGGAAATTTCTTCAATATAAATAACAGAAGTGTCCAACAGAATTATGCAAAAATCAAAATTTAAAATTAATGAAAATCAAATTAAATAGAAATTAATTTTCATTACTTATAAATATTTTGGTAATCCAGTGCTGCTAAATAAATTTCATTGACTGTACAAATGTGTGAGGGAAGAAAACACACAAAGAAGACCCCTTTTTTTCTCTACCACTCTTCAGTTTCTTGCACATCATCTTTATCATGGTTTTCATCTGCACAAAGCTACAGTGATCTACAATACGACAAATAAAAGAATTTGTAGTTAAAAGCAGGTAAAAATTTTACATTTAACAGCTGCGGGGTGTATGTATTTAACTCCTCTTTGCCATAACTCTATGTACCTATACAGGTAAAATACTACCTGTACATTTAAATAAATTTCCAAAAAAAGTTTTATTTTTTCAACCACTATTTTTATATTTTTTTGTTTTGCTTATTGTTTAGATCTTTGTAACAGGAAATTGTTTCATATAGAGATTTCTTTATGAGTTTCACGAAATTTTCTCATAATATTGTTAAAGTGATCATGTGGAATTGGGGGACTAGTTAAAGCAACCCTTGTTTTGTAAAGTCTACCTGCAAGTGGAGCCACCCTTTCGCTATTTCAAAATGAATAAATTTATTTGTGATTTTTTTTATAAGCAAATGAACAGGAAGTGCTCAATTTTTTGTAAGACACAAAGCCAGGTTTATATTTGAAATTAATTTAAAATGCAGATTGGGGATTTTAAAGAGAGTAAACGAAATTGCCTTGAGGACATTCTATATTTTTAAAACTTTGAGAAAGTTCAAATCTCTTTATCCTTTATTCTGTGTTTTAATCTGAATTAGAATAATTTTGCCTTATCCTTACAACTAACTTTGAAATTATTTTACTAAAAATTCAAATTGGAATATAAATTCAAAATAAATAAATAAAACTATTCGCGTGTTAAAAATTAAACAAATTCAAAATGAAGTAACAAAAGTACTATTTAAAAGAGTACATAATACTTTAAAAATACAACAAAAATATTTTTTATATTTTTACAGATTTTACTTAAAACGAACATACATTTTAAATAAAAATGTGTTTTTTAAATTTTTTTTTTTTTTTTTTTTTTTTTTTTTTTTTTTTTTTTTTAAAAGAGAAGTAGCACTTCAGGCAATAATGCCTATTTAGTTATTTTTGTAACCGTGCTACATTCTTTAGGAAAGGGATAGATGAGAGATAAGACAGGTGGTGAAAAGAGAAAGATAGATATAGCCAATTTATTAGTTATTTTACTTCGCCGGCGAATATGCTATTAAGAAGTACCGACTAAACGTACTATAATTAAACGTACTATAATTAAAAGTACCTTTATAATAAGCTACATTAAAAAAGGGAAGAAAAATTTTACTATATAAAAAGTTCCTCTTAAAGAATAACATTTAAAAACTATAAATTTTTATAATTTAAAAAATACGTTTAAAAAACATATTTCTTGATAAATTAAATATTTTTTATTAAAGTACATTTTTAAAATATGCTATCTTTATTAAAAAAATATATAATTGTAAATGGTACCTTTTTAAATTGTATTTTTTTTTAAATAAAAACTGCAAAAAATATATTTATTTAGGTATTTTTAAAAAAGTACTTGTTTCATTCAGCACTTCTTTTAAAAAGTAAATTTAAAAACATGAAGAAAACTTCCCTAATAAAATGTATTATTTTTTAAGGATATAGTGCGGACAAAAAAGTTGTTTTTTAAACAATACTCTACATATTTTATTTATTTATTTTTTGTGAATATTGATTTTTATAAAAAGTACTAAGAAATAATTTTTTTGAAAAAATATAATTTTCCTTAAAGGTATTTTTTATATGCTCTTTTTATAAAAAGTACCTTCTTAATGTAAATTTTTGTATTTAAAAAAATTTATCAGTTTAATTTTCATAACTGTGACGAAACACAATTTTTGTTGGGGGTTCTATGGCTTTTAAACGCAAGAGAAAATTGTGTCATGTATTAAGAAGTCTAAAAGAAAAAAATCTTTCAGGATAGATAGGAGGTGGATTAGCCACCTGAGGCAGGCCTTTCTACGTCAATGGTAATTCAAATCTTTAAAAACTGCAATTAAATATTTTATAATTTTTAAATCGATTGATTCCTCTACACTTGAAGTCTGCTTTTTCATGCCTTATATAACGAGATAAATATTCAGCCTATTAGATGACTAATGGCACACTTTTGAGTGAATTAAAACCAAATAAACAATTAATCCTTACAATCTGAAATTTTCTACGATTTTTTAAATTTCATGGTATTTTAGCAATTACTAAATTGTGCTTAATGTACTTTTATTACAAAAAATTTAGCATGATTTAAACAAAATTTTGTTATGCCTGTCTGGCTTTTCCTTTTCTCCCTATAAAGAACTATAAAATTGCAAGTCTCACTTTTATAGCAAAGTATCATATGTAGGTATACGCCAACAGGCAGGCAAACTCAACAGATACAACAACAAAAACAAATTCGCATACTGTTTCCTTTAAATGCTGCTGGTTGTCTACAAAGCGTAACAATTTGCCTGGTAGCTTCGAGGCTGCTACATGGAAAATCAGAAAATTATTTAAAGTATATTATACACAAGCATATTTACATATATTTACACATGCAAATGTATGTACATTAAAACTAAACTTATAACCACCCTCTACTTAAAATCAAAACAAATTAAGTACAGTGATGATCAAAATACAACAATTTCTTGTTTAAAATTTTGTTAAATTTTTGTTTTGCTTAATTTCCCTTTTTTTCTTTTTAACATTTGACCTTTTTGTTAACTTAGAAATATCGAACATAAAAATTATATTTTTTTTTCTTGAATTAAAATTTACTTTTTTCGGCTTAGGTTCATTTTTTAATTTCTAAAAATTTTAGAAACTAATTACAAATGTATTCGGACGTTTTTAAAGAAAACAAGAAAACTTAAATACTTTTTTATATTCGTTTTTTCCTTGGAACTCTTTAACCAATTGACACCGGAGATTGCATATGGGCATTTCCATAGCATCGTATGTGCCACTTGTAGGCCTGTAGAGTTAAGTAAATTTTACAAATAGAGGAGTAAAAAAGAATAAAAATATTAATAAAGTTACGTTTCATTGAGAGAGTCTATATTTGAATACAAAATTACGTATATTATGCTCAAAAATAAGGACAGAAAACGGGAGGTTCAACTAGAGATATGCAAAATTTTGTAATTTTTTTTTTCTAAGCCAGATTTAATTTATTTACAATCCACTATATTTTAATAAAAACAGGCTTTGGATAATTTCATTAATGAAAATATTTTGATATCACTAGCTATTCCAGCAGCCTTATTCTGTAAATCCCTAAAGCTAAATCTTCATCGCTAAAAATCTAAAAAAATCTATTTAGCGATTTTTGGCTACAAACTATAATCTATAACACTTTTTGTCTAAATTATTTTTAGCCTTCGAGATTAAAATAAAGATACGAAATTACAGAATATGACTCCAGGTGGGCTTTGCTATACCAATGAGAATAATCGCACCACGATCACTCTCCCCAGCCAGATTTTTATTTGTTTAAACACATTAATAAGGAGGTTACAAGAGATTTCTTTCTGCCTATTGGATCTTATGAATCAGGGCTTTTTTATATATTAAATATTTTTAAAATAGCTTTTTTTTAAATTTAATAAGCGCTTTTTTCCTCTCCACCCCTTACCCCTCCTATTCCTTGAGCTCGTGGAACTTGTTTTTCCACCTTTCCTCTCACCTGAATCCTAGCTTTGGAAACGCATATAGATGAGGTTTCAATGTTTGGATTTTCATTTAAATCAATTAGCCTAGACTTTATTAAAATTGATTCAGATTAATAAAAATATCCTCCTCTCCTTTTCACCCCTTCTGGTTCGCTTTTTGAAAATATAAATACACTATTTTTATCATGAGAACAAATATCTATCAATGTTTCTAATTTCATTAAGATCGGTTTAGTCGTTTAGCCGTGATTGACGCACAAACAAACAAACTTACAAAGAGATTTTTTATAGATATTAGATTCGTAACATACCGCCCGCTACAGATTTTTCTCTTACAGTATCCTGCTTAAATCTTTAATTTCGGAATATTTACGACCCACCATATAAAAATGACGCAGACCAATGTTGTTTTTCACGACGTATGCATGTGGCATTATAATAACATCTAAGGTAAATTAAAAAAATACCACATATTGAACGGTATCCTTTCTCTATCCCCATGAATAATGAAATACGCGGATTACTAGAGTAATTAGACAACCAACTTTTTTTTTTTGCCTTTTGTATTGAAAATGCTTTAAATACTTTTAGATAGTATGTTTTTTCTCTTTAACTTTTTTCTCTTTTAACTCTTGCTTTTAATAATGCAGAAGTCTTTTGGAATCTTTTTTAATATGGTTTAACATTTTGTTTGAAAGAAAGTCAACAAACTGTTGTTCGTTATTTTTGACGCTCACAGTAAGTAATTACACACAAGCGCTTGTTGCAGCGGTTTAAAAGTTTTAATTAATTAATTTAAAGACTGAAAAGCTTAAGCAAACTTTTAACGACTTTCAACAACTCTTTTCAATTCTTTACGGTAGTAGTCAGTGTTAACAAATTTTTGTTTTCGTAGTTCTAGATGACTATTTAGTTGGCATCACTTAATGCCAAAAGTTTATTTAGAAAAAAAGTCGTCCTCATGTTTGTTAGTTTGTTTTTGCATGACAACCCAACACCCTCATAGTTTTTGTTATTTTTACAATTTTGTTTATTCATCACTTCAAATTACCGTATTAAAATCCCCCTACTTAAAAAAGTAAAACAGCAGTGCAATGAAACCAAGTTTTATTTACACAATTTTCTTATTAAAAAAAATTCATAAATTCTCGCCCACTCCAAAAAAGGGGGATATTTTTTAAGTTTTATAAATGTGTCTCCATCATATTTTTTGCGTGTCAAGATCCTCTTTCTATTCATGTAACTTTGTTGAATTATTCTCTGCTCTTTTAACAATAAGAGTTTTTTGTGGGAGTTTGCTTTTTTCAATGTGTTGAAATTTTGTTGTTGTTGTTGAGGATCTATTCTTTTTTTTGCTGATCATTGCAAATAAACAGTTTGTTAAACAAGGGAGATTTGTTTTATAAAGAAACAACACATGGAGAAATATGAAGAACTTTATGAATTTAAATATTTTTTTTATACCTATTATTGTAAGTAGAATTATTTAGAATTCAATGTTACTCCTAAGTAAAGCCCTTTTTGCATCAATCAAGCATATTTTTTAATGCAATCTAATAGGTATACATACATACATATATTATAAATCTCTTTGTAAGTTTGTTTGTATGTTAATAATGGCTCAACGACTGAACTGATTCCAATGAAATTTTAAACAGGGACAGATGTTTGCCTTCATGATAACATAGAACATTTATGTATCCTAATAGCGGACCTGCAAGGAAAAGCTTTCTCCTTTTCTGGAATTTTTATGCATCTGTACCGATTTGAAAACCTAAATCGATTTTAATGAAATTCGAAAAACAGATAAGTTTTCAGATATAAGGTCCAATACACAATGCATGTTTCAAAAGCTAGGGAAAAGGGAAGACGGGCGATTTTTAAAAAAATTAAAAAAAAAGATAGGTAGATATTTATTTAGAAGTTACACTAGAGTGTTTTTATTTAAAAAAATAAGAAACAGGAGGGTTAAGTGGGGGAGAAGAAAAAGGCATTTATTCGATTTTAACAAAAAGCGATTTTGAAAATATTTGAAATATAGGCGGAGGGAAATTTTTTGTAACTTCCATATTAATGTGCATAATCAAATAAAAAACTGGGCAGAGAGAGCGGTCGGTGTGCGTTTATCCTCACTGGGGTAGCGAAGCCCACCTGGAATAGCCACTTTAGAATTAACGAAACTAGTTCATTCGATTGTTTTTTTAACTTTTGTAACTTAACCTAAAGGTATAGAGTAAATTAATGTATTTTTACCCATTAGCTATCTTAACACGATATCATCAATATTTTCTCCCAAATACCTGTAGTTTATTAAATTAATCCTTATATTAATGCGATTAAAATTTTGGATCGGTAATTCAATCCTTTCAAAAAATAACCACTGAAGTAATTACGTTGTCTTTAGCATATAAACAAATACCTCCACCACTCCGCTTAATGCAAAAACCCCAAATGATGTGAGAATTTCGCAATCCACTATTCGCTAACATTGAATTTGATACTCAAGTCAACAGTTGGCATTTCTTATTGTAAGAGACCCACAAAATATTACCGATTGATTTGAAAAATTTTCGAATCAAACGAATTCACTGACATCATACTTTATGTTCAAGAAAATGCTGCGTTTTTAATATTCAAGCAAACTATGTACATCACGATGAAATGCGAAGTTTGGAATGAATCAATGTATTATTATTATTATTATATTTATCAATGTATTAGAAGAAGTCTCTTTTTTGAAATGAGTTTAAAGCAAACGTCGCCCAAAATTTGCTGGAAAGTATCGGAATACTTTTAGACCCATATAGAATATCCACCCATCAGATATACCTTCTTAAATTTTATTTACTAAAAATTAGTAAATATGACGTTTTGTATATTCTTGTTTCTTATCCGGATGGGTACTTATAAATCATAAAAAAAACTCGCTTTATATAGGTATAACTAAAATATCTTAATTTTTAACAAAGCGTCTTTTAAGTTCTGCACCCGAATCTTTATGACTTCCAAACTAAAATCGTCCCAGAAATTAAATTATTTATCACAAGACGATTTCTGATTAAAAGTTCTATCATTTAGAAATGCTGAAATTTTTTTCAAAAACTGTTTTAAATATATTTCGACATGATTTATATTGTTTTTAGATCACAAACATCTGGTAACCACTTTTCGCTAACTGTTTTCCTAAACTCTCATGTTGTTTTAAAATTTTTTGTAAGGTGGGCGAGGGAGGAAAAACAACAAATAGATATATATACTCAATTAAAAACTAAAATATTTAATAGCACTGGTCACCTTCTGCAGCTTCAATTTATAACGGTTAATTAAATTTAAAGAAACAAAAGAATAATTTAAAAAAGGAATTTTTACATACCGTTTTCTTATTGAACTCCCAAAAATTATGGGGTTGCGAAGCTTATAAGACCCCAAAAAAATGTTTTTAATAAAATTGATTATTTAAAAATTTACGATAGAATTTAAGCATTTTTTATTTAATTCAAGAAATTGTAAAATTAATGTTTTATTAAACAAATATTTTGCAAAATCGTTTTTTATAAATTATTTCAAAACACTTAATTAGAAAACTGCTTCAAGTTTTTTGTCTTAATACAGATTTGTTTTTAAAAAATTCTTAAGTTTTAATATTTAATAACACCCGCCAAGTGCGTACTATTTGCAACCGTTCACATTGAAAAATTCCTACAGACTGATCATTAAAAAAGCATTGTATCATTTACTCAGAAATGGTGTTTGGGATGGATGGATGGAGTGGTGTGTATGGGTATGTTGGTGGTAGTGGTGGTTTGTTTTAATTTTTTTTGTTTGTGTTTTCTGTTTGCATTATATGTGTTTTCATATTAGTTAGTGGCGTCGCCCGTAGTATTTGTCTCTTAAAGCAAGAACACACATTTACGTTAAGTGATTGCTGGGCAGCCTAAGCAACAACAACAAGGCATACAACACCACGCAATAAAGGTTAAAACACAAGCCCGAGCAAACAACCGACCATTCATACCCAACAAACATGCTTTGCTAGGCCTGATCGCAACCCAACGCCAACAACAGAAAGCCACCTTACAATATAAAAGAATGATGAGAGAAAACCGAATGGAAGATTAGGGAAAAACAACAACACCAACCATATAAACAATAATAAACGTAACAACAACTACGTTATTTGGTAGGTTCACTGATAGTTGCCATACAAAGTTTGAATAAAATCGACAAATTAAATTAAAACAAATATCATTAAAACTTCTTGCTCAAATTTTCTATATAATATTTCAGTCTTTTGGATGATACATTCAATAAGAGGGCTAACGTTTCAGACCAATTTTAATTTTAGAATATTCCTGGGAATATTAAGAAAATTAATACTGTACAGCTGTGCTGTCATAAAGACAAAGATATGGACCAATCATGCAGATTTCCAATAGCACCTTTTTCGACTTTATGTCGACTGGCGTATTTAAATTTTCTCTATCTGATCTAGTGCCTTGGGAAACTTAATTTCAACACTAACACGGACAGACAGACGGACATCGATTAATCGACTTCACTATGCATAAGAAGTCAGAAAATAAATATTCTATGGGGTCGGAAATGGATTTTGTAGAAAAAACAAACTTAGTTATACCTTTTACCATTTTTTTGTGGTGAATGGTATAAAAAATAATATATTTTGTTAATAAATTGAATTTAGACAAGACCGGGAAATTCGTTTACAAACGATTTCTAATCTTTAAATTAAACAAAAAATATATCAGTTCCTGCTTATTTATATCTGCATCGGGGTTGTAAAAGGGAATATAACCTCTTTTTAATGAACAAGAAATTTTTCCGATAAGTCGCCCAGCTGTTTCCCTCCATTTTTCTGCGATAATTTTAATTTTATTTCAAAAAAAATTAACCAACCAATTTGAAAAACTATTACCACTACTAATTTTGTTATAACTTCTTGCGATAATCCTTATGATGAAGCTAGAATACTAAAGTGTTAGTAGTTAAAAGCTTTCATGGTTTTTCATATGGTGCTAAAAAATTTGTCCTAAAAATAATACAACTATGATTTGACAGTATAAACAAAAAATTCGAAGCTATTTTGACGATTTTAAATTTATTTCGTATGGCAACTGTAATTTAGGTAAACATTCAATTTAACCACCAAAACATCAACAAAAAAATTGCAACTTAGTTTAAAAGAAAACATAAAATACAGAACACAACCAAGTAAAACAACAACAACGGCACCGAACTAAGTATATAAAATAAAAAAACAGGGCATCCAAGACATTAACAACAACTAACAACCCACTTGCCTTGTGAATGCGTACGTCATTGAAAAGAGTACCAAACAATAAAATTATGTGTGAGAAAAACAGTGTTGCCGTGACGACAGATCACTGGCTAAAAACAAAGTAAAATATACTTACATAAATAAAAACAAGTAAGAGTACTGTATTCCGTGCCGAATCTTATATACCCTTCCCTATCTATGTTAATATAGTTTAGTGAAGTAACTCCAATCAAAAAAGCTTATATTGGAGTGACAGAGATTTAGAAAATAAAAAAAATTGGTATTGCATATGTGTACATAATTTTACATAAAAGTGACATCGGCTCTTAATGGGTTAAGCAGTTTTAAAAAAATTTTGTATTTACTTAAAAACCTCTTCAAAAGCTTTAAAATGATACCCATATTGATATATTAAAAGATTTGAAAATATCAAAGCCCCTCAGAATATATGGGCGAGCGAGAATTTTTTCACTTGATGTTTTTTTTTATATATTAATTCTCTATCGCCCCATATATTTACTTTTTTTATTGGAGTTACTTAGTTGTTCCAAATGACATGAAAAAATTAGAGGTAGGCGTGGTGATTTGCCTTCTGCCTCGATGGACATGAAACGATAATGCTGATTTACAATAGCACCTCTTTCGACACTATGCTGATCGATTGACGTATTTATTACTTTTGTGAAATCAAGTTTGCCGAGGCAAACGGACAGACAGACGGATATCGCTCAATCGGCTTCGTTATGCATAAGGATTCAAAATACATACACTTTATGGGGTCGGAAATGGATATTGTAAAAATTACCCTCTTTCCATTTTTTGTGGTGAACGGTATAATACATCTATATACGAAAAACTTTCAGAAAACTGGATGCAATTTGAATATCTCGAAGCAAATGCTGTGCATGGTAAATTCTAGATTTTATGTACAAAATACCTTGTTGCGAGGCCTCACACGTAAAAACAGGGTCAAATAAGTTATTATTTCCGCATCTGAAGTATGTAGTGGGTATCTGAAAAAGAATTAAATATTGATCGGTGGCTGCTTCGATAGAGGCACCTTCTTGTTTGTTCAGCAGAAAAGCATGACTTCAAACCCTTGCAGACCCTTTGAGTATCCGTAACAAATCATGTTAGTGAGCAGCCACGTTGGACAAGTTGGTTGTAATTTTTACAATATCCATTTCGTACCTTAAAAAGTATATATTCTGAGCTGTGCATTATAACACAGCGAAGTCGATCAAGCATGTCTATCGATGATCGTGTTGACATCAACTTTGCCAGTGCAAGGACAATTTAAGTACGCCCATCGATCAGCCATAGTTTCGAAACTTGTGATAATGAAAATCAGCAAGATTGGTTCATGTCCTTCTAGACAGCGGGCAAAACACCACATCTGCTTTCAATTTTCCCATATATTTCTTTTTACTTTCGTTTGTATTTAAGCGTTAATGAACTGAAAAGGACAACAACCCTAAGCAAAGCTTACAAAAAAAATTTTTTTTTTAACATAAAAATCTTATGGCATGAAAGAATTTCTTATGCCGATTTTTATTTAAATTATTCAATAGGAAATCTGCAGCATGGTACATATGGTTGTACATATATAGTGTAGGGTATACAAGATTCGGCATAACCGAATAAAGCACTCTTACTTGTTTTTTTTTTTCATTGTTTTGTAACACCACGTTTGTCATGACAATAAAATGCTGACCATTGCTTTAAAAATGCTGACCATTGATTCTGTAGTGTAGGTGTCCAGACAATAATTATGACAATTATTTTTAAACAAAAAAAAACTAGCGCTTTCGGAAACAAAATTTTTTTGTTGACAGTACAAAAACAAATTAATGTGAATGCTTGACAGGTCACTGCCATCCCTAAATTACGACGTAAAGCGCAAGATATCTGTCAAAATTTCTCATGTACATACAAAATGTATGAAGCATCCCTAAATAGCACGGCGTCAACGCTTAGCAATTGGAAAATCCAATTTTGACAGCGCGTAAGATAATGCAGTTGCCTGCAAGCTACTGTTGTTTACATATTTTGTTGTAGTATTTAGAGAACGTTACAAAACAGTAATGACATTTATGCTTTTTTTCGGGCTTATACAGCGTTTTTATCACTGTTTTGCATTTCATATTATAGGGTTTTATTAAAAGTGATAGGTTAACATTACTGTTCACAACAAAACGTTGCGCTTATATTTAGATATGCACCTTCAGCGTAAAAGCCATGCGTTATTTTGCGTCGCGTCTTACGCGCTGATTTAGGGATGGCAGTCATAAAGCATGAGTACAAGAAAGCCTCTTGCACAAGTAAACGACTTTGACATCTAGCATTTTGATCGAGCATAGACCGCTGTAGTTCAAAAAAGTTTCTCTCATCTTGCAGAAACGAATTTGAAAAAGTGATTGAATATTAAATCGAAAACTGGTAACACTGTTGCGAGCACACAATTTCTTTTAATTTTCAAATATAACGTGGGGTGGCTTAAGAGTATGGACGAATAGAACTTTGGCTTGGAACATAGCTTCATAGTCATATTTATAGTGTTAATATGTGTGCTGTTGTTATTGTGTTGTTGTAATTATGTTGTTGATTGATAAATTTTTTCTTGATTTTTAAGAACCCACGCCGCATCGCAAGCTAGTAAATACTCTTCTGAAGAAGAATGTTTAATAATTATAAAGCCACCATAAACTAAACTAAACTAAAGCAACCCATAAACTAAAACCAAAAAAAAAAAAAATAAAAAAAAGCAGCGGCGGCAACAATATGCATTAATGAAGGCTCTATCGTCTGCTGCTCAGCGGTCAAGCAAAACAACATCAGAAATCACATGAAGATTCTCTTCCTTTTGATGTGTTGTTTTTCAGACATAAATAGGGAAGTGGTGAAAAAGAAGAGACTCTTTTTGGGTTTTGCCTTTAGTTTTATATAAATATGCATGTGTGTATGTATGTATGTTTTTTTAAACAATTTTAAACAGGTCATATTTTTATATTTTAAATGGGTGTATAATTTCAACGTTTCTATGGCGGCATAATTTATTTAACATACGTTTTGGATTTTAATTTAAATTTTTGGATAGGTACACGCTCTCTTTTAAAGTTTTATAGGGTTTGTATTTTATATGCAACTCCTATATTGTATAACGGCCCTGCAAGCAATTTCTATCTAAATAGCCACTACATCGTTACTTCGTGGTGTTGAAAAGTATTAAAAATAATATCGAATTCTGATCTAAATAGTATCCCCAGTCGGGAAGGAATGTGCAACTACAGTGATACAACTAATAGAAACCTTTTTTTTAAATCGTGCTATTTTTTTCATCCCGATTAAGTTATCAAACTACCGATATTGATTATTGAGGGTGAGAGTACGTCTCGATCGCCATTTCGCTACTGCTTACTTAGTTCTTCAGGGAACTTTGCACAATTATTTTAAATAAACTAAAGATTTTTGTGCAAACAAACAAAGTTTAAGCAAAAAACAACAATAATCAACTATTGCTTAATTCACAAAACCCTTGTATCCGTATACACTGTGTATTGTTCAATTAAAATACAATAGTGTATGCTTGTTGTTGGAAATTTTCATATAAAATTTTAATACACCAATACACTTTTATTTTGTATGTTTTTGAAAAGTTGTATTGGTAATCGTGTTAACAACTACATGTAAATTCCATAGCACATTGAGAAGAAGAAAATAAACAAAAGACATTTGTATTGTTTAGCATATCAAAAGTATACTTTTTGCATAAAAAATTCAAAATTTTACTTTTTTCAGTCCTATTGTCCATTTTACTTCCTGAAAACCTTCTTCTGAATACTTATTTTCTTCTTCTTATTTGCTTTTTGACGTTTAATATACAAAATAAATTGATACAATAATACACTGCGTGTTCACAAGCACATAAACAGAAAGTGTATTCAATACAAAATACACCATACAAGATTTTGTGAATTAAGCAAATGATTTTATTTTTCTTTATCCACTGTACACGGCTGATTTTTTTTCGGCTTTTTTATACTGTTAAAAGATGATGAAAAATAAAATATCACAACACTACTCAGTATAATTTATTTTTGTTCTATGCGCGGAAACTCGCAAATTATTTAGCCTCTCTAAAAATGATTAAAATTTAGTATTCTGATAGTGTTGAATATGTGTCTGTTAAAGGTGTAAAAAGCTGGTCTTTAACAGCATCGAATGTATAACTTCTAAAAGTAACGGAGTTCTGATTTATCAAAACAGAAAATGTAAATTTTAACATAATAGAAAGGTTTATAGTTACAAAGCTAAAATTTAAATTTTAAGAATTTGCAAGACTAGAATACAAAATACGACAGGTAGAGATTAAGAGAATTCTGACCTTAAAATATATATTGTGTTTAAATTTAATAAATTACAACACACTTAACTTGCTTCAATAAATCTACTTAGAGCTACAAATATCTCTTTATTTTATTTTTTGTAATTTTTCTTAGCATATTTCACACGCATTTAACATAACCGAACACGGCACAAATCAAGCTAAATGAACTTCGTGTTTTTGTTTATCTGTTACATTAATTAATTCACTCTTAGTAGAGTCGAAGTTGTGACCTAAAAGAGATCAATATGCGATGCCCATGCAATTTGTTTTTGTACATTTTTGAGCAATTACCTTATTATCATCTGGCAGTTAAGAAAAAGTTGCTTTTAATATCTCAGATTTAAGGGGAACTGTTTTTGTATTAATATAACGGATCGATTTGTCCAGTTAAGTTCTGGTATAGACGAACTAGTTATTGTTAAAAGATCTAACTGCCATCCCTAAATTAGCGCGTAAAGCGCAAGATATCTGTCAAAATTTCTCATGTACATACAAAATGTATGAAGCATCCCTAAATAGCACGGCGTCAACGCTTAGCAATTGGAAAATCCAATTTTGACAGCGCGTAAGGTAATGCAGTTGCCTGCAAGCTACTGTTGTTTACATATTTTTTTGTAGTATTTAGAGAATGTTACAAAACAGTAATGACATTTTTGCTTTTTTCGGGCTTATATAGCATTTTTATCACTGTTTTGCGTTTATTCTATAGGTTTTTATTAAAAGTGATAGGTTAACATTACTGTTCACAACAAAACGTGGCCCTTTTATTTAGGTATGTCATTTCAGCGTAAAAGCCATGCGTTATTTTGCGTCGCGTCGTACGCGCTAATTTAGAGATGGCAGTTAATTCGACAATAATGTATTTTTTTTGTTGTAAAGTTGAGTATTTATTCTAAAGAAGTAACGAAGAAGTGTAGAAGAAGAAAAGTCATAATAGTTCTGTTCATTTACTTTACTAGCAGGAACTTGCAACGAGAAATGAACGCTTTACTAGCAAAAATTAGCAAAGAAAATTGTTGTGGCTTCGGAAATGATATGTAAGACGTAAAAACTGTACGGTATGCACACAAAATAGTACTTTTTTTAAAGCAAATGTACTACAGTGCAAAAATGTATAAAACAAAGACCACTGAAAGCCAGCAAACTGGTAACCACACGAAAAAAATTTAAAATAATACTTCAAGTACCAAGTTTGATTTGTACTTCCATAGCTAAATTAAAGAAAAATTTAAAAATTAATATTATGTTTATATTCTTTTAATTGTCAAATTTTGGCATTTTCTTTAATGTTACAAAAATTTCTTTTATCAGGCATTTTTAAAGTAAATTATTTTGTAAACAAAAGTAAGAAAAAGCTGTTTGGCTAATTCTTGCAAGTAAAAATTTTTTTTAGTAAGATTTTGCAAGATATTTTTTGTAGCTAATTTTTTTCTCTTTGTTTACACTCTCTCGTTAAAAATTTTTTGGATTAATGAACACTTTCCAGTAACAATTGTTACAAATTCGTAACAATTTTTAATAAATGAACAGACCTAATATAAGATAATTTATATGTTAGAATCCTAAATATTTGGATTTTATTTAAACTTGAGGTGTATTAAACATAACAACAGGATATAAAATATTTAGTGTGTGTAAAGAATAGTTTCAATAGGTAAAGGAGTATAAAAGAGTTAACGTAATACTTAATTATTAGAACACAATACTTAATGCTCTTATCATCGTCAAAGGTACACGCAATTGTTTTTTTTTTTACTAAACTACAGACAAAATATTTCTGACTTGTGTAGCTACTGAGACTTTTAACGAAAAAAGATAAAAAAACAAACGAAAAAGGGAGGAAATGCCTAAGGTGGATTTCGTGTCTTTCAATATGATGAACCCACAAATAAAAGACAAACTAAGATAAAGTGAAAAAAAGCGCGAAAAAGGTGCATTTTAGTATTTACAAATCAAATAAAAAGAAAACATTTTAAAGAAATTGCCAAAGTAAATTATTAAATAAACGAGGCAGATAGGAAATGAAGGGTTTAATATCCGTAAAAAAAATATAATTTCTGTTGTCATGCAAAAAAATAAAAGCAATATAAAACAATGAATCATTTACTGTAATTTCTAGGAAATTTTATTAAGGAACTTACACAGCCTATCGTCATTGTATAGTTTCGATGAAACTGAAAGTTATTTAAAAATTTGTAAATTAACATATCTCCTTCTGTCCTCTTTGCAAAATTTTAACTATAAATTTATAAAAAATAAAATTATTTGAAATGTTAATTAATTTAAAAGCATTAAAAAGAAATAAAACTAAATTTAACTAATTGTAGTAACTCTCTAAGCTAAAACACCCTGGTAACAAAACAAATAATATTGTATTCATATTGTATACGTTTTGCTGTTAAAACAGGTTGATCATAAACAGACATTGATCTGATCACCTACAAACAACTAAATATCGTACAACTGCAACAACAACAACTATAAGAAGAAGAAGAAAAAAAAAAAGAATTCCCCCATTAAAACATTTCATTCATTTCTCAGTGATGCACTTTCGTTAGTCATCCACTAAAGTACAGAGCATATCGGCTAACAGAGTCAGCAGCAGCCAGCAGCCAACAGGCAAAAAAAAAAAAAAAATCAATTTAAAACCTGTTTTAACTGAATGTAAATAGAGAGCTGTGAAGTTGAATATTGAAGAGGGATTATTGATATTTCCTATAACAAATATCAGGCCAAATTAGAGTTACCAGACTCAGATTTAAAATATGAATTTCTATTACGAAGCAGTTACATGCCAAGAAGTAAAAAAGACATTCAATTTAAAGTAAATTTCTTTAGAAAATATTAAACAAAAACAGTAACTGACAAATATTTAAACAATCCATCATTTAGTTTATTTGATTGGTTAAGGAAAATTGCTTTTAAGCAAAATGAAAAAAACGTCCGGTTATTAAGATATTTTTCTGATGCAAAGTCAAAAAATGTAGAGCAGACTCACGTCACATTGCACACAGCGTCCGAAAACATAAAAAATTATATTCTATTAACTTTCCATGGCTAAAATGCACGATTTGAATTTAGAATTGCTGCTGTCTCTGCTTATTTTTTAAGCTTGACTCTCAGCAACTTTTAGATTAAAAAATAAACAAATAGAAGAACCAAGAAATTCGCAAGAAAAACATTTTTGAAGGAAAATTTGTGAAGATCAAATCTTTGTAGAGCTACGATGTAAGGAAATTATATTAAAATACAGTTATGTTAAAAAATAAGTAAGTTATGAGGGTGGGTGTTTGTCTGCCTTGAAGGTCTGTTCTTTGGCCAAAAACCAGAAAAAAGGCTGGATATTCAAAAGCCTTTTTGTCCTCTCTTGTAATTTGTAAAAACTAAAAATAAAGTGCTCGTGTTAACTAAAACGAACGAATAAGGATTACCTATTGATAGAATTAAATTTCAAGATTTGATAAACTGTTGTATTGTTTAAAGTTGAATTGATCGTTCAATTTAGAGGTGGACCTCTCAGGATTGGAGATTTGAATTTATAAAGGAGCTCTATTTTTTTATTTATAAGTAAAAGACGTTGAAGAGCTGAACAAGAATATCTCTCTCGGCAGAAAGCCGAAAAATTCCTGGGATATAAACCAAATACCATCACGCAGATATCTAGAAATTCTAAAATTTATCTGCCCAAGAAGTTAATCAAGGAAGGCAAAATTTTAAATTTGTGTTCAAAAGAGGTTAAAGCGTTGGCACGCATTATAAACTGTCTACCATACGAGAAGAAAATACATGGTTGAGGTAACCATAATATAAGAGCTACATATGATTAAATAATTTGATTGTAAGCAAAACATAGTAATGTTACATTTAATAAAAATATAGTGTTGAAATCATTTAGTTGTCTTTCTTACAATTTTTACTATATTGATTTTTTGTATATTGATTTTGATTTTTTAATTTTTTATAATCGACAGCTAGTAGAAAAAAATCACTAAACTGATAGAAAACCATTCTTTCAAGTTCAGAAGGAAATAATTTTAAAAGCAAACATTATTCGTTTTCTCTTAATCCTACTTTGATTAATAATGATTATATTATGGTTAAATATATTATATTATTTTTAATAATTTATAAAACTGTAGTATAAAATGTTTATCGTGACTAAAGTCCCAAATCACTACAGTCGAGAGAGTAGAGTTCATAAAAACTCAAATTACTTATCAGATACTAGAAAGCGGAACAACGGGGTCTACTTTACATACAAAAAAGAGAAACCCAGAGGGTTACAAACACAAAAGGCAAAAACGAAACTCCTTAGCTATTGCTACACTATCTGTCCGTCAGCCACAGGCCACTTTTTTTAGGAATCGCAATAGCTGGACACTACGAATATCTCTACAGAGAAGTCATTTTGAGGTCGTTAATTTTAACAAATAAAGAACATAAACTGAAGTCTGAAAGGATGACCTTATAGAATACCTGATAAAAAAATGAAATGATTTAAGTGTGGTACAGGACACTTTGTGTGTAAGTCCAAATCTCACTTAGATGATTTATAGAATTTATAAACATAATAGCTTTTCGCGGTGTGCTTTACAATCCCAAGTCAGTTTTTACATGAATTCCTTATGACTATTGGACCTTATTGATGAGGACTTTAAATATCTTTTAAAATACTTTTTGTTAAAATCAAATAAGCGCGTTTTTCCTCTCTTCCACTTACTGCCCCTGTTTTAAAATTTATTAAAATCAGGGCAGCCGTAAATGCCCGTTATCCCCTTTTTCCTCTGGGTCCTCGCTTTGGAAACAGACATTGCGTATTAATCGTTATACTTTGGGACATCTTCTTAATTCGAGCATCCTATAGATGCCTTTGTGGTTTGTATGGTGTACATAATTGTCGGTCTAAACAAGCCATCCGTTGAACTGTGCATAGATTTCGTACCACATACTCTCTAGAGCACGTAATAATACCAACACGTTTAAGTGATGTGCGTACTGAAGAGAATATCGCTGCTGTAAACAAAAGTATAGAAGAAGATTCAAATTTATTGATTCGTTGTCAATCGCAGGAACTGACGCTCTGTCTGTCCACTACGTGGAAAATTTTTTGCAAAGATTTTGGTTTACACCCCTATAAGATCTAACTAGTACAGGAATTAAAGCCACGAGACTATTATATGCGTCATTCCTTCGCCGATTGAGCTCTAGAGCAGTAAGTAACTGTCCCGGGTTTGTTAATAAGAAAAATTACCGCATACGGAGTGAGACCAATCCACAACATACCATACTCTAGTGATTCCATTGCATATAGAAAAATGCACCGTTTGGTGTGGTTTTTACGCTGCTGGCATCATCGGACCTTATTTCTTCAAAAATGATACCGGATCTCACGTTACGGTCAATGGAGATCGTTACCGCACGAACGAAATGTGGTTTTAACAAGATGGCGTTATATGCCATACGGCGATAAGTTGATGTCGAGAAATGGACGTGTCAATTGGCCTCCAAGGTCGTGCGATTTTACACCTCTCGATTATTTCCTGTGGGGCCACGTGAAGTCACTGGTTTATGCTGATAAACCAGCAACAATTGAAGCTTTGGAGGCCAACATTGTTCGTGTTATTCGTAAAATACGGCCAGCAGTACTTGAAAAAGTGACTCAAAATTGGACGTCCAGAATGCGCTTCGTCATGATCAGGCGCGATGGTCATATGTCCGAAATCATTTTTAAATATTAATGCCATATTCTGGTCTTTCGTATAAAAATTTTTCTTTATTACAATTTAAGTTTTTGTGTTATTTTTAACAATTAAAAGTTCCATCGGGTTCCATAAAGAGATAAATTAGAAAAATTTAGATTTAGATATTTGTGGTAATTAAATAAAAACTATGTACAAAAAAAGACACCAAATAATATTCTTTGTTTTTATAGATTCATAATGTGTGGAGAATTTCATAATATTCTTAATAATATTAGAAAACCTGGTCACTCTGTATTGAAAGTGTACTCAATGCCATAATAAATTAATAACTGATGATGCATTTCTTAATGTTGAAGATCTTGTTGATGACGTCTCTTTTTTATAACTGCAGTTACTTAAATGCAATGGCAAAATTATGCCTTCATGCAATTGGATATGACTAACTTGTTGTTGTTATTGCTGCCACATTTCATATCATCTTTTCTTATCCTTTTTATATACGAGCAAAATACAAAAAAAAAAACGAATAAAACTTAAAGTGTAACAATGATATAATGCCTTTTGGCCAACTAAAAAAAAAGAAGGTCAAATAGCTGACCAGAGAAGAATGAGAAAAAAAACCAACTGCAAAATAAAAAAAAATTAAACCCTGTTAACCAACAAGTTTATAATGATAAAAAAAACAAAATAATTGCAAACAAAGAAAACGAAGAGTGAGTGTAACTCTTTACCATGAATAACTATTATGTGGAGTAAGAGTATGTGGTGGTAGTGTGATGGTAATACTTGCATCCAATTCCATTTATTTAAAGCTACACAATATCCATCCAAAGTGTATGAATGTAAGTAATTGTGGGAAGTTTCAAGGATTTCATATTTGCTAAAGTGTTAAAATTTTTAATTTTTTTTTGTATTTTTACAACTTTACCCGTTCTTCATTCCATCTTTACCACCATCATCATCACTTGCGTCAACATGATCTTTTTTTTCACTATTAAGGTTTCCTTGGTTTGTGTTATTTTTCTGTTTAATTTAAACAGTTCGGAAAAAAACTGCATTATTCGAAAGGCGTTAGGTTACATTTAATGCGAGTTCGGCCATGGGGTGGAGTTGAATATCATACTGTAACGATTATTTTTATACTTTTGACCATATTTTAAGGCAACAAGTGTAATTTACACATATATTTTTTTCGAAATGGTTTTTAGAGAAAACAAAATTGTTTTTTTTTTACTCAATTATCGTTGTATAAGATTTCCTTAAGAAATGATTTTATATGACAGAGTTGTTTATGGTTATGTTTCCTTAAAGTTAGAGTTTCTTTTGATTGTAAATGGCAGGACGTTCTTTTTTACACCTTTGTGGCCCTTTTTATTTGTTTTATATTTTTTCTTCTTCTGTACCTCTGCCTACATTTGTATCCACTTTCCTTGTTTTTTTTTTTTTTTTTGGCTTAACGTGCTTTTTTTTAACGCTGACATTCATATGTGTTACTTTTGCGTGATTCGAGCTACTCGGTGGCTTGTTTAGCAAAATTGGGCCTTTAACTCACACCACAATATGCTGAGGCTCCCATGAGGCCTGAACTCTTAATCTCCTGTTTTATTAATTAGATCGTTTTCACTAACTGAGCCACGACTGCCGTACACTGCTTTTATGCTACTATTTCTCTCGCTAACTAAGGATTTTTCTTGTTTTATCATACGACTTAATCATCTCATCTGTTTTCCTTATTTTATTACCATATATTGCACAGTGGTTTGAACAAGATTTATTATGGACAAAATTTGATATCTCATAAACCACTACAAATATTTTCATTAATTTTTACAGAGGCAAATCAGAAGTGTTTCACTTTCTGGTCGGCCTCCTAGAGTAAAGGGAAGCTTTAGAGTAGTTTTACCCTTGTGGTGAAGGGTATAAAATGAAAAAAAAAAATTATATTAAAAAAGGGATATTTGAAAATTGTACTGCGCAGATTGGGCTGTATATTTGTATTAGTTTATTGTTCATGTTTTGCACACTGTAGTTAATCATAAATGTAGCTGGAAGAAATAAGAAATACAAATATTAGCCAACACTCGTTTTATTAATTTAAAATCTGACAGAATTCTGTCTTACTTTAAAAATGTTATAAAGGGCATCGAATTCTTTTTATACCCTTCACCACAAAATGTGAAAAAAGAGCATAACCACGTTTGTCATTACGTTTGTAATTTCTACAATATCCATTTCCGATTCCATTTAAAGAGATCTTTAAGAAAATACTATTTTTTTTAATGGTTAACCCATTAAGAGCCGATGAAATTTTTTTAAAACTGCATATCGTACTTAATTTTTTTTCTTTCTTATTTTTTTATCTCTGTCACCGCAATATTTTTTTTTTATTGAAGTTACTTCACTAAACTATATTTACATACATGGTGAAGTGTTTAAGTGTTCACTTTATGGCAAATTAAAAATATCTTGAGCAGTTTTGTGACTGCTTTACTTTTTTTGGCACTTTTTCAGTTTGAACTCTATTTTTTCGCGAAAGGAAATTTTTGAAGAATGGGTATAAACTCCCACAATACATCACAAATATGCCTTGTTGACAATAATAATGACTAGGTTTGATCTATGCAAAAAAAAATTAAGGAAAAGTGGCTGAAAAACAAAAAATATTTAACAAACTGCCATCCCTAAATTAGCGCGTAAAGCGCAAGATATCTGTCAAAATTTCTCATGTACATACAAAATGTATGAAGCATCCCTAAATAGCACGGCGTCAACGCTTAGCAATTGGTAAATCAAATTTTGACAGCGCGTAAGGTAATGAAGTTGCCTGCAAGCTACTCTTGTTTACATATTTTTTGTAGTATTTAGAGAAAGTTATAAAACAGTAATGACATTTTAGCTTTATTCGGGCTTATCTAGCGTTTTTATCACTGTTTTGCATTATTACATTACTATTCACAACAAAACGTTGCGCTTTTATTCAGGTATGTCATTTCAGCGTAAAAGCCATGCGTTATTTTGCGTCGCGTCTTACGCGCTAATTTAGGTATGGCTGAAAGATTTCGATATGAGATGAGGTTGCTTGTAGACGTGCCAACACAACAAGAAGGTAAAACGAATGTTGGTAATACTACTAGATGGTTCTTTACAGCAGCAGAACAGTTCAGAAATCAGTGGTGTAAATAAATAATTAATTGAATGGTTTCATATTATTTTGGAAATTTTAGCTTTTAGTTGTCCTATTGATGTAGATGCATGTTGTAAAATGCTAGCGTCCATAAAAACCTTTTTCATGGAAAAGAGACAATAATGTCATACATCCTTCCTAAAGTACAGATGTAAGAAAAATCTTAAGAAACAAAAATTAAGATACAAGGAAATTTAGAAATAAGCTTGCAAATAAAGTATTGAGAATAGACTTAAATACAGATCTTTTTATTGGACTCTTAATTTCTTAAAACCCTTTAATTGCAAGTTTGCGTCACACTCTTTCGAGTTCGAGAAATAATTTTTAGCGCTGCATGTAGTCGAGGTGGTAAGCACACTGACTACAAATCTGGTTGGCCAGGGTTCAACCCCTGCGACAACCAAAAAATAAAAATGTGTTTCTCTGTTTAATGGTATAAATACATATTCAGAATTAACATTAAAAAAAAACATGCAGCCTCCTTCTTCGGTACTTCTTCATAGCATATTCGCCGGCGAAGTAAAATAACTAATAAATTGGCTATACTTTCACCATCTGTTCTTTTCTCTCCTCTATCCTTTCCTAAAAGAATGTAGCATGGTTACACACTGATTAAAATAGGCATTGTTGCCTGAAGTGTTACTTCTCCTTTAAAAAAAAGTAAATAATTTGAAATCCTATGTGTGAACTGAATTTTATTTAATTCATACGCAAAAAGTGAACCCAATGCGATTTTTGAATTTTGTCTAGTTAAATTTGCGATTTACTACACTGTGCCTTAGTAAACTTTTATAATCCTATATTTATCATATGGCTCAACTCCAAACGCTGCAGAAAAAATTTAAAATCGAGTATTTAGAAGAAAAAATGTTTCAGATCTCCGAAACTGTCAAGTCTGTGAAAAGACTTAACATGAAATCTGTTGGGCAGTACTAGGACTTTACATTAACACCTATTGTGCCTGTTAGATGAAAGGGCATCGCTTTTAAAAGTTCATTTAATGTGGGTTGGTCGTATCAAATGACCACGCTCCTTCTAGGTCCACGTATTGAAAAAGACTATTAGAACTATTTTATAAAAATTATTTATATTAAAAATTTCACTGAAACCAGTTTAGTTGCTTGCAATCGCCAGTTTTTTCTCCTTATCTTCGTTGTGGGATGAATTTGGAAATCAGAATAAAGATCCATTTTTATTTCAAATTTAACTAAAATTAGTTCAGCCGCTTTACCGTGCTTAGCGTATAATAAGCAAAATTAAAAAGATATTAATAATACATTTACAAATATTATATTAGATTTGAATTTTCCACTTGTCGAATAGAGCGTATCGTACCTAAGTCGCAAGTAATTGGCTTTCTCTTTGAACTTAAGTGATTTCTAACTGTCGATTGGTCCTTTTATATGTTTTTTTACGAAAACTAGGTTCCGCTTATACGCATTCATTTTATTTCACCTTGGATTCCTTACCGATTCCATGTTAACATATAATGATTGCCACAGCATTCCTGGTATTTTGAAGCTTCGTTTAAGCCTGCTTAAAAATAGCTGTATGCTGCTGTCATTTAGGATTTACGAGGGCTGCTATATATATTTCTAGCCTGGCAACACTGAGTGCTGCCAAGTGCAATCTGACATTTCCATTGGAAAGTTTGTCATTTTTAAGCATGATCGTACTCAAAACGTTTTGACGTACGACCATTATTTGTGTTGTTTACAGTGACTTGAAAAAATTAATATAGAAAATAAATGGAATCAACTCGTGAACATTTTCGTGCCATCATTTTTCACAACTTTCGACGTGCATTGATAAACTTAAATCTTTGTATGGCGATGAAGCACCATCCTATAGCACTGTGAAAAATTGGTATAATGAATTTAATCGTGGCCGAAGCTCGCTCAAAGACGAATTCCGTGAAGGTCGTCCAAAAACGGCTGTTGTGCCAGAGAACATTGATGCCGTGCGTGAACTCATAATGCAGGATCGACATGCGACATACCGAGAGATAGAGACATCCTTGGACATTTCTTCCACCAGCATACATTCGATACTGCATGAACACCTGGCAGTAAAAAAGGCTTGTTCTCGTTGAATCCCGCACAATTTGAAAGTCGTTAAAAAAAAGGCTCGTGTCGATTGGTGCAAAGAAATGTTGCAAAAATACGATTGCGGTGCTTCAAAAGACGTTTATAAGATCGTCACAGGTGACAAATCATGGATCTATGCGTATAAGCCCGAAACGAAACAACAATCGACCGTGTGGGTCTTCAAAGACGAGCAAAATCCAACGAAAGTTGTTCGTGGAAGAAGCACTTCAAAGCAAATGGTCGCCAGTTTCTTCGGCAAAACTGGTCATGTGGCGACTGTTCCGCTTGAGCAACGTAGGACGGTTACTTCTGAGTGGTACACTACAATTTGTTTGCCTGAAGTCATCGGAGAAATTCGAAAAACCAACAAGAGAAGACGAATCATTGTTCACCATGACAATGCGAGCTCTCACATTTCGGCTCAAACCAGAGCGTTTTTGACCGGCCAAAACGTCGAATTAATGGGTCATCCCGTACAGCCCTGACTTGGCAACTAATGACTTCTTCTTGTTTCCGCACATCAAGAAAAAAATGCGGGGTCAACGATTTTCGTCGCCAGAAGAAACTGTTGAAGTGTTCAAAAATCATGTTTTAGAGGTGTCTCAATCGGAGTGGAAAAAGTGCTTCGACAACTGGTTTGAGCGCATGCAAAAGTGTATAAATCATGCTGGAGAATACTTTGAAAAACAATAAAACCATTTTTGATTATAAATATTCGCATTTTCACTATTAGGCCAGAAATATATAGAGCAGCCCTCGTATACAGTTAAGACATTTGAAGTTTAAGAATTTCATTACAACTCCCAATCCAAAGACGTATTCTCTTTTTTAACATGTCATCTGAAGCGATATTTCCCCCCAGTCTTAAATCTTTTATCAAAACACATTTTATAAAAATTAAAACATAACAAACAACCAAATTTAAGAAAACTTTTACTGGCTATCCTGTACTATACCAATTGGTAAGCCAACGTAACTCAAAAGCTCAAGAATTTTTTTAAAATTATTTACTTGATCTTCATTACAACCAAACAAACATTAAATTTTCGAACTATATTCAGTCAAGTGCTAAATGTAAGAAATATTTATTGTAGTGGATACAATTATTAGCGTTCGTTTCTCTAGTGTTCAATATTCTCGCAATAAAACCTAAATTAGCGTGGCTGCGTTGGTAGAGGTGTCTGGTTTGCTGTAAAACAGAAGATCGTGAGTTTATGAGTTCGAGCCTACCATCGAACATGTGTGCAGATCAGAAATAATTATTTTAGTATAAAGGCAATTAAATGGAAGATAACTGTACAAGTCTACCGAAAAAAAACATGACATTTATTGTATGAAGCCATGACAGATAAGTGTCAAGGGGCCTTTTATAATAAAGAGGAAGAGCTCTATCTGGCTGTTAGTGTAGGGAAGTAACAGCACAACAACAGTGTAAAACAGATGGTGTTGTGGCTGTTGGATAAAAGAAGGCTGACAGGCTTGGAAAGTGGTCTGTGGATGTCTTATTTTACTAAACAAGCCATCGATTGACTTGTGTTTCGCCGGAGTATCACAGAGGTGTAGCATGAATAGCTGTATTTAGAATAACACATATTTAGTTAGCAAGAGACCGCAGGATCAAGTAAAGCCAGGACCACAGAGTAAGAAATATAGAATTGAGAATGTACCACAATGGTAACTTCAATTAAAAATAATCTGTAGGTTTGTCTAAAAAAAAAAACGTAACATTATGTTTCGGGTTAAGATATTGAAATGCCTTTCAAGTTTCTTTAGGAGCTTTGTTGCATGTTTCACTACTAGGGCTTTTATCAGTAGCATATTTAGGTATTTTTGGAGGTGAAAAAGAAGCATTAATTTCATTGATTTTGAACTTCTTCCATAGCTGCATTCCATAATACTATTTAGGTTTCAAAATCGCAATATACAGTAGAATTTTGCAGTCTAGACTAAATATAAAGTTAATGCTTTTATGGCTATTTGCTTTTGCTTCTGGTTTCTATATGACTTAGAATGGTCATATAGAAAACCTTCCAGCTTAAACTCCTATCAAAATATTTACCGAGTCATTTGACTATAGCGATTTGAGATATTATTTGGTTATTTATTCGAATAGGAGAACATAGGTCTCTCCCCCAAGTAAAAAAAATAAACTAGAAGGTATCGGTATATGCTATTCTGTGGGCTTTTGTGAATGCTTAGAAAAGTTTTGTGGTGCCCAAATGTTGTTTGTGTAGACACGAATGCTAGTTGGCATGTGGAATGTATACAGAGAGTATAAAACAGGTTTCAACGTACTTCTTTTCGAAAGAAGAAAGAAGCTTAGAAATCTTCTTTAAGTATAAACTTAAGACCAGTTAAATATCCTTATTGTAGCTAATAGATGAATTTGAAAAGGTTTAGGTTTAATTTATACAATAAGAATTGGTGTACGATCACGCACTCTTTTCAGCGAGCATTAGCGTTCCTAAATAATTTTCTAGAGGGGATTGTAGTCCTTAAACGAAGAGAAAAACTGTCATATGTATTAGTAATTCATGAGAATAAAAATTCTGAAGGATACTAGGCCCTTTTCAGACGGGTCTGGGGACTAAAAATTACTCAAAACCTTAATTACCCTTTCTAAACAATTATTATAAATAATGTTTGTTATTTAAAATAATTTTAAATTTATATATGTATGTAGCTATTTAAAATAATTAGCACTTGCTTTCCTTTTTTTCTGTTTAATTATTTATTAACATAAATTTTTTATTCTCAAATATTTAATATTCTTTTCAATTCTCTTAAAGCCTTTAAAAATCTATTAACTCTTCATTAATAGAATTGATTTATTTTTCACAGAAAAATACCAAAATATATTCATGTGTATGATTGTATGTGTGTATGTATATACAAAATTCTAACTGTGTTGTGGCCCTGCACCCCCTTTCCACCAACACACACACACATCATTTTTCTAAGGAAATGATAAAAAGAAAATGCAACAGAGGTTTTATTGTGGCAGAGAGCATAAAAATTAATCTAAGGATGAGTGTGAGAGAATACATAAGTAGAGAGAAAGAGAGAGAGAGAGAGGGAAATATTGTGTTTGTAAAATTAAAAGTTGAGTAAAGAAGGACCTGTTTGGCATGCAATTTGCATATGAATGCCTGTATGTGTGTGTTTTTTTGTGTAAATTCAGTTAAGTGAGAGTAAGAGAGAGAGCGTAAATATAAAATAAATCATTCTATTTTGTTGTGTTTATAATATTTAGTGCATAGGAATTATTGTGTTTATTTAATGTTTTTTTTCTATATGTTTATATGTATTGAAATGTGTACGTGTTTTGTTAATTTGTATAAATCAAAAAATTGTTATAGACACAAAACTCTTTATTTATCAAATGGAATACAAATGCAATAAAATACAAAACATACATATGAAAATCAAACAATTTTCTATGCTCCCACACTTCTGCACCCTTGAAATATCTAGCCAGCACTGACTGGGTTTTTCCTTTTCATTTAAGGCTTTGGAAATGTTAATGTTTGTTTGTATATTTCTATGTATTGTTATATAAATTTTTTTTATTTACAATTGTAAAATATAAATTTTTATAGACAGTTTTGAGACATTTGGAGTATGAGAGTAAAAATTGTTGTTGGTCATATGTGCGTGTATTCGAATGTAGATTTCATTTAGGATACTCTGAGTGTATGAGTTTGGGGGACATTTGCTTAACAGTTTTTTGTTCTCAAAGGTGGGTTTAAGCGCCTGCTCCTAAAAATTGGAAAATTGTATATTTTTTCAACCCAATAATGTGATGTTGTAATACCTAAACTTTTACACAAGCCCTGTATGTTGTTAAGGGAAAATGCATTTTTTTTTTGCATTTTTCTCGTTTCCCCCCAGCAGGTATGAGTAATACTCATTCCACTTCTTTACTTCAAATTGTGAAAAATCAATAACATTTTTAGTTTTTTTTTTTGTTAATTTTCAAATAAAACGTTAAATTTTGTTTAGAGTTTTTTAAAATTAAACTTACCTTTAAAGCAAACATTTTAAATTTGTAGCAATTTTTTTTACACTAATGAAATTAAATAGATTATTTTATTTATTTTTTTTTTTTGTTAAATTTTAAATTTTTTATAAAAATTATTTATATTTTATTTTTCTTGTGTTTTCCACTTTTTCTATAATTTTTTTTATACATTTTCTTGCAGTTTTTTCTTTCGATTTAATTAAGACATTTTCTTATTAGCATTTAAATACTTGATTTTGTTTCTATACAAATTAAAAGTTTCCCGCGCCTCCCTAACGTTTAGGAAGGGAGACGTTTAGTTGTGTTTTTGTATAGACAATTTTATTCACTTTTTCCATTCATTTGTTTGTGTATTGATATAAAAATGTTTTATTTATTATGTAGTAGTTTTAACCGTGTCCGTCTATGCCAATTGCCAATTCACTAATAAATTCTGCGTAACAATATAAAATGTAAATTGTATCCTTAATATCGAGTGTTTTTCCCCCAAAGAAAAAAGAAAAACAGGCAACAGCAGCAACAACATGTAATCAAATAGAGCTGTGATGTGAGAGTGTCTGTGATGATTTGTTAGTAAATAAAATTTTTTACTCTTTGCGCTGGCGTCATAACAAAAACATTTACTCAAACTCCCCAAAAAATCCATCATGCCGTGCCAAAAAAAGCAAAACCCCTTTACTATGACTCCAAATAGCTGAGGCTAATTAAATGCTGTTTATTTGGCGCTCTAAGCGATTTTTAATTGAATTTTTCAATTAACAATGAAGTCTTGTATTGGAAGTAATTTCGTTTTTCTACTTATAAAGTAGAATGAAGTTTGTAAAAAGAAAATACTTTTAACAGGTTTTCTAATGAACACTTTTGTGTGCAGTTTTGCAATAAAATTAATAACATTTTTAAAACTTAAAGCTTAATTTAAGCATCAGAGGGCAGGCGTTCGAAATATTCAGAACATCAACCCTATTACTTTTTAATGTTGGTATTTCATAAAAACTAAAAGTCTCCGATAATTTACAGTAAATACATCAACCATTTTAACATCATATAACAGCAGCAGGACATTTTAAACCTGCAATCGGCTTTCTAGTTTGAAAATAGCTGCTGAAGGTTCGAATAATTGGTTAGTTTTTGTCTTTAATATTCCTTAACAGGGAAAAATTTAAATTAAATTTTTAAATTTTAGAAATTGGTTTAAGTCATTGATATTTTTTTATTCAATAAAAACCCATAATTCCGCTAGAAATTTTCGAAAAATGGCACAAAAGTTCGTTTTTATAAATAAAGTCGCACCAAATAAGTCGTTGTAGAAAATAAAAGCAGATAATGCACAAAACTTGCTTTGTCTTTTCGTCTTGCTTAAGCCATTTATATATGAGTTCCCTTTCACTGGAATAATACCGTGAAGTATAACGCTTCTTGTAAGAATATTTAGCGTTTTTGTAATTATCCTACTCGACTGTGACCAAATATTTTAATAGTTTTATTTTATATCTAATTTCTAGCTTGGCTTTTGTTGATTTATTAGTATGAAAACTAATTTAGCAAATTAAAAGATTAATTGCCAAAGATATTTCTAAGTTTAAATCACTCGTTTCAAAAGATTTTATTCTTTACTTTTGAATAAATATTGTTAAAAGCCGTCTTCATGTCAATGTTGCAAAAAAAGTATAAGGAAGTTCCAAAATAAAAGGTTTATAGCCAAATTGCTTTTCATATAAGGATAACCATGCCAGCCTACTAGATGGATCCTTGTCTTCTCAAAGATATCTAGTAACAAATATAAAAAAGGAATATGCAACTTTGCAATAGATTGATAACAAAATTTGTTGTTGTGGATAAACTCACAAAAAGGGGAAGAAGTCACAACAACATAAAATCAAGCGAAAAATTTTTTGAGTTTAAAGCAGATAATGCACAAAACTTGCTTTGTCTTTTCGTCTTGCTTAAGCCATTTATATATGAGCTTCCATTCACTGGAATAATACCGTGAAGTATAACGTTTCTTGTAAGAATATTTAGCGTTTTTGTAATTTTCCTACTCGACTGGGACCAAATATTTTAATAGTTTTATTTTATATCTAATTTCTAGCTTGGTTTTTGTTGATTTATTAGTATGAAAACATTAGCAAATTAAAAGATTAATTGTCAGTGTTTTTTCAAAGTTTAAATCACTCGTTTCAAAAGATTTTAACTCTTTACTTTTGAATAAATATTGTTTAAAGCTGTCTTCATGTCAATGTTGCAAAAAAAAGTACAAGGCAGTTCCAAAATAAAAGGTTTGTACCTAAATTGCTTTTCTTATTAGGATAACCATTAAAGTTGTGTCTGGTTGTTCATATCAGTGACCGCTCTTTTTCGGTAACATATTAAAGACTGAGCCGTTCGTTCAATCCATTCAATCGCTCAATTTTAATAACAATCCTTATTGTATGTGGTTTCTTGTCTTTTTATCAAAACCACACCGAGGTGAAACCCTTGACACAGAAAATAATATAATCAGATTTTTTATACGTTCTCAAATATAACGCTTTTTACAATGAAGAAAACACAAAGCACAAAAAGTTTTTTCCACAAAAGTAGCATTTATTTTTCGTGAAATTAAATTGTTTAATTGTTTATTTTGTATAAAAAACCTGTTGAGTTTTTATTGTCTGCTTGCTTTGTTGATTCAAGGTACATGGTTCTCATTTAATCAACTTGGTAATAAATATAAGGCTTACTAGTTTTGAATATAAAATTTGGGTAAAATCCACTGATGACCTATATGAGCAGTAGCGAAATGGCCATAGAGATATGCTTTCTCCGGAGTAATATATTTAATTTTTTGTAGTTTTAAATGAGAATATTATGAAATATTTATATTTGAAGGAATCAAGCACGATTAAAGTAAATTATTACTTCAAAATGTGGTATACTGGGACTTTAAGAGATAATTCTGGCATATGCATGTGAAAACGACCTTAAATCTGCAGTGTTTTTTAAACACAGAAATTGTGATCTGTGGCAGAAATGCACCATAATTGTTTGTGTTAACACACTAATTATAACAAAATTTAGATTTTCTGCATCCTCTATAAAATGCAAACAAATTTCGTTCTTTTCTCTGTGTAATTTCTTTAGTTTATTTAAAACTACTTTTTTTTATTAATTTTAATATTACAATTTTTTCATAAAAAAAAACTCTATATCAAAAAACTAAACTTTTTGAAAAACATAAGCACATACATACATATTAAAACACAAAAACTCAACTGAAATTAAAGAACATGATATTAAAATGAGAAGTAACACCTGAACGAAAGGTACCGGTTAAATGTCTGGCTCATTCCGTTCACTTAAATCATTCGTTCAATTTAACCCGTACACTATTAAACGAAAAGTCCTCAGTTAAATGACCGGATCATTCCGTTCACGAACAACACAGTTCTAATAACCATGGCCTACCAAATGGATCCTTGTCTTCTCAAAGATATCTAGTAGCAAATATAAAAAAAGGAATGTGCAATTTTGCAATAGGTTGATAACAAAATTTGTTGTTGTAGATAAACTCACAAAGAGGTCAAGTCGTAAAATTTTCTGAGTTTTTTTTTGTGATAAGAGTTACTTCATTGTTGAATTTTTTGTAGTGAAGGGTATATAAATAATGTTGCTAGAGTTGTACACTATTTATTTTGCGAAAAGTTACGACATGTTTTCGGTTACATATTTATTAAGAGCAAAATGTTTCTGACAACAAAAGTTTCCCAACGGCAACGGCAACTATCTTCTAAGACGTGGGGTAGGTACAACTAAAGGGTCATCCAAATGTAACGCCTAGATGTCAGCACTATATCATTTTTACACGTGACATCTTTTCAAATGATATAAGCCATTTTGTTTTATTAGAAGGTAGTACAGTTTTAACCATGGACAGGTACACATTGCAAAAACGCGGGCACATCATTCAAAGTTATTATGCAAATGGGCGTTCTTTGAAGCAAAATTTTGTTTAGTGACGAAGCAAAATTGTCGTATCTGGGGTGATGAAAATCCTCGTGTTATTCATGAAAAATCTCTACGCCCACAAAAAGTTACTGTTTGGTGTGCATTTTGGGCAAATGGAATCATTGGGCCATTTTTCTTCGAAGATGATGCTGGAAATGCTGTTACTGTTAATGCTGAGCGATACCAATCAATGTTGAGAGACTTTTTATGGACACAGTTGAATCATATTGATGTGTCTGAGGTCTATTTCCAGCAAGACGGTGCTTCATGTCACAACTTGAGAAAACATTACGCTTTTGCGATCAAAATTTCCTTAACGTGTAATTTCACGAAATGCAGATTTCAATTGGCCTCCAAGTTCATGTGATCTAACACCATTAGATTTTTTTGTGGGGTTTTTTGAAAAATCGAGTGTATGCTAACAAGCAACAAACACTCAATGATCTAAAGAACAACATTCAAGTTGCAATTCGTGAAATAACACCAGCAACATGTCGGAAAGTCATTGAAAATTTCGATATTCGGATTGATGTCTGCAGATGCAGTCATGGTGAACATTTGAATGATATTCTATTCCACTTATAATTGTAATGTATTATACTTTTAATAAAAAAAACAGCTTGAAAAAATTGCAAATAGTTTGTGTTTTATTTCAAAGAAACATGTAGGCGCGTTTTTTGGATGGCCTTTTAGATAAACAAATTTTTGATAAATAACTTATATATTTGGTTCGGCTTAAGGTCGTTGTGGATAATTAAAACACTTTATTAATGTTCTTTAATTTTAATTTTTATTCCCAATATTTTGAATAGCTTCGCTATTCATCTTCAGGGGAAAATTTTTAAATTAAAAAGAATTAAATTAAAGGTACTGATTTAATAAAGGGCGCGTACATTTTGCACAGTAAACACTTATCTATTTTGCAAATTTAAACAGAGTACTTAGTTTAAAGCCTTTGATTCCGTGAAAATATTTGTTATATTCCTTTAAAATTGTGAATAAAATTGTTAACTATTCTGAGTGAGTGACTTTACGACGTCACCCAATGACAGTCAATGTAGTTAGACCAATTACTCGTTCTAAATTACTTTCTGAACTCTCTTTAACTATTTGTAATTGAAAATATAGCTGGCATAATTAATCTGTGTTCAGAATGGTTTATGGGAAACATGTAGTAGACACTTTTGCTGGGATGCTTTTTGAGTTTCAGTATGCGCGTCTTAATAAAAAGTTTTATGGGTTAGTGAAATGACACGTAGTTATAACAGAAAATAAAACTACAGATAAAAAAGGACTCTGATTTGAATTATTTTTGGGTTGAAAGTAAGAACCGCACTGGGTAAGACTGGATGTCTGAAGACAGTCACTTGTAGGAGAGCTTATATGAGGCAAGAAACTTAACACCTTAGCTGGTCGAATGACACGATAAAATGAAATATTGTGTGATAACAGCAAGCAATGCGCTATGTTAAGGACTAGAGTAAGCATAATATTGAAGCGCTCAAGAGAACACAAATCTCAAAAATTATAAAACGGAGATGAGCAACTGTTAGTTGACAGCCAGAAATAGAAGACAAGAGCAAAAGTTTTACCGTTTTGTAGAAATCAGTGTGCTACTAGCTGACAGCTAGAAATCACTAAAGCTGTCGTTAAAACTTGATTATTAAACAAGTAAAAGTAATATATTCGGCTATACCGAATCTTAAGTACCCTTTACCATGTATGTAAATCTAGTTTAGTGAAATAGCTCCTACGAAAAAAAACAAATATTGCGGTGACAGAGAATTAAAAAGTAAGAAAAAAGTTAAGCACGATATGAAATTTTACATAAAAATGTCAGCGGGCAAAACACCACGCCTGCTTCTAATTTTTCCATATCATTTGGAGCAATTAAGTGACTCCAATGAAAAAAAACAAATTTATAAAGCGATAAAGAATTAAGAAATAAAAAAAGACATCAAGTGAAAGAATCGGCACTTGCCCATATTTAACAAGTATTGGGCCTCTGAAAATTTCATGAAAAAGTTCTATTGTCAATATGGTCAGTATGGGTATATTTTAAAAGTTTCTGAAGAGATCTTACAGGAAATACTAAATTTTTTAAAAAAATTCTTAACCCATTAAGAGCCGATAAAATTTTTAAGTAAAATTACATATCGTATTAACTTCTTCCTAATTTTTAATTTTCTGTCATCGCAATATTTGTTTTTGATAATAGGAGCTACTTCACATACACGGTGAAGGGTATATAAGATTCGGCATAGCCGAATATAGCCTCTTATTTTTTTTAGTTAAATACTAGTTCTGTTGTAGTCTATAGCTATCTTTTTAATATATTCTAATTCAATTTTAACCCAACTGCGTTTTAGCTCATTGCTTACTGCCTCTTCCGTTTTAGCCTTGTTCCAATTTAGTTTAATTATTTCCTTGGTAATTTTTACTTCAGCTCAAGAACTGTTTTATCGTAGAAATGTTACATTTTAGGTCCAGTTATACTGCAGTTTATATATTTAGTTGCAATCAGGGTACAAAGCCGATCGGCTTAAAGCTGGCATGTAGCCGCCACTGGTGCGTATTCCATTGATCGCGCCGCCGCCGCTTAATGCGACTAATTTCGCTACTATTACTCTTAAAAAGTAAAAGATGAGTTTATGATTTAATATTTCATATTACAGTTATTATTCTTAGTGTTTCAATAACTTTTCGCCATATTTTTAAATAAAATTTTATTTTAAAATATTTTAGATTTTATTTTTGCAAATTTTTTTAACTGGCTTTTTTTTTTGACAGCTAATTATTTTTTCTTAGCTGTTGAATTGTGCTACCACTAAAACAACTAAATTGAAGGAAAATTATAAATATTATTGTTTCAAACTGCCGGCTTAGTCAACTTAAAGCCGCCGCTGATCTAACTATCGCCGCCATGAAAAATTCTTGAATTTTGGCTGACTTCAAGTTTTCGCGGCTTCATTTTTCTTCAGTCTCCACCGGCGAAAATTCCATATCGGCTACGTTTCTTGGCTACACCTCAGTTCCAATGTAGTTCAGGTATAATTCTCGTTATATATAAATAATCTTTTCTATTTCAGTTCTATTTAAAAACTCATTCATTTAGTTCAAGAATATAGTTAAGTTTAGTGTTTTTCAAGCTTTTATTTGTAGTTCAATTTTTGTTGAATTCTATTCTAATTTCAAGTTTAAGCTTAATTCTCATTTAGTTGAAGTTTACCACGGAAAACGTAATTTTAATATGGGTCATCTTAAGGTTTAAGGATATAAGATATTCTGCATTTATTCATTCATTCATATTTCATATCTTGACAATATTTTATTTAAATTTTATTTTCAATTTTCAACGTTTGAACTCTTAAAAGGAAACAACTTAAAACTTTATATCAAAAACCTTTTTCACACAAAAGTATGAATGTTTTTCTTGAATAAATGTTGTTTTGTTGTTGCGTAAAGTATCATCATCTTCATCTTGTGCAAAACAACAAACAAACTTGCAAAAGAAATAAATTTTTTGTATGCAAACTTCACACACTTTATTTCCAGTGACATATGAAATACAACAAATAAGTTGACACAAAACTTTTTTGTCAAAATGTCTTGTGGACAAGATGTGAAGTGTAAAAGTCATAAAGTCATACACAAGTTCTTAAGTTTTTAAATTGTATATAGAAGAAGAAGAAGGATAACAAAAGTAGAGTTTTATTTAAATTTAATTTAATTAAGGTTACATTTATAATAATGAAATTAGAGTGCAGGTAAGAAATATGGATAAAAAGAAGTAAAGATATAAGTTATTTACATTTTTCTTATGTGGAAACTGAAGTCGTTTTCATTAATATGTAAATAAAGAGAAAGCTATTTATAATAATAATTACATCTGACATAACTTTTTCTATGCTGAAAAGAGCTGATGTTTACATGTGTTTTGTAGCGTGAAATCTGATGGCATATTTAAACAAGCAAGAGCGCTATATTCGGCTTTGCCTGATCTTATATACTCTTCACCATGTATATAAATCTAGTTTAGTGAAATAGCTCCTATCAAACAAAAATATATATATTGAGGTGACAGAGAATTAAAGAATAAGCAAAAAAAAAAAAAAAGTAGAACGAAATATAGTTTTACACAAAAATGTTCCCGGCTCTTAACCGGTTAAGAATTTTTAAAAAATTTTTGCTTTTACAATGATACCCATATTGACCATATTGACAATCGAACTTTTTTATGAAAATTTCAGAGGTCCATAAATGGGAAAATATGGACAAGTTCCAATTTTTTCACAGCTGTATACTGAATTAACACGATAACGAGTTCTTTTTAGAACTTAGTCATGCAGAGATTGGATGGAGTAAAAGGATTTGTTGCATATGGGTGGACTATAGGCACCATATCAGCGGAGATATTGAAGAAATTATAAAATTGCCGCCATTGCACTTATTTATAAAGAAAAGGGCGGGGTTATCGGCATTTTATATGGAAAGTAATGCCACTGTGATTCGAATAGTGGCTAAATTAACTTTTAAATGCCAACCTACTACTAGAGTATAAATTGAGGAGAGCGCCACTTGCAAACCAGAAACCATTGTAACTATTCAGTTGGTTAATTCCATTTCGTCATTCTCTTTAAAATTGAGGAATACGTGTCTGCTTATTAGAAGGAGATACTTGGCATTCTGCATACGCTTCATCAATTTCTGGAGGGACAGGTGACAGGTATAAAAATTCCTATTACTCTGGGCCATCAGTCGGTTGAAAGATAAAATATCTTAAAAAAGCTTTCAGGGATTTTGAATTATATAAAATTAAAACCACAAGCATAAAGACTCGAATTGTACTTAAAGGGTCTTTGGCCAGGATATGGTACTTTAATGCAATGAATGAAATCTAAGAAGGATAACTATATGTGCAAGACAATACTATTTCAAATATCACTTGGTCCTCTCCGGGGTACTAATTGTCGGGGCTGATAATGTGTAAGGCTCTGATGTGGTGCTTCCTGGTGTGCGGGAACCAAAATCTAAATAGACAGGTCTGCTTTTGGCCTGTCGAAGGCATGACTATAGTTATTATGGACTAATACCACGCAAGCCGGTAAAATCACATCCCTGAGACGGGTTGTTGGTGAGATTTCTACGAAGTACATGTGGTGGCTGTGGGTTAATTCGGTGTTTGCATGGATGATGCAATGCCGCCCGAATGTGCTGTTGCATTCTCAATAGCCGGAGTTGGATGGTCTCTAAACTCTTAACTAATAGCTAAATCAAGGTCCAGCAAGCCATGTTCCAAAATTTGCTGCTTCGTTATAGAGTGAAGGGCGTTGGCCAACACAATGTATTTCATTCGCTGCTAAGACCACCGTGAGATTAGGCCATAATGGCGGCTGCTAATATTATTCTTTATCATGAATCACTTTATTAAAAGAGCATCAAATATGTTGAAGCTTATTATTGAATTTGGATGCCATGAATGGCCCCAGTTTAAAACAAATACAAGCAAACACACGGGAAAAGAAAAATTGGCCGATGAAAGCACTGGGGCGGTACTTTGTGATGAGAAGAAAAATCGATCAGTTGTTTTAGTCATCTCTGAGGAAGAAGAGAGTCTTGCAGTAATGATTAAAAAGCAAGCGGTCTGCTTTCTGTTCTACACGATTATTATTATTGTTATTTAATCTTCGATTTTCACTTAAATTCACATCGATTTAGACAAACTAATTGTAAAAACTTATAATTTTATTAAACACTAAATATATAAATCTTGAAAGCTAATAATGAAAAAACTAAATAAAATATTTGTGAAATAATATTTTTAGACGTCTTATTAGTACAATCTAAATTATTGACCATTATCATAAATTGTGTCTCAACTGGCGTAGAGCAAGCCGCATTCTTACAATTTAGTTGATTGGTTTCAGCAAACGATTGAGCCTGGACAGACAAATACAAGGGAGGACAATCTTGTAAAGTGTTATAATTCAAACACAAATCGCCCAAGTCAAAACTAAAATCCTTTGTAATGATTTGTCTGCAGTCTTCTCCTTTAGTATAGGGCGATGAAAGATTGCGATAGGGATAAGGATTTAAACGAGAAGTACATACAATAAAAGCTATGGAACTTAAAGGTTTCACCTTTAAATAACGCATACTTCCGCTATTAAAGAAGTAGTGAGGGGATAAGTGATAAAAGTTTATGCGACCCAAACCCTCGTATTGAACAATTTGATTTGAACCCAAGGAAAGAGGTGACCAATAAGCCGAGCAACGAGGATTACTTAAACGGCGAGGTACTTTAAAGAGATATACAATTTATGTTAATATAATTCAAATAACTATCATATAACGGACTTACCTCTTTTTATTCTCCTAACCAGAGGCTCTGCAGCTCTTTTCACTTCCAAGTCATAACTTAAAAGGAATATATCCTCCTGGCTATTGTTAACAAAATCTTCAAAACGTATTACTGCACCACCGGCATAGTAGAGAAATGTTAGTCCTGGCAGTGACTTATTAAAATAATTTATAAAATTTTTACAATAGTCATAGTCGTAATCATATATAAATGCTAAGGGACTGGGTATTAGTAGGGCAATCATGGAACGTCCACCTAGGAAGGAAGCATTACGTTCTTCTTTCATAATAGATTCGGCTAAAATTTGTGTTTTGCTTAAAATGAGGGGTAAACTGAAACCGGGCCGAACTGAAATTAAAAAAAAAATATATTATTTTTAATTTTTGCCCTCTAACTGCGCCCATGCTAAAAGTAAAACGCCCTAGATATCTTTGGAAATATATTAAACCCTTCAAGCATTCAGATATATTTTGCAGAATCAGTATTCGTTTTATATTTCAGGTTTTTATGATTTTTGTTAATTTAATCTGTAAAGAAAAACTGCCCAGGTGACCAGGTGACTGTCATGTGGAGCGCCGTTTGTTATGTTTTAAAAGTCATTAAAAGAGCCAATGGACAATGCAAATTTTCTGTGGACAAGAGGGAGCGTTAAGTTGAATTTGCGGAGCATTTAATTGTATCCAAGAATCCAAGAGGAAAGCAATTAAAGACCAGTAACTCATAGATACACCCGCTAGAATATGCATTCTTCTATTTTTATACCCTTCACCAAAAAAGTGGAAAAATGGTTTAACTAATTTTTTCATTCCGTTTGAAATTTCTAAGTATCTACTTCCGACCCCGTAAAGTATTTGTATTCTCAGTCCGTATTTTTGGCAAAGTCGATTAAGTGATGTCCGTTTGTTTGCCCGCGTAGGTGCTTAAATCAACTTTGCCAAGACACTAGATCAGCTAAAAAAAATTTAACTACGCCAATCGATCAGACATAGTGTCGAAAGAGGTGCTGTTGGAAATCAGCAAGATCGATCCATGTCCTTTGATGCAGCACCTTCCTCTAGTTTTTTTATATAATTTGGAATAACGAAATTACTCCTTTAAAAGCAAATACAAATGGTGATAGAGCATTAAAAAATAAGAAAAACCATCAAAAATTGGCGCTCGTCCATATTTTCCGAGTTATAGGCCTCCGAAATTTTCAACATTTTTAAAATATCAATATGGGTATCATTTTAAAGCTTTTGAAGAGATATTTAAGGAAATACTGCAATTTTATAAAAATGCTTAACCCATTAAGAGCCAATGGCAGTTTTATGTAAATTTTTTTTTTATATTTCAATTCTCTGTCATCTCTATATATACTTTTTTGATTGGAGTTATTTTACAAAACTAGATTTAAATAAATGGTGAAGGGTATTTAAGATTTGGCATAGCCGAATATATTACTATTAATTGTTTATGTTAAAGCACCCTAAGAGGCGACAGTAGAATTCAGTGGGCCGATGGACTAAAGAGGTTGGCCACTGGATCTCAAAGAGGAGGCTAAATTTCATGGTTGCCTAGTGGTCACGGGGGAAGGGGTAATACAACCCTACAGCACAATGGGCCTGTTGGAAAATTTATAAAGGTCGCCTATGGGAACCAAGAGGAGAAATGCGACTCCTTTTAAACCTGGATACTAATTTAATACAAAGTAGAAGTCAACTATGAAAAAAGATGGCAGAGTTAGTAAGAATATTGGCGATTTCGTAATAGTTGAAAAAAGGACCTTTGTACGTCACGCTTAACCGTTACTTCGATTTTACTTCTAAAATTTTCTTGACAGCTATGAATATTGTCAAGAATGTTAAGATTCGTACTGCGATCTTAAGTGTTAAAAATCTATCGACGATATGAAGCTTTGTCTCTGTAATACCCCTAAACTATCTTCTCGGACGATGTTTGCATCTTTAAACTATAGAAATCCCAGGTTTCCTAAGGTTCAGCTTTTCAACTCAATTATTGTTTGAAGATCGTTTTATCTTTTTAATGGAAACTAATAATTTGAAAATAAGTAAAAACGTATGAAATCTGAATAATTTTGATTGCATTGTTTTTATAACACCTCAGTCTAGAACTCATACTTACACGAAGAGTGACTTGTTTTATTCCACTTCTCATAATAGTCCGTTATATAGAATGTTCGATTTACTATAATGCTGCCATCTATAGCGGCTAAAAGTGTAATAGAGCTGCCATATGGCTTGATATTTAAACGCTGGACAACATAACTGTATAAACAAAACGATTAATTAAAAGCTTTAAATTTATATCAAACTGTTTTCAATACTTAACATAATCCACTATTAAATCATACTTCCAATCAAGATCCAAAAATATAAAAATATCGGTTAATATAGTGGAACGATTTGTAATATGTTCGAGCTCTTGTCCATGAGAGAGATTAAATGAAGAACGAGCACTCAATTCAGCTTAAAGAAAATCAAGTTTTTAATTTTTAAATTATTTTTGAAGGAAATTAAACAAACAAGAAATACTCTCTGTTTTGTAAATGGACTTAAATTCCAAGTTTTATTGAAAAAAAAAAAATTATAAACATTTGTGCAAATTTCTCTTACATAATAAATGGAAATGCTTTAATAAGGTGATACATTGTCTGAAAAAAGTTTGCTATTAGATTTTCTTTGTGCCTAAAAAAGAACGTGGTAAAAATGGCTGGATTCAATTTGGCTTGACTTAGTTAAATGTGATTTTGATTTTTTAACAGTTTTTTTTTTAGAAAACTTTACTAATTAAAAACATTAAAATAATGGTGACAAAACTTGCCGTTAGTGTGGATACACCACTGAAACAGCCCATATTTATAACCGATATTATATAACGAGCCTGATCGGGACTTTGGCAAGCATCATCAGTGCAAATGGTGGCATAAGTATTTCCACCAAAACCATTGGAAGATGATGAGGACGCAGACGAAGAAGGAGCTTGTACGGAAACATAGAGCGGTGGACATTGATGTATGGTGTAGTAACCATTGCAGGCATTTGACAAATCATAGGAAAATGTATTGCCCTGCAGTTGAGTGCAGGTGACATCAGAATTGCCTGAACTTTGATTTTGTTGGGGTAATATAATCGAACGTGAGGTGCACACCGTAAATTGTACAGAATTTTGCGACTGTATATTCAAATAGCGGCCACTACCAGCGCCATAAAAATAATTTGGTACCATACGATAAAAGTTGATAACACCGGGCCGAGCGTATTGGGCCATTTGATCTGTACCCCAAGTAGAAGTGTACCAGGAAGAACCACAGCGGGGATTTATAATGCGTCGTGGAACTAAAGAAAAGAAATGATAAGTATTTTCATAAATTTTTTTAAGGAGACAAGAAAAAGAAACTTACTCGTTTTAATACGAGCAACCACGGGACTACCGGCAGTTGCTGGCACATTAGAAGTACTCAGTGGAAATAAATCTTTAGTGGGATCGCGTACAAATGAAGAGAAGCGTGTGATGGTGCCACCAGCATAAAAAATGAAACGTAAATCGGGTACTTGTTCCCTAAGAGATTGTAGCTGACTGGTGGCATAATTTGAATCCGAAGGACTGGGTGAAGCCATATAGGGTACCAACAAAGCTACCAAAGAGCGTCCTCCTACCGAAGCGTTAACTTTTTGTCCATTCATATATTGATAAGTCAAATTTTGGATAGAACGGATAACGGCAGGTAAACTAAAGCCTTGAGTATCTAAAATAATAAAAAAGTTTTAATAACTTAAAGAATGCAAATCATATTCATTCCTTTTCTCTAACTTACAATTATTATGTGTTGTATAATTCCAACCTTGGAATACATCACTTATATAATTGGTTGTATTTACTATAATTGAAGCATCTGCTGCCGCCAATAAAGTCACAGAACTGGCATAAGGATTTATATTAATATTTTCCAGGACATAACTGTAGATTATGAAAGAAAAAATTATTATGAAAAATTATTTAAGTTTTTGGAATTAACATAATGAAAGACTTACTTGACATAATCCTGTACTTGATAGAAAGGCCAAGTTGTATCCACATAAACATAAATATTTGTCATGGGTGTAATTGTTTGGGAAACATCTTGTGGCAAGGCACTACTTACCGAGCACAAAAGATCATTCATAGCTAAAGGGATAATATTAACTTGTTACACTGAGTAGAAAATCTTAAGTTTGAATTTAATTTTTCAATATCTAAATTTTAATGAACGAATGGAACCTAAAGCTTGTGGCAATATAGTCAAATCCTGGACTATAAACTCAGAAAAAAATCTCCTTAATTCAAAACAATGAAACTTGTGTTGTTTTTAACGGAAATATCCGCTACGTTTGACGATTTTACAGAAATTGTATGTGGCAACTAATGCATGTGCCAGTGAGACTGTTAGTTAATGGCTATGAAATTAAGATTCTCTCTCTTTTCTCATTCCTATTTTAAAAATAAACAAAAGGTTTAAGGTAGAATCAAGGTAGAATAAGTCTTTAAGGCCGGGGCACATAGAATCCGTCATACGGCATACTTTGACATCTTCAACTAAAGTCAAAGTATTGACGGATGAGGTTGGCACAATAAGTACTTTGCTGACGGATATTAAATCAAAGTTTGCTCTCTATTTTTATTCACTTTTAAATTTAATTTGAATTTTATTCACTTTTTAATTTAATTAAATTTGTATTTTATTGTTTGCCACCAAAATTGTTTTATTAAAATCAGAAAACTATTGCTGTGTTTTGAAAGAAAACAAAGAAGAAAAAGCAGTTGATAGTTGTCAAAGTATTCAACATACGTCAAAAGTCAAAAGTTGACTAACTTTGGTACTTTGCGTTGATGGACACGTATTGATTGTGACAACGCTCATAAGAAAACATGTATTTTAACTGACTTGTCAGTTGAATCTGTCAAAGTTTAACGTATGACGGATTCTATCTGCGCCAGCCTTTACTTTCCGTTCCGTAACGAATCAGCTGATCAGTTTATGTTATATGGAAAATATGTATTTGTGGCTTGTTATTACTTTGTCGTTCTGTTCTGTTCCGTTCGAATCAGTAAAAAATAGAATTCAACGATAAGTTATTTGGAAGTTGCTTGTCATTGTAGCTGTAGTTTATTTTTTGTTGTGTTGTGTATTATGTTTTCTTTGCTTATTATAAGCAGCTGATATGTTGTAACAGAAAACCTAATAACAATAATTTAAATAACAGAACGGCACGGAACAGAACAGAACAGCAAACTAAAGACTAGTGAGGTCTTAGCTTTCTTGTCATTGTTGAAACCTCTAACTGAATCTTATTTTGCATCTGGCACAAAAAAAAATATTTCTGTCTGGAACTGGAACTGGAAATAAATTGACATTGACTTTGACAAATTCATTTGCGTTAGAGACGAATCAATTCATTCTAAAAATTCATTAGAATTGGAAACGAATTGCAATGAATTTTTTCGTGTAAAAAGAATTTATTGAAAAATTACTTATTCAGTAATTGAATGATTCGTGAATTAATTCAAAAATAAATGGTTTATTTGCAGCTCTGCTAAAGAGCAATAAAATTTATTATACGAACGAAGCATACTTTTCGCATCAGTAAGAATTTTCGGTCGTTTACTTAAAAAAGTAAAGATGAATGCTAGTTCTTCAGTTCCTTCATTTTAAAGGATAAACAAATACCCGGTTCTTCATCCGAAACTCTTCAGAGTAAAGAATTTAAGTGGCTGCAGTAAAAACAATATCGAAACAAAGATGAGCAAAGGTATTGTTACCTGTGTTGCGCTTAAATGACGGAGAATCGTTTATTATAAACGATGCTGTCCTTTTCTTCATTTTAATTAATATATTGAAAAGAGCTTTACAATTTGTTTTTATATAAACATTAAAAAATCTGGCAACTCCATTTAAATAAATAAATTTTTGACCAAACAAAAATGAGAGCAACTTCAAATTACATTTGAAAGAAAATGTGTCCAGACAAAAATTTTGTACAAAACCATTATACAAATTTAGCTTTAAGAAAAGTTCAAATGCACAACGACCGCAATTAGTTTCGTAATCTTCTGTATGGGTCAACCCTTTCAAAGCATATTTTGAAGTACGAGTTGTATTCCATTTTTAAAAAGACGGCTACAGAAGTTGATTAGAATATCAGATGGAGTGAGTTTCTGGAGAAGCACAAGTCTACAATGAAAGTGGATACTTTTAAAAGTTTAGAAGCCATGGGCCTAGACTGCTTTGTTTTTTTCTATAACTTTCGAATGGGAAAAATTTGAGCACAAATTATGCCACTCGCTACGGATCAAAATTTAAATAGAATTTTATCGTTAAGTTTATTATGCATGAAAAGCCGTAATTTGTTTCCTGTTATTTTTATGTTAAGAAATTTAAATGTGTAAATTAAAGACTAGAGCGATAACAAGACCTTAAATAAAAACAGAGAGTATTTTTTGTAAACCCTTTTCTAAATATATCAATCAAATACACAAATCGATACTTACGTAAGTAATTGATTAAAGCATTTGCAGCCGATAAAGAGAAATTGGCAATAGAATTTGGCGAAAGAGTAACAGCCAATTGCATTTCACGATCCAGTACCTGAGCAAAGGCAGATGTTTGAGCCATCATGATTTGCTGATAATTGTTAATGCCTTGAAAGATATTCATTCGATTGCAGGCCATTATGCCGCTGCCTAAAACACCATCCAATGAATAGTACATACGCAACAATTGCGACAATTTCAGATTGCTAACTTGATTGGTCCACTGTTCTATATTAAGAGCCAAAATGAGACCATCTATGGCACCACGAATTTCAGCATCTGTCATTTCTAAATTTTGTCTTTGCGAAAGAAAATACCATTTGGGCATAACCGTACTATTCCAGGCACCAATAGCTCCTACCATGGCCTGTTCGGTTGTAGAAACTGGCACTTGAACTAAAGCTACCTCAGCCAAATCACCAGCCACAGTGGCGGCCCATCTATTGTCTACATTCACTGTGGCTATTTGTGGTGAGTTTTGATAGCCGTTACGTCTGGAGGCCAAAGCTAGCAGAGTTCTCAAGGGAACTGTTTGCGGCTGAAGACCAGCAGCAATGCCAGCTATTAAACTACCAGCAGCCACAGTGCCCCACTGAGTTCTTATTACACCATTTTCTACAGGACACTGGCTAAGAATGTTACCATTGCCATTATAACCATAATCATTCCAAACAAAATCGTGATCATAGATTTTAGCATTTGCATTTACATGTGGTGCACCATTCCTAGATGCCCGACTTTGTAGACTATCTAAAATTTCCACATCACCTATGAAATTGCTGCGTCTTTGTTCAGGATTATTAATAGTTCGTGGTAAACGTTGGGCTCTATATTGTGCTAAATTACTGCACACATTGTTCTCGTCCCCTCTTACACGCGTATCAAACGAACTGGATAGCATAAAATGAAGTGAACAACGTTCTTCCAATGTCAAGGTGTTGTTGGGAAAGTTTCTGGCATTGCCCGGTATTAATCGTTGCAAAAGTATGCGAAATTTGGGAAATTGAAAGCCTGTTGGACTGTACGGTATAACACCAGGACTAACGGCTACACCGCTGGCTCTTTGTATGCCATCTTGACGGAAACGATGTATTAGCGAAACGGCCCATTCGCGCATATTCATATTGGTCCCATAAGAATTTTCCAATTTTTCTATGAGTGTTATAAGGGTTTTAATATTCGAAGGCAAGCGATTAGCACGATCCATGAAGTAGGAAGTATTGTAGCATTCCACCAACGACAGTGGTATTTGTAATTGGGCATTTTCTTGGGCTTGTGTTAAATCTATGCCGAAGCATAGATATAAAGCCAACAGACCCAAAATAAGCTTCATTTGAGTTAATGGAAGCATCATGTTTTGTTTGTTAAAGTTTTAAGTGTTTTTATCAGGTTCTTTTTCCAAACTCGTCTGCAAAGAGAACAAAATTTAAGTTAATTGCTTTTAAGGTTATCAATTTATTATTACGATGGTTTGTTGTTTGTTTTTAGTTCAGGGTTAAATAGCTTCCTAAAATTTTGATATGTTGACTCATTTATCATAACTCGTTAATCATAATTTTCGACACTAAACAATAAACGTTTTTGTTTCTATTCGCATGTAGTTTGTTTGAAATGTAAATAGACACATTTATTTTTATCTTTGCTTTAGTTTTAATCGATATCACTTTCGTTATCAGTTCTATATGTTTTTAACACTTTACAGCATAAAGTGTTTTAGAGGAAATTATCTCATCACTAAATACCTACGACATGATACATAAAGGCGTGATCCATTGTTTCAATACAAAATGAATAAACAACCAGCAACAAAATTTGTAATTTTTTATTTTATTTATAATTACTTTTTTTCCCCTTCACCACAGGTGAAAAAAGGGTATATCTAAGTTTGTCATACCGTTTGTAACTTCTACAATATCTATTTCTGACCCTATAAAGTATATATATTCTGAGTTCTCTGTCTCCGTCTATTCATCTATCCGTCCGTGTTAATGTTAACATCAACTTTGCCAAGGCACTAGATGAGCTAGAAAAAATTTAAATCCGCCAATCGTTTTGCTACATATTTTAAATCAGCGGGCACGAGTGTGTACAATATTTCTAAAAATATCAATATGAGTATCATTAAAAAGCTTTTGAGGAGATATTTCAGAAAATACTATTTTTTTAAAACCTTAACGCATTAAGAACCAATGACTTTTTTATGTATTTTTTCTTCTAGTTAAAGTTTGCTTTTTTCGCCTTAAGTTTGTTTTTTAAATTAATTTCTAGAAATTTTTCTAAAGAAAATTATTTACTAATGTATGCGGACGTTTTCCAAAGAAAACAAGAAGAGTTTGACACTAGCAGAATGAAATGCAGAACTTTCTGGATCGCTACAACCTCCATCAGCATTCTTCGCATCTATCTACCTTAGGTTGTGTACAATGTAAACATCATCTATTTAACCAACTAATTTTGTAAATAAGAATACAAGGAATATTTATATCAATATTAATTTGGTTAGACCGACTTCGTCACAAACCCAATCAGGATTTGAACCGTAGATACTTAAAAATTAATTAAAATATGATTTTTTTTAATTAGTGCGTAACCATGCTACATTCTTTTAGGAAAGGGATAGAGGAGAGAAAAGAACAGGTGGTGAAAGTATAGCCATTTTATTAGTTATTTTACTTCGCCGGCGAATATGCTATAAAGAAGTACCGACGAAGGAGGTTGCATGTTTTAATGTTAATTCTGAATATGTATTTATACCATTAAACAGAAAAAACACATTTTTATTTTTTGGTTGTCGCAGGGATTGAACCCTGGCCAACCAGGTTTGTAGTCAACGTGCTTACCACCTTGACCACAGCGGCGATCCAGATCGAGATCTATTTAAATACCATTGACCAAGTGAGAGTTAAATGGCGGCTAATAACAGGCTGTAATGTAAACTGAATTTTTTTGCTGGCTCGCACTGGTCCCAAAAATTATGATTTTCAAATCTCTTTTCATTGTTAATTTTTATTACATTGAGATAACGTGAATAAATAGATCATGTAGGTTAAAATAATGCTGGTTAAAAAGCAAAACAAAAGGCCGAAAGCTATGAATTGAGAAGTTGTGCTCAAAATCTTTCAATAGATTTGACGAATTGATACATCATTGTCGTTTCACCACATTTTTGTCATTTCTACAATTTAAGTTCTTATATATAGCGAAGTCTAATGAGCTAAAAAAAATTAAATACGCCATTCGATTAGACGTTGTTTTAAAAATTTGCTGTTTAAATTCAGCAAGATCGGTTCATGTCCTTCGAGGCAGAAGGCAAAACACGAAGCCTGCCTCTAATTTTTCAATATCTTGTTTTCAACTTTCGTTTGTATTCCTTTGTGTGTTGTTGTTTTTACTACTTATTCACCACAATTTTACTAGAACAACATCCTCACAAAAATGTATTATTTTTGACGTTTTGTTTGGACGGAAAACTTAATGGTTGAAGGGAATTTCTTATGCCGATTTATGTGTACATGTAGTTGAAGGATGAAGATTGTATATAATTCGGCATAGCCAAATATACCACTCTTATTACTTTTGTAGTTTTTGTTATGTTACCTCACCCCTCAAGTTGTGGTTTAATAAGTAATCATTTTAAAGCTTTTCACGATTTCCGCTTTTTTATATTTTTCGATTTATAGGGTAAACAACACATGTCTGTGGGTTTTATTTTCGTATAAAAATATATGTAGATGACTCACTTTGATATTTGTCTTAACATACAAATTTCTTATCAGTGTTTAAAATTAAACAAAATCACAATGCGTTCACATTCACCTGTAACATTCTTTTAAAATAGTTTTACATTATTTGGTTTGAAGGGGGCTACGAAGGTTTATTTTGACTTTAGCTTTTGTGCAAGTGTAATTTTATTTATTGAAAGTTGTACAGCTATGGGTTGCCCCTGTGTGCTCTTCTTTGTCTTTGCAGTAACTTGTTATAGAAATACCTGCTGTAGTTTATGCAAGAACCCGCCAACAATTTGCTTTTGCCTAAGCAAAAGCCACATTTAATACAAACAAACTACAAATGGGATTTTAAGTCCCCTATTTTCTAATGATAAGATAAAAATATCAAATATGTATTGGCAAAAGCATAAGGTATTGATTGGTCATTTGAATGACATAAATAGAAGTTCGAAATATATCGATTTTACAATTTCAAAGCATTCGTTTTTATTTCACTTCATAGTTTTATAGTTTTTAGTTTTATCCAAAATAAAAATTCTTTAAAATAATTACAAACATAATTTCAGATTGAGCACTTAATACCACTGCCAAACTCAATTTTTCTTTAATATTTAGTTATTGTTTTTTTTATGTCATCATTAAATTTTTATTTTTTTACGTTACACCATTTGTGTTAAATCTTTGTCTTTTTTTCTTTTAACAAACATTTAAAATTATTTTTATATTTAAGGGTTTTTTAACACATTTTTATTTTACCTTCTTTCATCACCTGTTTCAAAATTCGTACTAATTCCACTACAATTTAATATTAAAGCAGTTATGCCTTGAATAAATAAAAAGTTTCCTAAAACTCTACAAATTTTATTTTTGGTTTCTTTGTATTGTTGTTGCAATGTTGTAATCTCTACAATTGATAAGATAAGATAATTTCTGTTGTGAGTATAAGAAGAAATAAATAAACCAACAAAAATTATTCACCTACTTATGCTGAAATTATTTTATAAATTGTTAAACTGGAAAATGCTAAAAGGTTCTTTCAATTAAGACGGGCAAAAGTGTTCTGTGGCGGAGTTTTTTGATCGGCCTCTGGCATAAGGACCAGATTTATACGATTGAACGATTGAACAATTTTTAATTTCAAAATTTCTTAAAAACTTTTAATATAAGTAAAACAAAGTAGAGTAAATTTTTTGTAAATTAAAAACAGAACACTAACAAGTAAGATTAGTTCATTCGGCTATTCCGATTTTTATATACCCTTCACTATGTATGTGAGTCTAGTTTAGTGCTGTGACAAGGAATTAAAAAATAAGAAAAGAAAAAATGCCATAGCTCTTAAGGGTTTAAGCATTTTTTAACATTTTTAGTATTTTCTAAAAGATCTTTTCAAAAGCTTTTAAATGATACGCATATTGACCATGTTGATAATCGATTTTTTTATGAAAATTTTAGTCCCATTGCTCGGAAAATATTGGCGAGCTAAAATTTTGTTATATTGGTGCTTTTTTTTAATTCTCTATCGTCTCATATACTTGTTTTTTTTTTAATCAGAGTTACTTCATTGTTCGAAAGATATAGAAAAGTTAGGGACAGGCGTGGTGGTGTTAAGCCCACTGTCTCGAGGCACATGGACTGATCATGCTGATTTTCAAAACCAACTCTTTCGAAACTATGTCTGATCGGTTGGCATATTTAAATTTTCTCTAGAGCATCTAGTGCCTTTGCGAAGTTGATTTCAACACAAACACAGACACAGACGGACAGATGGATAGACGGACATCGCTCAATCGACTTCGCTATGCATAAGGAATCGGAATATATATACTTTATGGGGTCGGAATGTAGAAATTACAAACGGGATGACAAACTTAGATAAATCGTTTTTCCACTTTTTGTGGTGAAGGGTATAAAAATGCAACAATTGGCAACTGGATTCGTTCAATCATTTTAGTTCCCTGAACTATTGAACTAAAAGAACGTGACAGTACGTTCTAATGAGCTGAGCTAAAAACAGCACTCACTTTAAAGAGCTGATAAATCCAATTTTACCAGACACAAAAAGCTGCTACCTGGTTATCTAAATCGCTAAAGCTAAATTTCCATTCGTAAAATTCTAAAAAATCAATTTAACGATTTTTGGCTACACACGCTATTTTTTAACACTTTTTGCCGTAATTTATTTTTAGCGTTTTAGCGATCGAGATTAAGATCTAGCAACGAGAAATATGAAATAAGACTGCAGAACATTTAAATTATACATTTATAGTCAAATCTTACCGTCAACTTTTTTAGTCGACTCTTAAACAGACCTTAAGTTCTCTCTATGAGGGAAAGAAAGAAAAAATTAAGCAACAACAAAATTAAGTAAAGTTTATCTGGCAACTGCTATGCTTAACGTATAACGACTTTAAAAATCAAAGTAAAAGCAATTGCGACCAAGAAAAGAAGCCGATAAAAATTAGTCAGCGGCGGCTGTGAAACTAACGGCTGTTTCTATTCGGCTATAGCCGAATTATTTAAAAATAAAAAAAGGACTAAACTGAATTGTATTCTTAAATTAAAATAATACTGTGTTCAGTTGTGGTTAGATATCATTTTCGATTTCGTGCGAAATCCTCAAACCGCGGTTCAAGTCTTTGTCAGTAAATAAAACCCTTAATATGTACAAGTAGAGAAGCCATTTTAGTTCACTTTATCCTTTTTTTAATGCAACGTTATGGTAAAAAAATTATAAAAAATTGCTAAAAAATATATTCAAGTATTTTAAATATCCTCAGGTTTCTCTCTAATCACACTTCTACAATTTTAATCTTCATCGATACGTTTGGCAAGATGTCGCCATAATTGATAAAAATGAAAATAGCAACTACAATGTTGTTAAGAAAAAAGTTGAAAGAACGACGATCAGCAGAAACCAAGAACAAATGCATGTGAAGATTTATAAAGAAAACAACGAAAGAAAAGCTTTAGGTAAATAGTGGACTGCGTCTAACAAAATAAATATTATGTGATTTTGAATATTCTTCATATTGTTAGTTTCGAAATTAGTTGGCTATAGAATACTGTTGTAATACATTTTAAATCACATAATTTCCAATATCATAAATTATTATTTTTCAATTACTTTAATGCAAATCCAATTCTATAGACAAAAAAAAAATTATTATTGTCTTCGCAAACAAATTTTTTTTGATAACAATTAAAAAGAGAAACAAACAGATATTTCACTTATTATTGTAAGTAAAATAGAAACTTTTTTTTTAGCAATAATACTAGAAATTTATGTCTATGGAAATGTGAAATGAAAAAAAACAAACCACACTGTTTAGAAAAATGAAAAGAATATAAAATTGCAGACACTTTGACAAAAGGAAATAATTTTTATTATTATGATTTTGATACTTTTTTGTTTGTTATTAAACTCCCCCATTTTTTTTTTCTTTTGGCAAGGAAACAATATTTTTGGCAAAATCAAAGAAGAAATTGTACTTGTATCTGTATGTACATATGTATGTACGTACACTCGTACGTACGAACCTTTAAAATGTGAATAAATTAAAGAAGGAGAAGCAATATGAAACATTAAAAAACTGTAATTTTTGGAAAACTTCTGTTATATTTAAAATCAAATTCTTAACCATTAACCCTTAAGAGGACGTATAAGCTAAATATAAGACCAAAAAAGTGACCATGAAAAAGCATACAGGTTTGTACATACATATGTATATTTTTTTGTTGCTTTTTTAATAGGTAAAAATTGTCAAAAGACTTTGGCTTCCAAGACAATCCACGACTGCGAGACAACCTTGCAGAGCTGGTAGGGGGATACACTTACTTTAACCTACTGAGACTCTTCTTCGAATCTTCTCGAAGGTATGAAGTTCCAATAAAATTGATTTTACAAAAATACAAACATTCTCCATATTTTTTAAGTGGATAAAGTTAGGCCGATCATGTTATAAAGATAAATTTTACATCCTAAGTTTGCAGTGTAGGGACCATATGTATGTTCGCAATTTTCAGTCACAGTTCCATTATGAAATGGACAGAAACAACCATGGCCATTTATAAATTGAGTCAGGAAATAGTTTAAATTTCCATGCAGCCTATCAAGCCAAACGATGACATTTGGCTTTAGTTCATTACATCTAACTTTCATAGTCGCATTCCATCGTTTTTGCATTCGGTGGAACTCTTGCAAAACTTTAAGCAGTTGGCGTTAGGGCAGCAGAAGACTGCTGTACGATGATTTTCGTACTCGCAATGAGCAAACAAAGCTTCGTCCGACACTGTTTTGAAAGTAAAGAAATTCGCAGCGCTGTTAGTCTGTAGACAGTAGCAATCTTGTTCCTTTCGATTTTGCCTATATTGAAGACGAATTCAATATTACGTTTTTGATACTCCTCCTTAGATATTTTGATACTCTTGTGTTTGGCGTTATTAAGAATAAGGCAAGTAAACTTTAAAGCGAGCACTCACATATTGCACGAGTAGAAGCAGATTTGTTTATTAAATGTCTTCTAAAGGTTAATGATTTTCTTAAAATAATAATTTTTTGCTTTAAGCTGAAAGCGAAATAGGTGTGTAATCATAATAATAAAAAAAATATTCCAAAAAATATAAAAAAACAACCAAAACCTAAAAAAAATATACCTCGCCCCTTTTAAATGTTTAGAGTTAAATAAAAATGTCATGTTTAATTTCTTTTCTTTCTTAAACATGTTTTCAATTACCATGGATTATTTTGTGGAGATAGTAACAGTGCAGTATCCAAAAGTTTTTGAGAAAAAATTTTTATGGATGTTCCAATAGGAGACATGATTTTGACATATATGTTAATATTTAAGACATCAAGCGATAAAACCATAGAAAAAAAAATAAAAGAGTGCGCCACATAACATTTATCTTTAACTGCATTAGGTGGACCTGACGAGGCAAAAGAAAAATAGTACGAAACTAAACAATTTGTACTCCTTAAAGCGTTTTCATAACTATTTTTTGCATCTCTTTTTTTTTTTTCTATTCGTTAATTTGGCACCACCGCACTTTTTAATGCAAACTCGTCTCTCAAAGTCGTTTGAAAAACACAATTTTCTTGGGATAGTAAAGAGCAAAAACAAAGGAAGAAAAACATGTATGTAAGTACTCAAAAATAATTTTGTATTTTTTATCTTAATTATTATTTTCAGGGAAATGAAAGCCAAAAATATTACTCGTATAAATAAAGAAACGAGAGTATGAAATCTTAGATGGCAACATAACGAATTGGCCAAGGGGAAGTTTTAGAAAGTAAAAAAGCCGGAAAGATAAAAAAATCTATAATATATTTTTCTTTTATCTCCGGTCATTTAAGAAGAGTACATCGGACGTATCTCTTAAGATTCTCCTTCTTAAGCCATAACACGATAACTTTGCCAAATTCATAATTTTTATTTTTGATTAAAAACAAAATACAAAAAGCTTAAATTGTTTTTAAAATGTTTTTTTTATACATTTAGTGACAGTGTTGCCAAAGGAAAAAAAGAACACCAAATTGCTCTCTTATCGCATTTTGCATTCGCATCGCTTTCGAATCGCATTAGAGAGTAACCCCGCTAGTTTAATTGACGACTTTTACTTATTTCATTTTGGTTTAGGTCTATTCAAATGACTTCGTAGGTCTTTAGTTTATAATCATTAAGATAGTTTTAACACTCGAAACTAGTGGAAAACTGCCTTCATTATTGGATTCATTTTCTTTTTATTGCTTTTATAATTTTCCTTTAATAGACTGCTTCAATCATTATCGTTTAAGCACGAGTTACGAAACTGTGACTATCCCTATTTTTGTGTTATAAGAATACGAAGGCTGCTATATATATTTCTAGCCTGGCAACACTGAGTGCTGCCAAGTGCAATCTGACATTTCCATTGGAAAGTTTGTCATTTTTAAGCATAATCGTACTCAAAACGTTTTGACGTACGACCATTGTTTGTGTTGTTTACAGTGACTTGAAAAAATTAATATAGAAAAAAAATGGAATTAACTCGTGAACATTTTCGTGCGATCATTTTTCACAAATTTCACGACAAGAGTGCATTGATGAACTTAAATCTTTGTATGGCGATGAAGCACCATCCTATAGCACTGTGAAAAATTGGTATTATGAATTTAATCGTGGCCGAAACTCGCTCAAAGGCGAATTCCGTGAAGGTCGTCTAAAAACGGCTGTTGTGCCAGAGAACATTGATGCCGTGCGTGAACTCATAATGCAAGATCGACATGCGACATACCGAGAGATCGAGACATCCTTGGACATTTCTTCCACCAGCATACATTCGATACTGCATGAACAGCTGGCCGTAAAAAAGGTTTGTTCTCGTTCGATCCCGCACAATTTGAAAGTCGCTCAAAAAAAGGCTCGTGTCGATTGGTGCAAAGAAATGTTGCAGAAATACGATTGCGGTGCTTAAAAAGACGTTTATAAGATCGCCACAGGTGAGGAATCATGGATCTATGCGTATGAGCCCGAAACGAAACAACTATCGACCGTGTGGGTCTTCAAAGACGAGCAAAATCCAACGAAAGTTGTTCGTGGAAGAAGCACTTCGAAGCAAATGGTCGCCTGTTTCTTCGGCAAAACTGGTCATGTGGTGATTGTTCCGCTTGAGCAACGTAGGATGGTCACTTCTAAATGGTACACTACAATTTGTTTAGAAATTCGAAAAACCAACAAGAGAAGACGAATCATTGTTCACCATGACAATGCGAGCTCTCACACATCGGCTCAAGCCAGAGCGCTTTTGACCGGCCAAAACGTCGAATTAATGGGTCATCCGCCGTACAGCCCTGACTTGGCACCTAACGACTTCTTCTTGTTTCTGCACATCAAGAAAAAAAATGCGTGGTCAACGATTTTCGTCGCCAGAAGAAGCTGTTGAAGTGTTAAAAAACCATGTTTTAGAGGTGTCTCAATCGGAGTGGAAAAAGTGCTTCGACAACTGGTTTGAGCGCATGCAAAAGTGTATAAATCATGCTAGAGAATACCTTGAAAAACAATAAAACCATTTTTAATTATAAATATTCGCATTTTCACTATTAGGCCAGAAATATATAGAGCAGCCGTCGTAATTAAACGAAAGTGTTATAACAATAAAAAAAGTTTTGAATAAAAATTGATGCAATTTTTTTGTAGTTGTTTTAAATCCAACACCTTATTAAACATTTATGTATCCAGTATTTTTAACTTTGTTTCATTTTGTGGTATATTCGAATTTTTCTTAAAAAAAAATGTTAAAAAAATAAACAACATTTTAACAATACATTATGAAACAAGAATTAAAAACAACTCCAAACCGCAGACATTCTGTTGACAAGACATAATGTCAACAAGCGGTTTAACATTAATTTGTCGCATTTTCTTTTTATATTTTTTTTTCTCTCTGATGCAGACTCCTCGAATAGGAAATTCAACAAAATGAAACAAAACTATAGATATGCATTTGGCATTGCCATGGCCTGTTTTAAATCGGTATTAAACACAAGAAACGCTAACAAAACCAAAAATCTCTAAAGCAGGACTGGCTGGGGATTTCTGGGTATTTTTTCTTTTATTTCGTGGAAAATTTTTGTGATTCCCAAAAGGGGGTGTTAATTTGTGATGATTTAATGTATTTCCATTGATGGGACTGCAGTGTGTATTGCATTGTTTTTATTATTAAAATGTTCAAACACAAAGAAAAAGTTCATGACTTTAAAGACAATTTAAATTTAATTCTATATAATAGTAAAAAATTTCAGAAAATTTTTTATATTTTTAAAAAAAAATTTATTTAAGTCTATTTTTAAATAACTAAATTTCAACGACTTTAATACACATTATTTATATAAATGTTTTGTAAATTAGGTCAATTTATATGTCAAACATTTTTCTATTTGTTCTTATTGATAAACAATTTTAATAAAAAAATTTTGCTTAAAGGACTTCTTTTCCACCCTCTTTTTTTAAACAAAAAATAAAAGATACCTTTTCATTTCCTTTTTTATGTTATTTTTTAGCCCAGAAATACAATTTTTTAACGTTAATTAAGAAACAGAGAAAAACAAATATTAAATATTAAACCATGACGAAAACATGTCATTTTCATTAAGAACAAGAAAATAAAAAAACATAAAAGGCACGTGTTACATGTTTAATTAGAATAGAGTTGCCAGATCAAAAATTTCAAAGTAGTGCAACATCAAAACAAATACTTGTTTTAAAAAATATATTACAAAAGTATAACAGCTAAACCTAAACTAGCGCGTCAAAAGTTAGCGATTTAAAAATCCGATTTTTATGGTGCGTTAGGAAGTGAAGTTGTCTGCTTCTTAGTTTGTTTTATATTTTATTGTTGAAAAGTGATGCCAATGTAGTTATTTTCAGGACAATTTAGCTAATTAAGTTATTTAATTAAGGTTTGGCTGTACGTAATGGCAGATTCTTAAATAAAACAGTAAAAGAAAATACTTTAACATGATATTTTGATAAAGTATTCATTTGGCTACAGGCATGTGACAAAAATCAAGCGATTCGAAAAGAATCGCTTTTATACCCTTTACGGCAAATGGAAAAAGGGTTTATCTAAGTTTGACATTCCGTTTTTAAATTCTATAATATCTATTTCCGGTTCTATAAAGTAATCAGTCACTCTTACTTGTTGAATTTGTTTTCGTTTTAGAAAAAATATTTTTATAAATTTATCAAAAGGTGCGGTCATATTAGTCAAATATTTGACCAAAAAAGCGTAGCCACTATTTTTACAAAGATTTATTTTGTTTCTGGCTCGTATCTTTACGAATGACAGATTATGATATAATACATGTGAAAATTAATCTTTTACATTGTGTTGGATATTAAAAAGTATTTGAGACGGACTAAAAATATTTTTACATAATTTAGTGGTTACGTCTTTTTGGTCAAATATTTTTAAATTTTTTTGTGTAATACGACCAGAATTTAGGGGATGACTCCTGCTCCCATGACGTTACGTATTTTGCAGGAACTAGGAAGTTATGTTGTAGGAAGAAGGATAGAGGGAGGGTTGCTTTTGTGCATTTGATTTGAATCTTTGCATATTAAAAGTGACAGGAAAGACCACTGCAAAAAGTGTATTCCATATATGAGGACGAATTTTCTGTATAAACATAAACCACATTCGATGTTGCAGTAAGTTACTTCTTCACTTTTTCCTGTACTTTGATGAGTAGCAACAAAATAGTCTTTGAGGCACCGGCCCATATGTGAAAATTTTAATCCATTTTCAGCATAGTAGCATAGATAGTAAGAAGATCAAATGGCGTGAAGTATATTTTCCACCGTTTTAGAAAACCAAGGAGCTCGAATGTTTCTTTTGCCACCTGAAAAATATGCTTTTCCCACCGAACATAGTTCATAATTTTCATGCCAAGAGCATCGAGAGCTTCTAATTCCTCAATAACTCTATTATCCATCACAACAAATGAGGTAACAGGTTCAGCCGTACGCATTTGCGAATGCATATATTATTGTGCTTTTGAGCATTTAAAGACTCATTTTGAGATTGCAAAGAGATCTTGATTAAGGGTATCATTCATGTGCCCCTACACAGCCCCTATTTTGAAAAAGCTTAACCAATTACAAAATGAATGTGGTGGAATTTGCTACTATCATTTGCGAAAGAACAGATAGGGTTCTAAGTTTGACATGTAAGGTTGTTAAATAGAAAATACACTAGAAATTTGCTGTAACCTTGAATTTATCTCGAACTCCAGTATCATTATCGGTCATAACACTCCTTGTAAAAGTAGGTAAACATATGATAAGAGCTAATAAGGAATTCTTGATAATAATTCCTCATCTAGTAAAATATTTATTATTTTAGCTCCTATTCTAGCAGAAACTAATTCTAGCAGATACCGAAAGAGCATATCAGAGTATTTTACTAGAATTTATTAGAAGGGTAAAATGGATTTCTTAGAACGTATATAAACTATTGAGAGTAAAATAAAAAATACTAAAGGAATCGCAATACACCTAACATGCTCCTACCAACATGTCCTTACATTTCAAGCAAAAAATGAGATATTTATTATATTATATATTCTTAAAAATAGTAACTACTTATATGACCAAAAGGAATGTGCTGTGTTGTGCTCTTTTCAAAATGAGAAGCGATTTCCTTTAAAACAGTTGTAACATTTCTTAGTTCTATTGTTGGTTTAAACTATTAAATTTTTTATTTCTACTCAACTTCTGCTACTCTTATGTAAATCTAAGATTAAATTAAGCTTTAAGCAGAAAACATTATCTTTTATTTAAAATTTGACATTCAACGAATGTCTTAATAAATGTCTTTTATGATTCTAATAATACTATTTCAAGGTGCAGCTTCCCTTTAGCTTGATTGCTATTTTTAAGGCAGATTAAATTTACATTTAGGCAACTGGCATTACGCGGTCTTACGCTGCTATACTATATTCTTTTCAATAACTTGAGTCAATGGATTTGATAAAGCCTTCCTTTGACCTAAAATATTGCCTCAGTTATTTAGAAGTCCAATGTGGATTGACTATTCTTTCGCATTTCCTCTGGCTATGCTTAGGAAAAAACTGGAAAGTTCCTTTAGGGCTCAGACAAGCAAAGCGTTTTATTACGCTCTCTCTATGTACATCTCACCGTCTGCTATTGCTCAATCAAATTAAATAGGAGCTTATTACGGGATGGTGTGCTTGAAATGGTGGTCTTAAATAATGACACTAGGGAATGCTGAGATCAAAGCTTGCAGCTGACCGTCTGCTATCCTAAGGGACATAATTATCTCTCACTATTTAAGTTTAAGGATTTATTTATAGCTTGAAATATACACAGTTAACGCTTAGTAGCCCTTCAGTATCTTAATAGACTTAACTAAGTAATATGGATTTTCTTTCTCCTCAACTTCCTGCTGGAAAGGACAAAACAACAAAGTCCACAATTTTTTTTTCCAAATTCCTTTTATTTATTGTATCTTCATTCAATAAATGAACTAACAATAAGTATTCAAATCTTAATCTAACAATAAAAATAGTAAAAGTCCAGCCAATGCCAGACAAAAAATCTAGTTATCAAATTCTACATAGTTTTATTTCATATGAGGGCGGTAGTGTCCCTCCTTTTCAATCGGACGTGTCCGCGTTGTAGTATATTTCGGGCAAGTGGATTCGGATGAACTGCAAGTTTCTTTAAATAAATCTCCACGTGTTTTTTTTATTTCATCTTTGACCAGAGGAACATCAAGATCCTTGTGAATGTTGCTATTTTAAATTAACCAGGGGGCGGCGGTACTCATACGTAAAATTTTATTTTGACGACGCTGAATTTTATCAACATTTGATGCGGAGGCAGTGCCCCACAATTGAATTCCGTAGCACCATATGGGCTTCAAAATTGTTTTGTAGAGCAGAAGTTGACAGCCTAATTTAAGAACGGAGTTTTTGTCAATAAGCCAATGAATTTGAGCCGTTTTGAGTTTGACTTGTGTTTATTTTGCATCTATGTGATGTTTCCAGGTCAGACGCCGATCCTAATGAAAATCAAGATATTTAACATGCGTTCGTTGAGGCACATTTTGATTATTAATACGAATAGTAGGGCAGGTCCCCCTGCGTAAGGTAAACGTGATGCGGGAGTATTTTTGTTCGTTTATTCTTATTCCCCATTTCTCAGACCATTTCTCTACGTGAGTTATGTGTTGCTGCAATTGATGTGAGGCTGCAACTGGGTTTTCATTTGTGCTGAGAAAAGCAATGTCATCTGCGAATGTTGAAGTGTGAATTTCTCTAGATGTTGGCATGTCGGCTGTGTATATTAAATATAAAAGTGGTCCCAGAATAGTGCCTTGTAGTACACCCGCTTGAATTGATTGTGGGCAGCTAGAATAGTCTCCTTCTTTTATAATAATTTGGCGGCCGGTTATATAACTTTGAAGTAAGTAATAAATGTTTACTGGCATGATTGACTTCAGCTTAGATAAGACGCCTTCATGCCAAACTTTGTAAAATGCTTGGGAAACATCGATGAAGAGTGCGGAGCAATATTCCTTATGCTCAGAAGTTTTTCTTATAACTTTCACCAGCCTGTGAGTTTGTTCAGTGGTACTGTGTTGCTGTCTACAACCAAACTGGTGACTTGGAATACAACTGCTGTCGTTTAATATCGGTGTCAACTTTGTCTTCAACAATTTCTCGAACAATTTAGACAGAGTTGGTAAAAGACTTATAGGCCTTAACGACTCAACATTGGAGGGATCTTTTCCTGATTTAGGTATCGTCTTTACCAATGCGACTTTCCATAACGACGGGTAGTATTCGACGCGTAGGATAGCATTAAAAAGGAAAAGAATTATTCTCTTATCTATTCGTGGTAACTCTAAGAGCATTTTATTACTGATTTTATCAAAACCATGAGCTTTATTTGCGTTAAGGTTATCGATTGCCTGCACAACTTCTGTCCATAAGTCCACAAATACTCGAAAGAAGCAAGAAACTATATCTCTGTAATAACTCCCTTGAAAAAAGACATACATTTTCTATAACAGAGAGCAGCTTAGAGAAAGTATCGAGAAAAATGTATCAAATCACGCAGGTGAAATAATTGATTTTGTCTGTTTAAAGTTATGTCCGATAATTCGATATCAGATATCAGATATCATATTTTTTATTTTTGTTTTGTATTTCTTCGTAGACATATCGTGCTCTTCTCTTCATGCCTCATAGCCTTAAAGAATGGTCAGTTATAATCTGACTTTGCCAAACATCCTATTTTTAAATTAATTTTAAAAATTTGTGTAAAACTTTAATCAAAATATTAAAGAGTAAAAGGTGTATGTGTGTTACATTCAATTCTAATATGCTGCTGCTGTTTTTCAAAGACCAAAAGTTTAAACAGGTCCTTGAACAAAAGGTTTCATGCACAAGTGTCTTAAGTTGTTGCTGTTGTTAGAAATTATTATCTCTTGTCTTTGACATATGCTAATTAAGCAATTAGTCATATTATATGCAAACTTCTTATATTTTTCGAACACATACCAACATGTCCTTACAATCCAAGCAAGAAATGAGATATTTATTTTGTTGTATCCTTAAACCTACAAAAATAGTTTTATTATTGTTGTTATTATTTGCGTAGTACAATAAAACTACTAATATGACCAAAAGGAATGTGCTGTGTTGTGCTCTTTTAAAAATGATGTAACTAAATAAATATGTTCAAAAACTGATTCGAACTGGTTTTCTTAAAGTTTTCTCTCTTGTATGATTTCATCTTTTGGGAATTTTGTGTGGCATTTTACTACATTCAACTGTCTGTCAAGTGTCTGATAAGAATAAAAAGGACTCATATGTTAAAGATTTTTCTTACGTTTTGTTGTCCAAAGATTTCTTAAAATAATCTTAAGCATCCTACAGTTTGAAATAATAAACCTTTTTTCTTTTAATCTTTTGCATTCGTATTGCATGTGTTACTGTTTTAAGGATCTTACAGGAAGTAAGTTTTCTTGTTAGTTTAAGTTATACTTAAGGAATGTTATTTCCTTTGTGGTTAACAAATGAAAGTGCTGAGAAATGTACAAAATATTGTTGACTATTGTTTGAACTTCTTAAAGAAGTTAAGGTATCTTGGATAAGTTTTATTGTTTTAATTAAAATAGAATTTAATTTGAAATAGTTACTCGTATGTGACATCATTGTATTTCTCTTTCAGTTGTAAGAATTTATTTTTATTAATAATTTTACCTCTAGCAGAAACAAAATTGTTCCCATACTATTTTAAATTCTCGTTCAATTCTAATTTGTTCGTCCGTTATTGATGATTGTCTAATTTTTTTCGTCCTCATGCAGTAACGCGCAAATAATGGCATTTCCTTTGGACTATACTCATCAATTAATATATGTAAGTTGACATTTCAATATCTTCCAGGTGTTTTTTGACGATATAAATAGACTTGACTCATTTATTCCCTGAGGTGGCTTCTGCTTTGTGTTCGCTTCTAATATTTAACTGTTTTTCGGCTTAAACTTGATTTAGAGGTTCTACTGAAACTGAAGTCTTTGCATCTTCCTAAGTGGATTTGTTTGCTCTAAAAATATTTGTGTAGCAATTACGCCAAATATGAGCCCCTCCGGTCTATACTTGATATCACTTCCTATCACGTGTTGCTTCCTATCTCGAGTTGGTCAATGTGTAGAGAAGAATATTTCCATACGTGGAGGAAAATCTCTAATGAAACTGCAGTTCGGCAAACTTCTTATGTACATTACATCCTTGAAATACATTGTTTTAACTAATTCGAAGGCAACATTTAAAATAACTGTTGTTTCTCTCTGCCGGAGCAGTTTCCAGAGATTATTTCCAGTCCTTGTGTCAGTAACATTAAAGTGTGATTAGTATTTAAAGGAATTCTTCTGTTTCCACAACTTTTTAAGAAGTCAATTTTCCTCCCTTACAGTAACTCTTTAAGTAAGCACTTATCTCCAAGCTGAAAAATTTATTTTGTTTGGTTTGTAAGAGAGATTAAATAGCGAAAATTTTGGAATACACCCTCATCAGAGAGGCTATTAGTTTCGATTCCAATAAAGAAGTGTCCTACTTGAATATGGAGGTGTAATGCATCATCTCTTTTAATGCAGAAAATTATTGCACCAACCGCAAACACAAGTCACAAAAAAAATGAACAAATTCAAAGGCACTGTCTTATTCCAGTAGTGAAATTTGGTGTCTAGTTTCGTTGTAAATAGCTAGAAGAGACTGTCGAGAAAAAGGAAAACAAAATGCTTTCGAGACAGATTCTCTAGGTCAAAATAGAGGCAACGATAGTGGAAGATTATGCATCACTCTCCTCTTCATTATAAGGGCTTTTGAAGTCATTCTTTACCGGTCATCTTCATGGTATAATGACCAAACCTACAGTGACCAGGAACTGTGGTCATAATATCCTTCAAATATTACCTATCGAATCTTAAAATCTCTAGTTCGGCTATGGTTTATCCGGACTAAATCTAATTCTTAAATTTAAAAATATTCGTCCTTCTACAGGTATATTTTTTTAGCCACCTGGTGTAGGAGCTTTATCGTAGGGGTGACAGGCTGATTGTATGGCTTGCAGCTCTTAAGCGGACTACTTGCTTTAAAACAATCATAGATAAATAAACATATTGCGTTTAATGAGACCTTATTTCTTTCACATCTTCCACGAAGCTCTTTCTTACTCTTAATAATTTTATTATTCCGCTGGAAACTGCTGTTGGCACGAAAATTAGTGAATGTAAAAAAAGCATCAGAAGCTAACATTCTTGTCATCGGGAATAATATATAAAAAAGAAATTGTCACATTGGATACACATTTTCCCCTTTCTTGCCTTGTTATTATTAATGTACGCCTCTAGATTTAAATTTTTTTCTTGGTTAAATTTTAATGAAACAGCAGGATTTTATAAGAACTGGTTTCCTAGAATAACTGGGTGCATACTTCAGTTGTTTACTTAACCCAGCTTACTTCATTTAAGAATTTTATTGGTTTTTAATAAACTCTCGAAATTATTTTTTAGAAATAAACCAATTTTTGTTTGCTCTAAGAGCACTTAAGTATAAATTTTCCTTAGATTTTTTAGCACAATTTAGCCAAAAAATAAAGAAGAAATTATTTATTTCTTTCTTTCAGTGTATAAATCAAGAAAGAATAAAGAACATTTTGCAATTGAAAAAGAGTTCAAACTTATCTCGATTATAAGGCATTTACCAATTGACATGACACGTTTATTACATCGAACATCATCGAACGCAATTAATTCCTTAATATGGCCATCGGTTGAGTGGTCAGATTTATATGAATTTAACTGTCCAATTAACGTTAATCACAACCTTAAGAAAAACGAAGTACCATAAATATTTAAATGTAAGCCATAAAGTATGCTTCACTTTAAACATTTTACATAATGAATAGAACAATTTTTTTGAATCGTTCTCAATGCCATTGTAAAATAGCAAAATTAAGCAATTTTTGTTCATCATATTAACAACTTTATATTCTTTAAAAAGTTCTAATTCTTTAAGTAACATTTTACTTTTCATACAAAATTGATAGACGTATTAAAATTTAACCATCAAACATCAATAATTCACAAACAAATGTCAACATATTTCACACTCAAAATAACCAAATAATAATGATGCTCTTCAAACACTTGCACAATGATAAACATTCTCAGAAACTCCCTAATACAAACAAAGATAAACAAACAAACACACAAAGTTAAGTCCACACTTTGTTAAAATAAACTGCAATCACACGTCGATTAAGATTATTTTGCCAAAAGCAAAAGGACCTTCTAACTTGCTAAGGATAAAAATTGCTTGCTGCACTTAAAATAATGCTGCCAGTTATATCGCAACCGAATAAAAAAAAATAAATTTTAGCATAATTCACCCAGCACTGAAAATAAAAGAAAAACTAAAGCATACTCTAAGGATGCAAAAAATTTCACAACAAACTAAAGCATATTAGACGGGAATGTGTTGATACAACAAAACACAACATTGAGCTGCATTGTTGCATGAACATGAGATGAGTTTAATATAAGCAAAAGATAAGGATTTCAAATGTAAAATTGTGTGTAAAATATATTTGAAAAAAAAAAAAAAATAATAAATAAATAAAAACGAAACAAACATGAATTTTTCATGATAAAAATCCTTATTGCAACTACAGCATTTCCAGCAACCAAAGACAAATCTAAAGAAAAAACAGTGAGTTTAGTTTAACAAAACTGTCAAAAATGATTGTGTGTGAAGGAAGTGAAAAAAGTAAAAAAAAAACAAGTGTCAAATTTAAATTTTAAACAAGGAATAATAATGAGTTGTTTTTTTAAGAAGTTTGAGGTTCGTTTTAAATTTATGTGGGAGTTTCTTAAGGAAAGTGAATTTCTAAAGAATTTTTAAAATTTCTAAAATTTTTTAGTAAGAAATAAAATATTTTAGATTAAATCTGCTGCATGTCCGGTTTATTTATTTCAATGCTAATTTTAAAAAATTATGCCCTGAACCAATAAGGCTATTTATTCTACAGCCAAAACTAGAAATTAATTGAGACACTCATGAAAGTAAAAAAAGAATGATGCACCGATAGACATAGTGGTACAAGCTCAAACCATACACAGCTCAAAGTGACTCAATTTGTTATTAAATTTTGTGCGATGGACCATAAGAAGCAGATTTTTTTCCCAAACAGAGCAGAAATCGTTTTTTAAATCGAAACAGTCCGAACAATCGGACCCAATCAATCAATGGACCATTAGCACACAAGGAAATAATTTCATTAAAATTATTTGTGACCTACCGCCGTAAAATATGTGCAAATCATGTTATTCTCTATTGTCTCTTCTATAGATCAGAGTTTTGAAAGCAGGCATATTATATTCTGACCTCGAGAAAAGGATCTATTTATGTTTTATTTTTATTAAAAGCGGTTCAGTAATAAGAAAAAGCCATTTCTACCCTCTGCTTTTACCTTTAGCTCCGAGTTTTAAAAACAGACATTCAAGTTGCATTTAAATCGGTTGAGCTGTCATAATATTCTATAGTCACCCAAGAATTATTAAAAAAAAAAAAATAGTTGTGAGTGCCATACTCATTCAGTTATTACAAACCGAATTCAAGATAATACACACAACCGATAAAATTCGATTGGCAACGAATTCGTTTCCCACTGTGGAAATCCCACAACGAACTACTTTTCTCTGTGCACTTAAATATCAACAGCCTGGTTTTACAAGTTTTTGTTTGGGAAAAAGGATTTTTTAGGGACTTTATAAATGCGTTAGCAATTTTTCGGAGATTTTCATTCAACCTTATTTTCAATACTTGCGAGCTTTGCTATCCCAATGAGAATAATCGTACCACGACCACTCTTCCAGGTCAGTTTTTTTTATTTGATTAGACACATTAATATGAAAGTTAAAACAAAATTCCTTCTGCCTATTGGACCTTATGGAACAACACTTATTTATATTTCAAATATCTTCAAAATTGCTTTTTGTTAAAATCAAATAACCGCGTTTTTCCTTTTCCCGACTTACTTCTCCTATTCCTTGATTTTAACATCAACACGCTTGCGGAACTTGTAAATGAATATCTATCGCTGTTTGAAATTTCATTAAAATCGGTGCAGCCGTAAATGCCTGTTTTCCCCCTCTTCCTCTCACTGCGATTGGACCTTGTACTAAAGGATTTATTTTTTTTCGAATTTCATTAAATTTTATTAAGTTTTTTTAATCGGTTCCGACGCATTAAAATTCCAAAAAAAGAAGGAGCTTTTCTACCCTCCTTAACTTGAGGACATATAAACAAAAAAATTTACTTGTAGTCCCAGTATGGAAGCATTTCCCAAGTTAAAGATGTAAAAATAATATTTTTTTTTAAAATTAAATTTATGGTACTTGTCTTTAAATTCAATGCTTAGGTTACGATTTTGCTGAAGAAATTTAAACATCTTATTATCGAATGACATTTTTAAACAACAAATAATTTAATATTTTTTTTGGACAAAATTTTACACAAATCAAGATGCCACACAAGGCCATTCAAGGAACTGACTGCGCTGTTGTTGGCTCTACTTTTTGTAACTATGAGCAATTTTATGTGTAAAAAGAATTTTTCACTAATGAACTAAACTTAGGCCAAAATAAACAACAAAATTAAAATAACGCGTAAAGAGTGTTAGAAAAGCAAAAATGCAAAACTTTTGATTTTTAAGCGACTTCAAAAACAGGAGGAGGTTATCAATTCGACTGAATGTTGCTTTTTTATGTTTGAACTTGCAGAACACTCAGTCATTTCTAAACCGATTTAAAATTTTGTTTTTGTAATTAAATAGATTATGCTTACAGATTGGTTCCGTTTTTAAAACAGTTTATAGTCTTAAAAACTAAAGGGTGTCCCCATATAACATACACGTTTTTTAAGTGAACTATGGATCTTAAAGGGCAATTCTTTAAAATTTAAGTAAATGAGTATTACTGTAGTTCTCAATGGTTAAAAGTAATACAAAAATAAATCTAAAAATTAAAGGGTTCCCCATAGGTGACACAAATTAACTTGCGTGCGCTTATCTTTCGAACCGTTGTAGACAAACGCTTGAAAATTGGACAGGATGTCAATTAATATGATCGTTATAGTAACGATTATAAACATTTAAAGTTATAAGTAAAAGTATAAAATTTGAATTTAGAAATTAAAGGGTGTTCCCATATTTAAAGTAAATTTATCTATATGGCCCTATCGTTTGACCCATTATATATAAACACTTGAAAATTGAACAGAGTGTCCACTACCTTGTCTGGTATATAAAGAAGTATAAATATTCAAAATTTAAATTAAAGGGTGTTACAATAGTTGCTGTTATTTGATGTATATAACCAAACAGTTGAACGGTTATAGACAGTTGATTGAAATTTGAACGGAATCTTTATTGCTTAGTCCGCTATAAAGAGAAGCAATCTTGAAATTGTAAATTAAAGGGGGTTTCCATAACTGATGTAATTTGACCTATATGGCCCTTTCTTTGAAACCGTTACAAGCTTTTGAAAGTTAGACAGACAGGAGGTCCATTACCATATCAAGTATAATAACAAGTATAAATATTTAAAATTAAAAATTAAAGGGTGTCCCTATGATTGTAACTTGATGTATAAAAAATAAAAGGTGACCACATTACTGCTGAACTTTCTGGTTTAATCTGCATTTGCATTTTGTTCTATGACATAAAAAAATCCTGACGCAATCTTTTTTTAAATATAATTTAATATTATTAATGCATAACTACCGTCCTAAAGAAATATGATTTTAAGTTTTTCTGTTTTGAAGTCAGTTTTTTTTTGCAAGAATTATGTAAATGGGGCCTAACGAACAGGGTTTAGTTTAACGCTAATAAAACCCAGTGCTGTGTGCTTTCGCACAGGCGTACTGCTGAACATGCTACGTCATCTGTAATTATGGGTGATACATATATTAAGGAATCAGAAGCTCTCGATGTTCTTGGCATGAAAATTCAATGCGATGTTCGTTGGAACAAGCACATTTTTCATGTTGCAAAAGAAGCATTCAAGTGCCTAGGTTTTCTGAAATGGTGTAACAAATACTTCACTCCATTTGATCTCCTTACTATCTGTGTCACCTTTATCAGACCGAAAATGGAATACAACTCTCATGTATGGGCCGGTGCTTCAAAGTCTATTTTGGAGCTACTCGACCGCGCACAGGAGAGAGCGAAGAAGCTCATCGGTGACTGTAGGGTATCCAGCTCTATTGACTCACTGGAGCATCGACGCAATGTGGGGTGTGTTTCACTGTTTTATCGTTACTACAACGGAGTGTGCTCTTATGAAATCAGGGAACTTGTTCCTGAAAACCGTAATTTCATACGCGCAACGCGATCTGCATCAAGAGCGCATTCCTTTGTTGTCGATTTGCCAGTGAATCGCACAACGCATTACAGAGAGAATTCGTTTTTTGGCCGAACAGTTCGTATGTGGAATAAACTCCCTGCAGAGGACTTTCCTGCCACTTTCAATGTGCAAAGATTCAAATCAAATGTTCACAACCACTACTCCCTCTATCCCCCATCCCAAAACCTAATTTCCTAGTTCTGTCACAATGCATTGCATAAGTAGGGGTCATCCCCTGAGTGCTGGTCCTAATTAAAAAAAAAAAAATTAAATTATGTCGTTCAATAAAATTTAAATTAAATTTCATCTAACAAATTTTATAACTGAAGCATAATGACATACCTGAGGGAATTCCTGAAAACCTGAGTTATACAACGATAACAACGATAACTCTGCTTGCTTTCAAATACCCAAAGACCCATCATTAATTTGCCATCTTCTTTGATCATTTTGATAATTGGTGAAGCATTGTTTTGGCGAGTTTTTTGAATTTTTTAAGAAATTAAATATTTATTGCCCTTTAATGCACCATTATTTGATTCATTAAAAATTAATTTACAAATCACTTAAAGGAGCCACAATAGACTCAGAGGGTATAAAATTTACAATGAATTACCAAGAAACTTTGCAAAACGTGTGGAATATGACACCGTTTTAAACACCCTTCAAACAATGGATAAAACGAGTTTGTGACGAGCCTAAATCATACGTAGAAGGTCTGGTTGCAACATTCTATTAAAGTATGTCTGGATAAAAATAAATTATTAAAGCTTTTGCTTAATTATTTGTTTTATGAATTTGAGTTTATAAATTTTTTTTATATTAAATCCACATGGCAATTAACTTAACAACTTTACATAAGCATGTGTAATGGAGACGTGTCATGGATATGGGCCACAAAGTGTAAACAATTAAAAGATTAATTATTTTCAAACCGGACACTTTTCAAAATTTTAACTGCAAGTGCTGGAAACCCTTCCATATGTTTTCGAAACAGTTCTCATTCAAGAGCTATGTGACCACAATACAAATATGTTTCATTAAAATAAAAACGAACTTGTGTGTATGTATATATATATGTGTGTGTGTGTGGATTTTTAATATCACATACAGGTCTTATATTCCATCACATTTCATAAGATCCCAACCACATACATTTATCCTCAAAAAGCATAAAATATTTGAGAAAGGTATTGGGATTTCATCAACTTTACAAGAAACCTGAAACCTGACGCTTAAATAAATGGGTTTTCTTGTCCTTTTCCACAAAAAAAAAACCAAAAACAAAAACACAAGTGTGAAAGGATTGAATTGGACAGCGCCAGCAAAATAAGATGCTGGACCTCTTGCAACCACATACTCATTAGTTCTTTTAAGGAAGCAACAACAACAACAAAAAACAACATATTTTCTAAATGATTTTTTTTTGTTGTACTCATATACAGAAAGAAAATTATTTTATTTGTCCCATATCAGAATTTGATTTATGTCGACTTCAACTGCTGCCGCATTCTTGTTTGAGTTTGTGTATAATTTTGAACTTTGTTGGGTTGATTTGTTTATTTCTTATAATTTACATAAATTATTATTTAAGGGTACAACAAACATTAATTTGTTATAATTTTTGTTGTTGTTGTTGTTGTTGTTGTTGTGCATATTGGTCAACACTTCGTTTATCATTGTTGAAACAATCCATGATTATTTTAACTTTTTCACATACACACACACACAGATAAAAACAACAACAAAAAGAAAAAAGAAACCTGTATTTGATTTTAAAATAAAACAAATGTACAAATGTTTGAAAAATGAGGTTATGTATGATAACACAGTTGTGTTTAGTAAAATAGCAAAATAGGAATCTGTATTCGTCTAGGATTCTTAAATAAGAAAAATTTTAGTTTATTAAGTACTTTTTGTACCAGCAGCCAACTTATGCGTTTCATTGCACCAGAAAGTTTTGTGAAGCAGAACAGAAGGGTAATGTTTGTTAGAGTTCAATTTGTACTCCTTATATTGAAAGCGACTTCAATTTTTTATATTTTAAATTTATTCGTATACTAGGCATTGCCTGGATGTAATTTTAGGGCGCGTATATGTTATTGTAACCTTGTTTTCTATGGGTCACTATTTCGAACAAAGGAGAAACAATGTTTTGTACTCGAAAGTGTAATTTGGAAGATCATTATTAAGACCTCAGAAGAGATCCAATCCAGCAAGTCTGCGACCAAATGAAAGCAAAAAACTAAATTAAAAAAAATTTAAACTGACTTGATATTCTGTCTAATTTTCAAGAGTTTGTCTATAACGGTTTCAAAGACAGGGCCACACATGTCAAATTACATGAGTTACAGGGACACCCTTTAATTTCTACTTGCACGTTTTCTACTTGTTATAGCGGACATAGCAATAAAGGTTCTATGCAAATTTCAATCAATTTTCTACAACTGTTCAACAGTTTGGTTATATACATCAAATAATAGCAACTATTGTACCACCCTATAATTTTTAATTTTAAATAATTATAATTTTTAATATATCAGACTAAGTAGTGGACATTCTGTTTAATTTTCAAGTGTTTGTATATAATAGGTCAACGATACGGCCATATAGATAAATTTACTTCAAATATGGGAACACCCTTTAATTTGTAAATTAAAATTTTATACTTGTTGTAATAGCGGACTATGCAATACAGTTTTTTTTTTTTTGTAAATTTCAACCGTCTTTCTACAACTGTTCAATAGTCTGAGCATATTCATCAAATTAAATGAACTATTGGGGCACTCTTTAATTTATAGTTTTGAACATTCATACTTGTTTTTGTAATGATCATAGTAATCAAAAATCTGTCGAATTTTCAAGCGTTTGTCCATAACGGTTCAAGAGATACGGCCATATAGATAATTTTTGGATTGATTTTTCTATTACTTTGTGCTATAGGCAGCTACAGAGATACGCAGTATTTTTTAAATTTAAAAGTGCCGTCCTTTACGGTTCATAATACACGTAAGAAACATGTTTGTTATATAAAACAGGACTGATATGCAAGCATAACATTTAAAAATCAGCTTAGAAATAACTGGATTTTGCCGGCTCAAACATTAAAAAAGGCCAACATTAAGACGAATTGATCAACTCCCTCTGTTTGTAAAGTCGGTCAAAAATTATTTGGTTTTTAATTATTAAATAGATGGTTGCTTAATCGTACTGCAAGTGGACTAATAACATGTTTAAAAGACATTTCGTATAAAGAAAGAAAGACTTAGAAGTGGATAAGGGCTGATAGTAGATGTATCAACAACTGGACGTGGAAATACCCACGACGGCAGATTTTATTTTTTAAATTAAATTAGCTGCGCAGTTAACTGGGATAGATTTGATTTACTGAATCAAAGTTAAGCAATAACAAGTGGTCCCATAATCCAATTGCTGGAGCTTGCACATTATGCTTAGACACTGCAAAGCTTTACGTTATTCACTCATCCATCATCCCATGACACCTGCAATGCACAAAATTTTAATACATGGCATTGAGCTGTTATCAAAAGAAGCGGTCTCAGATTTGAAAGAGGCACTTAGAATTTCACAGAGATTAAAAAACAAATATGTCTGCTTTAAAAGTAAATTTTAAATAAAAAATTTAAAAATTAAAGGACGTTTGCAAAAGACCGTGGTTTTGATGAATGTGAACTTAACTTTTAAATCTTTATAAACAGAGTCTTGAAATTTGTACTGAACTGCTATGTCTGCTATAAGAATATGTAAAAGAAATTAAATGAAATTGAGGGTATCCCGATAGTAATGTGATTTTTACATGTTTTGGCCCTTTAAAACAATAACTAATCAATATGTGCACAAAATTTTGACTTTTTTCTCTTAATTTCAGGATGGATGGCACGAATCCTTGCAATTGAAATGATTAAATTTTAATTTTATTTTATCATTTAAAATATAAGTGGCAAATTTTTTTAAATTCTTCCGTTTTTGGGCACTCCTTGTATGACATCATGACACTGTGCTGTGTCCTGGTGAAAAATTAATGTTTGCTTTGGCAAGTTGTAATGACAAGTTTTCGCTTGTTGCTGAGGTAGCTTCAGCGGAGTCCAGGGTCGTAAATAACTCCGGTTAAATCTCAGTGAATTAATAAAAAAGACCTTTCTTTCTCTTTACGTTGTAAATCGTATCTCTTTATTTAGTTAACGCGTACTTTGGTCCGGTGGTGAGCGGCTCGTGATAGCGTTACTGAGAAATCAACAAAAGGACGATCTCACACGTTCAGTTAGTTAGCAATACACGCAATAGTTGTATAAAACTAGCTCTTGACAGAGAGCACGAGCAACCAGTTGGAGGTATAACCTCGGGTTGAGTGTACTCGCCGCACACGAAAACTAACTCTTGTCAGAGAGTACGGGTACCAGTTGGAAGTAAAACCTCGTGTCGAAATTGCCCGTTTCTGCCACAGTAGTCAGTATAGAGACTACCACAGTAACTGATTTGTACAATTAACAATTGGGAATGTAAAAACGTTCTCATCAATTACTAGTCGTTCACCAATGAGTCTTTCAATTGGGGACGTAAAAACCTTCGCATCAATCGTAATATCTTACCGCTGTGAAATCAGAAAGACTACTGTCTCACGACTAAAGGCCAGGATTTACTATCATACACAATCGTAGGACTTAATCACACAAAAATCTGACAGAATTCTGTCCTACTTTAAAAATTGTTTAAAATGGCGTCGAAGGTGCCACACTATTATACAAAAAAGATGCAAAAAACAAGCGCTTTATATTTTGTTGTTTTTTTCTTCATTTTCAAAAAAAAAAAAAAACAAAAAATCAACTCTGACCGCATAGAAAAAATAATTTAATGAATTATTTCAAAAGATTATAAAATCGTACAGATTTGTCAAAAAGTCTGCCACACACATACACTTTTAATCCACAGTATCATACTTTTTGAGCACACATGCAAATTTTTGACAGATCGTACGACTGAGTATGATAGTAAATCCTGGCCAAGGCATATTGATACCAGGTAAATGCATAAGCTTTTACTTGTATTTTGTTTTTGTTAAAACCTCTGAACGGTCAAAAACGTTTTTTATTTTTCACAAATACAAACACACATATTGCCAGACGTTTTTGAAAGCTTAAAAGTTTTTACGAAAACAAAATACACGTAAAAGCTAAAATGTATGTTGACCAAATGATCTGATGCTGTCACCTGTTCAATGCGCCTTGACCCTGGCCTTAAAGAACAACTCGCCTTTTATAGTTATCAGCGTCGCACACTCACACATTGCGTTTTATGTGAACAGCTGTGTTATGAGGGCTGCTATATATATTTCTGGCCTAGCAACACTGAGTGCTGCCAAGTGCAATCTGACGTTTCCATTAAAAAGTTTGTCATTTTTAAACATAATCGTACTCAAAACGTTTTGACGTACGACCATTATTTGTGTTGTTTACAGTGACTTGAAAAAATTAATATAGAAAAAAATGGAATTAACTCGTGAACATTTTCGTGCCATCATTTTTTACAACTTTCGACGTGGATTATCGCGACAAGAATGCATTGGTGAACTTAAATCTTTGTATGGCGATGAAGCACCATCCTATAGTACTGTGAAAAATTGGTATAATAAATTCAATCGTGGCCGAAGCTCGCTCAAAGACGAATTCCGTGAAGGTCGTCCAAAAACGGCTGTTGTGCCAGAGAAAATTGATGCCGTGTGTGAACTCATAATGCAAGATCGACATGTGACATACCGAGAGATAGAGACATCCTTGGACATTTCTTCCACCAGCATACATTCGATACTGCATGAACACCTGGCCGTAAAAAAGGTTTGTTCTCGTTGGATCCCGCACAACTTGAAAGTCGCTCAAAAAAAGGCTCGTGTCGATTGGTGCAAAGAAATGTTGCAAAAATACGATTGCGGTGCTTCAAAAGACGTTTATAAGATCATCACAGGTGACAAATCATGGATCTCTGCGTATGAGCCCGAAACGAAACAACAATCGACCGTGTGGGTCTTCAAAGACGAGCAAAATCCAGCGAAAGTTGTTCGTGGAAGAAGCACTTCGAAGCAAATGGTCGCCTGTTTCTTCGGCAAAACTGGTCATGTGGCGACTGTTCCGCTTGACAAAGCGAGCTCTCACACATCGGCTCAAACCAGAGCGTTTTTGACCGGCCAAAACGTCGAATTAATGGGTCATCCGCCGTATAGCCCTGACTTGGCACCTAACGACTTCTTCTTGTTTCCGCACATCAAAAAAAAATGCGTGGTTAACGATTTTCGTCGCCAAAAGAAGCTGTTCAAGTGTTAAAAAACCATGTTTTATAGGTGTCTCAATCGGAGTGAAAAAAGTGCTTCGAAAACTGGTTTGAGCGCATGCAAAAGTGTATAAATCATGCTGGAGAATACTTTGAAAAACAATAAAACCATTTTTGATTATAAATATTCGTATTTTCACTATTAGGCCAGAAATATATAGAGCAGCCCTCGTATGTAGAGTTGTTTTCTTTTATGCTTGGCTAATACTTCGTTAAACACATTACACCATTTTCGAACAGGCCATTAATTTTAAAAACGGATATAATTGAAAATTTACAAATATAATACAATAACGATGACAATCTTAAGTTATGAATTTAAAATCAAATGATGGCAATGTGTTACGGCAACTGATTTTGGATGACCTACACGCAGCCCACCATGAAGAAAAGGTAACACAGTATTAAGCATTCAGTTTTGCTAAACGAGATATTCAAGAATTTCAGAATATTTTATTCCAACAAATATATTTTTTATTAAAATAACATTTTAAGTTTGTGCTATTTTATGAAACACAACTGTTTTCCTTTTAAACAAATGTGATTTCTAGAATTAAGTGTACGTGTGTGTTAAAGTATTTAAACACATGCAAACATATGAAAAAGGATTATAACTATTTCATCACAAAATATTATTGTTGAATAATCAATATTATTTTAGTCATCTCACAATAGTAAACCAAAGAAAACTTTTGTTGTTTCTTTAATTTTTTATGGAAACATTCCTAAGAGACTTCATATCATGATGACATTTTTCAAATTGTTGGCCAAAAGTTTTTGAAATTTATCAAATATAGAAATAATTACATACATATGTGTGTTTATACAACTGTACACATATACATACATATTGAACAGAAAATAAATGGCTGTTGAGTCAAGGAAAAATGAAATCAATATCAAATTTTAATTGAATAGAAGAAAAAGTAATTTATTTGTTTAGACATAAAACAAAAAAAAAAAAAAAAATTATTGAGATAATAATTGAAAAGAACTTAAAAGGAAACTATTTTTAAATAGGGATTGAGTTGGAGTTGTGAAACTCAGATGTGTTCCTCATAGGTTTGATGCAAATTTTTAAATATTTTCTCGACAGCTAAAATTTTAAAATAAGTTTTACTGAAGTAAACAAAAAATCTACAATTTGTTTTGTTCATATATTTAAAACTGTTTAATTGTTTCTTTTATTAAAAATGCATGATTTCATAATTTTTAAATAAAAGGCTTTTTTATTTTGGACATTTTATTTGTGCGCGATAGCCTCCTTGTTTATTTTGGTTTACAAATCGGGTACTCTTTTTACAGCTTGACCACGGTTTTTAAAGAATTTTTCTAAATTATTTACATGCGCTCTTCTCCTGCCACCTTCTATTTGATTTTTAAAAATAAATACTGCAGATCTAGCTTTTGCTGTTTGTTGGAAATTTATCGAAGATCATGCGATTCTTCCAATGTGCCTATTGATGATAAGATCTGCGTAAGAAAGATTCAATTAGGATCTAGAATCCTTAGAGGTCGTGATAGCCTCGTTATTGTTCTGCTGCCTATTCCTTTTTTTCTTCTAAATTTTGTCATTTTTTCTGTTCCTTCTATTAAGTGCTTGATAGAGCTGTTTGCACAAACGTGTACATATTCACAAACATTTTCATTCAAAAACATTGGCGTTAATATTGTTAAGAATATAGGATCTGGCAACCTCTTCATATCTGAAAACAAAAGTATTGATGTCCGTGTGTGCGCTGTGAAAAATAGAGACTGAAGTTAAGGCCCAACTATAATGTGCATAAGATAACTTAAGCAACTGTGCTAATACATACTAATCATATGTGGCCAACTATAATGTACTTAAGAAAGCTTTTCGTCAAGTTTCGTCAAATGTCATTTACTTAAGCAAAGTACGAAACTGATCGCACTTTCGGTACGGAAACAGCTGATTGTGTTTTGTGTTAAATATTTATAAAGAAAAGTTGAAATGAAGATCGACGTTGATAAATTTTTAGTTTTTAATTTAATAGAAAATGTGGAGAAAAAAAAAACTTTACAATTTTTTGCCATTTTTAACAAACACAATGCGCGATAAAATTTAATTTTGATTTGTTTATGATTTAAGTAATATGCACCGTTGCATTTTTTGGTATTCTTGGCCAATATGAACAACAAATTTTAACGTGTTTGGGAATGTTATTAAATACATAAAATATGTTCTTTAAATACCTTTTTAATTTAAATTTTGATTATTTATAAAGAAACTATTTTTTGCAAAAGTACGAAGTCAACAACTGTGGCTTTTGTAAGTACATTATAGTCACCTAAAGTTCTTTAATGTGTTACCTATGCATTTGACAGGTTTTCCGTTGTGTTTTTGACACAAACTTAAGCTTAAGTTTATGTATAGTTAGGATTTTACTTCTACCAATAGTGTGTGTATAAATTAAAACGACAATTAGCCAACATAAGTTGAGCAAACCTGGTGGCTGCGTTAGTTCGAGCCTACTATTGGATATATCTGAAAGGGAATAATAAAAGTTGTAGTATAAAGGCGACAATTATATGGAAAACAGCAGTACCAATATTTCAAAGCCTAAGTTAAATAAGAAAAGACAATTACTGTGTTAAACAATGGCAGATAAGTTAGTCAAGGCAAGTAGGTATCTTTATATTAAGAGAAAGAGGTCACAACAGCGTATTAACAGATGTGGCTAAAGTTAGAAACAAGAGGAATAGGTAGGATATAAACAAGAAAATGCGATTATAAGTTGGCGTTTTTGTCAAAGCAGCTTCGGAGTAAGTGGTGTTTAGTTAACTAAACAAGTCACCAAGTAGTTCGTGTCTCGTCGGACTAACACAGTAGTGTAGCGCTTAGAAGATCGCATGTTAAGTAAACAAGAAGCCAGATTGTTGTATAAAGTATAGCTAGAGCCACAGAGTAGAAATAGAGAACAAAGAAAAAACAAAAAAATTCCGTGACAGTATTTGATGACAGCTTAAGCCTTAAAAAGATTTAATTTTCAAAAGTAATACTAAGTAAAAAGCATTCCAAGAGCATTAAGGACTAAAAGCGGCTTTAGCTTGGAATTGTAAAGAATTAAAATTTTTGTAAAAATTTTAGGAAGGGATCTTGACCATAATTGTAATATTTTTTTTTTTGTATTGCAAAGTCAAAAACCTTGCTAATCATTACAACATATTTTCACCCTGAGTATATCCGATGTTAAAGTATCGGTTTCGCTAAGGTTTGTTATTCAAACTATTTAAAAGAGCAAAACCTTATCCCCAAAACAAGACTGCTATTTATACGATCTGTGCTACTGTGAGCTTTCGTTTGATATGTGCCGCCTATATTGGAAACCGTCGTTTACTTATTACGTTCGTGTCTACGAATATATATTTGCAGAGATAATATCCCACAAATTACAAAGTTAACGTGCAATTGCACGAACAGCAATATTCAAGAAATGAACAAAGAATTGCAAGGAGTGAGTTGCCTGATGACGCAAACAATATCACAGGGTAAATAAGCCAGCCTTTGAATATCTGCTGGACACGTTTACGTCCCCATTTGTGAAACTAAATGCAGCTTTACGTTTCTTTGCCGAAGGTGGGTACCAAAGCAGGTTGAGCAAAGTTTTAGCAGAAGTCATAGACATATTTGAGGAGCAACTATGCACAAAATGGATTTCTTTTTCTAAAACACAGGATGAAAGGTGGAAAATTGCTTTGGCAATGTATGTTAAGCATGGCATTCCTAGTGTAATAGGGTGCGTTAACGAGACTTATGTCCATATTATTGCTATATGCAATAATAAGCAGAAAGGAGTACTACAGTTTAAATATTAGGTTGTTAAGTACTTTTAGAAACATCACTTGCTAATATTAAGAAAAAAAATTGCAAATACTTACAGGTCTGCAATCATGAGCTCAGAATTTAATACGTTGCTGCTTCACATCCTGGTACGTGCCGTGACTCATTTATTTAAAATTCCAGCGACTTGCGAACACATCTTGAGCAGAAATGTACTAATGAATGCAGCTCGCCACTCAAGTTTTATTTTATGTAATGAAATACGCCCACATTTGTTATCTTTATAATTATTTTATTAAAAACTGAAACTAAAAAATTAAAAACAAGGTTATTTTACACTAACAGTCTTCGGTGTTTTTAATTTTGCCCTTCACTTCTATAAGCATTAACTTTTCCATCACTAGATTGTGCTGCTTTTGATCTTTTATTTTCTTTTTCTTTAAATCACAAAACCGGTCTATGGAACGGTGTAATTTTTTGGAGTTTTGGTTCTAATTCCTCATAACTTCCAACATAATCTTCTAAACACGGATTTTCTCTGCAAGAATATCGGTAAAGGAAACCCGTGCTATCTGCTAAGATGGACACTCCTTAAAGTTTTCACTTAAATTATTATATCGACAGTCACTGTAATCTCCTGCAATATATGTATCTTCGATATTCTCTTCTGCTTGTTTGCAAGCATTTAAAGAATAACTGCCGAATCCAAATGGGCTCGATACTTCTATAGACTCCTTCATCTTTATTAATTTATAGTTGGCCTATTCCATTGCAGAAAACTTCTGCTCCACTCTCGAGCCTCCATCCGTTCCTTTACAGAATTTAAGATTTTGGACATTCTTGTGCTTGGTCAGACCACACCTATAGCATATTTTGCATTTTTATTATTCATGTGTATGTATAAGAAAAATATCATCAGGCATAGATTTTTCCACTCGTTAACTTTTTTTGTTGGTGGTCCTATGGAATTATATTCCATATTCTTAAATTCTTTATGCTATAAGTTTATCTTAGTTGCTATAGCAGCGTTCTCGCTTAAATCGATGTGTAAAAGAAACAGCCAGAACAAGCTGCCAGATCAATCCATAGCGAAATAATCTAAATTTTTTAAATCGCTCATGAATATAAATTCCAATTAAGAGTTGTTTGGCAGTATTAAAAAAAAGCTTATAACAGGGATATTATAGACAATTTTTTCCGTCATGTTTTATTTTGCAACTGAAAGAACTCAGCGACAATACGGAAATAGTTTTAATGACTATTTTATTAACGTGGAAATTGTTTTGTTTGCTTGGCTACACTTTTTTTCTAATTTTTTTTTATTCACTCCATTGCTTCTTTAGACTTCTTAAAAATATAAGCCACTGGAAACTTTAAACTCTTTAATTCCTTAAAACAAATCAATTTAAAGTTTGTGACTAATAACGATTCCATTAACACCATAATAATGTCTTTGGGTCGTCGTACTAAAGAAAAAGTGACAAAAAACATAAATAGTCTTCACATATTCTCAGCAGACTTAAACACTTGTTAAATGGAAAGTAAATTGAAAATAACACTCTGTCAGCTGGATAAAAAAAGAAAAAAAAAAACTTAAATATAAATAACAACACACACGCAACCAAAGAAAAAAAGGCAGAAACTTTATGGGAGTTTATATTTTAGCAATAAATTTTTGCTAAAAACTTTTTCCGTTTTTGTTGTTGGCGCATCTTTGGCAAAAGCAGAAAAGATAAAATGAACACAAAAAAATAACAAATCCCTAAAATAACATACATTCACATAACTTTTAGACATTGCAAACATCTGGTACTTACATGCACAATAACAAGGATATTAAGATGTCAATGGATGTGCACATGTATGTTCTGTGAATGCCTGCATGGGTGTGTTAGTGTGTCTACGATTTAATATGCGTGTATGCTTGTTTGCAGTAAATGATACATGCAAACGTTTAACAAAGTGCTTTATAATGTTTTATTAAATTATGCAAAACATTTAAAGGATCATAATAAATGCAAAAGTTATAAAAACTGTATTGCAGTTTTATTTAGTTTGAAGTCGGCAAAAAAAATGTGACAATGTATCAATTGAGAGGAGTAAATCTTTTGCAGTGTTATTCGTTATAATCTGTATGATATTCTATAAGTGTTTAATAGATATAAAGATATTTTATAATCTTGTTCGTAGACTTTTACCTTCTATTGCAGGTTTTCTTAAATTGAATATTCTGAGGGGTTTGGAGAACAAACAGAAAATACCGAAGAATGTAGATATTTATAAACTTGTAAGGCATTTAAATAAAGGTATAATGTGTTATTTCTTTTAGGTTGTCATCCAGACTACCTGTCAGGCCTCTTAGTACTTTCTCCTACAACTATATTTCGAATGAACTTTGAAGATTTATTTCCTTGCTTTTAATATTACAAGTGCTTTATTTGCTGCTGTATTAATTTAACTGCCTTTAAATATCTAACAACTTTTCCTCTGCGGCCAATCAATAATAAATATTTTTCTTTATACTTAAGACTCTGTTGGGATTTGAACTCATGATTTTCTTATTGACAAGCAGGAAGGAAGCTCAACCAAAGTAACCACTGCAAGGAGTAGCTAACTATTCTTTTATTCTATGTTACCACATACATTCATATACCTTCACTACACTGATTAGTGGTGTAAGTAACAATTTGTTCAGCTCCGTTTACTGCTTATTATTCTTTAAACTAGCTTTTACTGCAGAAATTCTATCATTTGTTTACATTGCACTAACTTAAAGCTTTTTGACTTTTCCACTAACCAAATCACAAAGAATTTGTAGCTGAGGACTTCTGAATCCGTACTATCTGTATATCTGTACTTTGTCCTCAAAAAACAAAACCGTAAACATGATGAAATTTCTCCTTTGGACACATAGTTGCTTAGTCCATTAGAATGCTTTCTTCTTCGATAATCATTCAATAGACAATTATAACTTCGGTTGATTGCAGGAGTACATTTATTATCTATTCTTCTTGCCATCATAAGGTTGGTTGACAGACAGCTTTATTTATTTATTCAACATGGGTTCGCTAAGTTCTCCTTTTTTTCTTATCTGAGAAAAAAAAGAAGAGAAAGATAAAAGTTAAAATAAAAATATTAAGAGAAAAAGAAATATAACAGAAACAAGTAGGAGTGATATATTCAGCTATGCAGAATCTTATATACCCTTCACCATGTATATAAATCCAGTTTAGTGAAGTAGCTCCTATAAAAATCAAATATTGAGGTGACAGAAAATAAAAAAAAAAAATAAAAAAAAACAATTGAGTAAGACTAATGGGATAAGCTTTTAAATGATACCCATATTGACATATTGACAATCGAACTTTTTTATGCAAAATTCAGAAGCCCGTAACTCGGAAAATATGGGCGAGCGCCCATTTTTCCACTTCATATTTTTTTTGATTTTTAATCCTCTATCACTCTATTGATTGCGGTGCAGTGGTAGAATTGCATAAACCATTAAACACAATAGTTGGTACATTCTACGCCAGGTGGGAATAAGAGCCATCTACTGCTTGTCTATAGGAAATTAGTTACATAGACTTTCATTGTCAATTATTCGATTTAAAATCTAAAATATCGCAGCTTTAAGTACTTCGACCGTCACCGTCTCTTGAAATCTTTCTCATTGTATTAAAGCAACGGTTCTCAAATGGGGGCCCGTGGACCCCTGGGGTTCGTAGCAACTATCTAGAGGGTCCACATGAAAGGCCGAAAAAACAGTGCTTTAAAAAAATAAAAGTTTTATTTTGCATCTTTTAATTTCTATTTTATTAGTTAATGTTTAAGGATATTTATGAATTTTTATAATAAATAAGTTCTTTACGTGTTTGCGTTTTTAATTCAACATAAAAAACAAAATAAAAACTGGGCTTTAGAGGGGTCCGTGAAAAAAAAAATTAGCTTACCAGGGGTCTGTGAGCATGAATTTGGTGAGAACCTCTGTATTAAAGAGTCATGCTGTTGCCGTGAACCGGGGTAACATAAATTAACAACAAACTAAAACAGAATCTCCTCACTTTAGTGTTGATACTATGCCTCGAAATTCTGCAGCGCAGATATCGGTTATCAACTGACTTTATGTTACTATTGTGTACCGACTAGGTTTTAGGAAACGGAAATTCCTGGGATGGAATTTCCGGGAAAAGCTATTCACAATTTCCCGAGAAAATGTTGGCTAAATTCTTGAGAAACGGGAAGTTTTAAATCATTAGCACTTCAAAAAAACATACTGATTGTTTCTCAAATATTTTGATTGTGATATTTAAAAAATTCTAAATATCTCGTTTCGTGAAAATTCTACTGGATCTATACATCTGTACAAGAAATGTATTTTAATAATTTTGATGTTGATGTAGATAGTAATCGATATGGAATACAAAACGCTTTTTTTTAAGAATTTTTGTCTGTCTGTCTTAACTCTTCATAATTAAGAAGAACAAACTGTTTAAAAGACAGGGTGTAAAAGTACTGTTGGTAATAGAGAATATTTGCTAAAGTATTAATTAAAAGCATTAACCCACAAAATGAGATCATCCTCAACAGTCGGATATTATAAGCACCAGTGCTCAAGCCAGTTAGTACAGCGGTTGTAGGGAGTTTTTGACCGATCTGTCTGGAAAGCTGAAATCCTTAGTCTTCACTAAGTCTTGTGTTCTGCTTATCGAAGTGAAGTAACCGGTTTCTTGTAAAGATGCTAGTCCATGGTATCCACTTTTAAAGTGTGTCTGTGAGTTTAGCACACAAAATCTGCCGATTTTTAAGATGCTAAAAATTTGCATCTCGGTTTAATACTTAAAAAATATATACTTAAGCAAGTAAAGCAAAGACTTTATCTCCTAGCGAGTAGCTCCGTCTTTCGCGAAATTTTGCATCGTTTCTTGACTGAATCCTAATAGGGAGATACTGCTATTTGCCGATTAATATCAGATATTAACTTTTCCGTTCTTTTAGACCCGATGTTTGATTCCTTTCAGACTTAAGTTTTTTTTTTCCGCTTTTGAACTAAAACTGGGACGAAATTTATAAAGATTTCGCCCCTCAAAACTTTTGGATATCAACCCTATCTATTCTCTCCGATACCCTTACTCCTGAAGCTGTCTTATGAAAGTTTGAGTTTGTCCGTTTAGATTACGAGGACTGTCATTGCACAAAAGTATATTTAGGTTTATTGGTTTTCTAGAACTCACCTGAATTATAGTTTTCGTAAAACTTAGAAAAAAGGGTCATACTGGGGACTATCACTGGAAGGTAATCATCAGACTCTTAGCAGCACCTGCTGAAGTCCGAATAAGTTTGGGTGTCAGCTTTTTGCAAAAAAACTGCAAAAAAACTATTGCTTTCATTTAGTTATACTGGAGAAGAAAGCTGCAATATACAAACTTGGCCACGTAAGCCATTTTCTGTTAAGTACTTATTAAACTTTTTCTCAAGCATCGGCAAATATCAATCTTCTTCTCATGTGATGTCAAAAATTGAAATGCATTTACATATTTTCAAGCTTCTGCTTATGTTGTTTGGTAAACATCGTATCGTTCCAAACAAATGCTGACTGATGCTGTATATTTCTGGTAATTCTCAGCAATATGATGTCTAATGAGATCGCTACTTTCTTTGACGAATATTAGGAAAATTGTGCCTGCGGCTTCTCTAAGGCCTGAAGGCAGAATAATATATATAATTTTGGCTGCAAATCAGCCACTCAGCGTACACTTTGTAAATGGGAACTGTAATCATGGTAACGAAAAGTTTTTTGTCATGAACGATATTCATATTGAGTGGCAGCAAGATGGCTATAACTTGCTCCACACTAGATTTATTTTTATTTTTCCTTGGCTGCTCGAATACTTTGGGCATAATCTTAGGCGCTTTTAAATACAACTTACCAAAGCCCACATTTAAGGGTTTTTGTTGTTATTAAATTTTAAAGTTCTTGAGTTAGAAAACCCTCTTCTTCTAATACCCCCTTTATTTTTCCTTAAATATCCTAAGTTTTGTTTTATGTAATATTTGCGCTTCCTCTGTTTCTAAGTGGCTACTCGTAGTTATTTTACGCTTTTGATTTTTTAAAAGCTTCCAACAAACGTTTTATGTCCAAAAAGATTCACAAAAAAGAAAAAACCACTCAAACGTACGTCCACGAAGATGCAAAATATTTTATTTTAAAAATAAATAAAATATTTTTTTTATTGTGCCTTTTAAAAAAAATTAAAACTAAAAAAAAATATTGTGGAATATAAAATAGGTAGAGAAAAAAAAAACAGGTACTTGTATGAATAGAGTATAAACAAAACGAAAATTGTAAAAATTATCCCAAGCCTTTTTTCCACATTTTGTATAATTTTTTTTCTATAGAATATTTTCTTTGTGGCTGAATATTCTTTCTACTTACATTGAGGCGGAGTGTTACTGGTGTGCTGGCTGCACATACCCTGAATGTGGCTGGGTATTATAGATTCTAGTTAGTTTGTGCTGCACTAGATATATTTTTATTTTATTTATTTTTTCTTCCTTTTTCTACTCATTTGATATTTTGCACAAAAAAAAAAAAAAAAAAAAAAATAAAAAATAAACGGAGGAAAAAGTTCACAAGTAAACCAAATGGAAATTATAAAAATGTAATTCATTTTCATATGCTCTCTTAATAAAAAGAAATACACAAGGACTCATAGGAGTTGCTATAAAAAGGATTTTTTTGTTTTAAATTTTGCGGCAAAGAAATGTGAAATTTATATTTTCCACTTAATGCGATGAAAACGAAAAATATTTTCTCTATAGATTGTACACTTTGATTAAGTAAATGAACAAATGATGTTCATTTACATTTCGTATTTATATTAAAATTTTTTAATACTTCTAAAACTATGCTGCATAAATTAGTAAACAATTTTCAAGGCTTCTTTTACTGCGATTGAGAGAAATATTATTTATGAAAAAGGTTAAACAAAACATTAAATTTGTCCATCAGAAAGAGCAGTTAAATCAAGAAAAAAAAATAATATTTGGATATCATCTTTTAGGGTTCATAGATCCTCTGGCATTTTCAGAATCAGAATTTTTATAGGATGATATTTTATTATTAATCGACTTCAAAAAAAGAAGGATATTATGAACTCGGCAGAATGTTGCTTTTTTATGTTTGTACCTGCAGAATTCAGTCATTTCTGAACCGATTTTGAAAATATTTTCATTATCTTAAATATTTAAGGAGTGTTCCCATACAACATACATAATTTTGTGGTGTATTATGAACTCTTTATGGTTCATTTCAGCACTTCTTAAAAAAAAAAATAAAATAAAAAAATTAAAATTTTTTTTGCAAGGAATATGCCTGAATTGAACAACTAAAAATCGTAACCAATCGATTTAAATGCAGTTTTTAAATTTTACGATCTTTAGCAAGTTCTAATTTGAATCATTGTTAAAAACTGTTATGTTATCAAGAAACTCGAAGATAATTAAGCCTTACATGTCCAAGGTGTTCTTATTTGACCTCTTATATTCCAGTTGGGCAAAACATTCTTATCGGAGTATATTTTGTTAACATTCCTCTTGAAAACAACTAAAAATAATTTATTTATAGCCTGAAAGTATGCTGTGAAATTTATTAATATGTTTTGAGTTTTGTGTAGGGCACTAGTTAGTTAAATTTATTGAGACTTCTTTTTTTTTCATATAAGAAGATTAAGTATTATTTTAATTACATAAACATTAAAACATATCAGTGTTGTAATAAACAGTGCTGCTTCCGGCACTTACAATTATTAGTAGAGTTAGATCTACTGTAAAGAAACTTAAAACTAAATCCTAAAACTAAAACTTAATCCAAAACATAATAATAAAAATAAAAAAATTAAAATCAGACAAAAGAAAAAAAATAATAAGAACATCGATGTATCGATGTTTTTGCGTTTTTGTTAAATATCGATGTTTAATGACGACTATCGATGTTTTTTTGTCATCTCTAAAAAAATCGACAAGTTGAAAGAAAACACTCAAAAGGTGAGGATTAACTGAAATTTTATTTATTTCTAGTTTATTACTTTTACTTAACATATAGAAAATTTGTTTCGTGGTTTATAATATAAGGTGTTGGTGGCCACCGTGGGGTTTTCTATATAAAAAAAAGAAAGTAAAAGTTAAAGCAAACTTGTGTGTGCGGGAATTTACTTTTTAGGCTGTCAAATTCTAGCGCACATTTACGTCCGACATTATATGGCTATAATGTTATTTTTTTTTCTTTATAGGAACGTCAAAGGAAGTCAGTGAGGCTGAGTCCTCAAAACGCAATCGGGAAGGTTCGATGTTTGGCAGCATGTTAAACGAACGAAGGGAAGGACAAAGGCTAAATGCAATCATTGCGGAAAATTGTTAAAAACGGCTGTCAACACGACAAACCTTATGGATCATCTGAAACGCATGCATCTTAATTATCTAAATTCAAAAAATCATCCTGCACCAACGAAATTGGATGCATTTTTAGTCAGAGATAAGCAGTATCCAGCTGATTCAAAGCGTGCAACCATTTAGTATTGTCAATGATAATGGATTTTGCGTTGATGCAGAAAATGGATCCCAGGTATAAATTACCTAGTAAAACCTACCTATGAGATGTATCGCTTCACAAAGTTTACGAGACTTTAACACACCAACTTCGGTCTGCATTGGAATGTGTGGAGTATGTTGCACTTACAACAGACGGTTAGACTTCAAAAGCAAATGAGGGCTATTTGACTATAATTTGCCATTTTATTAATTATGAATTCAAGCTTATCTCAGCCGTTTTGTCAACAACTACCTTTTAACGCTCACCAATCACACTGCTGCGAATATTGCAGCCTCAATTCGTGAGGTTTTGGCGGAGTGGGGTCTGATGCAAAAAGTTGTTTCTATAGTGACCGACAACGACTGCACTATGAAGAAAGCATGCGAACTTCTGAAGATTAAGTATTTTCCATGTTTCGCACACATCTTAAACTTGCTAGTTCAAGATGTCTTTAAACTTAAAGTACTTGTGCCCATTTTGGCTAAATGTAAGTACATTGTTTCCTTTATGAAACGCAGCACAATTACAATGGCCAAATTTAAGCAGGCCACTTGGCCTTATTCAGGAAGTGCCAACTCGATGGAACGGTGGTTTCCAAATGATAAAAAGACCTTTAGAAACGAAGGAAGCACTATCATCTGTTTTGTTATGTACATCTAAGGCTCCAGATCCATTTTCCGCAGAGGAAATCGATACTTTGAGTGAGCTTACAGAACTTCTTACTCCATTTCAAGATGCAAGCTGCATCAAAAACTATGAAACTTAAGACCTAATCTTAAAACTGCAGAAGTTGTCTGTGCCTTCGAAATGTTAAGTAGCCGTTTAAATGAAAGATTTGCACACTATGAAACAAGACTGTTCCCCGCATATCAACCCTAATAGATCCTCGATTTAAAAAGGATGGAAATGCATAAAAAAGGATCGGTCTTATACCTAATTTATATAAAAGAAGTTTGGTTTTCGCTGGTTAAAATTTACTATTAAACAATTTGGAGAAAGCTCTTTTACTTTGTTAGCCTTCTCCAAATTATAGGAAACATGTGCATTGAATTTCAATAGTTTACTAAAATTAACTTCGAGGTATTTGATACTGTCCTTAAATTTGATTTTATTACCATTTAGCAATAACTTTAAATTTTTGCTTTCCGGAACAACAGTATCTTTACACTTTCTGGAAGCATTTTGTAAACATATCGCTCTACTCTTTGACACGTTTATTTTTATCCCCCAATGTTCTTAGTATCTGCTGACAATATTTAGGTGTGTCGAAACACGTTGAAGCGCAATTAGAGGAGACTCAACATGGGCATAAATAAGTGAGTCATCAGCATAAAGAATACTTTTTGAGTTAAAAACTTCATCATGAATAAAAATATTATACAAGTGAAATGCTAACACAGAGCCTTGTGGAACGCCGCAAGAAATCTCACCCTGACCTGTAAACATATTTTCGATTTTTACAAAAAATCTCCTATCACCAAAATAACTTTGGAAAAGCTTTACAATTAACGGACTGAAACCAATCTTTATTATTTTAAACAAAATTCCATCCTGATATGCCTTATCAAAAGCCTTCTCGATATCAAGAGATATTGCTACAGTGCAACGACACTCTTTTAGTGTAGGGCACTAATAAAACTCCGTTAAAAAGTTTAATTTGTAAGCATCTTTATTTGCACAAGTAGTTGTTCGAAAAGAAAGTAAGAAATTATAATGAATTAATATAATTTGCAGGAGAACAACTCTACTCATTAGACAGCAAAGCAAACAAGAAGAAATAACACATGCCTTGTGTATATTGCATTTTAAGAATACAATTTGAAGAGTAAAAAAAATTAAAACTTAATGAGTTTCAGTTTCCAAGCAGCCACATGTGGAATGAGTATTTCTCTTGCTTCATTTAAACTTAATGGAAATGTGGTACAAAAAAATTTGTTTAAAGTTTTTTTCTTCTTACTTATGTAAAGGAGTTAACAATATTATAAATAAAACTAACAAAAATTGAAACTTTATGAAAAAAATCCAGAAGCCTTCACTGTTAAAAAAATCTCCGAACAAAAAGATTTGCGTATAAAATTGCTGTAAATAATTTTTTTTTAACTCTACGAGGGTTGTCAAAATTTCTCTGAATTAATTTTGTCATAGTTCACTAAACTTTTTGCATTTTTTCAAGTTCATTTTATGCTTTCAATTAAAAAGCTTTTATTTCAGGAATTTATAATTTCCCTGTTGAAGCTTCGCACTTGTCCGCTAAGTCATTTGTCGATCTATTTGAAAAATGGTGCGTAGTTCAACCAATATTGCCAGGCACTCTTCTGTTTATAATTCTGTTTTTTTAACCATATTTTATAAGGAAGGAGGTTACTAATTCGCTTGTGCCCGCAAAACAGACATTTCTAAACAGATTTAAAATTTTTTTTCTTCATTTGGAAGCTTATGCTTATAGATTGGTCCCGTTTCAAAAATTCAAGGGTGTATCCGTATAACTCACATGTTTTTTAGGTGCATTGTGAATTGGAAAGGGCACCGATTTAAAATTAAAAAAAAACTGAGCATCACTACAGCTGCCAGCAGCTATACGTAATACAACAAGTAAAAGTGCTATATTCGGCTATACTGAATCTTACACACCCTTCACCATCTACGTAAATCTAGTTTAGTGAAGTAACTTCAATAAAAAAACCAAATATTGCGGTGACAGAGAATTAAAAAATTAGAAAAAAAAAAATTTAACCCTGCCATATAATTTTACATAAAAATACAATCGGCTCTTAATGGGTTAAGTATTTTTTTAAAAAAATTATATTACTTTCTTAAAGATCCCTTTAAAAGCTTTAGAATGATACCCATATTGATATTTAAAAAATTTTTGAAATTTCATAGGCCCGTAACTCGGAAAATGTGCGCCAGCGCCAATTTTTGTTCACTTGATGTTTTTGTTTTTTATTTTTTAATTCTCTAACGCACCATATATTTGTTTCTTTTTGATTGGACTTACTTCCTTGTTCCAAATGATGTAAAAAAATTAGAGGCAGGCGTGGTGTTTTGTCCGCTGTGTCGAAGGACATGGACCGATCTTGCTAATTTCCATAAGCATCTCTTTCGACACTATGTCTGATCGATTGGCATTTTTAAATTTTTTCTAGCTGATTTCGTGCCTCGGCAAACTTGATTTCACGACTAACACGGACGGAAAGACGGACATCGCTCAATCGCTCAATCGACTTCGCTATGCATAAGAAATCAGAATATATACGCTTTATGGTGTCGGAAATGGATATTGTAGAAATTAGAAATTTTTTTATTTCTTGTGGTGAAGGGTAAAAAAAAATCTATAAATTAAAGGGGGTCCCCATAGGTAAATTAGCTTGACCTATATGGGCCCATCTTTTAAAACCTTATAGACAAACGCTTTAAAATTTCACGGAATATCGATTACTATGAGCGTCATAAAAAAAATATTTGAAATTATTAATTAAAGGGTGTTACAGTAATTGATAAATTTTGATGTATTTGTCAGACAGATGATTTTAAACGGCAAAGAACCTGTATTGCTAAGTCCGCTATAAAAACAACTATAAAATCTAAAGTTCGATTTTAATGGGTGTCCCAATAGTTGATGAAAAAATGTGTATGCGCAGACAGCTGAAATTCACAAGGAATTGTATTGCTTTTTCCGCTATAATAGCTAAAGCATTAAATTCGGATTTCCACGTTTTTTTCATTTTTTAACGCAGCTCATACAATTTAATTTATACTAAACCATAAAACAGACTCTTCTCCTGTTGGCTCCCTGTTCAACATCCTTCGGCAAGGTCTTTACAAGATTAATAAACATGTTGTAAAGCCTCATTGAGTACTGAATGCTCTGCTTAAAGTAGGAAAAGTAACCAACTTTGTCTGTCTCAGTTTATAAAACGTTTTATATGAATTTATATGTAAATTTCTTATTTTTTATGTGTTAACATGTGTTTTATTTTTTCTCATTTTATTCAACATCCCCCCTTCAGTTTCTGTTTGTTGCAAGAAATGATGATATTTATCTTACGATTAACTTGTTATCCAAAATATTCGCATAAAAAAAGTTTGCAAATTTTCTGTTTTATTTTTCTCTGTGAAATTGTGAGGTAGAAAAACAGAAGACGACTATAAACCTCTTAATAAAGTTGTTACAAAATTAAAAGGAAATTAAAAAATATTTAACAAAAACACAAGTATTTTAGGAGTTCCTTTCTTTTATTTTTATATTTTAGCAATTGTCTCGAGGGTGTGTACTTTTTGCTGAAGAAATTAATAATAAACTAAAGTTTATAAAACTCATATTTATTTGGAAAAGAAAAAATTATAGGGCGAAGGGGTGGGGGAAGAGTGGTGCTGAGAGTAATGGTGAGGGAAGGAAGTTTCCGAAAAATGTTTAAGGTTTCTTCTTCTTACCAATAGATTAATTTGTTTTTTTCGTAGATTAAAAATGTATTTTTAATAGACTTATAGAAGTTTACGTTGGCAATACTTTCTAATTGGCGGCCAATTTGTAAAATGTCAAGTGATTTATGTTTAGTTTGTTTTAGCATTTCAACATGAATAGACTGACGACTAAACTGCGCAACTTTATTTTGAGAGAAATAGTTCTGTTCGAAATACGTATCGCGCAATGCGTTCATCTAATGGTCCACATGATCGTCCATCAGAGCAATTACTTCGAATAACTATGAAACGTTTTCGCATTACGTTTACTCTAAATGATGAAACGCATCTAAAGAAACATCGTACAGTGTCTACAGAACTTATAATTGCTGCTGTAGAGCGTAGCAAAAATAAAAACCCGATCCAATAAAGTGTATATATTCTGAGTCCTTATGCATAGCGAAGTCGATTGAGCGATATCCATCTGTCCGTCCGTATTATTGTTGATTTCAACAAGTTTGCAACGGCACTCGATGAGCTAGAGAAATTTTAAATATGCATATCGATCAGACAAAACTTCTAAAGAGTTTCTTTTGAAAATTACAAGATCGGTCAATGCCCCTCGATGCATATCCATATCCATTCCATCTCATTTGGAACAATAAAGTAACTCCAATCAAAGAAAAAAAAAACAAATATATGGGGCGATAGAAAATTAAAAAATAAGAAAAAAACATCAAGTGGAAAAATTGTTGCTCGCCCATATTTCTCGAGCTATGTCAATATGGGTATCATTTATAAGCTTTTGAAGAGATATTGCAGGAAACAGTAAAATATTTAAAAAATGTTTATTCTATTAAGAGCCGATGACATTTTTAAGTATATTTTGCTTAATTTTTTAATTCTAGGTCTCCTCAACCTTTTTGTTTTTATTAAAGCTACTTCACAAAACTAGGAGGTAGGTGAAGGGTATATAAAGGGTCATCCAAATGCGACGCCTAGATGTCAACACTATATAATTTTTACACGTGATATCTTTTCAAATGACATAAGCCATTTTGTTTTATTAAAAGGTAGTACAGTTTTAACCATGGACAGGTACACATTGCAACAGCGCGTTTACATGATTCAAAGTTATCATGAAAATGGGCGTTATTTGAAAAATACCCATCGCAAAATTTTGTTTAGTGACGAAGCTCATTTCAGAATGGATGGATTCGTCAATAAGCAAAATTGTCGTATCTGGGGTGATGAAAATTCTCGTGTTATTCATGAAAAATCTCTACACCCACAAAAAGTTACTGTTTGGTGTGCATTTTGGGCAAATGAAATCATTGGGCCATTTTTCTTCGAAGATGATGCTGGAAATGCTGTTACTGTGAATGCTGAGCGATACCAATAAATGTTGAGAGACTTTTTATGGACACAGTTGAATCATATTGATGTGTCTGACGTCTATTTCCTGCAAGACGGTGCTACATGTCACACAACTCGAGAAAACATTACACTTTTGCGATCAAAATTTCCTCAACGTGTAATTTCACGAAATGCAGATTTCAATTGACTTCCAAGGTCATGTGATCTAACACCATTAGATTTTTTTTTTTCGAGGTTTTGTGGAAAGTCGAGTGTATGTTAACAAGTCACAAACAATTAATGATCTAAAGAACAACATTCAAGTTGCAATTCGTGAAATAACACCAGCAACATGTCGGAAAGTCATTGAAAATTTCGATATTCGGATTGATGTCTGCAGACGCAGTCATGGTGGACATTTGAATGATATTCCATTCCACTTATAATTGTAATGGATCATACTTTTAATAAAAAAAAAAAAAACAGCTTGAAAAAATTGCAAATAGTTTGTGTTTTATTTCAAAGAAACATGTAGGCGCGTTTTTTGGATGACCCTTTATAATTTGGCGTAGTTTAAGAAAGCGCTCTTACTTGTTTTTAAATTAAAATGGAATTTTAAAATCTTCTTGAACCAATTTTGTTTTTTGAATTTTTGCTGACCTTAAAAGTTGCACTTGCTTAACAAAAGTACGGAAAACTTCAGAGGTAGGATTAGTTATTCTAAGGGAAACTTTTTTCTCTTGGGTCCGATCTTTCTTATTTTCAATCTTTAACATCATACGATAAAAGGCACATTGTAGTGTGTTTGCCATGTGTCTAAGATAACAATATACAAACAGACAGTAACATGACACATTACTTGAAAACAAATTGCAATTACTGACCTATTTGAGTGGTACGTAATATTTCTGTCTAAGCAATAAATAAAACACTAAAAAAAGACCCCACAACATTTGAATTATTATTGAGAACAAATGTGAAATATGTTAAGATTAAGAACCAGAAATTAGTATTAATAGCTGTAAGGTTTGCAAATAAAAATTAAAATAACTTTGTAAAGAAAACAAACGAGTTCTCACTATTCTAACCGGGTGCTTTTGAAAGTGCCCAGAAGAATTAAAACGTGCTGTGGCTAAGCATAGCATCATAAACAACTTAGCAAATACACAATAAAAAAATCAATAGATACTGATAACATAATAATATTTCTGACAAGTTTAATTGAATTATGTGAGTTTAATAAATTTTCAGAACCAATGTAGATTCGGTGAATGAAAAAAGTTCACTGTTGGTCCTGATTTTCACATGTGAGTATTGTTTAGTAATGAAGCTCGTTTTTAGTTGAATAGACACATTAATAAACAAAACTGGCATGTTTAAAGCGATGATAAGCCTAAAGTGAAGTGCGACACTGTTACATTAAAAAAAAAAAAAAAACTCACTGATGTGATGTGTCTTATTGGCTGGTAGAATCACTACCCTGTTCTTCTTTAAAAACGGTTCTGGTCAGAACGGTACAGTCAATAGTGACCGCTATGGAGCCATTATTACCGACTTTTTCGTTCATCAGTTGAACAACTATGATATGCAGTAGCTTTAGTTTTAACCAGAGGGTCAACATGTCACACAGCTCGTGCTGTGAAAGCTGCACAGTTCCACGTTTAGGACTCGTGAATTCGCTTCCGAAATTGTGCGAAAAAAACATAATAAAAGTTTAGTAAAAGTATTTTTACCTCAAAGTCTTTTGTGTGTTTTAAAGTTAAAAAAACATCTTTATAATAAGAGCAATGTTGTCAAATTTCCAAAGAAAAAATCGCTAGATTAGGATTTAAAAATTTAAAAAATCAAAACTTAGCTTCAGCTTATTTAATAATTTGTAAGAATTTGGAAAATATGTGTAATTGAAAAAAATAAAATCAACTTATGATTTCTTTTATTAGTCTTAAATTTGTTGCTCTGGTTTATAAAGAAACACTGTATCTAAGCACTTTAAATCGATATGGTTATTCTACGGTTTCTTATAATATAAAATTGTTTAACATCTTCATATAACTTGACAGTTCCTTGTATTTCTATTTATCCCAAAAGTTGTTTAAAGGTGTCTTTAGACGATATGTTTTTTACATATGACTTGCGAGTTTGAAAATCCGCCTGTAATTCCTTATTTATGTATGTCAAAATATAAATAAAACGTAGATAAAAATAACGTCTCATATAACCTACAAAGTACATTATTGTTTACAACAGTTGTTTTGTTAAGCGCCTCTATTAATGCTAATAAAGTTGTCCACTCTATTTTGCTTCAAACGATTTTGGCGCTTTTTTCACTTTTTGATCTTTTAAAAGCGGTATAAGTTAAGAAAGAAAAAGTTGCACCACTGAAAGTTATATTCTTTTTCATTTAAAATTTGAACAGGCTCTTAATGAAAATTTGTCATATGTTTTTTACACATGGAGTTAACACAAGGAATGTCTTAAATCGTTCATACGATACATATGTACTTTTTATAGAAAATCTGACAAGTCATATGTAAAAAATATTTCGTCTAAAGCACCTTAAATAAATGGTGTTTATAATGCAGATTGGGGCAGAAATAAAATGTTTTGAAAATAAATCAGCCATTTGTAAGGGGCTGGGCTGGATTAATCCAAAATTGACATGAGCATAGTAGAGAATCAGCTGAAGCTGGGTATCGTCTACTTTCCAGGGATGTCGCTATGTGGGTAACTCTCACCTGCATATTTTTCCATTGCTTGGCGTTTTTAAAATTTTTTGTCTAATTTTTTTTTCAAAGTGTAGCGTGTATGGCTGCGTTTGTAATAACACATGTTTAGTAAATACGAGATCATTAAAACCGTAGGATCAAAAAGTGTAGTAGAAAACAAAGAGGAGTAAAGAAAATAGCGAATTTACAATTACCCCTAGTGGTTTTTGCAAAATCAAGAGAATCTCTACAATTTGTTCTAAAAAGCAAAAAACGTAACAATATTTTATTTTTTGTCTATTTAGATATATGTAGATGATGCAATTTCCTATCAAACAAAAAGAGATTCACCTCAATATCATTTTTACATGCAAGACTGACTTTTATAAATTTATGTTGTGGAAGATAAAAATTTGTACGCGTCTGTAAATAATTTATTAAAAAAAAGAAAACATAAATACAGTGAAAAAAGAGAATAAAATATAGAAATTTATATAATTTTAACCAAAATGCTGCGTGCTGCCAGCTAGAGATGAATTTTAGGAAGTTCTGATCTCCATGGTGTCCCCATTAAGACCTTGGTCCAATCTGGCAGTTATGCTACTACCACATGAGCCCCGACCCACAGCCTTTTTGCAATACCAAACAAAACAAAAATTCGTTTTAATATAAACTTGCATTTTAATTGACACACTAAGCAATTTCCAATAAATAAACTTTAATAAAACTGTACTCCTGCTTAAAATTTCTCAATCATGTCCCACAATCAAACGAATAAAAGAGATAACGTCAACATCATTAAAAACCCAACAATATGACCATCATAAATTTTTATTTAATTGGAAGAAATTCAGTTAATTTTGAATATAAAAACTATGAAAAAAAAATTATAAATGAAAAGGGTTTGACATACGGTGTTAATACTGCAAACAAAAATTAAAATATTTTTTACAACAATTTTATTTCCTTTTTATTTCAAGGTAAATATTTAACAAAAACACCCTTTTTCTACAAAAACACACAAAAAACAATATAAAAAAATGGAAAGTGTTTTCTTGCCTGTATAACTGGCATGATTTTCCAACACACATGCACTCATACATACACATCCGCACTCTGGGATATGACACTTTCTCTTAAGGATATTCCTAATGAAAGGAGTAGAAGAACACGCAAAAAAAAAAAATGAACGAAAAATTGAAAGGTACATTAACGTTTATAAATTATTAATTTAAATATAACGTGTGTTGTAATCTACCAAGTTCATTAGTTTTTACTATGAGGGAAGATAATTTCTAGTTTATTTTTCCTTCTTTAATTTTCATTCCTATAAAAACCAGAATAATAATATCAAACAGGATATGAGTGTTATTTAAGAATAGTTTATGTGTTTAAATAGAAATAGAAAACAGAAATGACATTTACATATGTCATCCATAGTAGCTGTGGGGTTATCTTTGATGTAACTAATTTGTATATTGATATCCTTGCATGTCCTGTATTAGGGGCGTTTGTTTAAGAGTTATAAAAAAAGGCTTAAAGTGTTTTACACTTAATGTATATGTCTTGGACAATTAACACGCACAATGGGCATGCAGGGAAGAACATAAATCATATGACCTTCTTCTTTTCGTTTTATAAACGACCACATGTATTTGATGTCAATTTTTATTAACAAGAAGACATAAAAATTATCTACAGGGAGTTACAAAAGTAATATTTAAATATAACTAAGCAGTGGATAGTGCAAAGATCATTTCTGAAAGCAAATTGCCACAAAATTCCCATTACACTAAAATAAAAAATAACTGAATATTTTAATTTGTAATTGAAAACTTGTTGGGAATCCAGCAGAAAAAGAGTTTATTGAAAGTATTTGCGAGATTGTTGTTTAATAAAACCACTGTTGCCAGATATATTTTCTCTTCTGCACTATCGAATATAAAACCCAAGAAATGAAACAGACTTCAAAAAAGAAGGAGGTTATCAATTCGTCTGAATATTGCTTTTTTATGTTTGTGCCCGCAGAACTCAGTCATTTCTGAACCGATTTTGAAATTTGTTGCAATTTGATAGATTATGCCACTATACATACGAGATCTGATAAACGAGTAACCATTATTTTCGAATTTCGTGAGTTACGTATGTTCGATTTTCGCCTTATTTTTTCTGTTATGTTGGTACACATGCCTATTATAACGTTGGCAATATTAGCCATTTTGAATTGTCACTTTGCTTTTGACAGATAAAAAGGTTAGTTGTGCTTTGGTGAGCTCTTCGATTTTTTACTATTCGAAAAAATGGATCAAAGAAACTGTATTAAGTTTTGTATAATAAATGAAATTAAATGCGCAAGGACATTTGAAATGTTGACTGTGACGTTTGGCGAATCTACTATGAGCAGAGCGCAAGTTCAATTGTGGTATAACCGGTTTAAGAAAGGCCGATAAGATGTCAATGACGATGCTCGTCCTGGTCGCCGAAGCACCTCAACAACCGATGAAAACATTGAAGTAGTAGAGAAAATAATTTTGGATAATCGTCGAATCACTATCAGAGAAGTTTTCGATGGTGTTGGCATATTGTTCGGCTCATGCCAAGCAATGTTTACGGATGTTTTAGGCATGAAACGTGCGGCAGCGAAGATTGTTTCAAAATCGTTAAATTTTGAGCAAAAACAAAGTCGCATGGACATCTTTCAGGAGCTGTTGAGCATCATCAACAACGATCTAGATTTCCTCAGAAAGGTCATAACTGATGACGGATCATGGGCTATGAAATTGAAACCAAAACCCAATCATTCCAATGGAAGCGTCCAGAAGAGCCCAGACCAAAAAAGCATGTCAACTTCGGTCAAATGTAAAGCTTTTGCTCAGTGTTTTCAAAAACAAAACCGCCATCATGCCTCAATCACCGTATTCAACGGACTTGGCTCCCGATGACTTTTTCCTCTCCCCAAAACTTAAAACACCGATGAAAGGAAAGTGTTTTGCTAAGATTAAGTAGATAAATGAAAAATCGAAACAGAAGCTGTTAGCGGTATCAAAAAACGCGTTTCAGAAGTGTTTTCAGGATTGAAAAAAATGCTGGCATAGATGTATTATATCTGAGGGGGATTATTTTGAAGGGGACAAGATAGTCATTGATGAATAAATAAATACTTAAAAAAACACTTTAAATAAAAATAACAGTTATTTTTTTATCAGACTTCGTATATGTTTTTTACGTGTATTACGAACCGTAAATGTTAAAATGTCATACAGATAAATCTAAAAATTAAAAGGTGTCAGCATGTATTAATTTTTACTTAAAAAAAAAACAAATGTGTCACTTAAAGAGTTTTAGAATTCTAAAATTTTATTTCCATAAAAAAAAATATTGTAGTTACAGCATTTTATAGGTCTGTGAAAGAAAAATCGTTTGCTGTGAGCCGCAGAATCGCCGAGAATAATAGTCCTGAGAGAAAATGTCCACAGCAAATATATAAAACGAGAAAAAATAAAATCATGTTCCTAAGCTGTATAGTTTTAGTGATATGAAATTTTTTTTTACTTTCATACAGGTTTTGTAGCTCTGGTATAAATTTCATGTTTCGTCGGTAACAGCGTTCTTTAATTCTTGCAACGATGTATTTTTAATTTTAATATTGTTTTTTTTTAATTTATTTTTTCAATATTTCGCCACACCGTTGGGTGGCATCTTCAGGAAACAGGAAACAAAATTATTAAAATTGTATGTTTTCAAAAACAAATTATAAATTCAAAAACATACAATTTTAATAATTTTGTTTCCTGTTACTTGTGGCGAAATATTGAAAAAATAAATAAAAAAAACCATATTTTTATTTTTAAAACCTGACCTAGTGCTTAATGAAAAAGAAAAGAATAAAGGTCAAAAAAACATTTAAGTTCTTTTTTTTTATAAATTGATAGTTTTAGTTTTTTATATAAAAATCTTAAATATAAATATAAACATATTGTGGTTTCCGTTTTTGAAACTTCGCTGCATGACTCTTCGAACTGCAGAGGAGCTCCATACGTAAGAATCGTGTCGTGCTCCTGGCTATTTAGCATTTACATTTAAAATTTTCAAATTGGGATCACATATCTGTACGTACGTATTTAAAAAACAAAAATTTTATTGTTGTTGTTGTTTTTCATGTCGTACTTACCATTTGGACATTAATGGAGTGGTAGCCTTGGTAATTGACGTAAGCTTTTTCATGGCTTTTTGGAGCTAATATTGCAACATGTGTGCAATCGATTGCACCGATTGTATCCGCAACGAAGGGTAAAGAAGCTGGTGCAAAAATTGCTTATGCAGTTTGACGTTCTTCCTGAGTTACTCGATGTATGCAACGGCTTACTGATGCCTGGCTCATGGATATACGCCATTGCTCTCCTGCAGGCCGTTCAAAACATCCAGTTGCATAGAAACGTAAGGTCCCTAGCACCTGAAAAATATATATTTTTTATAATAATATTTGACAGTGCATAAACATTTATATACCTATTTTTCAGACGATATTGCAGCAATCCTAGAACCTTTTAAAACTACTTAAACAGTAGAGTCTTTTTAAATTCTGTTATTGCCAACTCAAAAGGATGATCTGTATCACGGATATCACGACGGTTGACTAAAGGAGCATTATCAAATGATTTATTCTCCAATATATCGTAGACTAAATACTCCAAAGCCATTATATTCAAACCAAAATTTGTTTTGCTAAAAATAACAACTGGCTGAAATAGCTGGCTTTAAACACCAGTAGATATCACTTAAAGTGTTAGTAAATAACAAAATGTTTTATTTTGTGGTTAACATTTTTAAACGAAATAATTGTGGTTTAAAAAGCATAGTGAATCGCACTACAGCCCTGCCATGTTTGCTGATTTTTGCCCTCAAAATGATCAAAAATATCGATTTTATCGTTAAGCTCTTAACTGCGGTACTTTGGGCTAATAAATTCTAATAAATTCCTTTAAAATAAATTACTTTGATGAGATTTTTATTTTACTAATAAAAATGAACCATTTACATATTTAAAAAATAAATATGTAAATAAAATGAAAATTAAATTAAATAATATTAAAGTGAGCAAAAGAGTCAAAATAAAGGAGAGTGAAAAAAACGCTGGTAAATTCCAGAAAAATTAAGCTTTTCAGATGTTTTATAAAACTGCTTTTAGCGACTCTATAAACAGTTATTTTTAAAGATTTTGCGTTATTTTATATGTTGTTAACACTATTTGATATTGATTTGCTCTGTTTTGTTTTTTCTTGTTAATAAATTTTTTTTGTAATTTTTTTTATTTGTATTTCGAATAGGGTATTTTAAAGCTGTCGATTTTTTCCCGATTTTGTAAAACTACATTGCCGCACTCCTGTTTACGAGGAAGTGATGCTGATAAAGAAGATTAAAATAAAATTTAGTTTAAACTTGTGCATATTGTACCTTTTTTATTGGCGTTATTTAGAAAATCAGTCATCACATAATCGCCCGTCTGAGCAAGCCATCCATCGAAATGTGGATAGATTTTGTACCGCATACTCTCTAGAGGATGCAAAAAGACCAACATATTGAAGGAATATGCGTACTGTAGAGAATATCGCTGCTGTAAACGGAAATGTGGAAGAAGATCCAAATTCATCGATTCGTCGTCGGTCGCAGGAATTGGGGCTCTCTCCGTCCACTACGTGGAAAATTATGCGGAAAGATCGTGGCCTATACCCATATAAGATCCAGATAATGCGAGAATAAGGACTATGAGACCATTATATGCGTCGGTCTTTCACCGATTGGGCTCTAAACCAGTATGTAACTGATCCTTTGTTTTATAGGCAACTTGTGTTCAACGATTTAACTCATTTTTGGCTTAAAGGGTTAGTTAATAAGCAAAATTGCTGCATATGGAGTGAGACTAAGCGACAACATGCCCTACAGACTCCATTGCATCTAGAAAAAGCACCGTTTGGTGTGGCTTACACGCTGGTTGCATCATCGGACTTTATTTCTTTAAAAATGAGGCCGAATCTCACGTAACGGCCAATGAAGATTGTTACTGCACCATGATTAATGATATTTTGTTGAAAAATATGGATGACATTGATCCGCATGAAATGTGATTTCAATAAGATGGCGCTACGTGCCATACGGCGATCGCAACTGTCAAGTTATTAAAATCAAAATTTGGCGATAAGTTGGTTTCGAGAAATGGACCTCTTAATTGGCCTCCACGATCGTGCGATTTGACACCTCTATATTATTTCCTGTGGAACCATGTCAAGTCACTGGTTTATGCTGATAAACCAGCAACAATTGACGCTTTGGGGGCCAACATTGTTCGTGTTATTTGTGACATACGGTCAGCAGTACTTAAAAAAGAGACTCAAAATTGGACGTAAAGAATGCGCTTCGTCATGAGCAACCTCGGTGGCCATATGCCCAAAATCATTTTTAAATATTAATGCCATATTCTGATCTTTCATATAAAGAAATTCTTTATTACAATTTAATTTTGTTATGTTATTTTTTACAGTTGAAAGTTCTATCGGACGTAAAAAAACACCCTTCAGTAAGAAGATCAGATAGAGTGAAATATCTCACACACCGTTTCAAAAAACCAAGTTACTTTAAAATTTTTTTTTAGACTTGAAGAATGAGTAAAGTCCATTGAACATCGCACTGAATTTTCCAGAGCTTCCGATTTTTTCATAATTATATAACCCATAATTACAAATGAAGCATCATTTTCGATCGAGCGTCTGTGCGCAAGTGTTAAACATTGAGTCTTACCAGCACTAAAATCGTCTTTAATGGCCTTATTTTACGATTTTTTAATTTCTCTTAATTTTAAACTCATTTGGCTGCATTATTGTTCAGACTTGTGTAATCACATTAATTGTTGAAATGACTTTTATTTCAAAATAGCACAAACATTCCGTAAAACTTCAATTGTTACGTAAACGATCACTTCAAACCAGTTTTTTTTAGAAATACGATCAAATGATTTTTTTTTGTCAACTTATTGTTCAATTACAAGCTCAATTAGCATTTAAGGTCACAAAATAAAACACTGACCACCAATAGAGTCATCATAAACAACAACATCATCATCATCATCATTATATATCACACTCTAACCGCTGACCACTTTTGTTTAAAATTAAATCCCCCTTAACAGTTAACAAAACCAATCATAAAAATAGTAATAATAACAACTTACAAATTGACACGTGGTAATTTTGTTATTTTTTTTTTTAATTTCAAAAAAACCGGATTTAAACAAACAACATTTTCAAACAATTCAATTTTCCAGCCTATTAAAACTGACCCCAGGTCATTATTGTTCCTTAAGCCTTAAACAAGCAACAGAATTTACAAACAAGAATATTATAATTTGTAAACAAGTAAAGAAAAAACCGGTTGCCTAAATAACAAACCCCTAAAATATTTTTATTTTCTACTTTTATTTTTAAAAATTGGGGTGTCTAAGTTTGAGTTTTGTCTTGATCACTTGATGTTAAATGTATTTAAAACAGATATTTAACTGTGTTTTTGAATATTGATTCAGGCCTTTGCCAGAATTTATTATTTGATTTTTTTGTTTTTTGTAATGATCTTTATTTCACTTAATCTCAATTTATGAAGATGTTGTCTATAGAGTCAAATCTGTGTCCTTCTTTATTTTCTTGTTACAAAACTCTCGATTAGTTTAAATTTATAGTATGGTGTCGATAGAAATTGAAATATTATTTTTCGAATTTTGATAAATTTGTTTATTTATAAAATAGATAATGTTGATTCAAAAGGAACCAGAAGATTTTTAGGTCAATCTTGCAAAAAGTTAACTGTTACATTAACTTGGTGGCCTGTAGCACTGATCTAACAACAGCGACGTTCACAATCATATCGCAAGGGTAATACAAACTCAATACCGACTCAGTGCGACAAAATTCTGAACAAGTTCGGCTCTTTATTAGAATTGCTCTTTTCACTTCCTTAAAGTGTACGATATTTTTAGTTCAGATCACTTTATTGAAACTGGTTAGTCTTTTAATCATTTAGTTCAATAGTTCATCTGCTCGACAGACTACAAGTTTTACATCGTATAGAGAATTTTCAAGGTTTTTTTCCTTTAGATTTGTCCTTTTGGGACACTGTTAAAATCGAGAAAGTTGAGTTAATTTGGATAGGTTTCTATTGATTTTTTTCGGGTTTGACAGATTTGTAATGTATTTTTGTAGCTAAACGAATAAAGACTTTGTATTGATTTTTTTTCTGTAAAAGGCAATATTTACAACTACTTTTAACTATTAAAAAAAATTTATTTTAATTTTTAATGATAAACAATTTGGTTCGTGTTCATACCGAAGGTTGGTACGAAGCAAAACAAATGTACAAGACGAGTTGCAGAGAATAAAATAGATTGTCACAACCTAAGGTAGATAGATGCGAAAAATGATGATGGAGGATGTAACAAAAAAAAAAAAAAAAAAAAAAAATGCGGCATTCATTCTGCTGGTGTCTAATTTTTCTTGTTTTCTTTGAAACACATCCGCATGCATTTGTAAATAATTCTTCTTTCTAAGAAATTAAAAAAAAAATAATTAAAAAAAAGAACCTAAGCCATAAGATGTAGATTTTAATTCAATGGTTATTATAATGCTCCATTTTATGGACCGCCATATCCTTTATCAGCATTCTTCGCACTCATCCACTTAGGTTGTGTATATTGTAAACATCATCCATTTAACCAACTAATAAATATTAATTTAGCTTGACGAAGTTTATGCGCAACCTAAACCATTTCTTTATTGTTCTCTCTGTAACTCATCTTATACATTTGTTTGTTGCATTTAATTCTGCGGGCGTCTAATTTTTCTTGTTTTCTTTGAAAAACGTCCGTTTACATTTTTTTCTAAAATTTTTTAGAAATTAAAGAAATAAATGAACCTTAGGCCGAAAAAGGAAAATTTTAATTACGCCTCCAAGACTCCCTGACTACTGCAGTGTCTTTCAAGCCGAGGTAATGGCCATTCTGAAAACATCCGAAATAGCGCTCAGGGACGATCTTTCTGGTCATGCCATTCGGATGTTTTCGGACAGTCAGGCGGCAATCAGGGCGCTTGCTGGTGCATATAGTACATCCAAGCTAGTCCTGAGTTGTTGCTCATTACTGAACACTTTATCGGAGCGATCACAGATTGACCTGTTTTAGGTCCCTGGTCACAGGAATATCCAGGGTAACTGTAAGGCCGACGATCTTGCTAAACGGGGCACATTGATTCCTAACGGTGAAAATGGCCATAAAGAATCACTACCTCAATTTGGCTCGCAAACTATGGGTAGAGGAAAGTTCCTGCTGTGTCTCCAGACAACTGTGGACTACACTGGACCTCAAGCGGACCAGGCAGCTGCTCAGACTGGACAGAAAATCCATAAGTATCACGGTTTTGGTACTTAATGGACACTGTCTAATCGGTAGGCATGCTGAAAGACTTGGTCTGCCTTTTAATGATTTCTGCCGCAGCTGTGGCTCGGAGAATGAGGAGGAGACCGTACTGTACCTCCTGTGCCACCGCCCATCCCTGGCTGGAAGAAAACTAAGAATTCTGGGCTCTCCTTTCTTTGGAACTCTTACGGAGCTATCATCCCACTCTATAAGGGACATAGCGAAGTTCATCCGTGAATCCTCATGGTTCTCGGCTGGGTAATGGGAGTCATGCCGCCTTCTTTGTGGTATCACAACGGGCCATTCGTTTGTGCTCAAGTGAGCTTCGTCGCGAGAGGCTGCCACTCCTAACTAACTAACTAACTAATTACGCCTCCAGACCACATAGTGACACGTTGAACATGCAAAAGCTCTAGAATTTGAAGAAGTCGAAATGCGGCAAATTTGTATGTTAAAATACTCTGACAGGTGAAAGTGGGCTTCGGCTGAAAATGATTTTTTTTTTAGAAAAACCAGCGGGTTGTTCTGATTGATTTTTTTTTAAATATTTAAATTCATTTTTAAACGTAATTAAATTCATTGTAACAATTGTCCATGCATCTCTTACGAACAAAAAATTTTATGACAAAACTATCATGTTGTTGGTGCTTTCATAATTGAAAAATAAAGTTCTATTGAAAACCCCTCGTACGCTTAAACATAGAGGATGCACCCGACACCTGTCATATGGGTCCAACTTTTTAGCCCACTTACCTACGAGTAAATGTTAACGTATATAATTGCTCTTTAAATAAAAATAAATTAACTGATGTATTTCTATTTACATGCCACTTTAACATGCGATTTTTACATATTTCTTCATATCAAAACTCGCATTTTTAAAAAACGAAAAATGTTGGCTCTAATTACACTTTCATTTACAGTCGAATAATTCGTCCTTTTTTTCAAATTAATCAAAAGTTCTTTATCTGTTAGTTAGCGGGGGTTGGAACACACTCATAGGCATTGAATATTTTAATTACAAGTTTGTAAGTGATCCAGTTTTAATGACCTTTAGTTACATAATTGAAATTTTATTTATTTTTTTGTGTTGTTTAAAATGATAATAAATTTGATGAGTTTTAATTAAATTATTACGTGTTTTCTAAAAAGAGTAATTAATAAAATTTATTGACAACATTAAATAGAAAAACAAGTGACAAATTTATTAAAACAGCAATTTAATAGAATAATTGAACAAATAGTTGCGTGTTGTTTGTGAAGATAAAGTTCAAAGGTTTTTAAAGTGAACTTTTTTTCATTTTTTTTTCATCTTTCACACGAAATTCTTTATTCCAAAAATTGAAATTATTTTTAAGGTTTAAATTTATTAAATCATTTGTTTTAATATAAACTTAAATCCTTGCAATCTTTTTTTTAGTTTAAATTTGTCTTTAACTTACTCGTGTGATCAGTACCATTCATTTAGTCATTTCTGTTTTGTTTCAGTTTTGCAAGAATTTTTTCTTTTTCGTTTTCTCGTCTGTGGCAAAAATGAGGAAGAACACAACAGAAAAGTTTTCTTAAATAAACTTATACGCCTCTTAAGCTTAATAAAAGCTAAATAATAATGAAAAAATAAAATTTAAAGTAAAAGAAAATCACAGACAATCCTTGAAAACTTATAAAAGCAAAATTGAAATAAGTGGAGTTGAATTGCAGAAAACAAATAAAAAAACAAGATGCGAATAAAGTAAATTTTTAAATCTGTTCAGAAAATAACTTTAGTATAAAACTAAACTGGTTAAAAGCTGATAAGATGTGGGGACTTTTCCCTTTCCTGTATTTAATATCACTGCAGTTTGTTGAAATTACTGTAAACTGTTTTAAAAGCAGGATTAAAAAGTGAAGCTTATTTAATCTTATTCTACATTGATTATAAAAACGTTCATATTTTTCAATCTAATAAAATTCTATGATTGTAAAATATCTCGTTAATGATTAACTAAAGGTGCTGCCAAGCTTTTACCATAATTTAATCGGCAAGATTAGGTTCTGTGTTTTCAACGATCTTAAAAACAGATCATCAATTCGTGTATATTTCTGTTAAAGGTTGCTACGTTAGAAATCCTTTATATATGGAGCAATTTGATTTTTATACTCTGCACCACAAACGATAGAGAATTAAAAAAATAAGAAAAAACAAAACATAGAAAAATACGATTATGCGTCATATATTTTAAGATATCAATATGGGTATCATTTAAAAGCTTTTAAAGATATCTTTTAGAAAATACTACAAATTTTTCAAAATGCTTAACCCATTAAGAGCCGTTTTTGACACTAGATACGGGAGGACACGATGACTTGGTGACCTCTAAAAACTAATTTTCATAAAATAAAGAGTCATCCAAAAAACGCCTACATGTTTCTTCGAAATAAAACACAATTTTTTCCAGCTGTTTTTTTATTAAAAGTATAATCCATTACAATTATAAGTGGAATAGAATATCATTCAAATGTCCACCATGACTGCGTCTGCAGACATCAATCCGAATATCGAAATTTTCAATGACTTTCCGACATGTTGCTGGTGTTATTTCACGAATTGCAACTTGAATGTTGTTCTTTAGATCATCAATTGTTTGTGGCTTGTTAGCATACACTCGACTTTTCAAAAAAAACCACAAAAAAATCTAATAGTGTTAGATCACATGACCTTGGAGGCCAATTGAAATCTGCATTTCGTGAAATTACACGTTGAGGAAATTTTGATCGCAAAAGCGTAATGTTTTCTCGAGTTGTGCGACATGTAGCATCGTCTTGCTGGAAATAGATGTCAGACACATCAATATGATTCAACTGTGTCCATAAAAAGTCTCTCAACATTGATTGGTATCGCTCAGCATTCACAGTAACAGCATTTCCAGCATCATCTTCGAAGAAAAATGGCCCAATGATTTCATTTGCCCAAAATGCACACCAAACAGTAACTTTTTGTGGGTGTAGAGATTTTTCATGAATAACACGAGGATTTTCATCACCCCAGATACTACAATTTTGCTTATTGACGAATCCATCCATTCTGAAATGAGCTTCGTCACTAAACAAAATTTTGCTTGAAAACAATGGATTTGTTGTTCGTTGTTCAATAATCCAACTAGCGAAATTACGACGTTGTAAATGGTCTCTTTTCTTCAATTCCTGGGTTAATTGAATTTTATAAGCATATAAATGCAAATCTTTATGCAATGTCCTCCATAAGGAGCCATAAGATATGCCCAATTCTTGCGAACGATTCGAAATTGATGTTGTCGGTTCATTTTCAACACTTTCACCAACAGCAGCAATATTTTCATTTGTGCGTACAGTTTTTGGTCTTCCACTTTTTGGTTTATCAGTAACACAACCAGTTTCTTCGAATTTTTTCACTAATCTTTGAATTGAAGATTGATTTGGCCGATTATTTACACCAAAAAAATCACGAATTTTGCGATGGGTATTTTTCAAAGAACGCCCATTTTCATAATAACTTTGAATGATGTAAACGCTTTGTTGCAATGTGTACCTGTCCATGGTTAAAACTGTACTACCTTCTAATAAAACAAAAAGGCTTATATCATTTGAAAAGATGTCACGTGTAAAAATTATATAGTGCTGACATCTAGGCGTCACATTTGGATGACCATTTACGTATGTTCTGACCTCCCCAGCGTATTTGAAGCTTTTAAATATAGAAAGAGGAGAACGGTTTAATGTGTGATTCTAGGAATGACCAGTCCTGCTCGATTGTGAAGAAGCATCAGCTGGCATGATGTTCATCGCGTTGTATGCCAAGAAAAAAAAGTTTGGTGCAAATTTTGACTCGCTATAATTTTTGGCACTTTTTGCCTAAGAACAATAATCATTCTTTTTTGACTTAAATGAAACAATGAGCATTAAGAAGAAATATGAGGAAAATTTTATTTTGGCTTAGGTGACATTAATCGGCTCTTTTAGACCTTGTTTTTCAGTTTCTTTTTTTTATCCTTCTATTCAGTTGAGCATCGCTCTCAAAGTGGATTTATAAACTTCCTCTTCCGTGTCACCACAAAAAGTAGCTACAGATGTTCTAACGATGTGTTGTTTTATACTTAATATGACACATACACCTTATTTTATTATAATTTCAAATAAATGTTTTCTTAAGTAAAAAAAAAACTTAATGCAACATTTATTTTTAATCGAAAAAAAAAGGAAAATTCAAATGAATGTCCTTTAGCCCAAAACACACTTTCACTTAACAGGTCAAAGATATGACACCAATTCTTCGTACCAAAGACCATAACATGTGGTTTTACAAATTATCAACATTAATTATAAACAAAAATTATTTTTAAGAAAAGTTCACCCAAAGGAAACTGTCAGTAGGATAAGAAAAAAAAAAAACACACAAATTTTTATTGAAACCCTTTCATTTTTGGTGTGTGTTGAATAACAAAAAATCTTCTTCTTTCAAAAATATATAAAACCCATCAATTTAAACAGCTGTTGGTTATATCTGTCAAAAAGGATCAGAGCATAAACAAAATTTTTCAATACTCGTAAGCAAATTCAATTTTTAATTTGTTTCAATAGAAAGCAAATTTTAACTAAAGTAAAAAACAAACAGGCTCATTGAACATTAAACAACTGACTATTAAGGCATTTGATATTAAAAAATTATTATTCAAATTGAAAAAAAAAAACTAAGGCAGGAATTTATTTAGATGCAGAATAAAAACTCTTTACCTTTGAATTTGCATGCAAGTAATTTTTGTAATCGACTAAAGAACAAAAAAAAAAATCTTTAAAAACTCACATAGAAAGGGTTGATTTGCTAAAGGTGCGTGTTTGTAGGATGTTTTTTTTCGTAATTAACAAAAAGCAAAAGTACCAAAATTCAGAATAAAAAACACCAAAAAATAATTATGCCTGTATGCAAATGAAGTTTGATGCCACAGAAGGAAGAGAATGAACAAAAAGATGCTGCGTAAATAAAGGATGCGTAAGAGAATACATACATTCATATACTTCGATATTTATGTAAGTATGTATGTAAACGATAATTCTTTGTTTTGCTCGTAATTCATATTAAAGAATATTACTATTGTATTACGGTCGGGAGAAAAGGTTCCTGGATAAGATAAGTAGTTATAGAAAGGAAAGTAGCTGATATATGATAAACTACATTTAAAAAAATTATTTTTTATGTTCGTTTGAAAACTAGACACTGATAACACAAAAAATGCAGCCTTTAAAATATTTATATAAAAAGTTGAAGAAAACCAGATGACAGCTTTAAATCCTGGCAAGGCCCTTTATACGAGCGATGGGGTTTAAACTTAAGCAGACAACCAACACTTTGTGTCATTTTTACACTTTCTGTAATTCAAAGTGATTTATGTTATCCTATTGGTCACTGTTACTTACTGCTATTAGCCTCTCCTCTGGAATGTAGAATATAAGACTGGTAACTGCTAACATTTGATGTCAAAAGCTCATCTAAAGGAAGCACATTTAATATGTTTTTATTCTGTAATTCCAAGCCTGCAAGTTTCTTTTTCCATAGCCCCTCACTAACATAGTTATCAAGTTTAAGAAATTTTGGCCATATTCAACAACTGTTTGCACTTTTTTTCGAAGTGCTCCTACTTCAAGGGTGTCTTTAGAAATTAAGCTATTCATTTTTTAATGGTGGAAGGTATTCACCAATAGGGCCGACTGTTCATCTCTTGAAATGTATTCTTGTCCATTCCTTCTGACTCGCCTTACTACACCATTTTTCATTGAAAATAGGAAAATTCTAAATAAAAATGAGAAAATCCATTTTAATTAAGAAAATTCCCAATGAAATTGAGAATTTCAATGTGAAATTGAGAAATTTTGATCTTAAATTTGGAAAATTCCAAATGAAATCGAGAAGTTAAATTTTATATTGAAAAAAATTAATTATAAATTAACACTATTTTTACTAAATTGAAAAATTAACATTTATTAAAATAATTGATACTTAAAAAAATAAATACAAATGTATGTAGAATTACTGACCAAATCCCGAGCGGGTTGGTTGTATAGCTCTACTGCAATCCACAAGTTGTTTTATAAATGTTTTAAAAGATTGATCACCTCTTCTAAAAAAATATGTCTCTTCTTTCCTACATTAGGGGGCCTACATTCATCTTTGTTTTACTTTACTTTTTATACTTAACCAAACAGTTTTAATGGGGCTAAGTACGGGTGAGTAAGAACTTGATCGTATAAGCGCATAAGCGCAGCTGGAGAAAGTTCCAGACTCCTCCCAACTGTCAAAAAAGCCTTTCGACGCGTTCATTTGCGCCATCAGGTTCGATCGAACCCCTACAGCTATCCAGTTAAATAATACATGATGCGCTAATGTATGTTAATATTTATTTAAAAATATTTTATATTAATTTACAGTAAATATTTCTTAATATTTTCTTTTTTAATTTTCTAAAAATCATTTGGAATTTTCTAAAAATCCTTTGGAATTTTCTGAATTTAAAATACAAAATTCGAAATTTCATTTGGAATTTTCTCAATTTCAAAATAAAATTCCCAATTTCATTTGGAATTTTCTCATTTTCAAAATGAAATTTCCAATTTCATTTGGAATTTTTCCAATTTCCAATTTCAAATTGAATTTCTCATTTTAATTAAGTATTTTCTAAATTTCATACAAAGGCTTAAATACACTGATTTTTTTCAAACATCTTGGTTGTGACATTTAAACATTTTAAGATAATTCGCTTCTACTACAAAAGATATAAAACAAAACAAAATGTTACCAATATGTTTAAAAAGGAATTATTTGGAGCTACTAATATACGAACAATGAATTGTATAATCTTTACAACGCATTGTTCACAATAAAGCGTTGAAAGGGTTTTCTCTATTGCTGGAAAACAAGAAACAGAATGAAAATAACATGCCTTTCAAAAAAATCTAATAATAATAATAATAATAATAATTAATAAAATACTTTTTCAGTATTTTAATTCTTTATCTTTTGTTATGTAGTACAAATGCAGAGACGTATGTTTTGTCACCTGAATTGTTCCCAAAATTTATAAACTGCTAATACCATTATTTAGCAAATATTTTTATTGTTTGTTTATGTTTTAATAAAACTCTGAATTTTTTAATATTATTTCATTAAATAAACTTGTTTTCTTTAAAAATTGCCGGGAATGCGATATTTTTTCCCTGTTTCCCGGGAAATCCCGAACTCTAGATTTATCCTTCACCCCGTTTCAGGCTACCTTGTCTATCCATGTCGAATTTTAACAGTCCTCCTGAAAATTGAAGCAAGAGAGAAAAAGTGTCCAACAACAAAGAGCTCTTTATTAGCTGATACGTCAATAATTAGAGTTCTCTTGATTTAGTTAAGCCACTCTCATGGCAGACCTAACTAGGAGCACGATACCAGACTCCGCCGCGCGAAGCTATAAGTGGAATTTTTGATAGCACTTTTAGTTACAACGTATCATATCCTAATGAAGTACATAATTATATTTCTTTGCGGGAGATCTTCCCTGTCTAGAGAAAGAGCAAAGGAGAGAGAGAGAGAGATAGAGGGAGAGAGAACAAAGTACTTTTTAATGCAGATGCCTAAAGCAGTGTTGCCAGATTTTTTTGGGGCTTTCTCGCTTAATGTCTTTTTGGATATCTTTAAATATCGCTAAAATGTAAAAATATTCAATATTAATTATAAAACCATTTTTATTTAATGTAATTTAATGACAAACTTAGTTAAACCCATTTTCCACTTCTCGTGGTGAATGGTATAAAAAGGGTACCCCTTCTCTTAATGTGGAAAGTACAGTAGCTAGAGTCTTTGCTACTAAATAAAAAGAGTAAAACTAGCATAATTAGAGCAAGGATAATCAAGTTTCTCTTTTTTATTATTTTTTGAAAATCTCTTGCGAAACCTTGAAAATCTTGGTGTCATATATAACTGCTCGAAGGAAGCTGCAAAACTTTTATAGTCGCTATTTGGTTATTTGGTTTTATTAATTTTATTTTTGCTTAGTTCCTAGATTTACAAGTCCACCCTCGTCTTTTTCACGAACTTCTATTATAGATAAATGTTTCTATGCTTTAGTTTAAAAAACGAAAGGGTTGAGGTTAAGGGGTTGAATATTATATTATATACAATTTATATTTATGTAAAAATACATATGTATATATCTGCGTTTATGTTAATTTCGTGCATATGTGTAACATACGCACTCATCACCCACCCAAGGGTATCAAACATTTTCTGTAAAATATTTTCTATTTTTTTGTACTAAAATAACAAGTTCTAATAAAATTCAACCACTTTATTTTTTTGTAATGCAATTTTATAACAACGCCATTTTTATTTGAACGAATGGGGAGTAATTTTGTTAATAATTTATGGGAATTTGTTTTTTTTTAACAACCATTATTTTTGGGTATTTTAATAGATAAAAAAATGTTATATAAAAACCAATAAAAAAAATATGAACAATCAACAAAAAGGAAAAAATATTATTTTTCAACAAATTTTAATTTATGGCCAACATTTGAAAAGTTAATGAGGTTTGACTTGAGTGGTAAAATACACTTAAAAAAATTTTAAATAATTTTTTTTTATTTTAAATCATTAACTTGTTTTAAAATCCTATTAAGTAAAAATATAAAGCTTAAATTTGAAAAAAAGCTAAAGGAAATCTTAATGCTATGAGTGATCAACTAAAAAATAGCTTAAATCAAGTAAGCTGTGTCCTTTCATCTCAACCCCTAAGAAATGCTTTAACAGTCTGTGGAATAACAAAAAAACAATTTTTATTAGAAAAAAAAAGAAACAAAAATCCTGTACAATTGTTAAATACAGGACGCCATTCAGCTATAATTCAAGCCAGCACCGGCGGATATTAAAAATGTAAAGGACATCACATCCGTTAGTGACAGCATTGGTAGCTTGCTTTTGATATCATAAACATCATAGCCTTTATCATAGTCATCATCATCATCATCATCATTATTATCACATCAATATTTTAAACACGCGTAAAGAATTTTTAACATTTTAAAATCAATAAAAACACATTTGAATGTCCTGTTGGTGAAGAAAAGAAAAACGAATAAAAAATAATAATCAGAAAAGTAAATTCAAAAAAAGCCTTAAAGGGCGAGTAAATAACAATTGTTTGATTTAATTAAGTAAACAAAGGTGTTCCTTTTATAAAGAAAACTTAGAAAAAAAAACAAGCGAATGTTATTGAAGAAAATATTAAAATAAAAGTTCTTGTAGAATTATTTAAGGTCTTTCACTATACGAAGACATAGATTTTTTAAGAATTAAATATATAAAAAACCACACAAGTTTCAAGAAGACTTCTAATTTATAATCCAAGTGAAACCAGCTAAAGCACTTATTCAGGGCGGTGTAGTTCCAATGGACAATAAATCATTATTGAAACAATAAACTTCAGTTTAATAATTCTATTAAAAAAGCTTGAAGACTTTTTCACTCTCCTGATGATTGTGATGTCATATGGCTGCTCTTGGTTCTTCACCAATCTCCGGAGCTCTTGCTCATATTGAATGGTTATAATCATCCTTAATATTCTTTTGTTTATCCCAACAATGTCCAGGTTGGTTTTCGAACCGCGTTTACTCTAGATGATAAAACGCATCCACGGATATGTCGTACAGTGCGTACAGAACGAATCATTGCTGCTGTAGAGCGTAGCGTAAAGGAAATTCCGAATAAGTCTATCCGTCATTGTGCACAGGAATTGGATATGTGTCCATACACATTATGGCAGATTTTAAGGAAAGATCTTGTGTTTGCGTGCTTACAAAATCCAACTTGTACAACAATTGAAGCCACACGATAACATAGCAAGGCGTAGATTCGGTCAATGGGCGGACCAAAACAAGTTCACTGTTGATTCTAATTTTCATAAGCGAATGTTTTTTAGCGCTAAAGCTCACTTTTGGCTGAATGAATGAGTCAATAAAAAAACATTCATATTTAGAATGATTATAATCTTCAAGTGTATCTTGAGACACCGTAACATCCAGAAAAACTGACTTTTTGTTGTGCTGGTCTGGTGGACACATGGGTTCGTGCCTCTTTAAAAACGATGCTGGTCAGAATTTTACGGTCAATGGTAACTGCTATAGAGCCATGAGTACTGACTTTTTTGTTCACCAAGATGGCGTAACCTGTCACAAAGTTCATGCTACAATTTATTTATTCAAGGAAACGCTTGAGAAGCACGTAGCTACAACTAACGATTCCAAGAATAGACAGTAAAAAAGTAAAAAGTTTACAACTTGGAGCTTCCAAACAAAATAGGGCGAACACTGAGAGACTTATTCAAGAAAAAGAAGATGATATTTTCAGATATGCAAAATATTTGAAAATTAATCAGCTGTATCGCACACAGATAGCAGAAAAAGCTTTGGCGTTCGCTCGTTAATTAATTTTATTCCTATTCTTATTTTCTGTTAATTGAAGTAGATTCTGTTTAAAAGAAAAAAATTATTTCACTCAAAGTTCTTCCCGATTTCTAACTTTCTACTTCCAAAATAGCGGCAGCTATTTTACATGAAATAAAATGTTAATTTTTAAAGATACTCAAGTTTTGTACGTTCGTGCATTTCATCAATTAAGAAAATAAAATAAGAAGTAAAAAATAAGATTAGCCAAACCGAACCAAATTTTTAAAACGTAAGCTTATATTTGTAGGGCTTCGATATACTTTCAAAACTTACTAAAATCATGCAAGAGATTTTTAAAACTCTTTTATTTTTTTTTTAACTTTTTAAAATTTTTGATAATTCAAAAGTTTACTAAAAACCAATACGAGGGCTGCTATATATATTTCTGGCCTGGCAACACTGAGTGCTGCCAAGTGCAATCTGACATTTCCATTGGAAAGTTTGTCATTTTTAAACATAATCATACTCAAAACGTTTTGACGTACGACCATTATTTGTGTTGGTTACAGTGACTTGAAAAAATTAATATAGAAAAAAAAAAATGAAATTAACTCGTGAACATTTTCGTGCCATCATTTTTCACAACTTTCGACGTGGATTATCACGACAAGAGTGCATTGGTGAACTTAAATCTTTGTATGGCGATAAAGCACCATCCTATAGCACTGCGAAAAATTGGTATAATGAATTTAATCGTGGCCGAAGCTCGCTCAAAGACGAATTCCGTGAAGGTCGTCCAAAAACGGCTGTTGTGCCAGAGAACATTGATGCCGTGCGTGAACTCATAATGCAAGATCGACATGCGACATACCGAGAGATCGAGACATCCTTGGACATTTCTTCCACCAGCATACATTCGATACTGCATGAACACCTGGTCGTAAAAGAGGTTTGTTCTCGTTGGATCCCGCACAAAAAAAGGCTCGTATCGATTGGTGCAAAAATATGTTGCAAAAATACGATTGCGGTGCTTCGAAAGGCGTTTATAAGATCGTCACAGGTGAGGAATCATGGATCTATGCGTATGAGCTCGAAACGAAACAACAATCGACCGTGTGTGTCTTCAAAGGTGAGCAAAATCCAACGAAAGTTGTTTGTGGAAGAAGCACTTCGAAGCAAATGGTCGCCTGTTTCTTCGGCGAAACTTGTCATGTGGTGACTGTTCCGCTTGGACAACGTAGGACTGTCACTTCTGAGTGGCTCACTACAATTTGTTTGCCTGAAGTCATTGGAGAAATTCGAAAAACCAACAAGAGAAGACGAATCATTGTTCACCATGACAATGCGAGCTCTCACACATCGGCTCAAACCAGAGCGTTTTTGACCGGCCAAAACGTCAAATTAATGGGTCATCCGCCGTACAGCCCTGACTTGGCACCTAATGACTTCTTCATGTTTCCGCGCATCAAGAAAAAAATGTGTGGTCAACGATTTTCGTCGCCAGAAAAAGCTGTTGAAGTGTTCAAAAACCATGTTTTAGAGGTGTCTCAATCGGAGTGGAAAAAGTGCTTCGACAACTGGTTTGAGCGCATGCAAAAGTGTATAAATCATGCTGGAGAACACTTTGAAAAACCATAAAAGTATGTTTGATTATAAATATTCGCATTTTCACTATTAGGCCAGATATGTATAGAGCAGCCCTCGTAATTAGAGAAAAAACATTTTTTTACCCAACAGTTACAAAAAATAAAGAATTATCAAAAAATTAAATACGAAGCCAAAGAACATTTTCTTGGTTCCGGTTCGAGCCCCGGCTGTTGATCTTAGTTCCTTTTTAAGTTATTAAATGTTGAGTTTGTTCTTAAATTTTTTATTGAAAAAAAAAATACCAGCCACTAAAAATGTTTTAACCTTCAATTTTTCATATTGTAATTGTACAAACAAACTTCAAAATTATAAGAGTAAAACGCAAGATATTCTTCTGTAAAACTGGGAGCATAAACATTGTGAAACAATATCGAATATGGCTTCGGTGAATCGGTATGTAAGATTCAACACGGCCAAATATAAAACTATTACTTATTTTGTAGTCAAATCCCCCACTTTTATTAAAATAATATCGACCATGATGTTAACGTTATTGTCTTCATTTCCAATTCCAAAGTTAACAATATTTCTTTATTTAATTCAATTTCTTCCTAATTGTTACTTTCAGTTCTAGGACTCGTTAATCTTTCATTTATTTAACAACAACTTTTAAGTGCCTTTCCATTTGATTTGCAAATTAAATTTGGCACACTAATAAAAAACACATAATTTTAAATTGCTAAAACGTGATAAATCATTAATTTCTTGTTTTTATTGAATTTCAAATAAAATCTGTTTTATGGCTTGTTTTTTCCAAAATGATTCATGTTTTTTATGATTTTTTTTTTTTTGCCTTTCTCAAATAATTTACATATGAAAAATTCGCTTAAAATGCCATAAAAATTAAAAAAAAAATTACAAGGGGGTTGTTTGCTACTAAATTTCAAGAAGATTCAAGAAAATTGTTTAAAAGAAAAACTTACAAAATATATTAATTAGTAAAGTATGCTTTATACATGTATGTATATAAACACATGTGTATGTATAATTTATTTTAAATATTTAAAAAAAAAAAATTTGTTAAAAAGAAAAATATTTTCTAAGACGGAAAGCTCGTGTAATTTTATAATATAATTTTTTATTTTTCGAGATTTGTCTGAACTATTTTTTGTTTTTAGTGTTGCGGCTAACTTTAAAGTTGACAACACAGCTTGCAGTCGATTTATGTTAAACAAGACTAATGCGTTGCTGACAGCAAATGTTAAGTTGATCTTGCCAAGATGAAAATCAAGAAAGATGATTTTTCTAGGCTGCGGTTAGAAATGTCTATCGTTAGTTGGAACATCATTTAAAGCAAAGGCTAAATATGCATTACTATGTGACATAGAAGAAAGTTAACAATTAGAGTAAAAGCCGATTAAGTGCCGTGACAATTTTGAATAGGTTGTAAGGAAAGTTTACAAAAAAGTTGCGATCAACAATAGAAACTAAAACCACTCTGTTGACTCTAAGGTCAGGTTTCTGTTAAAATTATGTTGTAGATTAAAATGCTTATTTCAAGGTCTAATTAATTGCAGACTAAGGCCCTTATTATGAGTTGCATTCGATTTTCGATCATCGCTGGCAAACGAAAATCGAATATCGATTGTCAAATTCGTATTATGAGTTGGTAGCACTGTGGAAAATGTAAGAACTTGTGAATTTTTTGTTTTAAATTTTACAAATGGTTGCAATAAATTATTTTAATTTCATGCAGGTCTAAGGTTGTAAGTACAAAACAAAAATTGGAAAAGCTCGTTTCTCTAATGCAAAAAAATCCACAGCTGGCAAAAGGAATATGCACAAAAGTTTAAGCGGCAAAAAAATGGGAAGCAATTGCACAGGAGCTAAGTCATCAAACCATAATTTTGTCGTATTTTAATTTTTCGTTTATAAATTAGTAAAACAATAGTTCTTTATAGTGACAGCTGATAAACATGTGCTATTGTGAAAAATCCAATTGAGTAAAATTTACAATAGCGCCATTTTTAACAAATGTGCGCCATAATACCAAAAGAAAAATTCGTTCGATCAGCTCTTTCGACTATAGTCGATGATCGAAAGTTGATCATAATTGGCACCTAAATCTATCTGTTTTATATAAAGCACGAAATGTGCAGGTGGGCCTTAAACTTGTTATGCAAAATAAATATTTATTTTCGTGTAACTTGAAGCTTTAATCTTAAAATTCTGTATAAGTAACCTTCTTGTAAATGCATGACAAAAAATAGGCTGGAATGAAACAGTGGGCGTAGTGCCTACCATACAAGTAAAAAATTATTATCACGTTCCTAGAAAACTATAGGAAGACTGTTAAAATTCTTATTACTGAGCATACAACTTGGAAACTCTAGCAGTTAGAGCCTTGTAATTTTGTACAAGTAACTCCTTTAGCAATAGTCATATTTTAGCAGCGGAACAATGCTCTTGATTAGTCACATACAGTGCCGATCAATATAATAGCACCAGTTGCAATATTCTGATTCGAAAGATGCAAAAATTTCATTTATTTATTATATTATTTTTTGTTGAGTGTAAAAGACAGTTAAATTTTTTATGCTATCTCAGAGTGTGTGCATTTTTTGTCGCATTTCATAACTGTTAGTCAGTTATAAAAGATCTTTTGTAAACACTTATCATTTCGTGCAGTTACTCAAAGAGTACCAGTAAGCTTTTTTAAATTTGTTTTGCAAAATTTTGTGAAAAAAAGTGAAAATGGAACGAAATAAAATTTTTTTTAATATACTTTCTATAAAATCATGTAAAATCGCGGAAAAACGTGAAGTAAAAAAAAATTGCGTCCGAGGGTAAGTAGTATTCCCAAATAAAGGAATTACTTGGCTGTTCCAATGAAATTATCATAAATGACCTAGATATGAAAAATAGTTATATTCCATAGAAGGAAGCGAGCTTTGTTAACCATAAGAGTAAAACGGTTAGTACGGACGACTAAAGCAAATCCCTTTATGATAGCTATGGAGCTCCAAAAAAGCTTTAAATGTGCCGGCGAGTGTGGAAAGTATTCGCCGTAGACTTCAAGACAACAGCCCTAATGCCTGTAGTCCTCAAAAAGGGACGCTCCTTTCCTCTTGCATTTTTAAAAACTGATATTTTTTTCTAAAGCACATCTAATTTGCTCAAAGGAAAAGTATAGAAATGTAGTATGGACTGATGAATATAAAATTTTTCTTTTAGGTGGAAAGGGCTTTAGATGTTTTGTTTCTAGGCCACCTAACAGCAATACAATCCACAATTCACATCAAAAACTATCAAACATGGAGGTCATAGTACTACGGTATGGGGTTGCTTCTCGTATCAAGGTGTGAGTCCTATATATTGGATCAAAACCGTTATGGATTCATCGGTTAAGCTTCCTACGAAATTCTGCTGGTGTGGAACTTCCAGCAAGGCAATGACCCCAAACACACCAGCAAAATGCCAAAAAAATGGTTTAACGATAACGCTATTAATGGACTAGAGTTGCCTGCACAGTCCCTAGATTTTAGCCCTCTCAAAAATCTGTGGACGAGTATAAAGAAGGGTATATCTACAATAAAAACAACAAGCGTTGAAGGGCACTGGGGGGCTGTGCAGAAAGTTTTGAGTTCCATCAAAGTTGAAAGATGCCAGCATTAAGTGGATTTCAGAGGAAGGCGTTCTGCCACGGTAATAGCAAACTAAGGGCACGCAACAATGTACTGAAACCATATAATTAATTTATATACAATATACGTGGGCTGCTATATATATTTCTGGCCTGGCAACACTGAGTGCTGCCAAGTGCAATCTGACATTTCCATTGGAAAGATTGTCATTTTTAAGCATAATCGTACTAAAAACGTTTTGACGTACGACCATTATTTGTGTTGTTTACAGTGACTTGAAAAAATTAATATAGAAAAAAATGGAATTAACTCGTGAACATTTTCGTGCCATCATTTTCCACAACTTTCGACGTGGATTATCACGACAAGAGTGCATTGATGAACTTAAATCTTTGTATGGCGATGAAGCACCATCCTATAGCACTGTGAAAAATTGGTATAATGAATTTAATCATGGCCGAAGCTCGGTCAAAGACGAATTCCGTGAAGGTCGTCCAAAAACGGCTGTTGTGCCAGAGAACATTGATGCCGTGCGTGAACTCATAATGCATGATCGACATGCGAAATACCGAGAGATAGAGACATCCTTGGACATTTCTTCCACCAGCATACATTCGATACTGCATAAACACCTGGCCGTAAAAAAGGTTTGTTCTCGTTGGATCCCGCACAATTTGAAAGTCGCTCAAAAAAAGGCTCGTGTCAATTGGTGCAAAGAAATGTTGCAAAAGTACGATTGCGGTGCTTCAAAAGACGTTTATAAGATCGTCACAGGTGACGAATCATGGATCTATGCGTATGAGCCCGAAACAAAACAACAATCGACCGTGTGGGTCTTCAAAGACGAGCAAAATCCAGAAGTTGTTCGTGGAAGAAGCACTTCGAAGCAAATGGTCGCCTGTTTCTTCGGCAAAACTGGTCACGTGGCGACTGTTCCGCTTAAGCAACGTAGGACGGTCACTTCTGAGTGGTACACTACAATTTGTTTGCCTGAAGTCATCGGAAAAATTCGAAAAACCAACAAGAGAAGACGAATCATTGTTCACCATGACAATGCGAGCTCTCACACATCGGCTCAAACCACACCGTTTTTGACCACCCAAAACGTAGAATTAATGGGTCATCCGCCGTACAGCCCTGACTTGGCACCTAATGACTTCTTCCTGTTTCCGCACATCAAGAAAAAAATGCGTGGTCAACGGTTTTCGTCGCCAGAAGAAGCTGTTGAAATGTTTAAAAACCATGTTTTAGAGGTGTCTCAATCGGAGTGGAAAATCATGCTGGAGAATACTTTGAAAAACAATAAAACCATTTTTGATTATAAATATTTGCATTTTCACTATTAGGCCAGAAATATATAGAGCAGCCCTCGTATCGGAGTGAAATTTTCAATTTATTTTAAGAAAATGAACTGAAGAGCTATAATTTCGACTGTGTAGTCTTTAGGTTTTTTGTTTATATTAATAAGCGTATTATAAAAAACCAAATAATTCTATTATGATAAAAAACCATTAACATTAAAGAATTTATTATGTCGTTTTGAGTTGAGTCTACCCAGCAGTGCAAGCGAAGTCATTATAAAATTGTGCGTGGTGCTATTATATTAACCACAGCTGTATAAGAAATTAAAAAAAAAACTGGCTGGGCGAAAGGAGGAGAAGTATTATCATTGCCCATGCTAAGTAAAATATAATCTAATAAAAATAATCGTTACGGATATTCCCTTAATCTAGTTATTATTAAAACAGAAAGTTTTGTTAAAAACTTTGCATCTTTAGACAATCTGGCAATTCTTAAAAATCCTTTTAATTTTTCACACATACACAAAAATATTATTTCGAAAATTTTGTACAAATTGTAGCCATACATGACATTTTGCGTATGACAAGGTATATTCCAATGTGTCTGTGTTCTATATCTTTTGCATTTTGTTACACTGTGAATATCAAATTGTGAACCCTTTTATTTTTTACACAATAAAATGCGTATTTACTTCATAACGTCCTGGGGATGTGCAATATACTTGTATATGTATTTGTAATTGTGTTCAGTTTATGTACAGAATTTATAATTTATTAAAAAAAATAATAAGGGGAAATTGAGATTTACATATATAAAATATATAAAGTTAGATTCAAACGGCACCGCTATATACTTTATGACAGTATCATACGCACAAAGGTACGAGTGAGTTGTTTTTTTTTAGATATTCTATTTTTTATTTGTATCAAAAGGATTCAAATGACTTTTAATTAAATTATATAAGACAAGATAAGAAAACTGCTGGCCGGGGAACATGTTAAACAGGGTTATTTATTAAAAGTAGTTGATTATTCGGCTAAGATTTAAGGGACAGGCTGTGGGTCAATTAATGCCTTGTAAGTAAAATTTTTAGTTTTTTTTCAAAGATTACACACCTTTTTTCGTAAATAAGAAAAAAATAGTTTTTTTTTTAATTATTTTCAGAGATTTTTATTATTTTGTATTTTATTTTTTCAATTGAAATTTTTTGCAAAACTCATAATTTTATGTGCAATTTTGATTTTGTTTTTTTATGTCGTATTATTTTTTAAAAAATTATTTTTTTTAATTTTGATTTATTGCTTCATTTTCGACTTTTGAGTAAAATATCTATTTGTTCGTTTCGAATTTTCCTTAAATTTTAGTTTTATTGACTTTCAAGAGAAATTGGAGTGAAAATAACACATTTTGGCGATTAGTAGCCAAAAGCTGTCATTTGCTGGTGGTTCTACCTGTGAATTCTTGTGGTTACGGTCATAAAAGCAAGCTAATTGCTGGCGAAAGAATAAAAGCTGTAAGGTCTTAATATAGATTTACCAGCGCTCTACCCTTAAAAACTCAAGGAAAATTGAAAAAATATCATCGAAGTCACTAAAAACTATGGCAGTGGTGAAATAAATGAGACGGATTATGAATAACTTTAAGAGAGGTCAGATAAGATGATGTAGTATTTGCTCGTTTTGGAGTAGAAAAGTCTACGCCATTAAAAGAAAAGAAAATTGATAACTAAGTTTTGGTCTTAAAGTCAAAGAAAGAAAAGCACTAAAGAACAAAACACCTTTTGTAGCGTGTACAACTGATTCTTTGATTAATAAGCGACACTGTATCTAAAAATGTGGGTGAAATGATGTAAAGGTTTAGCAGTTCAACATTTTAAAAAATTATTGTTAAAAACAAGTAAGAGTGCAGTGCTATATTTGGCTATGAAAAATTTTATATACCCTTCACCATGTCTGTAAATCTAGTTAAGTGAAGTAACTCTAAGAAAAAAAAAATATTGAGGCGACAGAGAATCAAAAATTACAAAAAAGAAAAAAAAAAAAAATAAAGAAAAATGTCATTGGCTCTTAAAGAATTAAGTAACTTTAAAATATTAAAGTAGTTTCTAAAAGAACTCTTCAAAATCTTGTAAATGATACCCATTTTGATATTTAAGAAAAATGTGTTGCACAATCGTACTTTTCTATAAAAAGCTCAGAAGCCCATAACTCGAAAAATATTGGCGCAAATTTTTTAGGTATTTTTTTTATTGGAATTACTTCGCTAAACTAGATTAATTCCAAATGATATGGGAAAAATAGAGGAAGGCGTGTTGTTTTGCTTGCTGCCTCGAAGGACATAGAGCGATCTTGCTGATTTTGAATAGCAAAATTTTTAAAACTATGTCTGATTCATTAGCGAATATAATAAAGATTTTCTCAAGCTCATCTATTGCCTACGCAAAGTTGATTTCATCACTTAAATGGACGGCCAGACAGACATTGCTCAATCGTCTTCGTCATGCTTATGGGCTCAAAATAAAATTACTTTATGGGGTCAAAAATGAATATTCTAGAAATTACAAACGAAATGCCAAACTAAGATATAACCTTGTTCCACTTTTTGTGGTGAAGGGTATAAAAACCGATTGTGGTTTTCAAAATTCAGAAACAAACCGGGTTGATCAACATATTTAAATAATGAAAAAACAAAATATGCGACCGTCTGATTTTATTTAATAAAATAAATATCTAAAAAGATATTGCGATCTTTAAACTGAAAAAACCGGGTTAAAAACCGGGTTAAAAACCGGTTGTAAAACCAAGCCAATTAACCTAGTGTTTACACTTAAAGTTTACAGCCAATGCAATTAAGGAAAGAACCTTGAATTAACTAACGAACAATAATTGCTTTTGTGCAAATTGGCAGACTTTCCATTCCAGTAGTCAAACAAGAAGAAGCAAGTAAGCTTCGGCGTATAAAATTAAATCCGAAATCCTAGGAGTTTGAACAATGAATGACTGTACAACTAAGGAGGGCATGTTTGTTTGTATATTTGTCGCATACCAGTAGAAACCCTGAGCATGAGGTCAACCAAGACTACAATTGTGCAAACTTGCACAGAGAGTTACTCAAAATAAAATGGAATAAGTTAGAGACAGGTTGTCTAAATGGCTGTGTTCCACAACGTTTAACAGAATGGCGAGGTTTAACTATTTGCAGGTAGGCTGGAGATGCAGTGCTGATGGTCACAACAGTAGAATGTTCCATATGGAGGCCATAATCTAAGACAAGTGATAGCAAATGCTAAAAATTCTGGATTAAAAGATAAGGATTATCCGTCTTCAATAAGGATTTAATACCTTTTGGTTTTTATTTTTCACGCTCCCACCATTGAATGTCCCTAAAAAATATATAAAAAACCATTTTTTCTTAACAAAAGGAAGTTTATAAAAATAGTAAAAGCCCTTGTCATGCTGCCCAATTATAAAGTAATTAAAATGTGTCAACTATCACAAAAAATTCCTATCAAGGAAAGAGACCTTTTTTGAAAAAAAGCAAACAAATAAAAACACAATACAAAAGGTGTGAATAAATATTGACCAAAATAATTTGCATAAATTTTTTGTGTTGGTTTTTTTTATCTACTGACCAACCATAAAATTGAATTATTTGTATAAACATCACAACAATAAAAATAACATAAGACTATAATCATCCAGCAACAAATGACCATTTGATAGGATGATGATGATGATGACCCTAATTTAAAAACGCTGTTAATATTTTCCTAGTCAGTCTATTTTATTGTCTTCAACTGTTGCTAACAATCCGGTGATAATAAGGGTTGTTAAAGAAGTCAGGCGCTTGACCATTGAATAAATGAAAATAAAAATAATAATAATAAACTGACCACTACCACTCGCAGCAATAACAAATACGAAAAATAATCCTCCCTTTGACTTATTTATCTATGAAAAAAAGCAACAGATAGATTTCTCTGTATTACAACGGGCATTTATTAAGGAAGAAATCACTTACTGGTCAGTGATGTGATTTGTCATGATACTCTTACCGGATTTAGTTTTTTTTCTGCTTTCATTTGTATTTCTTTATACTTTCTACTTGTTTGGACGTGTGTGGTCAGTAAAATCCCTGGAGGTTGTTTAATATGTTTTTTATGTTCGATTATAAGTGTTTATTTCCGTGTCTAATGTTTATTAAGGAAGATTGCCTTTGGCTTTATGCCTGCTAAGTACGAATACTTTGATTTGATTAGTTTCATTTCATTTTATTTGATTTTGTTACATAGAAAATCTTCCTGGTGTAATTGATTGGCAGATGAAGTTGCTAATTTAAGATTGGTTTTTGAGAGTTTAAAAGGCAAAAATTAGATTTTCATAAAGGGAGTTTTGTTAAGGTCCTTAGCTTAAATACAAAAAAATCTTAAAATTAACTTAAATAAAAAATGTTTGAAAAGAATTAATACTGACTTTAAAGAATATCAGACATTTAGTTTTTCCTTTATTAATGGATTTTTACCTTCTATGACAACTTAGTTTGCATAAAAAAATTGCAGTTGCCATATTTACGTCATTTCACTAGAAACAAACGCTCTACAGCTTTAAGCTGCTAAAATTCGGATAGGTATGTAAAATAGAAATATGAACGTGCTACGGTTGCATGCTATAAACCTTGTTAGAGTAAAAAAAGGGTGCCCAAAAAGCCCGTAGATAGAAAATCATGTAAAGGGTCATATAAATGTGACGCCTAGATGTCAGCACTATATCATTTTTACACGTGACATCTTTTCAAATGACATAAGCCATTTTGTTTTATAAGAAGGTAGTACAGTTCTAACCATGGACAGGTACACATTGCAACAAAGCGTTTACATCATTAAAAGTTTTTATGAAAATGGGCGTTCTTTGAAAATAACTATCGCAAAATTCATGATTCTTTTAGTGTAAATAATTGGCCAAATCAATCTTCAATTCAAAGATTAGTGAAAAAATTCGAAGAAACTGGTTGTGTTACTGATAAACCAAAAAGTGGAAGACCAAAAACTGTACGCACAAATGAAAATATTGCTGCTGTTGGTGAAAGTGTTGAAAATGAACCGACAACATCAATTTCGAGTCGTTCGCAAGAATTGGGCATATCTTATGGCCCTTATAGGGGATTTTGCATTTATATGCTTATAAAATTCAATTAACCCAGGAATTGAAGGGAAGAGACCATTTACAACGTCGTAATTTCGCTAGTTGGATTATTGAACAACGAACAACAAATCCATTGTTTTCAAGCAAAATTTTGTTTAGTGACGAAGCTCATTTTAGAATGGATGGATTCGTCAATAAGCAAAATTGTCGTATCTGGGGTGATGATAATCCTCATATTAATTATGAAAAATCTATACACCCACAAAAAGTTACTGTTTGGTGTGCATTTTTGGCAAATGAAATCATTGGGCCATTTTTCTTCGAAGATGATGCTGGAAATGCTGTTACTGTGAATGCTGAGCGATACCAATCAATGTTGAGAAAGTTTTTATTGACACAGTTGAATCATATTGATATCTCTGACGTCTTTTTCCAGCAAGACGGTGCAACATGTCACACAACTCGAGAAAACATTACGCTTTTGTGATCAAAATTTCACAAAATGCTGATTTTAATTGGCCTCCAAGGTCATGTGATCTAACACCATTAGATTTTTTTTTTGTGAGGTTCTTTGGAAAGTCGAGTGTATGCCAACAAGCCACAAACAATTAATGATCTAAAGAACAACATTCAAGGTGCAATTCGTGAAATAACACCAGCAACATGTCGGAAAGTCATTGAAAATTTCGATATTCGGATAACTGCAGACGCAGTCATGGTGGACATTTGAATGATATTCTATTTCATCTATAATTGTGATGGATCATACTTTTAATAAAAGAAAAAAAAACAGCTTGAAAAAATTGCAAATAGTTTGTGTTTTATTTCAAAGAAACATGTAGGCGCCTTTTTGGATGACCCTTTATAATGTTTTGAGACAAAGGTAGCGGACTTTAAGTGGTAGGTTTGTACCTTCATTTTTTTGGTTACTAAAAGAACATAGCAACACTTTTCATTCGATAGAACTCTTCTAAATGGGAATCAGTAGCTCGTTTCTGTAACTTAAGTAAGAAATTTTCTTCATGCAATAATTTTGGTCATATTGTTTCACAATGGATGACCTTGAATTATGTTCATTACAGGAAAAAAAAATAATAATAACGTTTATGAAATATTATTACCCACCCTGTGTAACACAAGATGATTGCAATCTTTTGTTGTGAGAAATTTCTCACTTCAGTTACAAAAACAAGACAAAGACCTTTATTCGAAGAACTTAAAAGTCGCTTCTGGCTGTCAATTGTTGACAAGAAGCATTGTTTGCTTATAAAGCAATTTAACTTAAAGTGCAATAAGCAGAAATTTTCATGGAGGGATATAGAAATGGCATGTAATTTCAAGTCCAATTAGAACAGCACAAAATGCAACTACCCCAAAAATGATCTCAAAAAGATGTTATTAAAAAAAATAAAACAAAAACAGCCACGTTCTTGGCATTTGTCAAAAGCTAGCTTAAGCCTTGTCATTTGAAACCAACTAGGATGGCAAGCTTTAAGAAGATATTGTTGGATATCAAACTGTAAATCAATTTCCAATCTTGTTATCGGGACATTGAGTTGATGAGTTTCTAGCAGTTCCTAAATTATAATGTAGATCTAAGTAACAAAAAATTCATGAATTACAATAAACCTCGTGAATATTGAATTAAGTTAATTAATTTTTAAAAAAAATATCGTCCTATTTTTTATCCCGAATAAATTATCAAATCACCGATATTGATTATTGAAGGTGAAAGCATGTCTGGATGGCCATTTCGCTGCCGCTTATTTAGATCTTCAGGAAACTCCTCACCAATATTTTAAATAAACTAAAGATTTTTATCCAAACAAAAAATCTTTGCTGCATGTGTTATTTGCTGATAGTTTTTTTTAGATAAATGAAATCCATAACAGTTGGTGAATACCAAACCAAAATATTCGACTGCCCTTTTTATAATTAGATCGCAATAAAAAGAATTTTCAGAGCCTGTATGCTTGATCTTTTTCGCTGTTTCGCTAACTTCCAGAGGTTATTCCACAAGCCTTTTTAGTATTCCATTTTTCTCTGGTTCTGGGATATTACCTGCGCTTAGCTATTTGCTTTAAATGTTGTTGTTGTAACTTTGCTTATTTCTAGGGTTTTCCCTAAAAGCAATTTGAAATAATTAACTATTTTGCTTGTGTTTGGAAGTGAAGAAATTGTGCAATCTCAAAAATTCTTAACCACAATTTTGAGATCACATTGGGACATTGAGGCCTTGTATTACGAGGGTTTTAAACAGACTTAATATCGTTAAAAAGAGCTGAAAACAATCCGTTAACGGTAGTGGTAAAGAATATTGAATCGTTCGACTTCGAATTGTATCAGGATTGAACTTGTTTGTCTGGGTAGGAGGATCCTTACTGAAGACAGTTGCTTGAGAGTATTTGCTGATTGGCACTAGTAGATGTTATCTGGCGTTGGCAGAAAATTCTTTACGCCCTATAAGACAGAACCCCCTTTACTCTTAGCAACCATTGCGAAAGAATTTTAGTCCTGGAGACCTTCGATATACGGGGCACCAGTCCTCTAAGCCTGCAGTTAAAATAAAACGAATTTAAGGACCAATCAGTGACCTAAATAATGGTACCACAGATTCCGATAGATCTCAAGGACTATGGTTTCCGGGAAGGTAATTAGTGTGGCCTTTTGGATAGTAGTGTGCTTCCAAAATCGCTACAAAAATAGTTATTTTCTCAGTAAGAAGTAAGCCACAGCCTTATTCAGTGGTCACAGTCAGGCCGTATGGTCTTTGGCTCGAAACAGATGTTAATATTTATTATACTCTCTTCTTAAGTAACATTCTAAAATGATTGTTGGAGAAAACAGTCTCCTGTGTAGAGTTTCAATTAAAAGTTAGTTTGTGGTTAAACTAAAGATCGTCAGGTATGCTGAGCCTACATACTAGAGATTAATTTGTAATTTTTATTATTTCTATTCAAGCTTGAATTTCTGTCGCTTTATTTCATTTATTATCTTTCATGCTTTGAGTTTAACTATTTATCTTGACTTTTTGTTGTTTATTCGCTGAAGTGTTAAAATTATACTTAATATTATTGCACATTTGAAGTACTATCAACTAAAATACACCAAAAACAACAAGCATCTTTGTGCACATTAGGTCTCTTTCAATACCTTCAAAGTACTTTTCCCATCTCCCCTTATAAACTCCTTTTATTCATTCTTAATACAGCAAAAAAGAATTGCTTTGAATAAAATCCCTACCATCAAATGCAATATTTATATAATTCAACCATTCATTCATAATACGATTTTTGCATTCATAATATGAATGCATATGCTGCATGTGCATTTCACACAAGCAAATGTGTTGGCAAAAAAAAAAATCACTTCTGCTTTAACACAGATCCTTTCTTCAACCTAACGATGCAGTATAGAAGGCAAAGCTGCATGTTGTTTCAGGTTTTGAATATGAATTGCATGTCTGTTATGCATTTAATACCGTATTCACATCCTTGTTTGCATCCGTTTCGTATAAAAAATAAAAAAAATGCACTCTTAGGACCCTTCTTCGTTGGCACAAACAATCTAACACTGTTTGTGCAAATATATACGAGAGATATAGAATGTGAGAAGAAGATGATGATTATGGCATAACATGAACAACATAAGTGTTAAAGTGGCTCACTTGTTTAGCTTTAATGGCTTAAATAAAGGCACTTCTGTAATATGCACTGCATATTTTTCACACATTAACAGTGAAAGGATATATTAAGGTGTTTAGGAGAATTAATAAAAACAGGATAATAGACATAATTGAGGCAACAAGTGAATGCTAGCACCTATTAACACACTTGAGCTTATTCTGAGGCAAGCGAGGAAATATAATTTTTTTAGTTATATGAAAATTAATTTCATCTTAAATATATATGAAGTACAAAATGTGTTTGTTTGTCGGAAAGCGTTAGTTGATTACATAAGCGGAGCGGTCTTTTTGGAATTTTCTCAGTTTGTTATCAGATATGCGGTTGATAAAATAGGGTTGTTGTTTTTTGATATTAAACCTGGAAGTGGCACATCCCAAATAAAGTAAATATTTATTAACGTAATACTTGGAAACTGTAATGGGTAGCGCCTTGAAATTTTGTCCAAATAACTCTCTTATTGATATGCATAGTGCAGCGTGGGCGTGGTACCTTCCATACAAAATGGAAAATTTTTATTTTATAAGAACTAAAAAAAAAAAATCCTTGAAATTATGCAACAATAATCCTTACATCAATATAAAAATTTTAGCGAAATAGGGACTGGATTGGATGTGATTATTTTCATTGGGTTTGCAGAGCGCACCGGGAAAAGATAGTTTTCTAGTAAAATTTTGCTTTTAATTTTTATTTTTTTTAATTTCGGTAAAAATGAATGTATTGGTATTTTCTTGTTGACCTTTTTGACCGTTTTTAGTTTTTATATGCATTTAAAAACATTAAAAATTATTTGATTGCAATTTAAAATTTTCGTAAAATTAAAATAAATAAAATTTTGGTGTAAATAAATAATGCGCAAAATTTCGAAATAAAAAATAAAAATATATCAGAGCAACAACAAAAAAAAAATCAAAAATTAAGTAAAATTGCTGTATTCGGCTATGCCATATCTTATAAACCCTTTACCATGCATGTAAATTTAGCTTAGTGAAGTAACTCCAAGCAAAAGAGCAAGTATTGAGATGACAGAGAATTGAAAAATTAAAAAAAAAATTATATATAAGGTTTAAGCATTTTTAAAAATTTCAGCATTTCCTTAAATATTTTTTTCAAAATTTTAAAGACCCATAACTCGGGAAATACGGGCGAGCGCCCCATATACTTGTTTTTTTGATTTGAGTTACTTCATTGATCCAAAAATTAAGGAAAAATTAGAGATGGTCGTGGTGCTTTGTCCACTGCTTCAAAAAAAAAAATGGACCGAGCTTGCTGATTTGCAATACCAAAATTTTCGAAACTATGTCGTTTGAGAGATTGACGTTTTTAAATTTTCTGTAGCTTATCTAGTGTCTTGGCAAAGTTGATATCAACACTTACACGAAAGGAGAGACGGACATCGCTTAATGGACTCCGCTATGCATAAGGAATCAGAATATATAACCTTTATGTGATCGTAAATTAATACTGTAGAAATTAAAAATAAAATGACAAACTTAGATATACCCTTTTTCAACGTTTTTTTGAGTGAAAGGTATAAAAAAGCAAAATAGAGGCGCATGCCTTTTTTTACTACTGAGTTTAAATAGCGCCACTTTCGAAACTATGGCTAACAGATTGGTGGGCTTAAATTTTGTGTAGCTCTTAAGACTATGGACAGATGGACTTCTTCATGCATAAGTATCCAGAATATTCATACCAAGGCAAATTAAACAGGTGCCTACAATAGCTCATGCGGTCAACATTTGTTTGCCGTTTTTTCTTATTGTATGTGACTTGGCTAATACGCAAGGCAGCTGCCTTGTTTTCAACACTTGTTAATTTTACAAACACATACACACATATAGCCAGATGTTATTGACAGCTTAACAAGTTTTTGCAAAAACAAAATACGCGTAAAAGCTTATGCAGTCATCTGGTATTAATTCGCTTTGATTCATACTTTACAAACAGAAACCTATTTATACCTTCTCCACCTGTGACACAGAATAAAAAAATAACTATTTGTTTATATTCGATCCCCTAGCATTTTATTTATGTCAAATTTGAGCGAATTTAAAATGGGCCTTTGGTGCGTCAATTCTGTTGGCTCAACGGCACTCAGGAAAGGGAAATTCTTTTCGTAATTCCAGCAGTAATGTAAGTGAGCCTCATAAGAATTGTGTGGAGACAAAACTTATCATATTTATTAGACAAAAAGTTACAAACAGGTTTTGTTCGTTGTTTGTATGTCCTTACTGACAAAATGTCTCTAAATTACAATGCTAAAGTTACAAATATTTGAATACACTTCGAAAAAGATTGCTGAAGAGTTTATGGCATTAAAAGCATCAAATTTGTATGGGTCTCCTCTATAAATATGTAAACAATTTTCAAAAAATAGTATAAAAAAATCAACGGCTTTCTTTTTAGTCAAGCTTTGGCAAAATTTTAAATTAAAAAAAATTTAAGAATACAAGATACGATAGAGAATAAAAAATTTTATTTATAAATAAATAAATAAATCAATAAATAAATAAATAAATAAATAAGAAATAACAAATAAATAAAATATTTAAAGCGATGCATTTTTCAAGTCACATTTAAAGTTGTCAATACCTCTCTATGGACACGTCTTTGTTTTCATTAATGTTTTGAAATACTTTCTTTTTCTATTATTCCCTTTAATAATAACGTTTTCTTCTCACGACATTCTCATCATATTCCTCTATTTCATCCTCACTGTCATCGATTTCAACATCAGTCGGACGCACTGGATAACCTTCTTCTGGCTTGACAATTTTTACTCCCTTATCGCCGAACAAAAGACAATCAAAGTTTCTTAAATAAATAAATTTATTCAGTTTAATATTTTTTTCTAATTTCTTTCAAGAAATTTATACCTGACTTACCGTTCAAACAATTCAAAGCCCTGAAATGAACCCTCAATATTCATACAGACGTGCATGTTGCGTCCAAGAAACCAAATATCATGAAACTGTATGCAGGCCTGAGCAAAACCAAATCGTGGTGGTCTAAAACAAAATGGTGGTGGATTTTGTCCCGATACTTTGCGCTTAAACCAAACATTATTATTTACTTTCATTCTCAATTCAAAAGAAAATTCTTCCGGCCGATATAAGACTTCAGTGCAAGAATTCATACCAATAACTGACAAGAGACCTGTAGAAGGAAAAAATTAGTTTAAAATTTCTTTTAATTTCAAATAGAGTGAGAGTTTGAGAGTGTTGATTACCTGCACAACATTTACATATTCCCTTGTCACAAGAGCACGGTATACGACTTATTAGAGAATTGATAGTTATGTTGGGTAGTTTTATTTGTCGAGCCTCTTCCTCTTGTCTTAATAAATTTAAACGATGATTTAGTATTCCCAATTGTTTGGTGGCTTCATAAGCAAGATCTTGGCCGGAAGACGAGGGTTCTTCATTTACTAAAATTTAATGCATGAATGATGTTTTTTATTTTATTTATGAAATGAAATAATTAAAATAAAGATAATAAAGATGAAGAGTTGATTGTTAATAAAAGAAATGTGAAGAGTGCCCCAGAAGAATGTAATTTACATTTGAATAAGCACAGTTTTATCATAAGATTGTTTAGCTTTTAAAAGACAGTAAAGGAACCCAGAGAAGGCATAAGACATCTGTCAAATGATCTCTACAACTTGACTAGAAAATAAACTATCTTTTTTTGGTTTTTTAATTGAGTGCGGTATTTTATTTAGTTTAGCACTCAGGGGATATTAATTAATTAATGTTTGATTTAAAATTTCATCTGTCTCGAATTAAAAAGGAGGGAAAATATGTCTATAAATAGTTCTCTCTGTAATGAATTGTTCGATTTACTAAAAAATCGACCAGAAATGGATGCGCTTGTATATGCTGCTTAAGGTGGAGCTGATTCCACTGAGGATCATAAACAACATTTCTGTAATTATGCCTTCACAAACTCTTTTTTTGGGAAATGACAATACCATACGCTTCCTACTCATTTGTTTGATAAGTTTCCCAATTAACGCTCTTCCATGCCGTAAATATAATCAAAACTTTTTTTTCAGCTCTAAAAACCTTTTGCTCCTTTTGGTGTTTATAGTGATTCAATGATAAGTATATTTTATACAAGCGCGGAACAGGGAAAAGAAAATATAAATTTCCGTTAATCGCTAAAGCCATGTTTTATGAAAATTAATGTGTATGGCTGTACAGAATCTTGTATACTCTTCGTCAGAGGAATTAGTTTTTTGTGCATTTTTGGATTTTTTTAAACACAAGATTTTTTTATTAACAGAAATTTTAGTGAAATTGTGATATTTTAGTGATTTTTCTTTTTTTTTCTTTTTGTTTGTGTTGTTGTTTTTTTTTTTTTTTTGTAATGTAGAATGTTTTTTTTTTTGTATCTCAGGAATACTTTTTTATAAAAAACAAATTTTTGTGATATTATGGTGAATGTGATTTTTTGGTGAAATCTTTCTAGTTTTTTTTTCGGAATTTTTGGTTTCTAATGAAATTTAAGTCGCGTCAATTTTTTTTTCTTTATTAAATATTTTTTTTTAGTTTTAGTGTAGATGTGATATTTTGGTGAAATTGCCGTTATTTAGTGAAATTTATATTTTTTTATAATCTAGAGATTTTTTTTTTAAATTGGGATTTTAATGTAATTTAAAGGATTTCATTGTAAGTATGAGATTCTGCTAAAGCTAATTTTTTCTGAATTTTCAGTGAAAATGTATTGTTTTAGTAAAATTTCGATTGAGAACTTTCTAGAGAACTTTTGAATTATTGATAGCTTTTTGTATTTAAATTTTAGATTTTAAAAGAAAAATATTTTTTTTTATTGCAGAAAGAAAATTTTGGGTAGAATATTTTGTGAAATTTTGGTGAAATGTGATATTTTATTGAAACTCTTTTTGGTGAAATCGTTCAGTAAAACTCCAATTTTACCAAATGGGTTTTTTACTGAAATGACGTAAAAAAAACTGGTAACGGCAATTGAAAGACATGAGGAAATGACGAAATTTTTAGATAATATTCCCGCATTTTATGGTTTGATGATGTTGAGATACAAAAGCCCCTTTTTTCGATCTAGGTAAAATTAGGCACCTTGTTCTATTTAATTTACACCTGATTGCGCACATACGGGTTTACTGATGTCCCAGCCCTCTATGTATAAGAATCTAGAATATCAATACTTGATGAGATCGGTAAGAAAAGTTTATTTTAAGAAAATAAATACATAGCTCTTTTGATGAAGGGTAAATAGAAACAAACACAACTAAAATTTCCTTTTTTACTTGTTTAAAGTAAAATTGTACAAGTGAAGACGAAAACTATAAAATCAAATGCCGACAAATGTGGAAATAAGATTAATTTGCTTTTTTATGCTTTGAATTGTTAGGACTAGCAGAGTCTCGCAGGTAGAATATGAGTCCCTGGTGAGTAATGTTAAATTCCCAAATTGCATTCTTTCTTTTAGATTCTCTTTTAAAGAACCCAGGCGGCTTTTAGTGCAGACTCCAAAGCGAGAAAAAGGCAACTGAAGTACTAAATTGTGTTAATATCCATGTTGACCTACAAATTCGTTCTAGATATACAAAATAATTTCAAATTTTTAACCGATTTAAAAAAAAAGTAGGAGGCTATCAATTTGACTGAATGACACTTTTTTATGTTTGTGCCTGCAGAACTCAGTGATTTCTGAACCGATTTTTAACTTTTTTGCAATTTGATAGATTATACTTACAGATTGGTCCCGTTTTAAAAACAGTTTATAATCTTAAAAATTAAAGGGTGTCCCAACATACTTTTTAAATATATAATGAACCGTAAAGAGCACTTCTTTAAAATTAAAAAAATGCATATTACTAAAGCTTCCAAAGCAAAAACTAATACAGGAATAAATTTAAAGATTAAAGAGTGTGTCCATAGGTGACGTAAAATGACTTATATGCGCCTTTTTTTAACCGTTATAGACAAATGCTTGAAGATTGGGCAGGATGTCAATTACTATGACCGTTATAAAAACAAGTATAAACATTCAAAATTATAAATTAAAAGGTGTATCAATAGTTGATGTATGTGGCCAAACATTTGAACCGTTATAGACGGTTGATTGCAATTTGCATAGAACCTTTTCTGCTAAGTTCGCTATAGCAAGTAGCAAACTTGAAACTAGAAATTAAAGGGTGTTCATTTAACTGATGTTATATGACCTATGTGAACCTTTCTTTAAATGCTAAACTGCTGCTTAACCTGAACTTACATTTTGTTGTATGACATATTAAAAAAATATGACGTAGTCTTTCTCGAATATTATATAATGTAATAAATGTATAATTACGGTCCTAAAGAAATATGATTTTAAACTCGTTTGTTTTGAAATCGATTCTTTTTGCAACAATTGTGTTGGTACGTTCCGGAACGATTTAGTTTCGTTGAACTAGGTAATCGTTAGGAAATGTTAGGAATTTTATTACGGTAATATATTTATACTTTATCATTCTGACTGAATTGTACTCAACTAATTGCAAACATAATAATGACTTGTTAAGAAATAAAACACAAAATACAGTTGTAAAGTCAAAACAATAATATGCTATTTACCATATAGAACTAAAATCTCCTACATAAAATCATTTATTTCTTATCGAATTATTTGTTTGCAAGTCGCAAAATATTTTTAGTACCTGTTTAAAAGATTAAATGCATTTTGTTGCTTGTGGTTCTTCTATCCGTAATTTGATTACGATTCAAAGTAAAAAAACTGTTTGATGAACGGAAGGAACCACCTACTTTTTTAAATCTTTCGGAACAGTCGGAACGATTCACCAAACAGAACGATGTTACCCAACTTTTCTAGTCACGTCTGAAGTTATTAAAATATTTGCATATAAATTTATTTATTTTATTTATTTTATTTATTTTCTTTTTTAATTTATAAAAACCATTTTTAAAAAGAATAATTATTTTACTAATGTATGCGAACGCTTTCCAAAAAAAAAAAAAAAATAAGAAAAATTAGAAACCAGCAAAACGTAGTGCTGCATTTTCTGAATCGTTACATCATTCATAAGCATTCTTTGCATTTCTTTACTTTAGGTTGTGTACATTTTAAACATCATCTATTTAACCAACTAAATAAAAAAGAATATCAACAGTTCAAATCCTCATGTCATAAAAAAAATTAAAGTTATTAATATTTTTAATTTATTTAAGATTAAAAAATATTCTAAAAAGGTTTTGCGTTTTAACAAATTTTAAAATTATATTCATTGGCAAAAACAATCTTCAATTGAATTTAAATCAAAAAATTTTAAATTGAATACAAAACAAAAATTTTGAAGGTTATTAAATATTAAAATAAATTTGTGTTTATTTCTTGCACGTTAGAGTCATGTTATTGACCTCAACTAAGGTTGGCTTTATTTGCTGTAAATAATATTTCAAGTCCACGAGTTTATTGTGTTTCACGTTTTTTGTAAATGTTGTTATTTGTAGGTTTTTATTTAATTTCTTAATTAATTCTTGTTTTTTTTTACATTGTTTTTTTCTGATATTAATAATCAGTGTAATAACTCAGTGGTAAAAAAAAATAAAATAAAAAGGTATCAATAGACTGAGTTGAAAAAGGTTTAATATGAGAAATTTATAAAAAAATGTATTACAAACAAAAAAATACTTTTTTATAGCTGTTAACGCAATATTTAATTTTAATAGCTTAAACACACTTGTAAATCTGTAGCAAGAGCTTCTTTTATTTAGCCCTGCTTGTTTGAAAGGTATTTTATCTTTGACAAAAGTAAATTCAAAGCAACTGCTTTGGATACAATAATTAAGTTGCAGGTGACGGTTACCTTGAATAAACTTTAGATGCGGCCTGATTAAGGCTTTGTGATACATGGAATTCAAGTCGAGTTATTACTGAGAATTTCTAAACACTCACGATCGGTCTTTTGCTTAATCATCCTAAAACTCGAAAAATAACTTAACTCATGTTAAGCCAATCTCCTACTTACAAATGAAGTTGGACAAGAAGGTTGGCGCTTTTAATTAGCAAAAAGTTATATCAACTTGTGGTAGGGGCCGGCTGCAGGCTCAAAGAAAATGTGCTGTCCATATATCGGGAGTTTTTTAAGCCCAATAGAACTTTAAGTTATGAAAATTAACATTTAAAATTGAATTTTGATGAAAATTTTTTTATTATTATTTTTTCAGTAAACTGTGGAAAATCATTATAAATAGACTCACGCTCTAGTAGCGCTATCAAATCATCCATGTTTACTTTGAAAATCGGTCATCAATTCGAGCAACTTTGTGATTTTTATGGTGCTTTTATCTAAAAGTTTTGTGTAAAGACTCTTGAAGAGATAAGGCTAGCTGGCTATCGAAATATTTTCTGTCCAAATAAAGTGACTCAATTAGCATATAAAATTAAGCAGTTAAGGAAAAAATCAAAGCTTAAACTAAATAACAATAAACATAAAATAAGCAAAAAATCACAAAATATTACGGACGCTATTCTTTTGTTTAATGCAGCAGGAGCATCTTAAAAATTTGTAATTAAAGTTAAATCAAGGAAATTCTTAATTTCAACGTGCCAAATGTTTGGGTTATAACAAGAACTTTGTTTTTTAAAAGAGAATAAAACAACAAATTTAAATGACGTTGACTTAAATTTTTATTTCAATACGAAGAGAAACGTTGGTCAATTATGAATGAAAAACTATTACAACTACGCTGACAAATGTCAATTCTTTCAACAAAATGTTTAATCACTTTATTTACGTTGCCGCATTCCCAGCCTCATCTTCGAGAAGGCGGTACAAGCACGCCTCCAGACCACATAACACACTAAACACGTTGAGCTTGCAAAGACTTCTCAATAATCGTTCTAGGACGAAATGCGGCAATTTTACTGGTTGACATACCCTGATAAGTGAAACTCGGCTTCGTCTGAAAAAATGATTTCTTTTAGAAGAACCAGCGGGTTTGTGTAGCGAAATACAGGAGGGATTGGGACAGTGGGCATGTTACGTCCCATGTAAAGTAAAATGTTGCCTTGGGAATAGTAAGGGAAATAGATTTAAAGAGCAGTCGCGATGAGATTATTTCCAATGCGGTAGTGCTTAATATAGATCAAGACTTATTATACTTGACTTTTTTCAGGCAGTGTACATTAGCGGCTATTTACAGATTCAACAACATCATGAAAAACTTGTTTATTTTAAGAAGCAATAATTCTTTTTGTTTTTTTTAATAAAATTTATTTATTTAAACCTATAAATTTGTCATGCTTTTGAAGGTCACCAAAAAATGTAGTTTATTTTTCATTAATTACAACATAGACCATCCCCTTAATTAAAATTTATTAAAAATAAAAAATAAAAACAGAGTAACATTTATTTTTTTTAACACAACAACCATTTATTATAAAAAACGTATTGTAAAAATAAAACTTAATTTAAAAAAAAATATTTTTCTGAACTTAATTTATAACTGATACGTAAAATAATATTTTGCGTAATTTCTTTTACATATTTACATAAAGCCTTTATTACCACATAATATAAAATATGTATGTACATGTTTTAGATTTAATTTAATTAAGAACATTTTTCAGAACAATTAAAAATATAGATTAAGTAACAAATATTATAAAATATGTAAATAAGAAAAAATTTAAAGTGTTTTGAAAGGTCAAGGTATCCACTTTTATTTTTTCGAATTATTTAATACAACATCGAAAGTTGGAGTTAAAACAGTGTTGTATTTTATACAATATATGTAATAGTTTTTATAAATTACATAAATTATTTTTATTTTACTTCAATATCCCTTACGTCTTTTTTTTTTTGATTTAATGGCACCAAAATTTAGATTTAATATGCAGATACGAAATTTCCAACTTAATTTCGAATTTTCGAAATGTGAAAAAATTACAGCTTTACAGCCTAATTCACATTAAAATTTAGAAGTATTTTCGGAATTTCTGACTTAATTTCAAATTTTTGAAGTATATAAAATGTAAATTAAGAAATCCCTTAATAAAAAATCGTTATGTGAAGACTAGAAAAAAATAATAATTTGTCAAGTTTTTTTATGAAATCGTAAAATTTTTTATAAGTGCAAAGTTTTTTAAAGAAGCCGTCCAATGGATTTAGCTTTTTTTTTATAAGATTAACTTTTACAGAAAACCATATAAACCTTAATTCATGCATTATTTTCTTCTTTTAACCGACTTAAAAAAAAAAAAAAAAACAAAAGAAGGGGACTATAATTTCGACTAAATGTTGCTTTTTTATGTTTATGCCGACAGAACTCAGTAACTTCTAAATTAGTTTTGAAATTTTTGGTAATTGTATAGACTATTTTTACAGATTAGTTCCGTTTTAAAAGCAGTTTATTATTCTAAAAGTTAAAGGGAGTCCCTACAAATGTATTATGAACCGAAAAGCGCACTTCCTTAAAGTTAAAAAATGTGTATTATTATGGCTCCCAATAGCAAAAAATAATACAAAAATAAATCTAAAAATTAACGGGTGTCCCCATAGGTGACATAAATTGACCTATATGCGCCTATCTTCTGAACCGTTATAGACAAATTCTTGAAAATTGGACAGGATGTCGATTACTATGACCGTTATAAACATTCAAAACTAAAAACTAGATGGTGTCCCGATAGTTAGTATAATTTGGTGATAGTTAAAATTTACAAAGAATCTTTATTGCTTAGTCTTTTATAATAACAAATATTAAATTTGTATTTGGAATTTAAAGGGTGTCCCGATAGTTCTTGTAAGTTGATGTATGTGGTCAAGCTTTTGAACCTTTATAGACGGACAGCTGAACAGAATGTCCACTACTTAGTCTGATATATTAAGAAGTATAAATATCTAAAATTATAAATTATAGGGTGGTACAATAGTTGCTGTTATTTGATGTATATGACCAAACTGGTGAACAGCTGTAGATAATTGATTGAAATTTGCACAGAACCTTTATTGCCAAGTCTGCCATAACAAGTAGTAAACTTTAAATTAGAAAATAAAGGGTGTTCCTATAACTGACGTACTTTGACCTATATATGGCCCTATCTTTAAAACCGTTACAGATAAACTCTTAAAAATAAAACAGATGGTCCATTACTATATCAAGTATAATAACAAGTTTTAATATTTAAAGATAGAAATTAAAGAGTGCCCCAAGGGTTGTAATTTGATTTATATGGCGAATCTTTTGAACAGTTATAGACTTACGATTAGAATTTCAACAAATTTTGTTTTACTGTGTCAGCAATAAAAACTGTAAAAAATAAAGGGTGACCACATAACCTAAGTTTTCTTTTTTAATCTGCAATTATATTTTGTTCCACAAGAAATAAAAATTCCTGATATAATCTTTTTCGATTATAATATAAATAATTTAATGTATAATCACCGTCCTCAAGAAATATGATTTTAAGTTTGTCTGTTTTGAAGTCGGTTGTTTTTTGCAAGAAAAAAAAATAAAATATTGTTTGAAAATTTAAAATGTATAAAATAATAATTTAAAAAAAAGTTCGAATTTTCGAACTTAATTCTTATAATACATCTGAAGATAAAATTTAATAGAATTTTATGTTTGTACATTATTTGACCAAAATTTTTAATGTTATTATACCCGAAATTCGAAATTAGTTACAAACTTTAATTAATTTTATAAGAGTATGTTTAAAACGTGATAAATCAATTATGTTAAATAGGTACAAGCTAGAATATGTACAAAACATAATTGTTAAGAAAAGCTGTTTTATTTCTATTAAATTTATTGATTTTAATATAGAAATAAATTATTTGTATTGTTTTTATATTTTTAATTACATCATCTCCTTGTTGAAACCTTTTACATTTGAGAAGTTTAAAGGCAGGCAAAATTATTTAAATTCCTCTTCTTCTTTTTATTCATTCTCATAGATTATTTTTGTTATCTTAAGCAACACTATGAAAATGGAAAAAAATGTAAAGCAGAAACAAATATATGTCTTCATAATGCAGACAGTCGTTGACTACACACAAAGCACCATAAATCTTTGTCGCCTCTGACGATAAGTTCATTTATATGGCTTTTAATTTCCGTAACATAAAAGTAACTTATTACTTTTCAACAATATTAGATTATGTAACGTATTACTGTTACATTTGGAATAAAATAAGAGATTTCGAAATGAACTTCGATTTTTCGAAAGTAAAAAGTAAATTTATTTTAGCGCTTTTTTTTAACATAAAATAAAAACTTATTGCAAAAATGTGATTAAAGTCATTTTTGAGGTATGTTCGAAATTTCGAACATATATTTGTATATTCGAATTTATAGTATAGCATAAATTTTAAAGCCAAATTTTCACAATGCTCATATTTTTTTTATGATTTAATATTTTATGTTTATTGTTTTCGAAAATTCGAAATAATTTTCGATATATGCAAAGTTACTGTTTACGATTTTGATAAAGTTATTAGAAAAGGTTTGAGCCTTTTGCTAACTTCCAAAGATATATTTCAAATTTCAATAACAAAATTTTTGTTTAATATTAAAAATTATATGATTACTCATAATAAAGAGGTAACCATTATAAAATTTGGTTTTATTCAAGGTACATTTATTTTACTAGGTAATAGCGGCTCTATAACAAATACAACATTTGTAAAAACAACATGGCATTTTTTTGCTGCTTTGTGAGTGGAAATGTCAAAAATAGAAAAAGAAATTAAAAGAGAATTGCTCTAAAAATGAACGCTCTCTTTGTTCTACATATGCTTGTTGTTAAACAACTTTTGACATGTCCAACTACAATCCAGCTGGGCGGACGACACTACCTAGTAAAATAAATGTACCTTGGTTTTATTCTTTTGTTTCATCGCTTTTTTTTCTTCAAAATTTTATTTAGGTCATTCAAAAACAAATTTTTAACTTTTAAAGTTTTTATTACTTAAATACTCTTCAATAAAAGGCACAATACAAAGATTTTATTTAAAAGCAATAACTAAACCTGTAGAAGGGTTTTAGTTAAATAAAATTTAAAATGATTACCTCAGATTTAAAGTAACCATTTCTTAAATCTTTAAAAATATTTTTATAATTATTTTTCATAATCTCTTGTGATTTTTACAAATTAAGTCAGTTAAAAAATTATAACTTTCTTTTTCTTTAAAATAATGTGGTTACTTGCAATAAAAAGTAACCATTTTATGTTTGCCTTTTTATATGCTGTTGCCATACTCAGGCGAGAAATTAATTTTTGTAAACTTAGAACTGGACATTCTATGCGAGGTTCAAAGGAATATGTTAAGTAACCGATAACATATCAGACCAGATAATTAAAAAAAATAAATAAATAATAAATAAAATAAATATATTGTGATTGTTGGTGTCTGTTACGTGGCTTTTAATTTTATATTTACTTTTCAAAACACTTTAAAATTTTATTAATGTTAAATTAAAAAAAGGTAAATAATTTAATTTTTGTTTAGTTTTAAGATATCTCTTGTAAAAAAATTGGTATATGATAAAAGTAATCGGTATCTTGGTTTGATGTTCTATAAAACATGTTCGTCAAATTATTATTTTTAATTTAAGGTGTCATGGTTTGCATAAATAACTTAATCTTTGTATTTTCTGAGTAATAATTAATAGGGTTACTTTATATATTAAGTAACCGGTTCAAAACATTAGTTAAAAATAAAAATAACCGATTTGAGTTTTCTTAAGTTTTTAGAATACAGATATTTTTACTGTCGAAATTTACTAAATTATTGAAAATGTAATAGTGGCTCGAAAAATAAAAAAGTAACCATAGTTTGTTTTTGTTTAATTTTGGATAAAGTTTTTAGTTGTTTTTAATTTTAAATTATAATTAGTAGTTGCTTAGTAACCATAAACTTTAAAGTAATCAATTACAAAACACTTTCAATTTTGTATGTCTTTCTTTGGCGGTAGAATGTCATAACTCAAAATAAAAAAAATTTTTTTCTCAAAGTTTAATAATAAATTTATAACTTACTATCAAATTAGGATTTTTTTTGTTAAGTTTAAAAATTAGGGTTAATCGACTTGTTAAATTCTTGTAGCAAGCGGCCAACTTTGTTTTATTTGTAATATTTACACTTATTTTCTTATTTGCAAAAAATATTGTTTCTTAGCTTTAAGACATTTTTACTTTTTGCCTTACTTTCTTAAGCCATTAAATTGAAACCCTTAAACTACTAAACAGCTTATTTTACAACGTGTTTTTAAAAGCTGATTAAGTCTGACTAATTTAGACACATATGTACAATTCTTTGATAAATAGGAAAAGCATAAGGATTAACAAAATTCAATATTAAATAATAAAAATATGACATAAAATAGGAATTTCTTTTACTACCGGCTTCACAACGGGCCACTGCCATCAAAGAGGTCAGGCACAGTAAATAGAACACCAAACGGGGATGGGAGTTTGTAGGCATCTTGATAAATTTTTAATTTTCGATTTGCCACAATTTTTATTTTTTATTAAATATGAATTAACAAGCTTTAAAAAAGACTTTCAGTTTTTATTATTCTTGTTTTTTTTTATAAACTTTCGCTTTTCTTTTTTAGTTATGTTGGGCGATTTAAATATGTTAATTCTTGTTGGTTCTAAAATGTGTTTAGTTTTAGAAATTTAAAATTGTTTTCAATATGCAAACATTTATTAAAACAAGTGTCTTGTTTTAAAATTTTTATATTTTTACTAAACAATACTTTTTGTTAAACCGATCGTGTTAATGGCTTCAAGCCAACTAAATTGACCATTTAACAGTGGACGTTCAACATATATAATTTAAAACAAATCTCATGCTGGCTTAAAAATGTTAAAATAAAAGCAAAACAAATAAAAAATAAAAACAAAATCAACAAAAAGCATTTAAACATTTTTGTTTGCTTTTGTCGCTGGCTCACTAACACACGTTTGACAAATTTAATCATTCTGAGCATGCGTACATGATCAAGTAGCATGACTTGTTGGCGCGTTTGTGTCTGTTCGAAAATGATTTACAATTAACAGTTTTTTATTTCACCCAAATTTTTTCATTTTTGCCAGATAATATAACAGGTAATAATTCTACAGTTTGTCGTCTCAAAATAAAACTGGGTCCGTTTTTTTTTTAATTTTTAATACTTTTTTTATAGCTTTTTTTTTTGATGAATGAAACCGCTGTCTTAATTTCAAGAGCATTTCTCTTTAAGTAGTCGGTTAAAAAGAAAATTAAATAAAAATAATAACGTTTTAAGTGTTAACATAAAGCAGGGTTGGAAACTTCAATACTATTGTTTTTCATACATATAAAAAAAGGGAAAGCCCTTAGCCATGCATGGCAATATGGTTTCATTCTATTTTTAATTTCTTCAATATTTTTGCAACCATCCTTCCAGCTCCGGATGTTATAGAAATGACCTTTGTGCAGACTGTCGGTATTTGATGGATCTACATGTTGGATTTTACTGAATTATTATAAATAAACAATTTTCACTATTTTTTTTTAGCAATGTTTTGCTAACCATTACAATTTTATAAACACAAAAATTTCCTTAAAAAATTGAAACTTTATAAATATACATATAAAACATTTAGCGAAACATGAAACTGTCTTCAAGAAAACTGAAAACAAAAAAAGTCACCAGAGATGGAAATTTAAAAAAAAAAGTTAAAAAAAAACGCCCTGATGTCCGGCAAAAAATTTCGCATTAAATAATAAAATACAAGTTTGTACCAAAATTTAATTCTTAAAAATATTCACTAAATTTTAATATTTATATACAAAAATAATTAAAAAAAAAAATATATTTTGACCAAAAAATTGTATTTATAAAACTGAAGAATAAAATAAAAGAAATTGCTACAAGCCCTTTACTGCAAACATTTTACCATTATTTTAAATCAAATAAGAGTGCTATATTCGGCTATGCCGAATTTTATATACCCTTCACCATATATGCAAATCAAAAAGACAAATATTGGGGTGACAGAGCATTAAAAAATATGAAAAAATTAAGTACTTTATAAATTTTATATAAAAATGCCATCAAGAGTCGATGGCCAAAGTGTTAAACATTTCTAAAAAATTTTATTATTTCCTTAAAGATATCTTCAACTTGGGAAATATGGGCGAGCGCCAATTTTTCCACTTGTTGATTTTATCTTATTTATTTAATCTTTATCGCCCCATATATTTGTTTTTTTGATTAGACTTATTTCATTGTTCTAAATGATATGAAAAAATTAGAGGTAGGCGTGGTGTTTTGCTGGCTGCGTCGCAGGACATTGACCGATCTTGCAGATTTCCAATAGCACCTCTTTCGACACTATGTCTGATTGAGTGGCATATTTAAATTTCTTCTAGCTAATCTAGTGCCTCGGCAAACTTGATTTCAACTCTAACACGGACGTCTGTCCGTCCATCGCTTAATCGACTTTGCTATTATAAGAAGTTAGAATATAAGCACTTTATGGGGTTGGAAATGGATATTGTGGAAATTACAAACGAAATGACAAAATTTGTTTTTCGGTCTTTCCACTTTTTGTAATGAAGAATATAAAAAAGCAGAGAATTCAAGTGTGAAAAAAGGCGTGTTTAAGAAAGTCATTACATATGTTATGTATATTTGCCATAAAAAACTGCAAAAGTATGTAGCAGTTCTTGATGAAAGCTTCATTTTTTACGATAATTTTCGCTAACTGATTTCATACTAATCGAAAATATTCTCCGTTTATTGTTTTTTCTCTTTGTAAGAATTTAAAATTGATTATTTCCTGCACATCCTAAGAACTTTGTTATAGCAGCTAATCGATTGTCGTTTCTTTTTGTGTCACTAATTTATTGGTTAAAATTAATTGCACTGACTGTTGTTACAAAATAAAAAGCAATACTTCTGAATTAGTCTCTTCTTTGCTTATATTTTTGTTTAAACTACTTTTTAAATTTTTTAATACGTATGCCGCATCGTCAGTACTATTCCAAACTCATTTCAAATATCTTTAGGTATTTTATCGTTAAATTTGAAATATTTGCTTTGATTTCATTTTGCTAGAAATTCTTTCTGCGACACAACATTTTATTTACGAAATTGCTTTCAATTCGTCTTAAGAAATTACTTTTTCCTCGCCCTAGATTAACAATACAAATTTAATCTCTTTAAATTTTATTCATTGTCATTAAAAAATCTTAGTTTTCCATGCCTGACTCACAGAGATTTTTGTGTTTCTGTTAGTTAACCAGTTTTTTCTTACTTATCTTTTTTTAAACACTGCACACAGATTTTTGTAGTTTCTTGTTTTTGTTTTTCTTTCTCTATTTAAATGAAGTAAATTTTTTCTTGTTGATTTGTATTTAGATGCCTCAATTTCTCTATATCAGGGTTGTGTGCATGAGTGTGTGTAAGTGTTGCTTATGACTCTCACTTTTTGTCTTCTTTAAACATGGCTTATTTTGTTGTTGCAGTTTCTTTTAACCCATTAAAAACCGATTAGTAACTAACACATTCGAGAATTAAGCATGAATTTAAGGTTATTGACAAATTTATTTAAATTGGCTTTTTATACAGAGTTGTTTTACGGCCGTCTGGTAAAATATTAAATCAAAAACCAGTAAGAGTGTCATAACTCAAAAATTGTAAGTCTGGCTTGGGGTTGTTGTCCTTACAAAGTAAATTATAAGGTTGCTGAATCTTTGATAAGTCTAAAAGGTCGTCCATTAATGTTGACCAAAAAATTTTTAGAACACTAGAGTAGAGCTTGTGGACTTCTCATTCAAATATTTCCCCATTAAAAGTGACAGGAAAGACCTCTGCAGAGATTTTGTTCCACACACGAACTGTTGGGCTAAAAATTGACTTTTTCGTGTAATCGTAGTGCGGTGCAAAGGTCAATCAACTACAAAATGGTTGCGCTTTTGTTTAGGAACTTGTTGGGTATACGAAATTACAGTTTTCAGAAGAAAAGTTCGCTGATTTTAATACAACACATTTTGTTGTAGTAGCGATAAAACATGCTGTCGATGCTCCAGTGAGTTTATAGATTTGACTATACTGCTGTTACCAATGAGCTTCTTTGGTCTCTCCTGCACGTAACCCGGTAACTCGAGCCTGCCAATACATGCGAGTTTTATGCCATTGCAATGACCAAAATAACTGTTTTTAGTAGCACCAGGTGGTATAGCGATCGATATCGTACTAGAGACATTTAAAGCGATAACACAGTTTTTGCCAGTTAATTATTAAGCTTGCGTCAACTTTATGGCACCCTATAGTTGAACTTTATGTCAAAAAACCAATATAATGTGTTTAAGAAAGCTAAATATCAATTTTATATGTCAACACTTTTGTCACTTTTTCTATGTATCAATTATAGAGTCGTACACTATAAATGTTATCTGTCGGCTTGCTTTTAAATAAATTTAATATTTTAACAAAATTGCGGAAGTAAAATTAGTTTTAATATTTTACACATCGAATTTCGTATACAAAATTGTTGATAATTTATGTTGCTTCGCATATAATATTTATTTAATATTCGTTTTTTTTAAACTGAATTTTTGTCTTCATTTGTACTTCACCTAGTTTGTGTGTTGTTGTAAAAATATTTATTGATTTGATTTTATACGTTTTAAATTAATATCGTTGCAATTTGCATAAACTTTTGAATTTTAGGTTTTGATTAATTTAGACAACACCGTATTAAATTCAAAAAAATGTTCGTTTAAAATTAGGAAGCTTTTTAATAACAAAATTAGATAAAATTAAATTAAAAAAAATAATAAATTTTTATTAAGTTATTGGCAAAGAAATTTTTTCTGGACCTGCAATTAGCAATTTCGAGGAGGTTTTAAGTTTGCTGCAGAGTATTTCAGTTGGAACCTTTTACTATTAAGGCGGCCGCAGTAAGGAAAGGTTGGCGTCAATATCCTTCTGATACAGAAGCCGTTTAAAAAAAAAAAAACAGGATAATGACCCCCTAATAAAAAACCACGCGGATAGGCTAATAAACAATTGAAAAGATTATTTAAGAAGCCGCAAAGATGAAAAAAAGCATTTCTTTTTGAAGAGCAGTTCCCTTTAACAGAGTTTAGTGTCCATGGCCATCTATCTCATGAGGTGTTGGCCAGATAAGCAAATGTTAATGTCTGCTATTTTTTAGGATTTGTGTAGCAATGCTGTTGGCTTGGTAAGAGAAACTTAGGGAAAGGTTCCTGTGGTACTGCAATGGTCGCTAGAGTCTAAAAATTTAAAACGTTTTATCTGGATTTCGAAACATTTCCCTTCTTACACCTGAGATATTGCAGTAAAAATAACACCGTGGTGTCCAAATTTTATATGAACAGTGGTATTTAGTTAAAATTTATCTTAACGTCTGTTTAATCTCATAAGTAAATAAATAATGCCCTGACATCGAATTTAATAGGATTTAAGAAAATAAAATGTATTTTCCGACCCGCTACAATGTCATTTCATTCAATTCAATTTAAACTGATAAAAACTGATGACTAATTTTTTTGGGATTTATCTCCTTACTCGTTGTTACTTGAAAGGTGAGTAATAAATAATTAACTAAAATATTTAATAAAGTATGTAATTGTTAAATTATGTAAAAATTAATTTTACTTTTAAAATATTTGTTTTGTTAAGTAAATTTTTGTGTTTTTTTAATAAATACAAAAAATTGTTTAAAATGTCACATTATAAATTCAGAAAGTGTTTTTGCCATTTCATAATTATAGTTCGCCACACAAAAATTATAATAAAATGAGAGTAGTATTTTATTAAATTATAAATTTAATAATTTTTAAAGGTGGAATACCACATTTGGTGAAATAGGAAGAAATTTCAATGCCCACTAACATTTTTAAATGCATTCAGCAAAACTTGGTGTTCAAAATATAATTAAATGCAACTCTGCGGGGGCTTTTGAAAATATCATAGAGCTGATGATTCATTTTATTGTATCTCCAAATGTCAAAATTAGCTTATAATTATGTGCTGGTGATTTAAAATGGGCTATAATTTTTAAATTATTATTTCCTGCTCTTGTTGTATATATTCTTGCTCATTAAAAATAAAGTCGCTTTGCTCTCTTATGAATATTTTTATAAGAACAGTTTTCCAATATCCCTCCCGTCCTTTAGAATTTCTTTTTATATTTAATCCAGAGTTATAGGAAGAATAAGGAAGAACTGGGAAGAAATATTTGTTTGTATGAACCTCGTTAAGTAGGCCGTGAATCTAATACGAGGGGCAGTCAATATGACTTAGCACATTGTTATGAAAAAAAGATTTAACACTTTAAATGGCAGCAACAAGCAGGGTTCGTAAACAAATAAAACGAAACGTTTGCATTTTGTTTCGAAACGGTAAATAGAGTTTCGACACTTAGTTTAATATATATTATTTAAGCTGAAGACAAACTTTAGATTAACTTAAGGCCATTCAGTCAGAACTGACAAGTGCAAAAGCACAACGGGAACGTTATAGTAAGAAGCGTTTCGAAAACGTTTGCTGATTAACTTTTTCGTTATAGTAAAGAATGCATTATCGCTTTAAAAGAAACATTTATTTCTTAGCAAATTGCACAATGAAATTATACGACTGTAAAATAAATAAGTGAAAAACGAGTTGTTAAGTTTTTACGATTACGATTGTAAAACATTTGAAAGTTTATGTTTTTGCAAGAAACGTTTTATTTGTTTTCATAAAGTGAAATAATGTTTCTATAATGAAATAATTTGAGTATTTTAAACGTAAGAGGTAGGCATTTAGTTTAATCGCAAATCTTTCTGTGTTAAAAATATGTGCGAATAAAAAAATATTAAAGTTAAAGGGTGTTTTCATAGAGGCCATGATTTTGAAAAATATAGCCTTGTCTTTTAAACAGTTATAGAAATACTCCTAAAGAATGGAATTTATATGAAAGAAACAAATAACTAGAATTTTTATAAGCTAAAGGGCTTGTACTGCAAGGAGAAAGAAAGTAAGTCCTTACCAAAGAAAAAAAAAAAATATTTTTAAAAGTGAAAAATTTTAAGTCTACCCTAACATGACATTATAATATTTCTAATTATGTCCTTTAATTTCTTTAAATTGCCAGTTTTTTTCTTTAATAATCCTTGAAATAATTTAGAGAAAATAAATATATTTTCTATTAAACTTAAGCCAACCCTCGTATTTCTTTTGTTCACATGCTCTAAAAATTAATAGATAACGTAAATTTTTTATTAAATAATGAATAAAAAATCATTTTATTTTAGTTGTTGCTGCAAAAGAAAAACCACAAATCACTCATTATGCCTCTACGTGTTTCACGCTTTTTTTTTAACAACGTAGCGCCATCATCAGCATCATCCTCGTCATCTCTAAGAGGCTTAAGTAGCTAAAACAGTTTTTATATATTTTCTAGTCATAACTAACGATGTGATTATACATTTGTTTGCTTTCCATGTTTCAACTTTAACGGTCGTTATTCCATTCAATTCAATTGACCACCATGACATTAGAAAATTATTTGCCGAAAAACCAGTAGGGAGGGAACAGGAGAAAATGAAGTAAATCTATAACAATCTTTGTCTCTAAGAAAACATTGATCGGTAAATCATGTGAAAACAATTTTCATTGAAATCATGATTTCAGAAAATCTTTTCGCTTATTTTTTTATTTTTTTACTCTGCTGGCTGGTTTATTTGTTTGGAAAATCATACATCACACACATTGCAAATATATGAGTATGAGTTATTTATTTGATTTTCTATTTATAATTTTTGGTTTCTTTTGTAGGCAGTCAATGATTAGTGGGTAATTTTAAAAATGTTTTTACAAAAGTATGTTTTACAAATTAGTTTGGATATTCTCCTCTTTATGCATTCATGTCTATCAATCATTAAGTGGCAGATTGTTAAGCTTGTTATGGAATAATTATGTTAAAAGAGTTCAATATGAAATTAAAAGGGACACTACAGGCGGAGAATTAAGGCACTCGATAAAAAAAAAACAAAACAAAATGCACAATAAATATTAATTCTTAAATAGATGTAAAAGAAAATCCTCGTTTCATTTATCAATGAAGCCATTCTGTAGAAGCTGTTTTAAATCATATCGTTCTATTATTCACGATAAAGAAAACACTGTTTTCAACTCTGACGAATAGAGACAATGCTTCAATTATTCACTGCATGAGTCGACACGGACTTAAATAGTTGATAAGGAAGAAAGTTGTAGCAGGTAAGAGTGCGAATTTTAAATACTTTTCGCATAATAATGTTGCTTACGCTTCCCCATTCATTTATAATTTACAATAAATCCGCAAAGTGCAAATTGAATTCATATATCATATCCTTATCATGTATGAGCCATTCTCTGATTTTGAATTTTTATTTAAATTTGTTTCTTTTGCTAAAACTTAAGTGTCTGTCTATAAGAGTTCATGTCAAGTCTTCTAAGGATAACTATGAGAAAAATACGTTTTAATAGGAACAATCCTAAAAATTCGAACTTATTTCCTCGAAATAGTAGACAAAGCAATACATACTATGTGCAAATTCCTAGCGTCTGTATATAACAGCATAAAAGAACAGATTCGTCAAATTCATGTCCTCTATGGAAACACTTTTTAATTTATAAATTTATTGTCTACATTAATGGTGTGTTCATACATAAACTTTTATTGACTCAATATTCTGTTTATTGACAAAATTAGTTTGCTTTAGATGCAATTGGTTTGCGTCTGAGTTTTTTGAACAGTGTTTTATTTTTATTTATACTCAATATTATAACAATTTCGTGCTTATTGCGCAATAAATTATTGAGATTGTATGGATTGTATGGAATATTGAGCTTAATAATGGCTTTTATTGAGAAAACCTAAATATTGAGTAATGTGTGAACAGGATATAATTCTTATAGCAGAAAAATTTGGAACTTATACAGTAAGTGTACATACACTGCCTTCTATGATTGTAAAACACTAATCGCGTTCCTATAGAAATAACTTAAATACTTTAATATTTGTTTTTAATTCTTTGTATTTTTATACAGAACTAGCAGTTCTCACGATTTCGTTAACGTGTTGTTTATAATTTTATTAAAATTTAAATTTAGAAAAATATAGTAGAGATCAAAGTTAAAAAGTTTTCACCTATAAAAATAAAATGTGCTGACAACTGTTCTAGTATCATTATACCGATTAAATTTGGTGACTTCACATTTGTGTCTTTAGTTTCTCTACAAAACAAAAAAAGTATTCTTTATTTGTACCAAGGGTCTAAGGGACCTCATCATAAAATTTCTTTCGAATCCATTCAACAATTTTTACGTGATGCAAACAAAGACAGACAAAAATTCCAAAAACAGGTGTTTGGTATGCAATATCGATTACTATCTACACCAACAAAAAATTTTTCAAAAAGTACAGAAAAGACTCCGTTTCTGTTTAACTGTATGTATAGATTGACTTGTAAACTATGATCACCCTTGAAATGCAGAAAAGTGAATTAATATAATAAAATCAATCAAATGATTTTTTTTATTAAAAACTGTAAAACTTGATTTACTCGTTAACTATGGTTCCTAAAGCTTTAATAAAGAAAATCTGTGATCACCTAAAAAGGACAAAATATATTTTTTATAATACAAATCCTAATCCTTGAGAATTATAAAAGACAGAATGCTGAAATCCTTATTTTGGTAAATAATTAATTTAAAGGTGGCTCAATTGAAAGTGTAGATGTGGTACGATTATCACTATTGGGTAAGAAAAATGCACCACGAATAGATACTATCATTTGAAACTATCTTTTGAAATTTTGAACTTTTTTTTTAAATAATAAGTAAGAGTGCTATATTCGGCTATGTATGCAAATCAAATTAAGTGAACTAACTCCATTAAAAAAACAAGTATTGAGGTAACAGAGAATACAAAATTAAAAAAAAAAATGTTTTTATACAAAATTGTCATCGGCTCTTAATGGGTTAAACATTTTTTAAAAATTTTAGTATTTCCTGAAGGATCTCTGCAAAAGCTTTTCAACGATACCCATACTGTTCTTATTACCAATCGAACTTTTTTATGCAAATATCAGAGACGCATAATTCGGAATATATGGGCGAGCGCCAATTTTTTCATTCTTCTCATTCTTATTTTATAATTCTCTTTCGCCTCATATATTTGTTTTTTTGATTGAACAGGAGTGGTGTTTAGCCCACTGCCTTGAGAGACATTGACTGATCTTGCTGATTTGCAGTGGCAACTCTTTCGAAAATATGTCTGATCTATTGGCGTATTTAAGTTTTTTCTAGTTTATCTAGTGCCTTGGAAAAGTTGATTTTCACACTAACAGGGACGGATATACGTAGAGACGGACACATCTCAATCGACTTCGCATTGCATAAGGACTAGAATATATTTACTTTGTGTAGTCGGAAAGCGATATTGTAGAAATTGCAAAAAGAATTACAAACTTATATATACCGTTTTTCCCCTTTTTGTGGTGAGGTTATAAAAAATGATATCCATTTTCCGTGGCCAAGACTTGAACCCGGGCCAAAAATGGAAATTTTTTTCGTGATTTTTTGGTGACATATTTTTGTTTTGACGAAGCTTGTTTTTTTTTTTTTAAGAACTTTAATTTTTTTAAAACTTTGTAGTTCTGTTTTTTAACGTTTAATTCTCTGATTAAAATTTTAACTTCTTGCTTTTAATGAAATAAAATGGTTTTTGATTAAGACTGTATTTTTTAAGATGCAATTTTTTCTAATAAAATTATAACGGAAATTTGAACTTCTGTGAGAATTCGTTAGTTTAGAGAAATTTCAATTTATGTTATGTTAAGCATTAATAATCTATAAGAAAATTTAATAAAATGGGGAAAAGGTATAGGGGTGCTCACTTTGTTCTGCTCAAAACATCGGTGTGTTTATGAATTTCTGCAGAACTTTTTAGAAAACTATGCCCGAGGGATTAGTGTACTTTATTTTTCTATAGTTCTCTGGGGTTTTGGTCACACTGAATTTAACCCGATTTTAAGTAGACCGAATTAGTTAATTTGCCTTCCTTCTTTACCTTTCCTGAAGGGTATTATAATAATGATTATGAAGCAGACTTCAAGCAAGTTTTTTTTTCATTTATGTAACCTTTTTTTGTGTTAATGAGGCCAAGGGAATCATTTAAAATAATTATCACCTTTTTAAATTTTTAGCTGTCTACTGATACTGCCTTTTCTAATTCTCTCAATGCACGTGTCATGAGGCATTATCTTTCTTGATTTTTCGTCAAATAATATGTTTCCAGTTTGAGATTCCCTAATTTGTGCCAATATGTTTAATATTATTCTGCTTATATTTAACATTTTTTTCTTTCCCTGATATTCCCTGTAAAAGCCATTGTTATGATTTAGCATAAGCTCAGTAGTCTCAGGTATGGCAGCATTAGTTGATAGACGATTTTTTTGTTTTAATCTATTTTGCCAAATATGTTAGCTAGATAAGATAACAAATTTCTTAAGATAATTCTATCGTGTGCAAATAACTGCGGCACTTTTTCTACTCGGGTATCCTGAGGTCCTTCACACTATCTCACTTTCGTAGATTTTTAGATTACCATTATCTTCCTTTAGTATGTGCTTAGGCGCACAGAAGGTAAAGCAAACATTACCAGTCATGCCACCCTAAAGCCTCATTCCCAATGCTCTTATTTGCAGCATCAGCTGGTGCTGATTTTTGTTTCATCGCTAAAACTGACGTATTTATATTTCCTTCAAAATGCTTATATGTTTACTTAAACTTAATTTATTTTATTTAAGTTGTCCAAAAGTTAAGCTTTCAGCTACTTTAAAGTCTTTATTGGGCGCCTCTTTTGTAGGAAGAGTATTTAGGTTTATGACAATAAAGCTCCACTTCAAGCATGAGAGTTGTTTTGAGGATTAGCGAAGTTTTCGAAATTTAAAATAGATATCAGTACTTCTATGGGAATTTGTACAAGATAGCAATTAAAACTTAATTAAAAAATATTAATAATTCAAAATTGGTGTATTTGTTTCCTATTTTTGGAACTTGTATAATCTTTTTTATCCAGTTAACAATATTTCTATTCCTTGTTGTTTCTGATAAACAGACTCCTTATTATGGAAGTTATTTTAAAGGTTTTAACTACAAGACATTTGCTTGATCTTGTGAAAAGCAGTAGACATAAAAATATGTAAATAACTCTCGCTTTGGGAAACCTTACCTGGCTATGCGAATCTTAGAGGTTTTTGTCACCATCTTTATTTGTTTTCTGGGGGTCTGTAGAGTAGAAAGTGGATGGCAAAAACTACACTGAAATTAAGTACAAACACGGATTTAAATATTGAAAGTATTCTATATCCTATCGGATCTTTTACAGGGATGTAAATTTCTTTTCTACAATCCCGGATTTTTTAAGTTAATACCCCCTCTATTATTATCTAGTTAAAAAATGGAAACTGGAATGTTTCTTAGGCTTCCTAAGGAAAGAATGCATTGATTTTAACGATTTCGAACAAGAAGGAAGGCTAATCGGGACTTATAGAAAAATGTTGGACGACAATATTGCAGTTCTTGGCGATTACTTACACAATATACAATTCTTTAGGGTGTGAAAATTCTTAAAGGTTCCGTCTCTTCGAGTGGTTCCGCTGTGATACTCACATTCTCTTTCAAGAACCCTAAAAATTTTCTAGTGCGATTCGTTTTGTTTATTTTTATGTTTGTTTCAAGCAGAAGCCTGATTTTATAGGTCATTCATTATCTGTTTCTTTACTTAATTTAATGACTTTAAATTGAATTTAATTTAAATTTACCCAATTTCAAGATCTATTTCTAATACCTTTTCTATTTTAATACATAGTTTTTGAATACATGCATGCCGAATTAAAAAACACTTTAATTTTATAGTCACGTAACATATGAGAATGTATGATTAATGTACAGATGATTGCTGCTGCTGCTACTACTGCTACTTCATATTGTGTGCTCTCGGTATCAATAGACACAAAGCCATCTCAATGCCAATCAAAAACTTTGGCACGTATGTAATTCCCATGACTTTTAAAACTACAAATAATAACAACAAACTAAAACTATGAGATTTGTTGCTAATGTTGTTGCTGCAACTACGGACAACAACTGAATACAAGTAGAGTTTCAAAAACGTTTTTTTAAGTTTTTTAAGTAGCAAAAATAATATTTTCAGTTTTTAAAAATTCTCTATAAAAAACGAAACATTGATCTATTAAACAGAGCGATACAAATCAATTTCATATGTTTAATTTAATCGTGCCTCCAAATATAAAATATAACAGCACTAACAAACAGAAGCTGCATGTACGCTAAGGCCTCATATTGGACTGTATATTCATGCTTCGATCTTTTTGATTTAATTTCAAATATGATTTCTAAATTATTTAATCAAATGGGCCAAGAATCAGAAAAAGCTTCAATTAAGTTCCTTAAAGGTCATCATCAATAGGTTGAAACCAATTTTGCAACAAAGCGTGAGATAAAATCAGTTAAAAAAAGAACAAATACATACATACATTCATATTTTTTATTACATAGTGGAGGAGTTGGGCATTTCAAACAAATCAATTTATGTTTTTCTAACAATCTTTTTTGATGTCTTCTTATTGCAATTCTTAAGTAGCCAACGACAATTTGGAAGTAGTGCATTCATCTCAGCCATGCAACGTGCTTACGTTATTGTTGTTTGTAAATAATATTACTGCTGCCTGCTGCATTTAGCCAACCATCCATTTCATCCATTCATATATTTATTTAGCCAGCCAGGCTGCCAGCAAGCCAGTCATTCATGGTGTCATTAAACTGGTCTGTGTGTTTGACTTTAATAAAAATTTTTTTTTTTTGGTCCAATATTTTTGACGAGAGTTGTGTGGAAACACGTTAAACCTAATTTCTAACTGCTTTTTCTACGCTTAAAAAAATTGTTTAGTAGATAACCAGTTACCGTGGGATCAAAACTAAATTACTACCATCAAAAACTATAGCAAAACTTAACTTCAAGGAATATTAACTGGTTGAGTTCTTAACTTCAAATTCAGCCAGTTGCATTAGTATAAATATTAATACACTTTAATTTCTTTAATTTTTTCCCAGCCAGGGGTTGAACCGTGGATTTTCATAAATAAATTAATATTTACTTTTTTCGGCTTTTTTCGGAAAAAAGTAAATTTAATTTTTTTTTAATTATCTTAACAAATTCTAATTTAATCTGATTTAGCTTCATTTGAATAAAATTTAATTAAATTATGTTTTAAGTGCGATAGCTACATCCCACTGTCTATCACATGTATATTATTTGCAACATGCTACCAGCCATGGAAATCTTCTTTAGTTTTTATTATGCTACTTTTGGCGATCTGCTACGGTTATACATACCGTGAGTTCAAAAACCCAAAAATTAATAAATAAATAAATGCTTCCTAAAAAAATATAAAAATCACGTTGCAATTTATATTTGAACGTGGAACACTTGAAGCACACGCTTCTTTATCATGTTGGAAATATTCAACATTTTTTTTTTTTAATTTTTTCAAGATTCGCAGTAACTTTAGCTGATCAAATAATGTGGAAATATAAAACGCAAAAGCTTATAATCTCATGTTTGTTTTTTCGAGCATATTTTGTGGCAAAACTTCTAATTCGTATTGAAAATTCAAAGTTTGAACTGTAAAACAATACACTGTAATTATCTGGTTGTAAGGGGTACTGGGCCAAATAAACAAAACCAGCATCAACAGCAGCAGCAGTAGTAATAAATAAGCGAAGAGTGACTTAGAAGCTGCTTATTATAAGTACGGGGTTACATTTTTTGCTTGAGTTTTTTTAAATCGTTGATGTCTTAAGACTTGTTGGCGCATATGAATTAATTTTTCATGATTTTTTTTGGAGGATTTTTTACTGTTTGCAAAATAGTTGTTTGCATTTTTTGTAACTTTTTTTGTTCATTTTTATTTAATTATGGGAACGGGATTGAAAACAATTTTAATCGATTTGATAAAGATTTTGTTAATTTTAAATGGAATTTAATAGAATGAAGAACATTTTAGAGGAAATCTAAACCAAAGTAATAACCAATTAAGCCCGCAAGATGGCTAAAAGTGCAACCTGCAAAAATAGTGGTAGTCATTCTAGTCTATCATCGTTTTAAGTTAAAGTTTCTATTTTAAAAAAGCGGCTTAGGGTTCTGTTTGGATTATCAAATAGTTTTTATGTTTGAGGAAATACTGACCCCTTTAAAGTGCCTACAAAAACGATCGGGAGTAGGGAGAGGTAAAAGTAAAGACGAAAGCAAAAGGTAACTGTTTACAAATTAAAGGATCAGAAAGGATAAAGATAGCTAGCAAAATAAAGGATGGAACATACAAAAAGCAAGTTTGTGGTCCAACTGCAAGCGGATATAGGTTGCACAGGATTGGAGTACAGATTCGTAATCAAGATTTGATTTAGCAGTGTGGCCTTAACCTGACTGTGGTCTTACCACTGAGTGAAAAACAAAGCGTCGAATAACGCAGCAGGACCATGGTTTACATTTGCTCGAGGGTTGGAGACTATCCAACCCCGTCTGTTGAATACAACATCCTATTCGGAATGGCCTCGCACCTTCTCTGCAGACACAGAATCTTACCAACAACCACATCGTGTACCCCGATGGGGGGTGGATACAAAGATAAGCGGTTCCTGCGGTTCCACTCTCTTTAAGGGAACTGGTCAGCCATTTGGCAAGTACCCAGCTTGTCTTTACAGATTTGGTGCCTGCACACGTTGCTGTCATTTTTAGAATTATGTGGTTGAGTACACGCCGATGATTGCCGCTAGCGACATCTATTGCTGTGTAGCGCAATTTAATTGACTATTACGATTTCCCAGATTTTTTTGATATGGCGATTTTTTCAATTTACCCAAAAAAGCAGATTTCATTATACTGATTTTTTTATTTGCAAACTTCTTTTTTTTTAAGTTTAACACCATAAAACGAGGGTCTTTAATTTTATATAGGAAAAAAGCTGCTTCTTTTTACAGTTCCCTAGCCAAAGGGTAAAAACGTTACCTATTTAATTTCGCTGTTACAGCCGTCTATCTCTGGAACCATTCCAAAAGAATTAACTCCAGTCGCTTTATACAAAAAAAAAAAAAAAAAAATACTTAAAATAAAAGGGTGTTCCGAAAGTCACGTGATATTCCTAAAATATTGTTATTTTTGAACTGTGATAGTTAGAGACATATCAAACTACATATGTCGTCTATCGCAACAAGAAAAACAAAATTATTAAAATAAAAGGGTGTCCCAAAAGTAGATTGATTTTACTTACATTAAGGTATTTTTATGTCCTCTAAGAAAATGTACTGGCAACTAAAAATAAAAGTAAGCTATGAAAGGTGTTCCCTTAGTGACGTGATAATTATGTGTTAGTTTTTTTTTCAACGTGCGTGCAAATATGTCTGCCAGAAAAATAAGTGTCGCAAATACGTGGTGTCGCGAATACGTGGTGAATACTGTCTTATCTTTTAGATCATTTAAGACAGAGGTATACAATTTTTACAGAATTATTATTAATACGCCTGCTGTAGGGACAAGAAAATATATATGTGAAAAAAAAATATCTAAAGGGTGTCCCGGTAGTAACGGGTTTTTGACGTATATTGTCTTAGTTTTGAAACACTAAGACAGTTTAAATTTTTAACAGCTAATAATAAAAACATCAAATTATAAATTAAAGGGTGGATCATATAAAACCCCCTTGTGTGTGAGTTCAACTCGCTCTTAGCGCATTTTTTTAATTATATTGTTTTTATAAAATCAAAAATTTGTTTTACTTAAGCCTTTAAATTTTTTTTTGTTTTCTAAAAATCCGGAAAAATAATAAAAACTAATTTATTAAAAACCATCAGACAAGGACATGACCTGACATTTGTTTTAATAACTTCACACAACAGGTGGTACTACATGATTACAACAAGCTACACTTTAGTGCACCTCCCTTCATTCTTGCTTCTAGTGCTCTCCGTATAACTGATAAACGGCACTAATCTTGTTAACGAGCATGAGTGGGCATTTAAAACACGTTCAAAACAAATGTATGCATCTTCTTTTGGCCATTAATTTTTTCACTCTTTTTGTTGTTGTTGTTGTTGCAGTGATGATCAGTAAATTGCCAAACATGTACTTGAACATTACAAATAAATGAGCAACATTTTAAAGAACATTCTGCAATATTTGGGTTCAGATTGTTTAAAAGAAAATGCGCTCGACATCAAAGAGCTCTGATTGAAAATATTAAATAATGAAAAGTAAAGATTTTTGTGTTCAAAGACAAAAATATGAAGTTAAAGCAACTGTTTGCTTTTTATTCACTTACAAATAACAAATAATAGTTTAAGATAAAAGATCACCCACATTATGTAATAACTTTTTGGAAATGTTTACTAGCAGTATTTTCATATTTGCTGCGTAGAGAATTCAATTTAATTGTAATTTGTTGATTTTAGGTTTTGCAATAAAAAAATGTTTTTTTTGTTGTTTTTGTTAATAAAGTCGTGATATTAAACCACGAGCATTTAAGTGTATTTGAAGATTATTTTGTTGCAATGCAAACAGTAAGGGTATTCAGTTCTTTAAGGTAAAGGCAGTTTTTTACATTAAAATATTTTTTTTTTTTTGTAGTTTTGAATGATTTTTTGCATTTAATTAAAAAGCAAAATAATAAATATTTTCAAAACCTTAAAAAAATTAATATTCTAGAAAGTAAAAGGGAAGTGCCACAGAACTAAAACAGAGAAGACAGAGTATGTTACAGATTATCGCCAGTACCTTATCGTAGCCATAAACTGACGGTAGTCTTATTACTGAGTGAATATAATGCGTCTACTTGACCCCTTAGGGCACACCGCACATGCAATAGCATTTAAACTACTACGTTTTTAGCCGTATATCCGCCTTACCAATAACCGGTAAAGGGTTTTTAATTCCTGCGACACAATCTTAAGCCGCTGTTCGACCTTTGAATGTCTATTTTATGTTAGTTTACAAGTTCAAGCAACTGGTACCGCACTATGCTCCCAGAAACAATATCGACAAAATGTCAAAGTTTGCCATGAGAACATGATGCCAAAAGGGAATAAGAAGAGATGTGTCCAGTTAGTTTCCTAATTTTTTGTAGTTATTCTTTTAAAAAGGAAAGCACTCACTTGACTAATTCTGGTTAAATTAGTCCGCGTTACGAAGTGGCCCTTACAAGTAGTCAGCTTTTTCTGGCTCTAGATTTTCAGCCACCACGTTCATACCCGTAGGGCCTCACCAATAACCGGCGTAGAGTTGGTAATTCCTGCGAGCTGTCAGCTTTCCTTGTACAAGAAAACTTTATTTACTGGTCATCTCAAATGTCTACTGTATAACAGTTCCAAACAACTTTTATCGTTTTCTACCCCCAGAAGCAATAACCTGTAAGTGCCGAAGTTCCCTATGACTACATGTCCTCGAAGGGGAATAAAAAGCAATAATTCCATTTTGATGTAGTTATTCCTTTTAAAGGGAAGGCAAATTCTTGACTTTTTAATGAATTAAGTCTATTTCATGTAATCAGTTTTGCTTAGATCTTGATTGTGTCGTTTTAGCTTTTCACTAGGGCTGATATCCTTTTGTTATTCAAACTCAAGCTAACATGATTTTTTCACTCTCTTTACTAGAAGCTTTCTCAGTAACCACAAGATATAGTTAAGTAACCATTCCTAGAATCGGTTACAGCTCATTTGATCTTCTTCAAATTCTTTAAAGGCAGCACAATCGTGAAAATTTTAAAACTTGAAATTATTCGTATCTCAACTTTTACATCAGAAATATTTTTACTTGTCTAAGCCTGGATATTAAAATATGTCAGTTTGGATGTAAATTAAGAGATTGTTTAAAGAAACCCCTTAAACAATACTTTTGCCTCATGCCTTCTTCTTCTGCATGCAAATTTTCTACCAAAAGCCTTTTACATCTTCTAAAAGTCATTGACTTTCAAAAATTACCCTTCTTGAGAACAACAATGCACTCTTCAAACAAATGTAAAAATTAACAACAAAAAAAGTATGAGGTAATGCAAAGGGTAAGGCCTTTTTTAATCCATTTATACAAATCATATAAATATTTTGCAACATTAATACGAGTGTACAAGGTCTCTAAGGATACTTGAAATTAAGCAGAACCACCAGCAGCAGCAGCAGCAGCAGCAGTAAACAACTAAGATTATGTTGCATAAAATCAGGCAGCCAGGCGGGCAGGCATTCATTCATACATGCATGTCTTGCTTCTATTTTTTGGCAATTTTTTTGTTTGTTGTAATTTTTGGTTATTCTTGTCATTATCAAAAATATAAAAAGGTAATATGCAATTTTACTAAAGAAAAAGGCCACAACAAAAATCAAATCAAATAATGAAACAAAGTCATGTTTTATTATTTTGTCATAAAACATTTTTTTTCTATTTGCTTGCGGTTTTTATTTATTTTTTGGCAAAAATTTCATGTTAAATTTACACGTTAGTGCATGCATTTGCAGGCAATTAATTAGGACTTTTCATTAAATGAACATCCTTGGGGAAACAAATTTTGTTTTTAATTTTATTTCTTTCCCTTTTTTTGAAGAATTAAAAAAGAAATTCAAAATACAAAACAGAAGAGCCTCTCATCCATAAAAAGGATACAAATAAAAACAAAGACTTTTGGAAAAGTTAAAAGTAAAAGAAACAAAATTTCGTCAAATAAAAATCTATAAAATTAAAGACTTTAAAAAACTTCCTTAAACCAAAATAAGCTTTTGAAAATTTTAATACATAAAAAAGCAGCCCTACAAAGCAACTCTTCTTCTAAGGCCACCTGTGGCTATTAGTTATTATTTTTAAATATGTTCATAAACTATAAACAAACACACACTGACGTACACATACATATAAACATAAGAACTGAACCTAAAACTTCTATATCTGTTTGGCTTAAGAAGAAGCTTAAAGCAGGCAGAATATGTGCAGAAAACAATCACTTTTAGCCGGCGCCTTGTATCATGTTTATGACACATGATGATGATTATTGTAATCGCCAAATTGTGGTCAATATATATTTTGTGGTTTGTCTTCATAGTGCTGGCCTCCTACAAGTTTCTCTTACGGCTAGACTTTTCTCTTGTAGTTAATTTAGATTAAATGAATTAGTTTTTCTAATTTATTGATCATACGAAGATCAAATAAGTTGCAAAAGAAAAATACCTTCTATCTTTGCTGAGGCATAGTTATTTAGTCTCATATTCATAGTGTATTAAGGATATTCACTTTTGCATGAAATAAGATTTTTTTAATTTTTATTTTTTTTTGTTTCTAAATTTCGATTGATGCAAATTCTGATGGGTACTAAAACCATTAAGACTAGATAATCATTTTCGTAGCCAATTACCTCTAAGAAAACTTCTAGAACATCAGCTATTAAAGTGCCCTTTTTAAGCTTCTTCTTAGTCCTTAAAGTCTTTCTTTAAAAGAATCTCTCAAAAATATATTTTAAAAATGTTGCCCATTATGAGCAACTTTCGACCTTCAACTTTAGTCGAATGAGCTGATCGAAGGAATTTTCATTTGGTATTATGGCGCACATTCGATAAAATTTGTGCTATTGTTTATCACCTGTCACTTTAAAGAAATATTCTTTTAATAATTTATAAACGAAAAATCAAAATAATTATTCAATAAAATGAATACGACGGAATTTATGGTTCGATGATTAAACTCCTATGTAATTTCTTTTCATTTTTTTCCGTTTGAACTTTTGTGCATATTCCTTTTGTCAGTTGTGGATTTTGTTCCATTAGAGAAAGGAGCTTTTACAATTTTTGTTTTGTATTTGCAATCTAAGACCTGCATGGTATTAAAATAATTTTTTGCCACCATTTGTAAAAAAAAATCATAAATTCTTTTATTTTCTAAAAGTTTTACAAACTGACACAAACCACCGAAAGCAAAATTGTGTTCGATTAAAAATTCTTTGCATAACGAATTTGACAATCGTTATTCGATCGAAAATCGAATGCAACTCATAATAAGGACCAATGTTCTTCAAAAGGTATCTTTCAAAAAAATAGTTAAAAGAGAACCGTTTTGATAGTATTAGAAAACTTTAAAATTAATTCTTAAATTAAAAAAGTACTTTTCGAAAAAGGTACCTTTTTAAAACATTGCAAATATGGTCGATATGGGTATTATTTGAAAGCTTTTGAAGAAATCTCTCAGGAATTGCAATACTTAAAAAAAAGGCTTAACCCATTAGGAGCCGATGACATTCTTTGTCATCGCACTATTTTTTTTTTTTTTTTTTTTTTTTTTTTTAGCAACTACTTTACTAAGCTAGATTCACTTACATGTTGAAAGGTATATAAGATTACGCATAGCCGAATATAGCACTATAACTTGCTTTAATCTAGAATAAATTAATAACAAGTTAACTAATTAAAGAAATACATTCGAGCTATAAGAAACTTAAAAAAAGCATTTTTTTTGTATTACTTAAGATAAATAATATATAATTTTTTTAAATAAAAATTATCCTTCTATGTTATTTCGAAAAAGAGCTTTGTGGACGATAATGCCGTTATGAAATAATATTTATTTTTACATTTTAAAAACGTATACGAGGGATGCTCTATATATTTCTGGCCTAATAGTGAAAATGCGAATATTTATAATCAAAAATGGTTTTATTGTTTTTCAAAGTATTCTCCAGCATGATTTATACACTTTTGCATGCGCTCAAACCAGTTGTCGAAGCACTTTTTCCACTCCGATTGAGACACCTCTAAAACATGGTTTTTTAAAACTTCAACAGCTTCTTCTGGCGACGAAAATCGTTGACCACGCATTTTTTTCTTTATGTGCAGAAACAAGAAGAAGTCATTAGGTGCCAAGTCAGGGCTGTATGGCGGATGACCCATTAATTCGACGTTTTGGCCGGTCAAAAACGCTCTGTTTTGAGCCGATGTGTGAGAGCTCGCATTGTCATGGTGAACAATGATTCGTCTTCTCTTGTTGGTTTTTCGAATTTCTCCGATGACTTCAGGCAAACAAATTGTAGTGTACCACTCAGGAGTGACCGTCCTACGTTGTGCAAGCGAAACAGTCGCCACGTAATCAATTTTGCCGAAGAAACAGGCGACCATTTGCTTCGAAGTGCTTCTTCCACGAACAACTTTCATTGGATTTTGCTCGTCTTTGAAGACCCACACGGTCGATTGTTGTTTCGTATCGGGCTCATACGCATAGATCCACGATACGTCACCTGTAACGATCTTATAAACGTCTTTTGAAGCACCGCAATCGTATTTGCAACATTTCTTTGCACCAATCGACACGAGCCTTTTTTTGAGCGACTTTCAAATTGTGCGGGATCCAACGAGAACAAGCCTTTTTTACGGCCAGGTGTTCATGCAGTATCGAATGTATGCTGGTGGAAGAAATGTCCAAGGATGTCTCTATCTCTCGGTATGTCGCATGTCGATCTTGCATTATGAGTTCACGCACGGCATCAATGTTCTCTGGCACAACAGCCGTTTTTGGACGACCTTCACGGAATTCGTCTTTGAGAAAGCTTCGGCCACAGTGCTATAGGATGGTGCTTCATCGCCATACAAAGATTTAAGTTCATCAATGCACTCTTGTCGTGATAATCCACGTCGAAAGTTGTGAAAAATGATGGCACGAAAATGTTCACGAGTTAATTCCATTTTTTTCTATATTAATTTTTTCAAGTCACTGTAAACAACACAAATAATGGTCGTACGTCAAAACGTTCTGAGTACGATTATGCTTAAAAATGACAAACTTTTCAATGGAAATGTCAGATTGCACTTGGCAGCACTCAGTGTTGCCAGGCCAGAAATATATATAGCAGCCCTCGTATTTATTTTTTTAATAAAAGTAAATAGAATCGAAGTTTAACAAAATACTCTAAGAAAAATTTAATATTAAAAAAAATGTTCGTGTTTGAAAGGGGTCATTAACAAAATTTAATATAAAAAAAAAAATTGTATCCTCTAGAAAAAAGAAGAAAAATATTTTATTTCTCACAATATATAAAATGTAATTGAAAATAAAAGACTTTTTTGAATGTACTTAAAGAAAACTATCTTAAAAATGCACATTAAAAAAAAATATCTTGCGAAAATTATTTCTTAAAGCACTTTTTTGGCAAAACAATTATGATATGTCTTAATAACTCATTTTTCAAATATTGATTGCTGTCAATAGACGTGCTAAAAAAATATTGCTAAAAAAATCTAAAAAGTCATAATAAGCATTTTTACAAAAAGATATATTTTATAAAAAATTCGTTTAGCACACAAGGTACTTGTTTTCAAATGTACGTCTATAAGAAAATAGCTTTTAAAAAATCTTTTCACTAAAAGTAAATTTTTATAGAGTGTTAAAATGGTAAATAATAAATAACATTTTTGAGGTTCCCTAAGACGGTTTAAAAAGAAGAAAAAACTTAATGCAAAAGTGGCGATTTACAAGCTGCATATTATCACCGACGTAAAGTTTTACAGCTTTCTTCGAGAAGTACATTTTAAGTTCGGCTGGTCCAGGAGTGCTGTATGTAATTAGTTAATTTTGCTGGTATCAATTTTTAATAAGCAGATATGAACGTGTATTCTGTTTTTTACTCTAATTGCGGGTATGCAGATAGAGTTTCTGTGGTAAGACACGAGGCAGCCGAGACTTTTCCCCTAACCATTAAATTAGAGTCTATGTAGTCCCAATTTAAAAAGTACTTATTTGCAAAAGTTATGTTTACAAAAAGTATCTTAAAAACTTAACGTTTTTGTAAAAAGGCTCTTTTCAAGAACGGTTCTTTTTAGCAAAATACAGCTTTATAAAAGAGTAGCCTTCAACAAAAAGTACTTTTTTTCCAAAAAGTACACTTTTTTATATAAATAGATAAATAAATGTGTTTTACTTAAATTAATAATTAATAAAGTATAGTATAAAATAAAAATTAATTTTCATATTCTTCAAAAGTCCTTTTCTAAAGAGCTCTTCAATTTAAGCTTCGCCAACTCCCTCCTTTTAAAGTTGCTTTATCTTTTGTTTAATGTATCTTTGCTTTCTAAACTTTCGTGCTTTACTTTTTAACTCTGTTTTTTTTTTTTGTTCCTATTTTTTTTTGTCTCAAATAACTGCTGCTGCCCCATAAAAGTATCATTTGAATGTTTTGAAGTTATCGTTTTTCTTGTTAAATTATTTTTAGAATAAATTCTTTTGTTACTTTTGTTGCACTTTTATTGTTTTTTTGTTGCTGTTGACTATGGCCAACAAAAAAAAAAAAAAAAATTGAATTTAAAAACAAATTCTTTATAATTAAGAAAATAAATGCAACAAAAACTCAAATAAAAATGAAAGATAAATAGAGGGAGAGAAAAATGTAAGAAAAAAGGAATTAAAATAAATATAAAAAGAACTAGAGAAATAAAATATACAAAAGCTGTTAGAAGTATGCTTTGAATTAAGAGTATAATATAACAGACCTTAATGTTAGGCAAAGGATTTCCTATTAACTTTAGTATTAATCAAGCATAAAAGCTTTAAAACATAAAAACAAGTCCAATTAGAAAAGTGAAAATAATCGACAGGATAGAGAATAGAAAATATTTTTAAATTAAACTTTATTAAACTCAATTTTAAATTTTGTAGGTTTGTTTAGTGCAGGTTTTCTTTGCCAACTTTAACACGAAGGTGAAGGCAAATATAAATTTTAATTTTTTATTGGATCACATAGTAAAGGGTTTTTCAACAAACCCATTCACCCTTATTCTAGTTGTCGGCATCGTCATATATCAATCCTGATATGAAGGTTACAAAAGCAAATCAATTTGAAAAATTAGTGGTAAAAATGCAAAACAATCCATCTCTTGCACCAAATTTTCGCATTGGGTTTTTCCATGTAATTTTAAAGAAAAATGGGAAAAAAATTGGAAAAATTCTAAATTCTCTTGGTCCACCTATAAGATTAGCAGATGGATGGCAGAAGGTAACAAAATAAAGAATCGAATAGCGATTTATAAAAAAGTTTGTAAAAATTACTTTTAAGGTATGACGAGATATAAAATTTAAAGTGAAAAAAAGATGGTTACTAATGGAGCGGAGTGTAGTCACTGGCTGCAGAATGTTTAAACAATTTTCACTTAGTCCGCTGGAAGAAGCTCCACAGTTCCTTTAAATTTATAGAAGCACTTGAATCCTGAAGGAGCAGTTCAAAGCGTTCAAATATTTGACATGGGAATTTGCTGAAGTCAAATTTGTCGTTAAAGAACCAGTGGAAGTCAACCAACAGTTAAGGGAAAAACCCTGCACGTCTAATACTGTTGTTACCAATTTTACCAGTTCTGCTCAGCCTATTCCATCGAAAGTAATTAAAAAGAAAGCAAAAATAAAACCATGCAATTAAACCGATATATTGCAGAACCACAGCCAGCAACAGGCAAAACTACCTTCCGACATATTAAATTTTATATCCTTTATAAAACGCACTCTTAGAGATGTTCACAAGCGACAAAAAAATTATAGGAGGTTGAGGAGAAGAAGCTAAAATTATTGATAGAGACAGCAGAGACAGAAAAAGCTCAAAACAGATGAAAAAAAATTAAAAAATAAAAATAAAAAATTTAAATAATGAAATTTTAAATTAATAAAATATAACAAAAAAAAAAAAAAAAAAAAAACTTAGGGATGTGCATTTTTATTTCATAAAAATCGATAAACCATCGACGTCGTCACAGTTGTGTTATAGAATGCAAAATTTTCATTGAATTGACGCCGACATTGATACGAAGTGTCATTGATACTAAAACGACGCCGACGTCGACACCGACAACTAGAACAAGGGTGATTATTTTTCAATTGTGGCAACAGCGACGAAATGATAGTTTTGACATTTAAATTTTTGGCGTGTTCGTATTAGATGCATTGGAAATTATTGCAATAAATTAAATTTCGCTTTAAAACCGCTGGTTTTTCTTAAAGAAAATAAATTTTTCAGACAAAGCCTATTTCCACTTGTCAGGGTATATTAACCAGCAGAATTGCCGAATTTGGGCTTCTAAAAACCTAAAGCGATTACTGAGACAACTTTTAATGATCAACTTAATGTTACGTTACGAGGTCTGGAGGGGTGAATAGACCAATTTGTATTTCAAAGTTCCAAAAAGTAATTAAAAGTTTTATTGAAAGAATACACATCTGTCAGCGTAGTCGTGGTATATATTTGCCAGACAACATTTTTCTTTTATATTTGCCGAACATTTCTCTATGTAATAGAATAGAAATTTGAATCATCTTCATCTACACTTTTTTTTGTATAAAAAGTTCTTGTTGAAAAACCCATGAAATACAACAGTATTATGTACAGAATAGCACTTAGAACACTTTACTTCTACGGCTTTGGTGGCATAAATACACTCCTTTTTTCAAAGTTGTATGCAATCAATCTGCATTAATTTCAGGGCAATGCGAGGCAATAGTATTTACAATATTATATCCTTAATTTGGCGCTTTTATCCAGAAGACAGTGTAACTACTCTTACATGCAGAGGAAAAAAAATTGCTGTGATATGATCACAATAATCATATTACGTTCTCTGCTATAATGTATATTTACGGTAAATAAATTGTCGCCATAAAAATAGTTTTATTAACATTTAATCATAATAAAAAATAAAAAAATCAAAACCATATTTTCTATCTTATTCAAAATAATATAATATATTTAATCATAATTTATTTATAATCAAAGTATGATTTAAAATATACAGAGAGAATAGTTCTTAATCGGCTCAGTTTTGATTGTTAGGTATTGATCGGTTCATATGAAAGCGCTTGCAGTTGAATTAGTTATCTATTATTGAATAATATGAAATTTTTTATTTAAAACCTTAAAAACAATCATAATATGTTTTCTTAGATTATGGTTAGAATAACCATTTTTTTCTTTGCGTGTATTATGCTTACCTAGTTGAAAATATCCGGTGGGAAAAAAGCACCTTCGAATACAATTTCTTGTGATGACTTGTTAAGAGCTGCAACTTGGGAAAAGCTTAGCAGATGTTATTTCAAAATGTCATTCAAAACAAAAAATTGATTTCCTCGCATCAAGCATTTTACAAAATACAGGAAAAATAAATTTGTTAAACTAAAACATGCTAAAAAGTGGGTATTAGCCTTTTTTATCCTTTAAACTTAAGAAGCTGTCAATATTAAATATGTCGCATTTAAATTTATAAAATTTTAAATTTGCTTAAAAGTATGCTTTAGTTTTTTATAGCTAAACACAGCCGGTAATATATGCAATATTTTCGTTTCTTTTTTGCTCTTAAAGTTAATTCATTAAAAACACGCGTTTCTTTTTAAAAAATAAAACTAAAAAACACAAATCATAAATTATTTAACCAAATGCAAGCATCATTATTATGGCAACCTGTTTTTTCCAAGCTGCTAATGGCACACGCAAGAGTCTGGGTAAACTGCGTGCCAAGAAAAAAAGAAGGAATAAAAAAAAAAACAAAAACACAGCCAAGGACTCATATGTGCACTTAATGTTGAACATGTATTTCCTCTTAATATCTGTATAATTTTTCCTTTGTTTGCATTTATTTGGTTAACGTTTTTATTTTTTATTATTTGGCTCTCGCAATTCTCATTCTTGATGATGAGGGTGTATTTTTTTTTTGCAAATTGGCGTTGCGGTTTTTTAATTTTTTCTGCATATCATTACCTATACTTACTACCAGCTCCTTGTTAATAAGGATCTTATTTTCGGTTTTGTTAGCAAGAAAAAAAAAAATGTGCGAACACGTGATTGTTTCACTTTTTTCTTTCTTTCGTTTCGTTTTATTTTTTTTTGACTGGCTGTCATAATTTATGTTTGCTGAAGTGTTAATTTTAAACGATGTTTGACTAAGTGACTGACGTTTACCACCACATTACGTCTGATGCATGTGATTTTTTGCTACGCGGTTTTAATTTAATACTTTTCGCGCTTTGCTGCATTTATTTTCGTTAGAGTGTGTTTTTAATGATGAAGGTAATTCCTTTTTTTCTTCTGTTGTTATTTTTGAGAAAAAAAAATCATAAAGTTTTTAAAAAAGATTTATGTTAATTTAATAAAAAAAAAATATTTTATGCTGTTGTTTGTTTTTAAAATTATGTTTAACTTTAATAATTAATTTCAGTAATTTTACTTTGTGTCTATTTTTTATAATAAATTTAAAAACAGTCAATTAAAATATGTTTGAGTTTCTTTAAATTCGATTTTAGTCAAGCTTAAGAATGCTTGTAAAAACTATCCTTAAAGTGTAGCTTAAATGGGACAAAAGAGAAAAAACGTTAGTGCAAAATGCGCTCATCTATAACTTCATTATTAAATTATACTCAAGAAGTAAGAACATGGCGGAAGTGAAAGTAAAAGCGTGCAATTTTGTTCTATTAAAATATGGCCGCCTTTAAAAAAATTTAACCGGTAGATTACCCACGCTTCTGTTAACGTAAATAGTCGAGTGGAAAAATTTTTTGCTTTTGGAGGCGACTTCTTCGAAAGCACTTAAGTTTCGAACACTAGGACATTAATCGAATTAATTTTAAAATTTTGGGCTGTTTTTAAAATATGCGGTCGAGGATTATCCTTGTTCTGATGGAACTTATAACCGCTGCTTATGAAATCTATTACTCATTTTTTGGATCAGATTCCTACTTTTTGGAAAATGAGAAATTAAAAATAACCGCCGCGTTTCTCCAATTATGGCAGGCTAGCGATAGCTCCTTGAACTTGAATGAGTTATTTTTAGTACTTTCTTTATAGTGAAAACAACGAAACCATTATCAATCTTAGATTCAGCCTTTTCAAGGTGCTGAAGTCTTGAAGGAAATGGTACGTAATGCTGACACTAAACTGCTCGCTGGAAAACGAATGACAGCCTAATGCGGTCTTAGCCCGTGGAATGAGGATCCCTATGCCAAATATAAGAGAATTGTTTTCCTTTAGCGTTTTTTTTTGTTTAAGTCATTAAAAACTTTAAGGCCAAGAAGAAAACTGTTAGGAAAATTTGACTTCTCTAAAACCAGTAAAAAACAAAAAGAGAGAGAGATAGAACGATTGAGGACTTAGAGGCAGATGGTGAATGAAGTAACGATCGGAAAGTGATAAAAGAGGAAGGTAAGAGAAAATTTTGTGACTTGGTGGCCAAATTTTGTAGACCAAAGATAAGGATAGACATGTCGCCTCAATATTCGGAGGAGTAGTTTTTTATTCTTGTAATTGAGGGGCAGCTTCACCGAAAAAACTGGAGAGAGAGATAGTGTGTCTAAAAACGTCCAACAGTCGACTAAGCTCTTGATACCCACACTTCTGTAGCAGTTCCGAAATCAATTAACAACTTTGAATCAGTGTTCCATTCTATTCGGAAGTGAAATTCTGTAAATATTTTCGGCCTTAGAAAATGAAAATAATGTTCGTATTGAAGTCGCTTTAATTTTCATTTCTTCATTTTAAAAAGCAAAAAAAATTTTACCATTTTTATTTTTAAGACAACTTTATTTGAGAAGGAATATTTTTTTATGTAAAGCATATTAGTTTTATTATTTTTTTGTTGTTGTTTATTTATTTAAAGCAAGTTAATTTTTCTATATGAACTGGACAAATTTTATTCCTTAAGAATGAAATTAATGCAAAAAATTTGCGAAATTTATCATCTTAGCGTTGCCACATCTATAGTTTCTATACAATAATAAAAATCGCATTATTGGCAGCACACAAAAAAAGAAAACAGAAAAAATTGCTGGACAACATAACAAAAATTCCTAAAATATGTTACATTTATGTTCTACCATTTTTAACGTAAAAAAGTCTTACCAGAGTTCCAAGCTCTTAAACTGAACTCTTTCGGAACGGCATCTACGGAGCTAAAATCAATCCAAACAAAATTTCTTAACCTTCAATACATTTCAAAAATTTAAGATTATATTGAAATTTTATTCATATAAAAAATATTTTATTTACTTCCCTTTCAGACTCTCATTTAAATTTTTGTCTACACTTTTTTATTTCTGATAATTTTATTTACATCCTTTATAACTCAAATTCTTTATTTGCAAGGAAACAATTCTTGATTAATCTCCTAGGAGACATGTATCAGAAACTCCTTCACTCAATAAACTATTTTTTATTTCATTTTAGAAATTTTTGCAATCAACTTTACATTAAAACTCTAAAGGAATTGAAGTTTATTAAAAATAAATTCCAATTGATGGGCAAAAAACTTTTTTAAAATATTCGCAATGACGATGACGCTGATGATGATGACGCTGATGATGATGATGATGCTGTAGAAAAGTAAAAAGTTTTTTCTTCTTAACTTGATATTAAAACAAAAAGTGAAAAAATAAAGTATTTAAATTACTATTTAAGGAACTGTTATAATTTGTTTATATGTTTTGCATTTGTTTTGCCAGTCCTGTGAGATTTTTTCTATAATGACAAATCATTTTGAAGAATTTTCTGCAAATAAATTGTAAACAGTTCAGAGGTTGAGAAATACGTGCGTGCTTTTGGCATTAATTTTTTGTGGTAGTGGAAATGGTTGTTGTTTATAAATGTCAATTTAATTGAATTTTAGCCGTCGTTACATCTGTCTGTCTGTCGGTTTTTGTTCTTAATTTTCCAATTTGATTTTTTTTCCTCCGCTTTGTCTTTTTGTTTTTGTTGGCCTCCCTAAATTAATAGAAACTCCTTGTTATTTGTTATTTCTTTAGTTTAAGGAATGTAGCGTTTTATGCTGTTATGTTTTTAACAGGGTATTGCTCAATGTGAGGTTATTAGTATAATAAATTTTAATATTCGCATACCTAGAAAAAAGTTTTTGATATATTTTTTATTCATCAGAGAGGAGAATTCAGTAAAGGAAGATATAGAGTTAAGGAATAGGGTAAAGTGCAGTGCAGTAGAGAACAGAGTAGAGTGCTATAAAGTAGAGAAATGTGTAACAGAAAACAGTACAGTATGGTACAGTACAGTTAAGTACAAAATAGTATACTACAGTGCAGTACCGTATAGTGCATTACACTGCATTATACAACAGTACAGTGCACCGAAGAATAGTAGAGTACAGCAAAGTAAAGTACAGTGCACTATAATGCAGTAGAGTACAGGACAGTGTTGTACAGCACAGTAGAGTTTACCACACAAGAGTAAAATATAATACAGGAGAATATAATACAGTAGAGTACAGTACAGTAAAGCACAATACAGTAGGGTAAAGTGCAGTAGAATACATTACAGTAAAGTACAGTTCAGTGTAAATGAATAGAGTGCTATACTCTGTTTAGTGGAAGAATGCTCAGTAAGAAAAAGTACAGCTGAATAAAGTGTAGTAGAATTTAATTCCTTAAGTCAAAAGCACAATAAAGCTGAGTAGAGGATATTAATTTAAAACAGGGGCTCTCATCAAATTTCGCTCACGGACTCCTAGTAAACTAATTTTTTTCTTGCGAACCCCTCTGAAGCGCAAGTTTAAAATAAAACTTTTATTATTTCTGAAAACACTGTTTTTTGTTTCTTTATGTGGACCCCTTGGATGATTGCTACGGACCCCAGGGGTCCACGGACCCCCATTTGAGAACCTTTGCTGCAGAATGTAGAATATTGGTTACAGTTAAATAAAATGAAAGTAAAAGGCAGAATTAACTGATAAAAAAGGAAAACATTACAGCCAAGAGTTACTTAAAATACAGGGATTATAACGTTAATAAAATAACTATAAAAAAAATAGAGCTGACAAGAAAACGTTGCGCAGAAAAGAGAAAAAAGTAATAAAGTTAAATAGAGCAGAATGGTGAATAGTAAAAGAAGAAACAAAACAAGATCACAACCTTAAGCTGGCATTAAAAACAAAGCGACGTTAACAACTTCTTTTTTTTGTATTTCTTTTTTTTTTTTTGCTTTTTTCTTTCTGATAATTGTATATTTGAATAAGAAGGCATAAAAGCTTTTTGGAAAAAATTATTCTTGTTTAGTTACTAAATCAAGTCTGAAAACATCCGAAATAGCGCTTAGGGACGATTTCTCTGGTCTTGCCATTCGGATATTTTCGGACAGTCAGGCGGCAATCAGGGCGCTTGCTGGTGCATACAGTAAATCTAAGCTAGTCCTGAGTTGTCGCTCATTACTGAACACTTTATCGGAGCGGTCACAGATCAACCTGTTTTGGGTCCCTGGTCACAGGGATATCCAGGGTAACTGTGAGGCCGATAACCACCACCATAAATGGCCATAAAGAACCACTACCTAAATTTGGCTTGCAAATTATGGGTAGAGGAAAGTTCCTGTTGTGTATCCAGACAACTGTGGACTACACTGGACCTCAAGCGACCAGGCAGCTGCTCAGACTAGACAGAAAATCCATAAGTATAACGGTCTCGGTACTTACTGGACACTGTCTAATCGGCAGGCATGCTGAAAGACTTGGTCTGCCTTTTAATGATTTCTGTCGCAGCTGTGGCTCGGAGGATGAGGAAGAAACAGTACTGCACCTCCTGTGCCACTGCCCATCCCTGGCTCGAAGAAGACTAAGAATTCTGGGCTCTCCTTTCTTCGGAACTCTTACGGAGCCATCATCTCACTCTATAGGGGACATAGCGAAGTTCATCCGTGAATCCTCATGGTTCTCGGCTGGGTAAGGGGAGTAGCGCCGCCTTCCTTGTGGTATCACAACGGGCCATTCGATTGTGCTCAAGTGAGCTTCGTCGCGAGAGGCTGCCACTCCTAACTAACTAACTACTAAGTCAAGCAAAATTCACGTAAGAACAGGGAAAAATAAAAACGTATTTATTGACTGGTTATAATGACCGTAGGTAAAACTTTCTTCTTTTTGCTGTCAATTATCAACAGCAAACATTTTGTTTTCCAAAAAGAAGAGTTTAAATTTTTTTATTTACCATATCTCTTTCTTTTCCTAAGGGACTACCCACTAGCTACCTTTTGATTAATTATAGATGTATGCCTTTGTTAGCTACGCCTTAATAGCAGAAAAAAAATTACTCCTTTTGCAAGTTTTGATATTGTTTCAATTAGAAATCCGAAATGTGAATATTGTAGCAGCTTCTCAATCGTATTCTTTGGTCTATTTACCCACCACGTCACACGCTGAACGCTACTTCTTTACCGTGTGCCTCTATGTACCCAATCGTTCTCTTACTCCGTTTATTTCTTTCTTTTTGACTGGTAATAGAAAATAATGAAAACTTGAGCTGATTTATAAAAAAGCGTTAAAAATATTAAAGCAAAAAACACGTGAAAACAGGGAAAAAACATTTATGTAAACTTTTTTAAATTAAATTCTTTTTTAATGTTAAGAGTTCTATTTAATACCTAAAAAATAAATTCACTTTTCACATGCCCTGTTGTTTTCCTATATCTAATAAAATGTTAAGTCATTGCATGACATTAACTGATTTCAAAAAAAAAAAAAAGTTTTCAAAGCTGCCTTTGTAAAAAAATCGCCTAAAAATTTCGTTTTGCGTTGTCTGCGGAAATCAAATCTAATTACTTTTTCTCATGCAGTCCTGATGATTATTTCGTTTTATTTATTTAATTTGTTTCGTATTTTTTCGTTACCTACAGATTTTAAATTTTATAGCTTGAACTAAATAAATTCGATTACATATTGTAGTTATATGTTCTATTTTATGCTAAATCATTAAACGAAATTAATTTTGGTATTAGAATTAAAAATTAAATTTTGCTATTTTAAACAAACTAACTAATTCTTTAAATTTTTCTGACTAATTTGCAAAATGAGATGTTTAAAATTCCTCTAAATGGATTGCTTAAATAATGAGTTTCACTTTCGACTTGGTTTTTTTCATTGTAATAGTTTTTTGAGTTGAACAATGCAATAGTAATAAGAACGTTTAGTTTTAAATGATAAATAGATGCTGACGATATCGGGAATAAGCCTAACTAAACAAGCATGTCAAAAATAATTGTTTTCTGATAAGCTGCCAATATAACTGCCAAAGCTAGACGTTTGAACCAAGAATAAATATTCCTGCTAGACGTAAGTTGGTTTCGATGCGTAAAAGTTAGTTTTTCCACGCTTGAAATATGTTTACTTATCCTCGAAGAAAATAGTTATGTAGAACATAAGTAGTAGCAAGCGAGAGAGAAAAGGGAGTCACATAGAATGTAATAGAGCACAGTATAGCTGGACAGAGAGAAGTGAAAAGTAAGACGAGTCAACAAGACTGGAGTAGATTTTGATGAAGTAACTTGGAATTGAATAAAATATGTTAAAGAGCAGTGGCAATTAGTATAGCACAAAAGAAAAAACTGGAATGGAGTAGAATATAATAGAACAGACCGGACCAAATAGAAAACCGACTTCAAAACAAACAAAATTAAAATCATATATGTCTAGGACGGTTAATATACAGTATTTATTTTATATTCTGTTCGAGAAGGATTGCTTCAGGATTTTTGATGTGTCGTGGAGCAAAATATGAATACAGATTAAACAAGAAAACTCAGCAGTTATGTGCTCACTTTTTTGTTTAAATTCTAAGCATTAGTCTATAACTGTTCAAAATATTAGCCATGTGCAAAACATGAAAACCATTTCTAGTTTAAAATACTTACAATCCTTTAAATACTTTATATAGTAATACACATTCCGTCTAATTTTTAAAAGCTTGCCTGTAACGGTTTCAAAGATAGAGTCACATGATTAAAATTACATCAGTTATAGGGAAACCCTTTATTTTTTCATTTCAAGTTTGCTATTTGTTATAGCGGACTTAGCAATAAAGTTTCTGTGCAAATTTCAATCAACTGTCAACAGTTTGATTTTATAAATCAAATAACAGTAACTATTGTAACACCCTATAATTTATAATTTTAGATGTTTATACTTCTTAATATATCAGACTAAGGAGTGGACATTCTGTTTAATTTTCAAGTGTTTGCTAATAACGGTTCAAACGATGGGGCCGTTTGGGTCAATTCACTTCAAATATGGGAACACCCTTTAATTTCTAAATTAAAATGTTATACTTGTTGTTATGGAGGACTAAGCAATACAGGTTCTTTGTATATTTCAGACGTCTGCCTATAACGGTAAAAAAGATTGCCACATACATCAAATTAAATTTATTATTGGGATTTGTTATTATAATGGTCATAATATTCGACATCCTGTCCAATTTTGTAATGTTTGTCTATAACGGTTTTAAAGATAGGGGCATATAAGTCAATTTACATCATCTATGGGACACCAGTTAGTTTTGAGAATTTATTTTGTGTTACTTTTTGCTATAAGGAGCTGTAGTAATACGCATTTTTTAAATTTTAAAGAAGTGCGCTTAACGGTTCATAATACACTTAAAAAATATGTATGTTGTATGGGGCCACCCTTTAATTTTTAACATGAGGAACTGTTTTTAAAACGGGTCCAATCTGTAAGCATTGTCATTCAAATTGCAACAAATTTCAAAATCGGTTCAGAAATGACTGAGTTCTGCAGGCACAAACATAAACAAGCAACATTCAGGCGAATTGATAACCTCCTTTTTTTAAGTCGGTTAAAAAATTGAATGAAGTCAGAGAATAGGGAATATTGGAATGGAGCAGTTAAAAATAGAACAGAATAAAATAGAACAGAACAGAATATAACAGAATAGCAAAGAATAAAATAGAAAAAAAATTAAATAAAATATAATAAAATTATATAGAATAAAACAGATAATAAAACCAAAATAGAAAAAATTACAATAAAATGGAATAAAATGAAGTAGATGGTTATAGAGGGGAAGAGAAGAGCAGAAAGGGAAAAACGGAATAGAATATAATAAAACAGAATAGAATAAAATGAAATAGATCAGAGTAGATTAGAATAGCACAGATTAAAATAGAACAGAAGAGAATAAGATAAAATAGAATAGAATAGAATAGAATAGAATAGAATAGAATAAAAAATATAGAATGAAAGAAAATGTAACAGAAGAAAATATAAGAGAACAGAATAGGATAGAATCGAATAAAATATAATAAAATGAAATGGAATAGAACAGATTACAGAAAAGAAGAGCTGAAAAGGAAGAAGAATGGAACAGAATATATTAAATAGAATAGGATGAGATTAAACAGAACAGAGTAGATTAGAATAGATTAAAATAAAACATAAAAGAAACAAAATTTAGTAGAACAAAGCAGATACAAACCTAACGAACTCACTTGGGCCAGCCGCTTAACTACTTTTTCTTATTCACTCAGCTGAAACCAAAGATGTTAACTTTAAGCAAATTAATTAAATTATTTTAAAAATCTACAGACTTATCAAACTTAATATTGTATTTTTTGAAATGTGGAAGTCAAAGTGAACAAATTGTAGATATTTATTGAAGTTCCAAAAAACATTAATTTACTTTTTTACTCATATTTCAAGACTGTTAAAAGAAAATTAGAAAAAAATAATTTGTTTTTGAAAGAAAAGAAAATAAAACTACTAAATCACTTCATTTGTTTGAGTGCACCTGTTTTTTCAAGGTGGCTTGGTCTGCCAGCTTTTTCTGTTTTTAATATTCCTCTCTAAATAAAAAATTAAAAGTATAATTTTTTTTGCCAACATCTTCATCAGCTAAAAATTCCCACACCACAAAAAACTGATAACAGTATTAAGAGAATTAGCAAAAGTGAAAATTAGCCTACCTTTAGGCTGAAAACAAAAAATAAAAAATAACAGCCTTGTGCACTTGCACACAGCACTGAAAATAGAAAAAAAAATATAGAAAACCTTTTGCGACTTCGAGATTCGTAATGTTTGAATGAATTTATTTATTAATTTTTTTTTAATTTTTTTTTTTTTTGATTTACGACTGTAACTTCTGCTGAAATCTACTTGAATCACTCTTGGCTTCCGTCCCTCTCAAACGTGGTTTTATACAATTTATTTTCTTGTTGTTATATTTTAAGGATATTTTATTATTAACAAATTCTACAAGGATGTGTATGAAATCTTTTTTGCTCGCATTAAAACACTTATGTCTGATGAATTAAAATAAAAGCATAAAACGAAAACAAAAATTACCAAAAATAATTTTTACAGACAATCAACGAAATATATATAAGAAAACCTTGATAGCATACTCCTAGGCGAAGAGGAGTTGGCTGCCTGTTATAAATAATAAAAAATAATATGCCTCGCCTCATAAGCGGCAGCAGCAATTGCAAAAATATTTGGAATTTGTATCCTTCTGCTAGTTGCTTCTTAACAAATCCTGGTTTATACAAAATTTTAATTTCTTTTTTGCGATTTTTTTTTTACTTTCTTATGTCTGCTAAGGCGATTTAGCAAATTAAAAGGCTTTTAATGCTTGCAAGTGTTTTTATTTCTACAAAACTCCTTCTACTTTGGCATTTTGTATTTTGGAAATCATTTTTTGCAGTCTCGGTTTTTTTTCACCGAATATTTCCATAAAGGACCTCTATTTTAATATTTTATAGTCGGTTTTAAGAGAAAGTGTGTCTGTGTGTGTGGGTTGGGTTGGTGTGTGCATTCGATGTGTTGGCATAACCATGAAGAAGGTGAAATGTTTATTATGAATATGTGCTTGCATGTGTATAACTGTGTGCTTGTGTGTGCAAAAGGATATAAGTTATGGCATTTATAACTTATATGCAAACAATCCCAGTCATTTCTTTAATTGTAGATCGTATTGCTTGGAAAATTTATTTGTGCTTACTTTCGTGAAAATATTAATTTTCTCAAGTACTTTGTCTTTGCTGCTCACAACAACTGAAATTATTTTGTGGCTGAGAAATTGATTATAAACTGATTTTAAGTGCTTTTTTCAGAGATTTTAAGCAGACTTCAAGATTTACAATAGATTGTTATTTCAATTCAAAAGTGTTTGAATATATTTCAGCTGCGCCCAGTTTGGCATGACTTTTTGAAAACTTTCTGTGGCAGTGCGCTGAGAGGCATAAGGATATGCCTTAGCATCACTAATTGAACCATCAGTTTGAGCTAATACTTCTTCGCAGTAACAGACTTCTAGTTCCTATTATAAGATTGAAGAAACCTTGTAAGAGGTTGGGTGGCAAGTAACTAAAAGAATTCCTATTTTAACTGACAAATGGAATCCGAAAAAGGTGGAAAAGCATACCTTGCAAGCGGCAGACTAGTTAATTTCTGGGGAGCTTTTAAGGCAACAGCGTTCTGTCAGGAAGTCCAGACAGTTGCTCGATAACAATCAAAGTGCCATCCAATGGATATTTCAAGAATCATCTTGTCCATTCAAAATTCAAAGAAGACGATTACTGTAGATTGTACTTGAAGAGGGCTGCCACGAAAAGTTACATTTTGCTTGAGTAACCAGCTGTCATAGCTCGGACCTAGGACCTTGTGGGCAGCAACATAAAATGTGAATGCATAAGGAAATCTTAGTCTTAAAGAAATGTCAGAGTTTACAAAAAGCTTTCTGATGTGACAAAAGGTTGACAGTTACTAGCCGACTGCACTACTTCTCAACTCTCGGTTAGAGTTTCCAGAGTGTTTGCTCCTACCGTAATCACATAGTCCCATATCTGATTCAAAATTTGTTTTCTGTTGATATTAACTGACATTTCTTTAGGGAGACTCTTTTTAAAAAGATCGGTAAATTCCAAGGAATGTAGAACAACCTAAAATTGCAAAAGTAGCATAACTTTCATTAAAAGTTTTATATTACGACAAAAAAAAGCAAGTACGAGTAATATATTCGGTTATGCCGAACCTTAAAAAATTTTAATATTTTCTGAAAGACCTATTTAGGAGCTTTGAAATGATACCCATATTGACAATCAAACTTTTTATGAAAATTTCTGAAGTCAACAATGTGGAAAATATGGGGGAGCGCCAATTTTTTTACTTAATGTTTTTTTCTTATTTTTTAGTTCTCTATTGCTCCATATATTTATTTTTTTGATTGAAGTTATTTTGATGTTCCGAATGTTATGAAAATATTAGAGGCCGGCGTGGTGTTTTGCCCACTGCCTGATTGCTGATTTTCAATATCAACTCTTTCGTAATTATGGCTGATCGATTGTCGTTTTTAAACTTGCACTAAATCATCTAGCTGAACACAGACGGACATCGCTCAATCGACTTTGCCCTGCTTAAGAAGTCAGGATATTTTCACTTTATGTTGTCGGAAATGGATATTGTAGAAATTATAAACGGAATGACAAACTTAGTTAGAGCCTTTTCCACTTTTTGCGGTGAAGGGTATATAAATTTTTGGAAAAGCTGTTTTCAAAAAGCTTCTAGTTGTACCATAACAGAATAAACTAGATTTAAGCTAAATGTAGATCTTGATTTAGCCTTAAATTGCATATGCGCTCTGCTTGCGAACACATATGAAGAATAGAGAAGCCTCTTTCCACCATTTTTTGAAATTTACAAAAATAAACAAAAATTTTTGTACAAAATATTTTTTTAATTTAGAGCTTTAAGCTTGAGTGCGTGTTAAAGAATTTTTTTAATTGAATTTCCTTATATATATTTCTTTGCTAAAAATATTATTTTGTTTTAAATATTTTAAATAAAATACTATCACAATTATTTTTGTATTCCTTTCTTTAGAAATGACGTTCCAATATTTTAATTATTTTCTTTATTTATTTGTTGACCACTTCGTTTGCTGACCCAAACAACAACAACAAGAACAATAAAACAGTTTAAACACAAAGGCTCTTATTGCATTTTGTTGGAGCCAAAGTTATCTTTAGTTGACCTCAACTACTGACTTCTACTGATTATTTTCTATTTCTGTCATTATTATCCTCATGAACAATGTCTTGTTCATTTTCTAAGATTTACTTGCAAATTGTGGTTGTTTTTCTTAAACTTAAGACTCTTCCTTGTAACCACACCTCCACTTCCTTCCTTTCTGTATAGAATTTATATATATTTAATAAAACTTTTGTTTTTTTTTCAGTTTTATTGCACTCTACATAATAGTTGGAAGGGCACAACAGTTTGCCATAACGTTTGTAATCAAAATTTTTATTTAACTTCAAATTGTTTTGGACCTGTTTTTTAAACTTTATAAAATATCCATACTTCACTGTGAATTCTAAAATTCTACAAAAAAAAAAGATTTCACAAAAGAGTTGCAGATTCAAAAATAAATGGATATTAAGAAATAAAAAAAAGTGTCGCAAAGAATTTAATTTAAAAAGTTTTAATTGCAAATTTGAAATTAAAGGGAAAAGCTGCATTTATGCTAATATTCATTCAAGATTCTTTAAAAAGGTACGAAAGACTAAAAACCAAAGTAAAAAATTTTAAAGAAAAGTTTTTAAAAATATATAAAAACTCGATAATTTTCTCATACGTAAAGATTCAATGAATCGAAATTTATAAAAAAAATTTTATATTTTAAATGAATTTGCTTCGTAAAAAAAGCTCCCTATAATAAATAAAGTTAAAAAATAAACTGTTGCAAAGTCTTAATACCATAATTTTAAAATGCAATAACATTAAAAATTAAAAAAAAAAAATATTTTCATCGAAAAAAAAAATTAAAAAAAAAATAATTATAAAATATTTAAAATTATTTCTGTGGCCTGTCTAATAAAATTAATATAAGTTGAGTACAAACATTTCTAACATTCTTTTTCACATAAGTAGTTAATTAAATAGATGGTGTTTAAAATGTAGGCAACATGCAAGGAATACTGATGACGGTTATGGCGATCCTGAAATTGCTTCATAACATAGTGCGTATATCTCATATTTCTTGTTTTCCCTGAAAAACTTCCACATACATTTGTAAATAATTTAATGAAATAAATAACTAAATAATTTGTATGTTCACAATAAACAGATTAAGAAGAAATTAAAACTTTGTAAAAAAGCTGGCACTTCGTACAATCAATTTTCATAAAAAGTTACAAAAGCAAAAATTTATTTAAAATTTAAAAAAAGTTCAATTCTAAAATTTGCGAAAAAATCTGAATTAAATTTTGCTATAAAATAGTAAATTTTGCTAGAGTATTTGCGAAGTTTGAAATTAAAAAAAAAGTCCAAATTCTAATCGTCCTACCTTTTATTAAATTTATCTTCATAAAATAAGAAAAAAATTATAAAACATTTCTTAAGTTTCGCCAAAAAAGCCATAATTTCATTAACAGAAATTAATGTTAAATTTTTTACTAAAACTAATATATTTGGCCAAAACAAAAGCTTCGTTTCTTTTAATTTTTTACTATTTTCTTCAACATTTAAAAATAAAAATTTATAAAAACTTTTTTATACTGCAACAAAGGGTCCCTTAAAATTCGTCAAAGTCAAATAAAATATTCTAAATTGTTTAATGTCTTATGAAAGGAATTGTTTATTCAGGCATTTCTCTCATTTTTACTGAATGAGTTTATTGCATTTTCTTGCTTAAGAATGATATTTTTTTTGTGTTTGGTAATGAAAGAATTTGCTGAGAAGACTGATTTTTCTAGCTGCAACAATAAAACACTAAAAAACCTTAAAACCTTAAAAAAATTAATAATAAATCATAAATAGGAAATTATTTTACTTTAGAAAATAGTTGAACTAAAAATAATATATGAAATTATTTCTTAAATAATATTCGTTATACAACAATTTTTTGTGGTTTTCAACTTGTAAATCAAAAAGGGGACTGTGAAGAACATATGTTTTATTTTTAATATTTAATAAAAAAATTAAAGTATTTAAGTATCGCATATAAGAAGTCAAGTTTTACTTATTCTTAAGGCCTCAGTTGTTTCCTGTTTTATCTCATATAATTATTTAGGGGAGTAGAAAAACTTGAATTTGAAAACTTATAAAGAGAGGTTGTAGATTTTATGTCTACCAAATATTTTATTCCACTACCTTCAATTGTTAGGCAAACCGCTCTGATTTTAAGTCTTTTTCCATCCTCTTAAATTCCACAATAGTAAGAAAAGAATACTACGATAAAACCTTTCCGCTCCCGCTTACTGCAAACTGCCTTTATTTAACTCTCACTCACTTTTATTTTAGATTTATGAAACTCAACCGATACAAAAAGCCGATGATTTGCATCATGCAGTGCTTACATGTATTTTCTGTCACTCTAGTGCTTGCCAGGGCGACAAGATTTTTAGCGTTTGATAAATTTACCAAATCTCCTTCAAACGTGAAGTGCAAGACATTCATTTAATCATTCATCTTAAGTTGATCTCTAAATTAGCGTTTCAGCCAATTGGCACAATTGTTGTTCTTTGATTGATCTCACGTTTTGGATATCTGATAATTATTTAGCAATTATGTGGTCACAACACTCGTCCATAATCGTCGTCATTCCTTTATTTACTCCGATACCAACATCTTCGAAATGGGCGCAATCTCTCGCCCTTTTTAAAGTTTGTTAGTTCGTTTGTTAGTGACTTCAAGTTTATCTTTTCATTAAATCTAACATATGACGGCTGACGACTGGCGTCTTACAATAAATCTTATTAAGATGCCAAGCCTCTTTGGAAATCGTCTAAATTATTTTCACTTGCTTTGCTTATCGTCATTGCTACTGAACTCAATCTGAATTTCATCGGTATAAATTTTTATTGATTATTAGGAATTGTAAACGATAAAAACAACATGTTGGATCTTACTTCGGTTCAAATCTACTTTATTTAACTTCGATATTTGTAAATGGTGTTCGAGAGAAATTGACTGCGATTATAAATGCGCAAGTTTTGACTGATAGTTTGAGAGAAATAATCGAGTTCCTGTTTTGTTATCTCTAAGACACTTATGAAAGTGGAATTTAAATTCTTTGTTCCAGCTTTATTTAGAAAGTTTATACTTCCTATAGAAGATATTAGCACGATTTTTCATTACGATATTTTGGCTGGTTAGAAAGAGTGATAAAAAACATGTTTTACTCATTTGATTATTGTATTCGTCAGCTTAAAACAAACCGGTACAGAGCACGCAGATACAATGTGTGTGCTTGTACTGGAATACATTTTGGTCTTCTTGTGTGCCTTGTGTGATTTTTCAACTAGTTAAAAACCTTAACTACAATAAGCATATATACGAGGGCTGCTATATATATTTCTGGCCTGGCGACACTGAGTGCTGCCAAGTGCAATCTGACATTTCGATTGGAAAGTTTGTTATTTTTAAGCATAATCGTACTCAAAACGTTTTGACGTACGACCATTATTTGTGTTGTTTACAGTGACTTGAAAAAATTAATATAAAAAAAAAGGAATTAACTCGTGAACATTTTCGTGCCATCATTTTTCACAACTTTCGACGTGGATTATCACGACAAGAGTGCATTGATGAACTTAAATCTTTGTATGGCGATGAAGCACCATCCTATAACACAGTGAAAAATTGGTATAATAAATTTAATCGTGGCCGAAGCTCGCTCAAAGACGAATCCCGTGAAGGTCGTCCGTCCAAAAACGGCTGTTATGCCAGAGAACATTGATGCCGCACGAGAACTCATAATGCAAGATCGACATGCGACATACCGAGAGATAGAGACATCCTTGGACATTTCTTCAACCATCATAGATTCGATAATGCATGAACACCTGGCCGTAAAAAAGGTTTGTTCTCGTTGGATCCCGCACAACTTGAAAGTCGCTCAAAAAAAGGCTCGTGTCGATTGGTGCAAAGAGATGTTGCAAAAATACGATTGCGGTGCTTCAAAAGACGCTTATAAGATCGTCACAGGTGACGAATCATGGATCTATGCGTATGAGCCCGAAACGAAAAAACAATCGACCGTGTGGGTCTTCAAAGACGAGCAAAATCCAACGAAAGTTGTTCGTGGAAGAAGCACTTCAAAGCAAATGGTCGCCTGCTTCTTTGGCAAAACTGGTCATGTGGCGACTGTTCCGCTTGAGCAACGTAGGACGGTCACTTCTGAGTGGTACACTACAATTTGTTTGCCTGAAGTCATCGGAGAAATTTGAAAAAATAACCAGAGCGTTTTTGACCGGTAAAAACGTCGAATTAATGGGTCATCCACCGTAAAGCCCTTACTTGGCACCTAATGAGTTTTTCTTGTTTCCGCACATCAAGAAAAAAATGCGTGATCAACGATTTTCTTCGCCAGAAGAAGCTGTTGAAGTGTTCAAAAACCATGTTTTAGAGGTGTCTCAATCGGAGTGGAAAAAGTGTTTCGACAACTGGTTTGAGCGCATGCAAAAGTGTATAAATCATGCTGGAGAATACTTTGAAAAACAATAAAATCATTTTTGATTATAAATATTCGCATTTTCACTTTTAGGCCAGAAATATATAGAGCAGCACTCGTATTCTTGAAAGTCTTTTGCTGCTTCGGATTTTGTTATTTAATTTGTAAACTTTAAAAAATATTTTAGCACCGTTTGGATATACATTTTTTTTTGCTTCAAGTGCATGTCTACTAAGTGATGGTCGAGTTCAAGTGATTAAAGCCTAATAAATCTATCAGTATATAATTTTTTTCTTGAAGAACACACAATCATTAATTCAGACTGAAAGTCTTATAGATCTCAGCAATGTTCAGGGTTTGCCATCAACAGACGCTTCACTAAAAAAGCTGAAATTCTTCTCTTGTAATTTTTGACCTTCTTGATAGTCTTAAAAAGGTAAACGATCAGCAGCACTATTTAAAATTATTACAACAAGTATATGCATATATTATTTGAATTAATATTCACTTTCATTCGAATAACTACAAAAATTGCATTTCATGAAGCAAAACTCATGAAGAGTTACATCATTCACGCCATTTCGTATAAAAATGGGGAAATAGAGAATTAATGAATAAAATTTCTTCTAAGCTATTTCATCGATTATTAATTTAAATTAGCTGGACTAACTAATCCTACAGCTCAAGAAATGGTAGTGATGTCTCTTCAAACTTCCTTCATTAAAGTTTTCTAAAGTTTGCATTAACTAAAGCAAACTATTTTTCTGGAAGACCAGCCTTGTAAATGCAATTTACATTTTATAATTTATCATTAGTTATGTTTTTTATTATGAGAGATAAAGTTTTATTAATATAATTGTGTAAGGAAGTAATAAAAATAATTTTATTTTTAAGAATTATAACTAAAATCAGATATTTTGCAAGTAAAAATTTCAAGGGCATAAACTTCATTTGTAACCAAATCGTAGCATTCTAATAAGAGAATTCTATTAGTAACAATCTTAGATTTGCTAGATCAATGGCAGCAATGTAATCTAGATATAAAACCAATATGATGTAAGTAGTTTGATATGCCACAGTTCCAGGCAAGTGTTTTAGCCTGCTTTAACTTTATAATTTAAAAGTAAAAAATGTTTCCTTCTTAACACGGAGAAAAGTTGTTGCACCTGTTAAATTTTTATTTCTTTTCAGAGTATAATTTAATTAAATTATTAGTTGACTGTGTTGCATATTTGTATGAAAAAAAAAAAAAAATAAATAAATAATTCTAATTAAATAATTAATTGCCTTGATTATATATTTAATTGAAAAATAAAGACAAACATTTTAATTAAAATTTTTTTAATTAATTATATATCTGAAAAAAAAAAATTATTTCATTAATTAATTTAATTAATTAAAGCTGTAATAAAGTATCAATCTTAAAACAAATAAAATCCCTAAATCTTTAATCTTTAATTCCAATTTTTTTTATGCCTTAATGCAAACTTTTTTGCATGTGTTGAATAAATTATCAAATTTCACCATTGCAAATTCCATTAATTATTTTTATATATAAAACGATTTTAAATAATTTATAATCAAATCGATCTAAGCAGATTTTCTGCTTAATAAACCCCAACACCCTGTTTACTTTCCTCCTTGTCACCACAAAATACACAAATAATTTGCAAATTGCTGCTAATATTGGCACTACCCCAAACCAACCAACCACCATTGATTTTCTCAAGAAAAACAATGACATGACATGACACATATCGATTCCAAACATACCATTAAACACTTGAATTGTCAATAGGAAAACGCCTGTAAAAAGGAAAAGTATTGTATTGTTTGATATATACCAGGCATGCAGACAGCTACATAAATATCGACTGTCAAAATTATTTTTTTTTGAAATATGCAATTTTTAAATTTTATTTAAAACACGCAATTGAATAAACGCACAAATACAAGCACACTTACGCACACCAACCCACCCATAAGCAGATTTTCAAAATAAAAAATTCAAAACATCCGTCATTTGATTTTACAAAAGAGAACAAATGTAAACCAAATTCATACGATGTAATTACCGCAAAAACACGCAAACACACACGCACATACACGCACATACACACGCATACACTAACTTTAACACTTGACAATTTTCTTTATATTCGAAGCAAATGTTTTCCAAATAAAGAATTTTTTATTTAAATTTAAGAATTTTGCAAAACATACAAAATACAAGCGAGACAGTAACCGTATAAAGTAATGAAATGAAATGGAATAAAATGAAATATAACCTAATAACCCAAAATACTACTTGTAAACGTTAAATTTAAAAGTAATGTAAAATAATCTAGATCCATCGCTCACACCAAATTTTTGATTTATACACTTTGCCTTCTCTCACAACCAGATGCTGAGACACACGTAATTTTCGTAATTTTTGTGTTTTCCCTTGAATGATGACATGCAAATGCGAATTTGTGTCTTACGCACATTTGCCCAAAAAAACAAAAAAAAAAAAAAAAAAAAAAAAAACAGAGGGAGGAAATGAAAAGTTAAAATAAAGAATTACAATTTTGCACAATAAGCACGCATTTTTTTTCGAAATTTCCTTCCTTTGCGGTAATTAAGTAAATAAAATGAGTCATTACCAAAAAAAAAAAAATATTTGGAATGTTGGAAATCTAGGATCTAATTTTCGGGCGGATGGAATTAAACTCTGCAGACTAGCAATAAAAAATATAAAAGGATATTATCAAAGCGCTTATGCAACTCTACTTATCCCTTTGGCGTCAATGGCGTGATTTGCTTTCAATCAAAATCTTTAACTGATTAAATGCAGAAAAGTAAGGAAGCGATTACTTTAAGAATACCAAATCTGACTTAAGTTCTTTAATTAATTTATTTTTAAGACAAGAAATTTTCCCAATCGAAGCTTTCAAGCTCTATAATTTTTAAAGCAATCGATGGCTGCTGAAATTTGCAGCAAACAACTGAAGAACTGTATGATACCATCAGAACACAACTCAAAACTACCCAAAACTTAGCTGACTGCACATGGCAGATGATCGCTTAAAAACGAAAAACCCGTTAGGAGAATACAACTGGAGAGCTTAAAATATTTAATAAATTAAACAAAGTTCATTGAAGCCAGGAAAAAAGTTGAAAAACATTAGCGACGATGGCTCATATGACGTTAAGAAGGGACGAATTATAAGGAAATAAAGAACGCTGACGAATAAGGAATCAATAGAGAAAGTGTTACCAAACAGCATTTTTTCACAGCTGAAGTCTTAGCGGCCTTTTAACTGTTGGAAAATATTACAGAAAAATTAGAAATTTGAAGATGTCAACTAAATCAGGAATAGATGACTTATTCCAAAAATTTATTGATAATATCATCAAAGTTCGCACCTTAATAAGCTCATAAATACAATATTTGTAAATTTTGGGCTTAAGGCTTTATTTCAATATTTCCGTTACCTTAATTCGTATGACAACCAAGTGGTTTTAATACAAATGTTTTCATAGCAAGGCTGAAATAACAAACTATGACATATTTTTCTGATCCTGAATCAACAGGATATAACTTCTGGTCATGTATTATCCTCTTTCGGCGCTTAAAATCTTATCGCTGTACAATAAAAGTTTTTGCATCTATTAAAAGATTAAAATTTAATAAAATTCTTAATTCTCTCAATTATATATTTAATTGAAATAAAAATAGCAAACTTTTTTAACTAATTAATATTGGGTGTCCCAACTAGAACGCAATTTTTAAATTTTAAATAAAACAAAGATATTAAAAAAAAAATCGTGAAACTTTATTATATCGTAAATTAGACAGAATGAGGTTATGTATGAAACAAGATATCGTGTAGATGGCCGCCGCAGCTTTGCTGGCATACATGCAATCTGTTAATGAAATTTTCAATGACCTTTTTGCATAAATGCTGCAGGATGTCATTAATGCAGCGTCCAATTTCCCCTTTTAAGGCTTGAGTCGTCGTCGGCTTATTCGCGTAAACCATCGACTTCAAAAAACCCCAAAGAAAAAAATCTAAAGCTGTTAAATCGCACGATCTAGGTGGCCAATTCTGGTCTCCAAAACGCAAAATAACACGACCGGGAAATGACTAATGCAGCAATTAAATTGTTTCTCTGGCTGTATAACATGTGGAGCCGTCTTGTTGAAACCACATGCCCTCCACATTCATTTCTTCAATTCTAGGTAAGAAAAAACTGGTTATCATCGCACGATACCGAACACCATTGACTGTTTGCGCTTGACCTGCCTCATTTTCATAAAAACAAGGTTAAATGATTCCTCTAGCCCAAAAACCACACCACACAGTGACACTTTGAGGATGAGTTTGCTTCTTGTGAATCATTCGAGGATTTTCCTCACCCAAATGCGAGAATTCTGCCTATTGACGAAGCCATCAAGATGGAAATGGGCCTCGTCACTGAAGATGATTTTATCGGCAAAATCAGCATTTTCATGTTGTCTCTCCAGTACCCAAATAACGAACTCTCTTCGCTGTCCATTGTCAGCTGCCTTCAGTTTCTGAGTCAATTGAACTTTGTATGCATGAAGAGACAAATCTTTCGTCAAAATTCGCTGCATAGTAGATGCTGAGCTTTGAGCGACATCATCACGTACAGCTGCGACATTTTCGCTTGATCGACCTGGTCGAAGGCGCGTTGTTATCTTTACATCACTAACAGACCCAGTTTAGGCAAATTTATTCATCAATCTCTTTACAGTTGACTCTTTTGGAGCATTATTGTGACCCCAAAGTGATCTGCAGCCGCAAAACTTTCACCATTTTGGTAAAACAATTTCACAATGAGATTGCGTTGTTCATCCGTGTAGCGCTCTATTTTTACTAACCTCGTACCTTCTCTAACAAACAATAGCAAATGTTCAAATGTCAAACAATGACACTTTGAATCGCGCCAAATTTAAAAATTGCGTTCTAGTTGGGACACCCGGTATATGGGTGCTCGCATTACGTAAAAACTACTAAATGGATTAGAACAAAATTGTGTGAGGAGGTTCCTTAAAATCTTTTCGTAAAAATATTGCAATTGGTAGAAAACCTAAAGAACTTTACCGTGTTTTTGATATTAAAACAATTAACAGCACATTTTATTTTTTTTTTTTATTGGAATATTTTTGAGAGTGTTTACAGAATTCTAGAATAAATATTTAAAAGTACATTTTTCTAAATTTGAATTTTATTAAAATTAGAAATGACAGGCAGCCGAAGTCGTGGACACTGCTATCTTAAATCGAAAGGAAGAAAACATTTTTATAATTAGAAGATTAATTAAATAAATTAAAAATTTATTTAAATTTTTGAAAAAAAAACGTTTAAAGGAAAAAAAAAACTTTTTTCGATACAAGTCTCATCATTAAACCAAAAACTTTTTTGTGGATCCTAGTTTAATCTAGAACAGCATTTTAAAGAACAAGCAGATTGTATACAAAATACTTTAATACAAAGGGATATTTTATCAAAACTAGTGAGACGGGTTAAGGCACAATACGATGACTTCAAGTGCATAGTTCTGGTTGATTATCATCAGAATTCAACACCATTTCCACCGTTTTGTATTATCAACATCGGTGCAACAAAAAATATAAAAAAAAAAAAAAATTACGATTTTATTGCAGAATCTCACAGTGTTGGCTTGAAGATTACCTCCGTAATGGGTTAAAAGTAAATGCGATCAACCCTGATGTAAACTTTAAGACTCCGCAGCCTTCGTAGCGTCAGTTCCTTAACCTACCTTGGGAGTGTTATTTCATCAGATGGCGAAGGTGCAAATGGTATCCTCGATGTGCTATCTTGAAGCTTTGGAAAATCTGGTGGTCATCATCAAACAACACTCGCGCCAAAATACAAATCTTTGGTTCAAACATAAAAACGTTGGGAAGTGAGTTTGGTTTAAAGAGGAAAGCAATTGAGAAGAAGCTTCAAAATTTTCTTTAACAAGTGCTTAAAAAAGATTTTGAAAATTTGGCGGCCAAACAGTGTATCCACCAAAATCCTGCTTGAGAGATTTAACCAAGCAATATGTAAATATATGTTTAAAAGCCGCACGGTAGCAGAAGACGTGGAAAGCCAAAGGACACGATTATTTTGAAGTGGTATGACATAAGTGAGATACAATTTTAACGGGGCAAAATTCACTGCTTGAGATAGAGGAAAATTGTAAGTTACGTTGAGGCCTTATGCTCAACTAAGAGGTAAAGAAACTAACAATTTGTTCCCCACAAAATTGTGATACAAAAAAACAAAAATCAGCCAAATATTAGAATAGAAACCATGCGATTTTTAAATTGAAATTTGTAAAACTGCCACAGATCTCTTTATATGTTTGACTAAACAAGTACCATCTAAAGAAAAATTTTTAATGACTCTATGCCTTTATTCACTCTTTAGAAACGTTCCATTATAAAATTAAGTGCTGTGATAAATCTTTTATTTAACCTTTTCGGCTTTATTTTACAAGTTCTGGAAACAATAACAAAAAATTTATATAATTATTTTAGTAATCCCTCCACCTCAAATTTAATTATTTTTTTTTTAAATTAACCAAATACCAATCGCTGGTATTTCACCAATACTTTCTTGATACGGTTTTACCATCTACTTGTTCTTGCTAAGAAATCTTATTGAATTGATTAGACACTTTCTACACAAAGTTACCATATTTTTGTTTTCTTTACAAACATTCCAAGATTTCTAGAGAATAATATCAGTATCATTAAATTGTATATTTTCTTCAATTAACTGGACTCTAACCCACTGTAATATAATTTTGCTTGCAATGTTGTAGAATCCAAGTATCATTTATTATATGTTTTGTTTCCCAATTCTTTCTTTGCTTTTATGTCATAATCACAATCATAAAATCAAATACAAGCGGAAGTTTCAAAGTCAAATTCAAAGGTGTTCTTTTGCATCTTTTCAATTTTATTTGTGCGTTGAGACACCCAAAAGTGAATAAATGCAGCTTAAATAGCGATCATCAGACTCAAGATTTGATGTAGATGATGATCACACATGTTATTTATACTTCATTGCGGCTCATACTCTCACACAAAAAGAATTTAAAATTTGATACCTTTTTTTATGAGTGGCCTTTTATCTTGAACTTAGGCTCCCTACTTCTGAATGTTGTGTTGTTATTTCGGATAAAAAAATTTTAAAAAAAGAATGAATGAACGAGTGCGTGTTTATGCTGTGTCTTCTTCAAAAGAAGTTGCAAGATAAGAAATCTTAAAGCACGATTGCCATAGACAATACAAAGATACACACACACACTTACTTTCTAAGTGGAAAGGGAGAGGAAATAGGTAAAATGGTAAAATCCTAAAGGATGTGTTTTTGGCAACCACAAGTGATGATGGATTTTAGAAACGTGTTGTTTAAAAGATATTTAGTGTTAAAGAAGAAACATACATGAGTAAATTCTGTTTAATACGAATATAACAAATGATGTTTATTTTGCCTAGATAGTTGTCGTTGTTATTGTTATTCTTGTTGTTGCTTTTGTTTGTAGAGTATTTAACAACCGAAAAAAGGTTCATACAATATATGATGTTAATTCTTTGTGTGTTTCTTGGGATACAGAAGCAGCCATCAGCAACAACAGCTTGAATTCATTCAAATAAAACACACGAAACTCATTAATCCTTGTTGGCAGAGAGCAACACAACAGACAGGACTTTTTTGTTTTTCGGGTAACTAAAGCATAAACTGCACTCATCGAAAAAGTTTTTTATATTGCACGCCTCCTGCCTGCCTTCCTAAAGCTTTTTAAACTTTTCTTACTTTTCGTAAAAAAATCAGTTTCAGTTTACGTTTTTATTTTATGGTATTGTTGTTATTGTTTTATTAACCACAGTGCTTCGATGATAAATTACAGTTGGATTCGAAAATTTGCATACTGTTCATATATTTAAGTACAACATTCATTTGTTGTTTTGCTTTGTGTGAGTGTCTGCCTGCCTGTTTGTGTGTTTGCTGGTTGCTCTTAAACTTTCAGCTTGAACTTTTTTTCTGATGGTTTTGTTTAAATCTTTTAAATAACAATAAAAATTCATTCTGTTTTATGTTTGCAAAGGTATTTATTATTTGTCTGTAGTTTACGTTTATTAAGGCTACAAACAGCAAGAACAACAAAATAAAATACTAGAAATATAAAAGTAAAACATACTACTGTTTTGTTTTCTATTTAAACAAAAATTTTTTAACACGTTTCTATTTTTTTGTACCTTTTACAATTGCCACAATATAAAAACATATTCTCACTGTGAAAAATTTCAATCAAATGTTTTACAGTGTGTGGTTGAAAGTGATGGAACTCAAGTTTATAAAAATAAATAAAATATTGAAGTAAAACCTGAAGACTTGGGATTTGAAAGTGTCTTTTGTGACTTATTGATTTCAGCCAAAACAACCTAAATTAGAGCCTCATGCCAAACGTTATCTATAGGCTAACTTAACGAGGTAGAGTTAGATTGGAGCATCTACGTTGTGTTTCTTGACAAACTCCCATAACTAATCATCTTTAATCGAATTTACGAACTGAGGCAACGTCATTTTAATTCGTTTTATCTCTCATGTACGTTTTGCACGCAGGTTGAGGTTTGATTGTAGAAGACCTGAAATCCAATATCTAAATTTATCCTTCTAATTTATTAATTTTCTTTTTTCTTTTAGTACCAGGACTGCCAAGGAAGTAATAGTGGTCACAGCGTTAGACAGAGTCAAGTAAGATTCTATCTGATGTTTAACATTCCCTCAATAATTTCCCGTAATTATTATTTATGTAGGAGGAATATCGAAGCAGATTGCTTTTTCAGTTGGTCTCTTTTCTTACCCCTTCCATTCACAATGATTATAGACAACCGATTAGCAATTTACGGAAACCTTACCCTCGTTAAGACATGTGCTACAATCAGCCTTTAAGTTTGTCTTTAGTGATTCCCGACTGTCGACTGGTAACTCTCAGCCTTTTTTTTCATCACGGATTCCGTAGTAATTTACATTTGTAAAAGACTTAGATCCCCGATGGCATCCTTAATTTATTAACAGCTTCTGCTTATAATCGTAGTTCTTCGCGTTATCGTCTTAGTCCCTACTACAAGTATCATCTTCTTTGATCCTCACTATGGCAGATGATACATAAAATTGTCATGACTTTTATTTATTTAGAGATTAAGACACCATCCGCGCGGTAAGGAAACCATGTGGTTATCTAAAGGCAAATTTTATAATCCATTGTTAAGAAAATTGTTTATCATAATTAGGATATCGTTAAAAACAACTTAAATACCTCTACCGTATCCATTTTATATTACAGAGAACATTATATGAATATTGTCAATATTTCACAACGCAGAGAAAAAAATACGGCTGTTGTATAATCACAAAAATCTGTTTATTATTTCCGTATAAAAAATGACTGCCGTAAACAAATTATAGTAGCTTTTTACAAAACTTTAGTTGCGGTGAAGAAGTTCAGCTTCAAGAATATTTTAGTTCGGTTGATTTTTTTTTCGCAATAATACTGCGTAAAAAACCTCGAGTGGTACAAGGCGTACAAGAGTGATTACCGAGCTTGGTTGCGCATTTGCTGGGATACGATAAGGTTGCAATAAGTAATCTGACAATTAGAAATGACTAATGTCGGGAACAGATCCGCCTGATTTCGTTAGACTCAGTAAAAAAAAAAAAAAAACAAACGGAAAACATAGTAATCCGCTTTAAAATGTTTTCGAAAAAGTCAAGAGCTAAGACGAGAAGCGAGAACAATTTGTATGTTGTAGGAAAATAAAAATAATCTTAAAGATATCGAAGGGTTTATGGGAAATTTTAGGTGTTTTGATCAAGTAGAACTTATGGTAATATTTTTCATAATGTCCATTAGATTTATCGTAACCAAGGATGCCTGTTGCCATAAAGCTGAAATATGAAATTATTACTAAAATAAAATAACTTGGCGCAGGGTTCAAATTACTTAAAAGTTTTTTTTTTCTTCCAGTGTGTATTAACTTTTATCTCCCACTGTTACTGTAAGAAATGGTGAAATATTAACGCACGATTTTCTTATATTTGTTGTGTCGTCGTCAATCAATTTTATGATTTGTTAAATTTATTATTTTTTTTACGAACTATTAAGACGCTTACAACTGAAAGAGAGTTGGTGGGAGTTGGGTTAATTTTTATTAATAAATGTAAATATTAAAAATAAAACTCTAATAATCGTAAGTTGCCAGTGTACAAATCTATTCATTCATTCATTCATTATATCTGTCTGTTTATTTTGTATTTATACAAAATATGATTTTAGTTAAATGTCACGTATTTTCTTTAAAAAAAAATAATCTTATTAAGGCGAAAATCAGATTTAGAAGAAAGAAATTTCTTATTAAATAATTACTGCAAGTTATAAAAAACTTACAGACTAGAATACTGAACCTCCTGAAGCAATTTAGCGAAATCAATTAATTTCTATTTTGATTAGTTTAAGACTAATTAAAAAAAATAAATAAATTAAAAGGTGAGAAAGAAGGAGCTTTTCTTCACCATCAGTAATAAAAATAATTTGTTTGAGTCTCCCGAAGAGTTAAAAAAAACTCATATGAGAACCGTAAGTTTTTTATATTTAGTACGGTTTTTATTTGCCTTGATTTTCCGTTGTGGCCTAATAGCGACTTTCGGCAGAAATCAAATAGTTACTATCATGCGTAAGTGTTTTAATATGTCCTCTCAGTTAAGATGCCTCACAATATTATTCAATAGATCTTTCGACGATTTCTTGCTTAGCGACATTTACTTGTTCCGTATTGAGCGTACATAAATTCTTCAAAACACTTTTCTGATTACTGAAAGTGAGTTCGATATAATTCAATAACTAAGTGACGCAAATAGCTTAACATTTTAAAGAGAAGGTAACCCGCTGGAAAAGTCTTGTGTTTTCGCATCGAACTGCAAAAAGTCAGCGAATGTTAAAGCTGTCTTTTTACGATTACATAAACTGGAGAAAGGCTTTAAGCATAAGAAAGTTACTATGCAGCAACAAAAGCGATTGGAACAAAAAGAATCGAAGAAAAGAAAAAAAAAATGCCCGGGGTAAAAAAATTAGTTATGTAGGATGAGCCTTAAACACAGTTGGTTGCAACTTAATTTGAGAAATGATTCGAAATGTAAAAATAAACGTTGAAAATGGAAATTTTACTTATGCCCTCTTTCAGTCTTGGATAGCATACCTGGTGACTGGTAAGTCCCAATTTGCACGATGCAAGTATTTAAGCTGAGCTGATTAGGTTGTAGGCAACGGGGTGAGGTTAAATTAAATAAGTACAGACTTGCTTGTACTTGCAATTCGGTTTGCTTCCATATTCGTAATGTCAAAAAACACATATGTGTGTGTGTACATTCGTGCAAAAATCTGAACAATTTAAGCAATAAGACTTGTACTGTGCGAACGTCAATGAAAGTTCAAAGAAGAAAATGAAAATAAGCAGTCTTATTTTCTTGCATCGTGCGAATTGGGACTAAGTTTCTATACAAAAGAAGAAAGGCATGAAAGAAAAAGTGGATATAGACATTATTAGGAATATACAATCTGGCAACCCCTGCTGTTGTTGTCCGTAAAAAAAAGGTGAATAAGTTTTTTCCACCACCATTGGTTGTGTGCATAGATTTATAAGACAATTAGTTAACACAAGTTGAGCAACCTCAATGGCTGCATTAGTAGAAGTCCGTACTATAAAACAGAAGATCATAAGTTCGAGCCTATCTTTGGATATAAGTAAAAAGAAAGAAAGGCAATTAAAAATTAATAAACAGCAGCACAAAACTGCCGGGAAAGAAGAAGACAATTATTGTGTTAAGCCATGGCCAGATAAACAAATGAAGACGTCTATTAAACAAAAGTAGCAGATAATTGTCAAGGCACCATTAATAAGAATAAGAAAGAGCTCGACGCTGTTAGCAGAAGGAAGTAGCAGAAGTGGCAGATTAATGTTGTGGTTATTGGTTTTAAACGGAAATGATGGAGGTGAAGAGGTCTGTAGATATTTATGGCTACTAAACAAGGTATCGAGTAGTTCATGTCCCGCCGGAGTAACACAGTAGTGTAGCATGAATGGTTGCGTTTGTAATAAAGCATGTTTATTAAATACGAGACTATAGGATCCTAAAGACCTGTGGGTAGAAGTATATAGTCCCAGATAGAGCCATAAGGAGTAAAAATAGCGAATTTATAATGTGCCACATGGTATCTGTAATCAAAGAATCCTTACGCTTGCGAAAAATGAAATAACAACGTAACAATGTAAATAGAAATCTACAAGGCCTCAAGATAATTTTCGCCATAACATTTGCCCCTTTAAAATTGCTGATTAGAACCAATCTCTAATCCTAATAAATTAAAACAACATATTAAGAAACATTTACTAAGATAACCCGAAAAACAAAAAAAAAATTATTTTCGAAATAAAAATAGAAATAAGGTTATATAGTAAAAAATTTAATTTTAATACTTAAAAAAAAATTGGTCCGTCGCACCGATATTCTATCTTGAAAAATGAATGTAACCAAAAATGTCTCAATCTTATAATTTCAATTACAAAAAAAAAAATTTCGATTTGTTAAAATGAAAAATTTTGTCATGTTTATTGAATGATTTTAAGGACCTTCGAACCAATTTTTTTTAATTGACACTATTTTTGGAACTTTTTTTATTGTTAAAGTGATTTAATTATATGAACCTTTTTTAACATTTATCTACTTCCAATCGTTTTTGCGGTCTATCATGTTTATAAAAATACTCTTTTTACCCAGTTTGTCCCACGGTTTATTGAAAAGTTTTGTTGTTCTTAGTTGCTGGTTACTCATAAATGTTCATATATTATGTATTCATATTAAGTAACATTTATTAATGACCACACAGCAGCACACACTCTCTAGATTAACGCAATTTTCTCATCTCTATATCACACTATCCGATCCATACAATAACAATAACAATGGCAACAGCAACTTCAATAAAATAAATAAAAGGTGTTGTACGTGAATATAAAAATCATTTATCAGTTGCAAATTTGTTAAACTTGTTGCACAAAAGAAGTTTTTCATGTCACTTGCTTTTAAAGCTACTGTTACTCACTCCTAGTCCCACTGCTACTAACCGTCTTCGTCGTTGTCTTTGTTTACACAATGAATGATGATGATAATGTTGATATGATGGTTGGCCATACAAATATTTCTTTTTTTAAAGAGCAGTAGAACGTCACAAAAAAAAAAAAAAAATGAAAAAAATGTTTAGGGATAAAAGGAATATTCTAAGATTATCAGATACCTAAACCTTCTTTTCTTTATAAATTGATAGCTGACTTTGAAGAAAGGGGGTCAAGGGAAAACATGAATAGAGATTAGCAACAAGTAGCAGATAGAAAAATGTATGAAAAAAACAGGAAAAGTGTTAACATGAGATTAATGATGGTGGCAATCGTAAATATTGTAGCCATTAAGGGAAGTGTTTAGATGCCAAAAATTTCATTTGAATCTAAAACTATTTAAAGCAATTGGGAAAATTGAAAAAAGCATACACACACATTGAAGGGAAACAAAGTTTATAAAACACAGGACGGTTATAGATATTTACACAACGTCAAGAAAACTTGATCTTTATGGAACAAAGTGCAGGGCAAGTAGGAAGACGAACAGAAGGCGATTATAAAGTCAACATGGTCGATTTGACAGCTTGTAAAATCTAATGTATAAGACCGCAAAATCTGTAAACTGCAACCATTAGTGTATATTTGGTTCGCAAGTTTTCGAATCTTTCTCTTCCCTATTTCATATTTTCTTGACAACCTTCTACGTCAAACTTCTAACCCAGTATATTCTTTTGCAGATGACGAGCATGTGCCGTTTATATTTATTTCAAAATGGAAGAAGTATTTTGGAAACTGTGACTGTGATGCACTGGGATGATATCCTCAATCTTTTGTCAATCTCCGAATATGATCTTGCGAACAGGTTACAAATAAACGTTCAGAAAATACAGTGCAGTTTGATTTCGCAAAGCGTACGGAGGTAAATATGGATGATAAAAATATAAAGAAATGGGAAGCTTCCTTGCTTAAAAAGTATAGTGCGATCTTTGGTAGAACAAGGATATTTTTTAGGTTACAAGAGATGCATTCAAGTGACTTAGTTTTCTCACGCTTCAAGATATACGTACTCGCTCCATTTGATCTCCTGACATCTTTTCATATTTATCGGACCATAAATCGAATACAGCTCTCATCTTTTGGCAAGTGCTTCAAAGACTATATTGAACTAACTCGATCACGTACTGGAGAAAGCAGAGAAGCTCATCGGTCACTGTAAGGTTATTGAATCACTAGAGCATTAACGCAATGTGGAATGTTGTTGTTTTGTTTTTACTGCAACAGAATGTGTTCCGATGAACTCATGAAACATGTTGTTCATCAAGACCGAAAACATTTATGGTCGAATGGTCATTGAATCGCAATGGGAATTAAGAAAAAAATCTTTTTTTAGCCGAAGATTTCTTTACTTCCTCTATTCTTCTTCCAACAATCTAATTTCTTATTTATGGAACATTGCTTTGCAGGGATAGTGGTCTTTCCCTGAGTGCTGGTTCTTTTGAAAAAAAAATTGTATAGAGTTCGATAGTATAAAAAATACGTTATTGACTTTTTTAGCATGTATTTCACCAATTTCTGAACACTTGAGTATCGGTGAAACATGGGTTTTATTTCATTGTTCTAATGGGGAATCTGAAAAATTGTTTCCAATATCTGCTTGTTTTTATGTAGGACAAACCTTTCTATTTAAGAGACATATGTAGATATTGCAAATAACAGCAAACAGATGACATATTGGAAATCTATCGACAAAAGTTTAACACAAATTTGTCAATAAGACAACCATGCAAAAAAGAACTTGTGAATGAAAAGTGTTTAAAGATTATATAAAATCCATGATTTCCTTCTGGTCACTAATGCATAAAACGCACAAAAAACCAGAAGCAATATTGTGACTCTACAATTAGTGTTTTATATCCGCGTTAACCAGAATATTAACGGCTTTGAGAAAAATCTATTTCCTTAAGGAAGGCTCGTTAAAATAATTAGAAACATCAGTTCGAAAGAGGATCTTTTAGAATTGAGAATTTCAGAATAATCAGGAAATCAATTGAAGAAATTATTTCAATCTTAAGATCAGTAAACGACTTCAAATTTATGTATGCAAGATGGCATTTTTTACCAACAGAAGTCGAATCAGAATGTAGACAACTTGTGAAATGTATGCTCGACCTAATGTACAAACAGCTGCTTGCTCGGATAGTTATTACTTTCACTGTCAGAAACCGGAAAGTCTACATAGTCTTGCTTGAAGCAAGGGCTTGAAGCATGGGCGGCCATAAATTCTTTGCTTCCTTGGAGCCTCTATAAGAGTTATATTTTTTTCTTTTCAACCCTCTTAGACCATCGGATATGTCAGATGTAACTAGATATCTGACAGTAGCAAGCGAATATAGACCTCACGTAAACAGACCTAAAAAGATTTATTTAGGCAACGTGTAATTAAATAGAAATTTACATTTTATATGTTTTCAGTTAAACGTGTCTATTAGTTATTAAATCAGTCTTAATGTTAGCCTGTGCTAAGAAAAAAATTTAAAAACTTTATTCTCTGCTAAAAGCAGGGAACAAAGACGCCTTTCTCATTTCCAATATCTGACTTGGACTCGTTAGTAAAAATTAGAAATGAAAGAAACTACTGTATTAAAAATGTTATTGCAATTTTTAACTTTAACTTATTTATTTCACAAATAATAATACTATTTTGCATACAATAAACTATGAATACCCCTAATATTTTTTATTGAACAAGATAAAGGTCGTAAAACCAAAACTGCAACTTTGTTTTTTTTATTTTTTAATACGACAACAGATATTTGGCGTATAAATATTTTATTTTTAGTTTAAATCTTTTTTTTTTTTTTTTGTTACTTCACAAAAAGCAAAGACATGTTGCAGAATGTTGTCTATTGACATGAAAATAGTTTTTTTTCCCTATTACAACAAACATTGTTGTTTAATACGACAATGACAGTTTCACACTTTGATAAGGCAAAATCTAAGAACTCTACATGAAAAGGACATACAGCTAAAAATTTTGGTAGGAGTTTCAATAATATTTGTTTTGAACTAAAAGGAAAAAAAAAATAGAGAAAAAATATAAACTATCAAAGATATGCGGACACTTACAGGCAATATTGTATTAGAGTAAATTGTTTCCCTAGAGTTTGAGTAAAAAAACAAGGATTCACTTTAACTACAACTGAAGTCTATTTTATTGTTGCAAGTTTAGTGTGCTTGTGTGTGTGTGTGTAAATGCGTTCAAGTGCTAAATTTGTTTAAGTGTTTGTTAAATTGGCAGCAAAATGGCTTTTTCAATTTTCAAGCTCAACTAAAATAAAAAGATTAAAATATAAAAAATAAAGAAAAGGAACAAAGTGTTTATTTAAGGGCTAATAATGGCTTGGGCATTAAATTGGGAGTTTTTGTAGATAAAAATATTTAAATTTTTCCCACAATAAGATGTGATATTTTCACTCATGTGAGTTAGTTTTCTTGTCTTGTTGCACAGTTTTATTTGCATTTATTCCTATTCACATTTGATTATCTACATTTAATAAACGCTTTTTCCGTAAGCTTATGTCTAAATAAAATTTTTAATGGCTTTGAATATCCCTGACCTAGAGCTGATATGTTTCTTTAAAGAAATTCCCCCTCTTGTTGATTATATAAATCATGTATGCAGTAACTTCAAGGACTTAGATTTTCCTAGTTCAGTCTGTTTAGTTTTAATAGATGACGCGAACAAGCAGCACAAACACACATGTTCTCTTCAGGATGACATGCCATGTATGCAAGACATAAGTAAATCTTGCCTTTAAATAAAAAATATCAGAATGGTTAAGACGGTCTATGTGGTTCTGTTTCATTCAATACGTTTTAAATGTTAGAGGAAAAAGCACAATGGTACCAATCGCCATTAAAATACTTAAAAAAGTTAAAGCTTCCTATAAGTAGATAATATAATTTTAGTATTGGTAATTCAAAAAGATCAGAAGGATTTCTGATAACTGTTTAACGATTAATGTCTGAAATATTTAGTTTCTTCAAAGGACTCATTTAACTATTTTGATTATTTTTTATTTTAATAAAAAGACAAAAAAGGAAAGTAGATTGGGAGTACCATTTTGAAGCACCATTAACGAAACTAGTTAAAAGATTATAAGATGTAGACTGACTAATATTAATTTACTTTAACTGTGCTTGATTCCTTTAAATATAAATATTTCATGATATTCTCATAAAATATTAATTATTTATATTTCATAAAAATATCATGAAATATTTATTTTTGAAGGAATCAAGCACAATTAAAGTAAATTAATATAATAAAGATTCCAAATGATAAATTTTCTGACTAATATTATTTTTATTTAACTCAATTTTATTAAAATGAAATTAAACTTCTATGTTATTTTTTAAATCGTAGTTTTCATTAGACTCCTTGTCCTTCTTTTAGTCTTCTATTAAGTTTCCACCGGCTGATTATTTTTTGAAATAACGTTTTCTAGGCAACCACCTTCTTAGAAAGAGTTTCTTTATCAATTACTGGAGATAAGCCTCACCGAACCGTATACAGAATCTAAAAAAAACAAGTAAGATTGCTATATTCGGCTACGACAAATTTTATATACCTTTCACCATTTATCTACATACAGTTTAATGAAGTAACTTCAATAAAAAAAACAAAAACAAAGGTGACAGATAATAAAAAATTAAAAAAAAAAACATTTACATAAAAATGCCATTAGCTCCTAATGGGTGAAGTTTTAAAAAAATAGTATTCCTTAAATATATCTTAAACAGCTTCAAAATGATACCCGTATTGATATTTTAAAAATTTTGAAAATTTCATAAGCCGTAACTCGAAAAATATGGGCGAACGCCAATCTTTTCACTTAATGTTTTTTTTTCTTATTTTTTAATTCTAAATATATTTGTTTTTGTGATTGGAGTTACTTCATTGTTCCTAATGATATAGAAAATTAAAGGTAGACGTGGTGTTTTGCCAGCTGCGTCGAAGGACATGGACTGATCTTGCTGATTTCCTTTAGTGTTTCCTTTGACACTATGTCTGATTGACTGGCGTATTTAAATTTTTTTTAGCTGATCCAGTGCCTCGGCAAACTTGATTTCAACACTAACACAGACGGACAGAGGGACAACGCTCAATTGATTTCGCTATGCATAATGATTCGGAATATATTGACTTCATGGGGTCGGAAATGGATGCTGTAGAAATCACAAATGGAATGACAAAATTAGTTCCACTTTTTATGGTGAAGGGTATAATACCACAGAAGTAAACCTTCAGAGGTTGCATTTGTTGATTCATGCAAGTAGAGCAGGTTCTATATGCATTTCAGTGGTTGCTTTCGAAGTTCTGCGTTCATAACTACGTGACATTTAATACTAAATTAAAATTTTTAAAGCTTTAAAACTAGATCATTTCATTAGGAATTTTACTACAAATTAAACTTTAGTATGATTTCAATTTTTTATTTTTATGTTTTTGACCGTCATTACCACTGTACGATATTAGATTTAATGCATGTCTGTCCTTCCATCTGTCTGTGTAATAAAATTGATTTTATAAGCAGTGATTACATGAAACCCAAGTAATGGAAGGGGAGTCTTGACGGGTAAAACAGACAAATTATCGAATTATAATCAAATACAGGGTGAAACGAAAAAATGTTTCAACAGATTTGGCTTGTAAGGTATTTCGGTTGTTCCAGTCAAAAATAATCAACTTCGATATCTTATTTGGTATTCTTTTAATTGAGGTTGCAGTATATGCACGTTAAACTATAGTGCATGCTTTTTTCGAAAATGACACGTTTGTGTGGCCATCACCTTCGAAAGCAAATGCTACAGAATAAATGAAATAGTCATAGAGGAGAGGTCCTTCGATGTATTGTATTCACTACCATCCTCCCGCACATTTTATGTTTATAAATTGAAGTTATGTGTTTTTGTTGTTCAGCAGACGTAAATAGTTCTCCGATTCTGACTGAGACCTTGAAAGTCAGCATGGCTTAGTTTGCATCGCTAAAAAAGAGCAATTGAAAATATTCGTACCATAAAACAAATTTACGCCGGATGTATTGGAGATATTATCAGGCATTTCGCACATTTCAATCAGAATGGTTTTAATTCTGTATTATATGCAAAAGATAAGGGAGGTGTTTTTGTTGGGCCACAAATTCTTGTAAAGAATTCTTCGTTTAACAGAGTTTTGGAGGGGAAAGAAAATGAAGCTTGAAATGCGTTTGACTCATTTTGTTAACGTTATACGTTTTGAAACTAGAGCCAATAAAATTTTTTCATTGACATTTCTTTTTTTTTTTAATCCAAAATTAGTAAGAGCTGAGTCATGAAGTGACGGAAACATTACAATAATATTATTTTGTTGGTCAGTGTTATTAAGGCGCCTACATTATTAAAACAACAGATGAAACTGTTAAGGTATTAACCTCGATAGAGCTTTAATTATAAAGAAGAGAGTATGTGTCGCCGGTTACTGAGTTGGTTAATTGAAAAGCCTCGTTCATAAGCAGATGAGATCATGAGCTTATGTATAAACACTGGATAACTGTGCTGGCAATGGCACCTACTTGCTATGCAAGACATTAATTCGATTCTCATCAGAGTCTCAAAGTGTTTTAGAGTTGGTAAATGCAAGAATTTTGATTAAACGTATTTCTAGTAAGCAATAGATCGTGAGTTTAAATCCAGTTATGGTCACAAAGAAATACTCAAAATACCAGAATTGTGTTTGTTAAGAATCCATGGGAGCGAATAGCAAGCTGGTGTATGTCTATGGAAGAGGTGGAGAAAGACGAAACTGCCCCTTTCTTCCTTTCAATATTAACCCAGTCAAACCGTGTTCGTGGCCAGCGCCAGTATGGTTTTCATAAAAATATATCTATGGAAAATGACAGAAAAACGGGATATTTGCAAGTCGCTTAAATAGTTTTTTGATTGAGATAAGACTTCCTTAGATAAAGCACTATATTCTTATAAACAGATTAGACTGTATCTCTAGTCATTTTTAATTTATGTAGCAATCTTGTGTTTTAATTTTCAACATCTAATTGGGAATTTGTGTAATGTGACCCTAAACCTACATCAGGGTTTTGTAACAATAGGAATTATAACGCAACAGCCCTGTCACTTATGTCAAAAAAAAATAAGTTTTTTTTATTGATTAGCTGTATATTTTTTTGACGTTAAGCTGTTGATGTTTACTATTACAGGTGTAAGATGAAGTATTAAGCCTTTGTTGTCTTTTGAAAATATTTAATCGAGAACAGGACGAACGTGTAAGCACAGTTTAGTTAAGTGACTGTGATCAAACAATGGTAAAAAAGGACAAACAATGGTAAAGAACACATACTAGATGATCAGAGGTTCAACACCAGTATTTATAAGAACCAAATTGATTTCATGAAAAACATTTCATATGGCTTTTTAATATAAAAAGGGTTTAATAAACACCAATTCAGCCGAAGTAGCTTCTCAAGATAAAAAATAGGTTTTCGTTTATCCAGCGCTGTTAAACCTATCAGGCACATTGCACGATGGAGGGTCCAGTAAGCTAATATATATGCCTTAACAGCCAAAGTAACCGAATAGTGAGCTACTGGGAACTTGATTAACGATTATTTCTTATCAAGTTAAATATCAGGTCAAGGATAAAGCCTCCTGCTCAATTACTTGATTTTGTGGACCTTTTATACCCTTCACCACAAAAAGTGGAAGAAGGGTATATCTAAGTTTATCATTATGTCTGTAATTTTTACAATATCCATATTCGATTCCACAAAGTGTATATATTCTGAGTCCTTATGCAAAGCGAGGACGATTGAGCGATGTCCTTCTATCCATCCGTGTAAGTGTTAAAATCAAATTTTCTTAGGCACTAGATCAGCTAGAGATAATTAAAATACGCCAATCGATCAGACATAGTGTCGAAAGTGTTGCTATTGCAAATTAGCAAGATTTGTCCATGTCCTTTGTAGAAGAGGGAAAAACACCAAGCCTATCTCTAATTTTTCCATATCATTTGAAACAATAAAGTAACTCCAATCGAAAAACTTAATGGGGCGATAGAGAATTAAAAAATAAAAAAAATATTAAGTGATAAAATTGGCGCTCGCCCATGTTTTCCGAGTTACGGGCCTCTGAAGTTGCCAAAATTTGTAAAATATCAATGTGGTTATCATTATAAAGCTTTTGAAGAAAATACTATAAATAAATAAAATGCTTAAGCCATTAAGAGCCGATGGCATTTTTATGTACATTTTTTTAAATTTTTTTATTCTGTCACCTCAATATTTGTTTCTTTAGAGTTGCTTCACCAAAGTAGATTTAGATAAATATTGAAGGGTATATAAGATTTGGCATATCCGAATATAGCACTCTTACTTATTTAAGTTTAGAGTTTCGCGATATAACTATGTATCAATGGATTAAGACGCTATTTATAATTTCTGACGCCAAATTGAATTCCCTCCCATGTTTGCCTATACACCCTGTATTTTATAAGATTACATTAAATCGTTTACATACATGCTTGTACTGAAAAAAATAAAATTGGAACCCATAATTTTTGCAACTAGTGAAATAAGTAAAAATCACATCAAATAGGAGAAAGAAAAAAACAAAACAAAAATAAAAATGCCAGTATTTAAAGAGTGTTTTATTTGTTGGACACGAGTTAAACACAAAAAACAAATGATTGCATCTAAAACAATTGTAAAACGAATGAAAACCAGGCTGCAAAATCAAATAAAAAAAGAAGAACAACAATAATATTTAAAATGAGAAAAAGAAAAAAGATTTAAGACAAATATGAACAAAACAATTTTGCTTGTATAAGGAAACTTGAGTGGCCAACATACTGTAGATTAAGTCACATAACCAGTCAGTCAGTCAGTCAGCCAGCCAGTTAGTCAGTCAGTTAGTTAGTTTACACAAGAAACCCAAATTTATAGGCATTTTTTGTATTGTCTTGTATATTGGTAAGCAGTTTTATAAGAGGCTGCATGAGACTGAATATGTTGCCACAGCACTATTACGGTTGTTAACTACTCATGAAGAAGGCAATGTGGTATTTAGTGTCTAGATTGGTTTATCAACGATTAATTAGAGTTTGATAAATATGAGCACGACGTAAGTAAATAAATCAGTTTTGAAGTTTATAATACGTAAAAAAAATATAAAGAAATATTAAAAATATTCTTTCAAAAACTAATACTTATTGGTGATTTGATGAAATTGTAATAATAATTTAATAGGAAAAGGTTATTTAAAGTTTAAGTTTATCATGAAGAAAATGACACAATTGCGTTACTCATGCTAAAATTAAGTTAAATATAAATTTTTATTTCCGGGAAGTTCACAGTAAAGTAAAGATTTTGATGAGTCTTTTAAGTTAAAGCCTAAACTTCAGTGATAGTTTGTTATGGCACTGTTTTAGCTAGAAAAAATCTAGTCTTTTTTAAAAGGTTTTTGCTCGTTTCGGTTTCCACTAATTTATATTATAATGAAATATATTTCTGGAGTCTAATCAATGTATGTAAGTATTTACTAATCTTTTTACTAAAAGCCAAAAAATTCATTTAAATAAATATTTAACCGCTTGTTTTCCCTGTGGGGTCATAGAGTGGGGCAGATAGCGTAGGGAAATGAAATTCGTCATGAAGGTTTTTCTTATGAAAAGAAATATTACTGCGAAATTTGAATCAAACCTAACAAGTGCAACGCCCACCTCCTACACAACCCAATTTTAAAATTTTCATAGCTTAAAAACTTGCGAGCCGATAAGATTGAAATTTTGCCTGTGAATATATTTAGTAATATTGACAAGCAAAAAAAAAAAAAATCGGACAAGCACCACGCCTACTTCCCATATAACCTTAATTAAAAAATTATAATTTAATTTGTAACTTTTTTTTTTCATTAGGACCAGCACTCAGAGGATGACCCCTACTTATGCAATGCATTGTGCCAAAACTAGGAAATTAGGTTGTGGGAAGGGGGATAGAGGGTGTAGTACTTGTGGATATTTGACTTGAATCTTTGCATATTGAAAGAGGCAGTAAAGACCTCTGCAGGAAGTTTATTCCACATACGAACTGTTCGGCTTAAAATAGAATTTTCTCTGTAATGCGTAGTGCGATTTACTGGCCAATAGACCAAAAAGGAATGCGCTCTTGATGCAGAGCGCGTTGCGCGTATGTAAATACGGTTTTCAGGAACAAGTTCCCTGATTTCATAAGAGCACAATCCGTTGTAGTAACGATAAAACAGTAAAACACACCCCACATTGTGTCGATGCTCCAGTGAGTCAACAGAGCTGGATACCCTACTGTGACCGATGAGCTTCTTCGCTCTCTCCTGCACGCGGTCGAGCAACTCCAAAATAGACTTTGAAGCACCGGCCCATACATGAGAGTTGTATTTCATTTTCGGTCTGTTAAAGGTATGATATAGATAGTAAGAAGATCAGATGGAGTGAAGTATTTCTTACACCGTTTCAGAAAACCTAGGCACTTGTTTGCTCGTTTTGCGACATGAAAATATGCCTGTTCCAACGAACATCGCGCTGAAGTTTTATACCAAGAACATCGAGAGCTTCTGATTCATTAATATATATCACCCATAATTACAAATGTTTAGCAGTACACCTGTGCGAAAGCACACAGCACTGGATTTTATGAGCGTTAAACTAAACTCTGTTCGCCAGGACCCATTCGGAAATTACCAAAAGTCCCCGATTAAGGGTATCGTCCATGTTCTTTCTCATAGCCCCAATTTTCCGAGGGCTTGGTCTACTGTGAAACAAAAGTGAATGGCATATGCTACTGTCATCTTCAGAAAAATAGATAGGGTTGGAATTCTGACGTAGAAGGTCATTAAAAAAAAGTAAGAAGTAGAGTAGGGGAATGGACCGAACCTTGATGTACCCCTAAATTTACTTTGAACTCGTTTGAGGAGATCCCATCTATAACAACTTGTATAGTGCGATCCCTGAGAAAGTTTGATTTAAGTCGTGTGAAGCTATTACCGACACCAAAAGCAATAAGTTTTGGTATGAGTGCAACATGACGCACTTTAGCTAACGCCTTGGAAATATCTTAAGCCACCACCTTACTTTAACCGAAATGGTGAATTGATTAATAACATTTTTCCGAAAGAAAGGCCAATAACACTTGTAGAGTGTGCCCTACGGAAGCCGTACTGCTGGTCACTAAGTAAGCTATTGGACTCCACAAGATTTCATCTTTCATAAGATGAAAATTAAGTATACTTTCCATTACTTTGGAAAGTGCAGAGCAAATTGCGATTGGGCAGTAATTTTCAGGGTTGCTAGCCTCTCCCTTTTTGGGGATTGGTGTTACATTAGCATGATGGGAACTCACCAACATGGTAGAAAATGTTGAGAAGTTTTGCTAATAGACACGCTATTGTCGAAGAGCATTGCTTCAAGACCAGCGCTGGAATTCCATCCGAACCAGGGGACTTGTATATGTTGAGATCTGCTAAAGCCTTTTTAACTGATCAGAGAAGAGCAAAATTTTACAAAAATTGATTAAATACGTACGTCCCTGCCGCTTAGTAAAAAAGAAATTTAGAAACATAAATTTAATTTATTGTTTTATTTATTAGTATATTAACAGTTGTCATTGTAAGCACTTTCAGATTCTACCAATGATTCATGCACTGTTTTCTGCCGTTAAATCACTTTTTAAACTAAAAACCCTTTCAGATCATTTAATTCACTTCTTTTTTTCTGACTATCTATCGAAATTGATGGCTCTGACTGCAGAATAAGATGATTTGTGAGGTCTTTAATGGAGGAAATCCTACTTATTTTTTTCATGTGTGTTAATCTTACCCTTTTTATAATTTTATGGCTTGGTTCTATTGCTTCTTCTGATAAGATTTTTATAGGAGTGTTAGAAGTTTTAATACTATCTAAAGCATTAACCAAAATGTTGTGCACGGTCGAAATGCACCGAATAATTCGCTATCTAGCCAGTCAATCAACTTAGCTTCAAATCTATCTTTCATGCGATGATAATTTTCTCTTTTTTCCCTTATAATAATAATCTTTAACATGACGCATACCATCGCAGGGTCTGCTTTGCTTTATCTCCAGCCACAGTTGAAAAACAAAACGAATCCGCAACGAGGTTGACACTAAAACACAGGAAAAATGTTATTTCTACTTTCTTTTAAATTCTCTACGAAAGTTCACGGCTGCTGAAAAATCTGGACAATGCCCCAATAGTATCTTCTTTCTAATGGTTTCTGACATATGATCAATATTTGTTAACAAAAAAATATCACTTACAACCCTGTTACAACTTTTTGTAGCCGTTATATTCAAATACTTAGATTCTTAGTATTTTAAATGAACATAAAGTTTGGGATTTTCATATAAGTTTTGTATGCTGTACACAAATCTTAACTTTAAACCACTATAACTTTAAAATTTTTCAACATTTTAAGAAGATATTTTAGATATCATCCAACCAGAGTGCTTAAAATAGAAAATAAAAAAGTCATTAAAATTTTAACGTTGACTTGACTAGAGATCTTGATGTATTCTCCTGGGCTTGTAGCATCTTAAACTTTCCTAGTCTGACCAGTAAACAACTATTTATTCGTCGGGATCTTGTGCCAATTATTTATGTTGCCTTTCAGACATTATTATAGTTGCTGTGAGGGGAGTACGTTTGCGTTCTATTTGCATATGCATTGAAAGTCTCAAGCTGTTAGTAACTAGAAAGGGCATGTTCCTAACAGTCATGATGCTAAGTGTTGGTATTCGAGGTGTCCCTATACCCCTCGATAACGTTGTTGGTCGTGTTCTTTCAGTTAGTGGTAAGGCCATCGTCAGAGTAGAGCCAAAATGGGTGGATACTGATGTTAAGTTTATACAACAGAATGCTCTGTTACAATGAGCCATACTCTTCAGCCTGCCAGCTATAGGGTTGACTAAATTAAATCGAGCTTTAGGTTAATATTAATTCTTTAAGTCGTAAATTTTAGCTTTGTATAAAAAAACCAATCTGTGAGAGTCCAATAGGGCTGATGTAGAAAAACATGCGGATAGAAATACTTTGCAAGAGATGCACAGATTAATCTCTTAAGGGAGTAGTTACTTTGAAGGCAACGCAGTGAGTTTCTTGGGCGTAATCGAGATACCTTAAGCTAGAAAACTGCATTGATGGCAGATGATGAAAACTTTAATCATCATCTGTCAACGGTGAAAACCAGAAAAGATAATAGTTTTATTTTGTGTGTGAAATGAGCTCAGATAGGGGGGAAATGTAAAGTATTCAAAAAATACCAATCATGCAACAACATTTATTAAAAGCACGTAGGGATCAAAAAGTGCATTTAAAATGAGCGTTCTCTTGAATGAGTATAAATATTACGCTCAATCAGGATCTTATGACAATATCTATTTGGGGCCAGGCGAATAGAGGTGCTTTTAATGATCGTAAGTCCCAGTGTTGCTTGCTTATCCACAGAATTTTGACCGAAAATTTTGCTTTTTTTGTAAGTATGTTTAGTATATATATTAAGGAGTCAGAAGCTCTTGATGTTTTTTGCCTGAAAATTCTGCTGAGGTCTTTTCTATCACTTTGAAGGTAGGAAAATGCAAATCGAATATCCATAAACGCTACTCCCTTTGTTTTCCTTCCCTTAACTGAATTACCTAGTTATGGCTGAAGTATTGCAGGGGTCATCTACTAAGTTCTGTTCCGAGGAGAACCAAAAATGTATATGTACACTTCATGGCTTCTGCTCTAACTGTGGGTCTAGGGCTATGATAAACAAAATTTTTTGCCTTGGATTTTTTTAGTTCAAATTATAAATCGATGAAAATTTTATAAAATCTCGGTGATAAATTTTGGGTATAAAATTAACTGTTTTTTGTGGATATTAAAAGGTAATAAATTTTAGTTCGACTAGAAAATAATTTGAAAAACCTGATGCTGATTGCCATGGGTAAGATCTAACAGACAAAGAGAGAGAATATAAATTCTACAATTAATCCGTTGAAACTCTTTAAAAAGGGTGTTAAAGAATTGCGCCTTAAAAATGAATACAACCGTTATATGGGAAAGTCTCTCCGTTCTAAATATTGTATAGCAATTGTAATAAGAATGACCAATTTTGTTGATATCGGTTATGAATTCGTATGAGTCAGTGTCTACTAACCAACCAAGTAAAATTGTCTCTGTGGGTAAGCACGTGGAATCGTAGACTCACTGAGAAATCTAATCGATTAACTTTTCTTCTACTACCATTAAATTAAATATGCTTTAAGAAGGCTTTGCTGACTCAGATAAGAACTTCTTTCTTTCTGAGTATTTTTTGCATGACCTACCAATTTACATTGTTAAGTTACTAAAGGTCTTGGTGTGTCATCCGTAGTCATGCTGCTATTCCAGTTAGTAAGCCCCCATCTTGAGTCATATATGAGGGTTACTGTTATAGTGTTTTTCGTTATCTCCTGCTCTGCAAATGGTAAAATTGATTTATATGCCATTAAATAATTCTTGTGGTAAAATATAGGTTTTCTTAAAAAATGCTGTAGTATTCTGAATATTTTGAATTCCTATTTGTAAATAAAAAAGCATTGAAAGGTATGAAGTTTTCTACTCGATTGTGACCTAGACAAGAGAATGATTTGAAGAATTAATTCCATTTTTTGTTATTCAATTCCTTACTGTTCTGATCAGTTACTTATAACTGATCAGTGGTCACCGATCATTATTTCCTTTCGAAAAAAATGTTAAACTCACAGGAACAGACCTTTTTTTTTTTTATTTTTTTTAAACTTATTTTCTTTGAAGCTTTCACATATTTAGAAACCGTTCTCCGATTAAGATTTTGATCTTAACAATTGAATTTGCAACTACTCTTTCCTGCTCATTAAAATGTTTTTTTTTTATTTTGTTTGCAACTACAAATTCCATTTATCTCTTGCAACATGTTGCTATTGTAAAGATATACATTTCACAGTTTGAGTAAAAACTTTTTAAACAAATTACTATATTTAACTATTTAACTATTAAAGTAATTTGCAATGAAACAAAAATATGTTACAAAGCCAACTCACTCCTTAAAAACAGTAAACATTTGAGAGAAGAAAGAAAAAATCTAAAGAAAGTTATATTACATGGCTTAGGAGGCTGCAGGTGAAATGGGCGATCAAAAAACTCCGTAAAGATCACAGCTATAAACTGTCTATTAAGGAGTTTTGGAAAGAATAAATGATGGATTTCATTTTGTTGAATTCAAGTAACAAGTGTGTTGTAGTTAACGAGTTCGCTAGAAGATTCCATTTTTTGCTGACATCGATTTTCGTAAAGAGAAGGTGTTCGAAGGTGATGGTGTTGATCATGATTTTGATTATGATCAGTTTGTTGTTATTGGCATTTATATAAAAACAAGCCAATATTGTACGTGAACAATGATTTTTTTGTTTTGTTTTTGCGTTCTCTAGTTAGTGGCTAAATTTAAATTAAAATGTATATATTTTGTTACACCTTCAAGGGTTATAGGAGAAGGCCTTCAAATGATGTTCTAAAGCTGCCAGTTTTATAGTTTAAACTAAATGAATGGCCAACTGAGTGGTTGGTTTTTTCTTTTTCTTTTTTTTTCTTGTGTAACAAAATTGATGGTCTGGTGGTATTAATGTTAAGCTCTATTAACCTCTGATTTAGTGATAACGATCAAACGTTACATTTAATCTAGCTACTTGCTATATTTTAACGAATCTAACATATACGAGGGTCATTGTGCATAATAGCAATTTTTACTTAATGATTTATTTATTTCTGTAAATAAAATCTCGTTCCTATATGTTTTGAAGCTGTCGACCTCAGTCCTAAGACTTGCAATATATCGAACCCTGTAAAGAGAGTTAGGATTAAGAGCCAAAAATCGCTAAATCCTGTCTTTGATTCCATGATTTCAATAAGGTTCAAAAATTGCTATTTCCTTAAATAAACGGTGCACAAGAGAGATATGAAAAAGAATCTGAAAATCTCTTTTTGTTCTGCTGTAGATCAGTAATTCTCAATGCCTTTTAACTAACAGTTCTAGTTCTTTCTTTTCTAATTCAATACTAATTTCATTTTATTTCATTTGTAGCTTATTACACGTTAGTTTTTGGCCTCATCTTAGTGCATTTCTAATTCGTTACTCATACAGTTTTATGGCGCGTTTCTTAAGTCTAATAGAAGCTTTTAAAAATACAGAAAAATAAAATAATTTTTTTTAAAGTTATTTAAAGGATTGATACTCAACTTTTGTATTTGACAATGAGTTCAGGAATTAGCCAGCACAGTTGTTTTTGACGAAGCATATCCTAGACGTGAAATTTTAACTTTTTCCAGTATTCCCGGTCAGACGTCATGAATAACAAAAAACTGTTGGCCTCCAAGGCGTCAAATGTTGCTGGTTTATTAGCATAAGCCAGTGACTTCACGTGGCCTGACGAAAAATAATCGAGATGTGTCAAGTCACACGCTTTTGGAGACGTAGTAAATTTGACAAAATCTAATTTACGCCAGATTTTCGTCTTAATAATTCAACCAACCAACGATGCCGCTAGCATGTAAACCGCACCAAACGTTGCTCTGCGTGTAACTTCGTTAGTTAGTTAGGAGTGCCAGCCTCTCACGACGAAGCTCACTAGAGCACAATCGAATGGCCCGTTGTGATACCACAAGGAAGACGGCGCGACTCCCCTTACCCAGCCGAGAACCATGAAGATTCCCGGATGAACTTCGCTATGTCCCCTATACATAGCTTAGGCTGTTGGGGAAATTTGGTAGGAAATATTTGATGCAGGTCTGGTGTTTTGCAAGCTTCCTTGTATGATTTTCGAAATAATGTCTGATCGATTGAAAATGATCACTGAACACAATCTTCGTCTGAAAGTTGCTTGAATTGATAGTTGACTTTTAAGGAAACCTTAGACAATTTGTTAGCGTTGTTTAATCATTAGTCTCTTCCTAATGGGTACATCTTGTCTTGTGTTTCTTCCCTTTTTAGGTTCAACAGCTTTTTTGCAAATTAACGCAGCCATCCGCATTACAATATTCTTTGATTTTCACAATTCTTGAAATTCATGGTGTCTGATGTTTGACTTACCCCTTTAACTAGCGCTGCTATCAGAAATTTTGTTTATATCCTCTTAACCTAACGCTCCGTCAAGTATGACGATTTTATCTGCTGTTCTAATATACAAACGTCTTCATTTACCACAGCAAGATTTTAATTTAGACTCTGGAATATTTAACTGCTGTTTTACATTTACTCGACCTTTAACAATTGATTCACCGTCTACTTAAAAAATGTTTGTTCTCTGTACTTAACGCTTTGTTGTGATTTGAACTCATGATCATCTATTTTATTAGAAAAAAACGAGACGTGCTGTCTAACTTATTTTTTAGTGTTGAAAGTAAAAATTTATTCATCTTCGACAATAACAAAGATAAAAAAAACTTCATATAAAGGATTGTAAAATTTTATTTTCGTTAAATTATCAAAGGCAAGCAAATTTGCAAACCAGCTTTAAGACACCCTCGTTTAACATTTATTATAGCGGTTTATTTAAAATTTAACATTTCTCTTTACACTGTGATTTTGCTGCAAAAGTTCAAGTATATTATTTTGTTAAAATTAATATGTTCTTTCGTGTATGTGAAATATCTGATTTTCTTTTATTCTTGTTAAAGTATTGTAAGACCTAATGATGGGTTACGAGACACATAAGATATAAAATAACACATGTTTAAACAAAAAAACAAAAAAAAATAAAAAACACAAGAAACTATTGCAATTGAAAAATTTTTTAAGCGATTTTCTTGGTTTAACGAATTTCCTTATAAAACCTCATAAATTTTATAAAGTTTAAACAATACACGTCGTACATAAAAGATTCATAAACATAAATATTAACTAGAGAAAAGTTCCTGTTTTTTTTAAGGCGTCTTAATTTATAAAATTTCGCGTGCTTTTGGCAATTCTAGTTAACAATGTGGGGTGTTTTTAAAAATACGAGGTGCAGACTGAATGAAATAATAAATTTGTTTGTGGAATTTAATATTGAAAGGGTTGGTAGTTGATGTGAATTTAAGTCGCCTTAGGTCGATACTTTATAAAAAATAATTTTAATAAGGAAAAAGCTTACATTTTTTTAAACCACACAATTGAACTGAAATATTTCATCTTAGCAAATTAGATTGCTTTCAAGTTTTTATTCGCAGCCTTGATTTTTATATAATTTTTTTTATTTTTAATTTTCCAGTCACTTTCTTGTTCCCTAATTCTCGGCTGTCACCATCTTTTCGTCTAGTTCCATATTCATTAACTACCTTTACTACTTGACAACTTTAGAATGACTTAACAAATGACACATAAAAACCACAACAATTTGAATTGTTTAACTTTGTTGCTTATTTATTAAAAAGTTACTTATGATTTAAATGTTTGGCAATATGTTATGTGAACTTTTAGGCCATAAACCAGAAGTTTAATTTTTCGGCTGAAAAGAAACTCACACACGATAAATGCAAACACTCGAAGATAAATGTGAGTTAAAGGAATAAACTCAAATTATATAAATTAGAAATTAATTTATTGCAATCAAGAAACTAAATGTCTCTCGAAGTAACATTAAGGATCCCAACGATGAATATAAATATAATAAAAAATACAAAAGTTATAAAAAATTTGATTTTGAGCCCAAAAAAATTAAGTTTTTTTTGTTAAAAAAAACCTTAAAACTTGATTTTCTCGTAAACTATTGGTTCTAGAGTTTAACAAAGACAAACTGCGATCACCTGTAAGATGTATAAAAGTCAATTTTTGTAAAAAAAAAAATGCAAGATTTATAAAAATTACATCAATATTTAACTTAAACTGAGGTTTTACACTATTTCGTGTATTTATTCCTCCGCTTGTTTCAAGCAAATGATTCAAATATCTTGTAGGAATAGCTACGATAGCCAAAAGACTTGTTTTGTTTGTTTGTCATCTACATGTCCAAATTATTACGATTCGGAAATAATATGCCATAGATTTGATTAAAAGTAATTTCGTGTATTTACGGCCGGTGTGGATCTGCTGTTCTCTTTCGATCTGGTTAAATACGGTTTTTTTATGATTTCAAATAAGAAGAGATACTAAAATACACCTTTTTTATTATGGAAATAGACTCGTGCTTTTAATTCTTTTTTCATTACTGAGTTCGACGAGTTGCTGCTAAGTTTCGCTATAGCATCTTTATGCAATGTATTTTACGCTCGACAGTCTACAGTCACATCCTTGGTCTGCAAAGAATTTTTTTCGAAACTAAGACATTTTGAAAAATCATTTATAAACTAAATGAGAATTTTAATTATTACTTTAAAAATAGGATCTTTTTTGTAGCAATATATGGCTGGTAGAAATAATATCAGAACACATTATTTTTGTAAAGCTCAGTTTAATTTTAATACACTAGAGACGGTGTGGATTATGGATCAAACTTTTGTTCTGTTAGCGGCGGGAAGTTTCAAGTTAAGCAGATTACAGCAAAAAAACACGTTCGAAGGCCATAGTGCAATATTACAGAAAAAGCTCTGAAAGGAAAACTCGCATAAAAGAGTCATGTTTATCTTTCGATAGACGGATATATTCCAAATAATTGTAAATCAGTGTTAAATTTCTGGCTTAGTAATTCATATTTAGTGATTGATAAGATGTGCATGCATTTTATTTTACGTCTAAGCACTGAGGAATGATATTGTGCGACCTGAGGTCTACTTCTGCATTATCTGTTGTAACAAAATGTAGGCAGCCAAAATGTTACTCAAAGTAAAATAAGCATATTTAGACTGCGTGGCAGACTGCAAAACAATGAAGCGAAGTTGCACCGTCAGTGCTCAATGCTTTCAATGAAGGCAATAGCAAACTTTATTGGAATTTATTAAAATAATGTTTATAAAAAAATCTTCTACATTTAATGCTTATCATTTTAAATTTTTAATGAAATGTAAAAAAAATAATTTTTTTTATGATAAATTAATTTATGATAGTATATTATTTTTTCTGAGAATGTTTAAACACACAAACTTTACCAAATTTTTTTGACAAAAATACCATTTTAAAATAATTCTTTACTATACTTTACGGTGTTTATTTAATGTACAAAGACAAGGATTCACGTTTAATATTGGTTATGCTATGAAACCATTCATTAATAATGATGTTGTTTCAATTATTAATTATCAATGAAACCTATTTGTTAACAAGTAAGAGAGATAAATTCGGCTATGCCGCCTCTTATACACCCTTTTCCAGTGTGTAAATCTTGTTCAGTGTTTAGCAGCTCCAATACAAAAAAAAAAAAAAAAAAACAAATATAGAGGTGACAGAAAATTTAATATATGAAAAAAGAATTAAGTGCGATATATAATTTTACATAAACATGTCATCAGCTCTTAATGCCCAGCAAAAAAATAGACATTACCTTTAAAAGTACTTGCCAAATAATGACTTACTTTTGTGATTGCCATATTTTGCTACTCGCTTCTAAAACACATTACATTAGTTCGCAAGTAAATGAAGTAGTAATGGAACTAGTTCTTTAAATATAAATAGAGTACTTTAAAATATGTTCTAATAGTTTTTATAATTTCCTGCAATAATCAATATAATCAATTCTCAGTAATTTATTATAAAAGTCTCATGCCTTGTTAAAATCATTAGGTTGGTAATCCAGTTGGGAAGTCCTTCCACCAAAAATGCTTAATTCCAAACTCGATTACCTTTTTTAAAATTTTTTGCTGGGTGGGTGATCATTAAAAAAATAAGTATTTGCTTAAAGATCTCTTCAAAAGCTTTAAAATGATACCCATATTGATATTTTAAAAATTTAAATAAATTTCATAGTCCCTTAACTCGGTAAATTTAGGCGAGCGCCAATTTATTCACTAGATGTTTTTTTTCTTATTTATTAATTCTCTATCGCCCCATATTTTTATTCTGTTAATTGGAGTTACTTCATTTCAAATTTTTTTCAAATTATATGGATAAATTAGAGACAGGCGTGTTAAGCCCACTGCCTCGAGGGACATAGACCGATCTTGCTGATTTTTAATAGCATCTCTTTTCACATTAAATCTGATCGATTGGCGTAAATAAATTTTTAGCTCTTCTAGTGCCTTAGCAAAATTTATTTTAACACCAACACAGACTACAGACAGATATTGCTCAATCGTCTTTGCTATTCATAAGTTCTCAGAATATATACTTTATGGGGTAGGAAATGGATATTGTAGAAATTACAATTGGAATGCCAAACTAATAGGTATCCTTATTTACTTTTTGTGGTGAAGAATACAAAAAGCATTACCATTATTTTCAGTAACCATTAAAAATAATAAGGATTATTTATCATTTAATGCTAATGAAAAACCAATTAGTAAGTCCATCTAATAAAGTACTCTTCTGCATTGTAGGGAGTGGGAAGCTACTAGAGTTATTTTTTCCTTATCGAACCAAGAAAGAAAGCCGGGGTAGATATTGTCTGTATCAGTTTATTCTCTAGCTGCACTTTGGTGTCTCCAGCCTCTATTTCTGGTTAATATATTTTAATAACTGTAGAATTAAATCTTTTACATCCCACTATTTTTGTAGGCAAGGTTTAGGCAACTTTTTTTGTTGAGGTTATCTGTTACGTCATTAAAGCTCCTGCTGGCAAATCTATATGAAAATTATTGTTACCCAGTCAAAATCTTACAATTGATATCTAAGCAATATTGCTTAAAATTTTTTTAACTGAAAAATTTTGTTGAGTGTAAAAAATTTAATTCAAATGTTAAATGTCTTTGGTAAAATGTCTTCTTTTATATTTTACTCACATTTTATACCATAATCTAAAATTAAAATCATATTATTATTTGCAATGATACATGATAAACGGCAAGTGCCAACACATACGTTTAGTCGTATAGGAAACGCGAATAAGGAAAAATAAAATCTAAATAACAAAACTTAACTGAAAACTTTATCAAATGAAATAAAATAAAATTACAAATAGGGCGATATCCTTATTATACACAAGTTGTTAGTAAATGTCATTATGAGGTTTTTAAATTTCTTTTTCCTTATTTTGTATAAAAATTTAACGGCTGTTAATAATAATTATAGAGAGTGTACGAAAATTCGCACAAGAATTAAATTAAATAGAGAGTATAGTTGCAGTCTTTTGTATCACACATGGTCTTACTTCATTATAATTTAATGACATTAAAAATTGCACTAACCAGTTAATAGTTAATGAGTTCTTTTGCATAACGAAGTCGTTTGAGCGATGTCTGCCTGTCCTTAGGTTTAAGTGTTGTAATCAACTGTGCCAAAGCAATAGATAAGTTAGAGAAAATTTAAAAACACCTACCAAGTCATAATTTCGAAAATTTTGCTATTAAAAATCAGCAAGATTACATTTGTCTCTAATTTTTCCATTTCATTTGAAACAAATCTAGTTTAGTGAATTAGCTTTAAACAAAAAAACAAATTTTGGGGTAACAGAGAATTAAAAATAAAATTAACATAAAAATACCATCGGCTTTGAATGGGTTAAGCAGTTTTAACCAATTTAGTATTTCCTTAAATATCTCTTAAAAGGCTTTAAAATGATACCCATATTGATATTTTAAAAATTTTGAAAATTTTAGAGGCCCGTAACTCGGAAAAAATGGGCGAGCGCAAATTTTTCACTTTTTTTTTTTATTTCTTATTTTTTTATCGTCTATATATTTGTTTTTTTTTTATTGAAGTTACTTTATATTCCAAATGATTTGAAAAAATTAGAGGTAGGCGTGGTGTTTTGCCCATTGCGTCGTAGAACGTGGACCGATCTTGCTGATTTCCAATAGCACCTTTTTCGACACCATATCTGATCGATTGGCGTATTTTTATTTTTTAAAAACTAACATGGACGGACAGACGGACATCAGTCAATAGACTTCGCTATGCATAAGAAGTCAGAATGTATACGCTTTATGGGGTTGGAAATGGATATTGTGGAAATTACAAACGGAATGACAAAATTAAATATACCCTTTTTTCACTTTTTGTTGTGGAGGGTATAAAAACTGAATTGAAATAAAGGGTCATCCAAATGTGATGCTTAGATGTCAGCACTATATAATTTTTACATGTGACATCTTTTCAAATGATATAAGCCATTTTGTTTTATTAGAAGGTAGTACAGTTTTAACCATGGACAGGTACACATTGCAACAACGCGTTTACATCATTCAAAGTTATTATGAAAATGGACGTTCTTTGAAAAATACCCATCACAAAATTTTGTTTAGCTCAGAATGGATAGATTCGTCAATAAGCAAAATTGTCGTATCTGGGGTGATGAAAATCCTCGTGTTATTCATCAAAAATCTCTACACCCACAAAAAGTGACTCTTTGGTGTGCATTTTGTGCAAATGGAATCATTGGGCCATTTTTCTTCGAAGATGATGCTGGAAATTCTGTTACTGTGAATGCTGAGCGATACCAATGAATGTTGAGAGACTTTTTACGGACACAGTTGAATCAAATTGATGTGTCTGACGTCTATTTTCAACAAGACGGTGCTACATGTCACACAACTCGAGAAAACATTACGCTTTTGTGATCAAAATTTCCTAAACGTGTAATTTCACGAAATGCAGATTTCAATTGGCCTCCAAGGTCATGTGATCTAACACTATTAGATTTTTTTTTGTGGGGTTTTTTGATAAGTCGAGTGTATGCTAACAAGCCACAAACAATTAATGATTTAAAGAAAAACATTAAAGTTGCAATTCGCGAAATAACACCAGCAACATGTCGGAAAGTCATTGAAAATTTCGATATTCGGATTGATGTCTGCAGACGCAGTCATGGTGGACATTTGAATGATATTCTATTCCACTTATAATTGTAATGGATCATACTTTTAATAAAAAAACAAACAGCTTTGAAAAATTGGAAATAGTTTGTGTTATATTTCAAAGAAACATGTAGGCGCGTTTTTGGATGACCCTTTATAAGAAAAAGATCAAGTGCAAAAGTTGGCGCTCGTAAAAATTTATATTTACTGCAATTTTCTTAGTTCTGCAAGGTGCCCGTCGATGTTTTGTTAACAGTTACTGCTAGATTAACATAATTTTAGCAAAAGCTGGTTCCAACAAAGCATCAAGGATACAACGTCCAGCAAAGTAATAACGTTCTACGTATAAATTTGTTTTTCGGCCATTACTTGTTAATTTTCTGAGTAATTGAACTGCAAATCTTGCCGACTACCAAAAGAATCAGGTTAAAATATTTCTTTATCGCTAAGATTGATTTGCTCGGAATTCCCTTCAATGTGTTAAAGTTGCCTGCTTTTTTGCACAATAATCCTTCAATGAACTCCAACAGACAACAGTAAAATAAAAGTTTTTAAAGTCACCAACACTTAACCTAAAATTTGCTGTAGGAAATTAAAATCTCGCTAGACTTTTGCCATACCCTTTAAAAGCAACCCCCGATTTGTGTATTCCAGTTAATGGTCTATTAGAAAAGACTTCGATTTTAATCAATGTTTTCTGTAAACAATTTTTTTTCTAAGAAAAGTTGCCTTGAAATATTTCTTTGTGAACTAAAAAAAAACTAAAATAGATTTTGTTATGTTTCTTTTTTATTAACAATTAATTAGAATTTTTTATTTTTTGTCTGTCTGCTTTTTTTATTTTGGGTTCTAATTGGTTTGGAGTTTATTTAGTTTTTTTTTTCTCTTTTGTTATATTTCATTATTTGTTTATTTAATTCATAAATATTTATGAGCTTAATGCTACAATTTTTTTGTGTTAATAAACATTTTTATTTTTATTTATGGAGGTACATATAATTAGAAAAATCATTTTGATTTTTTTTTGTTCGTTTTTTTTTGGCAGGAGGGGGGGGGGGGGTTGTTCCACCTACAGCTTTGTGTTTTGTTTCAGTTATTTTGACTTTATGCATATTTATGAGTATGGATTAAATAATTTTATAGAATATAACTAAATACATTTGATTTTTTTGTATTAAGGACTCTTCACCAAATGCTTGGTAACACCGGCGCCAAAATAAAACATCAAAGTTAAATGGGAACTTCCAAAAAGGGTAGTGAAAAAATAAAGACTGCATTAATGGTGATTTTTTTTATATAAAATGAAGATTTGTAAAATTTACAAATTTCATTTTGTATTCTTTTTTTGTATGAAATTTCAAATAATAAAGGAAACTTTTTACTTTATCGGTCTTATTTCTAAGCACGAGCTAAATCTTCTAAACCTTTTTCTAGTTTTGACGTTTGGCATGAATTTTTGTAAAATTTTGTTTTAATTTGTGTTACTGTGTAAGCAGAAATGGTGATAAAAGGGGGCATTAAAGTGACTACAAAAAACTAGGGCGCCTAATGGAAATTTTTCTCTTACCCTTAAGTTTTTCTGTTTAAGCTCGGTATTCCGTTTTCATCAGCTAAGCAGAAAATATTGAATTGCGATTCATGGGAAAGGTTAGTCTAATTTAAGGACTCTGCGTGTTTTAGAAACTAATTTTCTTCCAAATTTAATTTAACAAAAGGCAATCAAGAAGCTTCTCGAACGTCAGATTTTAATTGCAAAATTCGCTCGTCTTGTCTCGTGAACGAAGCATGCAATGATAATTTATATTTTAGTATATAAAAATATATGTATGTCTGGTGTTTATAATTTTAAGTAGAATAAAGCATTTAAAATTACCGAAAAATAAAATTTCAGAAATGAGTAAATATTCTAAAAAAACCTTAATTTCAGGGAAACGTCGAAATGTTGTAAAATCAACAAGTCTGTTCCAGTAGCATAACAAAACAGTCCGAACTGGTACAAATTGGTCCAAAAGCGTTCCAGATAACAATTTTTGTACAATTTTAAGAGAAAATAAGAGAGTAAAATTTTTCTTTTTCTGTAAAAAATTGTACAAACTTTTTCTTTGGGTATGTTCGGACTAGAATTAAATTATCAGCTGTTTTTTATTTATAATTAAAAACCAAATAATTTTTAAATAAGTACATAAAGTTATTACTTAAAAGTAAAATAGAAGATTTTCAAATAAACTTAAAGTTGTAGGTACTTGTACATATATTTTTGGATACTTATCACTTTGTTTAGTAAAATATGCTTTAATAGATCATTGAAGAAGTCATGGACATATCAAGTGAGTCGGATCAAGACGACATTTTGGACTTAATTGCTGAAGATTCTGATGGGGAAGAAATTTTTGTTGAATTAATAAATACTTAGAAGATGTGGTGTTCCAGAGAACATGCAATAGTTTTTTGGCTTTCCATTTTGCAAAAAATTATAAATGAATTTTTATATAATAACTGGCTTAAACCTTTTTCAATTTATATTCAATCACCTTTAACATTTGTTGGCAATGATGAGAATGCTTTGTTTTTAAGATATTTATCATTTTAGGCGTCTAAAATCACTAAAATAAAATTTATTTAGGTAAATCAGCACCATGAGTATTTCAAGATGTTTATATTGTGATTTTTTGCGTTCCAGCAATTTCGGACAACTTTGTCACATTCAGAGAGTAATTTTCTTTTTACAAACAAAAGTCCAGACTATTTTGTTATGCATCTGGAACAGACCTAATAAAATTTCTAAAAGAAAATTAGAAAAAAAATAATGAAAATCTGAATTCTAAATATAAAATTCAGAACTTTAAGAAAATTTGCAAGTCGTAAAAAGCTAAAAATCACCAATAAAAAATATCGAAAATTATTCAATAGTTTGAAATTATTTATAAGTCGAAGAGGCGGCTACTGTTTACAAAAAAAAAGAAAATGAAAACATTGAGACTGCTGTATGCTAGCGTTATGTACCAACTAAGGCTTATTTTGGAGTGGTTCTTGCCAACACATCCGGTTGTTTCAACAGCTACGAAAATATCATACAAAAAAAAAAAAAAATAATAAATAAATAAATAAAAAATAAATAAGTAATAAAGCCCGAATAAAGTGTGCCAGATTTCTACCCATACACATACCAAGAACTCCCCTCGCCAATGTTCTGCAAATATTATCTGTGCCGTTACAGACCGTGTAACCTGCTGCTGTATATAAAAAGTAAACAAATAAAAATATGAAGGGGTTTGCAGATTGCTAGCCGAACTAGTATGGTGACCTTGTGCACTAGCTAGAGCTCATCGGCTTGAATTGGTTCTTGCCAAAACGTCCGTTTATTTCAACAGCTACAAAAAATCAGACCATAAAAAATGCTATAAAATATAAATAAAAATTTAAATTAAAAAAAATAAAACTAAAAAACAATGAAATATGCAAATTACGCCCAAAGCAATTCAGCCAGTTTCCTACCTGCACATGAAACCTGGACGTGAAACCACATCTTTGCATTATATTTCAATTAATTTTTGGTTATAATACCTAAATATAGAATTTTTATCTGGCTTAAGTTCACGCACATATATTTTAGTTTTTGAATTTGTTAAAAATTAAAAACTATCATTACAGCGCAGCATTTTCTATCCTTTAGATTGTGCACGTTACGAATATTTAAGCAAACAATTTAAAGTATTAAAATAATGGAAAACAAGAACAAATTTGTCTGAGAAATTGTAAAGAGAACAACGAATGAAGATTTTGTCTCTGTTTAAAACTTTGTCATCAAATTTTAATTTCACCTGACTAAAATTAATTTTCTGGTCTGCTAAAACTTCGTCAGTATTCTTTGTATTCTAAAAACTAATGTTTTCTATTTATTTACCGAAATATGTCCAAAATTTTTTCTCATAATCAGCAAATAAACAAAATACGGCTAAAGATTACGTAATGGCATCGCAATGAATTAATTTTGCAAAAGAGAATTTGTGTAGTGATTAGTGGACTAAGAATTTATGGATCGACGAAAGCAAATTTAAGTATTTTGTACCTCGTTTTTGTTAGAAATGTGAAAACATTTTCGAACGAAAATATTGTACTCTTCTTGTAGTTTAGGGGAAACGGAATGGAATTTCCGGGAAAAGCTTTCCTGGTAAAATTTTGGCTAAGTTCCCTGGAAACGGTAATTTTAAAATCATTAGCACTTCAAAAAAATACACTGATTGTTTTTAAAATATTTTGATTGCGACATTAAAAAATTTTCAAATATCTAGATTCGTGTCAATTCTACTGGATCTATACATCTGTACATGAAATATTTTTTGAAAATTTTGATGTTGGTGTAGATATTAGTAGATATGGAATACAAGAAACCTATTTTTAGAATTTTTGTTTGTCTGACCGTCTGTCTGTGTTCCCATCACATAAAAACTGCTAGATGGATTTGAATAAAATTTTGTGTGGAGGTCCCTTAGAATCTTGGTTAAAATATAGAAATCTTTTTTTTTTATAAAAATATATCATTTTGTAGGAAAAGGCTGCTGTAGTCAAAGTGGTAAGCACGTTAACTACAAACCTGGCTGCCCAGGGTTAAACTCCCACGGAAATCAAAAAATAAAAAATGTTTTTTCTGTTTAATGGTATAAAAACATATTCAAAATTAACATGAAAACTTGCAGTCTCCTTCGTCGGTAATTCTTCATAGCATATTCGCCGGCGAAGTAAAATAATTAACTCTCTATCTCTGTCCTTTCACCACCTGTCTTATCACTCATCTATCCATTTTCTAAAGAATGTAGCACGGTTACCAAAATAACTAAATAGGTAATAATGCCTGAAATGTAAAAAAAAAAAAAAACTACCAACCAATGTGAAGTCACCCAATTTTATCGATATGGTGGCACAATTTATTTTTGTTGACGGAAAGTTTTAAAGACTGTTTACAGAACTTTACGAAAAGTATTTAAAAACACATTTTTCTTAGTTTTAATTTTAAAAAAACTAGATATAATACGCGGATAAAGTCGTGGGTACTGCTATATAAATATAACGCAGACCAAAATGTTACTTATTTGTTTAAATAGAATTTTGTGACATTCAAAGCCTCTAGCTAATGGGTAATCTTTGTAACACATTGTTGACAACAAAACCTACCTCAGTGGAAAGTGAAAGGGTTTTTTCTATTCTTGGAAATTTTGCAACGAAAACAAGCAAAAGTTTGTCTATTTCAGAAAATAATTAATAAAATACTTTTTCTGTATTTTTATCTTTATTATAACTTCTTATAAAGTACAATTTAGGTCTTGTTACCTGAATTGTTTTTAAGTTTTATAAACTGTTCAAACTAATATTTAACAATTATTTGTATTAAATAAACTTGTTTTCTTAAAGAGTGGCTTTTTTCCCGTTTCCCGGGAAATAAAAAATTCCAGGAAATCCCAAACTCTATGTATCATACAGGACAATACCCCAACAACTTCTCTTCCAGAATAGAATATTTCAACAATTTTAGGCCAGCATAAGGACTTTCCACTCAATATAGGCACGCACAGCAAAAAAGTATAAAAAATTGACAAATAATTATTGAATGATTTTTAACAAAATAAAATAACAACTGCATTAATATTCTTTTTAATTTCACACAAATGCAAATCTTAACAATTTAAAGCAAAAACAAAGGAATAAAGTTTTCTGTTTCTCAAAAATAACTGTTTTATTTTCAATAAACAATTTTTTTTCTAAAAAATATTTTTTAATTTCTTAATTTATCGACCTTGTCTCGTTAACGTTTCCTTTTCCACTTTGATATTCAATTGGCTTCAAAATATGTACAAGGAAGTTGTATTAATTTTGTATTGAGAAAAAAAAATTCAACAGCAGGATCAAAAGGTGAATGATCCCTTAATTCACAATCGCATACAAACATGACGTAACAGCTGTCGTGCTATTTAATTTCATCTACAATAATTAAAAGGCAAATAATAGAAACTAATTTGCATATCAGTGTACCTGGTAAGAAAATAATAACGATGATGATGATGAGAACGAGAATGAGAGTGATCATACAATACATCCGGGGAGAAATCGTTAAAAATATTTGAAAATAAAAAGGGTGAATAAGACCAAAAAAAAAAAAAAAAAACACACACACACAAAAAGGAGTAAAAGATGAATTGATTAAAAAACATATTGGTATGCTGAACTAATAAGATGTTAAAAAAATGATAATCTTGCTATTGAAAATTAATGTTTAGTTAGAATGAAAAAAGAAAGTTAATTTTAAAATTTTTAGAAAATCTAAACTTGGTGTAAAAGTTTAATAAAGAAAGATGCTGAACTTACAAAGATAAATTTATATTTCCTTTGATTGTCTGTAAAATACGAAAAAAGAAGGGTCGTTTAAAAAGACGCTGCAAGGATGCTTGCAGAATATCCAAATTATTTTAGCATGTTCGCATCTTAAACAACCCGCTCATACTTTAATTCGTATTTTTGCGGCGTTTGGCAGTCTGACCAGTTGCAGTTTGATGTCTGATCAATTTTAGACTATTGGTATCACGGAAACTTGTTGTTCACAGGGGCTACTTTTCTGTACCTGGTAGTGTGAGGTTCTGTGGCTGAGATAAGGGTTGTGGGGAGGATACAAATATTGCGGTGTGAGTTTCAAACTCTTCAGGAAGAAGTTAGATGTTAAAAGTTGCTGCTCTGGTTGTGCCTTCATAGTAGGTACATACATTAAGCACCGCATAATTAAACGTATGTCAAAGCGTAGAGAAATAACTGCTCCAGATGATGCCTTCATAAAAAAGAAAGATTACCAATACAACATCTTTTCTTTAAATTTTCAGTCTCAATAAAAATGTAACCTAAGAAGTCTAGACAGACTGTTATGTTGGTATCTGAACTGCTTCAGAGCTGCATTAATGCCTGCCTTCTTGAAAGTTGTAAAGACTTATGCACAGCAAACCTTAGGGTGTGATAAGGTCAAAGACGCCCCAGTTAAGTTAATGGTTTATAAATATCAACCATTTACTACGAACCAATTAAATTTCAAAATTTTTCGGACACAGTTAAATGTTTTACAGAGCGGATAAAATTTTTAGTTACGTCTTCTTCGCTTTCTTCACATGTTTTATAATGTGTGGAAATTTTTTTAAAACCCTACAAATATTATTCGCGAGAAACTTGACCTATTTGAGTGTTTGTTACTCAATCATGCCTGCAAGTCTCAATCAATTTATATAAAATTTGATCACGAATAAGTTTTTAAAGGGACTAAGATGAAGCAAAATTTTATTTAAGCGATGACAATCAGAAGGGAATAAAGAATAGACAAATGTTAAACACAAAAATACTTTTAGGCGCTTGAATTAAAATTTACCTAAACTGAACTCAAAATGAGACGGCGCTATATACAAAGCAGAATTTTAAATTCTTAAACAATATAAGTGGACAAAGCAAAGAGAGCGGAGTACAAAAGAAAATATTTTAAATGTTTTTTATTGATAAAATGTCTCCTTTAAAACTTAATATAATTTTTTTAGGATTTATTTTATTTGTTAACTTATTAGTGCTTTTTCGTTGGAGAATAAAGATATTAAGCAAACCACCGTAATGAAATATGCATGCAAAGGAGCACAAAGTCCTTTTCTTTTGTTTTTTGTTTTTTTTAGTTACGAGTTTTATTTTTATTTGTTTTATTTTTGATTGTAAATAGTCTTTGCAGACTATTGTGTTTGACAGAGAGTTGCTAAGTACATCTTTAATAATGAGATTGAAATTTGCAGTAGATTTAAAAATGGCAAGTTCAAGTCGGCCACAAGAAGCTGTACTTTTATGAAGAGCCTTTAAAAAAAATTTGTTTTAGTTTTTTTTAAGGCGATTGTTAATAAAGTTTTGGTAAGTCAATTAAATTGTTTAAACTTAGTTATTTCAGCTCACCACCATTAAAGTGATTTGGAATTTTAAGAGTGTACACACACAGATATGATTTATTTTTTTTTTACAATGACAATTCATAGGCCCAATTTTTTAAGCCGTAATAGACAGAGACTTTGAAAAGAGTATGCATTATTACGACCGCTACGGCAGCAAAACCTAAGATTCAATTTTAAAAAGTGTTTCATGAAAGACAAAATTTTATAGTAAATCATCTTATATTTTGAATCGCTACGGGCAGCATCTTAAAATTTACACCGAATATGTAAGTTTTCTATTACAACAAAACAAAAAAAAGGGTATTCCTCTAGAAGCTTGATCTTGACATATATATATTGACTCATATGTAAATTTACAGAGTTTATGTATTACCGCGACAGCGAAAAGTAGTGAAAATATAAAATAAATATTTAAAGACTCTCCATACAAGTTTTTATTTGAATCGCGGTTGTTAGACACTTCGAACTTGCACAAAGTTTATTTTTCAATATATGCTTCAGTAAAAAATAAAATTAAAATTAAAAGGGTGTCTCTTTTACATAGTAGTAGCCATAGTATTTTATTTTAAGAGGCAGAGGTTTCCAACGCCTTTTTTAAATTTAAGTTTAAGACAGTCTACCCTGACCCTGTATCTGCCTTGAAGCCACTCTCTTTAAGCAAAAATTATTTAACCTTGAAAATTCATAGAGTGCAGAAGAATTAATTTATGTTGGCACCCATAAAAGGCGCAGTTTTTTATAAGTTTTTTTGATGCTCTTCAAAATTTTCAAAATTTTTTTTATTAAATTGATAATTTGAGATGAAGAAATAAGAAGAAAAAAATTCGAAGCGGTATAAATTTTGCGCCAAGTGCGAGTCGGACTCATGCAAAGAGTTCTGTATTTGTTTTGTAGGTAATTTCTTAAATTTATTACAGCAGACATGGTAAAAAAATTTTTGGGTAAATTGAAAGTGATGTCTTTTGAAAATCATGTAACTATTGGTTTACTTTTTATTTTATATTTGTAAATTTATTGCCTCAAACTTTTTTTGTGTAAATAACACATAATTATTAGAACACCCTGTATGTATATTAATTTTTAATTTTCTTTGTGTTTGTAGCAGACGCCGTATTACATACTCTGTAAAGATTTAAACATGTGCTTATAATGGTTCAAAAGATATGGTCATATTCTTCAAAAGCAAGTCCTCTATCAAAACATTTAAAATTTTTCAAAGTTATTTTAACATGCTCTGCATGAAGTTTAATTATCTGCTTACTACAGTTGAAAAACGAAAGCCATATGGTTTATATTACGTCACTATAGAAACACCCTTTATATATTTCTTTTCTATACCCTTTACCATAAAAAGTGGAAAAAAGGTATAATTAATTTTGTCATTTCGTTTGTACTTTCTACAATGTCCACCTTCGTCCCTATTTTCGACCCTCATCCGTGTTAGTGTTGAAAACAAGTTTGCCGAGGCACAAGATCAGCTAGAAAAAATTAAATTCGCCAACCGATCATACATAGTTTCGAAAATGTTTCTATTGAAAATCGGCAAGATTGGTCAATGTCCTTCAAAGCAGTGGGCAAAACACCACGTGTGCCTCTAGTTTTTTCATATCATTTGATTTATTAAAAAAAAAAAAAAAATAAACAAATATATGGGGAGATAGAGAATTAAAAAATAAGAAAAAAGCAGTAAGGAAAATATTAGTGCTCGCCCATTTTTTCTGAGTTACGGGCCTCTGATTTTTCAAAATTTTTAAAATATCATAACATTTTAAAGCTTTTGAAGAGATCTTTAAAGAAATACTAAAATCTTTTAAAAATGGTTAACCCATTAAAAGCCGATGACATGTTTATGTAAAGTTATGTGTCCTACTTAAGTTTTTATAATTCCCTGTTAACCCCAATACTTTTTTTTTTTTAATTGGAGTTACTTCACTAAACTAGAACTACATGGCGAAGGGCATATAAAATTTATTGGTTTTTTACAGAGGGCATAAAAATACCGAAACTTAGCGTGTCTGCCTATTGCAGTTCAAAAACATTGTGACGTACTTTCAAAAAGCATCACTATTAGGACACCATTTAATCCCAAATTTCAATTTCAATTTCAACGTGTTTCTAAAACGAACGTGTCTGTGTTTTAAAGTTCAAAAACAACATTGTTTTTATGATATCTGTGTTACTTTGGGAACACCCTTTAATTGTTATATATTTGTATTTGTTATTTTACCAGCTATAGTAATAAATCTTCTGCAAAAATTTCAAGAGTCTAACTGTTACGGTTCCATAGATAGAGGGCTGTGACCGGCTTATAAGCGAACCGACATTGTAGCCAGGGAACAGGATGAATTTTTTACGTTTTGGAGACGAACCCTTCAAAACAATATTTTCTATTTATATCTTATAAAATTACGCGATTAAAGTACTGAGTACAATTTCTTTTATACCAAATATATGATTAAATGACAAAAGCTTATAACACTGACCGGCAGTAGTGTCACCCTGGAGATTATAAATTAAAAATTCATACAAATGAAAAATAAATGCACAGCTTTTTCTTCCTTTTTTCTCTTCTTGTAACAACAAATCTATGGTTTACTTTATGAAATCTATTCACATTTTATATGCAAAATTTGTGAAAATTTTTAGAGAAAATCCACAAAAACATCAACTAGAAAAACGAAAGAACTTTCAACTACTTTTAGCGTAATATTTGCTTTTATTTAGATTTTAGCTTTTTATTTTATTTTTATATTTTTTCTCACAAAAAGAACTTTTCATAAAACGCATTTTTAGTTGGTTACATTTGCGGCTCTATAAATTATGCAAAATGGTGCTGTTAAAGTTTTTTTTTTTTCATGAATTAAAAATTTTAAATATTAAAATTTAGAAAGCAAAACGTCAAGGAAATGTTCTTTTGAGTTGAATATCATTTGTTATTGAATAGAAGGAATGAGAAGATTTTGAGATTTTAAAGCTGAACAGGAATTATATTTCCAAAATAATTGTTTGTAAAGAAAAACTGAACCAAGTTGTTATTTCTGAATAGTCTCATTGTTTCCAAGTGATTTTAGGTTGCCTCATAGAAGCTGTTGTCATCCATCTTCAGTTTTAAGACTTCATTATTAGTAGTATTTGTCGAACGCTGAGTTCTTACAGAGCAACTTCATTTAGTATTTCTCTGCTTGAAATAATTAATCGAATATTCCATCAGCTATGCGAACACCCCTTAACTTATAATTTTAAATAATAACTTTTTTATTTTAACGAACAAAGAAGTACATATTCTGTTCAATTTTCACTGTAATGATGCAAAAGTTATGGTCTTTAAAGTCAAATTACGTCACCTATAGGAAAACCCTTAAGTTTTTAAGTTTAATTTGTGTCAGCTTATATTTCGAAAGACATCGAAGACATATTTGTGGTATGGGTGCACCCTTTAAATTTTAACATCTAAATAATTTTTTTTAATAGATCTTTCAGCTTTCTTAAAAAAAAATCAAATTTGGTTCAGAAATGATTGAATTCAGCGGACACAAACGTAAGAAAATACAGAAGAGTTGATAATCTTTAAAGCAGCATCCAACTTGCGAATTTTCTCCTATCAAATTTTTGGTTTAAAAAGCAAAAACATTCGAAATGCACAGTGCATTTCACGTTAAATATTTACTTATCTGAAGCTAGATGGCATCTGGTTTGCAAGGATTCATGTCTCCACATTGTTTTTTTAAAGAATAATGCATTGCCCTAGTATACACCCACGAGCTGTGTGCCTCAGCTACGTTTTGCTACTTTAAGCTTAAGAACTAAGGGTGGATTGAAACATCATCACTTAACCTTTTCTGTTGCTTTTACCCACCGTTTTGTCTCCTTTTGTCCCACAGTGGACTCTCACAATGTTTTAAATCTGTTAGTTAAGGGAGAATCTTCTCCTAGTTGATGCAGCCAGTTTAAATTCAAACAGATAAATTTTAAAATGAGTCTGAACAAGAAGTACATTGAGGAATCTACGTTCCAGGTTTTAGGACATCTAAATGTGAGAAATTTAAGAATGTAGGATTTTTCCAGCCTAAAGGCAGAGCATCGATAAAAAGTTTGTATAATCAGGCTCTTACTTGAGTTGGCCGAAAAAAAAACAGCGCTACCATAGATGCTAAAAGTAATTAAAATAAAAAAAGTTAGAAACTGTGATAACCATTTACTGCAAATTCAAAACCCACAAAAATACTTACTGTAAAGATAAGAGGAATCATATCTCTTATAAGGAATAGGGAACGATTTATCAACTGACGAGATAATGCCACGACTTAAAACAACATGCTACTGCACTGTTATTAAAAATATTAGTTTTCTTCAACTAGTTTTCTTTCCTTTTCCTCTGTTCGTGAGTATGAGAAAGCTGAAAAAATTCTCTGATTAACAATGAAGTTTCGGAATGGAAAACAAAATTGATTAGTAAAGGAAATTTCTAAGAAACGTTCTGAGGAATAACCCTTGGCAGATTCATATGAATATTGCCGACGGCAAATTTTTCATTTGCTAATTTTTGTTTTGGGAATAGTGAGTGTCACAATTGTATTGAACGACAAAATGTTACAAATCATTATTTTTTTTTGTTCAATACGTTACTGTGATAGTTTTGCAGCATCTCTTGCTTAAACTCTTTAGACACAACAGCAGCTGCAGCCATAAATTAAAAAAACAACCTTTTTCTGAAATAATTTTTTTTAACGAATGAAAAATTTGCATATGAAAAGATGATTACAACAGCAGCATATAAAAAAAAAAGACTCACATGCATTTAAATAATCAAACGTTATGTAACAAACTCTTATAAAAAAGAAAACGGTTGTGAATAAAATCCACTTCATTTTGCAAAACAATAAATTTTTCTTAAACACAAATCAAGGTGTTTCCAAAACATTTCATATGCAAATTTTATAACTGAAATCGTTTTATGATTTCTAGAAAGTATGAACCATAAAAACGAAATCAGTGTTTTGGAAGAGGTTTTTTATTTGAAATTTTTTAGAGTGTTTTTATTAATTTTCTTATTTGAGTTATAAAATAAAAATTTTTAACCGACTCTGTTATTAATATTTGTTGTATGTGTGTGTGTCTTCTTGATTAAATAAAAATGGCGTCTCTCTACTTGAACTAATCCAATTTATTACAGTTTTATAATTTTTTCCTATTTGTTTAGAGAAAGCAATAGAATTTCGTACATCAGTGAGCTCTTGCACATATTGAAGGAAGTCAGCTAAGGTTTTCCCCCCCGAATACAGTAAATCTTTTCCACAATATATATATTTAGTACTTTTAATATGGGAGTATGTGTATGTGTATATGTTTGCTTAAATACGTGTGTGTTTTTATTGTATCTTATTAATATTTCTGTTGTCTATATGTACTCCTCGTACATTAAGTATGTAGCATATTTACCCTCTAATATACGCAACGTTTTCATTTAACTGACAACTCAGTCGTAAGTCCTCTTAAACCAACAACCAACCCACCAATATTTATTCGCTCGTACCGTGCTTTCTTTCCACCACCCAAACACCCATCGATGTAGCAAAACTTAAGAGATGATAAAGAACATTTAAAAAAATTTATACAGCTTTTTAAAATGCGTATTATGATAAATTGTTGAAGATGTTACGTTAAATTACGCACATATTCGTACAGAGAAAAAGGCTTCAGCCATCTAGAGTTGAAAATTGATGCACTACAATCGTGTTGTAGACTACTCCCTTGCCTTGGCATTTCTTTACAAATATAAAAAGTCGTAACCTCTTTCCCACCCCCCGTTCATACTTGAAACAGTTTTTGTTAGATGCTGATTAAGAAATGGCTGAAACAAACACTCGTAAAGGATTTAACTCAATTTCAACAGCATCTTATTATATTTTTAATGTTTAATTTCTTGTATTTCAGTTTTACTAAAAAGGGAGAGTTTTTAATATGAAAATAAATATATAAAATATTTTTAGATGAAAATATATCTTGCAAAAAAAAAACCCCGACTTAAAAACAGATAAACTTAAACTCACATTTCTTTAGGACGGTAAATATACATTAATTATATTATACTCTAGAAAAATTGCGTCAGAATTTTTTATGCAAGATTTTGTCTGTAACGGCTTAAAAGATAGGGCTCTATAGATAAAAATAACTCAGTTATCAGTTATACAGACACCCTTTATTTTCTTCTTTCAGTTCCGCTACTTGTTATAGCGGACTTAGCAATAAAGGTTCTATGCAAATTCCAATCAACTGTCTACAACTATTGTAAAACCCTATAATTTATAGTTTTAAATATTTATACTTCTGCGTATACCAGAAAAAGGAGGAAATATTCTGTTTAATTTTCAATTGTTTGTGTATAACGGTTCAAACGTTGGGCCCTACAGGTAATTCGCTTCCAAAATTAGAACACCCTTTAATTTCTTAACTCAAATTTTATAATTTTTATGGTAGCTGACTTAGCAATAAAGGTTCTTTGTAAACTTCAACTTTCTACTTATAACGGTTTGGCAACATATATTAAATTACATTAACTAGTGGGACACTCTTTAATTGATAATTTTGAATTTTTATACTTTATGATTATGTTCCTAGTGGCTGACATCATGTCCAATTTTCAAGCGTTTGTCTAAAACGGTTAAAAGATAGACGCATATAAGTCAATTTACGTCACCTATGAGGACACCCTTTAATTTTTAGATTTATTCTTGTACTACTTTTTACTATTGGGAGCTTTAGTAAGACGTTTGTTTGAAAAATTTTAAAGAAGTGCGTTTAACGGTTCATAATATACTTAAAAAACATGTATGGGGACACCTTTTAATTTTTAAGACTATGAGCCGTTTTTAAAACGGGATCAATCTGTTAGCATATTCTATCAAATTTTTACTCGTTCTAAATTTTCCAAATTATATTGTTCATTTTCAATCTTCTATAAAAATAGACTCTCTAGTTCTTCCTTAGAAAGTTACTCGCGTAATTTTTCTCATATCGATATAGATTTTCAATAGTAAATCTCTCCCTTAACGTTCTAAATTTTCTGTATGAAATCTTTCCCATATCGTCCTTGATTTTCATCAAAAGTCTTAATTATAAAATTTTACTTTTTTTAGAAAATCCCTTCCCCATCATCCTAAATTTTCTTTAGAAGATCTTTCTGATATTATAGCAAATTCTTCTGCGGAAAATCTCTCTCACATCGTTTTAGTTTTTTCTTAGATAATTGCTGACGTATCGCTCAAAATTAAATTATTGAAAAACCTTCTTTTTCTTTTAAGATTTTCTACAGGAAACCACTTTCCTATAGTTCTAGCTTCCCTATAGAAATAACGCTCCCACATTGTTCTAAGTTTTTTATATAAAATCTTTCCCAATTTGTAATTTATTCGATACAACATAACATCGAAATTATTCGAATAGAAAATCTTTTCCACATCATCCCACATTTTGTCGCTCTTAATTTTCTGTAGAAAGTCACCTTAACATAAAAAAGCTTTAGATTTTCCCCAAAAATTTTCTCTTATATCATCTCACATAAAATTTCTTCTATAGAAAATCTTTCTTGCATAATTCCTAATTTTCTGAGGAGAATCTCTCCAATGTTTTAGAATGTTTTAGTATTATGAGCATAATTTTTCGAAACTTATTATTGATTTATAAAATTTCTTAGATCTCACTGCCTTTGTGAAACATTAATGTATCATTTTCCACATCGCATCTACTATAAGTTATTAGTTTTATTTTTTCTTTCTTTATTATTTACATAATTATTTTATTTGTTAGAAGAAATGTACATTTTTCATGCCAAAGAGTCTTTAAAGTTTGCTTTTAATAGAAACAAAAACTTTTTAGGAAAAATAAATCAAAATTAATGATTTTCTGACACATCTGTGTTAAAATTAAACTTTCGCTCTTACACTCGTTGGCGTTTAAAATACAAAATGGAGCGCTTCCATTAAACCATCAATCTTTTTTTAAATTATTCTGCTATTTTTATAGTCGAATTTATTTTGCGTATGACTGAGTGACTGTAAGATTTGCAGAAGCCAACCCTTTTTTGTTTGGCTCATATTTGGCACACACAGAAGCACCAGCCATATGTAACCAATATTGGTGTGAAGATGCGTATGTAATACAGAAACACACATATATACGTTCATCTAAACACGTCAATTTATCTTTATATACACAGGTCTAAAAAGTAAATAACTGTTTCTATGAGTTTACATAAAAAACAAAAGTAGCGAATTTAAAAACATTTCCCCGCCAAATAAAATTTTGTCACGGTGTGTTTTGAACCAAAAAAATTATGTGTGTATTGGTGTATAGCACATACGCATTGCGTATGTGTATACAAAGCCACAGAAAAATACGCAAATTTATATTCACAAACACCCAAGAATGAAAAAAGGGTTGAAAAATCAAAGGACAATAACGATGAACAACTACACATAAACAAGAGATATTGAGCAACCCACTGTTTTGCACGTTACTTAAAAGTTTGTGTGTCACTTTGTCACAGTGAGTATAAAGTCGCAGAGTTGCCACACTTTTTGATAACACACATAACTGTTCGTTTTGCCTTATAAATGTTTCGCATTTGAAAAGCTTCCTGATTTTTTCCAGACGAAATTAAATTTTCTTATCAATTAGAATTATAAAACTTGTTATAGTCTCTGTTAAAACACGAGGCGGTGAAACAGAAATTGCTTAGGAACATTAAAAGTTTTTCGAACAATACGTTTAAAAATAACTCGCCAAACAAATTACGTCGTAGTGAACATTTGAAATATCTTTCCGTGCCTATTGACAAACCTCTTGATTGCTTATGAAAAGAGTTATTCCATTTTATTATTTTGTAGATGAAAAGATAGTAAACAAAATTTTTATCATTGTTTCTAAACGCATTCGCACAAACTTCCACCCTTTTCATAAAATGTTTTGTTAAGGACTGTGCTCAGATCTCTTTAAAAACGGACAATCAATAAACACTGAAAACTAAACAACCATATGTGTAGGTGCTCACCAAAAAAAGGAAAAAAATTAAGTGCGATATATAATTGTACATCAAAATGTCATCGGCCCTCAATGGGATCTCTTCAAAAGCTTTTAAATGATACCCATATTCACCATATTAACAATCGAACTTTTTTATAAAAATTTCAGATGCCCATAACTCGGATAGTATGGGCGATGGCCAGTTTTTTCACCCAATGTTTTTTTTCTTATTTTTTAATTCTCTATCGGTCCATATATATATATATTTTTATTTTGATTGAAGTTACTTTTTTTATTAAAGAGAAGTAGCACTTCAGGCAATAATATTTTCGTAACCGTGCTACATTCTTTAGGAAAGGGATAGATGAGAGATAAGACAAGGGTGAAAAGAGAAAGATAGATAAAGCCATTATATTAGTTATTTTACTTCGCCGGCGAATATGCTATGAAGAAGTACCGACGAAGGAGGCTGCATGTTTAATGTTAATTTTGGTTGCCGCAGGGGTTGAACCCTGGTCAGTCAGGTTTGAAGCAACGTGTTTACCACTTTGACTACAGCAGCTTCATTGATTCAAATGATATGAAAAAATAAGAGGTAGGCGTGATGTTTAGCCCACTGTCTCGAGGAACATGGACCGTTCTTACTGATTTTCAATAGTAACTCTATCGAAACTATTTCTTAATGATTGGTGATATTAATTTTTTTCTAGCTCATCTAGTGCATTGGCAAAGTTAATTTTAACACTAACACGGACGAAGACACGGACGTCGCTCAATTGACTTCGCTATGCAAAAAAAATCATAGTATATATACTTTATGGGCTCGTAGATGGATATTATAGAAATTACAAACGGAATGACATATTTAGACATACTCTTTTTTCACTTTTTGTTGTGAAGTGTATAAAAATATGGTGTAGGTAAACAAACCTAAAATCATGATGTCGTTTAATATGATTTAAGTCAAGTTAAATTATTATTTTTATTATTTTAATTATTAAATATTTTCGTAACAACTATAAGAATAATGTTATATCTGCAACCATTTATTTTTTATAACTATTTTAACATTTTAAAATAAAATCATAATTATGTTTAGAATATGGTAATATATTATGGTTATAATCATAATATGGTTCTAATATAGTTATAAACATTATTATCGTGACAAAATTATTGTTTAAAGCAGCTATAATTTGTTTACCGTAACCATTTTTTACGAGAAATATAATATGGTTCCTATGACCACATTATAACCAAGTTTATTCTGGGCTTATTTGAAAAATTAAAAACATTTTAGGTATAATAATAACTCCTTTCTACAATGTCATGAGGACTGCTTAAGTATACTTTGATATTTTGCCTTTCAACTGAGTTGCGAGCTGGTTGTAAGGATATTAAGAAATTTTAACAATGATTTGTTAGAAGGGCGTCCTTAGCATTTTTAAATTACCATAATGATTTTTATTACATATTTCAAAAGCACAACTTACTATCGTAGCGATATCTAATACTTAAATTAGCAGCCACTAAGATAAATTTTAGTTTGTTTTCAAGGCGAACATAATCAGCAAAAAACAAAGTCAACCAAAATATATAAATTATACTACGTTTGTAATATCCTTTCATTAATATGCTTTCAAAAAGAGTTTGTTACAGGCCTTATCTTTATTATGGCTTTCATTTATTCTACATCATAATAAAAAATATATTCCCTGAATCTGCCATTATTCTTTAGTTTTATTGCTCATGCTGTTTTCTTTTTAATTATTCAAAATAAGTCTCCCCCAAAGAATACTGAAATGTTTGAAGAACAATTTTCGTACTTTAATCTTATCATAAAACTACAACAAATACGACGACAACGTTTCTTTTTTTTTTTCATTTACATGAATGCTTAATTATTTATTTTTTATTTGCTTAAAAATTTGATCTACAAAGTTTAATCTTAACATTTTGAAATGAACGAAATTTTATTTTTAAAAATAGGCAAAATAAGGTTTTGTCCACTACTTCGCCCCCGCTTTCTACTTTATTATAATGAACATCTTTTGAAAGTGATAAATGTTGCCATCTAGTTGTTTAGTATTTTTATCTCTAAGACATAAAAGTATTCTACGATTCTCTATCCGTCTTCCTGTAAACGATCTATCGACAATTTAAATTGGATCAGAATCGGTTTGCACGTTTAGGTGTGACTTACGAACAATCTCCAAACATCAAGACATATATTAAATATGGACGGATATTCTTTTTTAGATAAAATTAAAATATAGAAAACCACAAAAAGTTTTTCTATAGAAAAAAAAATTTTTTTTTAAATAAAAAAAAAAATAATAAATAACTTCAGGTATATTTTTGCTAAAAATAATCAAATTTATTCAAAAAAGGAACAATTCTGACGTACTTAAAGATTGTAAGCTTAAAAGTGGTTTTTAGCGAAAAATATAAAAACCTGCGTACAAAATATATCGTCTTTAGTTCCTCTAAGCATTTCAGAAAAATTTTCTGCGGTATCGAAATGTAACGTTATTAACGTAAATTTTACTTTGCCGTGATTTAGCTTTGATATTAAAAACAAACTTAGGCCTTTTCTGGATTTTTCGAATCTTTTCTGAATTTTTCATACCCACAGCTCTTTCTTTCTCTTTCCCTTGTCTTCATTTTTTTTTCTATATACTGCTTTACTTTACTTTACTTTACTTTACTATACTTTACTTTACTTTACTTTTCTCTTTCTGTTTCTTTTTCTTCCTCCCTTCTAACAACAGGTAACACGAAGGGAATAATTAATGGACCCAAGTGGGCAATGGCAACACGGCTGCTTGTCTTACTTAACCTAGTGTCACAAAAAAAAAAAAAAAAAACTCTAAGAATCGGAAAATTTTCAATGTTTTAATTTTAAAACATAATGGAGAACAAGCTTTTTGCAAATGTAGTTGGAAAAAAGCTTGCCTCAAAAGAAGAAGTGCTAGTTTTTAAATAGAAAAATGTAACTATGACATAAGAATATAATTACCAAAAGCTGGTGCCTTTCAAAAGGTTTTGAATTGATTTTATATAAATAAAAAAAAAGATTTTTTAACTTTATTTGGGTGAAAAGAATATTGTGTCAAGCAAGGACTTCTTCTAATATATTTTTGTGAAATATTTTAAAAATAATTATTTGATGTAGTAAATTGTTGGTGTTCGTAAATGGAGCTAAATTTTAAATTCAAGTTGGCCCAATAAATAAAATAAAAATAAAAATAAATAAATAAAATAAAAAAAATAAATAAATAAATAAAATAAAAATTTTGTCCCAAAGCCGCTGTCCCAAAAAGTGAAATACATTTGTAACAAAAAAAAAAAAAAAAAAAAAAAAATAAAAAAAAATAAAAAAAAAAATAAAATAAAAATTCAAAAATAGGAAAAATATTTCATTTATATTATTTTATAAAAAGACGATCAAAATTATGCTAAAATACTTTGCGAAATCTTAAATAATTTCTTTTTAAATTTTAGCGCTGAAAGTTGAAATGTCTATGCGAAATTTTTTTTAGAAATATTTTATAGCCAAGTTTATTTGAATAAATTTGTCCTAAAAAAGTACAATTTCTGCAAAAAATATTTTTTTTCTAAAAATAAGTAAAATTTTTTTTCCAAAGATAAATAAATGTTTTAAATAATAATTTGTTCCAACTATGGTCTGTGTTAAAACTAAGAATATAGAATAATTTTTTCACTATGGACTTAAATATGACATGAAGATTTTTTTTCCATTATTAATTTGAAAAAAAATCTTTAATCAGATAAAATTATTTTTATAAATAATTAATTTTATTTTTGAAAAATGTTTTTTAAAAATAAAAATAAAAAAAATTTCATACATTTTTTTTGTTCCAAAACTGTTGTATACAAATATTTGAAAGTATGCTCTGTATCGAAGTTGATGTGAATTAAAACTTTTTGTTGTAACATATTTCTATTAATGCCCAGTTTAAAATTTATTAATAAAATAGTTTCTAAAATAAGCAAAGTATTTTATTGAAAATTAGTTCTTTGTTATTTTGTGTTAAAAGTGTTAAACACGCTTGAACAAAATTTCATCCTAATCTATGCAGAATCTCTATAAATAAGCTAAAATCATTTCAAAATAATTTTGAATAGAATAGAATATTTTTGGAATTTCTATAAAATTTTGTTCCAAAAATTTTAAATACTCCCTCCCTAAAATAAATATTTTTAATATAATTTTGTCCTTAAAAAGAGATTTTTTTAAAGGACAAACTTTTTTGTTTTTTTTTTTTGTTTTTGTGATTTTGCTTTCTGTAAAAAGTTTTTTTCGTGGCCATTCATTAAATCAATAAAATTTTTTTTCTTACTAATAAAAAATATTTTTTATTTGATTTTAATTACCATTTTTCACGAATTTATTTGTAAAAAATAAAGATTTTTAGTGCACTTACGTAAATAATAAAAATGTGCACTTTTCTTATACAGCTCATTTCCATACAAGCAATTTTATTTTTGTTTCCATAAAAGTAGAAAACAACAATAAAAAAAACGAAATTAACACAAACGCCTACAAATTGCTGCCATAAAATCTAAATTAAACAATAAAACATTATTAATAACACGTTACTTTATACTCTAGCGAGTGACCCCCTCCTGACCCCGCACCTTTGTATAACACATTTATATACTCATTCGTACACATGTCCCTTTATTAATATGACATGTCGTCCGTCCCACATCTAGGGTAGAACGTAATTGTATGAGACCCTGTGTTTGTTCATACTTTCTTAATGACTTTTGACTTTACATCCGTTTTAACTGAACCCCTATGACTTTCATTTAAGCGTTCGAAATAAAAATAAAAAATATTCTTGTTTGAGTTTGATTATGAATTGACATTGAGTTTTGGAGTTTTTGGTTTTCCAAAGAATACTTTTTTAAATATCATGCTTTTTTGTTTTCTTGTAGGTTTATTTTTTGTGGCTTAAGATTGATAATTATTCAAATTAGACTTTGAATTAGTTTTCTAAATGATAAAAAAAAACTGCCTGAATGTGTGTCATATTAAAAAGTCATTTAGTGTGTTAACATTTTTATAAATTTTGCTTACAAATTTCGCTTATTGCTGTTGTTTGTAATTTAATTCTTGGTCAACGGAAACTTAACACATTCCGGAAATGCGTGCTTTCTTAATAAATGTTTAACATGCGTAATATATAGGACAATCCAATCCAGTCCATACACATACACACACATAAACACATACATATTCACTTATAAAATTTCATTCATTATATCACCTTCATTAGATCAGGTAGAAAGTACAAGACGATTAGGAATGAATCATTAACAAATGTCGACTAGGAAAGGATAAATTTAGTTTGGATTTATATTATTAACAACAACAACAAGAAAATTTAGTTTTTTATATAAACCATAATGTCACGTCGTCTTGAATATACAATTTTCATTGTTTAACAGAACAATTTTTTGTGTTTCATAGAAACTATTTCAGCCTTGATACCAGCTCCCAAAAATTATAGAAAATCTTTCTTAATGATTTGAATTAAGTATTTATTAGAAATAAACTATTTTTTATTTTTATATTTTATTAAAGCTGTTGAGATTTTTTGCTAGTTTAGTTATATAGAAAATAAAAAACTTAAAGACTAATTAAGTCCTATTGAGAAACTTTATCGGAAGTGCATTATTAATTTTAAAAATTAAAGAAAACATTAGTTGAAAATGTTTTTAAAATACATACTGCTTCTTTACAAAAGCGACTTTACAATAGATAGCCAGAGGGTTAACGAATAAAAAAAAGATTATTCAGGCACAATTTTTTTAATCTTATATAAGATTCAAGGGATAAGTCCATATGCATCAAATAATATTATCTAAGGGGACGCACCTTTATTATTTCGTATTTAAAACTTTATACTTGTTATTAGAAACTTAACTCTAGCATGTCGTAATGTCCACGAACATAATGTCAATGGACACTATGTCACCAGCTTCGCCTACAAAATACTTTCTACAAGCCAGTTTTTAAAAATATTACATAGTTCTTATATAGAATTCCATAAATAACCATGCACGTTATGACTCCATATTGATCGACATTAAGTCACTTTGTAGTGTGACATAAAGTCTATGGACATTATATAACTTCCGGGTGCGAAATAATACCCATGGATGTTAAGACTTAACAGTACACGTTCTTTGTAATTTTCAAGTATCTGTCTATAACGATTCAAAAGATTATGCTTCATAAACCTAATTCAAATTCTGTGTATTGTGTATTGTTTGGGGAAACTCTTTAATTTTTGAATTTAAGAATAAAAACAAAATTTTTTTGAGAAGTGGCTGCGAGAAAAAAAGTGTAATCAGATTATAAAATAGAGTAGGTTGTTACCCCATTTTTAAAATCGTTAAAAAAACTAAGGCAAGTGTTTTTAAACCATATGTTTTCTTAGAAAAATTTAATAAATCTCTTCACAGAATTTTTTACTTTATAAATTGCAGCAGTCTGTCATTTATTCTATGTTAAAAGACTGAAAAAATTTCTTTAGAAAAATTATGTCTAGCGACGAAAAAATTTCTTTAGAAAAATTGTGTCAGGCGACAGAAAATTTTCTATAGAAAAATTGTGTCAGGCGACAGAAAATTTTCTATAGAAAAATTGTGTCAGGCGACAGAAAATTTTCTATAGAAAAATTGTGTCAGGCGACAGAAAATTTTCTATAGAAAAATTGTGTCAGGCGACAGAAAATTTTCTATAGAAAAATTGTGTCAGGCGACAGAAAATTTTCTATAGAAAAATTGTGTCAGGCGACAGAAAATTTTCTATAGAAAAATTGTGTCAGGCGACAGAAAATTTTCTATAGAAAAATTGTGTCAGGCGACAGAAAATTTTCTATAGAAAAATTGTGTCAGGCGACAGAAAATTTTCTATAGAAAAATTGTGTCAGGCGACAGAAAATTTTCTATAGAAAAATTGTGTCAGGCGACAGAAAATTTTCTATAGAAAAATTGTGTCAGGCGACAGAAAATTTTCTATAGAAAAATTGTGTCAGGCGACAGAAAATTTTCTATAGAAAAATTGTGTCAGGCGACAGAAAATTTTCTATAGAAAAATTGTGTCAGGCGACAGAAAATTTTCTATAGAAAAATTGTGTCAGGCGACAGAAAATTTTCTATAGAAAAATTGTGTCAGGCGACAGAAAATTTTCTATAGAAAATATGTGTAAAGGGACAGAAAATTTTCTATAGAAAATTTGTGACAAGTGGCAGCAAATTTTTAATAAAAAGTGAAATTTTTACATCAGTGAGGCTGCTTTGACTACGCTTATACTGTCAGCAGCTGAAATTGTTTTTACTTGACAATTATTTACTGCTCAAAAAGTGCTAAGTTTAAACACTAACGGAATTTTAATTAATTTTTTGTGTGCACAGTACCAGCCTTTTTAAATGATTCAAGTTGTTTTTACGTTAAAATCAGACCTTTTCGGACTTTCAGCATCTGCTTAATTTGGCCGAAATTCTCGACTAAACAATTTGAGCAATTGAGTAAAACTATAGTGGTAAAAAATTGAGATTATTCTTGATTTTAAGAAACGATACAAGAGAAAAAATAAAAGTTTATTCACTGTATGCATCACACTGAGTAACAAAACTTAGTTTATAGTTGATACAATAAAAATTAATTAAATCAATTTAAACAATGAAAAAGAAAGATTAATATAATTTTTTTCTATTTATACACAGACACTTAATAAAACAACATGTTCTAAAATCATTCTTTATGAATATTGATTAAAGAAAATTATACCTCCTTTTATCGTTGGCTGCCATACACGTTATTGTTGTGCGGCATCATTAATTTTTAGAGCTTAAACAGATGACATTTAAGGCATACAATAGCACAGCAGAAACAAGATATTAAAAGTTTTTATTTGTTTCTTCAGAAGATTTTGTACAAAACCCTCTTACGATAACAATTCAAACTACACAGGGAAGTTAAATAAAAGAAAAAAAATCCTTAAAGTAGTTTAAACTCAAAATTCTAAATTTGAGATTTATGGGCGTTGGTTCAGCGGATGCTTTGTGTCATGTCTTCTTAAAATATCAGAAGTCATCATTAAATATAATTTTTGAAATACAATAAAAGGCAACTTGTAGTGCATTTTTCCTGTGTGAGTATTTTTTTTAATTTTGAGAGATTTTCTTAACTTTAATAATATTTAATGATGTATTTAAGTAAATCATTAATACTCATCAAATTTTCTATTTGAAGAATATTAAAAAATAATATTCGTAGAGAAAAAGTCTGATTGTATTATGGTCACAGAAACCATATTATATTCGACGATTTAAGTTTATTTATGATTTATATTTTGATTAAAGTTGTTTTGTTACGTTAAAAAAATTTTTTTTTAACACTTAATTATTTTAAAAACAATACTTGTTAAGGTCTTAAAGAAAAGCGCCACACATTGGACACCCTTTAATTTAAAGTTTTATTTTTTCTGCTTGATTCTATAGCGCACATAATTGCAACGAAAGAGTTCAAAAGATAACAATTTTTCTATGAATATAAGGTTACTTTTGAAACACCCTTTAGTTATACAATAATATTCTTTGTTAAAGCGGCATAAGTAATACATCTTCTGTTACGGTTAAAGAGGTGGAGGGCTTTAATAGATGAACAAACATTAAGACAAAATAAACAGAGTTACGAATTAATAACCTGTGTAGGGAATCCTTAATGACGATCATGTTAGGATTCATGTTTTATTTTTTGGGATTTAAATTTCTGTTTTTTATACATACTGATTTGAGATTAAAGGATCAATCAATACATAGATGATGAATATTAATGAATTTGATAAAAAAAACCTTTTTAAATATTTCGGTTACATTTTTTTTAGCTACAAATTCTTCTAAACTGTACTTTTTCTCTATAACAAATTTGAATCTGTTTAATTTTCATTGAGCTTGTGTTTGCATGCGTGTATGAGCGTTTTCGTTGGCTGAACTGTTAGAAAACTAATTTGCATAATTATTTCGAAATGTTTAACAGAGCAGCAGTGTGTTTGTATGTGAAAGGGAAACACAGAAATGTTTAATTTAGTAAAAAGCTAAAATAATTTTTCCTCATGCGTAAATATTAACGCACATACGTTTGTATGTGTAAATGTTTTTTTTTTTTTTAAATACAAAAACAAGATTTTTGTTTCAAGATACCCAATGAGAGAAGGATGTACATATTTGGTATTTTATTTACTTTATTTAAAAATAATTGAACATTTTTGCTTTTGTAGATTTTTTTATTAAAAAGCGAAAATTTTTTTTGTACATGCATTGCATTTGAAAATTAGGTAGCTGTTGTTTAGCCATTATCGGTATCAAGGCATTACACCATTAGCTACACATAAGTACAGTGGGCTTCAATTCAGTTTGTTAATAAAAATTGTAGCCATTTGTAATAGTTATTATTTATTATTGTCCACTCGGTTTACTAGACGTCACAAATATTCTCTAGCTAGCAGTACTTACGAATTTCTTTACGTTTCGTTTTTAATTTTCTTAAAATAATGTTTTGAGAAATGTGTTTTTAAAAATTTGTTGTAGAGTTCTGTAAACAGTGTACAAATTTTCTATTCACAAATATTAAATGTGCTGACAACTGTTTCAGTACATATACATGTATTAATTTTGAGCCCACTGTATGACCATCTTACGCACTTATTCTATCTGTCGTCTGTCAACGACAAGGGACACATTATTTTAATTTTTTATACTTTTTTTTAACTTCTTATACGTTCGATTCTTTTAAATATTCTACGAGCATTAATGATTAAGGTTTTTTATTTCCACAAAAAAAAAAAAATCTATAAAAACGTAGTATAACTTTTTTGTGTAAAAAAGAGGGTAGATTTTTTCCCGAAAATAAAAAACTCCATTTAATTCATACCCCTGAACATTGCTAAAGCAAAAAAAGTGATTATGCAGCTACACATCATTGTACACTACGTGCAGAGCCATTAAAAGTTTAAAAGCTGGAAAGAGACAATGTGTTGGCCATAGCAAACTTAGAGGGGTGCTACTTTTAAACAATTTTTTTATTTGAGGTCTTATATAAACAAATAGGGATTTTTGATACAACAAAAGAATCGAGTAAAGGAAAAATTTTAATGGAAGAAGTCACTAGAAGGAATGACATTCAGTTTAATGAGTGATGGAAAAAATAGGTGACCAATTTATCTGAGTAATTCAAATAGTCTTCTCTTATAGCAGGCATAGCAATACATACTCTGCGCAAATTTTAAGGCAACGCTTATAATGGTTTGAAATTTAACGCCATATTTGTCAAAATCACAGCATTTATAGAAACACCTTATAATTATAAGATGAAATAGTTTTACTTTTTCTGAAAGCGCACAAAAAACAAAAGCAAGATGCAATCAAATCTCGTTATAACAAGGACATCCTTTATATTTTGGTTCTATTTTTAATTTTTGATTTTTTACTTACACCACGCATAAAAATAGTTAAACTTAAAGTGTCTGCCTATTGCGTTTCAACAACAAGGCCACAAACGTGAATATTACTTCGATCTATTAGGATACCCTTTAAAATAAAATGTTATTTTTTATATCTGTTGCAATATAGGATATAGTTTCAGTAGACGGCAAAATCTTCGTGTATGTCGTCAATAGTTCAACAATAAATAATATTTTTTAAAACATTAAGACACACCCTATAATTTTAAATAGTTGATTTATAGAGACCTTTTGTGAAAATTTCAAAAGTCTATTGATTATGGTTCTAGACATAGATGTCTATAATACAGAAGCAGACATTTATACACTTTGAGTATAGTACCCCAAAAATTTGAAGTCGTTTATCGTTGATTTACATATTCTCCCATTTGATATCTCAGCAGCTAAGAGAGCAGGTAATTGGCTGAAGTTTATTGAGAAAATTGTGATGATTTCCAAATATATTCAACCTATAAAATAGGGCATCTGTAACCCGAACAGCTTACGATATATTCGAATTTGGAACACGCACAGGAACAAGACCTGTATTAGAAGCCTGGTAAAATTTTAAACCAGGGTACTGAGACCAGAAAATTCTTACGAGAAAAAATTAAACACTACACATTTTTGTCAAATATTTAGATTTTTTGCTCTGGTGAGGATAAATACAAATGACCGATCTGAGAGGAGCCCCTTGAACTCATTAAAATTTATGTGTACTTGCTCTGTTTTGCTAAATTAAACTAAAGGAAGAGACTAAATGTACATAAAAATAGAATCAGCGGATAAGCATAAATGGCCACAATTTTTGAAATTGTATTAGAAAGTTGTATATTTTATAAAATTTCTACAAAAATTGTTTACAAATTCGATTGAGTTAACACTGGCCTAAGGAAGTTCATGGTTGCTTTAACAATGTGTCACAATTACACGGAACTGTTTTATGCTTGAAGCTATTTTAGCTTTATTTTGAAAACTTAATTTCAAAAATCGCCTTGGAAAATAAAATGAGAATGATCACTTTTTTTTTATTAAATGTGCTCTCTAAACTTGTAGGAAAATATTGTGTACGCACCGCCTAACCTGACCAAATCGCTTTTATTGTCTTGCAAATTGGCCCTCTTAGTTATGTTGCCTGAGCCATATCATAGGAGATTATGCCGTGAAAGCAAAATTACATAATTGTCTTTGTTTGATTTCTTTCCGCTCCTTTCCTTTCCTTCCTTAAGAATTTGTTATTGTATAGAAGTTTACTTAGCTTAAGAATAATCTGAATCAAATGGCAAAATATTTCTATCTTTCACGAATATAACTTTCAATTTGATTCTAGTTTTTTTAAAGCTTGTAAATTGACAAAGGGTACGCCCTCTAGCACAGAAGATTCTCTTCCTTAATACTCCAATGGATCGATATTTCGATTTTGAAATCGATGTTGAAATCGTTGGTTTTTTATTTTCTTTTTTCCTGGTGGTTCCAGGTAAATCAACTTACGACACAACAAGAATAGGACTGACTAATACACCGCATGTAGTTTAATGGCTACTCTCATATTCCTCTAACTAAAATGGAAATGTGTTTAAATTTTTTTGAACTGTGTGTCTGCTTAACTACAAAAGATAATATCGTCAAGTATCGCAAAACGAAAACAAAACGATAAATATTCAGCCATCGTAAGCTTGCTCTACAAAACCTTCTAAAACTATAAAAAATCTTATTAATTAGCGAGTGTGGTGCTGGATAACTTCAGCATAAATCCTTCGTATTCAGATTCGTAAAATAGTGTCTAAATCTAAAGTGGTTATCGAGAGACGTTAGAACTCCTTTACGATTTACCTGCCTGGACCACATACAAAGACTTTAGAATGTCTACACTGTACTGGCTAGAGACCATTAATTTATTAACTCGCAGCCGACTATAAACACGTGAAAATTTCTTGACAAGCCAAAGGAACTAGTTCTTATTTTGTCGAAAGCCAATTCTATCGTAGTAAAACTCTTTTTGTTTAAAACTTTGTCACATCAAGTGATAATCAATTCTTTTTATAAACTTAAAGTGCCGGAGGTTAGCTACAATGAAAATAAAAATCTTTACGTTCATCTATTTTTTTTTTCTTCATTACATTTACAAAAAGTGCGTGTATTTATTCGAAAATACACATTATTTCTATTATTATTTACTCCCATACTATTTTGCTCAAACACAAAAACACACACTCACTTACACTTCTTTCAGCTCATTCTACAAGTCTCCTTAATGCTTCATTATTTAAAGTAAGAAATTTTTAAGATGCAAAAAGGAATAGAAACACAAGAAATCACGAAAATTTTTTTGTGTCGATTTTTTTAATGGAAAAATTTTATTTAATTTTTTTTTATTAAAACTTCTTCAAAATGAGTCTTCTTATGTTTTACAACGTCCTGTTTAAGTCCTGACAATGGTTTGCGTATGTAGATTATTTTAAATGTTTTAGCGAAAGTATGCGTATGTGTGGGTAGATGTGTCTGGCCAGACATTAATATTTGTACACTTGCTTCTTGTTAAATTTTTTTTTATGTATTTAATTTTATTTTTTTTTCTAGGAATTATTTTTTATTCTTATTTAAATAATGTTTTGTTATCCTTATGCACCCTTAATGTTTTAATATGTGTATATGTAAATTGGATGTGTGCTTGTATGTAAATAAAAAAGTAAATATGTATAATTTCTTTCATTTATGTATTGTTTTTTGTTTTGGATTGTGAAAAAAAGTAAATGAATTTAGTTTTGTTGTTGATACTAAGTTCTTTGCTCATTAAACCAAAACCAAGTTAAGAAAAATTTGTTTGTTGTTTTTCAACAACTCAGACATTTCCGTTCTTCTTTTTTTTTCTTTGAGTCAAACTTATTTTGTGCATTTGTTTTCTTTTAAGAAAATCTTCTGTAAAGCAGAGGGTGTTAAGTTCTAATTAATTTAGTACTGTACTGATGCATTGAGTACACAATATTGGGTAAGTTGAAGATACATATAATTTAAGTTTATATGAATTTTGTTTTTGAAAGAAATTTAGCAATTCTGTAATATCTTTTATTTTATTACAATGGGTCTGCACAAAAAAATATATGTTGGTGGTCTTATCAAAAAATGTATGCCTGGAGTGGTGGAGAGGAATAGAAAAATATAATTCGTTGTCAGAGCTGATAAAACAAAATAAATGTTTTTATTTTGTTTACTCAGATATGAAATAAAACCCCAATAAAAAATGGAAGAAACTGAAATAAAACAATTGAATTAGGAATTTTGTGGATTACAATTTTTATTTCTAATTAAAGGATACATTTACCCTTTAAAATTAGGCGTTAAACGTAAAAAAGATAGTTGTAGCAACCAAATTAAAAACGCAGAAATCAGCTTATATGTGTATTAAAATGAAAGTAAACTTTCTACAGCCGCGGAACTTACATCAAATGTTTGCTAAGGCATTTGACCTCAACAGTTGTAAATGAAATTATAATTTGTATAGTTACCTACTTTATTTCAATCTTATAGCCCATTTTTTCTTATTTAGGTAAGTTTTTATTAAGTAAATGCAGCGGTAATTCCTTTGCCGTATTTTTTCCATTAAAAAAATCATATTATTTTAAAGAATTTCCTGTCGTTAAAAGAAGATATGGGTTGTACTATCAAAAATTTTAATTTTTCTGTCTTGGAAGGAGCTTTTAAATTTCTTATTAATTTTTTTTAGTAGAGCTGTATTGTTTCTAAACGATTGTTAAAATTAAACGAACCACATGAGTGATCTAATCATTTTGCTGAGTGCTTTCTGATCCATAGTGCATTATTTAAGTTGTTTAATTTTACAAAGATATTTCAACGCCTAAACTCTTTTGTTTCAGTTGTGTTAAGATTCATTTATAACTATATTTTTGTTATCAAGAAAATTTTTCCTTTTCTGTACAAGTTATTCTTCAGGAAACTTTCTTCTTCTTACGAAACTTAGCTAGTGATGCAGCTGGTAGGTGATTCATTAGTCTCATGACCTGCAAATAACTTATTTATTTTTTTATTTCAATTTATTATAATTAAATCACTTTATTTTATACTTTCATATTTAAGATTATATTCTCTCGCACTGAACACCAAAACTTTTTAAATTTTTCATTACAAATATGCATTTTGCATCCATCTAATATTATTTTTTTTTCTTAATTTGGAATATTTGTAAATGAACGAACGATACTTTCACAAAAATGACCGCTCACTGAAATGAACGAATTTTTACTCACGTTAATTGCGTTAAAACGAGACATTCCATTAAATATTTTTGTAAAATATTCATTATTAAAAATGTGATATATAAGAACTATTGCAGTGCGGAAGAATTATGTAATGACCATCTTGCTTATGCTCGTATAACTCATCATCTCATCTTAACTAAATAAATTGAATGGGAATTTTATTTAATCAGCAAAGAAAAGAGACAACATGAACTAAAAGTTTGATTAAAAAAAACAGTAAAAATTGAAAAAATATTTTTTTGTTTAGTTTTTCTACATAATAGTTCTCATTAGAAAAATAAAAAACAAAATAAAAAGTTATACATTAATATGAAAATTACTATTTGAAATAATTTTTAAGATTGTTAAAGTTATTTTTGCCTGTATAAGAGATAAAATATATTAATGCTGGGAAAGCAATATCATCTTTGCTATATCTGCTTGCCTCCAAAGAAGCTTTGCAAGAAAATTCAAGGATCAAAAAAGTCCTGAAATCATAAAATCATAAAATAAAACTCTGCTTTTAAAATAAATGCCCTTTTATTTCTAGTTTTTTACTTGAAATTCTCTGCATAATTTTCAAATGTCTGTCTATTACGATTGAAGGGATGAGCTTATGTACGACACCCTTTATTTGGATCTCAGTTTCTTGTTAGATTATGTTAGTGGGCACTACAGCATTGAAAACTTTGAAAATCCAGCCTCTTACCGCTCAAAAAGTATTTTAAAGTCACCTGTGTCATACGGGAATTCTCTTAATTTTTGCCCACAATTACAGTTATAAAAAACTAAGACGCGTCCTCATAGTTGATAAAATAAAATTTTTTATTGCCTTATCTATCGAACCGTTATATTTAAATAATAGAACATCACACAGAATATGTAATTCAAGCGAAACTAAAGAGTTTCATAGGCAAAGCAATAAGATGTACAGTGAAACCTCTCTAAACGGACACCTTCTATAACTGGACATCTCTAATAAGGGACCAAGTTTTGTAGAACCAACCTGGTCATAAGTTTTTCCATAAAAAATGTATTCCCATAAGCGGATACTCTGATAACCGGACGTGGACACTAAATTCAAATAATATTGTTCAAAATACCTCTCATATGCGGACAGATGAACAAAAGCACGGTAAGAAGAGTTGTATTTAAATAGTCGTTTTTCTGAAGAGAAAAAGCTGCTGTTACCCATATATAAAACAGCCAGCCTTGGAGCATTCAAAAATATTGTGGTAAAGACCTTCCAGTAAACTGGAAATTTACAAGAAGGTATAAAAAAATCGAGACATAAAGAGTGAAAGGCTGCAACGATTCAATAGAAAAATGAGATCGGAGAAGCGTAATATATTCTTGTTTTTGGACAATACAGCATTTCAACCAAGAGAATTAAATTTGAGTAATATAATATTTTTTTGCCATAAATACAACTGCAGTGTGCACGATGGAGGCTTAGTATTAAAGCGCACATTGGCTGACTTCCAAAACGTCAGTTGCTTTGTATTTGAACAATGTATTGTGTTTTACAATGCCGTGGTACTAAATGTTTACAATACATAACATTCCAAAATGTCGCAGACAAGTATTATAAACATTTTAACCGAGCAACTGACGCATCAGTTTCCATATATGTACAAGATCTAAATACTGCAGCAAGCCTGTATACAAACCTGTATTAAAACATTTTGAAAGTCAGCCATTATCAAAAAACGATACTGCAACTTCAGCATCAAATCTCACAAAATCTATTGCTGTTCTAGAAGCTTTATACTTCAGCAAATACTTTTGGAATTAAGTTAAAGCAACAACAAACCAAAACGGCATTCGGAAAGCCGAAAGAAGACGAAGAAAAATCTTTCGAATTTTGATGCAGATGATGATGATGGATTTTTAAAAATGAATAAAAGCTTCGACACTTAAGATGACTGCATTGAAATAATAAATCCAAGCTCTGTTTTCGAGAACATAAAAAAATTTCAGACACGATAAGTTCTTATGATGAAACATAAAGGAAAACTGCTCGTTTGAAGCATTTTGCTACAAAAGACTTTAATGCATTTTAACCAATAAAAAACATTGAAAGTCAGTTAGAAACCAAACAGCTGAAATCGAAACAATATAAGTTGAAGCAGTCTACTCTAAATATATGTTTTTGTTTACCCAATATAAACTCTTAAACAATGAAATGTATCATTTAAAAATTAAATACAAACCAAAATATGTAACAGAATGGGTACCTCTTTTATAAGCGGACACCTCTAATAACCGGATAAATATATGAGAGGTTTCACTGTACTTGGAAATATCTTTTCTACACTGTAATAAAAAATAGATTTCTAATTTTTATTTCACATTTGATAACACCCTGCACGTGAGTCTGTTTTCTTCCAGTACTCACCACTTGTGACTTTTAGTTTTCTTAAAATGAAGATTTAAAAAAATGTGTCTTTAAACATCTATTAAAGAGTTCTGTAAATAGTTTTAAAAATTTTAGTATCATTATACCGGAAAAATTAGGTGCTTTCACTTATGTTACTCTAATTTCTCTAAGAAATGACTTGTTTTTACAACAAAGAAATTTTTTTATTTTCATTGAACGAAAACTAAAATACTTGATGAGCATTTGAGCACTTAAACAAGAAGATACATTTCTCCCTTTTTGTGGTGGTTCTTGGCAAAGTCAGCAAATACTTGAACCTTTTGCTGCAAATTATTTGAATAAATAGTAAAAAGAAATCTTTTTAAATAAGAAACAACTTTAAGAAATTCTTTGTTAATAGAAATTAGTGTTTTAAAATCCTTTAAGAAAATTTTAAAATTCTTATGGGAAAGTAATAAATCAAATCAGATTTGTGTTGGAAATATTAAAATGCAAATATTTACAATTATCCTTTAATAGTTTTATGAAACCTTGTTAATTTGTTGCTAATTATGCTGGCAATAAACCCTTTTATATGGTTTCACTTTACCCTAAAAGCTTTATTTGTATGTTGTGCTTAAATTAATTAACCTTTTTTTTTTTTTTTTTTTTGATTATCTTTTTAAAGTTTATTTATGCTAATTTATGCAAAGGCTCTTCTAAAAACCAACTGTTCTTTATTTAAGCGTTAAAGTCGACAAGTTGAAAATAAACTGACCACTAAATAACATTTACAAAAAGGAAAACAAAGGAAAAAAAAACAAAAACTTCCCCTAAAATGCATAAAAATTCTTGACCAGTTGAAAAAGGTAGTTGCTTGCCGATTGACCCTCCAACAAAAAAAGAGACAAACCAAAATTGTTATTTAACTTGTAGTCACCCATGTTTACACAACTCCAACAATGCAAACAATAAAAACAAACTATCAATTAAAGAATTTTAATGACCATGATACGAGTAAATGGTCATGTAGGAATTAAAAATAAATTTTAAATTTTTTTTATATCCCTGACTGACCAGCGTATGTTTGCGTGTAAGAAAAACAAAAAATCAAATCAAAAGGGTCAGCTCATATTTCCCTTTTATGAAGTGACCTTTATAAAACGTTGAAAATTATCTGCTTGTTAACGAGTCAAAGCAGAAATAATGAAATGATTTTGAAATGGTCAGTTAAATTATAATGAGATTTTAAAAAATCACACCCTGGCAGGGATTTTATTTCCGGTTTTTGATTAATGAAGATATTAATTTCTCTTCATCCTTATTTTAATAGAAGCGTTAAAAAAATTTTAAACTGTTTTTATTTCTTTTTACACCTGCGTTATTGAAATTATTTATTCACTAATTTTTTTTAATGGAAAAAATAATTACAACCAGGATCTTTTTTATGTCATGTAACTAGAGATATTCATATTTGAAAATAGAACTGAAAAATGTTTTTAAAGCCACCGGGGTCATTTCTATACCAAGCCGAAGTAATTTCTGCTCCAAAAATATATTATTAAAAATTTAGATGTTTGTATAGATATAAATCGATATGGAAATCAAAACACCTATTTTCGGTATTTTTCACTGTCTGTCTGTGTTCGCATCACGTAAAAACTTCTAGATGGTTTTAAACAAAATTTTGTGAGGAGGATCCTTAGAACCTTGGTTCAAATATAAAATACTTTATTTTCAGAAAAATATGTCCTTTCGTAGATAAACTAGACATACAGTTGTCAGTACATTTGATTTTTTGTAGATGGAAAGTTTTAAACACTGTTAACAGAACTCTGCAACAAAGGTTTAAAATCACATTTTTCTAAATTTTCATTTTAAGAAAATTAGTAATAATACAAGGACGAAGTCGTGGGTACTGCTAGTTGAGTAATTAACAACGTGACCTTTTCGGTCAGCAAATGCATCTACGTAATGGGTGAAGCGTCTCAGATAAATGATTAAAAGTTCTCAGCTAATAATTATCAACATTTAAGAGCAGCTACAAGTAGAAATGCTAGTTACGGTAATTTTTAAAAATTATGTAATTTTTTAAAACTATTTTACATAAAAGTATTTGGTTTGGTTATAATTAATTAATTTTCTTGGCTATTTTTACAGAAGGCTTAACAAGCTATAAATTTGCTTTAATGAATGTCGATACAAAACGACGGCTTGCTTAATATGCTTCACTGTAGTCGTTTTTATTCCCCCCCGGTGTACTACAAGAAGTCTGGCTGATTCTAACCCAGGCATAGACATAGTACACTAGGGCTATAGGGAGAACCAGTCCCCCGGTGTTCAGGCACTGAATCTGGATAGACAAGCCGCGGGTCAATGTCGAAGAGCTTATCAGTGTTCTGAAAAGACTGGCACCACGGGAACCGGTGGCCCGTAAAGAGAGCCGCCTATCTCTGTAGCCGGTTATTGGTGAGGTCCTTTCAAGGTACACATGGTGGCTGTCAGTTAAAGTTTAGTGACCGCAGGGAAGGTGCGGTGCTAAACGAATGTGCTGTTGCATATTCAACAGAGGAGTTGGAATGTCTCCAACCCTCAAACAAGGGGAAGGACATAGTCCTGCAAGCCATATTCTTGAAATTGCAACTCTGTTGGCTTTCCTAGCAAGGGGCGCTAGTCGGCGCTTTGTATTTCACTCAGTGGAAAGACCACAGTCAGGTTAGGGCCCACGGCCAGATACTGACTCAAATCTTAATCACATCTGTGGTCATTTTTATATCAATATTATCTGGCAACCTTTCACTGTATATTTTGTTATTGCAGCATACTGAATGATTCATAAAAATGTGGATCAGAGATGGTAAAGTTAGTATTAATATATTATGTTTTTAACCAATTTATCAATTTTATATTACAAATATTTTTGTTAACACACTATTGTGTTTGTTAGTTGCTAAGTCTAAAAAGCGTTAAGTTTCAACCTTTAAATTTTTGTAAGGGGACTGTTAGCGCCACAGTCTAATCGCTACAATGTTATTACTTATCGCCTACCTCTCATCTTTAAAATATGTATTTGTAGAATTTTATTCTTATATTTCCACGCGGTATTTTAAGAACTTCATTTTTTATCCATATAAAAGCCATTTGTTTTAGAAAAAAACGGAATAAAGGTGTTAGTAAGCCCATAAAGAAGTTTGACTCTTGGTTTCTATACGGAAAAGAATTTTAAAGTTGTTGGGTGAACAGCTCAAGCTCTTGGTTCTAAATGTAGATTATGAACGTAAAGTATAAGATAAATAAATAATTGATATCACAACAAAAAATCTTGTACTTTGCGTTCATAATCTACATTTAGAACCAAGAGCTTGGGCTCTTCACCCAACAGGGACAGTTAGTTCAGAAGTTAGAAGTAGATAATAAAATGAATAAACATAGGATTTCGGGTAGAATGTATTCTATTCTTGATTTATTTTAAATTTTAAAGCCATCAGTTTTAAGCCAAACACATGACGGTGAACCACTTGTGAAGAATGTAATCACAGCTAAACACATTTCTTTTATTCAGTGCCACTGACTTTTGTTTAGCCTTTTAAACTGAACTAAGTTCTGTTGCAATTGATAATGAAAACAATCTATTTTTAAGAGACTAGCACGCATTGTGCCACAAAGTAGAAAAAAAGGTAACGGAAACGAGGAAAAAGGGATACTGCTTGTGTAGGTTCGATCTTGGAGTTTCTTCACATACGAACTGATCGGTAAATAATAAAAATTGTTCAAATTTTTCTTTAGGATCATTAATCTATTATTAAATATTAAATTAATAAATAGACTTACTGAAATTATAAATGTTTCAATTTGGCAATATTTTAACATTGCAAAACATTGAAGTTCATTATCATAAATAATTCTTTGTACTTGACTTACCATTTTAAAAATTTACATTTGAGGCCTGTTCTGTAAATCACTTTTTTTTAAAGTGATTTCAAATCACGCAAAAAGTGTTCTGCCTACGAATTATAATGAAATGATGTGATTTATAAAGGGTTACTTAATGATGGCCGATTTGTAATCACTTGCTTATTTTTTCTAGTTATTTCGCTTAAAATATTAAAGTATTGGTCCATATTCATAGTTATATACTAAAGTCGATTCTTGTTAAAGTGTACTCTAAACTAAAAAGCTCTTATTATTTTTCTTTTTTTGAGTTAAAAACGGATTTAGCTAGTTTTAAATTTAGAGTTGACTTTAACGCCAAAAGTATATTTTAAATTGTCTATGAACGAGTTAGAGTCGACTCTAAAGTAAAACCGACTTTTGTTCCTTAAAGTAGACTTTATTTTAACTATGAATATGGGCCATTGATAATTTGTATTTTAAATGATATGTCCTCTATTTGTTTTTGTAAAAGATTAGATTTTATACACACAAAAAACCTTTTTTATTAATATATTCTTGAAGACACTGATTGTTTTACAAATTTTTTTTTTGTTATTCAACAATGATCGTGTTTTTTTCTCTTTAGCAGTTTGTTTTTCAGAAGATAATTCTAATTTTACCTAATTCACACAATGTCAAGACAGCATGTAAGATTTACTGGCTTATAAACCTAATGCAAAATTTAATTATTGCTGTTAAAAAATTAAAAATAGTCAACAGTTGAGTTATTTATTGAGTAAATTTAGAAAAAAAAAGTAAGCACTATGCTAAATCTTATACACCTTCACCATCTACGTTAATCTAGTTAAGTGAAGTAAATCCAATCAAAAAAGCAAATATTGTGAAGACAGAGAGTTATCGTTCACTTTTAGATACTTATGATCAGTATAAATCTTTATAAGTGATCGACGCTGATGTCCTTATTTGGCTTTATTTATGTTTTGGTTTTATTTAAAAATATGGATGACATTTAAAAATATGGCATGATATCGTTTTAATTCAATAACGCTACATGCTAAACCGCGACTTTAACCATCAACTTATTAAAATGAAAATTAGGCGATAAGTTAATTTCGAAAAATGAACCCTGTAAATGGACACCATTCGATTAATTTCTTAGAAAAATTCATCACTTCTCTAATAACAAATCCTTGAAGCGAATCAATAAACTTACACAGCCTTCTTATTTGAGTTTGTTTAAAATGCAAATTTTCAAATTCTTAATATTAAAAACTCTAGAACATTTAAAGCATCACAAAGAATACGTCAATGTTTATTTTAAAAAAAAATTTAATACTTTTCTCTCATGTTAAGAAGAAAAAAAAACAAGTTCAGTAGATTTTAAACAGATGTATGCCAGCAAGTTTATATTTTATTTTGAAAGAAGCTAAAATATAAATTTTAATTTTATAATTATTATTTTTTCAGAGAATGGTACTACAAGACACCCTTTTTGCAATAAAACAATAAAACAAAACTATAGTGTCAATTTAAAATAATGAACGCTTCCTTGCAAAATGTCAAATATTGACACATTTACTTAACCCTAAACCCTTCTTTCCACACATAATAATATAAAATTTAGGATTTTTTCCCATAACCAGCCGTTTACTGTCAGTCTAAAGATAAAAAAATGCAATCATTAATAATATGCAAATCTTCTAAAGCTTCAAAAAGGAATGTAACGGAATTTTGCAAAATATTCCCAGGCTCATTAAGTGACTGATATGAATGTACAAGCAACCACTTACGCAAAATATGCATATTTGCAAAATTCCCTAAGACAACGTTAATGGGTGTCTAAAAATTGTCATTGTGCGAAAAATTACCACCCTTCGCATTCTCTTTGATTTTTTTTTTTTTAGTTGCTTACACTTTTTGCACAACCCCTAAAAATTTCCTGATGTCTGTCTGTCTGTCTGGGTTCTTCTTGTTTAAAAGTGTGAGTTAATAATGCAAGCAGGCAGTAAAAGTCTTACGCAATATTCGCTTTGTTGCCCAAACAAAATACTGAGTGTTTTATCACACAATCTAACCTTTGATGTGTTTTGTTGTAATTGTTGTTCTTTAAAACCAGAGGCACAATTATATTTGGCTGTTGCTGCTAAAAAAAAAAAAAACAAAATTCAAAGTTAAAAAGGGCAACAAGGCCAACAAGTGCGTTTTGATGTTGCTGTTGTTTTGTCACCTCCTCTTTGTTGCATTCAATTGCATTTAATTTTACAAATGCATTTTTTACTGCATGCAACTCATTTACGGGAGGTGTTTTGTTTTTTAGCTTTTAACTACTTCATTATGTCAATTCAATCGTACACATCTTCCTCATATTATTTCCATGCCAAAGAGAGGGTTATAAATTTGTTCAAGAATTAATTGTGAATGTGCATTCAAATTGCATAAATGCAATTTTGGTTTCACTCACAACAAGGCAGGCTTTTGGCAAAAATGCAGGCAATTAAGGGTTGGCTGTTAATGAATGACTAAATATATTAAAATTAAATGTTGTGAAATACTGTTTTTAAGTTTTTGTTTTTTTTTTTAACTTCTGTCAAAAATTGTTTTATAAATGAAGTTTTTATATAATTTTAGTATTTGCTGAAAGGTCCATATTGACTATCGTACTTTTTTATGAAAATTTCAGAGGCCCTATAATTCGGAAAATATGGGCGGTTGCCAATTTTTCCACTTGATATTTCTTTTTATTTTTTAAATATCTATCGCTCCATATAATTGCTTTTTTGATTAGAATTACTTCATTGTTTCAAATGATGTGGAAAAATGAGAGGCAGACGTGGTGTTTAGCCCACTATCTTAAGGGACATGGACGGATCTTGCTGATTTTAGGTAGCGACTCATTAAAATTATGTGTGATCGATTGGCATATTTAAACTTTCTCTACCTCATCTGGTGCCTTGGCAAAGTTGATTTCAACACTAACACGGGCGGATAGGCGGACATCGCTAAATCGACTGCGCTATGCATAAGGACTTAGAATATATATAATTTATGCGGTCGAAAATGAATGTTGAAAAAATTACAAACCGAATGACGAACTTAGATGTATCCTTTTTCCACTGTTTGTGTTGAAGGGTATAAAAACATTGCAAAAATGTTATATTTTCGAAATATTAGAATTTTTCTTAAAAATAATATAGTGGTGAGTTTTTATGAAATTTATTCTTCATAATAAAATTATTATATCAACTTTGTTTAAAATTAAACTGATTTAATACTTAAAATTTTATTGATTTTATCATGAAAATTCATGATTTTCTCACACCTTTTAATGGTTTTGTTGTTATTTTAAAGCAGATCATTTATGTTTAAATGCGTTGATTTGAAAATTTATCTTTATATGATTTACATAAAGTAATTTTCATAAAACACACTTTGGCTCATGTAGTCATATTAAATTATTAATTTACAATCATTAACATCCTGCGGCTATAGATCGATATACTCGTACATGATTACATGGCTGTTGGAACACGATCTCGTGTCTGTAGTATTAAGTACGAGGGTGGATTTGCATATTTTGTCATAAACCAAAAATATATTATATTATAAATAAAACAAATTCTATTTCTTCTTAAACTGATGCTAAGAATTTATATCTTAAGAATAAGTATAACTTGGGACTTTGATATCTTCATTTTAAGGAGAAGATACTGGAAGTTGTGGACAGGATGCTTTTGCAAGCAAAATTTCATTAACAGCAGTCATTAAAATAGTGAAAATTATGCAATTGGACTTTTGTTGCATTTTTTTGTTTGTTTGGTTAATATTATACTTAAATTTGTTCCATTTTTCATTTTGAAATAACGCTGGACTAATCGTCGTGGTTTTCAAAATTCCAAAAATTTTTTATCTCTTTGCGATTTACTTTGAAATTGTATATTATTTTAGTTTTTTTTTAGTTTGATCTTTTAATATTTTTTGATTTTCTATTTTGCACATAAAAAATTATATGACTTTGAAAAGTAGCACAATTTTTAACTAAAATTTATGCAGCAAAACTGTGTAAAATTGACGTGTGTAATGTGGACGAGCAAACCCGAATTAAAGGAAAATAAAGCCTTTAAATTAAGAAAGAGTTGTTTTTTTTTGTGTAGAGGAAACTGTAAGGGCAATCGAATGTTTACACGATTTTAGAATCTACTTGAGTATATACTAAAAGGTAATTTCTTTTAATAATATTTCCATAGTCAAGTGTTAGATCACATAGCAAAAGCCTTCGAAGTTAGGGAGACTCTTAAAGCTCTACTGCGGTACAGCTGCAAAAGAGACTAATTCTGTATTATACCAGCGAAACATCTGAATTAAACTGGTTGACGGTGAGATCAAACTTATGAAAGCGAAGGAGGCAATTGGTTCGTGCCTAAGGAAAAACACGTTTATTTTCACTGATGTAAACACATCGAAGTTTTCAGTGAGAGGAAACTTAAAAACTTAACAATAATTTGTGCCTTTCTACTGGGTTCTATAATAATAGAAAATAATTATATTTAGCAATGAAAACTATTTCTCAATGATATGCTCTCTTACTAAGAACAAATGCGGCATGTTAACTGTAGATTGTTGGCTGATTACATTTGAGGCACTTATTTATTTAATTTTGAAAAGCAGTTAGGTGAGTGTAATCAACTTATTGAATTGTTATCTATCTATCTACCTATCTATCTATCTATCCATCTCTCTTCTAGACATATAAAGGGCAGTAAGAGCTTGTTTGTTTGTCGGAAAGCTATAGCTCTCTGAAACAGTGGACCGATCTTCCAAAAATTTTCAAACTTTTTTACCAGACATGCGCTTGGTAAAATAGGATACGTTTTATTTTGTTATTTCACATGGGCGTGGCACTTTCCATACGGAGTAAATATTTATCGTCTTGTATCTTGGTAACTCTAATAGGTACCACCCTGAAATTTTATTTAAACAACTTTCTTATTAAAATGCATAATGGTAACAATAAGCATCGTCGTACCTTCCATACAAAGTGAAAAATTATCATCATGTATTTAGGGAATTAAAATACAAAGAACCCTGATATTTTGCCTCTAGAAAATTTACTTTTAATATGCAAAGTCTAGCATAATACTGGATGGATTGGGAAAGTTGGCATGGTACGTCCCATCAAAAGTTGAAAGTTATTCGCGCTTACCTTGGGATTTGTTTCCCATATTCTTTCTTATTAGTATGCGCAATCCAATAAAAACTAGCTGCATTGGAAGGTGGTCGGTCTGCAATTAAACCTATTGGTAAGGCGAAGGGCAGTGGGAATGGCTACAATTTAATATTGTCGACGAGAAATAAGGAAGAATAGTTTTCTTTTTCCTATTTTGTACAATTAAATTTTCATCACGGAAATATTTTTTTATTAATTATTTTAATCCGGCTTAAGTTCACTTACACATATCAGTTCAAAATTAGTTTTAAAATTAATTAATAATACAATACTCAAATAGTTAAAAAAGGAAGAATATATTTATAATTACCGTGGATATTATAAATGAAACAATTCGACTTTTTTCGGCTTAGGTTTTTTTTTTAATTTAATTTCTAAAAATTTTAATAGAAAAATTATTTACAAATGTTTGCAGACGTTTTTCAAAGAAAACAAGAAAAAATAGACGCTATCAGAATGTAGTGCCGCATTTTTTAGATCGCTACATCCTTTATCAGCGTTCTTCGTGTCAATGTACTTTAGGTTGTACACATTGTAAACATCTTCTATTTAACCAATTAATCAGTATTAATTTGGTTAGACTAAGCATTTCATTGTTGTTCTCTCTGTAACTCATAATTATATTAAAAAGTGAACCTTAGCTTAAAAAAATAAATTTTAATACATTTAGAATATATTTATTTATAATTTATGTTCATTTTCTTTTTATCTTTTTAGACTTTTTCCCTTTTTAAACATTAGTGTGACTTCTTGACATCTAGAAGCTGTCAAACAGCTATCAATTCATACAATCCAAAAATCACCCTCGTTGTGGACACTACTTTTATTTATAAAAACCATAATCAAACTACATCCTACATACAACAAGTAAAGGTCTCAAATGCCACATAACATGTACCAAAGTTGTTGTTGTTTGTTTCTTTTAACTTCTATAAGAGTTGAAAATTGAAAATAATATTTTTGCGCACTCAATTTTCAGCGATTTGTCAAAACATTGTTTATGTCCACTTTTGCAAGACTTTTTTTTCATTTTTATTTATTTGCCGTATTGGCTTATTCCATTTGGAAAGAGCAAAGGAAGGAAACCTGCGGTTATTGGACGTTAAACTTAATGGGGCCAAGCTGCAAATCTACCTGTTTAAATATGTTTGTTCTTAAGCATTTAAACAACAAACGAAAAATCCTACCAAAGTTGCGAAAAAAGAAATCCAAATGCGAAATGTTCATATGAAGCTCTTTTTCTCAAAATGTTGTTAAGTGTGTGTGTAAGTGTATTTGCAGGGGAGACAGGGAGTGAATGGAGTTTTAAAAATAAAAAGTTAATTGAAATATTTCAACAATATGCCCTGCTGAATTTCTTTTATTGTGAATGCATGTACGTGTGTATGAATGTGTTTTTTTATCAGCATTTAAAAGCAACTTGTTGCAGCGGCATTTTCCATACGAGCCCTGGCGGTGTAGATCAAAGCTTTTTCCCGGCAATTGCATCGTGTGTTTTTTTTTCTCTGGCAACTTTTACAATTTTTAATAGAATTCAATAGTTATTTTTCTATCGCCTGCGATTTATTTTATTCTTATTTACTGGCGGTTAATTCTATAGTTTTATGCTGAGATTTCTGTTGCTAGATTTCAATATGCTTCGCATATCATTTTTTTTTATTTTGATCATTTCAATATCTGTTCTTGGTTTCTTTTGCTGTGGCAGTTTGTGCTTTACAGCAGATATTATTGATTTGTTCGTGATCAGTTTATACGTGAATTACCCTTTTGCTTGTAACAAACTCTTGTGCTTCATATTGAACTTGTCTTTGAGCATGTTGTTTTTGTTGTAAACTTTTGACCGCTAGGCGCCATATTACTTTCAAAAAATCTACAATTTATAGTAAATTAATTTGTTGTAGTTACCTTAAGTGATGTTAAAAGATGCATTTTTTCTATTTTTTGCTTCGATGGAAGATTTTGTAATTTAAAAGTTGTTAAGTAATAGTAGAAATTTATTAAAGATTTATTATTAAATAAAATTTGGAAATAAATTTTTAATCAATTTCAAGGCAATTAATATGTAAAAGGAGAAAAGGACCGAGTGTTGTTGGGTTAAAATTCATCTTAACAAATTTTCGGACTAGACCATTATTATTGCCCTCGCTTAGGAACCTTAAAACTTCCGCCATATCATTGAATGCATTTACTGCTGTCCAGTACAATCCACTGGTTGTTATTTTTCGTAATGTAAGTGTTAATCGTTGATGTTATTCCATACTTTTTTTCTTTTGTTATATATGAAACAAGTAGAAATAGTACTCTAAACCCTTATTTATTCACAGACTGAAATTTTGTAAGTTTTTTAAGTATTGAATTATTTGTTTTATAAAAAATTTATGTTTTTCTTTTCTTTTAATCATATTTATAATGGACATATTTACTCTTTTTTGTCTTAGAAAATTTTAAAATTACTTTTTAATTAAATTTGTAATTAAGTTAATTAAAAATTTAATGAAAACTTTTAATAGGTGCAAAAACTTTATTTTGTATCTTTTAAATAGAAATATTTAAATGGTAGTAAAAACGCAAAACGATCTCGATCTATGCCATTTGCAATTCCGATGATTTGGACGGAACCAAAGAACCACTCATCTGATTGTTATTTCTGTTTAACTGCTATAAAAGGTATGACCATTAAAACGACAATTAAAACAAAAAGTAAAATTAAGTATCCTAACCTGTCATCTGTAAAAACACCAGTCCCTCACAGTGAGGAACCACCTAAAAGTTCCGATCTGCCCGCTACAACGGAAACAATCGAATCCAAAATTTTAGATCCTGACTTCCAAGAAGCTTTCTTATCGAATGAGCCACATCTACTATCTCAAGGAGACCTTAATGATTTGGTACGTGATTTAAATTTGTCCAATAAACAGGCAGAACTTTTGGGCTCTCGATTAAAGGGATGGAATTCATTACAAACAAAAACAAAAGTATGTTACTTTCGCAATCGAGATCAAACGCTAAAAGTTTATTTTTCACAAAATAATCAGTTGGTTTATTGGAATAATGTCTGTGGTCTAATGATCGCTTTGGATATAGAATATCCTCGTAAAGCAGAAGAATGGCGTTTACTTATAGATGGATCAAAAGTAAGCTTAAAGGATGTTCTTTAACACATCGGAAATAAACTTCCGTCTATACCACTAGGGGAGGCTTCTTATATAAAAGAGTCTTATGAATCTATTAAATTTGTGGAGATTTAAAGGTAATTGCCCTAATATTAGGATTACAACTAGGATACACAAAATACTGTTGTTTCATTTGTGAGTGGGACAGCAGAGACCGAAAAAATCATTATATTAAGAAAGACTGGCCTAAATAATATAAAAAATCCCCCTTTAGTGCAGCTGAATAATATATTTCTAGCAGCTTTACACATTCAACTTGGGCTCATAAGAATTGTGATGGTTATTTATATTTAAAAGAAAAGTTGCCTAAACTAAACGAAGCAAAAATTAAAGAAGGCGTATTTATTGGTCCTTAAATCAGACAATTAATTAAATATAACATATTTAAAGAAAACCTAAGTGATTTGGAAATATCAGCTTGGGAACCCTCTGTGAAAGTAACTCAAAATTTTCTCGGAAACCACCGATCGAATGACTATGAAAGTATTGTCGAAGAGCTTTTATCTGCATATAAAGCTTTAGGGTGTCATATGTAGTTAAAAATATATTTTCTACATTCACATTTAGACTTCTTTTCTGAAAATCTGGGCGTTGTTAGCGATGAACACGGTGAAAGGTTCCACCAAGATATTTCTACTATAGAAAAAAGATATTAAGGCAAGTGGAGTCCAGTAAGAAAATTAGAAATGATACGCGGGAGAAGGTGTGGGCACTGCTAGTTATAAGAAAACATATGCCAATAAATGCGATTAGAAGAGCCTGGTTGTCGAAAACACTATAAATTTCTAAGGATGTGGCAACGCCATTTATTCTAATTTTAGATCGTGTCATTAATCACGTAATGTTTTTGTAAGTTAATTACTTCTAATTAATTATTAACTCATCGTATTTATAAAGTACATTTACAAGAGATTATGAATGCGTTCCGATGAAGTCCCATGCGGTCCACAAGAGACAACATTGCGTGCAGTTCCTGCAATGAAGGAGGTATTGAAGAATGCCTTACAGTGGTGGAATAATTTTAAATATAGTTGCTTGTCTTCGTGGAGCTAGATATTCATTTACTGCCTACATTTAGGCCTTTCCTTCTAATTTAAACACACAACTACACTTGGGCTTACAGCAAGATTTTGTTGGGTAATGCAGCTTAAATTTAAAGGTAAAAAAGCTCTATAATGGAGTATACTCGCTTAGAAAGACCTCATTAGGGTTTTTAGAATAGATTCGCATATGCGGCATTTACTTTTCGAACAGCTGTTATGGTAAGTTTCTAGCTGGAACACGAATACCCCATTCTTTAATTTTATGTCGTAATACCCGCAAGGATATTTTAGCCCGTACGCACTACTTGTTCTAACTCTTATAAATATGGAATTTTTGAAGCAGATAAAAATCGAAGAAATTATTTGTAGAAAAAAATTAAAAAAAAATTTTTTATTAAAAAAAATTACTTAAAAGAAAAAGGAGTAATTTTATATATTTTTCCAAGGATTTAATTTGGTAATATAAAGCTATTATATAAATTTATAAAATTTTGAAATTTGAGTGGCTCTAACACTTAAAATTTATATGCATTTTCGAAAATATATTTGGCTTTTAATTTCCAAGACTTTGATATTCATAATCCATTTAGATTCCTTGAATACAGAAGAGTTATCATTAAAAAAAGGTGATAGGTATTAAAACTAAGAGATTCTTAATACCTTAATTCACTACTACCAGGGAACGCACCATATTCAACTTCCTTATGAAATTTTTCTATATGAAAATCATCATACTAAAATATGTTGAAGCATTTATTTTTTAAATAAAAAAAAAAAATTATATTACAATACAACATGTCAAGTATTTCGACGTGCTTTTCAGCTTAAATAATATTGATCTAATGAAATTAGTAAAAATAGTAGAAAATACATTAAATTTCTCTGTTGGCCAACATGAACAGCATAAATAAAACTCCTGCCACTTTATTTAATTTATTTTTTGTTCTTCTACTTTTCTTTTTTTAAAAACATCCATTCACAATGGCTGCGTGCCTGTGTGTGTATTTGTTTTTTACTTTTAGCTACATTTATGGAAAATACATAAAAAAGTGTTCACATTTTATTAAGCGTCCCCAACCCCACACACTTCATGTACTTTTTTTTTAACTGACTTGTTAAAGAATAAATATGGAGAGAAAAAAATCTTAGCATTTTGATGCGTTATTTACATGCAATAAAAATTAACATTTGAAATAAAAGGACCCACTCATGCCTAAACTCTGTGTCCTGCCTGTTTTCGTATTTAAAAAAGTGTGACTGACTGTAATGAAAAAATTTTTTTTTATTTTTTGTATTAAAAAACCAAAGAGAAGGGACCCAAGAGCACGAGCTTAATAAGTTTGAAAGAAAAGAAAATAATATAGAATGAAAATAAAAATGAAAAATAAAAATAGAGATAAAAATGAATAGATGGAATGATGTTTTATATTATAGAAAACGTCACAGGCTAGTGTCAGTTGACAATGATAAAAGTGTCCTTAAATAAAGATAAAGTATGAAGAAATAAATTAAATCCATTAGGAAAAATCAGGGGAAGGGGGGGAAGGAGGTTAAGAAAAATCAGGGAATATGGGAGGAATAAGCAACACTTAACTTCTTTATCAATTACAAGCGTCTAATATTCAACAAAATTTCGAAATGATCAAAATATGTACCACATGGGTCCAGCAAAAAAAAAAAAAAGGCTGACTTAATTGGCATTCGATTATAAGAGTTACATTTGGTGTAAATTGTTATTTCAGGTGAAAACCCTATAAACGCACGTATTAACCTATTTAACCTAAACGTCACAGATTGTTCCTACAAAATCTAGTAGGGTTTTGTTGTGTAAGAAACCTAAATTTGAAAAATAAGGTAAAAAAAGATATTTTAACCGGCAGTATTTTAGTCACTTGTGCTTTTAAAGCCAGGTTTCAGTGGCTCAACCATCAGCCCATAAGAATATGCTCTCTCCACAATAATTCATCATGCTGATTTTTTATTCACCAAGCGCAAGGGGCAAATAGTTGGGTAAATGTCACAAAATTATTTTTTAATAGAAAATGGAAATTTTTAGAGAATCAAATACGGTAATATAATATATTTTAATGTTAAACGATTTCAAATAAATTTGCTATTTAAAATACTACTTTGCTTGAAGTAGTAAACAACTTTCTTTCTTCACCTGGCGCGAAGCTAAATCACAACTTACGAGATACATTTTGCGATTACCGCTACCTTTTTAACTGACTTAAAAAAGGAGATGGTTATCAATTTGTCTACTTGTTGCTTTTTTATATTTGTGCCTGCAAAACTCAGTCATTTCTAAATCGATTTTGATTTTTTGTTTATTTGAAAAGCTATGCTTTCAGAACTTAAAGGTTCTTATGAACCGTATAGGGTACCACTGTATAATCTAAAAACTTAAGTATCACTATAGCTTGCAATAGTAAAAAATAATACAAAAGTAAATCTAAAAACTAAAGCGTAGCCCCATAGGTGACTCAACTTACCCTAAATGGCATATTTTTTTAACCGTTAAAGACAAACGCTTAAAAATTGGACAGAATGACGCTTAATATGACCTTTATAAAACAAGGTAGAAAAATTCAAAATTATAAATTAAAGGGTGACGCAAAATTTTGTTTTTATAAGTCGATGTATATGGCCATACTTTTGAACAGTTGCAGACAGACGCTTGAAACTTACAAAGGACCTGTATTGACAAGTCTGCATGAAATTTGAGTTTGAAAATTAAAGGCTCCTCCAACAGTTGATGTATTTTTCAAACTCTTGAACCCTTATAGTCAGACAGCTGAAATTTACAAGGTATCCGATTGCTATGTCCGCTAGAAAAAGTAAACAATTTAAAAGTATACATTAAAGAGTGTTTCCATAATTAATGTAGTTTCTTTTAAAGAAGCATAATTTTAAGTTTTTTGCTTTGAAGTCGGTTTTTTTTTTGCAAGAATTATTTAATTCTCTTTCTGGAAAAGTGAAGCAATTCATATTTCTGGGCATCACAATTTTGATTTTTTTTTGCATCAATCTCGCAAATCTGTTTTACTTTGTTTCACGACAATATTATTGATATTGACTTTTATACTGTCTTCTTTCAATATGCATAAAATAGATTGGATCGAGAAAGTTCGCGATCTAAAATTCTTTGACGGCAAAGTGTAGAAAAAAAATTATTTTAATAATTTTTTTTACAAAATTTCTTCAATAATTTATTTGAATTGTTCACAATAATTCCTCTTAACTTTAGATGCGGTACACAACCAGGCTATAATGATTAAGCGAAGTGACTTAAAGCACCTCAAATATTAGCTGACAGATAATTTTTTTGATGACTAGGGCGCGAACAGTCAATTTGATAATGATACTTTTTGAAGTCTTTAAAAAAGCATGTAGTACAGTCAGTTTTTTTAATGGTATATGAACTACTTTACCCTAATTTATCTTCTTAATTCTTATCGTACTTGACCGCTACTGTCTTTGAATCCCGGATCATTTCTTCAATCCCTAGTTTAGTTCAACTTATGAGGGCACAATAGGTGACATTAGAATATTCAGCTCTGTCGACATATTGCAGCATCGGAGTAGTGTGAGTAATAACGGAATTTGTGTCCGTTATGCGCTCGTTTTTTCGTATGCTCGTTCATAACGAAAATAACCCGCTTTTTTGCTATATTTTTTTGTGTACTGAATGCAGGAGTTATTTATTTTCAATGTCAGAAATTTTTAGTCTGTATTACCATCCCGATAACCAGCACAACTTTTTCAGGTTAAGAATTCAAATATACTTTTAGTGTGGTTAATATGATTAAGCAACATTTTTGGCTTTCCGTACTTGAGAAGTTCTAATGTAGTCTGGGAGTCTGGGAACAGGATAAATTGGGGATTTTATATAAAATCTCCTCCCGTGGCAGCAGTTTCCCTCTTCAAAGCAATAATCTCAAAATTAAATTTTCCGAGCAGGCTAAAACTTTTCTATGTTAAGAAACCTAACAGCACTTGGAAAAAGTAGAAGAAAATAATTCTCAAATAGAAGACTTTCGATCATAAAATACCTCTCAGATAAGTTTGCTTTCACAACAGCATCAAGTTTTGCTTATTCCTTTTAAAAACAGAACTTAAAAATAAAAGTTGTTAAAGGAAAATTAAAAGAATAAACTTTTAATAATTTTGAAAAACAAAACAAATTTTCAATTGAAAAATCTATATCTTCGTTTGACAACAAATGACTTCCCAAGCGGCCAGGATAACGCACGCACTCATGCAAACATACACACATACCCACAATATTAAATAACACAAACAAAATTACATCAGCAACACTAAAGTATAAAATATTGTTATTTAGAATATTTTTACAACAACAGCAGCATACAAAAAAAAAAGGGTCCTTAGAGAAAAAATCGTGGAAAAAATTAAGAAAAAAAAAATCATTTGCATGTGGATTGAGGATTTGTTTAGGGATGATTATTAAATGGGTGGCATGTTCACTATAAAATTCAGCAGATTCAAAACAACTTAAAGACACTGAAATAAAAACGGACCTTAAACATTGCTGGCTGGCTGGATGGCTGTCCTACAGAAAAGCAAGGGTAGGAGATTATGTAAAAGAAAGAAAACAAAAAGAAAATGAGTGTGAACACCTCGCTTTTCCAAACACAGTTTTACATCACTAAGTATGTAGGTATATGTACTTAAATGCATGTATGTATATGTAATTGTATCGCGTTAAGGATAAGTTGTAGAAGGAATATTTGTTTTTCAACCAAGAAAAGATGTATGACCACCTTATTGGTGTGACAGGCGTAAGTAACGTTCAAAAATGTACTGGACTAAATTTGTATTTATTTATTTTCATTTTCGTTTTGTTTTCTTTATGATGTCAAGAGTGGGGATAAAATGATGATGGCAGAGTATTTTAAACATAAAACATCAGGGAGTCCACTGAACACTATTTTAAAAAAGATACGTACTTGGATATTTAATTCCATGCTTTTTTTTTTTTTTTGATAAAACTCTATATAAATTATGCAAATAATCTTAAAATGAAAGGTTTGTTCAAAATAAGCACGTAAAGTTAAAAGTTCAAATTAAATCAGTCGTGTTTGTTAGAAGTATTGTAGAATTACCTTAAAGCCTTCATTCTAAACAAACAGTATAAACTTGAGTGTAAGAGGATTTAGGAAAAGTAATGATATTTATATTTCTTATTGGAGAAAAGCAAATCCTTTTTCGCGAGTGTTACAATCCGGTGCAATATAGAAGATAATAATTAAGAAGATATTTTCGTATAACTGACTAGTTTTCAAGAAGTCTTAACAAATATGGAAGTCTTATATTTTTGCACGATTTCATGGATTTTATTTAAAGAAAAAGTATTTCTCTTTTAGTTTTAGCCAGCAATTCTCATACGTTTTGTGAACAAAAATGATATCGCAAAAATGTTAAAGGTAGGTTTTTGCTGTCGACATGATTTTTACCTTAATATTTGGAAATCTTAAACCCAAACTAACTCCGTAATAATTAATAAAATTTCTTCTATATTGTCTATCATTTTTAGGTATTTACTTGAAATGAATAATGCAAATATGACCAAAACAGTACTATATTCGGCTTCGCCAAATCTTATTGAAGTAAATCCAATTAAATAAAAGAAATATGTTCAGAGGCAGAGAATAAAAAAATTAAAAAAAAAATTTTACATAAAACTGTCATCAGCTCCTTATGGGTTAAGCATTTTTAAAAAATTCCGAATTTTTTTTAAACCTTTTAAATGATATCCGTGTTGACTATATTGACAACGAACTTTTTTATGAAAATTTCAGAGGTCCATAACGCGGAGAGTATGGGCGACCCCCAATTTTTTCACTTGGTGTTTTTTTCTTATCTTTTAATTCTCTCTCGCTCCATATATTTGTTTTTTTATCTGAGTTACTTCATTATTTAATATTATATGGAAAAATTAAAGGCCTCGAAGGACATAGACCGATCTAGCTGATTTTTAGTACATAATTTTCCGACACTATGTCTAATAAATTGGCTTATTTAGTGCTTTGGCAAACTTTATTTCAACACTAACTTGGAAGGACAGACGGACACTGCTCAATTGACTTATACACTTTATGGGGTCGGAAATGGATTTTGTAGAAATTTTCAGCATTAAGTTATGAATAATCGAGTCAATTAATAAAAAAACTCAAAATTCTCTATTTTAACGATGAGTGTTGGTGGCACGGACAGACTTCAAGCTGCTCCTTATAGTTGAAGTATATGTGTCATCAATCCCACCTTAAATATTATCAATGCCCGTAGATATTTAAAGTGTCTATGAAATAGTTGCGGCTGCTTAAGGCCAATTGGCTGATCTATAAATTCCATTTGCTGTTCTTTTTTTAAATAAACCAAGTTACTCTATTGACATCCCAAAAAGCCTGGATATTAATTAGGTGTTTCGTTTTTGTTACGCAGTGTAAGTCTTTGTTTAATCAACTTTGTTGTCTATTTTTTGTGCCAAGTTTTTGTGCAAAATGCAATGGAATATATGACATGATTTGTTCATAATACGTAACCTTAAAATTCTGACCTCCAGCAACTTTTTATTAGGAAAATAAGGCAGTATCAACTGTGCACAGTGTGGCAGAAATGAAATGTTTTAGTAAAAATTCATAATTCTCTACCTGTGTTAATTAAAAAAATTTCATGAGCAGAAGAATATTCAACCTGAATTTGTTTTTAAGTTTCAGACTTACAGCCCTTTCAGAAGTGGTACAATAGTGTCACACAAAAATTGCATACCGAGGAAACAAAAACTTTTCACAGAAAAGTGAAAAAGTGGTATATCTAAGTTTGTCATTCCGTTTGTTGTTTCTACAATATCCATTTCCGACCCCATAAAGTGTATATATTCTGAGTCCTTATGTAGAGCAAAGTCGATTAAGCGATGTACGTGTGTCTGTCTATCCGTCCATCCGTGTTAGTGTTGAAACGAACTTTGCCAAGGCACTAGCTGAACTAGAGGAAATTTAAATACGCTAACGATCGGAAATAGTGTCGAAAGAAAAGCTATTGAAAATTAGCCAGATCTTTTTACGTCCCTCGAGGCAGTAAACTTAACACTACGCCTGCCTCTAATTATCAATTTCGCTTGAAGTAATGAAGTAGTTCCAATCAAAAAACAAAAATATGGAGCGATAAAGACTTAAAAAATGACAAAAGCAGCAAGTGAAAAAATTTTCGCTCGCCTATATTTACCGAGTTAAAGCGCCTCTGAAATGGTATCAAGTCCTTGATATGGCCTTAAAAACCAAGTTATATTTTCGGCTAAGGCTTAAGAGTTTTAAGCATTCCAAGTTTTAAAAGTTTTAAGAATATTGAACACTATTTTTAATAATTTTCTGTAATTTTTTCAGTAAATTTTCTACAAAAATTTTGCAGCCTTTAGAAAGAATTTCAGTCAAATATCTTTAAATTATTGTTTTTCCAGTTTAATTTAAAAGGCATTTGTTTTACTACTTTTTTTACTACTATTATTTTACAACTATTACAGAAGTAATTGCTTCAAAATAAATTTACAAATTTGTTAAAAAGAGTTAATCCAGGGGTAACATCATGCACCTGGGCAACTCAAGTTCGGCCTGTTTTAATGTTTTAAGAAAGTCGAAAATAGTTTAGAAAGGTTCTACATACATTTAGTTATTCTGAAAACTATTCTTGATGTATGAAAAAAATGTTAATTTCTTGGGAAAAAATGTAAAAGAATTTAATTTTGGGATTTTCGCAAATGATTTGGTAATTTCCGTGCAAAGTTTTTTAAAGCATGAATATTTTCTCTTCTTTATCAATTGCATGAATTTACTTAATTTTTTTTAATATATTTACCAATAAATAATTCTATTAAATGAAAAATATATTAATTTCTTTTAAAAGTAAAATTTTTTACGAAATTTTGGGGAAAATTCTAAAAACAGGAAAATACTTTTATCATGTTTTTTATACTTGTGTAGTTCATAAACGAACTAGTTTATTTAAACGATTCAATAGATTGAACTAAGTAAATTAGTTCATACTCTTAAGTAAACCTAGTTCATTTTTGAAGTATACTTTGTTTTTGAACTACCAGACAAGATAAACTAGAATCCATGTCTTTTTTTTCTTGTTGACTATTTCCGACATGAAATTAGTGCTGCCACGCATTTAATTTAATAATTGTTATGACAATGCTACAGTATTGTCATCATATTTTGAAAAGAACAATTGAACTAAAAGAGCTTTGAACTAAAGAAGGCGTTTGAACTAGAAGTTGAAAGTTGAACGAAGAGAGGTTTTGAACTAAAGAAAGCCTTTGAGCTAAATTTTGAACTAGTTCAGTTTAATAAAAAAGTTTGAATACAATATCTTTCGTTAAGCCAATAATAAGTACAATCAAACACGATAGTAACCACTCAGAGGGGAGCAGCCATGTGGGACTTCAGAGTACTTTTCGAACTGTTAGACTTTTGTCTTTTAAAGTAAAGGCTTGGAAGCATTTAAGTTTTTTCTGATTACTAGTTTTAATTTTTGAAAAGTTTGATAATCTTTAGAAAAGTTCGATATAAAACTATAAAAGAAATAAAATATACTTTTTGTTCATTCTTTTAATTTCGATGCCAACTGAGCATTTTCTAATTATACTCGAAAACAAAGACCTCTTCTTATAGAGATACGGGATTTTTTTTAAATAATTCCCAACAAGACTTGCTTGTTAAGCGTAACTTTTTCAGTCACAAAACAACTTCATTTATAATATTTAATAAAGTGGAGATTAATTCTTGTGACTCCAAGAATAGTGGGAAAATGACAAGAAAAACAATATGTTCGAAAAGCATTTTTTTATTTGATCTCTAACAAAAGTAGCAAATGCAGTTTAACCGACTTTAAACCGTTTTAAGTTTCAAGCCCTTTATTTGCTTTATTAAATAGACAGGTTTAGAGAATTAAACTTATCGTGCTATATCTACAATAATAATCAAGTTATAAAAATTATTTAAGTCAACTAAAACAGCTCTTAATCAGTCACTAAATTAATTTTCTTTAAATACCAACTTTATTTAAGTTGAAAATTTCGTTGAAGACCTTAAATATAGTTATCGTTTATTAAGCTCATTAAATTTAGTTTTTCGTTTAAATATTTCCATTGTATTTATTTAAGGTCTTTGCTTTATAAAAAAAAATCTTCATTCCTGAGAAGGGTACAACAACCCTGAGGGCAAATTGCTAAATTTAAAATATGAATGGTTTGAGGAAGTTTTTTTTTGTGTATCTCCTTGAAATTTTCGTTTTTTTTTTTTTTTTGTATTTAATATTTCGTTCATTATGCATCCAAAGTAAAGACAAGAAGTTCATTAGCAAGTGGTTTGTTGATTTTTCTTGATTTTCTTCTTGTTTTTTCTTTTTACTTCTTTTTTGTTTTATTTTTCTTGGGGATTCTTAAAACTTTTTTTGTTCGTTTTTGTTTTTTTGTAAGAAAGTTTTAATTTTTAAAGGAAATTATTGATTTTTTTCTTCTGAAAAATGGATTTGAACAGCAAAGTAGACAATAATTAAGGAAAGAAAAAAAGATTAAAAGAAACATATTGATAATTTAAGTCAGCCTTAAGGTAGACTTTCAGTTATAAAAATTTAAATATCTTTATTTAAATTTTGTTGCTTTAAATTTTTTTTAGTCACATACTACAATTACATTTTTTATATATACGAGTATTGGGAGTTGTAGCAAAAATAAGATTGATTTTTGATACACTGAGTTATTAAATGTTTTAAAATTAATATTGTTAAGATAAGGTACTATTATATTTTGACATCTCTGTAATTAAGAGTTTTTTAGAGCAATGTTGCAGTGGTATGTTGTTTTAATTACTAAAAATATTTTGTATTCCAAAGGAGTAATGGAGATGAAAATCATATTTTAAATAAAAACAACATTAAAACCTCTTACTTACACTTGCCGGATAATTAACTCTTAGTACCGTAGCTTAAGTTTCATTGTAACTTAAAAAAGGTTTTTAAAATTTCTGAGAAAAATTTTAATTGATGTGGTAGGAAATATATTAAAATAATTCTTGCAAAAAAAAACTACTTCAAAGAAGATCTTAGCTGTCTAACTAAAAAGCTTAAAAATTTTGGCCTCATACATCAAATTACATCAACTAAAAGAATACCCTTTTATTTCCAAAACCAAAGTTTTGCTGTTGTAGCAGACTTAGCAAAACTGGTTCTTTGTAAATTTCAACCGTCTGTCTATAACGGTGCAAAAAAATGCCACATACATACTTTCTGTTGTAGTACTTCAAATTACATCAAGCATTGTGATACCTTTTAAGTCATAATTTTAAATATTTATACTTCGTAATATAGCAGACAATATAATGCTTCAAATGATAAGGCCATTAAAGGTTAAATGACATCAATTATGGGAACACCCTTTTATTTCTAAATTCAAACATCTCCCTTACAAAGCAACCATAAAATGCCAAGTTGTTTTAACAAATGTTGTATTTGTTGTAGAGCCGCTATGACCAAGTAAAATAAATTTACCTTGATTTGACCTTGTAATGAAATTTATTGCATTTTAAAACAGATCAAATCCTTGAAATATTAAATAAATTAAAATTCTATTTATTTTCTTAACAAAAAATTGAGCTCATAAAATAGTTTTTAAATTAAACAAAAAAAAAAAAACTAAATTAAATAAAATAAAAATTATTTCAAGCAAACTTAGTCCGCTTAGCAATGATCATGTTAGTGCAATTCTTCATTTTGTAACATTTTTCTATCAGTATGATTTTTTGTATTAAAATGTGCGATCTTTACTTTAAAGTTCTTAAGTTCTTAGAGCTTAGTCCATTTCATATGAATATATTTGTTGGAACAACAATAGTTTGAATGTTGTTAAAACTGTTCTGCTGCTGTCTGGTGTTCTTCTTTCAGTGAAAACACTCACAACCCATTGCTGGGTTGACTATTTTCGAATAAGGAGGACACTAGTTTTTTCCGAGCCTTGAGAAAATGATTTTGATGCCCACTTACTTTGCTTTCTTGTAATCAGAAGCCTGATGAAGTCCATAGATTTATTTATTAGAGTATTGTTGCTAAGAATGTGGATAAAGACCTTTGCAACTCAGAAAAATTATTATATTTTTCGTGGCCTAATTAAACTTTGTCTAGATTTTGTAAAACAGGTCTACGCCTAAAGGGCACAGACGATCATGCATGCAGTTACGAAATGATTATTAAAGTTGAGCAGTCATAGCAGTGTAATGACCAAAAGCATATTAAAATATTAATGGCATAAAATTATCATTTCAATAAGAACATTCTTTTTAAAATTTAACTTAACTATTTTTATTTTATTTTAATTTAAGTTGTAAATCTTAAAAAAACGCCCTAAAGAATCTATGGTAAAAGCACCTCTTTATTTATTGAACTAAACATTACTTTTTATAAAGAAAATGTAAAAACAAAATCTTAAAATATTCACTATTAAATTGGTTTCTGAGAAAATAATAATATAACAAAAAAATTTATAATAATAATAATAATAATAATAATAATAATAATAATAATAATAATAATAAAATTGTTCATTCGGTTACTTGATAGTAAAATTAAAGATTTTAATAATTTTTTTTTGCCGAAATTAAGGCATAAGAAGATTTTTTTAATAGAGCGAATCTTTAAAAAATGCTAATTTGCAATAAAAAATTAAAAAAATATTAATATTAAAAAATTAAGATTTTTGCTAACAACTCTAAATGTATTAAGTTTTTATAATTGGACTAAGAGAAAAAATTAATAGAATCTTTTTAAATATTTACTTAAGATATTCGTCAAGCTTCTTTTTGACGTTAATATTGTGATATTTAAGTTACTCCCGAAAATAAACAACAATGTCATGTTTAAACACCCCACCGTTCCTTATCTCACGTTGAAGATTTAACCCGAAGAAAATGTACATTTTAAAAGTGATCTTCACTTAAAAGGACTTATTTTTTGCACTCTTCAAACTTACAATTTTTAACAATCGATAAGAAGAAGTTTTTTTTCATATCATACCCACTAACAAAGGAAGGAAGGTATATTGAGTTTGTTCACCCAGTTGCAACATATTAATATCTGGATACCTTTTATTTCTATAACAAAGTGCTTTCGTAGATGTGTTTTTTTTTGCTTTTTAGGTGCAGTTTAGGTTTTAGGAATAAATAGCAAAAGGTGGTTGACAATTATTAAAATATTTTCTATTAAATATAATGTTGGCTACTGAAAATACAAAATTTTTTCACACAAGGATTACACAGCAAATAGCCTCTCTCTTGAAGTACAGAAATAATGACCTGATTTTATATTTGTAGGGCAGATTGTAGTCGATATGGTCTACCAATTTTTTCTTGGAAGTTTTTCAAACAAATTTGTTCAATTAAGCTCTTTTTAATTACAATTTTCAAACATGTATGTTAAAGCGCACGCTTACAAATAGAATATTGTGAATTTAAAAGTGTTTTTTTGAGGTCAACACGCTGATGACGGCAAGCAAGGATTTTTTTTAAACAAAAAAAAAAAAAAAAAAAAAAAATATTAAACATAAAATTTTATCACGATTCAAAAATGTAGTGAAAATCCAATCGAGTTCATATTTGTATTTAAATTCCATCTGTAAAGTCTGTTAAAGTTTTAATGATTTCCTAAGAAACCCTCTGTAGTTATGTAATTTTAATGTCGTATATTAGAAGTATTATAACAAGGAAAAAGTTTTAGCTCCAGTGAACTTGTCCTCCACAGATATTGTTTACAATTTATTCCGTGGGCAGTCTGTTTTTTACTTTAATTAGAATATGTTGTTAAGGGCAACCATTTTCTACAAATCTTTCTCACGTTCAAGCGTTACTAGTTAGCTCAATTATGTGAAGCCAGTGTAACACTGTAAACGATTGTATTTGTTATTGTTTCTTTCATCTCCTATTCATCTATGCGTTCTTTAAAAAAAATATCCATTCTTCATAGTCGGATAGAACTATGATTATTTAAGACGTTACTGGTAAACGGTTTTTAAGGTTCATTTAAAACGTTACAGCTTGTTTTCGATTTTTACTTTAACGACGAACGTTGCGGACTATTTGCTTGAATTTAAAATTTTTATCAGGATGTTGTTATTGTTTTGAACAGAATTTTGCTTTTATGTCACTTTTCTTTCAAATTTTTGTCAGCTACTTAAACGCAAATGTGATCAAGATTTGCACCGACATCTGCCACTATGGCTCTACCTGACGGCGATTTTACCACTTAATGAAGTACTGAGCGTCAATTAGCGGCTTCTACTGTTGAAGCCAACAGAGTTGCAAATCTAAGAATATGGATTTCAGTAACCGTCTGCTAAGAGTGCAGAAGGTACACTTAAATCGGCACTGTACTTGCCCTGCAGACATCGACCTTAACCACAGCCACCACGTTTAACCTAAAGAGACCTCACTAATAACCGGTTACATCATATAATGAGCACACTAGTCAAGCCTTCGCCCAGCATTACATTGTCTATCCAGATTTAATGCCTGTACATCAGGGGAATGGTTCCCTTTTTTCCCTGGATCGCTTCGTCGGAGCTATTTTCACTGGGCTATTTTTATGTTGAAATTTTAGAAATTGGGAATAAACCTAATAGTGAGGGAGAGCTATTGCAACCACTTGAACTCACTGCATAGATAAATATCGATCATGTCATTGTTATATATATATCTTATGGCAAAATAGAAAAAATCAACTATCGAGACCGGAATGGAGAGCGATATATAACCCTGGCAATTGAGGTTTAATAATAAAAAATTCTTAATTTAAGACTGCAAGATTAAAAATGATAATCTACAATGTCCCCCTGTAAATCGCAGATCTATGTAGACTACTATTGTCTCCTTATATTTTAAAATAAAATATTCAACAAGAATGTCTTTCGCAGACTTTAAAGCTGGGAGTTTACCTAAATAAATAAATATATATTTTTTTTGGTAGATATCACCCTTCATTGATTTATTTATCATTGCTCTCCTTCTTTGATTTGAAAAATTACGTGGTTGGCGAAACAGTAGACAGGCGATTCGTTGAATTTCACCTTCAATTTTATTACCTTGTGACACGGGGTACTGGCATATTTTTTTACTACAACTTGATAACGAATTTTGATTGAATTGTTTCTCTTAATTCCGAGGCAAAAGCTTCTTGCACTGGTCACCGTGATTATGAGAGATAATTCCAAGACAGAAAATATTTTTAAGGTGGCTCTTTTTATTAAAACTTTACTTCATAACAAATCAATGCATTTTTTCACATATAAAAATTAAGAAAATAAATCATATCCACTAAATCGAAATGCTGTCATGTGGATTTTGAAGGATATTTTCTTGAATAATGTGTATTATTGGTGGCAGAGACCCAGGCACTTCTCTAGGGAAATATTGAAAGTGACAACGTCACCTGGAACCCATTCCGTCAATGAAACATTCTTGGTGTCCTATAATCTAATGAGTTTAAATTAAAATTAATAGTAACAGTTTATACTTTGCCTTATTTTTCTACATAATATTTCACTGCCAGTATAAACCTCCTTTAACTTGCAATACAATAAAGTATTATTTTGTTCACTCACTCACTCAGAGAAAAGAGGGTGTTCTGTTGTACTTTCGTAGTTGTTTAAAAATAAAAATATAAGCTTTTGCGTTACATTGTCATGATCCGCTTAAACTTGGCTGATCTCTATATGTCTATTATTACAATTTTCAATAACTTTTTAGCTGTTGTTGTTGTTGTTGTTTTTGTTTTGTTTATTTGTTTCTTAAGTAGGCTCTAACATGGAGGTGGCAAATACGTTTAACATTTTGCAAGACTTCCATATCCATTTTTTGTTTTTCTTTCTGACTCGTTTATACGTTAATCCTTGGACTTTAATTTAGTTCGGGCGGCGGCATTAACATCTTGCATTATTAATCTCCACATATTTTAGTAGCTGCTTAAGTTGTTGCAAAAAGTTTCGTAAATATGTGATGCAAGAAAATGCTATTTTTCCTTCAGTGTTTTTATTATTCTGAAGATGATAATAATGGTATTTGGAGTTTTTGTTTGAGCTGGAGTATTCACCTTGAGGGTCATACGTTGAAGGTGCTGTTTACTATAGTGTGTAAGAAAACACTTTGCAGTTATGATTAATCGGTGGTAGATTGAAGAAGTTGCCAGATTTTATTTAAAGAAATTTTAGTTTCTTGGACTTTACTGTTCCTCCAGAGGAAATAAAGAAAATCTATACCAAAATTGGGAAACAAAGTGAAATACTTAAAAGCTGAAAATCTAAAAGGGGTTTGTTGTAATATAGATGGATGGATTCTAAATGGTGGTATAAGTGCTTTATCTTTTGTTTCCAAAATATTTTCAAGCAACATGGCCAGTCATAGCTACGCCCTCAGAGTCTGTCCAGCGAACTTTGATAAATTCTAGTAGCTGTCTCTGCTCTTCAAGTAAATATTATTTAACACTGCGTGTAATTGCAAAATGTAGTTTTCGCTTCTTTTTGCTCTTAGACTATACTTTCAGTTTTTTTTTTATTTGTCGAATCTCCTTTGCCATTTGAGTGAGTTAAGAGATCAGCCTACTTATTAAGCTTCACTTTCAGAGCCCTACATAATGCATTCAAATATTTGTTTTACAAAAATCGAGCTTCTCTCAATCAAGCATCCTTTGCCGCAGACTTACTTTTCTCCGCCAAATTTTTTTAAATCTCTAATTACCATTAGAAGCCATTTTTATGCTGGCTTATTCCAACTGACTCTCGTCATCCTTCATTTGTGCATTTAAAGCACAAACTCTTTTCTCTACCTCGATACTTAGGCAATCATCATCATCATTTCTATCCTCAAAAAAGTATTTAATGTCCACATAAGGATTATAAACTTTCCGTGATTCAATATTTTTCATATATTTTACTTCTGAAGATGGTTTACAAATTTTAGCAGTTACTTATAAGCTTTAAAATTATTCCATTTTTCTTCCAGGAATTTGAATAATGGGAGGATTATTTGGTTTGTCCAAAGGAAGATAATGCCATCAAAAATTACAGCTAAGATACTAGATAAGCTAGAGAAAATTTAAATCGCTCGGACATAGCTTCGATCTGCAAGATCAGTCAAATTCCTTCGAGGCAGAGGGCGAAACACTAAGCCTTCCAGTAAGTTTTCCATATTATTTGGAGCAGTGATGAAACTCCAATAAAAAAATCAATATATAGGGCGATATAAAATTAAAAAACAAGAAAAAATATCAAGTGAAAAAATTTGCGCCAACCTATGTTTTCCGAGCCTTTGAACTTTTTACACAAAAGCACGACTGTGCGTCATATTTTTTAAATGTCAATATGGGCATCGTTTTAAAGCTTTTGAAGAGTTCTTTCAGAAAATACTAATTTTTTTAAAAAAATGTTTAACCCATTAAGAGCCGATGGCATTTTTATGTAATTTTTTAATTCTCAGTCACCTCAATATTTTTTTTTTTAAGTTACTTTACTAAACTAGATTTACATAAATGGTCAAGGGTATTATATAATATAGCACTCTTACTTTTTTTTAAGTTAAGATATTTTTGGAATTTTCTAAATGCTCCTCTGGATTGTAGTTGGCAACCTTTTCTTTATATTAACAACTTGCATCATAAAGTCAATGGAATAAAATGACTTTGATATCAATATTTTAACCACGCATAGACTTTGAAAAAAAAAAACAAAACAAAGAACATAAAAAACGCTAAAAAAACGAACACTTACCAGCGTTAAAATAGAAAAGAATCGATATTCTCTATTGTGCCTTAAAGGATTCTGTCAAATTCATTGTTTTCCGGTGTCTAAATTGTAGTGTTTCATTTTAAACACAGTTCAGTTTAATTCAAAAAAATCAAAAACAAAAAATGAAAAAATAAAAAGAAAAAGAAAAAAAATGAACTAAAAGAGATCTCAAATATAGTAATAACCATGTGAACGTTTTGATAATTCCCTCTATTATTTCTGCAGTTGTATCATGGAACACTTATTAAAGATGAAATTGTTGTAACGAAATTGTTGTAGCAGCATTTAACAAATACTTAACACACGTATGAGTTTATAGTTTCTTTAGCAACATCTGGTGTTGTTGGTTGCTGCGCTGTTAAATAAATGTTTTTGCGTGTTGCATGTGAAGTTCGCTTAAAACAAAAATTGGGGAGTTAGGTGAGATTTTGATAGTTTTCATGCATATGATGATGTTTGGCCACAAACTAAATTTTCTGCATTCAATGGTCAGTTGTATTGTAGCATGTTGTTTTGTCCAACTCAGCTTTTAATATTTTTATTGTTTGTTTCATTTTTGATTGGTTATAAGATCTTTGGCATAGTTGTTTGTTTGTTCGTTGGTTGGTTTTCTATTTCGTTTATTGCCTTGTTAGGATTTTAAACAAGAAGAGAAAAGACACAGACCAAACTGACAGTTAGTTCAGTTGGTCTTTAAGTGTTGCAGTAGTTCTTAGTCTATACTTCAGACGATTGTTACACCCACAATTAAATAAATACTGACTGATTTTCGCTTCAGCTTCCACTAATATATCGAGTTTTTTTCGCATTCATATGTTTAAGTTCAAGTGAACAGTGGATAGGAAAAGTAAAGTACGCTTAAAGGTTCGTGCTGATTCTTTGTTTTAACAAATATTCAGCATTTATTCTTTTAATCAATATTTGCTTCACTGGAGAAACATATCGCCTGTTCTGCCAAGGCAGAAGATGAGCAAGAGAAATTCTTAATATGCCAATCGATCAGATATAGTTTCGAAAATGTTGCTGCTAAAAATCAGAAAATTCGGTCCATGTCCCTCAAGGCAGTAGGCTAAACACCACTCCTGCCTCTTATTTTTCCATTTTATTTAGAATAATAAAGTAACTCCCATAGAAAAAAAAAACAAAGATATGGAGCAATAAAAAATTAAGAAATAGGAATAAAACATCGAGTTAAAAAATTAGCGCTCGCCCATATTTTCAGAGTTATTGGCCTCTGAAAGAGTTCGATGGTCAGTATGGGCATCATTTAAAAGCTTTCGAAGAGATCTTTAAGGAAATACTAAATTTTTTCTAATTTTTGACCCATTACACGCCGATGATAATTTTATGTAAAATTATATATCGTACTTAATTTTTTTTTCTTATTTTTTAATTCTCTGTCAACACAATATTTGTTTTTTTTTTTTTTTTTGGTAGGAGTTACTTTACTAAACTAGATTTACATACATGGTGAAGGGTATATCAGTTTCGGCATACCCGAGTATAACACTCCTACTTGTTATTGCTACTTTCCATTTCTGTCTTACATTTCTAACTTCGTGACTTTGTTTCTTACTAACCACGCCTTTTTTAAAAAGACATGTAGTCATCCACATCCCAGTCTTCTGCGACTCTGGCTAGACCACAGTTGTATTACACACTGTTACTGCTCTCTTTTTTTCTTTAATGTTTGTATTATGATTACCTTTTTTATTCTAGAAGTGGCAGCCTCTCACGACGAAGCTCACTTGAGTACAACTGTATGGCCCGTTGTGATACCACAAGGAAGGCGGCGCGACCCCCCTACTCAGTTGAGAACCATTCAGATTTCCGGATGAACTTTGCTATGTCCCCTATAGAGTGGGATGATAGCTCCGTAAGAGTCTTGTAGAAAGGAGAGCTTACAATTCTAAATCTTCTTCGAGCTAGGGATGGACAGTGGAATAGGAGGTGCACATCCTCCGAGCCACAGCTGCGACAGAAATCTTTATAGGGCAAACCCAGTCTTTTAGCATGCCTGCCTGTTAGACAGTAACCAGTTAGTACCGAGACCGTAATATATGTGGATTTCCTGTCTAATCCGAGCAGTTGCCTGGTTCGTCTGAGGTGCAGTATAATCCACACTTGTCTGGAGATACAGCAGGAACTTGCCTCCGTCCATCATTTGCGAGCCAAATTGTGGTAGTGGTTCTTTATGGCCGTTGCCAGAGGAATTCCAACGTCGGGTAATGAGAGAGCACTAGGAAGCAAAGTGCCCCGTTTGGCGGGATCATCGGCCTCACAGTTTCCCAGGATATCCCTGTGACCAGGGGTCCAAATCAGGTCAATCTGTGATCGCTCCGATAGTGTTTTAAGTGAGGAGCAACATGTCATTAGCTTAGATGTACAATATGCACTATCTAGCGCCCTGATTGCCGCCTGACTGTGCGAAAAGATCCGAATGCCAAGGCCAAAATATTCCCCCCAAGCACCACATCGAATGCTTTTAGAATAGCTATTACCTCGGTTTGGAAGACGCTGCAGTAGTCAGGGTGTCATAAGGAGAGTCTTAGATCAAGGTTATTGGAGAAGATTCCGCAACCGACCCTCCCGTCCAGTTTGGAGCAACCCGTGTAGATGTCAACAGTGTTGCTCACAACCACTTTGTTACAGACCCATTCCTTGCTACTAGGAATGTGGATCTGAAACCCGTAGTCCAGAGCAGTTATAGAAGAGGTGTAGTCCACCATTGAAGTGAACCATTTTCGGCTTAAGCCAGCGTGAGAGGGCATTAAGTCTGGCTGCACAGCACTTGGCCTGTTGCAACACCAGAAGCTTGGTAGGTAACCAGTGGTGAAGGGCATACAGAGCCTTTATCAAGGTAGTTCGGAAAGCCCCAGTAATTAAAATGGCGGCTTTTCTCCTGACTTTATCAAGAAGCTTTGGTTTACTGCTTTGTCGAAAGCGGGCCACCAAAACAGCTGTTTTTATTATAGAAAGCGAATAATAATGCGAATATAAATTTTATTTCTTTGGACTATGGGAGATTTAAACTACTGTTTTTTTCTGTATCCAACTTTTAGTCTTCCCATTCACTGTGAGTACTTAATAAATTTTTTTTATCTGCATACTTAAAGCTTTGTTGAAACGAGCAGATGCCGTTATTAATGAGGCTGATCATCGATTTCAATTAGCTGAGTTTTGGAGTTAGATCTTTCACCAGAAGATAGTCGAAGATCCACAGCGTTCTAGACCTTAAAATTTATTTTTTAGTTTAATAAAATAGTGTTTTTTCCATTATCTGCCGATCTTAAAAAAAAATAAATTTAAATTCTTAAATTTTGCATTGATTCAAGAGCAACAAAATGTTGTCTATTAATAATATTCTCTCGATCACTTTGCACTTTTCTGTAGTACTGTTGTATCGCTTTAGTTGTACATAAATATTTATTCCTTTAAATCATGATTTTAGTTACAATTTTAGCGTTATGATGTCTCATACTTAAGGCGTTTTTTGCACTTAAGATTTTTTTTCTTATTCTTCGTGTGTTTTTTTTTACAAAAACTAAGAGAAAAAGAAAAATGTATTATTTGCCAAGATCATTATTGTTATTATTGTTGCCTGTGTACATGGGATTATGAAAAATTTGTTATGAATTTATATCTCGTGTTGTGTGAAAGAATGATTTATTTGCTCACGCGCACGTTCCAGATGCCAGTATTTAAGTCTTGAATTTCTATTTTGCACAAGCTGTCCAGTTTAAATATATTTTTCTTTTCTCTTATTGTTTTTTGTTATTGCTGCAAGTTATTTGTGGCAAAATAGACAAATTTATCAAGGTCTAATTAATCTTTTGATATGTTAGTAGAGGAAAGTAGTAGAAAAAAAAAAAAGAATATTAAATTTAAAATAACAGGGCAACGTTTTGGCTTTTCTCCTCCCCCTTCCAAAAAAAAAAAATAAAATTCCCTAAGATTCTTGCTGAAACCAAAGAAAATTCGCACGCTGGCTAAATGTATTAAGATTTTTTTTATTGTTGTTGTCGTTAACTTGTTTGCAAACATTCATTTTAAAGTTAAAAGATAAATGACATCAATTGACTCCATTAGCCGCCAAGTGAATGCTACCGCCTTCTGGAAGTTTTTTTTTTTTTTTGCGAAAAACAAACATCGGTTTCAAGAAATACAATAAACTATAGATTTTCTTTGTTTAGGGGTTGACATTTGTGTACCCAATATATTGACAACCAACAAACACTTACCCCTGTATCATTGCTTTTCTCTTATGCTCCAACAAAATTGCTTTGCAAAAAATTAAAGAAAACAAGAATAACAAAATTCATACAACCATTTATTGTGCAAATAAAATCTTTGGCTGCTATAAAAGTGAAACATTAAATTTACATATTGTTTGCATCGTTTGACAATCATTATGTGTAGTCCTGCTGCTTATGCTTTGTGCTTTCCTTTGTACTGTCTTTATTTTTATTTATTTATTTTTTTTTGTGACTCCTGTTCAAAGACTGTGTGAGCGAGCGTTCACAATAGAACCATTAAAAAAATCCAATGTAATAAAATAAAATTCCAATAAAAATATTTTGGCAAGTCGTCGTTTGATAAACTGTATCATTGATTGTGTCAAAGAAAAAGAAGGGGACTTTAAAATTTGCAAAAATCTTGTTGACATTTTCTATCTGAAGTGTGGAAATTCCTGTATGATTGTGTTGTGAAAAGAAAAATATTACAACCGAAAAAAAAATTTAAAGAAGTCATAGTTGAATTTTCATGCAGGTTCTGTTTTATAACTAGATTTTTTTTCAATTCATGTTCTTGGCTTCTTACGGTTGGTTTGTTGTTTCCAAATAAACGCATTTATTTGTTTGAGATTCAAGTGGAAAAACCAGTAGATCAAAAGATTTTACATATTTTTTTTTTTTTTGCTCTTTCAGAAGGTGTTTGACTTTAAGAATAATATTTATTTAAAGACACTGGTACATTGATTGATATGTTTGGATGATTTTCATTCAATTTAACAAAAGTCTTAATAAGTCTCTTTAGTAACTTCTGTGAGGCAGGTCCTGTTTTTAAATGTGACTATTTATATGAAGAGATTCTGTTGGTATCAAATGATAACGAAATGATACAAAAAAGTGCAGGCATATTTCAAGAAATTTTAGAAAAATTTTAATAAATCCATTATCCAGGTTTGGCAGAAGGCTTTATTATTTGGTAAATATTTTTGAGACCGTTAAAAAAAAACCCATCGAATAATTGTACCTATTAAAGTATTTGTTTACTTTCAGATTAAAATTTAAAATGTTCAATTATTTATTTAATTTAAAAAATTTTTCTACGACTTTAACTAAATGTATAATTGAATTAATTGGATATTGCATTGGATAATTCTGTATTTAACTATAAAATAAAATAAAACGAAAAAATATAAAACCTTTAATAGGAGCAAAAGCTTTTGTCGGGGATAGAGCATCATTCATAATACCGCACAGTGATATGAAAATGATTTATTTTGAACGAAATTCGATTTCTTATGAACCGGTAAAGATATCTTAATGAAATTTCTCAGAAATTACAAATTAAAAATGTGTATAGAAAATATATATTTTGCGTCAAACTTAAAAAAGCAAACAGCGAGGTTTACGAAGCTCCTATAACTTATATATATACTCGATATGAATGTAAGTGGTATCGGAGGAAAGCTAACAATATTATAATGATTTTTTTGCGCTCCATTTTTTAAATGACAATTACCTCAGATACTGAAAAAATCGCAAAAGTTAGTTTTCTAAGAAATAAAGCATAGAATTTTAATTGCCGGAAAATCAAAAGGCATCAAATTATTTTAACAAAAGTTTTTATAATAATGGATAAACAAAATAGATTTTAATCAAATGGTGAAGTAAAATTTAAAACTTTTTTATTTTAACATAAAAACTATCGAAAGAGGAAAAAAAGTACCAAAAAAAATTGTTTTTTTACCTTTCATAATCATAAAGCTCTTAAACTCTTCTAAGATTATGTAGCTAACAATTGGAATCCAAGGAGTTTGACAATAATAATAATAATAGATAGGGCTAGAACAAGAACCGTTACTTTTTTAATTTAATATTTCTGTTATTCGGTTTGTACTAGGTTATCTTTAAAATTATTAAAAAAAAAATTCATAGGACTGCTGTAAATTTAAATTACATAAGTAAAAAAAGCAATTATACCTTTTTGAGGGAAATCGTAAAAAAAACAGTATTACTTACATTTTCTTAATTTAGATGCTTGTAACTTTTCAACGTAAAGCGCTATCAGAACAAAACTGCTTGATTATAAATTTAATTAAGAAAATAGAAAATGTCTTCAAGTAATAAGCTGATCATTGGTAGACACACTACGGCAAAAATATTAAGTGAAGGTCGACTAAAAAAAAATTATAAGCCAAAATTTGCTTCCAAACTAAAAGAGATAACTTGCACAAGTGAGCATATTTTTTATAGACATTTTAAAGTTCTTATTAAATTTTAAATATTATTTTAGTTAAAACTAAACTTTTTTTTTGATATTTTAAAAAAATTATGTGTCAGAGGTATCCACTTTTGGGGCCTACCCAGAAGCCCCCCTTTTTTCGGGGGCCGCTTATTCTTAACTCTACTTAGAAGCAGCTCTGCTTTGCTTCTGTGAAATCTTATTAAGATGTCTTCAGCGGCTCATGAGACTCCGAATTTTGTACCGTTATAACGCGGTATAAAAAACGTTAAAAAATTTATGCTTAATATAATGAAAACTTTATATATATTTTGCTTTATCATTTAAAATGTTTTTTTGTGCTCTTAATTTTTAAAAATTAGCACTAGTATAAAAGTTGTATCAAAAATTTCAGTAAAGTAATCATTTTTATTACTTGAAGAAACAGGCGACCATTTGCTTCGAAGTGCTTCTTCCACGAACAACTTTCGTTGGATTTTGCTCGACTTTGAAGACTCATACGGTCGGTTGTTGTTTCGTTTCGGGCTCATACGCATAGATCCATGATTCGTCACCTGTGACGATCTTATAAACGTCTTTTGAAGCACCGCAATCGTATTTTTGCAACATTTCTTTGCACCAATCGACACGAGCCTTTTTTTGAGCGACTTTCAAATTGTGCGGGATCCAACGAGAACAAACCTTTTTTACGGCCAGGTGTTCATGCAGTATCGAATGTATGCTGGTGGAAGAAATGTCCAAGGATGTCTCTATCTCTCGGTATGTCGCATGTCGATCTTGCATTATGAGTTCACGCACGGCATCAATGTTCTCTGGCACAACAGCCGTTTTTGGACGACCTTTACGGAATTCGTCGTTGAGCGAGCTTCGGCCATGCTTAAATTCATTATACCAATTTTTCACAGGGCTATAGGATGGTGCTTCATCGCCATACAAAGATTTAAGTTCATCAATGCACTCTTGTCGTGATAATCCACGTCGAAAAATTGTAAAAAATGATGGCACGAAAACGTTCACGAGTTAATTCCATTTTTTTCTATATTAATTTTTCAAGTCACTGTAAACAACACAAATAATGGTCGTACGTCAAAACGTTTTGAGTACGATTATGCTTAAAAATGACAAACTTTCCAATGGAAATGTCAGATTGCACTAAGTGCTGCCAGGCCAGAAATATATATAGCAGCCCTCTACAAAGAATAACGTATTTTGTTTTTTTTTTTATTATTCTAAAGTCTTCTTAATTCCAACCACTGCTAGAAAAAAAAAAAATATTTTTCAAAATGAATGTAATCTATAGTTTTTGGTTTTATGGTTCGTGATCTAGCGGACAATGTTTCTCTTTCTGAAACGAGTGTAACCACGATCGTTTAAAGTGTTACGCGCTAGAGTACTGGAATCTGTTTAAAGCTTTCTAGCATGTGTTGTTGCATGTTTCATGACTTCAAATATTATTAATGAATAGAAATTCTTTTGTATCAGGAGGATGCAGTGATCAATTGTAAAAGTATAAGTAGTGTCCCAAACCTCTATTTCATAGCTCCATATACTTTTTGTAATTATATAACAAAGTACAAGTTTGCAGCCTTGGCGCCCTGAAACTAGTATTCCTAATGTGAAAAGAAAAATAATAGTTAATAAAAAAATTAAAAAGAAAAGGCTACTTTTAGGGTTCCGTATCCAAATGTTATTGACATATTTTTTGTGTAAAGATTTTTTCTCGTGAATAACAGATTGTTGTTCCTTTTTAAACTGCTGCCATTGATTACATATTAACAAGAAATGATAGACCAATATTTTTTTAGAAGGCGATACCTGGGAAAAATTATTAAATTCATAGTAACATAATAAATCCATTAAGAGCTTTCGAACTTGGTCGTTAGCATCAAGATACTCGAATACTGATCGTTGCCATAGCAGCCTTGCCTGCGCCTGGATAGCACTAGATAATATAATTAGGTAAAAGCGGAACGTGCACTGATTAAAATTTGTGATCCGAAAAAAGTGGCTTTAGGCTGGAAAGTGAAAAGAGTTACAATGTGGAAATGCAATCGAACTATCTACAGTGGTAAAAGAACAAGTCTTTTTTATCTAAGATTATAAGGTATGAAGCTGATGTTATGAGGTTTCACCACAAAAAGATTAAAAAGGCAGATGTATTAAGTGCAAACGCTCAACATTGTCTGTCAATAGGTTGTTCACTACAGGCCGATACATTCTCAATGCGAATGTCATAGGGGATCTCAGTTTACTCCTTACTGCTACGTCACGAGTCTACTTATTATAAGTTCACATTAAGAAATCTATAAAATCAAAACGTAAAAATAATGATAAGAATAGTAACGATATTTAGAACGATGCCATTTAGAAAGGAAGACGGCTCTTTAGAACACCAATACTGACTGCTTAAATATATTTCTATTACATTGTGAAATTAAAAGGTTCTGCTCATGAGCCGAATGGCTGTGCATAAATTGGTTAGTCAAATATTTATTTGTTCAGATTTAGGCACAGAAAGTTCCAGAAAAACTTCATTAAAATTTACACTGCGTTAAAGAAAATAAAGTGGATTAAAAGTTTCATATTCTTGCAAAATGTAGATCTTACCTGCTACTTATCAACTACTTTTCTATATAAACATATTTATATTCCATAAATGTACTTTCGGCTATCAAATAAGTAAAATCATATTTTTAAACTTCGTAATATTTTGACAAATACCATAGACAAATTACTTAACACTTGTCGTACATATTTAATCTATTCATAATTTATAAATTGACTATAAAATTATCCGAAAATTATGTTGCATACTAAACGGAAACTAAACACCATAGAACAAGTCAACAAAATAAAATCCTCCCACCTTGAAGATTCTTAACTAAAACATCATTTCAAAAGAAGTAACAAAAAATTGAAACGTACAAAAATATTTCTGTTCTGTAATATTTATAATGATACCGTCGAGGCCTAAAATACCAATAGCAATTCCCTTTATGAGCCTGTGCAGAGGATAAATAAGAAGAGTCAATTTTATTTTAATGACATGTTTTGGTTGCTGTAAAAAAGTGGCGAGAAAAAAGAATATGCGCTCGCAAGCGATGACAGTTATTGAGACTGTTGTGTTGACATGTGCAAAATTTATGGCATGCTAAATATACACCCGCTAAACTGTTATTTTGGCAAAAGTAATCCAACAACAATAAAAACAAGAAATGAAAAGAAAATAATGTAATGGAAACCAAAAAGCCAATCAACTAAACACTACGCTAAATAGTATGTAAATAGTACGTGCAATATAAAGAAATTATAAAAAAAAAACTTCGTAACACCTCACCCCACAACCTAAACACACGTTCATGCAACAACTCTTAAGGCCAGGAAAATCATTTTTAACAACATTTTCCTTTTATCGTTTTGTCTATTGTCTGAAAGTCTTACACCCCAAAAATATTCTTTTACAGCAAATCTATAGGCATCGTTTTTTTTGCACACTGCTACTTTTTGTATTTTTGCAAAGCACCCTAATTTTAAAATTTATATTGCTAAAAGAAAAACAGTTTTCCCTTCATTTTCCTTTTACCCTTAAATGAGCATTCGCTATCTTTTGTTCCTGAAAATATTTGCAATTGTATTGAAAATTGGCAAAACATCAATTTAATGCCACAAAACAATCATAAAGTGTTTAAAGTGCGTGTGTGTAGCATGTCTATATTGTTAGTGTTGTTGTTGAGATGTTGTTGCATGGCCAACACTTTTTTACTCTTGTTAATATTTATTAACAAGGATCATTTTGTTGTTGCTATGTTTTGTTATTGTTGGTTGGTTGGATTTGTATTGCAGGCTTTACACAATCAGATTTAAGGATTTTGCTTTATAATATTTGTTTTTTTTTTTTTGCAAACTTTAAACTTTGATACATGAGCACAATGCAACAAAAAATAAATGGCACAAAAATTTAAAAATCAGTATAAGTATTCAAATTATCACATTTATACTTATAATTAAACAGTAAAGGGGTCATTTCTGTACATGAATTATTTTTGGAAAATTTTGATGTTGGTATAGTTAGTAATCGATATGGAATACAAAACACCTGGTTTTTAAATTTTTGTCGGTCTGTGTTCGCATCACTTAAAAACTGCTAATCGGATTTGAATAAAATTTTGTGAGGAGGTTCCTTAAAAAAATTGTTTAAATATAGGATTCTTTCTTTTTATAAAAATATGTTATTCCACAAAGAAACTAAAGATATAAATGTGAAAGCACCCAACTTTACCAGGATAATGATACTGGAACAGTTGCCAGTACATTTAATTGTTGTGGATGGAAAGTTTTGAACACTGTTTACAGACCTCTACAATAAAAATTTAAAAATATATTTTTTTAAATTTTAATTTTAAGAAAATTAGAAATCATACGCGGACGAAGTCGTGGGCACTGCTATTAATTTTTATAATTTTATTCCTTACAACATGTTTGACGTAAAGTTTTGGAAACTTGGAGAGACTTTTGGAAATTTGTATTTTTTTCCAAGAAGCCGTTTAGAGACTCTTGTATTACAAAAATATTTTCTGCTTCTGAAAAATTGTTTAACAACAAACATTTGTCAAAAAATTTATCTTTTTTATAAGCAACACTTTGACGGTTATTTGAATTCTTAAGTGAATTTTGGAACACCCTATAAATAAATATTGAATTAATTGTTAGAATGCTGCTTCTTATTTTAAGACCTTTTAAAAACAAATTGTTTTCTCTACATTTGCCTACTATTTGTACAAGATGTGTGCTACACATAGACTTGCCAGATGGCCTTAATTTTGCTTGACTACAAAAACCTTATTTAAACTTTAAAATATCGTGCTGATTATCCCGACCGAACTATTAAAATCACCGATATTGACTATTGAGGGTGGAAACACGTTTCGATAGCCATTTCATTATCGCTTACTTAGCTCTTCAGGAAACTTTCCACTTACATTTTAAATAAAGTACAGATTGTGGTCCAAACGATAAATTAAAGATAAAAATAACAATAAACAACATTGATTTTATTTTTCTTTATCCTATGTATACGGCTTACTTTTTTCGGTTCTTTATACAGTTAAAAGATGTTGAAAAAAAAAAACATAAAACAATAAAATATCACATAACACTAAAAAAACCTTATTTATTTGGTCGCCAAGAATAATGATGCTTCAACCAAAAAACGCAAAACAAATTATTAATTTATTTAATTTGACAAAATTTTCTGTAAAAAGTCTTATCAATTTTTTTTTTTAATTTTCTTAAGGATTTTTAAAATCTATATCTGGCAACGCTAGCCACTCACAAAGTCATATCCTTGTAATATAACAAAATTAACAAATTTGCCAAGTGTAGGCGGGATATTGAAAAAAACACACTGTGTGTAAATTTCAAATGTCTGTTTATTATGATTAAAGATGGAGCTTTATGTCTCTATGGGTTCACCCTCTTAATTTAAAACTTTTGTATTATTTGTTGTTGTAGTGGTCTTTAAAATAATGCCAGTTATTTTAAAAATTTAACTCATATTGCTAGCACGATTCCAGATTTAGAGGCCTGTGGCTGACGGACAGACATTTTAGGGATATTAAGAGAGTTACATTTCTAATCATTTTGTACGAAACCCAAAAAAAGATAGCCGACCAAATTCAAATCGGATGCAGTTTTAGAATTTTTAATAAAAACTCATAATTATGTTTAGGATATTCTGTACCCTATATTACCTGCCACTCTGTCACTCAGTCACTCTTTATGTAAACAGAATATAGACACATGGAAGAACATGTCGTCTTCATCAATAATGTGTGTTTTTTCTTCTGTTGTTGGGTCATGTAAAATGGCTTATTCAATATGCGGCTATTGATGTTTGTTTAGCAAAATATTTTATTTTATTGTAAATATTTTTCCTATTTAACCTTAATGCAAATAGCGCTTACAATTGCGAGGGTTGTTTTTATATTGCAAATGTTACAATTTGAAGAAGGGGAGTTTCAAAGATCAACAATATTGCAGTGCGAGAAGGTGTTATTGATGTTGATTTTATTTCATTGTTACTTTGCGGATTTGTGGGTTGTACTTTCTGTTTTGTACTTTGTCAAGATTTTCGATGAAAATTGCCTGTTCAATTGTTACCCACAACAAACCACCTTAACAATATACAATTTTATACGTTTTCCAATGCAAGTGTGTGTATTCGATAATCATTAAATCGAATTTAGATTTATTAGAAAAAATTATAGATTGCCTCAGAGAATTGTTGCTTAATTTAGGGGAGGAGTGTTGACTATTAACTTGCATATGGAATACGAATGATGGTAAGCGATATTAGGCGAAGTCAAATAATTTAACAGGAGTTGGTTTAGTTTAATAGCAAACAAATTTTATATAATTATTAGTTTATTATTTAAGACATAAAAAGAATTTTAAGTGTTTAGTTATGTTGAAACACCAAAAGAAAGACAAAAAGGCTTTTTTCAGAGCCACTTTGCATAACTTCGAAAAAGGTAGAAAATAGACGATAGAACATTTCACAATTGGGAATGCTGCTTAGACAAATTAGGCAATAATCGACAACTCCTTATAGAGGGATAGCGATTGGACTTACACATTTGATGGCGATTAACTCTAAGTTGTTATAAGCTCCTTTAGAAAGTAACACAAAGCAAGCTGATCTAAAATTAATAAACGTTTTAGAAGATGGACTAAATTTTGTATCGAATATCACAGTTTCCCTAAAACCTTTTAGCGTTTAGCTCCTCAATTTGAAGAGACGACATGAAGAAGAGAGTCACTAAATATTTTTCTTTAAAACGCTTGCTTCGTTCAGAAAATTCCTTGAGTGTCGCAAGATGTGTTTGAAGATTCATCAACATCCACCATAAGGCGTGCCACAATGTTGTTCAGCTATTGCTATTCGGTCATGAAGCGAATTTTACAAGATCTCCTGTCATGTAAGATCATCGGATCTAACAGCTCTAAAAGGCTTTTTGTAGAGCTGTCTCAAATGATAACTAATTTAGTCTCTTTTATGCGGGCTTCAAATTTAAAATAATTTGTTAAAGTATTCTATTACTCACTCGAGAGAACGTGTTACTACACTTAACATTTATAACTCTATTCGATGGAGAATCTTTAAATGTTGGCGGATAAAAAGTGTAATCATCAATTTCTCCTACGAAACTCATTTTTGTGTCAGATTAATGATGGCATGACACCGAACGAAGATAGAATGGTAAAGAGGATTAAGAATGCTATCACTAGAAACGTCGATCCAACCATTATGCAAAAGAAAAAATACAGGGCATTGTGCAGCCCTACCTTCTGAATAGCAAAAGTTCTGGTTATCGTTGAATTTTGAAGAAAAATTAAAAACCTTGCAAATATATTGCAAAGTTCGTCTATGTAAAGTTTGTGAGCAAAAAAAATTAAAGGAGTTGTAAGATTATTCTAAGTCGTCACACGTTATGGAACACTCGTGAGGTACAACATTATGTTCCGAAAACACTAGACTGTTTTAGAAGAGGATTTCTTAGGTAAGTGAACAAACACTTGGGTCTTACAATAAATTTGCATTTAAAAATGTGATAGGCAATATATTTTGGCTCATGTTAACCAGTTATTTCAAGGACTTTTCTACAGATATTATTTTGTAGATTAAATTTTATAAAAAGGTTTATCGATCAATTGCCAATTTAGTTAAAAAAATTTTAGATTCTTTTCACTTTTTTATTGAGATTATTTTGTATTAATTTTTTAATTAAATATCTAATTGAGTCAATGGAAAATTTAATTAAATTTTCCGTTAAAAGTAATTATAAATATTTGTAGGTGCAAAAAAAAAATTCTGTGAATGTGATGTAAAAGGACCCAAATAACAATTGAAATATTGACCCCAACCAGACGATAAACTAATAATATTACAGGATAAAAAGAATAAAATATTGATCTTAAACGATGGTAATCTTAAATATGATCTACAAAAGTATATTAAAAGTCATAAAAAATTTTTGTAAATACCACTCGTTTGACTTGTGGTAATGAATGCCTTTTTAACTGCGTTATAAAAAAGTAAGCCAAATAAAGTAGTATTCAATAAAAGTCCTCTAAGAAAAAAATTGAATTCTAATATCATTACAATTATTAAGACTTATAAAAAAATTTCAAACGTGTTAGGACATGTCTGTTATAAATTGCTATTAAAAAAAAAAGCTAGAAGCAACAAGCTTAGAGAAGACTTTTTCTATCGTAGGAATTGATTGCGTCAACTAGTTTAACCAATTACTTAATTAGTTTAGCTTTCTCTCTCTCTCTCTCTCTATCTCTCTCTATCTTACCATCTGCGTGCATCTTTAAGCACTTCACTAAATAAAAAAGTAAAGAAAAATAAATTCAATATATTTTCCAGGATTTTGCAATTGCTGTTTTAAATCAAAATAAATTGCATAAATATTTTGCAAGTTAAGTGTATGCTATACATCACTAAACCACCCACCACTCTGTTACTTAAATGAGTTGAAAAAAATTTAATATCTAACAACAATACAAATTGTACACAAATCTCAACCAAATTTTTCCAAAAACCCAATCTCCGGCAAAATGTTCCACAAAAAAAAAAAAAAAAAAAAACGGAAAAAACCAAAAGCAGCAGCAAAAGAAAAATGTGTGGCATATTAAAACCTTAAACAAAACAATACAAAGTGGCCTCATTAAAGCACGCAACAAGTCTAGAACATTTTGTTTGTCCTTTGCCTTGGCCCTCATAAAAATAATGTAAAAAAAACAAAACAAAATAGAAGGAGCAAAGCAACCAAAGGAACAAGAAACCATGGAAAATATTATTCCAGCTGTAACCATGCATATTATTAGGGTACTTGTAGCCAGTAACTACTTTTGCCACGACTACAGCTTCTAGACGTTTAGCTTTGGTTGCAAAATTTTAAAATATAAAAACGTATTTTTATTACAGAAAATTTAAACAACAAAAAAAAAACTCTCTGTTCTTATGTTCGACCAATTGTGGAAACATGCAAAATTTTTGGCAATAAAAATTCTTAAAGCTTTTTCATTTTTTTAAGGGTGGGATGGAGACTGATTATTAGCCATTTGTGGTGAAGAGAGTAGTTGTTCATTTGTTGTGGCGTTTGTTACATAACTTCTTTATAATAAAAGTGATTAAATATATTCAGAAGTTTAGAGTAACATAAATATATTTTCTTTTCGAATTTAACTGTAGATCAGATTGTAGCGTCCCATGTCCGTCCTGCTATAAGAACTCATTTAAAAAGGGAAAATTTAAAAAAAAGTTCGACAGTTATATAATATACTGAACGACTGTGCCCTTTAACAAGATGATTCACTAACTTCAAAGTTCCTTAGGATTTAATATCCTTTAAATATATAAAGCACAAAATGTAATTAATTGTCGGAAAGCTATAACAGAACCTATCCTCCTGAATAATTGCAGTCTGCTACGACGGACCCATTGGGAAAATATTCTATGAAAGAAGAAATAAAAGTAGTTACTCAATGGTTGCTGTGTTTTTGTAATAAAATGTTTGAGTTTTTTATTGCCTTTTTGCCTTATTGATTCAATGGGGTTCTCATTTAATTAATTTGGCTTTGAGGTTTTCTTTACAAAAAATCCACTAATGAGCTATATGAGCAGTAGTGAAATGCCCATATGAATATGCTTTCCCCGCAGTAATACATTTCATTTTTTTAATTCAAATAATAACTATTTCATGAGAATATCATGAAATATTTGTATTTGAAGGAATCAAGCACAATTGAAGTAAATAAATATTCTATGTAAGATTTTCATATTACAGTGGGCGTGGCACTTTCCACACAAATTTAACAAAGAATATTATGTATTTAAGAAATAGCAAAGTATCAGTGTCTATAATCGAAAAAGAAACTGGTTGAGAAAATTGTGTGTGGAAATATCCATAAAACGTGAAATAGCATCCTTAAATTATTTAGGAGTAACTGTGATATTAAATTACATTGTTAAGCAGAAAACTAGCCGAATTGTTATAGAAGGCATCTCCCTAAAAGAGCGCCGGGTATAGCTGGTATAAATATAAAAAACTAGAAAAGTCCCTGCCTGCTTCGTAGAGCAAAACACCAAATTAATGATTTATTTAATTAAATCTGTACATAACAGTTTTTCTAAAAAATAAATTAATCCACTAATTCGAAATGAATTACTTCGTCTTAAGTTCGTTTTATTTTAATTTTTAAAATTTTTTTTAATTTAAAACTGCACCCGTGGTGAAGGGTATAACGAACTATTTTATACAATTAAAAAAATTCTTCTTATCCCTTTGTTATCAATGAATATAATTAATTATTGTGCTCTGTTACTTATAAAGGCACTTTATAGTCTTTGATGCCTAATTAAAATTTTTAAAACTGTTTTTTTTGTGTTCGCTTCTAATCAAATTTGCAAAACAATTTTTACGACCCCAAAGGACATCTCTTTTTTTTCGTAAGATACTTAAATATCATGCAAAACAGCAAAGATTTTAAAATGCCATAAAATTTCCGTTTTAAATTTCGCACTTCCTGCTTGAGTTAACCAAAAACCATAACAAAAGGAAAACACGGAATATATCCAAAAAATATTAAAATAAAAAAATAGAAAATCTTTACCTGCCGTAACTTACTGACCGGCATTTTTTCCAAGTATTATTTATTTCTGGTCCATTTTTTTTTTGGCAAAATAATGGACCACTTGAAAAAAAAACTTTTTCTTTTAAGTAAAAAAAATAGGTCGCGTGCCTGTTGCTATAACGTCATCCTTTCTACTCTGCCTTCGATTATACTCTAATTTAGTTGTAAGAAAGAAAAAAAGCTGGTCTTTCTTTCCTTTTGTTGGAATGTCAGTGGTGGTAATAAAACTGTTTATATCAAATATTTTCACCCTTGTTGGTTAAGGAACCCACCACATTCATTCCTTATGTTCTTGTTTTCTTTCATTTCAGTTACGATTAAGCCACTGACTGACCTTTATCAGTATTGATTGACCTTCATTTTATGGGCACAAGTTTGTATTTATTATGTTTGTAAGGTTAAGTTGTTTGTTGTAATCTGCCTGTTGTTTGCTGTATGAACATTTTGTTATTCAAGTTGTTGCAATGCAGCCGTGTACGAATGTGTGTATTGTGTAACCCCAGCGGTCAATGTTTGATTAAGATGCAATTTGTTTGTCATCAATTTGTAGTTAAATAAAGGGTTGGTCGATTGTGGTGGTTTTGTTAAATGGATTTTCCTTGTTTACTGTTAATATTTATTTTTTTTTTTTGTGGATTTCGTGTTTTAATAATAGAATATATTTCTATAAAAAAAATTAAACCGTGGTATTCTTTTAAATATTTTGGTTTCGTGAAAATTTTGATTTCGGAATTTTCTTGTTCTTTTCTGAAATTGCATTGAAATTTTTTTCTGAAATTTTTGTCGTGATTTTTGCGTTTTTGTCTTTGCTTTATATTACGAATGATAAAATAAAACAAAAGAGTTGCAATTCTCTGAAAACATTTCTATTCCTCTTTTCTCTCTCACCACTAAACTTAAGAATTGCCCAACAAAAGTGCAAAGTGTGGACTGGAAATTAGCGAAAAAAATCCAGAAGTTTATATGAGAAATATAAGGTCATTTATTTAAATTCCCAACAAGCAAAGAAAAGTTCCAATAGTAAAGTTACTGTGAATGTCTTCTCCTAAGGTCCACATTTAGTTTAGGTCTTTCAAACCGATGTTATCAATAATATCAAATACTTCGAACTTTTTAATCTTAGTAACTCCTAGGGCTGAAGTCATGAAAGTAAAGGCCTTGATTGTCAATTATTAACAAAAACAGTGAAGGAAACTGAATAATTACAGTAAACAAAAATATCTTTATGAACAACAAACCAAAAATGCAATTAGTTGTTGTGGTTGTTTTGTTAGATTTATACCTACAGCTACATAAACACGCAAAAAAAACTAAGCCAACCATATCTTTTAACAGTAAAACCCTCTAAATGTTTTAGGTCGCCTTTAAATAGAAACCGAAATTAAAAGACGTATGGCAGTACGAAGAAAAACCTTGAACAGATAAATTACGTATGTCTGCATATGATAAAATGTGTGATATTTACTTACAGGAATCTTAGAAAAAATAATCATTGATATCTTTTATTTTGCAGTTAGAAAAACCCACTGAACAGATAAAACGTTGTACTACAACTCGGTAATATTTTTGGTTTTTATTTAAAAAAAAAATTATTTCTCAAGTTGAAACTTTTTCCCTTTTCTTAATTCGAATTTAATTTTGAATTTCCTATAAAGAACATTTGAGTAAAAACCCTTGTTATATATTTTTGTAAACATTTTAGAAAGTTTAATATTATTTTTCGATCTTTCAAAAAAGTATCTTCTCATTATAACCTTCCATACTGGCCCGAATTTGTAAACGGATTACATATTTTTATTTCATTGCTTGAAAATAAAAATTTGTTTCTCGAAATTCTAATTTTTTCATATAATAACACAGTAACGAAGTCATTTCTGTACATAAAATATTTTTTGAAAATTTTGATGTTGGTGTAAATAGTAATCGATATGGAATACAAAACACCTATTTTGAAAAATTTTTAGTGTCTGACTGTCTGTCTGTCTGTCTGTCTGTCTATTTTTACATCATGCAAAACTACTAGATGGATTTTAATATATTTTTTTTGAAGAGGTAGAACCTTGGTCTAAAAATAAAATCCTTTTTTATAGAAAAATGTGTCATCTCCCAAAGAAACCAGAGATACAAATGTAAAAGTACCCATTTTTACCGGTATAATAATAATAAAACAGATGTCAACACATTTTATTTTTATAGATAAACAATTTTTAACACTGTTTACGGAACTCTGCAACAAATGTTAAAAACATATTTTTTTAAATTTTAATTTTAAGAAAATTAGAAATGATACGAAGTCGTGGGCACTGCTACTAAAAGTTACGCCGATAATTTAACAATTTTCTTGTCCAAAATTAATACGGTTTTTATCTTGGAAATTTTTTTACCCTTACAGGGCATGAAAAGATAACACCCAATTGCGGGGTTAAAAATTTTTTTTATTTATGTGTTTTTTTTTTAATAAATTGCTTTAGTACAACTCATCTGAAAAAAACGTCACTAGTACAGATTGCTGTAGTTTTTAAATTTTATTTACCTTCAAAATACTAAGAAAAATCATACTTTAACAAATAAATATCATAACAGAAATTGTAAATATTTTTGTTTATTGTCGACCGATCACAAGCCAAGGTTTTATTCAGAAAACTCACTCATTTAATTTTTTTTTAAATTGGACACATTTTAAATTAATATATGAAATAATTTTCATTCTTTTCGAAAGTAAGCAGGAAGTTAACTTAATAAAGTAATTTTAGAATATGAAATATTTTCATTAATTATTTGATTGTTTGTTTTTAGACTTGTGTACTTCAAGCTTTAAAAATAAATATTTTTAATTAATTAAAATTTTAAAATTTTAATTATTAAAAATCAAGTGCCCGTGCTTTGTAATATTTTTTTATTGTTTTTATTTTATTTGTCAACATCTTTTAACTGTATGAAAGAGCAAAAAAAAAGCCAGCCGTATAAAGAAAAATAAGATCAATGTTGATTATTGTTGCTTTTGCTTAGACTTTGTTTTTTGTCTTTACTTTATTGTTTGGACAAAAATCTTTTGTTTATTTAAAATGTAAGTGAGAAGTTTCCTGAAGAGCGGTAGCGAAATGGACATCGAAACGTGCTTTTACCTTCAATAGTCAATATCGGTGATTTTAATAATACGGTCGGGATAATTAGCACGAATTTTTAAAGTTTAAAACTAAATAAATATTTTTGTTCTCATGTCTCCTCCAGAAAATAAATAAAAATTAATGAAATATATTCAACTTTATGTGCCCTTATTTAGTTTAAAAAAACCTATCGAATTTAAATTAAATAAATTATTTAAGTTGTACAAAATTTCTTAAATATTTTAACATTTAGTAAAATGTTTTTAACATTAAGTAAAATTAAGAAAAATTACATCAAGGCAACGGTTAAATTATTTACTTTAATATTTAATTTTTATAAAATTCGTCTTCTCTTCTAATAGTTTTTTGAGTAAAATAAACGGTCTTAATGAACAATATTTTTTGCAAAGTAAATAAAATAAGTTATAGATTTAAATATAAATAAACTAGATTTAACTAATTTTATTGTAAAAGTTTTATTAATTTTTTTTGTTGATTTTACCAATGAAATTTGGTTCAGTGTACAGGTTTGAATTTGTTTCTAAATTTACTTGCAATTTCAGTCTTAAGCCTTGTCGCTCTACCCAAACGGAAGCTTGAGAAACGAAAACCGGATAATAAACTTGCCTTTCTTCAAAGGTCAACTTTTTATTACATTTAAAAATCTTTGTGCTTAGGTTCCAATAAGATATAGATAGTTGCTCAAGGAGTAGAATTTTTTTTTCTTAAGGGATTACATTCCTTGATTTTGTTATATCCGCGATTCGATTAATTATATTTTCTGTTATCTCCGAACAAATAATTTATTATTGTTGTTATTAACAAAATGCTTTTTATTGTTATCTACTACCAAGACCTGCAAAAATAATGCTTTTAGTTTTTCTTATTTTTGTATCTAAGTAATTTTTCCTAAGTCGAATAATATACTTTAAAGAGTATTATCAATTTGACTCCTTAAAATGCATTTCCTTTTGTTTAATGTAATATACATACATTGCAACAACAAATAGTTTCATAACTTTTTTGTTGCATAACTATCAATTGAATTTCATCTATAAAATCTTTTCAATTTCATTTTCAATAAAACTTTTCTTTATTTTTTTCTTTATTTTTTTAAAACTACTCCCATTAAAGTATGCAATACTTTTTTAATATCTAACAAACAATACACAAACTGTCTGGAAAACAGAAAACTTTTTGCTTTTTCTAACACGTACATACATATGCATGTCTTGACAGTAACAAAAAAGAAAAAAAAAAACAAACGGAAAAATCATGTTTAAAAATAAAATAAAAAATAAAAATTTGCCAACAGTTTTCTCAGTTTTCATTGGTTGCTAGCAAATGTGCAAAAACACATTATATGTGTATAAACACACACATTGAATATAGATGTATAACTGTGTGTTTATATATGCATTTAAAAAAAAAACTCCTTTATTGCCCTAAAATCCCCCCGAGACACATGGGTTTAAAACAGCAGCAATAACAGCTTAATAAAATAAATGGAAAGAGCAGTAGAGGGTGTCCACATCTGAGGGAAAGTCGAATACACTTTATTGATTGTAAAATAAAAAAATGTCATTTTGTTGTAACAAATGTTGTTAAAGCTACATGAACACAAAAAAAAAAAAATGAAACGAAACAATAACGAACGACAAGAAATTTTCAATTGAATTTTTATGTTGCAAAGTTTTTCTTTCTTCTCCCACTATACACTTTGGTTCGATTCGGATCAGTAAAGGTTTTTTTTTAAAGGAGAGAAAAAGGAGGAGCAAATGCGAAACATGTATTTAATACGTATGGAAGTATGTTTCTACGGTTCAGAATATTTATATAAAAAATATTTTTCTAGTAAAATAACTCACATTTCCAATAAAATTTTTTCTCTTACTGTTATGACAGTTTCGATAGGGAATTTGACTGAAAAATTTTAATTCATTAATTTATTATACTTATGACAACTAAAAAAGGAAGAATGTTAAATAAGAAGATTATTTTGTAAGTGGATTTAAGCTTAGCCTAAAAAACAAACTATATCCATCTACTATATACAAATATAAAGCATAATGAGTTTGTTTGCCTGCACCAGTGGACCAATCTTTCTAAAATTTTTACAAATTATTATCAGATATGTATACAAAATAGGGTACTTTTATATAAATTTTACGTGAGCGTGGCAGTTCATATACAAAGTATATACATACATGTATGTATATCATCACGTTAGTTAGTACCTGTAACACTCTGAAATTTTGTTGAAATACATAACTTTCTTGTAAATACGTATAATTTACCTAAAAGCTTGTTCGATTGGAATAATGGTTGCGGTAGTTCCCATACAAAGTGTAAAATTTATACCGTTTAGTTAGAGAACTTAACAGGGTAGGCCATTGCAATTTTGTACCCGTAACCCCAATATCAATATCACATAGATTGAAACACTGGACATGGAACCTCCTTACAAATAAAGAACTATAATACTCATGTTGAAGTTTTTATTATGGCGAATAATCAATAAAAAATCTGGTTGAATTGGAAGAGTGGTTATAGTACAGTTATTCCTATAGGGATAGCAAAACGCACAGGGAACAGCTTATTATATAATTATTATGCATCATTATACATCATAGAAATCGTATGGGATTCTAAAACAACTTTCATGTTGTTTATAAAGTTTGTGAGGATTTCTTGGTTTTTGTGAAAAACGAAAATGTAGAAAATTTTGTATCTAACAAAATAATAATAATAATAACAACAAATAGGGGTAATAAATGTGGCAATGCCGAATCTTATATGCCCTTGACTATATATAAAAATCTAGTTTAGCGAAGTAGCTCCTATCAAAAAAAAAAAAAAAAAAAAACAAAAAAACAAATATTGCGGTGAAAAATAGAAAAAAAAATTAAGTGCGATACATATTTTTTTATGAAAATGTCATCGGCTCCTAATAGGTTAAGTAAGTATTTAAAAAAAATTTTAGTATTTCCTGAAAGATCTTTTTAAAAGCTTTTAAATGATACCCATATTGACCATATTGACAATCGAACTTTTTTATGAAAATTTCAAAGGTCCCATAACTTGGTTAATATGGGCGTGCGCCATTTTTTTTAATTTTTTTTTAATTTTTTAATTCTTTATCACTTTATATTTTTATTTTTTGATTGAGATATTTCATTGATCCCAATGATATAGAAAAATTAGAGGCAGGCGTGGTGTTAAGCCTACTCCCTCGAGGGCCAAGGACCAATCTTGCTGATTTTAAATAGCACCTCTTTCAACACTATGTCTGATTGATTGGTGTATTTTAAATTTTCTTTAGCCAATCTCTCAAGCGACTTCGCTATGCATAAGAAGACAGAATATATTTACTTTATGGGGTATGGAAATGTAAATTGTAAAAATTACTAACGATGCAAAAATTTGTTGAAAGTCAAAGTGATATTTATAATTGTGACTTATGTGCTTCTGTACTAAGATCGTGTTAAATTTTTCTTTAAATTGGGCTGCAGGTATTAAAAATTCTTCCATTTTTCAAACATATATAAGCATAAACTAAGTGGATATATAGAAGTATTAATGCTTCGTTAGTTAAGGGTCATTATGTAAATAATTACAGTGCGAGCTCGATTTTCGCAACTTGAAAAAATCTGGCCAATTGCAATTACCGAAAAAGTTGCAATTATCGACCACTTTTTATTGCACCTGAAAATACCCCATTTTTAATAAAAAGAAACAAATTATTTTTAAAAAAACAATTTTTTTTTAACAACAAAATAAATATTTAATTTTATTACGTATTTGTAAAAAAAAAAAAAAAAAAAAAAAATAATGTGTAGGCTGGTTGTTATTATTACTTTGCAAAGTTTTTGATTTTATGTGAGGGAGAGGGAGAAAGCATGAAAGCATGCAAAGTAAAATTTGCGTATATAAATGCGGTCTAACTGTTAAAAAACAGTTCATGAAACAAAACAGAAAACTGATGCGTTTGTATTTATTTTTTAAAATGTGTTTGGGACAGCACTAACGTGGGAGAAATGTCATTGAAATGGGATTCTTTGAACAAGAAATACAAACAGAAATCATTGTAAATATATTAAAAAAAATAGTGTTGCACTTATTGAGACTCATTTTTGAAAATTGTTGCACTTATAAAGGCTGTAATGTAAAAAATTTGCCTGTTGCGCTAATCGGGGTGTTGCGTTAATCTGGGGTTGCGAAAATCGAGCTCGCACTGTACTTAAATAAAACCTATATCCATTTACTCACATTTCAAAGTTTACGTAAATCAATTATAAAATAAAAATATTTATTATTTTGCTTTGGATTTGTTATATCATTAAATTAGTTTTCAAGAATCTTTTTCCATTTCCAATATCATTTTTTAAATAATTCAAAATATACACTCAAGTGTTTAATTTTATATTATTTGAAAAAGAAAACATATTTTCTTTTATTATATTTTTAAGCTCACACGTGTGCTTAATCACAATATTTATAGACTTTAAATTAAAAAAAAAATCTCTTACTCAATCATCGTTAAAAACAGTATTGGTCTTGAGTGTCATTTTTATATTGAAGAGTCATCAATTTTCTTAAACAAAAATCAGTGTAGTTGTAGGGCCATAAAATATGTAAATATCTTGAACGAACGAGTACAGGCATTAATGAAAAATATTGACTGGTAACACGTGTCACTACAAATAATGGTTGAAATTAAAAATGTATTTAAAGAAAAGCTGTCTTTAGCCATATTAAAGTTTTTAAATAAGATTTGAATATTTTTGGAGCATAACACATCTTCTTTAAAATTAATATGCAACAGGAGTTTTTGTTTTGCGACTTTCGCTGTTTTATACAACCAAATTTTAAGAAAAATGTACCAATTTAAGGATACTAGGAGTATCTATGCTTCTCGCAGCGGTCCACTTCGCAATACCTCGTGATTCCGACGGGATTTAAACTACTCAATAACTGGCTTTGCAAATGGATTTTGGTCAGTTTCGTCATCAAGTCTGCATTGTCCTTTGATATCAGTAAGATTTCAAAACATGATGTCTTGCTTACCAAACAGAATCTTTTTAATTACATAAGTTCTCTCCTTTATTCATATCAAACAAAGATAAAAGTGGCATGAATATTTCGTTATTAAGACTATTTTATTTAATTTATTTAACTTATTTTAAAAATTGTATTTTATATGCAGCAGTGCTTATAATAGTTTTGGCATTCTTTATCGGCCAAAAGAGGCTGTTTGACAACGAATCGTACAATTTTGCTATGAAGTTGAGTTGAGCTGATCTCCAAGCAAGTTTTATGACTTAAAAAAACTCTGAAATAGTTTATTACTAATTTTAATACTCATAAACTTTTATATTTAACCATCCCTTATACACTTTTGATTCAATATTAAATATTCTGCCTGTCAATATTACTTTTTTGTAAATTGGCCACTATGGATAGGCATATTATCATATTGAAATATTCAAGGTGGAGTCCAAAAAAACTTGTTAGAAGTCGTTTGAACCAACCCTAAATAGGATGTAGCATCCATCGTCGTCTTCAAAAAATTATAGTCACATAAGCCGTAATATAAACGGCTCCCCATACCACGATACTTTTCGCCCGACTATGTCGATAATAATATAAATAATAATCAATAATAACTGTAATCTTCAGCTTTTCATATTAAAAATTTTCTCATCCGAGAAAACCACACGATGCCACTTCGTGGTCCTGGTCATATGAACGCTGCAAAAGCTAAAGCGTCTTGCTTTTCGGGATGACTCATGTGGTAGTTTTTTAATTTCACTCTTCTTATTTGCTGAGCATTCGACATAACATGCAGTATCGCGGATTAACTTACGTTCACTATTTTTTTCCTTAGTTTTTTTATTAAGTCTTGTGGGCACGGCTTTTCATGTTTTTTCCGTAATTGGAATCATTAAACCAAAACTACATTATTACTTTCCGACTTTTATTAATATTTCTAAATATTTTTGGAACAGATGGGCCATATACTTGTAGGCTTTTATTTTGCCCTTTACATCTTCCTCGCCCCATTATCAGTCTTGTTGTGCTGACATATTCTACTCATACTTTTTATAGTAAACGATAAGAAACAAAACAAATAACTAAAAAAGTATATAACGGTTTATTTCTTATGAGTAAAAATTTTTTTGCACAAAAAAAAGAGATAAAAAGCTATGAAAAATCGTAGAAGATAATAGTGTTACCACATAATTACTTTTTTATATAAAATAAGATTTTCAAACTACAGAGTGTCTGCTATTCATTTTAATTTATTCATCCGACATTTGTTGAATCTATTCATTGTTAAGGACTTGCCTCACAGATATTGTGAATAAGAGCACTGAATTGATAAAGAAAATTCAACACTAGATCAATGAAATTTGGCAATACAAATACAAAAAAATACTGGCGGATTATTTCCACACAAAAGTGCTTATGTGCCAATAACCCACTTAAATGGCCATTTGTGAAAAATTTGAAAATTCCTCAAAACAAAATTTTAAGGTTTTTAAATCAAATGGTTGATGGTTGGTTTGTTGAGAAGAAGTCAAACATAATATGAACAAAATGATTTTATCTTAAGAAATATACCAAACGTCTCGATTTAATTTTGTGCCAGTATTTAAAATTTCATACAAAAATTAACTTTCTTAAGGTTTCGAAATCTTCTTAAATTTCTTTAAACTATTTTCTTACTTCACTTTAAATTCTTGAACTTTATATATAGCAACAACAATTTTTCATTTTTTATAGCGAATGCAGAATAAAATGTTAAAAATAAAAATGTCCGTTAACCTCCAGGGATGCGGAAATTGGTCATTATGTATGGCGGCGTCAGTGGTAGTAGCGGCTGATATAAATCAAATGGCGCGCAGTGTATACACTGACCAAAGAAATGGATATGGATAGAACACAGCATAAGAAAGTTGGTACATGTAATAAAAATGGTCATGGAATGGAGCACAGGAGGACCCAAAAATACCTGGCTGGAAGTATATGTTGCAAAGCAGAGGTGGATGTCTGCTATCTTTTGTGATGGTAATTTCTTCGGACAGTTTTTACTCAATATCCGTACACGCCATTTGATACCAATAAACATTTTTAATGCACTTTATTTGTATTTTTTCAGCCTTGTGATCTTTAGTGTTTAATTTATAAAGGCAAGTCTTATGTCTATTTTCTATGTCCAACCATTTACAGTTTACACAAACTGATGGAGGTTAAAATTACGTATACAAAATTCTAAAATTTTACTTATTTTATTTTCCAAGACATATTAAATTTAATAATGGATTTTTTGTGGGCATTGCACCTCGTGCCTGCTATAACAAAATCAACAGAAGCCTTAAGTTCAGACATACAGCAAGATACTGCCAAAATTTTCAAAAATTTCGTTTAGCTGTTTTTAGACCTCAAATAAGCATACAAACAAACATGTATACAAACAAACATGCATACAAACAAACATGTATACATACATGCATACATCCATCAATTTAACACACATTGATTTTGAAATATACATTTTTACATATTAAATCTTGATTATGAAGGCATCTAAAAATCATTTTTTTATTTAAAAAAATATTTGAGCATGTAGCTGCATAAATAAAAGTAATGTTCAAAATGTATCAACATTTATAAGTAAAGATTTTTGCTGAAAAAGTGTTTAACAAAAAAATATTTTAACCAATTTTTTATCAATTACATTCGTAACTTAAATTGCTCTAAAATTACCAGTTTATACTTTAATTTTGCTTAAAATTAAATTATTGAACTTTCTTTAAACTCTGTTTTATTTTTATTTAATTAAATTCAGGTCACTACTGGTCATTGCCTTGAAAAGGCTCCCATCAATAAAAAGGAAAAAAATTAAAATAATTGTTGTTTTTGTTGTAACCCTCCAGGCATTTAAGTCTCTGTAGTTTAAACTGCAGCAGCTGTTTAAATAGCGTTGATTCAAACTGATTTTATTACTTTATAAGATGATTTTGCCTTGACTTTGAATTGCAACAAGATGCAGCAGAAGATAAAGGAAGGGAGAAATGTTTATTTTGTTTGTTTTGTTGGTAGTAATGAAAGTTGGTTTGAACTTATTACTGCCACCACGACCATTAATAGCGACTATTGCATGCATTTTCTTTTAGTTTGCATTTTGGGGTACAACACAAACGCAAAAAAAACTGAAATGAATACAAAACTAAAGTGTGAAAAATGGTAGTTTATTTTTTTATGGCCATTTCACTAAAGAAATACCAGCAAAAAAAACAATAACAACAGCAAAAGCAGAAGCAGCAACAACAGCCAGCCAATGGCTGTTTGCAATATCTCTTGCAACAATAGTGGTCGCTGCAGTGTAGTTGTATGAGTTGGCCAAAAAACTAGACACTACGTTACGTTTGTGGCCTTAAACACCACGTGCAAATATGCCAACACTTTTTTGTTGCTTTTATACTTAAAAACTAAAAGATGAAACCATTTAAACAAAAACAAACAATTTAATAAGAAAAAAAAAAATAGAACCAAAGTAATAGAAACAAAAGGTAGACGACACCAGGAAGTCCGGGTATATAAACATGTATAAGCTCTTTAAATGTCCTAGACGTTTTTATTTAAAAAAAAGTAGTATAAAACGAATAAAAAATTATATCAACACTAGACGCCAGCCACTACTACCACTGATGCCGCCATACATAATGACCAATTTCCGCATCACTGGAGGTTAACGGACATTTTTTTTTTTTTTTTTCATTTTTAACATTTTATTCTGCATTCGCAATAAAAAATGAAAATTTTTTGTAGCTAAATATAAAGCTCAAGAATGTAAAGTGAAGTAAGAAAATAGTTTAAAGAAATTTAAGAAGATTTCGAAACCTTAAGAAAATTAACTTTTGTATGAAATTTTAAATACTGGCACAAAATTAAATCGAGATGTTTGGTATATTTATTGAGATAAAATCATTTTGGTCATATTATGTTTGACTTCTTAACAAGCTAACAATCAAGCAGTTAATTTAAAAAAAATCCCAGGAGTTTTCGAATTTTTACAAAGTTTAAAGTAATTGGAAATAATTTTTTTTAGAACTGTATGTTTTACTTAATCATATGGAATACAGGATGGTATAATGTCAGGATTAGAATAAGGGCCACATGAATTTAATTTAATTTTGTGGGGAAATAATCCATTAGTATCTTGTATTCATATTGCCAAATTTTCTTAATCTAATGTTGAATTTTCTTAATCAATCCGGGGCTGTTACTCAGAATATATGTGAGCCAAGTCTTTAACAGCGAAAAGAATCAACAAATATCGGATGAATAAATCAAAATTTTTCGTGGGCTTTTTTCACAGCCTTGTTAAAGTTTAATGTGCCATATCAAAATCATCAAAAAGAAATAGATGAATTATTAAGTCGCGATATTGATTAGAATAACTGAGACTTTCGAGATATAAAGTTCGATGATACTTTCCTTCATAAATCTATCCTAAAAAAAGACTCGTTATGGATGCATTTTTTTTTTGTCGAATGTCAGAGTGGCCATACTGGACCGCAAATGCACAATTTTAATGAAATAAAAAAATGATTGGCAGATACCTCAAATTTTTAGTGTCAGTAAGATTATTTGCGTTATAGTAACAAGTAAAAAAATAGAACACTTAATTAAATGGTGTTTTAATATTAACGTGATTTTCACTTATATGGCCTTATCTCTTCAACCGTAATATATAGACATTTAGAATTCCCACAGAGTATAAGCAAATGTGTCTCTTATAAAAATAAATTGTAAGCAATAAATTAAGAAATTACAGGGCGTTTCCAGGACGCCGTAAATTTGACGAATTTGTGGTACCTTTAAAAACGTTATAGACAGACTATTAAAATCTATACCGAGTGTGAACAGCTTTGTCTTCTTTCTTTCAGTCTAGAAATCTTAGATTAAGAAAAGAAAAAAATGACTAAATATTAAGTTATTTTTTATATTATAATTAAAGGAATTCTCGGGTTTCTATTGCAGATCTTATTTATCTCTTAGTTTTGCTAATTCTTAATGAATTTTAAACACGACAACAACAAAATACAAACATCTTGAGGTTACTTTACGTTGTAGTAGATGTTGTAAATGCATTTGTTACAAGTGAAAAATAGTTGTAATATTTTTGTTTTTTACGCTTTCAATTTCTGTGCAATACAGACCAAAGGGCAATTACACTTAAATGTTTTAAATAGTCATATATTTATAAGAATTTTAAGTTTAATATGAAGCGTGAATTCCGTTATTGTTACGTGTACTTAATACTATAAGAATTAAAGACAAAAAATTAACAAATAAATTATTATTAACAATTTAAAAATTTGCTAATAGATACGATTATCGTAATAAAATTACAGATTTATTATATATTTATTTAATTTTAATAAAAAAGTCACTATTTTATACCCAGATTTTTTGATAGCTTCACTACACAAAATGTTTCTACACAAAATGTCATTCTTAAACAACAAATACTTTCTTCTCTACATATAACCATTCAAATATCTCGGCAAGTTACCTTAGGCGTACATTATAGAATAATTAACAGAATGTCGTCCCATTTAATGCATTTTGAATTGCTAAGCAGTAAATTAGTGATGCAAATGCAGAAATATTAAGTTTGTCATAACTCACTATTTCCATATTCTCCAGATTTAAATATTTCCACAAAGTCGTAACATGGAAGACAAATTAAAAATTTGAAATTAAGGAAGTTTAAAAAAAAGAATTTATAAAAATCTGCAAGTTTGTTTTCTTTTACTAGCTTAGTACTAGCATTACTTAAGCTGGTAAAAAACAGTTTTTAATTTCTACAATATCCATTTCTGATCCCATAAAGTATATTCTTAGTCCCTATGCATAGTGAGGTCGATTGAGCGTTATCCGTCTGTCCTTTCGTGTTAATGTTAAAATCAACTTTGCCAAGGCACTAAAAGAGCAAGAGAAAATTTAAATACGCCAATCGATCAGAGATAGTTTCGAAAGAGTTACTATTGATCAACAAGATCGGTTCATATTTCTCGAGGCAGTGGCCTATACACCACACCTGCCTCAAAATTTTCTATATCATTTGGAACAATACAGTAACTCCAATTAAAAAACAAATGTATGGAGCGATATAGAATTAAAAAATACAAAAAAAAATCAAGCGAAACGATTGGCGCTCGCCTATATTTTCCGAGTTATGGACCTCTGAAATTTTCATAAAAAACTTCGATTGTCGATATGGTCAATATGGATATCATTTAAAAGCTTTTGAAGAGATCTTGCAGGAAATACTAAAATTATTTAAAAATGCTTAACCCCTAAAGGGCCGATGACAATTAGCCGTATTTATTTCTTTTTTTTCTTATCCCCTGTCACCTCAATTTTTGTTTTATTAATTGGAGTAAGTAAAGTTTGAACCGACTTCTTGTAAATTTTTTAGAATTTTTAAAATAAAGTGTTTTTAGATAAAAATGAATAACTTCTAATGAGGAGAACTAAAAATTATTAAACCTGTTTCTTTATTTTTGAGAAAAGAATTTCAGAATTTATACCAGAAATTTCATGTTGTTTTAATTTAATTTACATAGCTAATAGCGTTTTAATACTGAATGAATATTCTCTAAAATAAAAACGGAATATTTTTACACTTTTTTAGGACGATTTATAAGAAAACTTAAGTTTGTTTCTTAATACAAGTTGACATGCAGAGCGTTCGTATGCATATGATTGCATAAAAATTTCTTAAATAATTTTTTCTTATTTAAAATTTCTTTATACTTGTATTATATTTAATGCAAAATACCTCAGCACTTGAATCTTAATCTCTTTTTAAATCGAAATCGTTCTTGATAATATTTTTTCTCAGAAATTTTATTTAAAATAAAACAAAGAATAAATAATAATAACAGATAAAAACAAACATATTGAACTTGAAAATTACCCTTTTAACTCACGTTTTAAAATATCATCAAAATAATATCTACAACTTCAATTCAATTTTTGTTTGTTGATTTCCTTAAATACTCACATATGTTGTGCAAAGACACATTCATATAAACATTAAATCATATAAAAACAAATAAAAATGAAAACAAAAAATTTATATTATTTATATAAACAAAACAAAATTACCTGCACTTAAACATTATTTAAATTTGTTTTTGATCTAAAACGTGACCATGCAAACGAATCTATAGAATTGCAGCAACAAAAAAAAAAAAAACAACAAAAAACAAAAAGTAACTCAATTTCAACAATAAAAAAATTAAACTACATATTCGAATGTGAATATTGGTCAGGGGTAAAAGCAATTCGAAGGACAAATAAAACTCTTAATAATTGTATTTGAAATATTAAGTTTGTTTTTATTCAGTCACTGCCAGTAGAGGCTGCTGTCTTTGGACTACGTCCGCATACATTTGAAAAATAATTTTTCCTTGTGAAAATTAAATTAAAAAATGAACCAAATCCAAAAAGTGAATTGTCATTGATTTTTAATAATCCACGGTTTAATCTCAGGTTGGGAAAAAATTAAAAAATGATTTATATTTATTTTTAAACAATAAAACAGATTTCGCTTTAAACAAGATTCTATCCGGAAATAAGCAAATTATTACTTTGCAAATATTAAACGTCTACAAAATTTTTATTTAAAAATAATGACCCACGAGAATTTTAGCTTGTTTGCAATAGTTTCAAAGGCGATAACCTTAAATCTGAAGTAGCTGCCCCGTTAGACTATTTTAAAGTAACTGACCTATTATCCGATCTTACAGGCGATTTGAAGATCCTTCAAGTTTGCCCCATTTGGCTACGTTTTATTTAGTAGAAAAATAAACTTAGATAAAATGCATACACCCATTAAATATTTTTGGTGGCCTGGCTGCCTCTTCGTATACTCTGTGACACCTCAGCTTTTTGAACACCCTCTTCGTGTCCACAACTTAAGCTTTAACAAAACTTCTACACATTTTTTAGCTTCTTGTCCAATATTTACAACTTTTTTTTAATTTTATGCCGGCAGAATTTTTTACACATTAAAGGAATTCACTTTACTCCCTTCGACAATATTATTTAAAACAAGCCAAAATAATTCAAGTCAATTGAACTTCATATAAAAAAAAAATAAAAGCTTAACATCTGCATGAGCGATACATTATTATTATATTATAACAGTTGCATACAACAAATTTGTCTTACGACTCCTCTTTAAAACAATTTTTTTTCTTCCTTTTGTTTATTTTTTTTTTTTTTTTGCAGCATAACTTTAATATGCAGCCAGTTGACTCTTGAACCAGTCAAGTGAATGTGGGGTGTAGACTATGAAAAACATAAAATGAAACATATAAATAGAAATAAAGTATAGAAATGAAGTTCATATAGTAGTTGGGATACATTTAGTACTTTAAACATATTCATATAGAGAATAGTGGAATTATTGGTCACGTAGTAAAATAAACATTTTTATGGCTAACATTTGATCGCACCCTACATTCAAACATATCGAAAGAATCAGTAAATGCAGCATAAGCAACACAACTGAACATACAAAACTCAATCAGTATCTTCATCATCAGCAGCAGCAGAATTTATAACAATTTTATTTGTTGCACTTTGTGTGTTTTTTATTTCGTGTGTTTTTGCAATAATGAAGTCCATATACGAGGACTTATTGTTGTTGGTGCTATTTACCAGTCGTCATGGTAATAAAAGGAAAAAGCTCATAATGGATGATAATCGTTACATTTGGAAAAAGGCCAAACAATTCTTGTGTGCTTGAAGTGTATGTGTGATGCCACTTTTTCAACATTGTACTGTTTTTTGCCAATGTGCTCTTTGTTTGTTTTTTTTTCAAGCAACATCGTGTAGCGCCACTTGATGATGTTGATCTTTATTTGTGCCTACTTTTCATTTAAGGAACTTCTTACTGCCTTTCAACTTGATCTTTTCTTAACACAAAAGTTTCTTTTTTGTTCGCAAGTAACAATAAACCACGTACTTGTGTCGTGTGTTTTTATTTGTTCTTTGCAGCAACAAAAAAATAATAATAATTCTAAAGCAAATATTTTTCTTGTTGTTATACTCTATTTATTTTGTTGTTGCAACGTTTTATTTATAAAGCTCTCATATAATTTTCCGATCATGTTCTGTTTATGAGTTCAGTTCGTGTGAGGAAGTAATTCAATATGTAAATTGCCAAACAAAACAATCAAAAATTAGCCATGCAACACTACACCATGGTGCATCACCAGCCTTTGTTATTATTATGTATGTAGCCCAAGATATGAAAAATGTTGCTAAGTTTTAGAGGATAAGATTTATGGGAGGTTTTAAATAATTCGTTTATATTTTTAAGTTCAGCCAAATTAAGTTTACAATCAAATTGGCTTGAATTCAAGTTTGTTTGGCAAACGTTCTTGTTAATTGTGAAGCTTGAAAGAATTTAGCAAAATATTTGAATTTTAATAAAAATAAGAATTTTGGAATCTTCATAAAAATTTTGGAGGTGTGCTTTAATTTCGCTAAATTCGAAATCTTAATTTAATTCCTAAATGTTTTTTGGTTCTTATCGGAACATTTTAAAATTAAAGTCTTTAAAAAACATTTGATGATTCGAAAATAAATACGAAAATTCGAACAATGTTTATAAAATTTAAGATATATTTTTTAGAATTGAGTACAAATTTCATCAGGGATTTTACTGACACTTTTAAAAGTTTAAGTTTTTTAAAATATCTGCGAAAGTTCAATTTCAGCAGCATGTTGGAAAATGCCCAAAATGTGTGGAAATTTACCATATTAAATAATTAGAAAAATATTACTTTTAATGCTGCTAAAATATTTTGTTACTAAAATCGTAAAAAATAATAGTTCCAATATAAATTAAAAATGGCGAAAATTGGTTCGAAAATTTAATAGCATATTCGAATAACTCCAAATGTAATTATAAAGCAACTAATTAGAAAATATAATAATTGTAATATTAATAATTGTAATTATTTATAAATAATATATTTTTTAGTACACCTTCCTACTATTTTTATTAATGAATTAAAATTTATTTTTTTATTATTTCCTTTTTAATTTCTTTTAATATATTTTTTTTAATATGCTCGAAAGTTAGAATTTTATTTTGAAATTTTTTTTTTCAAAAATTTGAGAACACAATCGAGAATCCTAAGCTGTTTAAAAAATAGCCATGTAACATAAGTAGTTAAGAACAATATTATTTTTAAAGAAAACGGTTGCAGTTTAAAAATAGATCTGAAACAATTTTTGAAACTCTTTTAAAAAAAGGAAGTGTTTTTCGATTGTCTTATTTGGATTTATATTCGTTTCTTTATAAATTTTTAACTGTTTAACAAAAAAAAATTAATAAATAAAATAAAAGCACGAGTATTTTTACACTAATTCTTCAATCCCAAAAATTGTGGTTTGTAACGGTAATTGTTGTTAGTGTGTCTAAATTTAAAAAAATATATTTTCATCTTTTTGTAGGTTTTTATTTTCTTTTTTATTCTAAAGGTGCGGTCAGATTAGTCAAACATTTGACTAAAAAGGCTTAACCACTAAATAATGTAAAAAAAATTTTCTCTCATTAATAATTATTAAGGAATATTAGATCAACATATCACACTTTTTATATTATAAATCGTCCCTCGCAAAGATACGTGTCTGGAAAATTTTTTTTTAAACATTTGTAAAAATAGTGGTTACATTTTCATGTTCAAATATATGACTAGCCTGACCGCACCTTAAGTTTTATTTATTATTTTTAATATATAAATTTGGATATTTTAATACGTATAACAGTTGTATTTGATACAAAATTATATTGAATAATTTAACAAAAGTTTTTGCAAATTTTCTTTCCAGCATTGAGAATTTAGATAATTTTTTAGTTGTCTGCCTTGTTTTTATTAATCTTAAGAAACAAAAAAAAATTTTTTTGAAATCTGTCATCATAGAGCTTTCTTCCAAACTTAAAATTTTTAATTGTATTTTGAATTTTTTTGCAAACCTAAAAAAGCATAAATATTTTGTTATAGTTTAATAGAATTATCATCGAGAAAAATTGTCGATCAACATTGCTTTCACAACTTTGATATGAATTTAAGAAAAAAATAAAAAATAATTTTTATATTAATATCGCCTTTCAAGTCAATGATACAATCATCTTTATTTATTCGATAGTGCAACAAGTTGTTGTTGGGTGGTGTTACCCAGATAAAAACAAAACAAATCTGGATATCGTTAAAGTTCTTTTTTTGGTTCATGACTTTCTAGTATTTTCGTTTAACCATCGACTGAAAAGTCTTCTCGGATGGTTGAGGGGTGGTTGCCAAAGACCCTTGATGCCAAATTAGACTTTTGAAAAAAATCCAATGATGCTAAGTGCGATAGGAGAACAGCTCTGATCGCGGGAACAAGAATATACGATGCCAAAAATTTCTTTATTCTCTTATTAATTAATCTGTGTTATAATATCGAACAACTTTAGTGAAATGGTGGAGATAAAATTAATTCGCGCTACTAAAGGACCTTGAAATTCATAAAGCAGATATGGGAATAACTTTGACACATACAATAACATTCGAAATTTAATAATGCAACTTATCCAACAACTCCTTTATTTTTTCTTCTACTAAAAATAGTAGTTCAGAAACCTCAAAAAGCTTATGATTACTAGAATCGATTAAAATATAAACCGTTTGCCATAAGGGCACCATCGAACTTTATTTATAGGTCAAAATACCTTAGGCAGTATAAGAGAAACATAAGTACCTTTAGAAATAATGATTTGTTATATCTATTTCATAAAAAAGGTCTAATATATTAAGTTATAGTATCATATTCGTACATACATGATGATGTGATAAAATTACATGTCATATTTCATTCAAGATTTTTATTTATTTCTAAAATACGAAAAGTTTAACTCAAAAAGGTCTTTAAAAAAAATTAAAATTTAATACATAAAGCTATCAGATAGAAAGGGCGGAGTTAAAATATGGAGGTACGCTCCCGATTGGTATGGTACGGTTTGAACAGCAACAACAACAATATACAAAAAACACAAAAATATGTACAACACACAACATAAAAAAATATATATTTTTTCAACAACAAAACCTACATGTTTATAAACAAAATGAAAATAACAAAAAAAAAAATATATATCATGTAAAAATCATATACATAAAAGCTTCATGCATATATACAAACACACATACAAACAAACGTATGAGTACAACACATATAAACTGTATTAAGTGCTCCAACGAAAAGCAGCGAAAACAACATGACAGCTCCAAAGCAGCAACAATAACTTGACGGAATGAGCAGCAAAAACAACAGCAAATATAAGTCATAAAGTTTGCAACTCGTGTGTACAATCAGCAATCAGCAATATGCATGCAACAACAACAAAACTCAAATAATATTTAAAAAAACTGCAATAATAAACGAACAAAATTAATGCACATTTGTACGACGAAACTGCATACGAAACTGACGAGTGAAAGAAAAGTAGTTAAATTTTATAGTTGTCATCATCGTCAACAACATCATTATCGTTGCAATCGTTATTATCATTGCATAAAAATTATTGTAGTTGTCGTTGCTGCAACAAAATTTTTTATTCTTATAAAAATATTTATTTATAGTTTGAGTTATTTTTTTTTAACGTTTTGGTCTTTCATATTAATAGTCCTTACGACTTCATTACAAATATTTTCTTTCAGGTTGATCTTATATGTGGCGGCCTTAGAAATAATATCCCAGAGTATCAAGTTTGCTTTTTATTCATACCCTATTAAATAACTCGATTGAGGCGCAACTTTTCAGTAGAATTTATTGGTGTCTGTCAAATTTTAATTACTTTTTATCAAGTCAAAATTCTACAAACAAAGTTTTTTTAAGATCCATATTTTCTCCTTAACACCGAATTCAAGAATAAATGCGTAGCTGTAATTTGCATACGCTTAAGCCAACTTAAACAACTGTGCATATAATATAAATCATAAGTGGAAAACTAGAATGAACTTCAGAATACTTTGCATCAAATGTCCTTTTCTTAAGCAAAGTACGCAACAGATCAAAGGTTCCGTACAGAAACCAAAAGAAAATATTTTTCTGATTTTTTGTCCACCAAAAACACAATTCTCAATAAAATTAAATTTTAATTGAATATGAATTAAGTGGCTCACGCTGTAGCTGTTTTAATATTGTTGGCCAAAAACCAAAAGCAGATAAAACGTGCACTTTTTTTTATTATTAATTTCTTTTTATATCAATTTTATTTATTTATAAAGGAATTATTCCTTTGAAAAGTAGAAATTAAATGTAAATATGCAATTTTGGTAAATTTTAGTCACCTAAAATTAGTTAATGGATTGCTTAAGCATTTGACTGGCTTTTCGCTAGGGTTTAGACACAAGCAGAAGCAAGGTAACAGATATTATAGTTGAGCCTTAAATCAAGGGCATTTAACGACAAGTCTTGTTAAGGGTCTTAAATTTTTTATATATATTAGTGCAGTTGTTTAAGTTGGCTTATGCATTTCTTTTTAGGCCTTCAAAGGATCAAGAAAAATAAAATAAAAAAATTAATAATAATTCTTGCAAAACAACGGACTTCAAAACAAACTTTAGATATTTTTCTGTTACTCCCTTTATTTTATAATTTTAGATATTTATACTTGTTATTATTGACGTTTTTTCGACTCAAATTATATGCTTGTTGTTCCACGTTGTTCCATCAAATTAAATGAACGATTAGACCATCTTCTAATTTATAATTTTGAATATTTATGCTTGTTATTATAACGAACTTAGTAAGCGATGTTCTGTCTAATTTTCAAGGGTTAATTTACGTCACATATGGAAAAACCCTTTAATTTTTGGATTAATTTTTTTATTTTTTTATTTATTTATTTATTTTTTTTTGTTTTTTTTTTTTTATATTGGGTGCTAAAGGTAAAAACATCTATATTGCATGGGGACACTCTTAAATTTTTAAAATTATGAACTGTTTTAAAACCGGGACCAATCTGTAATAAATAAAATAAGATTTCAAATCAGGTCATAAATGACTGAGATATGCAGGCATAAACATTAAAAAGCAACATTCAGACGAGTTGATAACCAATCTATTCCTTTTTTTAAGTCGGTCAAAAATATGCTACGAAACATCATTATTCAAAATGCAGACATGTCAAAGTGAGGCGCTTACATCTCGAAAAATTAAAAAACGCTTTTAATAGAAAATTCGAATTAATATTTAATTTAAATCTACATACGATTTCTTTAAAACTAGCACGGCCCACGACTACTTCCGCGTATCATTTCAAATTACATATTTTGTATTTAAAACTTAGAAAAATGGGTTTTTAATATTTGTTGTAGAGTTCTATAAACAGTGTTATTAATTTTCCATCTACAAAAATAAAATGCACTGACAACTATTCAAGTACCTTTTTATCGGTAAAATTGAGTGCTTTCACATTTGTATCTCTATTTTGTCTAGGAAATGTAATATTTCTATGAAATAAAAAGTATTCTATATTTGAACCAAGGATCAAAGGTTTCTACTCGCAAAAAGTTTTTTAAATCCATTCAGCAGTTAAAGTGTTTAATTTATTCATTTATTTGACCACAGTTTTACTGAATTTTTTTTATTTTACTAATGACATCTAGATTTGAAGAAATTTTGAAAAACTGAAGGTTTGCTCAGATTAGCCAAATATTTGATCTAAAATGCGTAACCACTACTTTTACAAATGTTTATTCGTTCTTTCCAAATACATATCATTTCGAATGACGGTTTATAATATTATTAATTTTATATATTATCCTTTATATTGAGTAGGATCTTTTATTTTTAATTAAAAGCTATTTGAGAAGGAAACAAATTTTTTCTTCCATAATTTAGTGGTTAGGTTTTTTGGTCAAATATTTGACCAATCTGACTGTATTTTTAACATATTTATTTTAATAAATATATATTTTTTTTCAAAGTAAATAAAAGAATTGATTTAAAAAAAACCTGTAAAGTTTAGAAATTTCTATAGATTTTAAATTGACCTTTTGTTTAAAAAATTATTTGAGGAGACATTAAGAGAAGAACATTTATTTTACTTTTTCAAATCTTACTTCGCCACAATTTTAATAAAATATTTGGCTCCAGTTAAGCTAAGGAAACTAGTCAGTGCGTCGACAAATACTCAACTTGTCTATCCAGATTTGGTGCCTGCTTACCAGGGGACTGATTCCCCTTATACCCCAAGAGTATCTCGTCTGAACCTAGCCTGACTTTTAGTTTCCTTTATATTATATTCAAGATTATTATACAAATAGACTCGAAAAACTTTGGACTAGTTAAAAACGGAAATATTAGCAGGTGATATCTTCAGGGAATTTATTGATTTTCGCCGGTAACATAATTGTTCAACCCCATACACAAGAAACTTAAATAATATTGTCTTTTGTATGCATATTCTTGCTTATATCGAAAGTCAATAAGTCCGTCATAGCTACCTTCGCATTGAGTTGAAAAATATAAAATGTAAAGATTTCCTTTAAAATATACAAAATTGTGGTCCAATCTGACTCGGCTACAAAAACAAAAAATCTATACATATAATAAAACACTAACGGGATCATTTTTGTATATAAAATATTTTTTAAAAATTTTGGTGTTTGTGTAGATAGTAATCGATATTAAATACAAAACATATACCTTTGGAATTTTGAGCGATCTATCTGCCTGTGAACGCATCATGTAAAAACTGTTGGATGAATTTGAATAAAACTTATGTGTGGAGTTTCCGTAGAACCTTGATTTAAATATAGAATAATTTTTGTTTCGTAGAAATAAGCTATTTCTAAGAGAAAAAAGGAAACAGTTATCAGTACATTTTATTTTTACAAATTGAAAATTTTTAACACTGCTTACAAATAAATCTCTACACTAAATATTTAAAAACACATTCTTCTAAATTTAAATTTTAAGAAAATTATAAATGACACGCGGACGATGTCGTGGGCACTGATAGTTATGTATAAAATAATAATAAATAAATTAATTGGCGTGTACATTTTAAGTTTTAAAGAAACACTTTTTTGGCGCAAAAATACTGTTAAAAAAATATCTTTGTGCTTTGCGAATTTAGAATCAATATTCACCCTTTTTTAAAATAAAAATATTTTAGCAAATTTGTTGTCTATATTAAAATGAATTTAATTAACAAAAAATTTTATCAAGCATAAACTTGTATTTATTCATTTATTTTAAGGAATTAATTATCTTATATTTGGGTGACTATTTTTAAAGAGAACAAGCGAATTTTTTAATTTAAACACTCGCAGAATTTTATATATTTTCTGATTAGCTGCATGTTTCTTTACAATTATTTTTAATCGATTCAGAAGAAAGCTTTAAACAAATTCTTTAAATTCAAAGAAACTCATTTATTGACATAAATGAAGCCTTTTTATACAAGCCCCTTTGTGATAAAATTACATAGACAAAATTCCAACCTTTATTTTCTTTAACATTTTTAATTAATTATACCCATTAACAAAAAAAAACTTCTTAGAAATAAAACTTATCATTTTTAGTTTTTCTTTATCTTGACGAGGCTTTTTATTTAATAAATAAAAATTTTCTATTCAAAGATGAGTTTGAAAATTTCAAATGATAAAGAAAAAATGCAACAAAAAAATAAATAAAACAAAGCTACCGGCGGCAAACATTGTTCGTTATTATATACAAAAAGCTAAAATTATTATAGACATTATAAGTTTCAAAAAAGATCATCATTCCAAAGAGTAAAAATATAATAAAATAAAAGAAATTAAAAAAAAAATCTCCTCAAACAATTTTGTAAAAACAAGAAAAAATAAAAAAATTAAATGAAATATTTCTCACTGCTTTTTAACCCGTAAAACTTCAACTAAAGTGTGTAAATGTTAAGAAAAAATAAAAACAAAGAAAAATAAATTCAAACTCAGGACAAAATATAAAAAATATTTTCAGCTTCAAACTGACGACATTCAGTCTGCCATGGTAACAGTTTATGCCAGACTAAAATGCTCCCCTTATTGAGTGAGTTTTTTTTAAGAACAAATATGGAGCACATTTTTATTTTTGACTCAACAGAGCAAATGTGTTACAACCTGCCTTGAAAATTTTATACTTGAGTCGTTAATGGCTCCAACCAAACTGCAAATTAAAAGGCCTGAGTATTTTGTTATTTTAGCATTTAAGAGAGAGAGTGGTTTTTCCTTGCGTGGAAAAGAGGCTGGCAGAGGTAGGATTTTTTTGCTGGCTATGTATTTCGTTTTAAAGTTTTTTTTTTGTTTTACTCATTAATATTCCATGTATTTATTTTTTTTTTTTTTTGCCACTGTATGCTCCCCATAAGAACTTTATTGAATATTTACTCAGAAAAAAAATTTCATTTAGCTAAAATGACTGGCAGAAAGGGTTAAGGACCGTTAAAAATAAAATAAAAATGAAGCGGTATATGTACAGACAGAGAGTTATAAATAATACAAACATTTTTTCTTCTTGTATACTGCTCCTCGCGATATTAGGCAGCAAGTTTGTTAAGATGGGTAAAAAACTAACAACTGCTCATTAACAAACTAATCACACACAAATAATAGCAAGTTTTTCTCTACATACTTATTTAAATTTAATTTATTGATTAATTGAATAAAGCTTACGTCTACTTTACTTTCAGTGAAAAATTTATTTTCTTCGAGTTTTAGTTTTAAAGTTTTAAATAAAACATTTATTTTCTCCTTGTTTTATTGTCACATTTCGTTAATTACCTTCGACTTTTAATGAAACTTAATTTAATTCATTTATTTTTATTAGCTTATCAATCTTTGTGAGTTTGTTAATTTTTTTTTAATTTCTTTTTTATTGTGCTTTTCTGGAAATTTAGTTCCAAGTTGCTGTAGTTTTCAAACTCATTGGAAATTCTGATTGATTGCTTTCATTTTGATTTAAATTCAAAATTAATTTTATTTAATTCTATGAGTGTTAATTTTAGAGCTCGTTAGGCTTTTAGCTAAAGATTTATATCACGACAATTAAAATTTAATTGAAGTTTGTTAAGGAAAGGCATACGGTTTGGAAAGCTGAAAGAAACAAAAGGTAATTAATAGAGGAAATTAGTATTTTATTATTAAATGACTAAAACTTATTACTTAAAACATTAATGGGGTCATTTCTTTATTGGAAATATTTTTTGAAAATTTTGATGTTGGTGTAGACAGTAATCGATATGATTTTTTGTCTGCCTGTCTGTCTTCGCATCACCTTAAAACTTCTGGATGGATTTGAATAAGATTTAATGGTAAAAAGAATCTATTTCGTGGAGAAACTAGTGTTACTTATGTAAAGCCACCCAATTTAATCGGTATAATGATATTAAAACAGTTGTTAGCACATTTTATTTTTACAGATGAGAAATTTTAACACTGCGTACACAACTCTACAAAAAATATTTAAAAATATATTTTTCTAAATTTGAATTTAAAGAAAATTATAACTGGCATGTAAACAAAATCGTGGGTACTGCTACATAGTATGATATATATTTTTATTTACGCATCACTGTTAAGCACATACTTCAATGACATAAACTGCAAGTAGTCGATGCACTGCTTGCGTACAATTCTATTATCAATATCCCTACCTGCCAGTCGATCAGGGCAGGCAAAAATCGATATTAAAATACAATTTTACTAAATTCGCAAATAAAAGATAATATTTATGTATAGAATTTTATGTTTGATTCTTGTAGCTATTTTTAATTTTTTTGTTTTGACTGCGAAAAAAGTTTGTTTAAAATTTATTAACGAGCAAACTGAAAACGAATTCGAAAAAATTAGTTTCGTATTCTCCGTAAAGTTTCGGACTTAAAAAAGATTTGATAGGTGTGAAAGTGTTAATGGAAACCGATGATCATCAGTGTTTTTAGATGTAAAGCAAGACGGCAAAAACCCTTTTAACGAATAAAAATAAAATAATAGAAAAATTATTTTCGCGAATAAAATTTTATTTTTAAATCTTTAAATATTTATTTCATTCGCAATTATTATAAACAATATTTCAAATATTGTCTATAGAATTAGTGAATATAAATTGTTTTTCAGGCTTATTTTGCTTGCAAACAAATATGAAGTTTTCATAACCTAATTTTAACATTATTGTTGCCTAGACTATGGGACGTGTAATTTACATCTCCATCGATACTTATTTTTATTCTGCTCAATTTGAGCTACAAAGTATTGACATCATGTGAGTAAATCACTTTTAGAAGTTCTAGTTCTATTGGTCGGACTTTGAAAGTTTTATTGTTCGTTTAGATTTCGACGTTAAGAGCTGCTTTTGTTTATATTTTAATTGTACTGAGGAAAAAATTAGTTATTAATTTTTCAATATGCAGAGATCAATTCAATAAATGAAAATGAAATTTTTTCTAAAAAAAGTAATTTTTTCCTATCTTCCACATTTCTGGCTGAGAAAAGGTGATCTAGTGTTAATATCTGAAAACCAGTACTAAAAGTAGCACTGGGAAATTCAAAATTTACTAAACCTGAAAGGTTGAAGAAGGCTACTGCTTGTAGACAGGCTAAAAATTTACTTAAAAAGCATTTTTGCAGGAAGGTCAATAAGGTAATCAGATTCATTAGAAGTACTCTGAGCTGGATAACTGTATTAGTGAAGGGTCATGGATATTTTAAACATCATATGACAGAGAATATAATACTTACAGAATGTGCCTGGAAAAGTCTATGATTATAGCGCTGGCCGGAATAAGACTTAGAAGTACAGGCAGAAGTTTACTATATGAGGATGCCGTGGGAGATCTAGGCCTTAGAAATATGCTGCCAATTATCTGCGTCTAAGTGATGAAGAATAAAGCCAACTGTTATCAGTCATCAGTCTAGAATTACTAAAGTCTTAAGTAAAGGATGACGGTAATACGTGTCTCAGTGACGGCAATGATACGTAGCCATTGAGTATGAAAACGGGTTCACAAGGCATTCATTAAGCAAGCAGTATGCTTCGATTATTCGCCAACATTATTAATAAATAACGATTTCTGCATAAGATGAACTTGACGTTTCCCAGAAGTACAAAAAGTGCAAGAGAGGTTTCAAGATTTAGCACAGAGGAGTAAAGGCCTGAAGTGGCTAAGGCAAGCTTAAAAATATACTTCTTTAACCTTAAGTTTTGATAAGTTATATAGCAATGCCACATCTTATAGAAGATATTGTGGAACTCTAGCTTCTGAAAGCCATTACCTTATCAAATGCATGAGAAAGGTCACAGTGAATTTTCGTGTATTGTACCGTTGTTGTACATTCAGGTAACACATGCTTCTGATAGTTCACTACTTAAAACACCAAGTTTTTAACCCTTAAAAAAAATAAGAAATTGTATTAAACATTGATGAGAAGGAACCCTTATATCTCAGTCGATAATGCAATCGATTGTAATAAGAGAAAAGTTGACTTTCTCTAACACATCCTTTATCCGGATTGAGAAAATGAACCGTGAATTAATAAGAACCCTTTTCTCTGGATCTACAGAAAATTTTTCTACTTTAGCTTGATTTTTTAAGCATCTTTTAACACGTGGTTTATTTAAAGAATATTTTGATGAAAAATTAAAAATGAAAAAATGCAGTGTAAAATTCGCTCATTGGCCTACATCAGGTCGAGGAAGGATCTGCTTTGCAACACTCACAGTCTAATAATATAAAAAGGAACATGTGCGTGCTGTTCTTCATAATAGGTCTTAAAAAACAAAAAAAATTATTACCCCCCTTTACAAATTGAAACAGTTACTGCACTAATAGTAATAAGCAGTAGCTATAACAGTACAATTAGTGTAATACAAACCACCTCACAAGAACCAAAAATTTTCTTGTACAACTTTATTCGCCCAGAATCAATAAACAGGAATAAGCCTTTTTTCTAAAACAATCATTTAATAGAAATTATATTTTTAAACCTTCTAATTTTAAAAATCATTTAAATGATTGTGACGATTGATCTCTTTAAGACTGGCAATAGCGTAGTAAAATGATTTTTTTTAACAGCCTCTAGTTTTATTGGGCCACAAAATTAGAAATGTTGTAGCGGGAGAAGTATTGGTTGAAATGGTTTTATTACAAGTATTAACTGTTTTTTTATTGAAAGTTATAAAATGCCCTTTGGTCGTTTCTGTTTGTCCATATTTAGCACAAAGAAGAAAAACTCCTAAAAAACTGGCATAAAACGTTATAAAAGTGTTCAAAACCAACATCAATTGCCTAAAGTTGTTGTATTCCTTTTGACTGGTGTAAATTATTCAATGTTTTGATTTTATACGATTTGAATTGTTTCTTTGTTGTAGTTGTTGTTTTGGCTAATTTTTTGTTTTAGCAAATATTTAATTTATGACTTTGTCGATATTTTCTTGCAACGATCGTGTGCCAGACATTTAAAAACTAAACAGACAAGGAAAAATATTAAAAAAAAAACAAAAATAGACAGTTAAGTAACACTTAGAATGAATTGTTGAAAAGTGGACACAGGGTTCAAAAGGTATTGAGTGCAAATTTAACTTATGAATTTTGGGTAAATTTTGTTGGTCAAGAAGGATGCAAATATAAAAACGTCCGTTTATTTTGGTTTTTATTTTTGTATTGTGTTTATCTGTGGCTTTTGCAGGTATCTAGACTGCAATACTCTGAGACTCTAGCAAGACTTAGTGTCTCGTTTACCAATGAAGCCCTTAAGCGAAATTAACCAGTACTGCCGCACACTGCTGAAATGTTAATTTTTTCTTTAAATATGTTTTCATTCAGGTGTGGACCGTGATTTATATGAAGACACCATCATTATTATCAGTTAATTTAATATAAAGTTGCACTCACCAACTCATCATCCGGATCTACACAACAATCGTCACTGATCGAGACAAGCCGCTCAGCAAATACTATTCTTTACAAAATGCGTTCACTGTGACTACGCAAGAAAGATTCTTCTTCTTTATTCATAATGCTTAGTTTCGATGCTAAATCTAGTCTTTTGCCTTAAAACTCCTTTTCGAAAAAAAAAATTCTAAGGTGAAACCTATTGCAGCTACAAAGTAACAGGCTGATAATTATTTTCGTTGTATAAGAAGTTTTACACTCTCATGAAACATCAAAAAAAAAAATTAGCACTTTATTTTACCAACTGCATAACTGACAACAAACTGTGAAAATTCCTGTCTTGATTGCTATATCCATCAGGAAAATTCTGAGCATTCTGTACGTTGTTCTCGAACAACTTATTTTGAAACTAGGAATATGAGAAATATTCATAATCAATCCCAACCGAAAGCATTTTACGTTGTTCCCTTTATAAATCCTCAAATATATTTGATCTTGATTAAATTTTTAAATTTTTTTCCAAAAAAGATTTTACTCTTTTCTAGTTCTGTTGTTGTATAAAGTAGTGTTTAACATAATATTTTGGGCAAAGAAAAGGGTTATTTTTTTGTACTTTTTCTTCTTAGTGCCAAAGTAGAGGCGTCAGTAGTTTTCGCTCATTTGCTAATGACTTACTGATTCTTGTAAATTATAAAAAAATTTATTTTCCAAACAAAAAAAAAAAAAAACCTCAATAAATGATTTATGTTTTACTATATATTTTTCCATTTTCCATACATATTTTATGATCTTGGGAATAAATTTCATTTTCATACGCCATTCCTAGACCGTTGCCAATCTCACATAAGTTTGTACAGCGTCAGTTATAGTTGTAGTTGTTTTTATTTTAATAATAATGATGACGATAATTATTTTTGTTTTTTTTTTTGTTGCTTCTTAAATTTTTATATTTTCAGACAAAGTTAAGGGAAATGTCATTTCGTGCCATTTTCGTTCTTAAAGTTTTAGCTAAAATTTTTATTGTAGCTTTTTGTTTAGCTATTGTTGCTTTTGTTGTAGTTGTTCTGCTTGTCTTGTTAGCAAAGCCATAATCATTAGTTATTAACTGGCCCTTTTAAATTTAGGTATTTTGGTGGCTCTCATTGTTGTTGTTTTTATTATTGTAATTTTGACAATGTTCTAATCTGTCTTGTAGTCTGTCTACCTTTATATCAGTAGTTTTAGTTTATTTTATTTTACTTTTATTTCCGTTAAGTATTTTATTGGGTCAATAAGATACAAAACTGTGCAATTTGTTGTTGTAAGTTATTATGTTGCAATCATTTTTCATAAATAAAAACCAAAAATTAAAATCAAAACAAGAGTCACAGCCATTTGAATGAGTTTGTTATAATTTTTAGGATGATCTTTTATCGCGATAATATTGATGTAATACATCGTGCGTGTTTAGAAGACATCTTCTTAAATAATGATCAAAATAAATTTTAAATTAAATTAACCCAAATGACATTATTTCATAATATTAATAAATTATTTGTTTTTGAAGGTTTCGATCTTATTGATAAAAAGAATAAAAGCAAAATGATTAAATTAAGGAAAAAACACTAAATATGTTACTTTTTTATATACTTGTTACAACAGAATTAACAAAGCAACAACAAATTCACTTTTACAAAATAGAAGCATTACTACAACCTTCTTAAAATTACTAAAAAAAATTTTATTTCTGAAAAAGTAGAGCAAAAGTTAGTATTTGCTTTTTAGATGTTAGGCAATATTTCCAATTTAAATCGTAAAAGTTTTTCCGTGCACATGCTTTATTTTTTAGTTTATTTTGATTTTTTTAGATCAATCAGTTTTGATTATTTTAAAATGAAAATAAAAATAAAATAAAATTCAGGAAATAGAATTACTACAGGAGCGGCACAGTAGGGCTCTAAATAACACTTTCAAATAAATATAAAATAAGTAATATATTTTATTCCAACAAATTGTACTTTTAAGCTTTAACTAGGGTGTCAGACGATCAAGTATTCATTCAAGTTTCATTCGAGTTTTAAAATTTCTCTCATTTTTTAACCAATACACTCACACTTTAAAAACTTGCTGAGAATTTGCTTTCAAGTTTTCGTTCAATTGAGGCTTTCAAATTACATTCAAGAAAACAGCTGAGTAACGTTTTTCCCTCCAAATTTGCATTAAAAATTCTGCTGCCACTGTTTTCTTGACATCTTGCCTAAATACTTGCTTTGAAATTGCGTGCAGTTAACGTCACAGCTTTCAATTTTTGTGAATTTTGACAAGCAGTATGTGTAAATTTCTTGAAAGAGAATTGAATAAAAACTTGACCGTGTGACTGCACTGTTAAAATAAATTTTTTACATAAATTTATATATAGTTTTTAACTTCAAATTCAATTCTTTAAACTTTAAATTCAACTTTATAAATTTAAATTCATTTTTATAAACTTTAAATTCAGTTTTTAAATGTCAAATTTAATTTATATTCTAAGGATAGAACTAAAAAGAAGAGAACACTGAAAAATACAAAACAATTAAATCTCTTCTAAGATAAATTAAAACAAATGAAGTAGAAAATTAATTAAATTTAATTGTATTGTTTGCCATACAGCAGATTTTGGTAGCTTCATTGACATATGTATATACATATTAATTGTTACAATCGTCCGACGTAATTGTTGCTACGGGGACTTCAATAACATTTACCAAACTCATACTATTTTAAGTGTCAGCTAAAAGGCCTCTTGCACGAAGTTTGTTTTTTATCGGGTTTAACATAGGCGAATTTGGTGGAAGCAAAATCTCCGTATAGATTGTCTCCGCAACTATATCTTGTACTTCTGTTGTTTTATGAATTTAACAATAAACAAGAACTAACTAACTACAGTAATGTTACTTTCTTCTTATTTTTTGAACAGGAATTTACTGGTGAATTAGCAATATTTTTATACAAATCCCCGTGCATTTTTATAGCTGCTATAAGAGATATATACCGTCCAGTCATAGTAGGAATACTTGCAATTGCAGAAGTATTTATTCTTGATCTAGCTTTAGTTCTACGCCTGTAATAATTGAATCCTTATTCATCTTTAAAGATGATCCTATCTCTTCTTTACGGATAATTTTGTGATTCTGCAGTAGATTTACCTTCTTCATAAAATTTAACTAAAACTCTTTTCTGGTAGTCTCCGGTATCCCCTGTTAGAATTAAATAAATTTATCTTCGTATCTAGTGCGGATTTGCTTGAAGATGGACTGGATTCATTAGGAGACTAATTAGACATTTTGTTTTTTTAAAGGAGAAGAAGGGAGAAGAAATAACATATATGTAAATGTATGGAACAAGTTACAAAGAGAACAGTGTAGAAATACTTTAGTTTGTGTGTGGACTTTGTCTAACCAAATTAATGTTGATATGAATATTTCTTGTGTTCTTATTTATAAAATTAGTTGGATAATATTTATAATATACACAACTTAAGATAGATAGATGCGAATAATGCTGATGATGGATTTGACGGTCGTGTAAATGCAACATTACAATCTTCCAGTGTCGAATTTTTCTTGTTTTCTTTGAAAAATGTCCGCATTAATTTGTTAGTAATTTTTCTTTCTGATGATTTTTTGGAATTCAATTAATTAATAAACCTAAGCCAGAAAATAATATATTTTAATGCAATTAATTTTATTTTAACCAAATTGAATTTGAAGTTAAAAACCTATATTAAATGGGACAATAATTTAGGGAAAAGATATATCTGCAGAAAGAAAAATATTCTGTAAACAAAAGCATCAATTTTTGAGTGACGAGAATAAATTAAATAAAATATCAAATACTGGGTAAAAATATAGAACAACACGGACATTTAAGGTTTTCAATTTTTTATCCTATTTTTTTTTTTTGTTATACTTTCCAGTTTTTAATTACTTGTCGAATCCAGCTTAAGTTCATCCATATTTTTAAAATCCTAAATTATTATTAAAAAAAAATATTTCCCAAATATTTGTGTTAATTTCAAATCAAAATAGTAAAAAGTAGACGATATACAAAAATTAAGCTGAATTAATACCTTTAAATAATTAATTTTGTAAAGGTTTAAAATTCCACGATAAATAAAATTAGCTGGATATTTGCATTTGAAGTTCTAAAATTTACCAGACCTTTTTATTCTAGTTTTTTGAAAATATTGAACACAAATTCAAAAACTTTCCAAATCAGAATTTGGAACATCTATCTACTTAAGTTTGCGTACATTGTAATCTGACTATTTTGATAAATAGTAATTCAAGCAATATTCATAATCAATCAATATTAATTTGGTCAGACGAAATCCATGCACAATCTTTGCTATCTTTGTCACATATATTTGTGTTTTCTTTTTGCTAACATTCAGTTTAGTCACGAATAATATTGTAAAATAAATTAACATTTTTTCTATGCTTTTTACTTTACAAATTTTAACATATTTTGATCATTTATTAATATATTATGCTTATAGTTGAAATTAACATAACAAAGTTATTGTTATGTAAGACAACAATTTGATTTCAATAACCATAATTATAATATGAAAAAAATTATTTCATTTTAATATAACAATATCAGTCATGTTCTGAATTCCACATGAAATACTAAAGTTTTTTCAAGGCATTATTTTTGTAAAAAATAATTTTATAGCAACAATGCCTTGAAAAATATCAAGTGAAAATTTTGTATGGATTTCAGAACATGTCTGTTTATGTAGCTTTTATCGGATTTTGTAAATTTAATTGGTGCCCTCCACGGGTCTTAATAAACAGAAAAAAACGTGTGTTTTGTCGGGAGATCCTCAGGACCAATTTGTAAGCATAATCTTTTACATAAAAAATAAGTCGATCCAGAAATCTCTGAATTATGGCGGCATAAGTTTAAAAAAGCAACATTCAGTCGAATTGATAACCCCTCCTCCTTTTATTTTTTTGTTTTAATTCGGTTAAAATAGTTAGCTTTTTGTCTAACAAAAACTCTAAAACTAGTAATTAATAAAAATATATTTTCAAAAGAATTATTTAATGATTGTACAATTAAACATTTTTTAACATAAATAAATTAAAAATTTTACTAATCCTGATGATTAAATATGTGAAAAAACTTATTAAAAATCATGTATCAAAAGGGTAACAGTTATCAAGGGTCGTTTGGTTGTTGCGTGGTGCGTTAAAATGTATTTAATATCATGATATTTAGAGGTTTTTCATTGCCATTGAAACTTTATTGGCGTTGTTCAAAATAATAACAACAAAATAAATTTAACTACCATTTAATACTAATTATTTTATATATTTATTTTTTTTACTAATAGTAATAACATTTTAATGAAACTGTTTTTTTAATAATTAAAAAATCGTTTTTGCAAGTTATAAGAAAAACTTTTGAGCATAAGGAATATTGCTCCGGACTCTTCATCGATGTTTCCTAATCATTTGACAAAGTTTAGCATGAAGGCGTTTTATCTAAGCTGAAGTTAATCATGCCAGTAAATATTTATAACTTACTTCAAAGTTATATAACCGGCCGCCAATTTATTATAAAAGAAGGAGGCTATACAAGATGCCCACAACCAATTCAAGCAGGTGTACCACAAGGCAGTATTCTAGGCCCACTTTTATATCTACTATACACAGCGGACATGCCAACATCAAGAGAAATTCACACTTAAACATTCGCAGATGACACTGCTTTTCTCAGTACAAATGAAAACCCACTTGCAGCCTCAAATCAATTGCAGCAACATATAACCCACGTAGAGAAATGGTCTAAGAAATGGGGAATAAAAATAAACGAAGAAAAATGCTCTCACATCACGCGGGGAGAGCTGCCCTCCTATTCGTATTAATAATCAAAAAGTGCCTCAACGAACTCATGTTAAATATCTTGGTTTTCATTTGGATCGGCGTCTGACCTGAAACATCACACAGATGCAAAATTTACACAAATCAAGTTCGAAACGGCTCAAATTCATTGGCTTATTGACAAAAAAATCCGTTCTTAAATTAGACTGTAAACTTCTGCTCTACAAAACAATTTTGAAGCCCACATTGTGCTTCGGAATTTAATTGTGGGGCACTGCCTCTGAATCAAATGTTGATAAAATTCAGCGTCGTCAAAGTAAAATTCTATGTATGATTACCGCTGCCCCCTGGTTCATTAAAAATAGCAACATTCACAAGGACCTTGATGTTCCTCTGGTCAAAGATGAAATAAAAAAACACGTGGCGATTTACTTAAAGAAACTTGAAGTTCATCCAAAACCACTTGCCCGAAATATAGTACAACAATGCGGACACGTCCGATTGAAAAGGAGGGATAATACCGCCCTCATATGAAATAATACAATGTAGAATTTGATAACTAGATTTTTTGTCTGGCATTGGCTGGACTTTTACTATTTTTATTGTTAGAGTAATATTTGAATATTTATTGTTAGTTTATTTATTGAATAAAGATACAATGAATAAAAGGAATTTGAAAAAAAATTATACTTTAAGGCATCAATTCAATGAACAAGTTTATAAATTTTAAAGCTTTAAAACCAATAATAATGATTTTGTTTTTTTTTTCATAATTATTAATGAAACTTTTTATTTAAAGCATTAACATTGGCAAACTAATGGTAATATTAAAAAATCATTGACAATTAATTAGTCCATCTAAATAATTACTCCTATTGTAATAAATAACAACCAGAAATAGTTATATTACTTATAAAACAAAAAATAATTCTTTTTCCAATTAATGTTAAAGATAATTTTTTTTAGATGTTTCTAATATTCCCACAATATTTCATTTTAATAACACAAACAATAAACTAACGAATTTATATTTGATCATGTAGTTTCTATTGAACAACACAAATCACGTTTTTCGACAAAAATCTTATTGGTTTAAAGCAATTTGTTTGCTAAATAAAAGAAAGCAACATTTCGATAACGTACATTCATTATAAAAAAATACAATAAAACATTATTTAACTGATTACAACAAAAAACCGAATGTAAGAGCGAAAATATACAAAAATAAAACAAAAATAACACAAAAATATTAAATTATTATTATTGATAAATATGAAACAATAATTTCACATAAAAGTAGTAATATTTGGTAAAATCATTGAGTGGTAAAAGAATTGAATTGAATTTGAATTGATCGTATATGAAGAAATTAAACATTTTACTGACCTTCGCAATATTAGCAACTAAAACACAATGATGGCGATGGACTCTACAGTAAAAATAAAACTACTTAAATAGCGTGGCGTATACCAGCAACAAATTTTAGAAAAGTAAATCGATTGAGAATTAAGCATTTTTGGCGAAAGGACTTTCCAACTAGTGACTATTTTCATTCCAAAAATATGAAGACACTTCAATAATAAGATGAAGCATAACGCCCAGTCATTTGTCTTAGTATTAGGATAAAAAATTGTTCCTGGGAACATTTCTAATCGATTCTGTTCATATGAACTTTTTTCTTCGCTTTGGCAGGTTAAGGAACAAGCTTAACTGTAAGCAGATAAATAGCAAAATATTCCGTAGAATTGTTAACTTGATGAAAAAAATTACTAAAAGAAATATTATAAAGAAAATAGTTCTGTTATATCCCTTGATTAACCATGAATACTTTTATTTATCACGTTGGGAGAAATTTTAAGCAATTTAAAAAATATGTTTCTATAAAAGCTGAGTAGCCGTGTTAGTTCTTTTCGCAACATCACTTTCACTTTCGGAACCGTGCCCTGTTTTAGCATTTTTAAAATGTAACACCTGTTTTTTATTGATGTACCTAATTTGCACCTTCAAATAAAGCATTTGCTTCCAATTCCGTACTATTTTCAAACCTTTTTACGTACCAGGCAATTTATTTACGATTTTTCGATACACGAGAATTTTTGCTTTTTTCGCAATTTTTTTTTAAAGTTCATTCTCTTAGACAGCAGATGGTTTCGCTTATAATTTTTAGCAGTATGTAAAACCAAACAAAACATTTTTAAAATGTTTTAAATAAAACTTTGATGTATATGACCACAATCAAAACAAGTATTTCTTACGTGAAAAAGAGTACAAACGGAACAGTTACATTGTGTAGTTCGTTAAGAAATAAATGTTTCTTTCTAAGCAATAACAGATTTGCTTTTGTAAGGAGCAAGTCAACTAATAAACGTTTGCGAAATTTTTAAACTTTTTTCTCAAAACGTTTCAATTTTGTTTTCATGTTGTTCTTTTTTGTGCTCACGAATTGATAACTCACTACAAAGAGTAAAGTAAAATGGAAACAAACGTTTCGTTTTATTTATTTTCATACCCTGATTGAAGCAAAATCGCTGGTCCTTTGGAAAGTATATGTATTCGTCAATAACATACAACAAAAACAAATTTGGTATAAACTAAAAATGAAGGAATATTTGTACCATTTTTTCTATTTTACAATCACAAAATTTTTGAACATTAACGGCTGTAAATTAGCTGGCTGCTATACTGGCAACAGCATTCCTCTGCTTAATATTTAATGGCGTGATATTTATATAAATTTCTGGTACTATGTGTATGATTGTTATGTCTTCTCAGTTGGGCGATTTTTTTGATCATCGTCATCATCTCTTATCTAAGTTTTACCGATTAACGCAGATTAAGAAATCTCTTCATGATAAAACTCTAAAGCTCTTTAGTTCAAGAACTTTTTTTAATTTATTTATATAATATAACTTAATATATTACGCTAATATACCACGATTTTTCAATAAAAATGTAATGTAAAATATTTCGCCGGTTGTTTATACCAGCTCATCAGAAAACTTTTATCCAAATTTTTACAAAAGCCAAAAAAATTTTTTTTCTTAAGCATAACAACTTTAAAAACAATATGAGAGTTATTTTTGAAGCAAATACAAAAATAGCAAGGCTTTAATAAAGATTTCTTTAACAAGATTTATTTTTTCTTACATTCCCTTTTGCATTCGTAAGGCGTACTAAAAATACGTGGTGATAACAGATTTTTCAACCAACGAATAAATGACATTTTTGCTTCAAAATTCTATTTTTAATTTTATTTTATTCACATAATATTCATCATTAATTTTTATTTATATTTATTTTTGTCGCTTGCAGCTCTGTCGCTAGCAGTGTTTATGAGAATAAAGCTAAACGACAAATAATGTAAAGAACAATTTATGAGCATGCAGATATGTATGTAAATATTAAATAAGAAAAAAAGCTTCCTCAACACCATTATTATTTTCCAACACTGATATATTAAATGAATGTGTAATCGTCGTCGGCTTTCAAGTTTGCATTAACTTTATGGAGTCAAGCAGAATTAAAACAGAATTGACTGGGCAATGTTGCATGAAATTGATCTTCACACTTGTAAAAAAAGTATAAATTATAACAATAAAACGTTTGTACACATGCTGTGTGTGTGTGCTTTAGCATTTAAATCGGCGTGATTACATATAACATGATCGTCACTGACAACATCATTATCATCAGCAGATCTCTAAATCAGAACAAGATGAGCAATAAAACACCAACATGAGGAGCTGATCTACTATTTTACTGTTTTCAAATAACTAAACTCCAGCAAACATGATGAAGATTAACTCTTTTAAAATGTGAAGAATAACAAAATGCCATCATGACTTGCTACAGTCCAATAAAATGATCATGGCCCAAAAATAACACAAAAAAGAAAGAGTAAATAAAAAAAACGAAATAAGATCACCACATGTTGCTATTTTTTGTTGCTGTTGTATATGCACCCACTAATCACGCGTGTAACAAGATCCAACAACGACAATTCACTAGAGATGATCTTGATAAATGTTTTACTCAACTTTTTCGTCTAGTCATGTTTTGTGTTATACTGTGTCCGTACATTGTGATCATCACATCATCTATGGTTATTTTATGGTATAATCAGTAAACAGCCATCTTTTCAAATGCTGCCACAAAGCATTATTTGGAAATGAAACATCACTCAGCACCACCAATAGCAATGGCATTCAAGCCAAAAGGTATGTAGAGTAATTGTTTATAGAATAGGTTTCGTATTTGTTGCAATTAGAATCAAATTGATGATGCCCAATAATCAAGCAAATCAACACGACAATGTTGTGTTTTCTTTTGTATTTTTCTCAAACCGTTGTTCCAATTGTGGCCCACCATCGTTAGTAGTATTTAGTTGCTGATATAGTTGCGGTGAGTTAACGAAACCTTCTTGGAAATTATGTTTTGCAAGTTCTGACTGGTATTTTCGACATGTTTTTAGGGTTAATTAAAGGGACTTTCTAAATTTCCCTTAAAGTGGCCATCCTTCTCTTTACTAAGAAAGTGCTTTCACTAGCCGTGGACTTTTATATGCGATATTCTGTCTTATACAAACTTAATTCTCTTCCAGGCTTATCGTTCTATTATCAGCTTCCTTGGTATCTTCCTCCATAAGACAGCACTTAGGGAGTCTCTGCTTAGTCGGCAGCGTAGGAAAGCTTAGAGCACAGTTGAATAATCATCACTTGAGGTTTATAAATAAACTCTAATTGATAATTTCATGCGCAGCCAGGACAATTTCTAGTGAAACGATCCGGTAGGTGGTGCAAAAAATTACAGCTGCTACTTATGAATTATTCTAATACCTTACATTGGCTTGATTTATGTTGTAAGATCTGTCAACCTTAAACCCCTTTCTCCAAGCATCGTCTTCTCTGTAGCTATATCTCAAAGATTAACCCCTCCACCACCTATAGTACGTGTTTGTTTACTGCGTTCGATCTTTAGTAAGCAGAATATTAAATTCCATTTTCACAAGGCTTTAATGATAAGAGTTTGTATTTAATCTGCACGTTGAATGGTTCGTATAATCTGCGCTGGGTCATAAAGTCCTACACTAGAGTTGCTGACGGATCACGTAATCCTCTAACTAAGAGAAGCTTAAGCCCAGATGCCATCACGAGAACATTTTCTTCAGGTTTTGTTTTCCTTACATTGCTGTCAGCTTAGGACAATGTTTAGCCATAAGCCTTGTTAAGAAAAGATTTATCTGCTTGCGCTGGCTTTCATTTAGGGTTATGTAGTAGACCAATTTATTTAAAAAATTACAATTACTGCCTTTTAAAGCAAAGCTCTTCCCGGGGGTACTAAAAGTTTGGCCGAGCTAAGCTAAGTTCACACATAGTGCTCTCGGGGTATAGGGGGAACGTTAAACAAACTGAAGCCACGGGAACTGGCAGCCCACACAGGGAGCCGCTAAACTCTCTGGCTGTTGGTTAAGGTCGGTGTCCACAGGGAAGTTGCGATGATGTTCTGAATGTGCTTGTGCATTAAACAGACGAGGTTGGTTGGATATTCTCCAACCCTCAAGCAAGGGTAAGTTCATAGACCCGCTAGTCATATTCTTGAAATTGAAACTCTATTGGCTATGCCTACGGAGGGCACTAGTCGACACTTTGTATTTGACTCAGTGGTAAGACCACCCTCAAGTTTGGCTTTTATGGCAGTTACTGGCGCAAATCTTGATCACGCTTATAAAGCAAGGCTTCCAACAATTTATAATTAGTTTCATTTCCTATTGGGTAATTTTTGATTTTTCTCAAGCTTTAATTAGAACACTGATCATTTTTGGGTTTGCTCTTCAACATATGAGATTTTTGTTCTATATGTTTTCTTTATGAAAAAAATACAGGGTTCTTGTTGTCTTGCTACTTTCAAATGAACTTTTTCTACACTATTTTTTGGAAGCCTTTCATAGCAACAAATCAATTTTGTTAAACTAAACCGAACTTTATTCATGCTTATGACTTAATTTTTGCAATTTTTTTCTCTGTGTGTACTGTTCGTACTTTGAGAACTAACTATGAAGGAGTAGAGACTCCATCATATATTAATTCTCACCGATCATAGCAGCAAACTCAGTTAGTAACACTAACTTAGCAATAGACATTCGTTATCAATTTAGAACTCTCTAATAACGCTGCATAAAATTGGCAAGGCTAAGTCTGTAAAGCAGCTACAATAGCTCAATGAGAGTCTGATTAAACTTTCGCATATTACCGTAGTTAAAAATATTTTCATCTTGCATATAGGAATGTCAGTCCATTACCTGCCTGCGTTATACTTTTTTGGTCATGCCCGTTTTTAAAAAGTTTGACGGACTGCATTGGTACGATATTTTCTACCTCAACGAATCTTTTTAAGACAATGGGGTTGGCAATGTCTCTTTAGGCCAACGGTTTTCAAATGGTCCTTGGACCCCTGGGGGTCAGTAGCAACCATCCAAGGGGTTCGCATGAAGAACCGAAAAAAGAATGTTTTCAAAAATAATAAAAGTTTTATTTTTAACTTGGGCTTCAGAGAGGTCCTCGAAAAACAAATAGTTTACTAGGGGTCCGTGAGTAGAAATTTGATGAGAACCCTTGCTTTAGGCAAAAAAGTTATAGCTACTTCCTTCTGGTGATACTCTTACGACCCTTTCACCGGTGCCATTAAGAGTTCGGTTAACCTTAAAATAAAGTACTAGTGAAATTGATTTAAATCAAAGTCTTAGTTTACATGCAACATTTTATGTTACCGTTGATAATTTAATTTTAAAGCAGAGCAGCAGAGACCAATATTGTTATGGTTTCTCTTTTCGCAAAATTCTTTCTATAGCCATTTTTGATATGGAAATCCTTAAAAGACAATTTGAGGGCTGTCTGTTTAGTGTAAGCTGTCCTGAAAGAGTGTTCTAAAAATATATGCCTCAAAACTTGCACATGTGGACTATCACAACTTGTTTTCAAATGTCACCGACTTTGGGCTAGAAATCTCTTAAGACATCTTTTTTTACATGAGTTTAATTTTGCGAAACGACAGTAAAGTTTTTCTTTCTTGAATTTTACGATAATAATATGAACGATATCTAGTTTCGTAAAGCTCATATCCCAGCAAAGTCATGGAATTGGAATGTGGAATGAAAAAAATCACAGAAACTTTTTTTATAAAAGCAAATGTTAAAAAACCTAAATTTTTAGTTTTCTATTGCAAATTAATCGTTCACTATGGTCGCCATCTTTACCAAGTATTATTGGTTCTAAAAACCTAATCAAATACTTTAAAAACAGATTTTATTTATTTTTTAGTTTTAAAGTCTTGCAAGAATTACGTTTACGAGCTGCTTTAATTTGACACTCTTTAAAGCTGTTCTTAAATAATGATAAAATACTTGAAGCTCTAACCAAAAATTTATGCTGAAATAGAAAAAATTTCATTTTAATCTATTCATGCGTTTGAAAATCGTCCAATTTTTTCTAAGAAAAAAATATTTCTACCCCACTGTGCACTGTAACATTGACTGAACAAATTATGAAAACTTCGCCGAGCTTAAATTATTCGAGCGATTATTGTATATGATAATTTTTAAATAATTGAAATTGAGATTAATTCACAAATCTAGAATATTCGTTGTTGCCTTCTGTAGGGTAAAAGGGGTACAAAATAATATTTTTTTATTTTTTGTACAATTTCAAATTTCATTACACCCCATGGGGGGTACATGATTGTATTTGGTTTTTTGCTTCTTTCTTAAACTTTGGTAGTTCGTAGTTAAATTCAACTCTGAACTCTGCAATGACGACCATAGAGAAAAAGTTGTTTATGATACAAATATTAATGTACGTATATGGACTTGTATTGACTGTTGTTTAAAAGGGCAATCCATAAAGTAATGGCTCAGAGGTTTGTAGGAAAATCACATATGTAAAGGTATAAGACTTTAGATTTGAGAAAGATAGAGAAAATTCCCAACAGGCTTCAAAACTGATGATTTTTGAGGAAATTTGTGTGGGTTTTGAAATGTTTGACATTTTCTGAAAAGTCCTTTACAACTGCTCTCGTATGTCGTAAGTTGTATATATTTTAAGAATGAGTAAGTAGCATAGCGCCTGCTCATAAGTTTTTTTTATCCAACGATTTCAGTTTATTGTTGTTGCTCAAAGATAGTGTAGCCTTTTCGTATGACACGACAAACATGCTGCTGCAACTGTTGCTTGCTGCCATGTTATATTATTTGTCTTTTAGTTGCTGTTGTTGCTGTACAAAGCTTTGTGTGTGGGGCTTTTCGGAATTGTTGTTATGTTTTTTTTATTGTTGTGTTCTCTGCTCCTTAGTTGTGATACTTAGTTTTTGTGTTTGTTGCCTGTTTCTGTTTTGCTACAATTGTTACGCGCCAACTACATTATCGCTCACCTTTTATTTCAGTCTGTGTTTTTTTCAAATTGTTTTACTTTGTTTTCGATTAAATTTATTTGTTGTTTTGTGGTTTTTCTACCACATGATCACGATTTATACGCTGTTCTTTTGTTGCTGTTGTCTGTGTTGTTGCAAATTGAGTGTTTCAAAGATTATTGGATTTAATACCTTTTTGATTATTCCTTAACAAATAACAGATGGTATTTGAGAAAACTAAAAAAACTAAAAAGAAAATTCAATGAATAGTTTTGCCAAATAATTTTAAGGAATTTTATAAATCATACATTTCTTAACATCTTTTATTTATGAAATCTAAAAATTTAAATCTTATTGAAAATCTTAAATTTTACTATGAACAATTCATCACAGTCTTACAAGATTTTTAAGCATTGGTAGCTCATTAAATGAAATTTCATTTTCATTCATTTTTAATGTGTCTGATAAACCTTTTGTCTAGACTTGTTACTAAAATATGTCTATAAACAGGATTATCCTTACCTCAGAAGCTGGCCTATTTTACTTTACCTGTTTCATTTGTTTAGCTAGCGCCAGCTTATATCTTAATATCCTTCCATAATCTTGACAAGACAAAAAAAAAAAATCAAATAAACATTAGAGCAGTGATAACCACTAAGACCAGAACATCAACCGCAAAGGATTAAAAAAAAGAAGAAAAAAAGCATTAATTACACTAGATTTAGCGATAAATCTAGCAAGGCTTATCCTAGAAATTAGAAGAGATCATTCGAAGTTCTAATAGTTACGGGTATTTGCAGCTTAAATGTAGAGTTTTTATAATTAAAATAAAGTATTTTTTAGAAATGTACATGAAGAAACCGGTAGGAGTTGACATTTGTTGGAGCAATATGACAATAAAATATGGTCACTCATATGGATGCTAAACGGGTTATCCCGCATGACTCTGAGTTTTACGTACAAAAACAAAATTCCGGAATTTTAGCAAAAATAAATTCCGAGTGTCTTAAAAGAATACAAATTTTTTTAATTTTTACTTATCACCCTTCAAACATTCCCTTAAGAGACTTAGAAATCAACATACTTCTAGTTAACTTTTGTGAAGGGATGTTAAAAATGTCCAAACCCAATTAGAATAATTTTGTGGAAAATTTCCCTGCATTTGCGTGACTGCGTAAAAAAGTTACTGTGTCAACATGGACATAAATGATGGATTGAAAATTAAAAAAAAAATATTAAATCTTCAATTGTTACAAAAAATAAAGCTTTAACTATAAAATAAACATCTTGAGAAAATGGGATATTCCAACCATTTTTTTTTTGTATATCAAAAGCACACAAAGCTTGTTTGTTAGTCGAAATGTTTTAGCTACCTACAGCAGTAGACCGAGCTTTCTGGAATTTTTACTGATCACCGCATCAAATATGCGGTTGGTTATGTAGTGTATTATTTGATATTACGTGGGTGTGGCACTTCTTATACAAAGTTAATATTTAGCATCGTGTTACTTCATAACTCTCAGAGCGAGCAGCTTGTTAATATTTTTTTTACCAACTCCCTTATTAATGTGTATAATGTAGCGGAAAACTGTATGGATTGGTACAGTGGGCGTGGTTCATCCCATATAAAATATAAAATTATCATCATGTAGCTAGTGAACTCGAATAAGTAGAATCTTGAAATTTTGCCCCAGTGACCAACATATCAATATATAGAGTTTAACGAAAAACAGACTGGATTGAAATTGTAGGCGTGGTAGCCTCTATACAAAGAGAGTAATTATTATCGTCTTCTTATAAAACTACAATTGATCTTAAAATTTCGCTTCCGTATATTTTGGAATTTTGCTCAAGTATTTCTGCTGTTAATGAGCATAACTGGACAAAAATTTGTCTAAATTAAATCAGTAGACAAAAAAGAGAAAAAATTGTCATCATGTACCTAAAGAGTTACAATACATAGAGCCCTGAATATTTTAATGTATATTCCAGCAAAATAATTGATAAATTAAGACAGTGGGTGCAATACCTCCCATACAAAGTGAAAAGTTGTAATTGTGAGGGGAAGAGTCTTAAAAATTCGCACGGGCCATATTAATGTGCTTAATTTAAAAAAAATGCTGGCTGGCTTAGAAGAGTGGTTGCGATACGATTATTCCCATTGGGGTAGCGTATCTCTGCAGGTATAGCTTGAAAAATATATAATCCAATAATTTGCTTGTAGTACAGACTTTAATATGTTAAAAAAAATTAAGTAAATTTTAAATAACTTTTCTTTCAGCAACTTCTGAGTCACGTCTCAAATTCTATTCGGTTTTAAATTGATTTCCTATCGGAAAGATTATAGTTTCTAAAGATTTCGCTCCCTTTTTAAAGTGAAAAAATACAAAACCATTTTATCTTTTAAAAATGGCAACATAACAACAGATGTTTAACAAAAATAATTTTTTTTGTTCTAGTGAGCTGCAAATCGATTCTTACCTCCTTAGAAGTTAACAATTTTAAAAATAATTTAAAATTAGAAAAAGATATATTGATATACTGTCATCACTGTCTGTGCTGAAATTGAGTACGTTGGAGTGGGTAAAAGTTCGTTAATAAATTAAAAGTGTAAATAAATGTGCAGTATCTGCATAAGTAAAGCATCAAGACTGAAACAGAGCACTTTTCCTAATGACAAAGTTTAGTTTGTACAATACGATTATAGAAAACAATAGAAATTTTTAAAAAAGGAACAAAATTTCTTTCTAGAACATGCATTGCCGAATCTTGATATATCTAGTAATTATTAAAATCATGTGACTGCGTTCATAATTAAATTTGGTTAATCAAATTAATAATATATTGCCTGCTTTGTGACCCTGGAAGAACTACTTTTGCCAAAATCCAGTGTCCTTACTGTCCTCTTTTTTATATCACGAGCTCTTTCGCTACCTTTACTTGCCCCTTGCCGATAAATTAATTTAAAATTGATTGCATCGTAATTTTTCTCATATGACTAGTCTCCAGTATTTTTTGTGGCCGTCTACTGATATGTCAACGACGTACTTTATAAAATTCACATGTTACATTTTACTGTTCATAACTTTCCCTCTACTACCAGCCATTGCTGGAAAGTTTCAAGCAATGTACGATGTCGTCTCGGTATCATTCAACCCTACCTAAATGTAAATGACCATTTTGTATGGGAACAAGTTTTCCTACTAATAGCTGTTAGTTATTTTCTTATTTTACACTTTAGGTGTCCCTGGAACTTATACTACTTGTATTATACTACACCTTCCACAACTGAAGCGTAATTTAAACTTTCAGGATTAGTTTTGTAAAATTTTTTCGCCAGTTCTTTTATTCCCGCAGTAATGTCATCTACACTGGTTTTTGCTTATCTCTCGCAATGCACGTGTTCAGTTCTGAATATAATAGCCCGCTGTAAATATTATTTGAAGTTGTTTCTATTTGAATAGATTTTTGTACCCGAAACTATGCAGAGCAATAATTATGTTGAATCCGAGTTGATCTCTTCACTCTTTTTAGGTGTTTATTGTCTTCCTTAATTCTCACCTATCAATCCTTTGCCACTAACTAAACGTTATTAAAAAATGCCTATCTGGCAATTTTTTCAGTTGTTTAAACTTAATGTAGATGTTAAACCTAATCTGCATTAGAGGGAACAATTACGTTCTGGCCAAGAATACGTATGAATTTCAGCCAGAATACCAAAGGATACTCAACCCACTAAGATTAGAACCAAAAATTTAAAAGGGTTGTGATCATCCTAATTGACGGGCATTTATTACCACAGGCAAGGCAGATAAACTGATGAGTCTTCAAAGAGTTTTCTCAAAACTAAGAAGAGACCTGTAGCTTGTAGCGGTATTTAGGATTAAGATAAGAAAACAAAAGACTTTATAGATTTAAAAGCTCCATATTCGCAAAATGCTATTAAATTTTAAGAAGAACATTTTTGAGAACGTAACCTGCAGACAGTAAAGAGAAATGAGGGAGCAAATACTGAATTAAAGAAAGCTTCCTGCGAGCACTTTATGCCTGGTTGACAAAATATAATATTTCCTTGTGCAAAAAATTTAAAACTATTAAAACTTATGGTCGGATCTTAATCGAAAGTTTATTTATTGGCATGCGATGAACTCAGAGTATGAATTTGATGGGGAAGGCATAGTAGAAAAATGTTTAGAATTAGACTGGTAGAATAGTTATGCAGAGTTGAGCAGAGAGGATAACAAAACTTAATAACAAATATTAAACTAAAACATTATTTTGTATCATCTCAAACCTGTTTGTTAAAAAAGGGCGAACATTACCTTAATTAAATTATATTGAAGATATATGATATTAAAGTTATTCAAAAGCCCGAGGTAAATGAAAATAAAAACAAGGTTCATTGAATCAAAAAAATATGGTCATCCTTGCCTTAAAACCTTTCATCAGTTTGTTGAACCATTATCAAATTTATGTATAATTAATCAGGCGACAATGATTTTTCAAACATTAATTATTTAATATTTAATCAAGAAATTTTTTTTTTTTAAATTATCAATTACAAATAAATTGATCTTCAGTTACACCTCAAACTAACAAAAAATTTGCTTCTAGCAACTATGGGCTGCTATTAAATTAAAGCTTAATGAAACTTGTACTTAATGTGACAGCGAAACAATAACAACAAATAAGTAACTTGTTAATAGCTTTATTGATTTCATAATTTGACCAATTAAAGACACACTTGAGCGCCAATCCATAAACAATTAGTCAAACTGTTAAAAAAAAATCTTGTAACCAACTACGACAGCAGTTCTAAAAGTCTAAAAAAAGGCAAGCTCTAATTAATTTTTTTTGAACATGGACACGCTAGCTCGTTAGTTCATTTAGATATAGTAATTTGAAAGCACTTTAGTATCGTATTTCAAAGCACTTGCTCTTTCTATATTGGAGTAAAGGAATAAAAAAATATTAAATATTTATTAATAATTAAAAATTTTACAAAAAATCACAAATTCAGGGAAAAATCTAAATTATGCAAATAAAAACGAAATTTTTGCTAAAATACAAAATTTTTAAAAATTCAAAAAAATTAGAAAATCCTAAGATTTTTTACAAAAATTTAAAACCGAAATTTAGCATACAAAAAAAAAAAAAAGAAAAGAAAAAATATAAATCTTTTACTTACAACTAAATAAATTTACAAAAAAAATCTATAAAAATATTTGGGCTTAAAACCGAAAATTTAAAATTTTGTAGTATGAAAAGTGACTTTTAAAAATTTTATATTTAATTACAGATTTTTTCTTTAAGTTCTAAGATATTTAGTTTACGAATAAACAGAACTTTAAAGCTTTTAGGATAAAAATTCATTTTTTGGGCTTGAAATCAAGTTCTTTAAATTTTAAAATTTTCATTGAAAAAAATATTTTTATAAAATTTTAAAGTGAAAGCAAATTTTCTTAATTTAAGTTCCAAGACAGTTAGGTAAGGAATAAATCCAGTTTTAACGTTTTCATAACTCCAAAAATAAAAAAACTCGAAAAAATTTAATTTGACCAAAAAAGAAATTTAAAATTTAGCAAAAACTCGACAGTTTACCAAAAAAATTTTGACTATAAGAAATCATTTTCTTTTATTTTTCAATCTCAGAACTATATCATTTAAAAATAATGTTGATAAAAATTTGGCAACATCTGTTCGGTTTACTTTGCTACTCGGTTTAATTTTGGCACGGCCCTCGTATAAGCGGCTTAAGCTTTACAATTCTAGTATAAGTAAAGTTTATATAAAAATAAATTCTAAAACATAAACAAACACCAAAAAGTGGCTTAAAAACCAGACTTTAAAAACAATTTGACCAATTAGATTTCAGCTTATTCGCTCAAAACTTTTTTGTTTTTTCCATTGTTTAAAGACAGGTTTAGAGAATATGAAGTGGAAACTTGAGTGAGTTTAAAAAGTTTAAGCTTAGAAGTTGAGCGTTAAGAAATATTTGCAAAAAAAACGTTAGTACATGTGTAACTGCGTCAAAAGCAACAACAAAGAACGGTTAGCACGTGTTTTAAACGATTAAAATTTAAAGTAAAAGAAAAACAGCAGCCGACGGTTTTTTACAAATACGAAATTACAAAGATCCTTTTTAGGTGTTTTGCAAAAAAATTTTTTATTAAATTTCGATGTGTTAAGAAGATTTAAATTTTCTTTATTTGTTTAATTTTATAATAAAGTTTTTTAACGTTTAAAATTTTAATAATAAAATAATTTAGTTGCGGCGGTCCTGCAACGTAAATTTGTTTGCCCCACTGTCACTTAGCTAGCAAAAATACTAACCTGAATTAATTTACTTTTCTTACAAAATATTATAAAAAGTACATTATTAATTAATTAATTCAATTGAGAGTACAGTATCTAATTCTCTAGATGAAATACAATCTATTTCATAATGAATGGAGAATATGGAATAGTTAATTAACTAAAATTAAAAAAAATTAATAATTAAATTTCCATAATGCCTCATGCTTAATAAATTAAATTTAAATTAAAAAAAATATATTTAGATATTAAAAAAAGAGAAACAAGGTGTTAGTGCAAGTCTAAGTATGTGTGTGTGTGTGTAAGTGTTTAATTAAAAGTGAATGATATCAAATTTGTTGTTTGGTGTCTTTGTGCTGCATGCAACATATTATTTTGCATAATTCACATTAGATGTTTTTAATGTTGTTATTGTTTGCTTATTAATTACAATTATATGCTGTGACTGTAGTTATTGTTGTTGTTTCTGTTGATACTACTGCAGTAACAATTCAAATACAATTCCATGGAATATTAAATTAAATTATAAATAAATTAATTCTCAATGATTCTGGTATGTTAAATTAAACAAAAAGTAACAAATTTGGAAAATCAACAAATCATGAAAACAAATGTGTGGAGGTTATGAAAATATGTTGGCATAAAACAGCCAGCAGTTTCAAGGCACAAGTTCAATTTTGCTTTCAAGGTGAGTTTAAAGGGAAAAGTTATAAATTAAGCAATTATTAAACAATAAAATATTTTTATATTTAAAATATATGAACATTGAGTATATGAATATTTTAAATGCAAAATATGGAAAATGCTGCTGCTGTACTCTTTTCATTATTATGAGCGGGAAAGTTTAGTGGAGAAGATCTACATATTTCTTTATATCTTTAAAAGCCAAGATTGACTATCATACTCAGTCGTACGATTTGTCAAAAATTGCATGTGTGCTCAAAAAGTATGATAGTGTATGTGTGTGACAGACTTTTTTTGACAGAACTGATCGATTTTATAATCTTTTGAAATAATTCATAAAATAATTTTTTCTATGCGATTAGAGTTGATTTTTTTTAAGATGAGGAGAAATCAACAACAAAATATTAAAAGCATCTTTTTTGTATAATAGTGTGGCACGTACGACGCCATTTTAAAACAATTTTTAAGGTAGGACAGGATTCTTTCAGATTTTTGTGTGACTAAATCGCACGATTGTGTATAATAGTGAATCCTGGCCTTAAGGGTAGAGTTCACTATAAAAACAATGACTTTAAAATCCACAGAAAAAAGTTATGCTGCCAGGAAAGGACAATGTAGTAATAATCAAATTTAAGTGATCACAGGTTGTAAAATATTTTGAGTCATGGTAGTGTTTAACATTTTTCTTCAAAGGTGTTCACGTCCCCAATTTTACTCTTGCAAAATTACAAAAGTGACACCATTTTTTAAACACACCAACAATCACAACTTTTTTTTTTGTCTCAAATACTTTGTGAAAAACAATATTTGTCTACATCACTTGTATTTGATCCTTTGCAAGTGTTCAGAAATTAGATTTCAAAAGAAAATTCTATAAAAGAAAATTTGTAGCGTGCGACACGTCATGAGTGATGTTAAATTTTACTCATAACAAAATCATTACAAGACTATTTAATAGTGAGCTAAAGTTACAATTTTAAAGCATTTTGTCGCTTATAAAATTGGAGAATTTGTAGAATAAGGATCTGATATACCAGCAGGAACTTAAAGAACTTGATCTTCACTTAAATATTAACACGTGATAAAAATGAAGCCATTTAGCGCGGTGAACATTACAGCAAAAATAAAAATTTTGAATGCCAAAATTACTTACATTTCGGAGGGTTTTAAGTTAAATCGGTTCTCTTAATTCAGATCCTATTCGCCGACGATATGGAGCAAACACAATAAATAAAAGTTAGAAAACCACAAAAGACAAAATTTAATTGTAACGAAGTCCTTTACAACGACATACAACGACATACAACGACATACGATTGTGCATAAAATGACGATAAATGAAATAATAATCTTAACAGGCTTAAGTTTGTGTAGTTCTAGGTGTTAGTCTTCCAATTTTAATACCCTTCACCACATGTTTAATATTTGCTTTTACAATATTCTTTTCCGACCCCATAAAATATACCCAGCAACAAAAGAGTGAGGGAAACTTATACATAAACTATTATCTACTAACACATTTGCAATAATTTAGTACTGAACGGCGTTCCCATTGTACTGCTTTTGGTATTAAATTCAAATGATTTTTTTTTTTTTTTGTTGATTAAATGCAAGTAAAAAATTGTATTCATACAAAATTGATTAGCAAAATTCAAAGTGCAGCTTATAAAAATTTTGCAAATAAATCTGTTCCAAAGATCAAGCAAAATTGGCATTATATTTTTTGTAAAAAAAGTCACTGGCAACGTTGTTTGCTACAGTCATCACACGTATACAAATGTTTACATAACTTTTTTTTTATTTTCCTATTAAGAATGTGATAGAAACTTTGTTCTACGGATATTTCCATCATCAGTGTTTGTTATTTAATGGATCAGATGATGGTCACTGTTCTTGTAGGGTATATATTCTAATGCCAAAGCGTTAGATGAGCAAGAGAAAATTTAAATATGCCATTATACCAGGCATGGTTTCGAAAATCGGCAAGATCGCTCAATGTCCTTCGAGGCAGCGGGCAAAACACCACACCTACCTCAAATTTTTCCACATATTTTTTCAAAACTAAATAAAAAGCTAAGGAAAATTGGTGGGTATTAAATCGCTTACTGCTTATGCACCACTGAATTACACTAGCAGTAACTTCTTCACTTACTAAGCTGGGACAACGTCCCTAAGAAAAGCTTACAATTTTTGAAAAAATAGATAGACGAAAAATTTTAATGCCGATTTATGGTGAAGGGTATATAAGATTTGGAATAGCCAAATATAGCACTGCTACTTATTTTAAATAGTTTTCATTCTGGCAAAAAATTTTTTTATAAAAGGCGAACCGGTGTTAACTAAGTTCAAGCTGATACCTTGTGAAATGTTATGCCCTTAAAGAAATTTGATGGCTACAGAAAAGATTTTAAATTACTCCTATTAGTTTTTAAATGATCTGGGTTTTTACTGTTCCTTATGAGTGTGAGTGTTTGTTAAATGTGAAGTATTTCTTACACAATTATCATTTTAATCTTTTCTAACGGTTGGGATGTCTTAATACACAATAGTAAAATTTTACTGATAATTATCGCAATTCATAAAATTTATGCAAAAAGAAAAATAGAAGGTTTTTTATGTATAACCGGAAATATTTTATTAAAAAAAACATAAATTTTGGCGCCATAAAAAACTTAAATTGAATTGAATTCGTTAGAATGTAAAAAAATTTTAAGAATAAATCAAATGCCTACAATACAAATATTTGTTCAAGTCTTAAAAACGATAAATGTAATTAGCTAACAATACATTGCAACAAAGACAAGAGAAAAGAAGGTGATGATAAACATCATTAGAAAAGCAGGCAGGCAGACAGACAATCATTAGCCAAATCGAACTGGTTTGTACAATGAACTAGTGAAATGTTTCTAAAACATTATTTTAACTAAACTGAATTACTGCAGCAAACTAATGAAGACGACACCTTATTAAAACCACAGACGAAAAATGATCGAAATCATAAAATTCATTGTTACAAAATACTGATTAATCATTAATGGTTCAACATGACTCGCCGATTGTAACAGGAATGTTTGCATGTTATTGATTGGTAAATATCTTGTCGCCACTGTTTCACAAAAATCTTTCTTCATTTAAGCTCATCTAATTTGCAACGATTATCCTCGCCAGATTTAACAAAAACAAAGAAACAAAGAGAAACTAGATGACGGCTTAGGGTTACAAGAATAAACCTGACAAAGTTTTATGGTTGTTAAAAATGGGTGTTTACCAAACATTTGCAAAAACTCAGATTACTCTAACAACTAGACGATATTTATCTTAAGGACAAATTTAGAAGGGTTCTTCTGCATTCAGCAGGCTAACAATTAGGTTATGAAATAAATGTTTTTCTTATATTTAGTTGATTTTGTTAGTTGTGTCTTGTCAGGATTTATAAGGATTAAGTATATGCTAAGCTGGCGCTAGCCCCTAAATTCACTAGAAGAGTTTCTTGCGAAAATGGAAATTTAAGAAATGTCGTGTTAAGGAGGGCGAGTGAGTAAATAAAATATTAATAGTAAATGTTAACGTAGCGCCAGGATAATCTCCTGCTTTAAAAAGTCTAGACAGTAGTCTGATTATTTTTCTTGTATGAATTTTTCATAATAGTCATTGGAAAAAGATAAACATAAAATATTATGCAAGATTCAGTTGTAAGAATTTTTAGCAAAGATGAAAAAGATATTAATTAAAATGATCTCAGAGAAATCTTTGTTACGAGAGGATATCTGCAAAATACCAAAAAATTTTTTGTTTAAAAAAATAAAATTATTTATAGTATTGGATATTTAATTATAATAATTTTTTCTTTGAAGTGATATAGGAGAAGTAGACAAATGTTGTTTGAGACAAAGAAATCTAAATTTAATTCAAAGAATTTTTTTTTTTTAAATAAACTGGCGCTTAACTTAGTGAGCGATCATTTTCAAATACTAAAACTAGGCTCATTCGCTTAATTCTTTTATTATTTATACCCTTCTCGTTAAACGAATGAATGTACATACAATATTAGTAAATAAGAAACTATTAGGAAAGTAAAGAATTTTTTTTAACAAAAAAAAATATTTTTTCGATTCGGGGAAGTGCAAAAAATGAAAAAAGAAAATACTAAAAACTGATTTTAATTTATAAAATTGCAAAACAATTTCAATCAATTTCTTTGCTTTACCCACCAAAAGTAAACATGAAAAAGAAGTAAGAAATTCATGGGTTCTTCCTAAAATGAATTGGTTTAATTTAGAGGCAAAGCGAATGCTATTAACATTAACAAAACGGATCTGCATTTAAAGAAAGACTTAAGCCAGTGAATATTTGAGTAATATTAATAATTTTTATTAATTCTATTTTATAATTTCTTTAAACAAATGCAAAAAACTCGTAAATATTATAAACTTGAACAGTTTTCATTGATATTTATTTCTTGTACCAAATTGTTAAGCTTTTTATTAAAACGGTTAATACATCTTATTTAGTATTAAAGCCAGTTCCTAATAACCAAATTTTATGTTTTTTTTTTTTTTGAGTTTTTCATGATTTCAAAAATTATAACTTAACCAAAACAAACGAACTTATTATAAATAAATTATAAAAAATAAGTGCAAGAGAAACAATGGAAATATTCATGAAATCTGAACTATTTAATTTTATATTTGCAGGGTTATTATTAAAATTTTTGTGAATCGTCGTTTATGGCAAGACCAGTCTTAAATATAAATAAATAAGTTAACGTTTGGCGCTTTAGGAGAGTTCCTTGAAAATTTCGCCAAGAAAAAAAATTACTTACAAGTGAATTAAGAGAACAGTTAACTTTCTGATTGTTTATGAACAACTCTCTACAGCCCTTCTTTTTAAATATTCTTGACTATTAAAATAAAACGGTGCACTATGGTTGGCAAAGTGCTGAACGTAATGAATGTATCTTTTTGTTCATTATAATCGTCGATGCATAACACAGCTCTTGTGTAAATAGGGTACATCCAGGAACTCCTGTGATTTTTTACCACTTTCACCACAAAAAGCTGAAAAAGATTTTATTTTAGTTTGTCATTCCGTTTGCAATTTCTACAATATCCACTTCCGACACCATAAATTGTTAATATTCTGAGTCCTTTTGCATAGCGAAGTCGATTGAGCGATATCCGTCAGTCCATCCGTGCTAGCGTTGAAATCTACCAACGCACTAGACTAGCTAGAGAAAATTTAAATATGATTATCGCCCAGACATAGTTTCGAAAGAGTTGCTATGAAAAATCAGCTAGAATAGTCCATGTCCCTCAAGGCAGTGGGCTAAACAACCAGCCTGCCTATAATTTTTTTTATATATCATTTGAAGCAATATAGTAACTCCAGTAAAAAAAAATATATATAGACCGATGGAGAATTCAAAAGAGAGAAAAAATATCAAGTGAAAAAAAATGGGCGCTCTGAAATTTTCATAACAAAGTTTAACTGTCAATATGATAAATATGAGTATCATTTAAAAGCTTTTGAAGAGATCGTTTAGGGTCATCCAAAAAACGCGCCTACATGTTTCTTTAAAATAAAACACAAACTATTTGCAATCTTTCAAGCTGTTTTTTTTTATTAAAAGTATGATCCATTAAAATTATAAGTGGAATAAAATATCATTCAAATGTCCACCATGACTGCGTCTGCAGACATCAATCCGAATATCGAAATTTTCAATGACTTTCCGGCATGTTGCTGGTGTTATTTCACGAATTGCAGCTTAAATGTTGTTCTTTAGATCATTAATTGGTTGTGGCTTGTTAGCATACACTCGACTTTTCAAAAAACCCACGAAAAAAATCTAATGGTGTTAGATCACATGACCTTGGAGGCCAATTGAAATCTGCATTTCGTGAAATTACACGTTGAGGAAATTTCGATCGCAAAAGCGTAATGTTTTCTCGAGTTGTGTGACATGAAGCACCGTCTTGCTGGAAATAGACGTCAAACATATCAATATGATTCAACTGTGTCCATAAAAAGTTTCTCAACATTGATTCGTATCGCTCAGCGTTCACAGTAACAGCATTTCCAGCATCATCTTCGAAGAAAAATGGCCCAATGATTCCATTTGCCAAAATGCATACCAAACAGTAACTTTTTGTGGGTGTAGAGATTTCTCGTGAGTAACACGAGGATTTTCATCACCCAAGATACGACAATTTTGCTTATAGACGAATCCATCCATTCTGAAATGAGCTTCGTCACTAAACAAAATTTTACTTGAAAACAATGGATCTGTTGTTCGTTGTTCAATAATCCAACCAGCGAAATTACAACGTGTACCTGTCAATGGTTAAAACTGTACTACCTTCTAATAAAACAAAATGGCTTATGTCATTTGAAAAGATGTCACGTGTAAAAATTATATAGTGCTGACATCTAGGCGTCGCATTTGGATGAACATTTTTAAAAACCGCTTAACCTGTTTAAAGCTAATGATATTTTTATATAAAATTATATATCGTAATTATTTTTTTTTTCTTATTTTTAAATCTCTGTCACCGCAATATTAGTTTTTTTTTTGGTAGGAGCTGCTTCATTAAAGTAGATTTACATACATGATGAAGGGTATATATGATTCGTTATAGCCAAATATAGCACTTTTTCTTATTTTTAATACATTTGTTACAATTTTATGTTGTATTGCTATTGTATGCCTTTTGCTATAAAATTTGGATTTGTTAAGTAAAGTACAATATGCAGTTTATAAAATGTTGTGCTATTAAAACTATTTCAAAGTCAAGCGGAATAACTATTAAATTTAATGTAATAATTCTTGCAAAAAAAAAACAGACTTTAAAACAAAAAAATAGGGACAACCTTTAATTCTTAAATTCAAATTTTATACTTGCTGTTTTAGCGGAATTAGCAATTAGGGTGCTTATAAGTTTCAACTGTCTGCCTACAACCGTTCAAAAGTTTTGACACATATAGTAATTACATTAACTTATAAAACACCATTTGATTTCTAGACCTACTATTGTGGTACCCCTTAATTTATAACATTCAATATTAACACCTGTTACTATTACGGTCATAGTAATCGGTAATATTTTTAAATTTTCAAACGTTCGGTTAAAGGAAAATATACATAAGACTATTTTTGTCACCAATAAAGTAACTCTATAATTTTTTTAATAATTTTTGAATACTTCTCGTTATTGGGAGCTGTAATTAATCACAGTTTTTAAATTTCATTGTAATGCGCTTTACAGTTCGTAATGTACGTAACACACATGCATGTTGTGAGGATAGCCTTCAATTTTTAAAATTATGAACTGTTTTTAAAACGAGACCAATCTGTAACATAACGTTACAAAAAAAAAAAAATCACAATCTGTTCAAAGATGATAGAGTTCTGCAGGCGAAAACATGAAAAAAACATTCAGACAAATTAATACCCTCCTTCTTTCTTTGCGATAGAAGCTTTCTTTTACGCAATGACTGGCATTTCGGTCACTAATGACGGTGAATGATCTGTACTGTTTTGGTAGGGACGTTAATCTTAAACTGAGTTGTCAACATTCATATTGTCTTGTTTTTTAGGTTGCCAATACTTTAATGTGCAACTGGTGCCAACAAAACCTCTCGTCTCTTCAATACAATCTTTTGTTTCGAAAACTTATTGCCAACAAAACATTTCTAATTTTATTAACATTAACATTCTGCTCTCACATTTTTACTTAGTGTGACTTTTTTTTAGTTCTAGTGTCAGTGAAATCTTACTTAATAAATCATGTTTATTTATTTTTTTGAAATGTATATAAAATCAATGTCAACGCACCTTTAAAAATATAACACTGTAACTTACCTTGAGGTTAAGAAAAAACCACACAATATTTCTATATCAAATTTAATATTCTTTGTCAACTTTCTTCTTTATTAAATTGCATTTCATACGCATACACACAAATATATATATATTTATTTATATTTAAGGTTTATATTTCAAATTCTTATAATAAAATTGATGATGAACATTTGGAAAACACCCAAGGATGTTTACTAACCTAATAAAGCTTTCATATCTATACCAAATAAAATACAATATACAATATAAACCGATTAATAAATAAATAATACAGCAACACCTCTTGCTGGTGTTCTAACAATATAAATATAACACTATAAAACAATAGAATATAAAATATTAATACTCGTATTATTATACAACAAATAACATTTTGAAATCCCCTTAAGAAATCATGTCACACATACCTGAATATTCGAATACGAGTATGCAAACAAAAATAGTCTGAAGAGATATTGAAAGTTTTCGATAAATTCTTCTTTTTTTTTGCTTCTTGTACTAAAAGTTGAGATTTATAATAATCTTTTGTTTTAATAATAAATTTGTTGCGATTTGTTACATCTGATGATGATGATGATAGTGATGATGATGTTGATTTCCACTGTTTGATAACCTTTTTCTTTTGTTTGTGGGGTGAATACATACTCGTATTTCGTATACTTTTTGATTATTTGATATAAAGTTATTCTAGTCTCATTGTTGTACAATATTGAAATGTTTGCCTAAGGACATGTTTTGGTGTGGTTTTACATTTTGAATTGATTTTTTGTTTTTTTTTGCACACTGTTGTTTTTGTAGGATTTATTTTTTTGAACGTATGTAAGTATAAATGTATGTGAGTGTGTTAAAATTTTAAGACGTTTGATAAATAACATTGGCAAACATTTTTGGAAATTAAATTCAATTTTAATGTTGAACATAATAAATATTGTCAAAATTTCGTTTTTAGTTCTTAGTCATTCAATAAAACTTGGTTTTTGAAAATGCTGCTAATTTTATAATAAGGACGGATATTTGTTGTTTAGTCACGGTTAAACGGCCAGACTATTTCTGATGAAATTTGGACAACAAATAGACCATTATACGGGTTAAGATATAAGAAACAGTTTTTTTTAGTATTTTGAAAGTACAGCGGTACAGAAGCGGTTAAAAAATAAACCTAAGCATACTTTAAGGCGTTGGAAAAATACTTTCTTTAATTACCCTAGTTAAAATCCACTATATATCAAATAGGGTGAAAATATAACAAGAAAAAAATAAGTAAAAAAAAAATGTAGCTGATGTGAACAGCAAAAGTCCACAAGTTCGACTTTAAGGACCACTCAATTGATTAAAAAACTTAAAACGGCTTAGAATCACTTTCAGAAGAACTATTAATAGATTAGCTTTTTTGTAGTAACTTAATAAATAACTTTCAAGTTTATACTTAACATTTTATTTAACAAAAGTGACTTTTATTATTTTTTTTTTGTCATATTTCCTAGTTAAACAGATGCAGAGATAATAATTGTATAACAACTTGCTTCTTGGATGCACTTTATTAAAAAAAATTAAATTTAAGTTCATTTTTTTCATTTAATTCCTAGAAACTTTTAGAAAGAATAATTAGTAACAAATGTATGCGGACGTTTTTCAAATAAAACAAGAAAAATTGCCACATTATCTGGATCGCTACATCCTTCATCAGCATTATTTGCAACTATCTACCTTCGGTTGTGTATACTGTAAACATCATCTATTTAACCAATTAATCAATAATAATTTAGTTAAACGAAGCTCACACACAGCTCACCGCATTTCTTCGTTGTTCTCTCTGCAGCTCATCTTGTACATTTGTTTTACTTCGGTATGGCCATGATTTTCAATTATTAGTTGAAGTCTTTGAAAAAAAATTAATTGTTATTTAAATTTCTTAATAGTTTAAAAAAAAGAAAAATTATTTACAAATGTATGCGGACATTTTTTAAAAGGAAACAGGAAATATTAACTACCATCAGAATGTCATGCAGCATTTTCTGTATCGCTATAATTGTCATCAGCATTTTGCGCATCTATCTGAAAATGACCTAAAGCCAAAATTAATTTTATTCATTTGTGACATTTGGTTTTATTTTTACTTTAAAACAAAAGTCATTTCAAGAATTTTATGATTTTTTGCGCATATTGGCGAGAACTTTTATGACGGCTTTTATTTTTTATTTACTTTCCTTCAATACATTTTTCATTATAAACTTTCAAAATAAATGAGGTTGTAAGACAAGACCTAATGTTAATAAGCCGGTTTGTATAAAGTCCCCTTAATAGAATTTTTTTTACAGATATTCTAATAAACGTCATTTTCGTTATGATTAAGACTTCTTACACTACTTTTCTTGTTACGTTATTAGAGACAGTCTTGCAAAGCTTACAAATATCAACATTTAAAAAGTATCATTTCAATTTCATTTAAAATGTTTATAATTTATTTCACATAAATCATTTCTTGTTCTCTTTTTGTTAACACACAACTGAAATCTAGAGACCACGTTTACGACTCAAAAATGTTCAAAAGTAAATTTGTGTTCTTCCATCAGATAGAACTTGGGTTTCAGGTGTTTAAACACAACCTAATTTTTATTTAAAATTAAAATAAATTATTTTTGAATTGATTATAATTTTTTTTTTTGCCCCTTTATTTGAGTTTTATACAGCTTATTAACAAAAAAATTGACATATTTACTTACGAGTTGGGTAACAACTAAAAAAACACATTAAATTTCACAAGTACTCAAAGGTTTTTAATTCAGTTAAAAATTTTATATAAATTTTGTCCTTCAGAAGACTTATTAGTTTCTCGTCAACATTTCTACCAGTTTTTTTAACACCCTTCTTTGTACAAAATGTACATTTTTCTACACTTTAACAACCTGCCACATTTTCCAAAATACTTAAGCAATTTGAGGCCACAATTTTTCTGTTGGACAAAGTACAGGGCAGTTTACTCGATTGCATTCGTTTTAATATATCTTAAACTATTATATCCGAATCACATATTCGTTTAAAAGGAAAACTGATTTACTTTTTTTAGGGCAGACCAAAATATTGATGGTGTATAAACAACACATTCCTTCGTTTACCGTGTCAAACAAATGGCTTAGTGTATCAGCCAAAGTTACCAATTGCCTATCATATTAGAATATTGCTTATATTTATAATATCTCTTTACACCGTCCCTAAAAAATACTAATTAAAATCGTTAACCTTTTGTTTAGCTTTCTTTTACACACGCACTTTTTACCATCCATTAATATGCAGCCCTAAAAAAATTTTCAAAATATTTAGTTTTAATTTTTATAATTTTTTATTTTATTTCATAAAGATAACTTAAAATTAAATACATGATATGAATTTCATTTGTTACAAAAAATCAGATTAAAAAGTATTGTTATTTTTGTTGCATTCCTTCCTTTGGAGGCAACACTCAAATTGTAAAAACTTTTTCGTTAACATCCTTTATGTGTTAGAAATAACTGTATGTTTGTTGATTAACATTTATATTCATTTTAAAAAGCCTTTAGTTGATAAGGCTGCAATCTTTGACCGAGCGCAACAAAAGACGTTGCGCAGCAAAACTCCACTTGTTGTAGAAACACCACTTATTGTTACTTCTAATGGTGCTTGATTTCTTTCCCTAAAAAAGAGAAGCAAAAAAAAATAAATGTTATAGCAGCCAGAAGTGTTTTATATCTGCCGGACCCTAAATTCGTCAATCAAAAATTTATGATTTTTTTCTTTTTTGGAAATGGCAAGATAGTGTCGCAGCCCCAGTACTATACTTTGCCCAGTTTCCTTCAAAAATAAGCCAATTTCTTAGTAGACATCTAAGGACCTTGTGATACTTCTGCGCAATAAATGTATTTATTCTTTGATAAACCGCTAAAGCCAGGTAACTCCATAGATTATGTTTGTTTTTACTAAACATAGTGAACCCATAAGGCATTACCCAGTCTAGCAAAATTAAAGGTACATTCAAATTTAAAAGTCTTAATGTTTCTATTTAGTTTTTCAGCCTTTTTTATTGAAAAAAAAAAAACGTAAAAGAAAATCTTCAAGCAAATTTAGTTAAATTTGTGATGAGCAATTCCATTGTTTTTTTGCACGTGTGCAGCATCTTCAGTTAAAGATTTTATTTTGAATATTTATTTAATTATTAAATATTTCTTATTTTATTTATTTATTTTTTTGTTCATTTAATTCTTTGCTCCTAAACATTTATTTTAAATATTAATAAAAATTGAATAAATAAATACATAAACCTTGACATATATGAATTCAAGAATTTACATCTTTAAGAAAATCTACAAATGACTGTGTTAAAAAAAGTATTTATGAGCCATTGTTAACAAAAAATACATTTCAAAATTATAAGTATTTCAAAGCCAAAAAAAATTTTTTTTAATTCTTTTTATATATAATTTTTATTCTTTAAGGCTACTAATGCAAGACTTTTTAATCTTTGCTTTATATGAATCTTTTACGAGGGCAGTATATGAAATAAATGGCTAAATTACCGGGTATTAGTACTGTAAAAAAAGTAGGAGTACTGTTATAAAAATCAATTTTTTTTTTTTTGTATTTGACTAAGAGGTAAATAATTTTTAATTTTAAACTAAAAATTTTTAATTTTTTTCCCAATCGGGATTTGAACCGCGGATATTAAAGTAAAATAAAATTTTCTTTTTTTTGGCTTAGGTTCAGTTTTTTAATTTAATTTATAAAAATTTTTAGAAAGAAAAATTATTTACTAATGCATGCAGACGATTTCCAAGGAAAGCAAGAAATATTAGACACTAGCAGAATGAAATGAATCATTTTTTGGATCGCTACACCCTCCATCAACATTCTTTGCATCTATGTACCCAAGGTTTTGTACATTATAAACTTCATCTATTTAAGCAACTAAGCAGTATTAATTTGGTCACACGTATTCCACACACAACTCAAAGAATTTCTTTGTTGTTCTCTTTGCAATTCATCTTGTAGATTTGTTTTTGCTTCGTATCAACCTTCGGTATGGTCACAAACATTTTTAGAAATTAAATTAAAACATTAATCTCAGCCGAATAAAATAAATTTTAATTTATTTATTTTTTAAAAATTTGTATATTAAATTACACTTAAGGCACCGCGCATGCATTTTGGTAGTTGAAAACTTTTTTTTTGTAGAGTCCAGGTACTAAAAGCGAGAAAGTTTAAGAAGAATGTTTTTTAAGGAAATGTAAGGAATTGTGAAGACAGAATATCCATTTGACTAGAAACTTCTCCAACAGATCAATAGACGACTCCTGAAGAGAGCGAATAGGAGAAGAATAAAAATGACACGAGTTGGATCTTACATGGTCTTGCATTCAAAAAAGTCTCAAACGATTGCGGAAGAAAATTACACGCAGGCAATTAATAAATAAGACGCTTAGCCGACAGCCATATTGAATATGAATGCATAGCATAAGATAACATTAGAATAAGGATAACAAACAGCAATATATTGAAGTTGCATTCCATGGGCCTTTTTAATTTCAAGCTAATGCTGACATGGGACTCTGTGATGAACTTTTCGCTTCAATATTACTGCATGACTTTTTTAATGGATGACCAAAAATCACCAGTCTAAAATACACATCGATTGGCTTGAATGGGACTTGATGAAAAGGAAGAAGAACAATTTTGTAAAAAAATGTCCAAAATGATGGCGAGTGCTTCATTCAGTCACTGTTTAGGTAAATAAATTATTCAAATTCAAGGATTCAAAAAAGTTATTATTTTTCAAAATTTGTATTTAATAGACAGCCCCTCTCAAATTATTTTCAACAGAAAACATTTTAGATAAAATTTGAATATCAAACCAGTTGACCAGTTGTGAAAGTGAGGGTTTATAATCGTATGTTTTGCTTTTATATTTTTATTTTGAAAAAATATTATCTTCATTTTATATATTCCTCAATCCCATACCATTTTTCTTGGGTGGCATTTGGCTCAGTATTTCAATATCTTTTACTTATCAAATTTAAAGAGATTGTTGCCAAAAAAACAATAGATATTTTTAAGCTATTTATATTGGTGTGGCACTAGCAGCAGCAACAATAACATGCATTAGACGAAAACGTATGTTTAGGTTTCATTATTTCTTACTTCTGCCAGGGTTCCTTGCACTTCTTAAAAATTAATGTATTAAAAGAGAGAAAAATAGTGAATGTTAAATGCTGCATATATTGCATACACATTTGTTTTATTATTATTTTTTTTTTTTACTTATTTATTATTATTTTATTTGTATATTTGATTTTTATATTACGAATACGAAGTTGTTTTCATGATGATGACCTTAAAATTATCCCTGAGGCTTTGGGTTTCTATTTGTTTCTTTATTTTATCTTTTTTTTTAATTTTTTTGTTTGATTTGCTTAAATTATTTTACTCCAAGTAACTGGTGGTTGCAGCAATAAATGTGGTTTGTATTTGCAACAATATATTGTTGAATTGTTTTATTATTGAGCAAACGCCTATTTTGTTCATTTTTGGGATCATTTTAATTTAACATTTTCAATCTGTTGCCGTTTTGTTTCTTAAGTTTTTTTCTTCTTTATTTTTGTATTACAAAAGTCTATAACATTTCTTCAATTTAAATATTAGTTTTACAATTTTTTTTAAATATTTTTTTCTTACTTTAACCAAATGTGAAATATTTCAGGGCTTAAATTGGAACCTTTAAAATGGATTAATGGACGTTGACACTCCAAGATTTACAGTAAACTTACATATGAAGATAATAAGTATTTTACCTAAGACTTGTCCGAAAAATATTTTCACGTTGAGGTTTTTTCTTTGCCCTAAAAAGTGCCTTTTTCTTTAAGCATTAGGGGAAGAGTTGGCTGCACAGACGTCTCTATGCCATCAACACACATTAAATATTATTTAAATAACAGTAGAGCTAGTTTCCGTTATTTGTTATTGCAGAGTTCTAAATAAATACAGATATAAAAGAAATAACTGCAAAAGCTACCAGATCATTTGATAACAGAATAATCTAGACGTTTTTTTTTTTGCCCATAAAAATAAACCACAGTTGTTAACGGTATGACAGTGTTATGCACAACGTCAAAAATGGAAGTTGAAAATGTTGTTTAACAAAAATGTGAACTAAGTTATACCGGCCTAGGTAAATCAAGCTACATACAAAATTGAGTTGGGTTTTATTGTGGAATTAAAAAAACGCAACAAAAAAAGGCGTTTCATAATATAAAGAGGCTGCATAGTATAAATTGAAAAACTTTATAATAACTTCAGTTTATCATGTTTTGTTGCATTTATAAGATCTTCTTCGTGGATTTGCTAAAAATTTTCATAGCAAGAAAAAAGCGTAGAAGCTGACTCTTGCCATTCAAGGAGTTAAATTATTTTTTTTATTTTTTTTAATTGAACTTAAGAGATGTTACGACCCCAACTCAATATGTTATTACTACTACATTTTCCAAATTTCTTACTCTGCTGACTTATGCTATCCTTGCTAAATGCTATTTTAAATTGTTTAAAAACCTTAAATCCCAAAATCTACATATACTTTTATTCAGTCCTTTGAAAAAAAACTTCAAAAGGAATAATAAAAGAAGAAAACATCTTAAAACCAACTAAGATAGAATACAAATTAAAGAAAAATGAAAAACTTGTAAGAAAAAAAGATTCAAAATCCCGTAAAAATCTTAATTACACATGAGATACAAAGACAGCAACAAAGCAGTAATTAAAAATAATGAGAATTCATTGTCTCAAAGAAAAAAAAATAATGTAAAAAAAACTAAGAAGAAATTGTACCAAATTTAAAATAAAATAATTCAAAAAATAAGAAAAAATTATGCAAACAAAAAAACCATAACAGATACAAAATATCTCAAGTTACAATGACCAAAACTGTAAAAAACAAATATGGTAGCAAAAGATACACAGATACAAGAACAGACATTGAGATACTTACACGTAGATTCATATTTATTTACTACGTACTTGTCACCATTGAACAAACCAAGAAAACATGTAAATTTTTTGTTACAGTTTTTTTTGGACAAAAACAAAGCAAACAAAAAAAAAACTACCCTCTTTTTGATAAATAGAAGTACACGAATAACTACTAGATTCATAACTGTCTCTCCTACACTGAAGATGGAAAATTATTATGACGAAGATAAACATCTAACTTTTTTTGGGTATTTTTATAATTTTTTTTTAATTTAAATTTCTTTAAATTTAATACAAACAAAAAGAAATTTTAGCTTCCTAAACTTCATTTTTTTTTTTTTTTTGTTAAGAAAAACTCTTACGGGAATTTTATTTCTCATAAAGTGCAGTTGTAGTGGTGAGTTTTTAAAGTATTTTCTTTTTGCTTCTTATCATCTAAGAGGTCAAACTGTGAAAATTTTCCAAAAGCAACTTAACTAAAGTAAACTTGTACATACACTAGTGTACTTTTTTGTAAAAAAAAATATTTTACAATCATTAGCATTCTTAAAGGTGCAGAACGCAGACCCATTAAACACCTCTAAAGCAAGTAACAGTGCTATATTCGGCTATGACGAATGTATGTAAATCTACTTTAGTGAAGTTATTTCAAAAAAAACAAAAGTTGTGTTGACAGAGCATTAAAAAATAAGCAAAAAAAAAAAAAAAAAAAAAAATAATAATAATAATTAAGTGACATATAATTTTACATAAAATATCATCGGCTCTTAAAAGGATAAAAAATTTATGTATTTCCTGAAAGATATCTTCATACACTTTTAAATGATGCCCATATTAATTTATTAAAAAATATGGCGCACAATCGTACTTTCTAACCGACTTCAAAATGAATGTTGCTTTTTTATGTTTGTGCCTGCAGAACTCAGTCATTTCTGAACCGATTTTGAGAGTTTTTATAATTTGTTAGATTGTGGTTACAGATTGGTTCCGTTTTAAAAACAGTTCATAATCTTAAAAATTAAAGGGTGTCCCCATAAAAAATGTATGTTTTTTTAATGAATTATGAAACGTCAAGCGCTCTTCTTTAAAATTTTTAAACATGGCTATTACTGTAGCTTCCAATAGCGAAAAGTGATAAATTTAAATCTAAAAATTAAAGGGTGTCCCCATGGGCGACGTGAATTGACTTATATACGCCCATCTTTTGAATCGTTTTTAACAAAGGCTTAAAAACTGGACAGAATTTCACTATAAACGTTGATATAACAGTGTAAATGATCAAAATTATAAATTAAAGGGCGTACCAATAGTTAATGTAATAGCCAGGTAGTTAAAATTTACAAATAACCTTCATGGCTAAATCCACTATAACAAAAAGTTTACTACTTAAATTTAGAAATGATATGGTGTTCCAATATTTGAAGTAAATTGACCTAAATGGCCCTATCGTTTGAACAGTGAAATACAAACACTTGAAAATTAAACAGAAGGCCCACTACTTTGTCTGGTACATTAAGAAGTAGAAATATTTTACATTTTAAATTATAGGGTGTTACAATAGTTGCTGTTATTTAATGTATATGACCAAACTGTAGAACAGTTATAGACAGTTGATTATAATTTGCACAGAACCTTTATTGCTATGTTCGCTATAACAAGTAGCAAACTTGAAAGTAGAAATAAAAGGGTGACCCTATAACTGATATAATTTAACTTTTATAGCCCTATCTTTGAAACCGTTACAGATAAACTCTTGAAATTTAAATAGAATGTCCATTGCTATATCAAGTATAATAACAAGTATAAACATTTCAAATTAGAAATTAAAGGGTACACTAATTGTTGTAATTTGATGTGTACAGCTAATCTTTTGAACAATTATAGGCTAACGCTTAGATTTTAAACAAATTTGGTTTTACTGTGTCAGCAATAAAAAGTGTAAAAAATAAAGGGTGACCACATAAATGCTAAATTTTCTAGTTTAATCTGCATTCATATTTTGTTCTACGACATATAAAAAATCCTGACGCAATCTGTCTCGAATATAATATAATTAATGTATAATTACCGTCAAAATAAATTTGATTTCAACTTTATCTATTTTAAAGTCGTTTTTTTTTTGCAAATATTATCTTTGAAAATTTTTTCACCTAATGTGTTTTTCTAATTTTTTATTTCTCTATCGCCCCATATATTCGTGCCTACTGTTCCGAGGAACATGGATCGATTTTTCTGATTTTTAATAGCAGCTCTTTCAAAATTATGTCTCATTGAATTGTTTGATTTCCACACTAATTTGGGCGTACAGACGGACATCGCTCAATCGACTTCACATTGCATAAGGACTCAGAATATATATGCTGTATGTGGTCGGAAATAAATATTGTAGAAATTACAAATAAAACGACAAACTTAAATGTATCCTTTTTCCACTTTTTATGGTGAAGGGTACACACAGAAAAAACACTGGTAAAAATTTCACCGATATGTTCAAGATTCAATTACCAATATAATAATTTGATTTTTATTTTTAATAAATTACGATCTTGATATATTTTTTATATTAAAAGGTAACATTTGATATTTTCTTCCTAATGTTAGTTGTAACACCTTTTAAAAAAGTTAACCTGACCGATTTGTATCTTTACTACAATCTACTACTGAAAACCAAATTTTGGCAGTTAGAATTATAAAAATAAATTATATCTTCTCAAATAGAAAAATTTCTGACGCACTAAAAATAAAATTTCTACACATTATACAAACAATCAAAAATATTTCAGTTTAAAAGTTCAAAGATTTTTTAAAAGTGGTGAAAAGTTCTCCAATATTGTTTAGTTGTAACTTCAATATTATCTCACAAAGGCACATGTAAATAAAACCAGATGAATAATGTTTAATACTTTTTACAGAGTCAAGACGTGCGGTATAGAATGGCAAGTTGAAGAAAATGAAAAAGGTAGTTATGATGTAAAGAATTGAGTGGGTTAAATTAAATGGTTCGAATCATGAAGTTTATGATATAAAATCTTATTCCTGTAATTTTACTTTTTTAATAAAAGTTAATATTAAAAAATTATATTGTTTTATTAAATTTTCAATAAGGTTCTATAAACACCCAAGAATCATTTAAAAAAATAGTTGTGAGGCCATACTTATTCAGTTATCACAACTGAATTCAGGAAAATAAACACAACAGCGAAATTCGATTGGCAACTAATTTGGTTCCCCCAACGAATTTCTTTTCTCTGTGTATAACCAGGATAAAACTTTCTTATTTTTAGTCAATTTAATAAGTTATATGGTGCTATCTAGGATTCATGTCAAAGATTTTTTTTAATCTACTGCTCTTTTTTAAATGCATTACAGGATTAAACTTTAAATCGACTGACATCAATGTTTTCCGACAGTGCAACAAAATGATACGTTTGCTAAACTTCACATCCACTTGGTTTGACAAACAAAAGTTGGCAAATTACTCAGCAAATAGTAAATCGCCAGAATCATTTAAAATGAGATTCTTTAGTTTTTGTTAAAAATAATAATAATTTTAAAATATTTTTTAACTGTTTTTTTTTTTTTTTTGTTTATTTTTTTGTGATAAAAATATTTGTCTGAATTAAAAAATATTTTTTATATAGCACAAAAATAAAAAATTAATTTATTGAAAAGGGTAAGAACAAAGTTCGAAAAAAGGTCATTTACTTATGAGAACAAAGTTTTACATCTGATTAATAACATAACTCCTTCATACATTTTCTTACAACCATTTTCCAATACTCAATAGTTATAATAAAAACAAACGCTCTTGTTTATAAAACAATTTCTAGAACCGTTAAATAAATCTGTTTCCTTATGTCCAAAGAACACTTCCTAAGTGGTCGATTAAGTCGTGTATAAGTTTTTCATAGCCATGGTGTATCTTAGTGTGCTCGCTTTTTTTTTTTGTGTTTTGTATATAAAAAAGTGTGGGAGCAACGAACGCATAAATCGATTTTCATCTAACACTTCTACACAGAAACTTGCTCGCATACAAAAATGAGTGGCTTTAATGTGCTTAATGATGCCAATGCACAGTGGGAGATTTGTTAAGTAATTGGAAATAAATCAACGCTTTTAAAATCAGTTTAGCATTAATTTGCTTCCTGGGTTATGCATTAAAAACTTTAGGGAAACCAAAATTAAAAAAAGTTTTAAGCGTTAATATTTAATTCATATAATTATGTTATCAAAAAATTGCATTTCTACTGTTTAATTAAGCATATAATTGAATCAGTTAAAAATTTAATTCCAACTTAAAAAAATCAGAAATTTTGGAAATTCTGTTGTTTGTTAGATATTAAGTTGAACTCTTGAATATTGAACTCACAAAACGAATAAAAAATGTATTCCTCAGAGCTGTAACGTGTTAGCAAACATTACATGCGAGTAACTTGAATGGAAATGTTAAAAAATTGTTTAAATAATTTATTGAAAAAGAATAACCAACAGAAATAAATATTTATTGAAAAAACTTGGAAATAACAGTATAATTCCAAGTAATGGAATTCCGCTTCCTGGCTGACCTGAAAAAAGATTTTATTGTCCGCTAAATGGCGGAAGCGTTACAACGAAATTGCGATTCAGGTGTATTAATTTAATGATTAACTCAAACTACTTGTTGTTGTGAGTTAGAAAACGGTATTTAGAAGAAGATATGTCTTTGATCATACACTTATGCTAATGATTCGGTTTTAGGGAACTGGTTGCTTTGAAAAAGAATTGTCTACAAAATTGTATAGAGTTTTTTTGCTTCGATCTTAATTTGAGTCAAGTTTCTGTCGTTTTGTCTAGTTTTGTCCTCTTCCCCGTTGTCTATATCTTCCATATTTTCTGTTATTCTTCTTTCAGCGTACGCTTTGCCAGGATCTTCATATCATTGCATTGGCTTTACTGCTTGTTCAAGTTGGTGCGTTATCATGGCTACTACGACGGCAGATAATAAACTGAAGTTTAAAATTAAAGGCGGAAATAAGCAGATATTTAAAATTGCAGATATTTAAATTAAATACGAACATAAGAGAGTATAAAGATAATTATGTTGGAGTGCTATTGACCACAAATAAAATGTATTTTCTGAGAGAATTCATCAGAATAGTGGTAGCAATTCTTAAAAAAATATAAAATTCAAAAGGATGTACATAAATATTTAAAAAAAAATTTTAGTCCTAATTGATGTAGCATCGTGGCTGTTGCTATATCGATATTATTAATCCTCAACATTGTAATCAAACTCATCGTAATAACTAGATCTGGAAAACTTTTTTTTTCGTCTACAAGCATTAATTGAAAACGAAAACTCAATACCGAAAAACTAAAGAGAATATGCTGCTGATACAATAGAAAATTGCACAGAGTTTGATATTCAAGGTTTTTATTCGAAATGATGAAATTTCATTACGTTTAAAAAATTAAAAAAATGTATTATATTTTTAAAGTTTAAAATTGTTTGTATTGATTGTGCGATGTCTGTCTGTCCAACCGTGTTAGAGTTGAAATCAAGTTTTCTGAGGCACTAGATGAGCAAGAGAAAATTATAATACGCCTATCGATCAGATATATGTAGTGTCGAAAGAGGTGCTATTGGAAAGCAAAAAGATCGGTTTATGTCCTTCGACGCAGCGAGCAAAACACCACGCCTATCTCTAATTTAGAACAATGTAATTACTCCAATAAAAAATAATATTAAAAAATAATTTAGTTACAGGCCTCTGAAATTTAAAAAAAATTTTAATTATCAATATGGGTATCATTTTAAAGCTTTTGAAGAGATCTTTAATGAAATACTAAACCCAACAGGGAAAAGTATCCAGACCTAAAAAAGGAGGAGTATTTTGTTTAATTAAAATAAATAAAAGTAACATTTCAAAACTCTACGTTTAATTTTTTTTAAATCCCCCACTGTGCTGTATTTTAATGAATCGTATTACGAATTTATATTAACCACTAACTGCTACTTCGGCCACTGCTACTGAATTTATTTTTTGTTTGATAAACTCTATTTACGAAATGGCCGGTCAAAGAAAGTTTTGTGTAAAATTTAAAAGATAAAGAAAATATTTTTTGTTATTTAAAGAGAAATGAATAAATGATATGGTGTATGGTGATATGGTAATATGATTGCTTGGGAAAATCTTGGTCTTTAAAAAATTTGTGAATTTATCGCTTTTACTTTATTTCATTTCTTTTTCTTATAAAATTGTCTCTGTGTGTAATAGGAATACTTAAGAAAACCTTAATATAACAATTATGCCTGATGTATGATTTTGACCAAGTGAAGTTTTTTTTTTTTTGATAGCTACTGAAGTGTGTATTTATGCAGGGGTGAATATTTTACTTACTACCAAAAATGTATTTTAAAAGAAAAAATTATGATTTAAGCGTGGGAAAACTTAATGAATAGTGTGAATTTTTCCACCCAGATATTTTACTTTTATTTGTGTGTCTTTAAGATTTTATTTTAATGTGTGTTTCTTTCTTTTTAAAATTTTTGGTACTTTTTTCTAGTAGTAGAAGAAGTAGTAATTATGCGTTAGTTGTAGGTGTTTCTTTTCTATGGTTTTGTCATTGCTTTTGACTTAATAATGTGTGTGATGTATGTATGTCATTTAATAAAGTTCAACGTTACCTTTATGGCTTATTTGGCTAAAATAGCTTTTGTACGGTTATGGGAAAATTTTAATCAATATTTTGGGAAACTTGTAAATAAAATCAAGAAAGCGTAACCGAGATTCTTAAGATCATCTAAATAGATAACAGTGAAACTAATTTCCTTAAGTAGTTTTTATTTATAATTCAAATTTATATATTTTATTGTCTTTAAATGTAAAATTTCTTTCTTCTTTTTTAAGCGTTAGTACTGTGTGATTTTAAGGCTCCAAATGAAGGGTAAAATCCCTATTCGCAACAACTTCTGTCGTATCTCTGAAACCAAAAAAGGCAGACTTGTGAAATTGTTCTTGAAGAATGTTTTGCAAGTGGCTAAATAGTTACAAATATAATATCGTTATTTTTTTAACTGAGATAGGTAGCCATGTATGTATGTAATACTACGTCTACTATAGCAAGAACAAACTAAACATTTTTATTATTATTTTTTCAGTAAATCTTTCAAAAACATATGAATGGTTTGCGATGGCAACCCATATGTAGAAAAATGAAAGAAAAAAAATGGTTACTGTGTTTTTGTAATAAAAATTTTTAAGTTTTTTATTTGGCCTTTTTGCTTTATTGATTCAGTGGGGTTCTCATCTAATTAATTTGGCTTTTGGTATAAGACTCTGAGGTTTTCTTTACAAAATTTTGGTAGAATCCACTGATGAGATATAATAGCAGTAGCGAAATGGCCATATGGATATGCTTTCCCCGCAGTAATACATTTCATTTTTAAGGTTAAAATAGTAAATATTTCAGGAGAGTATCATGAAATATATATATTTGAAGAAATCAAGCAAAATTAAAGTAAATTAATTTTTTTTCACCTTTGATCAGTTTTAATTGAACTTTTATGGAAATTTTATTTAGAACTGATTCAATCATTTTATCATTTAAAAAAACCTTCTTAATTACTTGTTAATTATACAGTAAATTAAAAATATATATAATTGAATTTTAATCTAACACGTCTAGATACTCACGCTTAATATATTTTATTATATTCAATTTACCAATCTGTAAGCAACCTTTAAAGAAAAAACAAATGTTTAAGAAATCAATTTAAGATTGATGAAGTTTTAAAGTAACAAACAAACAAAAATGCGAAAAAAATCATTTAAACTAAAAGACCTTTTGAAAAAAAGAAAGCGTTTGAAGTTAAAGTTGAAAAGTAAGAACAATACGTCAACAGAAATTTTGAACTACAAGAGATTTTGAACTAAAATTTGCACTATTTCGTTTTCAATCTTTGAACTAAAAAGAGCGATCACTAAATTAAACTATATTGAGTAAGTCTACATGGCAATTTATACACTGTTCGTTTTATATTTATTTTTTTTTTTGGAATCGTTCTTAAAAATTTTTTTAATAAATAAAATTTAAATACATTTAATCGTACATTTGGTGCATATTCTTTATAACATTCGAATTTAAGTAATTAGAAAGAAATAAAATTCATTGAAATATTTCCCCCCTCGTTTTGTTCTTGTTGTCGAAATTTGCATTTTTCCAAATATTCAATTAACATAAAAAATCTGCAATGTCAAATTTATGACAACAAATGTTGATGGCAAAACAACTTTCCTTGTTTTTGCTTATTCTGGAAAACAAAATAGAAACGTTGAATTTTAATTCTTCCATTACCATATCCATATCCATATTTGCTGCTTAAAGCTGATAAGAAAACAACATTAAGGTAAATCCTTACGAAAAATAAACCCATCCAATAAGTAAAAAGGATTTGTCAAAAATACATAAAAACAAATTTCTTCAAATACAAAAAAAAAAATTAAATACAAAAAAAGTAAACTTAAGAAATACACATTAATTCATTTATGCCACTTACGACAAAAGTTAGTGAGTGAGCCTCTCCTTTAGCAATAGATACAAAAGTATTGCCAAAAAACAAAAAAACAAAAATAATAAAAAATAAACGTAAAAAAATGAAAATTCACCAGTCATACAATGAATTTTCACAAAAAGAAAATACAAAAAAAAATTGTATGTAGAAATAAGAAAAAAAAACTTAAATTTAAGATACAAAACACGCCCAGTTTATATGTACAATTTTACGGATATTTCATATACGAAGCAATATAATGTACAATACAAACAGACATACGTACATACATATTTACATACGTTACTATATGGGAATTGCTGAAAATATATAAATACTTTAAAATATTTTGTATGTATATAATAGATACACATACATATATACCTACATACCTACATACATGCAAACATAGTAAATTTTTAAACGTGTATAAATGTATGTGTATGGGCATTTATATAAAGTACTCGTACTCGTACTTGTACTGTTTTTCAACGAATGGTAAAGAGATAAAAATTTGTTTAGTATTTTTATATCTAAATGAAGATGACAACTTCGGCATGAAGAAAATAAATAAAAATAAATGTACAAACGTACACACATACATACACACGTTTATAAAAATGCATACCTTTTTCGATGAACACACTTAAATATATAAAGCACCAACACAAAAGCAGCAACAACTCATAACCCTACGTTATTTAAGAAAAAACAGACCACCTAATAACTGTCTTCGTCGTCAAAAACCAAAGCCGAAGTATTTTTGCTGTGCCAATTTAAAACATAAACTAAATGCTTCTTAATATCTTAATAGAGTGAAACTAACTATACTATTCTACAAAAATCTCTTCTCCATTGAGAAAATCCAAAACTCTTCAAAAAATCAAAACTTTGCTCAAGTAAGCTTTTTATAAAATTTGAATAATTATTAGAAGTTCCCAATGCCCAGAGGTATCGACGATTGTTTTCGGGCATATTTTTACTGACTTCTTAAAGATTAGTTTATGATCTTATTATCCGCAACACCCAGCTCAAGCACTTTAACTGTTTCGGAGAAAACTCGGTCACTGTTTTTTTGTAGATGTTTCAACAAATTACATTTACGACAAATGAAAACTTGCCTTCTCTACTCGGCTTAGTCAAAGGTAATGACAATTAGCTGCGCATAGCTAACAAACTTTTCTTTTTAAGACAGCATATAAATATATAAATTTTTTTTTAGGACCAGCACTCTGGGGATGACCCTACTTATGCGCTGCTCTGAGCCAGAACTAGAAAATCAGGTTGTTGGAAAAGGGACAGAGGGAGTAGTGCATGTAGACATTTGATTTAAATTATTGCATGATAAAAATAACAGGAAGGACCTCTGCTGGTAGTTTATTCCACCTTTGAACTGTTCAGCTAAAAAACTTATTTTTTGGAATCGACCAATCTGTAATCTGTCCAATCGACCACAAAGGGATGGGCTCTTGGTGCAGAGCGCGTTGCTGGTACGAAATTACGGTTTTCAGGAACAAGTTCCCGAATTTCATAAGAGCACATTAAGTTGTAGTAACGATAAAACTGTGAAACACACCCCACATTGCGTGAATCAGTAGAGATCCCTACTGCTTCTGCACGCGATCGAGTAACTCCAAAGTAGCCCTTGAAGCACCGGCTAACACAAGAGAGCTCTATTCCCTTTACGGTCTGATAAACGTGACACAGATAGCGAGGAGTAAAGTATTACTTAAGGCCCAACTATAATGTGCATTTACTAGCTTATGCCAACCTATAAACTGTGCAAATACATGTAAATCAAATGTGGTAAACTATAATGTACTTGAGAGAACTTTTCGTCAAGTTTCGTCAAATGTCATTTGCTTAAGCAATGTACGAAACTGATCGCACATTCCGTACAGAAACAGCTGATTACGCTTGCTGTATACAAACATAAATTGATAAAGAAAAAATTGCAATGGAGAGCGATAGTGAAAAAGATTATTTTTTTTAATTTAATAGAAAATGTAGAAAAAAGTGTTTATATGAGAAAAAGGACTCGTTTTATTATAACAATTCGCTATGAAATTTATTTTTTAATTGCTTTCGAATTAAATAATGCACACCGTTGCATCTTTTGGTACTTTTGGCTAAAAATACATAGCGAAAAAAAACACATGCCATTTTTTATCAAATTTTATTGAAAACTAGTAAAAAAATGTACACTTATTTAGATCAATAAATATAAATTATGTATTCTTTTGATGCCTTTTTCTTTGCAAATTTTATTTATATAAAAAAATACATTTTTTGGAAAAGTGCGATTTTAACATAAATTTGCAACTGTGGGAAATTAGTTTTTAAATTTATGTAAGTACATTGTAGCCACATAAAACTCTTTAAAGAATTACCTAAGCATTTGACAGGCTTTTCGTTGGGTTTTTTGACATAACCTCAAGCTAGCTTATGCACATTACAGTTGGGCCTTTACGCTGTTTAAGAAAACTTAAGCACTTGAATGCTTCTTTTGCTACATGAAAAATATGCTTGTTCCATCGAACATCGCATTGAATTTTCATTCCAAGAACATTGAGAGAATTAAGGAATCAAAAAATTTATATCACTCATAATTACAGATAAGGTACCACATTTAGACGAACGCCTGTGCGCAAGCATATTGCACTGAGTTTTACGATCATTAAACTGAACCCTGTTCGCAAGGCCTTATTCTGTAACAGCTCGCTTATAGAGAAGGGCTCTTATCCACACCAAAAGTAATAAGTTTTAATATGATGGCACCATGCCGCACTTTATCAAACGCTTTGGAAATATCTAAAGCCACCACCCTTTATAATTTCTTAAGTCTATAAAAATTTTTTAAAATCATTTTTGTGGAGATAAAAGTTGCTTAATATCAATTATATTTACCTCTTTATTTCACGATCCCTTAGTTGGATATTGCAAATAAAAAGCAGCTATTAAGAACTTTATGTATTTAAGTAGAAATTCTGAACCGACAATTTTAGAACCTCCAATTGTGTTTTTTTTCAAATTTCTGTTGAATGAAACATTGCAAAATTTTATCCAGCCTAATTTGGATATATTTCCTAATTCAAAGTTAAGGTTAATTTTACTTTTAGAAATATCTACAATTTCTGGGAAGGTTTAAAGTTTTTTACTTTTAGCTTTAACCATTTTTCATTATTAAAAAAGACACCAACAATAACTAATTATATAAAAAAAATTGTGAAATCTTTTAAAAACTGTCAGAATAACATAATTAAAAATATTATTGTGTAGTTTAATACAACGGAAATAGCTTCTCATGTATTCAAAGTTCTGTGCGTTATCATATTGAAATTTAATTAAATTTTTAATTAATTTAATTAAACATTTAGTTGAAATATAAATAAAAAAGTATCTTATTAAATAAATAATTGAATTAATTGTACTATATTAAAGAAAATTAATAAATTTCTAATTAAATGAATTATTGAATCAATTAAAAATTTAATCAGTCTTCAATCTAAAAACAATAAAACTGTTAATAGGTGCAACACCTTTTTTCCTTGTATGTATGATGGCCGCTGCGAAAATGAGTTTTAAGTGTTAAAAACTAAAAAATTAATAAAAAAAATCTATATAGATTGTGAGGCGCATTAACGATTGCAAAAAATCTGCTGAATATAATTTTAAAGAACTGAAATTATTTAACAAAATTATTTTTATAATAAAAATATAAAGATGAGTTTCAATACGGAAAGAATTTTTTTAATTCAAGGAATCCAAGTACTTGTATTTTGTTCAAAAAAAAAAAACAAAACAAAAATATACAAGAAAGAAAAGAAACTTTTCTTTTACATTTTCCTAGACCCCCGAATAGCAAAGTATTACAATATAAAATCCTTCGGTGCTGCTTTGCGTTATTTCGGCGTGTCTTTAAAAACGAAAGATAAATTTGCATAAATAAACACATCATCATACAAAAAATAAAAAAGGTAAAAAAAGAAAGGAAAAATTTGAGATAAATATTTTCATAAAATTTTATTGCAGAAAAAGGGTGAGTTTTTTTTACAGATAAAGCTGTGTGTTAATGTATCTTAACACCCACATGTTATTGCACCTCGAAAAGCATACATTCGAATACATTTCATAGCATATACTGTGAGAAGCTTTTAAACGTCATCACACCAATACCGTCTCATACCATTCACCACAGATTTTTAAGGATTCTTTATACTCAAATAACTACAAACCAAATGATGAAGCATTTTCCTCTTTCATTTTTAACCATTTTACATAAAAGAAATGAAAAACTCATGGATTTTTATTTATTAATTTTTTTTTGTGATTGTGCGCGCATGTGACACATTCTACACAGTTGTCATGTCTGTAGCCACAAATAATTATACAATCGTACAAACATTCACAATCATTAACCTTATATAATAGGAATTGTATTATCCTTTATATGTATTTATGTGTATATTGCTTGTTTCTTGGAAAAATTGTCAAGTATATGCCACAACAACAGCAACAACATCAGCAGCAGCATGTTCAAGTAAAAACAACATTAAGCATCTCCCACATCTAAACAAAACAGTAAAAAATACTAAATGGAATTGGAAAATTCGTGTGAGCATATAACTCTGGTATGAGGTATCATACATACAGACGCACACATACATATACACTGGAAACATGTATGAAAAAACTTGCTCCATACGCGTAACATAACATTCTCCCCTTTTGATGGAAAACTGGTTTCTATTAAAAAAAAATAATTTTCTTCTATAAAGAAATTTCCCTCTCCTACCCTTACGACTTCTCCTTCTCCGTTATGCCTTTACTGGAAGAAACCAAAAAAAAAAAGAAAACATTTAGGTTTTGTTTTTATTAATCCCCCATAGTACATCCTCCAATGATTAATGCCGCCCTGTGTCCCACTCTTTTGTCACAACAAACACCAACAAGTTTCTCACTCTCAGCATTAAAAAGAGACAGTCATATTAATAAAACGCGAAAATTTTTCTACTCATTTTTATTGTATTATTTTCACCGCGAGTTAAATTATTTTTCCTTTTTTGTCTTATTTTCCATTAGCTTGAGTAGATATTTTTTGTAAATTGAGTGAAAAAAATGCGACTAAAAACTGGCTCTTTTTCCTTAAAAATGCGCATTTTCCGTGGATTTTTTTCACTCAAAAATTTTCTTTATTACTAATGAATTTCTCTTTACCCCCAACCCTACTTTTTGGGATCATTATAACCGTAATCCATTTCAATACATTAACACCGTTCCAATTGTCTTGCTAGAATTTTGCTTTTTTTATTTTTATTTTAATAAAAAAAAACTTTCACTTTTAAAAGTTTTCTTTTTCTTATAAAATTCTTATATTTCTAACACCACCATCACTCCTTTCTATCAGCTGGGCTGCTAATTTTCATGTACAGTTTGTCCATAATTATAATGAGTTTTGTTTCTTAACAAATCTTACAGTTGTAAGAAAAAAAAGAAAATCAGAAATGCGTTGGCCAAAGTAAAATCAGCGTCTATTTAGTGGGAAGATAAAGTGAAAGAAACTGAAGCATAAATAAGTTTAAAATTTATGAACTTCTTGTGAGAGTGGTAATTTATTCATATCTTAAAAAGATGTGTGTTGAGGAATTACGATAAAACTGTCAGGAAGTCTTATGCACAAACCTGCTTTAAATTAACGAAACAAACTTTTATACAAGAAATATCCTTAGAAAATATACCAAATTTTAAGAAAAGTCCTTATATGAGACGGTATGAAGATGATTTTAAATTATGCAATTTAAGGAAGTCTTAGCTCGTTAAAGTGTAAATCTTTAAAGAAACCTAAACAAGCTCTCAACTATCTTTACAGCAGTTTATTTTTCAAAAAAAAAAATATATAGATATAAGAATTTTATTATTTTCATTTAAGTTTAACGGTCTAATTGATAAAAAGTTTCTATTTTAGGTTTTAAGTTTACAATAGTCATTGAACACTTTTCGTTTATTAAACTATTTTTAAAAATTCTTATAAAAACACACAATAACAGTTCTATAACTAATCTTCACTTTAACTTTTTACCTGGCAATACCTCTTATCAAGAAGAATTCATACGAGGTGGCAGCGCCGCTACAACAATACAACAATAAAAGGAATTACAGACACTTAAGTTTAAAGTGAACTTAAGAACACAATTATTTAATGCACTTTTTTCTTAGCCTTTTTAATAACGTTTTTGCTATGATTTGGTTTTTAAATTGATTAAAAACTCTTCTTACATTTTTTAAAGAATAATAAAAATAAGAAATTTTGTAACATAATAATGATTTACTTTTGACAGCTATTCTGAACATTACATTAGCTGCCGCAACGATGCCACCTGGTAAAATTATTGCTTTTAAAAACCAAATTTTAATTAACTTGAAAAACAAATGTTGTTTTCTCTTTATTTTTACTTTTTGCAAAACAAGGAAGCTTTTCAGTAAAAAGTTATGTTTTTGGTTACAGCAAAATACCGTAAAAAACAAATTATAAAAAAATATGTTTTGTTTGTTTGGCAATAGATAAAATAAAAAGTATTCAAATAACAAGTTCTATGGCGATCGGTTTATGTTTTGTAGACTTTACTCTTCGAATAAACTTGTTGTTTTTATTTTTGTTTTATGGAACAAATATAGTTCAGCCCAGTAGCTCCAAATGAAATAAAAACTTTGCCGGGAATTAGAAAAAGCAATTTTAAGCAGAAAATGTTATGTGATATATTCTGCGAAGCATAATTTTTTAGAGTTACGAACCTCTGAAGTTTCTTATGAAATTACAAATATTCTATGGCAAAATTTCTTAGGAAAGCTTTTTAAACAAACTGTCAGGATCTTTACAAAATTATGTTGAAAAATTGTTAGCCCATTATAAACCAGTTTATTTGCGATATCTTTGGCGCTTGATAGGAATTTTGATAGAATCCTCTACGATACCCATATTGTGGTTGAGGTATCTCAAAATTTTTATAAACACTTTAGCGATACGTAACTTCGAAAATATGGGCTACCGACGATTTTGTCAGTTTACATTTTCTTTCTAAAATTCCTTCTTCTACCCCAGGATATACTTTTATTAACGAAAATATATATTAATAAAAAAATTCTTTTTGGTTTAAAGTGGGGTAGAGGCTACAATAAAAAACTGATATATATTAAAGGTTTACAAAAGGTTTATTAGGCTATTAAACGTTTAAAAATATTTTTTTGTCGACTTCTGTTGAATTAGACTGTAAGTATTTAAACGAATGTTAAGTTCCTGATTATTTGAGATGAATTTGAATAAATGTTCAATTCACAATCTATTGTAAATTCTAAGTTGTCTTACATACAAATATAGTAGTTGTAAATATGCTGTTATGGTTTCTATTGCTAAAATGGAAAAAAAATTTTATAAAAATAAAAGGAGTTCATTTTTCTTCAACGACATTCAGAAAGCATGTGAACAAATATTGTTAGGGTTGTAACGAATATTTATGTAGAAATTTACAATAAAATTTCTACAACTATTGTAGAATGCGATGACATAGCACTTACAACAGGTTGTGATGAAAGTTTTACTTCAAATAAATTCATGAAAATAAATTTATTTTTAAAATAAAAAAAAAAATCCACTAAATGCGATTTAAACACACATACGAAGGGCTCCGCATTGATTACAATTATACCAATAGTGTGTCTATAAAATATTAGAAGAAATATAAATAAAGCCGCCAAGCGCGAATTGGACTCACACGGGAAGACAGGTGTCGAAATTCGAGTAAAATTCTAATGTAATAAAAGTCACTGCTATTTTTCTTTTGAATAATATTTTCGTAACAAAGATTAAGTAAATATGATACTGTTTTTGTTATCTTGTTAGCATTGCCCTCTGATTGCAAGTGATCCCATAACGTTATTTCAAGTCCACTTGATCTTTTTCTTTTGGTGTTTTTTTCATGGGACAAGCACTCAGTTAAAATTAGTTTCTAGAAAGGAAGATGGAGGAAGTGGTACTTATAGTGACATTGACAGAAAAACCTCCGCAGGGAATTAATTCTTCATACGAACTGTTCGGTTAAAAAAAAAATTTTTTTTCTACGATTCACTGGCCACTAGAACACAAAGGAATGCGCTCTATTGAAGAACGTATTGGACGTATAAAAATTGCTGTTTTCAGGACCAACTTCCCTAATTTCCGTTATAGTAACGATAAAATAGTGAAACAAATTTTACATTGCGTAGATGCTCCAGTAAGTCAATAGAGTTAGATACCCTACTGTCACTAAACTTATCTCTCTCTTGCACGCAGTCGAGTAATTTCAAAACAGTCTTTAGACTACCGGCTCATAAATGGGGAGTGTTATTGCATTTTCTGTTTGATAAAAGTGACATAGATAGACAGGAGATCAGATAAAGTGAAGTATCTTTTGCTCCGTTTTAGAATACCGAGGCACTTGAGTGCTTCTTTTGTGACCTCAAAAATATGATTGTCTCACCAAACATCAAAGGGGTATCGAGCGCCAGTTGTAGTCACTGCCATACCATATTTTTTTTTTTAATAAAGTGTTGCTACGGATGTTTTATCAGCCTTTAAGATGTTAAGTTATTTTTATTTTATGGCACTAGAAATCAAAGTTTAAAAAAAAATTATTTTCTGTTTTTTGACACAACAAATATTCAGCTTAAAACAAAATCTTATATTTAATTTACTAAAAAGTCAAGATATTAAGTTATAAGCTTTGATTAAATATAAGACGTATGTACATATTTTATAGACACTGTTTTGAGAAAAAATATTAAAAATATTTTATCTAAATTTTACAGAGACATTAATTATAAACTGGCTTGATTTTTGATTGTAGTGTCAGTAAAATAAAGCCCACCCTTTACGGTTTTCTTTGTAAGCAAAACAGGACAACCTTAACTTTTTCGTTATGTTTTATTTCTTTATTTTAGATCTTTAAAACACAAACACAAGCAAAAAAAAAAAAAACTTTCTTGACTTTTATTTTTCTAGCAGCTTGAATTTCATCTTTAAGACACAAGAAACCCAAACATTGGACAACAATAAAAAATTAAACACAAACAACAGGACAACCTTAAAAAAACTAAAAAAATATATTTACCAGGACAACCAGGACTTATTTTATTCTGCATACGAGCTAAATTATTTGTAACTGTTTGTTTTTTTTTCCTCATCAAGACAATAAGACAAGGCAAGTTTGTGATAGAAAATTATGAGAAAAAAAAACTAAAACGCTTAAGGTTATAGAAAAAAAAAATATTGGAGGTTGCGGAAGACAAGATTTCTATAATATTTTGTATCAGAAATGTGGAATGATGTGGCAAAGAGACGTCTGAAAATTAACGAAAAAATTTTGTTGGAAACCAAATTAATGAAAGTCTTTTTGATTTTTTGTTGGTGGTATGGTAAATGAAAATCACAAAAATACATAAGAAAAAGTAAAGAAAAATATCCTGTTTCGTTATAAATTAATTTTTTTTTGCTTTTTTCTGCCTTAGCAACTCGCTGGCTGAGACAAGTAATAATTACACTCAGCCAGTAAAGTTGTAGTGGAGTATATAAAAAAATTATATTTTTTATATTCTGACATTTTTTTGTTTCTATTTTTTTCCGTTTGAGTTTTTGTTCTTGCTCCTCGCCACACATTCATACTTCTTATTTTTTTTTTTATAATTTTAATTTTCTCTTGGGTAATTGTCTGCTTTTGATAGAATCGTTTATTATTTTTATGCAATTTTTTATTTATATTTTTCTTTTCATTTTAGTTGATCTCCAAACTCACACTATTTGACTTTTAGAGAAATAAAATTTAATCAATCAATTTGAAGTGAATGGGAGGGAGTTGTATAAGCTTTAAAGCAAGTAAAAATCAGCTAGAAAATACTAAAATAAAATAGAAATATTTTTTTAAAGAAAAACAGTACGAATTTCCTTAGAGTTTTGGAGAAATTTATTTAATTAACTTTTTAAAATAAAACACAGATAACATTTTTTTTGAGTGATAACTTTATAATAAACTAATTAATATGAACAAGAATGTAAGATGGGAAATTTTTAGCATGACAATGCCAAATATTTTTTATAATAAGTATACTGTGTAATTAAATCAGGGTATTACTCATTTGTGTGAATATTGAATGACAGCCTGAGGCTAAATAAATAATCATTAGATCATAAAATGTAAGATTAAGTAGAAAATGTCAGGATAAGTTTTGCAAAGTATAGAAACGTAAAGTTGTTAAAAATTTTGAATTCAAAATTTTTCTTAATATATGAAAATATTTTATTCAAAATGACGTGTAGACAGAGCATGGTATGACAGCTTTGTCAGATTACAAAAAAGTAGTATAAATGACACTTTTAATAAAGTCTTCTTATAGAGCAATTTTCTAAGTATAAGATGGCGTTATAAGCACAATAAAAGACTGTCTAAAAGCCTAGTTGTGTCATGAAACGCTTGAGTTAGTCTACGATTTTGATTTATATTTATTTAAATAAATTTCATTAAATAAATTTGTTTTGAACTACCATCATATATCAAAACCAAAGAAAGTTTTTTTTTGTAGTACCAATAAAATTGCGATGAAATAAATTTTTTTCTAATGCTGTATTTTAATTTTCGCTACTAGTAAAATTTTACTAACTAGCGAAAAATTTTAAATTTAACTAAACTTTTATTTTTATTACCAGTGAAGAACTTTCTACTTATGAACTTTCAAGTAAATTCTTTTTTTAATTAATTTCTGTACCCAACAAAGCTCTTAGGAATTAGTAAAAATTTATTGGAAGTAAAAATAAATTGCGGCATTAGTAAGAAATTACTGATTTATGCATTTATTAAACTTTTTACATTTTTAACTGAAATAATGGCCGTAATCATAGTGATTTTACTGGTAATTCAATTTTCAATAATAAATTGCAAGCTAACTTTCATTATCAAAAAAAAAAAAAAATACTGGTTATAGCAATTTTAAATGCAGCTAAAATAAAATGGATTGAGTGTATATATGATCACAACCACTTTCTTTTGAGCGAACATGACAGTAATAATAAAGTACCAAAACCAAGTTAAAAAAAAAAATGTCGTGCTATTTTCTATCCTGATTAAATTAATAATATTGATTATTGAGGGTGAAAGGACGTCCCGATGGCCATCTCGCTACCGCTTTCATAACTCTTCAGGAAACTTCTCACAAATATTTTAAATGAACTAAAGATTTTTCTCCAAACAATAAAGTAAATACAAAAATCAATGTTTAAGCAAAAACGACAATAATCAACAATGATATTTTTTTTCTTACGACTGACGTGCTTTCACGCTCAATAATCAATAGCGATTATTTATTGTTTTAATCGGGATAGAAAATATAACGATATTTTTTTAAGATAAATTCTTGGTTTTGGTATTTTATTATTACTGCCATTTTCGTTCAAAATAAAGTAGTTTTGATCATATATGTACCCAATGCTTTTTATTTTAGCTGCATTTTCCCGTGATTTTAATTTAAAATCAAGGTAAACTAAACAACAAAGGGCAGTACGAGAGATAATTTCAAAGGAAGGGCTGTACAATGGGCAAGCTTGATTTAAATAATTATGTAGTTTCAAAAATTAGACTAATCATAACTTCTCAAAAAGAAAGAGTGCTGACAAGCCAATGGCTTAGAGGGTCATATTAATGGTACTTTTATACCCTTCACCACAAAAAGTGTAAAAAAGGTATTTCTATGTAAGTTTGTCATTCCATTTGTAGTTTCTAAAATATCCATTTCCGACCCCATAACGTATATATTTACTGAGGACGTATGCATACCAAAGTCGATTGAGCAATGTCCGTCTGTCCATCCATGTTAGTGTTGAAATTAACTTTGTCAAAGCACTAAATGAGCTAGAGAAAATTTAAATACCCCAATCGATCAGACATAGCTTTAAATTTCATAATTTTGCTGTTGAAAATCAGCAAGATCGGTCTATATGCTTCAAGGCAGTGAGTCTAACACCATGCCTAACACCTGCCTTTAAATTTGTCATATCATATTCAACAGTGAAGTAACTCCATTAAAAAAAAACAAAAATATGGAGCAACAGAGATTTAAAGAAATAAGAAAAAAGCATCAAGTGAAAAAATTGGCGCTCACCCATTTTTGCCGGTTATGGGCCTCTAAAATTCGAATGAAATTTTGTGTGAAGGTCCCTTAGAACCTGGGTTCAGATATAGAATACTTTTTGTTTTGTAAAGAAAAAAGTTATTTCGTAGAGAAACTAGAGATACATTTATCTGCTAGAACTTTCCTAATATTTTTTTTCCTCTTTAACGTAATTTTAAAAGAGGTTTAAGGGTTTTTATATGGAGTTGAAATAACTTCTTTTACAAAACTAAAACAAAGACATCAAAGCGATTAAAGATTTTTAAAACATGTTTGAAATAATGATTTCACATCACCTTAATTGTCTGACAAAGTGATAAATTTCAAGACAACATGGCGACATCCCTCTTGAATCCATATCAAATCTTAACTTCCACTAAAGTCGTCCTTTTGTAAAGCAACATGAAATCAGGAAGCCCTTCAGCCTCAGAGTTTTTCTTTAAATATCCCCTTGTGAATTATATTTTCTTATAAGAATTGATATAGATTTTAAGAAAACTTGTGATATTTAAGCAAAACTAAAAAAACAGTTTAAAGCGGAGAACAATTTCAATGCTTCTTTTTGTTATTTTTATTTAAAGTGACATTTTTTTGGTCTTCTCTACAGAAAAGTTGTTATCCCCGACGGGATTGTGATTTACTTTAAAAAATATACATTTCTAAATTTCTAAACAACTTAAAATATATTTAAGCTTTGAAATTTTATGCAGCAAGAACTCGTTTCGTTTTAATTACACCCTTTATAGCAACACACACTTACATAAACACATTATGAGCACATATACGTATACAATTTCCTATATCTAAACACTTTTCCTAGAAAAAAAAACACATATTTATCACTTGGAAAAACTAAGCAATTGGTGGAAAAAAGAAACATCTAAACAACGCGCACAATCCGACACATTTTAAAAGTTGGAAAAAAAACTCTAATCTTTTTTTAATATTTCTAAATTAACATACACATGCTCTCATATGATGTAACAGCAATAACGACAACAACAAAAATATGTGTAAACCAATCGGAAAATGTACTCTAAGCCCTACATAGGGACACTCCTCATATGTGTTGTATTGCACACATACACACATACCAGCACAAAGTTAAAAAAAAAACCGAAAATAGAGACACACATACTTCTTTAACTCTTACACACGTGTATCCAAACAGCTTTACGTTTAGGCACCCGTTAATATTTTCTTTAATTTTTTGCTTTTACGAGCTGAATATTCCATTTGGCGGTTTTGTTATTAATTTATAATTTTTAATCCTTTCCGGTTTTCTTGAAGTTAAACCACTTCAAAGTAAGGCGTTTTGTGTTGAGATGAAAAATTTTATAAAAAATTCTATTTTTTTTCTTGGTTTTCTTAACAACAATTTTATCCGTATTATTTTTCCTTGTGAATGTCCACTAAGTTAAAACTGAATTGAAACTTTTTCTGACCACTTGCTATATTTTTGCCGCTTCGTTGGCTTTTTTCTTATTATTATTTTTTTCCTTGTTTCCTTCAGAGTGTAGTTTAAGTGTGTTTGTGTGTTGGTCGCATTTAACACAAAAGGTTTCTTGCTTTCAGTGCTTTTCATTGTAGTAGCAAGCAGTCATCAAACAGTTGGTTTTGCTTCTATACCATGAAAATGGTTTGATATTCAAGGCACATTCCCAATGTTATATACAAAAATTTATATAAGAAAAAAAATTTGACATGCAAACGAACGACCATTTAAAAGAAAGGACCTTGATTAATAAGCAACAATAGTTTGCTGACAAAATATATTAGCAAAAATTAAAGAGTATTTAAATTTACTTAAGCTTTAATTAGAGAATAATTTCTAGTAGGTCCTTTAGTATTTTTAAATGCTTCTTATTGTGTGTAAGCGTTAAATGTTTCTTTAGCAGTTGGGAAAAATTACAGAGATTGAAAAAGGTAATTAATTCTTTGATTTCTTTTTATGTCTACTATAACTACTAACTGTAATAAAATTTTTGATTTCTTTATTAAATAATTATGTTTATAATTTTCTTAGTTTTTTTTTTTCTTCTTTCTTATGTTTTAGTTAAATAAGAATTTTGTAAAAATTATTGCTTTTTATTTATAAATATTTGGAAAATATGTCGGAGCAAAAGATGTTTTGTTATTATAGTAATTTAGGCCACTCGATAACTTTTATGATAACAAGTTTATTCTCGACCCATATCAATCCATTAAATTAATTTGATAATAATCGTGGACATGAATAGCGACCTAACTGCATTAAAAATTACAGAAGCCACTAAGTTCTTACTGATAATGAAAAGTAGTTTGCAATACCATTAGATTTGTACTGGCTATTACGAGGGCTGCTTTATATATTTCTGGCCTAATAGTGAAAATGCGAATACCTATAATCAAAAATGGTTTTATTGTTTTTCAAAGTATTCTCCAGCATGATTTATACACTTTTGCATGCGCTCAAACCAGTTGTCGAAGCACTTTTTCCACTCCGATTGAGACACCTCTAAAACATGGTTTTTGAACACTTCAACAGCTTCTTCTGGCGACGAAAATCGTTGACCACGCATTTTTTTCTTGATGTGCGGAAACAAGAAGAAGTCATTAGGTGCCAAGTCAGGGCTATATGGCGGATGGCCCATTAATTCGACGTTTTGGCTGGTCAAAAACGCTCTGGTTTGAGCCGATGTGTGAAAGCTCGCATTGTCATGGTGAACAATGATTCGTCTTCTCTTGTTGGTTTTTCGAATTTCTCCGATGACTTCAGGCAAACAAATTGTAGTGTAGCACTCAGAAGTGACCGTCCTACGTTGCTCAAGCGGAACAGTTGCCACATGACCAGTTTTGCCGAAGAAACAGGCGACCATTTGCTTCGAAGTGCTTCTTCTACGAACAACTTTCGTTGGATTTTGCTCCTCTTTGAAGACCCACACGGTCGATTGTTGTTTCATTTCGGGCTCATACGCATAGATCCATGATTCGTCACCTGTGACGATCTCATAAATTGGAAAAATAATTGTTTTTATAAGAAATAAATTTAAGAAAGTCAACTAACACCCCAGCTAGCAGGTCTTATAACTTAACAAAGAAACAAAAATATATTCCTATAGTGTCTTATTTTTCCTGAGAACGTTCAACATAATTATTTCACCAATTTTTTTTTTTGGATAAAAACAATGACGTTTAAAAACTATTTAATTATTAGTTAATGATAATTTGATGACAATTTGTTTTTTAACTACCAACCAATGGAATCTTTTGAAAGTAATGATCATGCTTCGATATCATTAGCATTATCATCTAGTTAATTAATTTCATGTATGTTACAAATAACATGTTCACTATATGATTAATCTTATTTTCTACTAGTTATGTATATAACTCCAGCAAGTTTAAATGTGACCTAAGCAATTGGTAAAATTTACTAGTAATGTAAATTGCAATATCATTAAAATTTTATTTTTAATGCTATTTTTGTGGTACTGCAAAGTGCCCATCTTTGATTTTGGATCCCCAAAATATTCAGTTCAGTCAATAATCCCTAGTTTCACCAGGAATTTTGACGACTAAGGTTAAAAACGAATTTTTGCAACTCTGCCATTGATAATTTGAAACGCAGGAATTTTTTAAGTTATGCAACGATGCTCAAAAATGTTCAGCTCTAAAAGTATTTAAAAAGTTTATGGTTGGGGTTCATAGAAGCCGTCATACGTTAAACTTTGATGTGTTCAAAGTACAAGTCAGTTAAAAGACATTCTTTCTTATAAGCGTTGTCACAATCAATATGTGCTCGTCAACGTAAAGTACGGAAGATGGCCAACTTTAGATGTACGTTGAATACTTTGAGAGCTAGCAATTGCTTCTTCTTCTTTGTTATCTTTTAACTCTTGCTGTGTTTCGATTGTATTCTGAGATTTTAATAAAATAATTTGGTGACAAAAAATAAAATACAGATTAAATTAAATTAAATTAACAAGTGAATAAAAATAGAGAGCAAGCTTTAATTTAACATCCGTCAGCAAAGTATTCATTGTGCCAATCTCCTCTGTCGTTACTTTGACTTCAGTTAAAAGTACTTTAGCCAAAGTAAAACGTATGACAGTTTGTATATTCCCCGGCCTTTAGCCCGATTTAATTTAAACTTAATTTAATTTAACTTAAAGTAAATATTTAATAATAAAAAAACAGCCCAAGTGAATTCGTTCAACGCCTGCATGCTTTTTTTATATTTATTACTTCCCTTATTTGAAAAGCTAAGTTTACAGATTTTTAAATATAATAATGGCTTTTAATTTACTTTAATCGTGCTTGATTCCTTTTAATATAAATATTTCATGATAATCTTATAAAATATTTATATTTATTTATATTTATATTAAAAACTACAAAATAAAATGTGTAACTGCGGGGAAGGCATATCCATATGGCCATTTCGCTACTGCTTATATAGCTCGTCAATGGATTCTTCCCACATTCTGTATTCAAAACTAGAAAGTCTTATATCTAAAGCCAAAATGATTAAATGAGAACTACATTGAATCAACAAAGCAAAAAGACAATAAAAACTGAACAGGTTCTTTATACGAAAACACAGCAAACTTTCAGTAACCATTTTTCTTTCTTCTTTATCAAAATATCATGAAATATTTATATTGAAACGAATCAAGTACGATTAAGGTAAGTTGATACAAAAAATATTTCAAATAACAAATTTTCATATTGATATAATGATTTTCAAGAATATAAAGTGATTCTCTTAGGTGGAAGCTTTAAATTTATATATAAATACGTATAGAAAATAAATTCCTATATATATAGAGGCATTTTAAATTAAAATAGGGTATATATTACTATGGCCGCTACTTAGCTAGAATTAAAAACATTAAATAAAATAATAAAAGGTCAACCAAAAGAGTGCTTTTTTCTAGTCTGTTGAAACACTATAAAAAGCAACTCTCATTACTTTTACTCATCATTTGTACTTCATTCCAGACGCAGGGCCTATTTTTTTAAATACCAGCATTTAAATATTTAAAACAAAGACAAATATAAACAAGTAAGAGTGGTATATTCGGCTATGCCGAATCTTATACCCTTCACCATGAATGTATAGTAGCTCCTATCAAAAAAAACAAATTTGCGGTGACAGAGAATTAGAAATTAGAGAAAAAATTAAATACGCTAATTTTAAAATACAAACTCATCGGCTCTAATTGGGTTAAGCATCTTAAGAAATTTAAGTATTTCCTGAGAGACCGCTTCAAAAGCTTTTTAATGATATCCGTATTGACAATCGAACTTTTTATGAAAATTTCAGAGGCCTATAACTCTGAATATATGGGCGAGCACCAATTTTTTCACATGATGTTTTTTCTTATATTTTAATTCTCTATCGCTCCATCTGTTTGCTTTTTTATTGGAGTTACTTCATTATTCCAAATAATATGGAAAAATTAGAGGCCGAACTTGCTGATTTTCAAAAGCAACTCTTTTGAAACTATGTCTGATCGATAAGCGTACTTAAATTTTCTCTAGCTCGTCCAGTTCCTTGTTAAAGTTGATTTCAACACTAACACGTACAGATGATCAAGTTTTTTCACCTTTTTTGATTCCTAATTCTGATGTTTATTTAAAATAAACATAAAAACTCCACTTTAAATTTTAAGGCAGCAACATTGAATACACCAAAATTACAAATAATGCAAATCTAAATAAGGATACAACTAAAAGTAACCGTACAAGCGAAAGTTTACCGAAAAGAAAATAAATTCTAGGAAAGTAAATAAAACTTCAAAATTGGTTTCATTCCAAAGAAATTTTTAGATTTAATTTTCTGAAAAACCAGCTTGTAGACTTAGAATCATTTTCGATCAGAATTGATTGCTATTTTTTAATATTACGATCAAAACTTTGCTTAAAGCAATTAAATATTTATTTACATTTTCTAATTTATTCGTGCTCGTGAAGAATTTATGTATTAAAGTTTAAAGATCTTTAATTAAAACAAACTTAAGTATGCAAAATATTTCTCAATGTCTCTTTTTATCTTACCCAGGCCATTTTTATAAAACTAAATTAAAGAAATTGCTTTCTTTTCATTGTGGTGGTTTTTGCTTAACCCTTTTATTCCTTCGTAGATATCTAATACTCTTCCTTAAAGCACATTTTTAGGGTTGAGGTTTAGCATCACATTTTTCCTTAGTTTTTTTTTCATTGTATTGCATACTTTTTCTAATCGCAAGAATTTTAGAAAAATAAAAAATAAAAATAAAAACTCTTTTCTTTAGATATAGAAGACATGCGCTTTAAAATATTGTTATACGAGTTTTGCCTCAGTTGCGTCTGCAGAATTTTCCTGATGAAGATTTTCATCGGCAAAATGCAACAAATGTATGAAATATATTTTATCTTTTATATGACCTCTGGGACAAAAATATAACGTGAAAGAAAGGACAAAAAAGACAAGAAAGGATTAAAAGTACAATCAACCAGAATATATTGATTTTTGAATGAAACTAAATAATAAATTGAAGTAAAAGAAAACATTGCAACTTTTTGAGCTTTCTACTTATAATAAACAAATAGATATTTTATTTCGGCTTTACTTCACGTATATTTTTCATTACAAATTTATTTAAAAAGTTATTTGCAAATTTTTCTGTAAATATTAAATAAAACGGAAAAAAATTTGACACAAGCAGAGTACAGTGTAACTCAGCTTTAATAACTATTAAGCCGGAAATTCTTATGATTATAATACTAAAATGATTTGATTCATAGAATGAAGTTTTTACCTTTATTAAAGATTTTGCTTGTTTTCAGATTAAAATTTAATGAAATTTTTAATTGATTTTATTAATTATTTAATTAAAAAATTATGTATTTATTTTTCAATTGAAAATTTTACACAGAAAATTAATTAAACTGCAATCTGAATTTAAAAAAAATAATTAAAAATATTCAAAATTTATTAATGTATGCGGAGAACATTTTAATTGATAATTCAATTTATAATAACACTATTACTTTAGTTTTATAAGATTACTAGCTATTTCGGTGCCCAATTGGGAATAATTATATCGGTGCCACTCTTTCACTCCAGCTTATGTTTTATTTATCAAAGTTACGGAATTTTAAGAGTCGTCCCCCTTCAGTTCCCTAAGTAAATGGCAACAACTTTTTACTTTGTACGGAGGGTACCAAGACCACAGTTCCAATCTATTCAGTATTTTACTAGACTCTGCGTATTAATAAGCAAGTTCCTGGTTCTTAAATTAAGGACTCTACTTGTTATAATACTCTACATGCACGATGATTATATTTCACTCTGTATAGAGAGTAACTCGCCCACTATTCTAGTCCTAGGTGATATAGGAGTTACTAGGGCAAGCTATCAAGACTCTTTCTTTTCTAACTACACGGATACGCTCATTATTTCAGTCCAGCCAGTTTTCTACAACACTATATTTACTCTACAAAATTGTAAAAAAAATAAGTTCCATTTTAACCCACCGCATATCTGAAAACAAACGGTGAAAACTCCAGAAAGATAATTTTGGTGGTGACGGCAGCTATAGCTTTCCGCTAAAATTTTTCATCCTATAACCTTTCACATTTATTAAATACTAGCAGTGCCCATGACTCCGTCTGCGTATAATTTCCAATTTTCTTAAAATTTAGAAAAATGTGTTTTTAAAGATTTGTTGTAGATTCCTGTTTAAAACTTTCTATTTCCAAAAAAAAAATTTACGGACTAGTTCTAGTATCATTATACCGGTAAAGTTTGGAGCTTTCATGTTTGTATCTCTATTTTCTCTAGAAAATAACATTTTTTTTAATGAAAAGAACTCTATATTTGAAACAACGTTCTAAGGAACCTCCTCAAATCCTATTGAAATCCATCCAGCAGTTTTTACGTGATGCGAATACAGATCGACAGACATACAAAAATTTCAAAAATAGGTGTTTATTATTCCATATCGGTACTACACACCAAAATCAAAATTTTCAAAAAATATTTTATATAACGAAATGACCCCGTTACCGATTTTAATTTGTGTGTAGATTTAAAGTTAAAAAATTGCAACTTTACATCTCAACAACATCACTCTTTCTTAAATAGTTTTATAACCAATAGTTTTAAAATTTTCTTACTTTCAACATTTTTCTCTATATTTATAATTTTATAACTTTACATGATTGCATGCTTGTGATTTAAATTATAAAAATTCTATAATCTTATGACTTTAAAAGCTTATAACATTTATAACTTTCTAGCTTTTTCAGTTTTCAACTCTCAAACTTAATGAAAAATATTTCAAATTTTGTATTTTGTTATTTACGAGGGCTGCTATATATATTTCTGGCCTGGAAACACTGAGTGCTGCCAAGTGCAATCTTCCATTTCCATTGGAAAGTTTGTAATTTTTAAGCATTATCGTACTCAAAACGTTTTGACGTACGACCATTATTTGTGTTGTTTACAGTGACTTGAAAAAATTAATATAGAAAAAAATGGAATTAACTCGTGAACATTTTCGTGCCATCATTTTTCACAACTTTCGACGTGGATTATCACGACAAAAGTGCATTGATAAACTTAAATCTTTGAATGGCGATGAAGCACCATCCTATAGCACTGTGAAAAATTGGTATAATGAATTTAATCGTGGCCGAAGCTCGCTCAAAGAAGAATTCCGTGAAGGTCGTCCAAAAACGGCTGTTGTGCCAGAGAACATTGATGCCGTGCGTGAATTCATAATGCAAGATCGACATGCGACATACCGAGAGGTAGACACATTCTTGGACATTTTTTCCACCAGCATACATTCGATACTGCATGAACACCTGGCCGTAAAGAAGGTTTGTTTTCGTTGGATCCCGCACAATTTGAAAGTCGCTCAAAAAAAGGCTCGTGTCGATTGGTGCAAAGAAATGTTGCAAAAATACGATTGCGGTGCTTCAAAAGACGGTTATAAGATCGTCACAGGGGACGAATCATGGATCTATGCGTATGAGCCCGAAACGAAGCAAAAATCGACCGTGTGGGTCTTTAAAGACGAGCAAAATCCAACGAAAGTTGTTCGTGGATGAAGCCCTTCGAAGCAAATGGTCGCCTGTTTCTTCGGCAAAACTGGTCATGTGGCGACTGTTCCGCTTGAGCAACGTAGGACGGTCACTTCTGAGTGGTACACTACAATTTGTTTGCCTGAAGTTATCGGAGAAATTCGAAAAACCAACAAGAGAAGACGAATCATTGTTCACCATGACAATGCGAGCTCTCACACATCGGCTCAAACCAGAGCGTTTTTGACCGGCCAAAACGTCGAGTTAATGGGTCATCCGCCGTACAGCCCTGACTTGGCACCTAATGACTTCTTCTTGTTTCCGCACATCAAGAAAAAAATGCGTGGTCCACGATTTTCGTCGCCAGAAGAAGCTGTTGAAGTGTTCAAAAACCATGTTTTAGAAGTGTCTCAATCGGAGTGGAAAAACTGCTTCGACAACTGGCTTGAGCGCATGCAAAAGTGTATAAATCATGCTGGAGAATACTTTGAAAAACAATAAAACCATTTTTGATTATAAATATTCGCATTTTCACTATTAGGCCAGAAATACATAAAGCAGCCCTCGTATTGTAATTTGAAAACGTAATATATTTATACTCAAGGCGGGAGCGATGGGAAACTTGTAAATTTTCACCGTTAGCCCAAAAAAAATAGTACACAGATGTTTTATATATCAAGTTTAGTTTAGTTAGACTATTGGCGAAAATTAATGAATTCGCCATCGCTCCTAACGAATATTTATTCGCCTTGTTTATACTTTTTCTTTATTAAATAACTTTTTTTAATTGTTTACTTTTTAATTTTTAACTTTAAAGCTTTATAGACTGGTAAATTTATAACTTTAAATGGATATATATGTTCCATACTAGCTTTAATTAATTTTAATTTAGCAAATTAAAAATTTTAAAGTTTTGTATCCTTTTTACTTTGCTACTTTATAAGTTTACAACTTTATAGAATTTTAATTTTATAACTTAATATATTATCGAATACTATAATTTTTTAAGTTTCAACATTTTATAATTTTGTAAGTTTAATAACGTTTAAGAATTTATAAAGTTATAAATTTATAATTTTAAAACTTTATTAAAATTTTAACTTTTAACTTCACAAATTGAAAACTTTTTTACTTTTTACTGTATAACTTACTCTTATTCAGTATAGCTTTATATAGTTGTTACTTAATAACATTAAAATCTTAAATCTATTTTACTGTAGAGCTTCATATGCTATTTGTGTTTAATTTATATATATATATATATATATATATATATATATATATATATATATATATATATATATATATATATATATATATATTATATATTTTATAAAGTTAAAGTTAAAATCATTTATTTTTAATTTCGAATCTTATTAATAAATATTTTCTTCTTTTTCTTTTCAAATGATGTATTATAAATGTAAATGTTTATATGTATTGTATTCTAATATAATATTTTTTATCAGCAATTTTTCTTATGTCCACGTAGATCGTCAGCGAACTTTCAAAATTTTGTATAATTTTCTGTCATGAGTAAATTGTTCATCTATCATTTAACCCTAAATACCCATTGATACACAAAACTTTTTAGGTAAATAAGCCACGTGGGCGAGAAAAACCAATAGCAAACTTTCTCGTCACTAGATATATTTTTAAAGATTCCTTTTTTATCCCATTTAGCTACCTTTTAAGTTAACATTGGGTTAATTGAAATTCAATACAACCTTAAATATTGATAAATGAAAAGTTGTTACTTTAAAAGAAAAATATTACAAATCTTAATTCACACATGAGGTTATAAATAAATATTAAATCTGATACGCATGAGCATCTGTTTAGCGAAAATATAAAATTAAGTTAGGAAAACAAAAAACACACGGTGACACCTCTAACAAATAGACACATTATGTTCTTCATCATCATTTGATCGGTCTCAATGTAAAAATTAATAAAGCCTGAAGTATTAAAAACAGAATGTTAAGAATAAATACACACAACTCGCGAAAACGATTATGCAAATTTATTTTTTTTTTTTGGTAGGGAAATGAAAATAAATTAATGATTTTTTTCTTTTCATATGCAAATATTTTACATTTGTTATTCTGTGTTTTGCTTTTGTCTTTGGTACTTCTCAAATAAAATGATCAAATCAAATGCTAAACCAAGCGCAAATATTAAATGAGAATTAGACACAACAGCAACTGCAAATAAAAAAATGAGTATAGAAGATTTATGTGTAAGTGTGTGTGTGTGTGTGTGTGCACATATGAGATTTTACACCTTTTTCCATTGTCTTTTTTTTCTGTAGCTCTGGTTTGGTGGTGTCATTGTAAATTTTTCTAACATGTATGAAAAAATGAAATTAAGCACTTTCTAAAAAAAAAATGCAGTAAAAAATGTGTGGTGAGGGGTTGTTCTTTTATAAACAAAAAGTTTAAAGAAATTATGCAAATTAATTTTTTTAATAAAAATGCAGTTGAATAGTTTATTTCTAACGTATAGCCCAGGGTCGTTGTTGTTCATATTGAAATTTAAAAAAAAAAAAAAAACATTGAGAGCGCTCCTCAGTTCAAATTAAAGAAATACAGTTTCTTAAAAAAAGATGGAAAATTTTCTTTGAAAAAATTTAATACAAATTTATAAAAAATTTTAATTACATTAGCATTCTTACAAAATTATTTGCTACTAAGATATTGTGGAGAATTACGGAGATTTGTAAAAAAATAAACGATAAAGTTGTGGCAAAAAGCTGTTGCTGGGGGTTTAAAGCAAGAACAAATTAGTCTTTATTTAAATGAAAATTTACTGATAGTTTATATCATTACATACTAAATACAACAACAATTCCACTGACACCTATACGGTGACATGAATAACAAGTAAACATTTATCGGAGATTCACCCCATTTTATTCAATCGGGGGCAATTTATACAAATAGGGGGATACCCTGCACATTGTGATTTTGTTTATGAAAAATGCCACGGTTGCTGGTGGGCGATATGAAATTTTGTGTGGAGTGCAAAAAGCTTAAACAGCTGTTTTCTGCTACATTCCTAAATGAGCAGATTAACACCTTCATTGGAAATCATATACTACTTGACAAGAAAACTATCACCATTTGAAGAGACAACAAAAAAAATTTTTAGGTGTTTTATTGATGAGTTAATCTGTGGACCCCTTATATATTTTTGTGTGTAATCTCTGAAACCAAACGGAAACGAAATGTAATAGCCAAATCGTCTTCAGAAGATAAATACCTCCGCAAAGAGGTTGTGGAGTGACAACTTATTAAATTCAACCAACTTCAACTAAAGAACCAAACAAAATCACGTATATAAAGGAGACTGGTAACAGCTTTTTACAGTTTTGGTACAGTACGAACTATGATACGATACTTAATGCCACACAGGCGAACTAATAGATCTATTCAACAATAAGCTCGATTGTTACTTATGAATCTTTCAGATAGATGCGAGAAAAATGCTTACGTACCATTAGAGTTTCGATGCTAATGGGTAATTACTTTAACGGACTGTAACTCATAAATTTTTACCACCCTTTTTTCTTTCTTGAAAAATGTAATGTAGAAATTTAAGTAAGTCTGTTTAAAATAGTTTAGCTAATATTTTTACACCGCAGTGATAAGCAAAGCAAAAAGAGAAGAAAAAAATTTTAAATCTAAAAAAATCTTTAAGCATTACTTAGTGATGAGCTAGATGGTCCGCTACTAAAAGCTAAGAATCTAAAAAAGTGAATGCGCCATTAGAGCAGGAACCAGAGGATAGATCAACGAAAAGAAGTAAGAAAATTTTAACTGCATTAGAAGTCTCTGCCTCGTATTTCAAGGCCGCTAGTATAGAATGCCAAGTGAAAGGTTTTGTGATGGGCTAGCTGACATCGCCCCTGTAATCTGGAATATTTCGTCGACTTCATTTTTTTATTTTTATTTTTTATAAAGAGAAGTAGCACTTCAGGCAATAATGCCTATTTAGTTATTTTTGTAACCGTGCTACATTCTTTAGGAAAGGGATAGATGAGAGATAAGACAGGTGGTGAAAAGTGAAAGATAGATGTACCCATTTTATTAGTTATTTTACCGTCGAAGGAGGCTGCATGCTTTTAATGTTAATTCTGAATATGTATTTATACCAATAAACAGTAAAAAAAATTTTTTTATGTTTTGGTTCCCGCAGGGGTTGAACCCTGGCCAACTAGGTTTGTAGTCAACGTGTTTACCACTTTGACTACAGCAGCCTTTAGACTTCATTAGAGAAGTCTGGTGGCTAACGGATGAAAGGTAGAGAGCAGTTGACTCTTAGTATAATAATCCGAAGGAAATAACCATTTATGCTTTAGGTCTCTTAGTGGAACAGTTACATAAGTCTTCTGAACTTCAGGTGATTTGAAGAACCCAAGGGACAAGCATACACAGTAGGTATTCCCACTTTACACACACTTTTAGTTTAACATCCGTTATTCGTGGCCATAATTTAGTAGACTCTATAACATTCGCAGATGTCTTAAACTCCTTTCTCAGAACTGTACTTGAAAAACCGTGAAGCTATTACAGGCAACAAAATTGCATAATATGAATGCGAAAGATTTATACCTATATATGGCTTCAAAAGCGTGGTTCTCTGTATCGTAGTTCTTTTTTATAAAATATTCTTAACATAATTTTTTTCTCAACATAAGAAACATTAAAATGTTCTTAATAATAAATTTAACCGGATTTTGATCACAGGATCACTTCTAGTTATTATTAATTTACACAATTTTTGAATTTTCGTTAACAGAATCTTTATGATTTAACAGCCATCCACTACATTTAAGTTCCTTGTTTAGAACCTTTACAGTAAAATTTTTTGAAATGCCTTTTTTTAAAACGTGTTGTTTATGCCAAAAAATATATAATTGAATGAATAGGTAAATTTACATTAATTAAGCGGTTTTTAAACAAAAAATTCAATTTCTTAAATTTTAAGGCTACAAATATATATTAAAAGGAAAATAACAAGGAAAAATGAAAGTAAGGTGTGTCGCCATTAAAACAAGCAAAGAGCAAACAAACAAAAAAATAATTAAAATGTATAAATGAATATTGAAAGAGAATGAACAAAAAACAAAACGCACAAGCAAATTAAGTAAAAAGTATGTAAATGCTATAGATATATATTTAGGGAACTGTTAATAAGTAAGAAAAAACAAGTAAGAGTGCTATATTTGACTATGCCGAATCTTATATACCCTTCACCATCTAGGTCAACAGTTCTCAAATGGGGGTCCGTGGTCCCCTGGGGGCCCGTAGTAACCATCCAAGGGGTCTGCATGAAAAACCGGAAAAACAGTGTTTTCAAAAATATTAAAATTTTATTTTGAATTTGGCTTCAGAGGGGTCCGTGAAAAAAAATTTGTTTACTAGGGGTCCGCGAGCAGGAATTTGATTTTAATTTTAAATTCCAGAGGACCGTAAATGGGAAAACGTAGGCGATCGCCCATATTTTTGTTTTCTTATCTTTTATACTTTATGGCCCCACATATTTGGAGTTAAAGGTATGCGTTGTATTTTACCATATGCGACGAAGGACATGTATCGATCTCGCTGATTTTCAATAGCATATCTTTCGACACTATGTCTAATCGATTGGCGTATTAAAATTTTTCCTTGCTGAACTAGTGCAAACTTGAGTATAAGACTAACAGGGACGGACAACGTTCAATCGACTTCGCAATGCATAAGAAGTTAGAATATACATACCTTATAGGTTCGGAAATGGATATTGCAGAGATTACAGACGAAATGACAAACTAAGTTATACCCTTTTTCACTTTTTGTAGTAAAGGCTGCAAAAAGGACAAAAATACTTAAAGCTACAAGATGTTGAAACTGAAAAATGAAAAAACAAAGAACAATTTTCGTAAATGAATGCACTCGAACAAAACTTATACCAATGAATATATTTATATAGAAACATATTTATATAACTAGATGCAAATAAAATGCATGTGTGTACACATATGAAACACATATACCTACGTATGTATATTTTCCGTCATGAGTATATAGAGAAAAAGTAGGCGTCTTCATAAAGTTTCCACCAATACAGTAATGTTTGACACATAAACAACAAAACAAAACAACCACAAATAGGAAAATTGTACAAAATACAATACAAAATACATTACAATACAATGAAAAAAAAAACATTTTTACTTGCACATGTCTATAAAGTAAATGTATATAAAAAACATATGAGTCTAGCAACAACAACAATATAAATGGAAAAGAAAATAACAATTTCTATATGTGCTTGTATATGTGTGTACACATATGGTTAACAATTCCAGTTTAAGTATGAGGGTGTATTTATTAAACGCGCTCTTCTTAATAATACTCTGGTTCTCTCTCTCACTCACTCACTCTCTCTGCTAGTCTCTCATATGTATTTACGATTTATTTACTCAGCTCACATACTCGTTTTGTATGATTACTGTCATATGATGAGGGGAGTAATAACAGTAAATGTAAGTACATGTATGTTATTTATTATTTTTTTTTTTTTTTGCTATTTATTCTCTTTATCATCATATGGGGTGTTTTTGTATGTATGTGTTATTAAATGCAAGGGATATGGAGATTTTCCAACTAGAAAAATGTTAAAATTCCCTTAATCGTAATGTATATGAAAGAAACGCAAGATATTTTAGACGAATGGAAAAAAAAGAGCTCCATATGTATTAAAAACATGTATGAAGAAATACTAAACACATACAACTTGTTCATTAAGTACTCATAGGCACTAAATGTACGTAAAAGTCTAGTATGTAGGCAAAGATATATTCAAAGTGAGCTCGAATAAGAATATATTAATATCAAAGTAAAATATTTTCTAATTTTCCACCCACAACATAATCTTAATGGATTAAAATAAAGGAAATAATATAAATAAATATAGTTAGGAAAAAAACGAATATGAAACGATAGGTCTGTTATAAGAAGTATATAAAACATTCTCTAACTAAAACTGTCAATAATAATGTTACACTCGGATAAAAAACAAAATATTTATTAAATTAAAATAATAAATATTGAATTAAAAACGCAATCAATTTAATCAATGATAACTGTTGAAATTATTTCATATACGTTTAAAGACACAAATACTATGATATTCGTATTCCTATATATCTCTATGTATGAAAATATGTATATGAGTATGATGTTTCAAACATGTTATGCGCACGTTCCTGACGTGTGTTGTATACGCGTATGAACTCAACTCATCATTCGTACGTATTTCTAACAGCAAAACAAAAAAAAAGCAAAAAATAAAACTCCCTACAACAACAAAACAAACAAAAAATGATAATAATAAGTGCTAACCTTAGTTAAATCCCAACAACAACACCAACCCAAGAGCAGCTTGCGAGTAGTTTTTAACATAAAAAAATTTAAAAACCTTTTACAGTCAAACTTTTACCGAATCTCTTCTAATAAAAAAAAACCCCTAAAATCAACAAACATATATTTACGCTTTTTATATATTGTATTCACAACGGAAATCATATATGATAACATTATTTCTTGCATAACCATGACTCTGATACTCCTAATGCATTCACATTTTTATATTGTATCAATTTTAACAACTGTGTTTTTTTTTTTAAATTAGACTCTTCAGCATATTTTTGTTTTTTTCTCTAATTTTTTTCCTAACTTACTCTCATTCTTGGCTTCGAGAAATAACTCAATTTTTTGTCTAATTTTTCCAGTTTTTCTTTTAACAAAAAAAAAGAAGAGAATTTTTAGAATTTGTTATTGGTTTATCATTTAAGCAATTGAACAACAAAAAAATAAAAACGAAATAAATTTCGTTATGATTGTTGTTGTCTCTCGTATAATTTTCCTTACCGTCATCAGCATCATCATCATCATCATACATGGCGTATACTTTATATCAATGTTCATATCGTAGCATATTTACATGGATAGCGGCATTTTTTATAAGTGTATGTGTACAAGTGTTTACAGTTAACTCAGTTTTTCCGTTTAATATCATCTCACACATCATGTCAATTTGTTATATGTAATTTGGTTTGATACAACTTGTTACAAACACGGATATGTTTGATGTAACCCAATATATAGAAAAAGATAATTACTTTCTGCAAAGGAAGTTTATTTATTTATTTATATTTAATTTAGTGACAGTTATGTATTATATAAATTATTCCCATTTATTTATATTTGAATTTTAATAAATTTAAATGACAAAAATATCCATAAATAAAAGAGGTCATGCAAAAATATAAAATTTTCTAAAAATTTAGTTGAGAGCTTAACTGAATAATGACAAGAATGGACAGATATAAAAGCGAATAGCAAATATAAAACATGCATATTCCTTTATAATTCCATGATTGCCTACTTCCAAAAATATTATGTTGACATCATATTTTTAACGCTGAGGTTTTGAAACAATCAAAAGGACCCAAATATATTATTTTGAATACATTGTTGGCAGAAAAAGTATGAACTAGGGAGACATATTGGTAAAAAATAAAAAAATAAAAACACAAGGTAGTATAAAATTTCGTAACATAATTTTTTTTAAATTAATTTCAAATAATCTAGGATCTTTTAAACGAATAATTGTATACGTTACATGTACTCAGAGAAATTGCTTTTGAGAAGATATAGAGTTTATAATTTAAGTCACATCATATTACGACTTTTACGTATTGATTAAAATTATAAATAAAATTTTTGATAATACTATTTAATTTACAAACTAAGACAAACAAGTTGCTTTGTACAATTTTTACCTTCGATATTCATATATATTTTAATCCACCCAATTTCTGAAAATTTTTCGTTTTTTTTTTTTGTTGTCGTATTTCAATTTTTTGCATATATACGAGTATATTATCTTTTTATATATATTTGGTAATTTATTAAAAGAACAGTACCGTTTTAGTTCTTTCAGTTAATCATAATTAATAAAAATAGTTCGAAAAAATACATTTTTTAAAATTAGATGAAAATTTTGAATTTTATTAATATTCGATTTTTGTTTATATCTCAAAAAAAATAGAATATTACTATTTTGAAATATATATGCAGAGAACGTCTAAAACCATTTACTCAAAAACCAATTACTCTACAGTAGAAGATGATACAATGAATAAAAATCAGTGTGTAATATTCTCGAAAATTTACTTTTTTGTTAAAAACTTCTGATTATAGGGTGCGTTATCCAAATCTCATAAAAACATATCGGAAGAATTATGCAATGTTTTCTCGTTAAGAAAATCTTAAAAATTTAAAGAATTTATTAAAAGAAAAAAACTTTTAAACCTACTCAAAAAATTCAAAGTACTTTTTGAACAAAATTTTATAGATTTTTTGAATTATTTATGAAACTTAATATTAAAAAATTTATTTTTCCGTTAAAGTGCTAAAAACACAGCAAAATATTTTATTGCCCGTTAAGTCTTATATAGTGAAACTGATATTTAAATAGTTGTTTCTTGTATATTTAAAAACTATGGACGAAACAGCCAGACAGGCCATGGTAAAAATTTATGTTTTAAATTAAAAATTTCCAATTTTTTTAAAACTACAAGAGATACATATATTAATTTCAAGAATTTTTTTCTAATGAAACCGACGTCCTATAGAGCTACCCTAAATTGAAACGATGTGCCTGTAGATGCAATAGACGGAAATCTTAGGCCTCCTGCTGTTAATCGCGTTTCATTTAATTCATATCGAATGACTAGTTTTGTTCGATATTTTTTTGTCAATAAAACTGTTTTTTTTTAAGAAATATAGCCTTTCTTGTGTTTGGTATTGTAATTTTGTTTCTTTTTTTATGTAGATTTTTTTTTATTTCTTTGATTTGGCTTTGTCAAATCTTATATACCATTCACCATGTATGTAAATCTAGTTTAAAGAAGTGAAAACGATAAAAGAAACAAATATTGAACTGACAGAGTATTAAAACATTTAAAAAATATTTTTCTTAAAAATGTTATCAGCTCTTAATGGGTTAAGCGGTTTTAAAAAAGCTTTAGTATTTTTCTCTTTAAAAGCTTTTAAATGGTACCCATATTGGTGTCTTAAAAAATATGACACACAATCAGAACCCGAATTTTTTATCTTGATGTTTTTCTTATTGCTTATGTCTTGTTTTTGTAAAATTTGTTTTTTAGATTGGAGTTACTTTATAGTTTCAAATAATGTGGAAAAATTAGAGGCACATAAATCAACTTTGCTAATTTTTAATAGCAACTATTTCGAAACTATTCCTGATCGATTGGAGTATTTAAATTTTCTCTAACTCATCTAGTGCCCTAGCAAAGTTTATTTCAACCCGTACACAGACAGACAGATGAAGATCTCCCAATCGACTTTGCTTAGCATTACAAATGGAATGATATACTTAGAAATACTTTTCTCCAAACTATCTAAGAGACCCCTTCTCCCTTGGGCTCCAACCGTTCGCTGGTTTACTTAAAAGCACCCCTGCTTTGCCTCTGTGAAATTTCATTAAAATATCTTAAGTCGTTCCTTCAACACTAAATTTTGTCCAAAATAGATAATTTTTTAAACCATTGTAAAGAATATCGAAAAAGTTTTAAATGATATAAGAAACTTTTATTTACTGATTTAAGCTCTGTTAAGCCCTTCACCAGACTCAGTGCTTCTTCTTAATTAATTTAGAAATAAGATAGAATTGTTTTTAAAATTACTTTAGCAAACAGCGTAAATAATAAATCCATTAAACAGGATTTCTTCAAGAAGTGATTCTTGCCTTACTCTCGAGATAATTTCTATATCTACATACGTATAATAACAACAAAAACAAGTTTTTATTGGATTAGGTTTTAATGTTGATGTCTGTGATAAACTCCGAAAAATTTAGCGGCAATGGATTCAGTCTTTAAAATGTTCAGAAATATAGACATTACAATATAACATAATAATAACATAGCATAACATAACATCGCATAACATAACATAACATAACATAACATAACTTTACATTATATTATTTATGTAATAAAAAATTTAAAGAATTTAATTGTAAAGAATCGCAATGTTACCTAAATTCTTGATGAATCTAATTGTAATCTTTTTATTTTGATTTTTTCTTGTGTTAATTCATGTTTACGAGTATTGTACTTGATTCCTTAAAACATAAAATTTTCAATCAATTTAGTTTAAGTTATAAGACTCTAGAATTTTTTATACAAAAATTGGCTAGAATCCGTTGATGAGAAGTATAAGCAATTCGAAATGGCCATTAATACTAAATGTATTTCTTTTTTAGATCTTAACACTAAATATATCATTAGAGTATCAAGAAATAAATTTTAGGGCGATTAGACATGTTTAAAATTTAAAAAGTTATCGAGGTGTCTTTTAAGCATCCATCATTTGAATATCTTTGCTGTTTTCAATAAAACTAATTACTTCATCATTACTAAATCATAACTATAAATTTAAATAAAAGACAAATTTCATCTTTCATTTCACATTAATATGTTTATTGGGTTTAACTCAATCGTATTTCGTCTGTCTCATACTAATGATGAGTTGTAAGGATATTTCTCACGTATGAATATCATCCAAATGTAAATTTTTATTATTTTATTTCTTTCATATTCTTACGTATTCAAATAAGACAGTTTGCTCTCTCGTCGTGAGAGGATAAACAAAAAAGGTATTTTTATTTTAAAATGAGTACACACGCGGTGTGTGTATGCGAGTACGAATCTAATGTTCATGTTTGGGTTCCTTTATTGCTCTATAGTCGTACAGAGGGAAAGAATGTACATCTAGTTGGAGTTTTTTTTTCTCAACATTTGCATGTCGTGTGTTGTTGAAGGAGTAACATTTTCACATCCTTTCAAAACACAGGCACACATACACTCGCTCACTATCATACGTGGCGAAATGAGTTGTTTGTATTCTTTTTTATTTAAGCTTTTCTAAATGTTGTGTGTATGATGTTGTTGTTGGTTGCGGATACATTTTTATTTAATAAATTTTGAATTTTGTAACCCATACAACAGGCATCAACATGATGATGAAGATAACGATGGGGACCTAAAAAAAAAAGACAAGCATATAAAACCAGTGCTCGTTGTTGGCGTTAATGTGAACCCTCCACCTCTACAAAAAATTAAAAAAAATAGAAACGATGGCAGCACCATTTACTTTTACATTGAATGACTGCTGACTTGCTTGCTAACATTTGTTTTTGTTTTCTTGTATAGAATGTGTGTTGTTGTATTTATTTTCCATACGATTTTCATTTGTACATGTATACCCTTCTCACATGAGTATGAATTGGTTGGATGTTACCGAAAAACAACAGCAGCAACAAAAACAACAACACAACCAAACAAATTTTCCCCCGTGTGTGTCTTTTTTTCCCACCATCCCATATATAAAGACATACACACACAAATATCCATTCGTACTTAATGTGTGTGAATGTTTTATTTTATTTTATTTTTTTTGTGCTCTTCTATATTTTGGATGTGGATGGATATGAGCGTATATATGTGTTATGCTGTTGTTGTTGGTATGTTACAAAATGTTTTTTTACGTGTGTGTGTGTGTATGGGCCATACACACATATAATTTTTTTGGTTAAATCACTTGAATTAGTCGTTTCGAAACAGTTGAACGGTGTAAACATTACGCGCAATATACACATAACTCTTTCGCTTATTTTGCTCCATATCTGTTCATGTCTATGTGTAAGAGTTTTTATGTGTGTGTGTATTCTATTACACACGTACTGTCATGTATATGAAATTTTTAGTTTTCATATTACTAACAAGACTTTCATACGTACAACAACAAATTATAAATTTTATTCGTTTGCGAATTAATAGAAAATTAAAATGCGCGGGTGTTTGAATTCAAATGAAACAATTCAATTAAAAATTATTTTAAAATAAACAAATAAAAAAAAACAACTAATATTTTTGGATTACTTTATATTAAGAAAAGGATGAAAATAATAAAATAAAAAGGTACCTGAATTTAAATAAAATACTATAAAAATATTAAGTTTATTAATAATTTAAATATTTGTGCATTATATGAGACAAAAAAAGCAAGTTCTTAATTATTTAAGGACATTAAGTGTAATTTTTAAGATTTTGTGTTATGATTGCAGCAGTATTTAAATTCCAACTAGACTTTTTGATTCTAACAGCACTAAAATTTTTCTTATTGGAATAACAAAAAAAATCAGCTTGGCGCTATGGACATGAAATATTTTTCTTATTTCGGTAATTAAAAATGTGTTAGTTAAACTATTTTTTAAGGTTTGAACAAAGATGCCATGCAATAAAAAAACTCAACATAATGTTCATCATAAAAGGCCTAAGTAGCTCTGAATTAAACACGTAAAAAAAAACAAAGAGCATCCAAAATATTTGCAAAATTTCTCCCAAAAATCTAGAGATAATTTATTATAAAAAAATACTTCAGCAAAATTATTAGCAAATTTACAAAATTTATATTCTTTTTAAAACTTAAAAAAATAAAGAAACTAAAAAAAATTATGTGACTAGTGAGACTGACAAAAAATGGCTATTATTTAAGAAATACATACTAGACATGAAAAAAAAATAACTGGTGATCGAAAATTAAATGATTTTATAAAAAAAATTTAATATTAAACTTAAGAGGAAACTTAATATTTTTATCACAATGTTAAAAATTCAAATGTTTAATTTCAAAATTTTATTAAATTTGTTTGATTAATAAGCTGTCGCATAAGTTGTATCAAGGACACCTTGTAATTAAGAATAGTTAAGTCATTAGTTTTGTTTGAGTGTAAAAACATTTTATTTGTTTTTGGTATTGTTGTGTGAATGTTGTAAAAACTTTTTACCTGAAGAAGACCTTAAATTGAATTAAATTGAAATTTGAAGATTCTCCGGTGGAAAATTAGATTGCTGTCGTTTTCTTTTTAAATATTTTTTTAACAAAATAAAACAATAACAACAATTAAATTTAATCAACTCTAAAAAATCTGTTTTATTAAAAGCAAGAAACAAAAAACTTTTTTAAATAAATTTTTTTATTAAATACTACTTACGTAATCTGAAACATTAGAAAATATTTAGCTCTTACGACGAGCTATTATCTCAAAAATTTTCTTTTAGTTTTTTGATTCGATAAAAATGAAAAAAAATATATTCATGTAATTAATGTTATAAGTAGAATATTATACAACTTATACGACAGGTAATGAACTCCACAATTATATTAAAACAATAACTTAATATATTCAATAAAATTTTAATTCAGTAAAGGATAGCAGCTGTCCATGACCCTAAAAAAATAAAATAAAATAGCATTAGGACATAACAGTTTCATTTAAGGCAAAATATTAATCAACTGAAATGAAACAGTCAAAAACTTAAATTAAATTTTATATGTTACACTGCCGCTTTTATAGTTTTATTAATTTAAATATTTTATAAAAAATTATTTCTTCAGTTGTTTAATAAATGAGCTTTAATGTAGAATTTTTGTGAACTTATAACAAATATTTAAACGATTTTTTTACACGCCGGTAAAATGCGATATTTTATAAAAAAAATTTATTTTTTACCAAATATGGAACTTTTAACAAATATAAGATTTGAGTCATACAAAAAAATATACAGTCATGTCACACACTCCCATGGGGATAGTTTTATTATTGTACGAATCATTCGGATTTTTACTTCTTCAGATTTCGATCAATTTTGTTTATTTCTCAAAAAATGCTAAAACTTTACTATCAATTTGCTGTGCACATAAAAGTGATAAGCCAGGCTAATCTAAATAAGGATAAAGATGTGGAAAAGTAAAATTTGATCTTATAGGTGGTTTCATTCGGAAGAAAATTTACGGTTTTCGTTTGTGAAACTGAAACCATTTTTAATCGGAACTTAGTTCTGTGTAATATGACGTTTTTATTATTATTATTATTATTATTATTTTTTTTGAGTAAACGTTAAACGTTAACAACAAACAAACAGTCAATGTGCGACTGAATCCAAGCTTTATCCAAATTACAACCGACTTAAGTTAAGCCACAAAAAAATTTTTTTCTCAAAACAATTGGAAAATATTTTTATTAATCACACTCACCTAACAACACTATCAATAACAATAAACAGACATAAAAATTACCCCCACTTGCTTTTAGAACTTTCGACTTGAGTTTATAATTTCGGCTTTTTTATGGGTCTGGAGTGCCACCTACCCAAAGTTCCTAAGCCGAAAGTCAATTTTTTATAAACTAAAGAAGCGCACTGCAGATTTTTTTTGTCAGTTAAAATTCTTTAGCTCCAAGATTTCTACTTTATATTTAGACGAAAATCTGTTAATCGTGATATAGTCTTTACAATGGCGTCTTAGATAAACAATTCCATTATGGCTGTATATTTGAGGTTAGATATATTCAAAAGCCTTACGACTGGCTGTCTATCATGAAACTTCATCTTAGCCTTCTTTTAAAGTTTTTTCAGCTGTTGTTTTGACGGGTAAGTTATGAGCATCTTACATATCTACATGGCATCAAGTGGAGCAGAAACGGAATGTGTTGAAAATAAATTAGAAATTTCTATAGAATTCAATCGATTGTAATAATGTTTCCCATGTTTTTAGTGGAGGAGAATTCAAAGCAAAAGCTTTTCAGACCTTCCAGGTCTAGTGTGCATCTGGGCTTCAGCAGATATTCGATATTTGATACACGACTTCAGAAGAATATAAGATAACAGCTTTAATATGGGAAACCCTTTGAGTTGAACTTTCTTGTGAGTGGGACTGTTCTTTCGAGGTTGTTACTAAAGACAACAATATAACACCATCTGCAATACAAATGTGTTGCTACTAGGATTTGGGATTTCCCGGCATATTTCTTCTCCCGCGAAATAAGGAAAAAATTTATCGCATTGCCGGGAAAAAATAAATTGTTGAAAAATACAAGTTTATCTCATAAATAATATTAAAAAATTCATAGTTTTTTTAAGCATAAAAATCAAAAAAAAAATTGCTAAATAATAGTATTAACAGTTTATAAAATTTTAAATTACTCAGGTGACAAAACCTACATATGTACATTTGTACTACATAATGAGAGATAATAAAGGTTAAAAATATTAAAAAAAGTATTTTATTAATAAGTTTTTTGACAGATATGATTTTAGAACTGTAAGTTTAACAATTCGCTAGACATTCTATTCCTTGTTTTCTTTGCAAAATATCCAGCAATCTTAAAAACTTTTTTACTTTTAACTGAGGTAAGTGTTGTTGTCAGCAATGCGTTATAAAGATTATCCATGTTCGTTTTTCGAATGTTAGTGGCTTGGAATCATTTAAATACCTTTTTAAACAAATTAGTAAGCTTTTGTTTTATATCTTACTAGCAGTGTCGCGTGTCATTTATAATTTTCTTTAAATTCAAATTTAGAAAAAAGTGTTTCCAAATATTTATTTTAGAGATCTTTAAATAGTGTTAAAATTTTTCCATCTTTAAAAATAAAATGTGCTGCCAACTGTTTTAGTATAATTTTTCCGATAAAATTGGGTGACTTCACCTTTGTATCTCTATTTTCTCTATTTTCTTTACGAAATAAAAATATTCTATATTTCTATATTCATCCAGTAATTTTTACGTAATGCGAACGCAGACAGAAGAGCAGACAGACAGACAAAAATTCCAAAACTAGGTGTTTTGTATTCAATGTCGATTACTATCTACACGAACATCAAAGCTTCCAAAAAATATTTCATGTACATCAATGACCCCGAGTAATATTCCAACTGCTCTTTAAAAGCAAACGAAAATCTATTCATGATGTCGAAAGGTGAGCGCAGTCTGACCGTACGTTTGAAAGGTTCTACAGGAACATCATTTTTTTATTTCTAAATTTAAAGTAGAACATTTTCAATATAATTATAGCCTGACATTATAATTTATGTGAACAAATTACAATTTTCCCAATTTATTTTAATCAAATAAAAATTTCATACTGATAGATATTTTCAAATGAAGTTTTTCCATGTTAAATCATCTTAACTCATTGAAAAAATAAAGTAGAAAAGTATAATTATTCGTTGCAAACTTGACAGACTTCGGTTTACGTAAAAACTTTAAATTATTTACTTTTCTCTCTCTAATAAAATTTATACTTAAATCTTAAAATGTTTAAATATCAACTTAGTCCCACTTAAAGTTCCTTTTTTGCCTAAATTTTATTGCTTGTGCTTAAACCATTAATCTCGCAAAATAATTTACAAATGTGTGTACGCACAAGCTAAATCACGCGAGATTTTCTTACTAAACACCTCAACAAATCATAAAACAATTTAAAACTTTCTTTCATATTTTATGGAAAAATGTCGCGCCTATTGTAAAAACTATATTGAAAAAGGATCAATTACGAGGAATTAACAGGACACACATGAGAATATGGCAAGTGAACAGAGTTCCGAGAAAACACAACAGAAAAAAAATACATAAAATTATAACTGTATATATTGTTTGTTTCTACTTGTACTCACTCACTTTGGCTATAACAGAAATAAAATTTATGATCTCTCATCATATATTTGAGAAGAAATATGAAAACCGAACTACACACACAGATAAATAGTTACTGTTGTTAAGGTAATTTTAAAAAGGTTAAATATAGAAAAAGAAGGTGAGGTGTTAATGAAGACGAGGGCAGTACCAAAATTGTCTGGTTTACGTATAAATTGCGAAAATTAAACAAACAATAGGCTGAACCAAATAATTTAGTTAACATTAACAAAAAAAAAAAAAAAAAACAAAGAAAATAACATTTAAAACCTAAAAATCAACTTCAAATCTATAAACGAGTTATTGAAACTGAAAAACTTTATTTAAATTATCAGACATTTTTTTTTAAATATTGTGCAATAAAATCTGTTAACTTGACAAACAAAAATAATTTTAACTAAAAATTCTGTGAAATTAACAAAATTTTAGTTAAAATAAAAAAACAACATATAAAATTAGTTAAATTTATGTCCTAAAAGAAAATTATAGTTAATAACTCATCCATTGAATTGATCAAATTTTTTCTTATTTTCCTAAATATATTTATTTTACTAAGGACATGTAGACTTAAAGAAATTTCATAAAACTTAATTTATTTTATTAAAATTTAATAAGATTTCTCAAATTGAATAAAAACTCTTCAAATTAAAGATATTTCATTAAATTTATATTATTTAACGTAAAAATATACCTTGAGAAGACAGAAAGAATAGAATAAACATTTAATTTTTTCTTTGACATTATTTTATTAGTTTTACAATTTAAAGTTTTTAAAACTGGATATTTAATTTAAATATTTTTGCATGTTTTTCTAAATTTAAAAAAAAATTTAATTGTTATTAATTCTTCAGTTATAAGTCATTAGATGAAGAATATTTAACAAATCGATGGCAGAAATCATTTAACAATAAATCTTTTGAAAAAATTCACAAATGAAATTAAAAAATAAGAAAGTTTATTCCTTAATTAAAATTTAACTCTATTTTTAAAATTGCAAAATAGTTGGAAATAATTTTTAGTTGAACTAATTTAGCATTATAACAAGACAAATTGTTAAACACAGAGAACAGTGAAGATATACTTGAGTTTAAGGTAGATAGATACGAAGAATGCTGATGAAGGATGTAGCGGTCCAGAAAATGCTGCATTTTATTCTGCTAGTGTCTATTTTTCAAGATACATTTGTAAATAATTTTTCTTTTTAAAAATGTTTAGAAATTAAATTGAAGAAAATGAATCAAAAGCTAAAAAATTTAATTCATTTAATAAATTTTAATTCATCTCTAGTTTTTTCTATATTGAAGTTTATAAATTAATTAAAAAAAAAGAAAATAAATTAAAATAAATTTTAAAACCAGCAAATATATTTATAAAAATTATCACTTACGCAGGCAGCCTTTAAAAATTATATCTTTTTATAACGATTAAAAAATAAGGTCATGTACATTAAATTACACCACCTACAAAGACACCCGTTAATTTATAAGTTTAATCGTTTTTATTGTTGTATAATTTTTAAGTGTTTGACTATAAAGATTCAAAGTTTAGGGCCAATTAGGATATTATGTCATCCATGTATAGGGTTAACCTTTATTTTTAAAATTAATTTTAATTATCTTTTTTTACTAGCAGCTGTATTTTGTTTAAAATATATTTTGTTTATAAGACATATAAAAATCATGTGTTGTATAGCAACACTCTTTAATTTTTAATATTATAAACCTAATTTAAAACAGGATCAATCACCTTTAAATAAATTTTTTTCATTGCTTCAGAAATGTCTGGGTTCTGCGGGCACAAACCTAAAACAAAATACAAACAAATTAAAAATCTTCTTCTTCTATTTTTGATGTCGGTTAAAATTTTGTTAATAATTTTTCTTTTTTATAAATTTATAAATTAAAATATACATGAATTTAATTCGAATTAAAATTGTATTATAAAATAATACTCTGATCAATACCGGATTTGTAAATGAAAAATAGACGGCAAAATTATCGAATACTGGTAGACAGTCCCATTGACCCAAAACTATCTGCTAAATTTATAAAATGTCATATGTTTTGTGGGTTGAAATTGGACTAAAATTGAAGATGTTTTCTATCTTTAAAAATCCACTTTCTCCACAATATGAACCCTTAAGAAATTATGTCGACAAGAAATCGATGGCAGGCATGCGCAGCAGCAGGAATTAGGTTATAAAAAATGTTTACTGCCGCTAAGTGCTCAGACCATACTACGCTCTAAACGCGATTAATACTAGTTTTAACTAGAATCTCTTCTGATCGATTTAGATCAGTTTAAAAAAAATTGTTTTAATCTTTTTCATTAACATTTTTTTGCTACATATTTGATCTTCCTGATAACTTGATACAAGCTGAGACCGCCATCGTATATATTTTATTATTATTCCTAATAAAATCTTACCTGTATTATTCAAGTGTGGTAGTAGGTGCGTGTGTTTGTCAACACATATGATCACGCACCTGATTATCAGTTTATATGTTTGTTTAGGGTTTGTTTTCTTTCTCTCTTTTTTTACACAAAAAAAAAACAAAATAACAACCTGCATTTTTATTTTGTTTTATTATTTATTATTTTTGTTGTGTTTTTGTAAAACACATGAATATGGATTCTTGTGTGTTTGTGAGTTAATGCGTTTTCATGTGTGTGCACTTATGTTAGGGATGTAGTTTTAGACACGTTTATTTTATGTTTCACTTGTCATTATTAGTTCTTATGTATATTTGCATTCTTAAAGAAAACAGTTACATTTAAACACTTGTGGTGTGAACAACACACGTGAATATGTGCGTTTCCTAAAAAACGAATATAAAAATAAATAAAAAAGAATTTGCTTTATTTTACATATGTGTGTTTCTTTGGAGTAAAAAATAATAATTAATTAATATTGTAACAGTAAATAAACATGAATTTCCAATTCAGAAACGTGCAGTTAAAAATAATAAAATAAATAAAGAAAATCAATTAATGTTGCATTTTGCCAAAAGGAATAATAAATAATTTTTTAAATGTGTGAAGGTGGGTAAATGCGAGATTAGAAATCTATTTATTAGCTTCAATTTCACTATTTGTAAAATTTATAAAGATTTGTTTGCTTCAACCTAGACCAAATCAGTATTTGCTGGTTTCTAACTAAAACGACAGATTTATTAATTTATGTCCATAAATAAAAAACTCGATTCTTATTAAAATGAAGAACGAGATAATTATTATATTTGCTTGAACTTTCGGTCAAGTTTGCTTATTCATTTTAAATTCTGCACATCATCTTCTTAAAACATCGTGGCATATCCAGATCTTTTTTTATTTTATTATGACTTTGCAAGGCACTGGTGCTGAAACTCTTTATTTTAAAATATTCTCTGAAATTGCCCATTATTCTTTCAACGAGCAAAAATGAGCCGCACGACTCTTTTTCTTAAGTCTTTACATTAATTTTGGGAAAATTTTGCTTAATACATGAAAAATACACGCAAAAACAACCGGCTTTAAGCCAGACAGACTGCTCGTTAACAAATATGAAATAAAAATTAAAGGAGATCAGTCTCAAAGCACAATTTTGTTTAAAAGATGGGACTACGTAAGCCAAATTGCATGACATATGGGAACAACCATTAATTTCGAAAATTAAAAGTGTTTTGAAAGTGAAGTGAAATTCGTAAAAACATGTCAACGTTGCTCAGTTATGCAAAACTATAACCGCTATAGGAAAATTTACAGACATAGAAGAGCACGTTCGATGTAATTTTAATTTAGGGCCTTATAAAACATTATGTCATCTATGCGGTTACCATTTAATTTATAAAATAGTTTTTTATTACTGTCTATTATTGGCAGCTAAAATGATACCAACTTTGCGAAAATTTTTATGTTGTCTGTTGCCGCTCGAAAGACATGTTAAAATTATATATATTGCAAAGGGACACCCTTTAGTTTTCAACATTATGTTCTTTTTTAAAATGAAATCAATCACCTTTATAATTTTTTTTATCGCTTAAGAAATGACTGAGTTATACGGGCACAAACATAAAACAGACTATAATAATCCTATCCCTTTTTTTATTCGGGTTAAAAATTTAATAAAAGATTTTAAGAAATTTATAAATGACACGCAGACGAAGTCGAGGGTACTGTTAGTAATAAATAGAAGAATTCATAGAAAATTGTGTCTAGTAAAACTAGAGACTGTCCGTCCTCGAATATGAAATAAAAATTTTATGAGCAAGTAAATTTACATAAAAATACAATTTAATATTAAAGGGTGTCCAAATAATAATGTGATTTTTACGTATGTGGCCTTTTATAAATCGCAATAAGCAAATTTTTTAAGGTTATGTTTAAGAAAAGGTTCTTAACATTGAAAATAAAACTAAAACATACAGGGTATTTATCTAGTAACGTGATTTTAACCTATATGACCTTAGTTTTTAAAATGCAGTAGACAGACATTTAGAAAATACAAAAAATATGATCTATGCCCTAATTTTGACGAATCTGGCCGTATTTGTTAAGCCGTTACAGGCTGATGCTTGAAATTTGGATGGCGTGTGTATTCCCAGCAAAAAATTTAAAAAAAGGTAATCTTATGCGGAATTAAATATTTTTGGCGGAAGTACTTCCCAACTAGATTACTAACCTAATGATTTTAACAAAGCATGAGACTTTTATAATCAATTACTGAGAATTGTTACATTAATTATTTCAGGAAATAATGATAGTCATTAGTACGTATTTTAAGGTATTCTTTTTTAGCTTAAAGAACTATTTAAATAACTACTTGCTTTGCTTGTGAACTAATGTAATGTGTTTTGTAAGTAAGTACCAAAATTTGGCAATCACACAAGTAAGTCATTATATGGCAAGTACTTTTTAAGGTAATTTCTAATTCTTTGCTGGGCTGGTATGTCTTCTCTAGGGACAAGTACAAATAAAGAACAAAATCATATTAAATAAAGCCTTATTATACCCTTCACTACAAAAAATTAAAAAAGGGTACAACTAAGTTTTTCGTTCCATTTGTAATTTTTACAATATCCACTTCCGATCCCATAGAGTATATATATTCTAAGTCCTTAATGCATAGCGAAGTCGACTGAGCAATATCATTCTGTCCGTCCGTGTTAGTGTTGAAATCAACTTTGCTAGGGCAGTAGATGAGCTAGAGAAATATTAAATACGCGACAAAAAATTTAAAAATAAGAAGAAAAACCTAAGTGAAAAAATTTGCGCTCTTTCATATTTTCCGAGATATGGGTCTCTGAAATTTTCATAAAAAAGTTCGATAGTCAATATGGTCAATATGGGTATCATTTAAAAGCTTTTAAAGATATTTTTCAGGAAATATTTAAATTTTTAAAAATGCATAACCCATTAAGAACCGATGACATTTTTATGTAAAATTATATATCGTTTTTAATATCATTTTGTTAATTTTTAATTCTCTATTACCGCAATATTTGTTTTTTTTTTTTACATAACGTTTTTAAAATTTACTAAATTAATTTTTATTGTGATTGCTGTGTCAAGTTTAAAAAATTACCTAAAATCTTAATGGCTGGCTTAAACGTGGTACGAAATCTGTCGTATGCGAGTCAATCTCACACTTGGTGGATATATAACTTTCTATTATTGGGGCTATGGTGAGTTAAATTTTATATGGGATCTCGTTAATGCTTAATATACATTTACAAATTTTAAAATTATGAATTTTTTTTAAATGGAACAAATGTGTAAAAAAATATATATAAATCAGTTGAGAAACGAATCAGTTTGCTTCGAGCACAAACATAAATTAAAATAACGTTAATTCGAATCATAGGAAAATATAAATTTTTAAGGCTCTATATCTTGCTTTCAATAGTTTTAATTAGTAAATTTTTTAAAGAGAAGAGGAAGACAAAAAAAATTTTATATAAAAAATATTCACAACATTACACTCAGAACGCCATTATATTGGTTTGACCTAGAATCTCTTTTTAAGGATTTTGATCAGCTTAAACATTTTTTTAAAGAAGAAAAAATTCATTTACATTTTTTTTTTTTGCTTAATATCTGATCTTTCTTCCTAACTTTATTAAAGGTAAGATCACCTTTGTATGTGTTATATTATTAAAAAAAAAATTTTATCAGCAGAATTTAAGTCATTTTTTAAATTGCTGTAAACATCCTCTGTCTAACCATCTAATTAAATAATTCGAATTAAAAAGAAAAACCAAAAACACGTGTTAATTTTTATTATTTTATTTAGACAAAAAAGTTAAAAAATTATTTTAAAGTGTTTAAATTTTATCAACTTAATCTAAATTATTTTATTATTAACCTTATCAAGCTTAATGTAAAAACAATTAGTTATTTGCTTTTAAACATAAATTCCTTTGAAATCATAATTTTTTGTGTTATTTTTTACCTTAAAAACTTTTTTTCTTTATTTTTGGTTGCAACAACAATGCATTCTTTTAATTATATTTGAGATATTTCTGCTGCCTTTAATATAGTATCTGATAAGGTTTTTCACTATGGATGGGTATATGTTGAAGCTTAATATTTGAAAATGGGTGTTGGGTCTCAGAGAAAGAGAAGGATTTGTGAATGTTTTAGAAGCAGTTTCGGACTTTTATTGGGCTTAAATGATTATTAATTGATAGATTTAAGATATAAAATCTTTATGTTAGTTCAGTTAATATTGATGATTGCGTGAAAAATAATATAAACTAAATCCTGTACCATCTATGGGTCATCATTTAAGTTTTAATTTTATCTGGTTATTATTTGTTATTAAAAATTTAAAGTCTCTGTCTTTAGATGTTTGCCTTCTACTATTGCAAAGCGTAAGTTTTATACGTTGGGAAATCACTTTTTATTTTAGTTCTTTTTATAATTTTTTGTACTTTTTCTTATAGCGTTAACATAAAATACTTAAGCTTAAGATGTCTGCCTTTTGCGATTCAAAAACAAAACCATGTACGTAAAAGTAACGCCACTATTGTGACACCCTTTAATAAAAGATTTTTTTTGCAAATGTTTCGTTTCCTCTTATCACAAATCAAAAAGAATTATTTTTTAAAATTTATATAAATTCACTTTTGGCACACCCTTTAGTTTTTAGTATTTTTTGTTATATCAGCTGTTGTCATATACCTTCTGTTAAAAAATTTAAGAGTCTACTTAAAACGATTCGAGAGATGAAGGGTTGTGACAGGCAAGCAGACGGATATATGTTGTTGCGAAAACAAGAAAAATAAAAAAATAGCCTGAAATGTTTGGCAGTGAAGCATAGCAGAGAGTTTTTTTACTATTTATAGATGCCTGTCTGTTAAAAAAACCCTAAATGACAACCTTCAGGTGATCAAAATTTTAAATCGAAGTCTCAAATGAGGACAACTGCCATTCACATACAAATAATTTAATTTTGATTTTTTTTAAAAGCTCATTATATTGAAAACCTGCTTGAAATAGTCTTTATAATATTTATGATAACGCCATGCAAAAAAGACAGTTCTGTTTTATAAAAAGCTTTATAACTACAATTATAATTAACACTTAGAAACAAATCACGTTTTCACGCACTTTGTTAGAAAACTCTATCTCCCCGTTAGAAAGCCGCTTTATTTGTAACGATAAAAAGATTTGCTTAATTTTTATCTTTCAAAAGAATTTAAAAAAAGATCTTATAATTTTTATCTTTCCAAAGAAATTAATAATTTTAAACCGAAATATTACTATTTTAAAATATTAGTTCTTAGACGTATTTAGGCACTAAAACAAAAATTTATTTTTAAAATTGTTTACATAAATTAAATAGTCTGTTACTTTTTGATTTCAAATATTTCTTTAACACTATTTGGTGTTTATCTAAAATATTTCACATTATCACAGACATATGTGTTTATAAATAATTTTAAATTTCTTCTTAATTGTTTTTTATCTTTAGCAAATATTTAAAGAAGACATGTTAAAAATTTTCCATGTAAAAATGTTTAAATATTTACATTCACGATAACACCACATATGCTTTAAGAAAATATCAATGCGTATTTCCGTCGAATTCTATACTCAATTCAATAATAAACAAGGGCTTAAGAGTGGGGCTCCTAAAGAATTTGGTATAAAAAAAATTGTAGCATTTTTTTTTTGCAGTCTTTCAAAATTTTAACATCATTTCAAGTTATTGTAAAGCGAAAAAAAATTTAAGTAGATTAAAAAATTTTGTATTTAAAAATATATATGTTATTTAATATAATGTATTTTTATTTATTTTTCGTTTTTTTTTTTTTAATGAAATCTTCATTTGTTGTTCTTAAAGACATTTTTACTTTTAATTACTTGATATAGTGCAGTTGAGCGTAAAGCATGTGTTAATATGTGGTTTTATTTACCTTCGAATCATCATACACATACCAGCAACTAATTTTTTTTTTAACATCTTTTCACCTCATCATCGTCATCATTGCTATCATGTTGAAGATGTAAAACAAATGTTGTTGCAAGTTAAAGACAGAAAAAAAAAAAACACAAAACAGCAGACAAACAGCAACCTGTAAATAAAAACTCTTTAAAATAAAAAGCAACAGGAAAAAAAACCGAAGCTAGAGTAAATTTGTGGTAACAGCTGTTTAAAAAGTAAATTACTATTTTGAAAAAAAAAAACATTTTTCTTGCACTTAAATTCTGTATATCATTGTTTTTTTTTTTATAAAGAAATAAAAAACGCAATCCAAGTTATTTTTTATTGTAAAAACACAACATTGGCGTCTAACTACCTTCATTAAGATATTCGTAAGAGTTTATGAAAAAACAAAATTATTTCGTTTTGATCTCAATCAATCGTTTCTTTAGTGAAAAAATATCCTAAGTGAGAACGTGCTTTTGAATTCGGTCAATAAATTATTATTTATTGACCCTACATATGTCTATATAATAAATTTACTAAAATTGGTTGAAGGAGTCTTATAATCGTAGTATATGTAGATTAGTGGGTCGTCTGCATTAACAAATTCTAATATATTTATCATGATCAGAGTTTAAGATATTTATACTGTTAAAGAAAACGAGATGGCAAATTCTAATGAACCGGCTTAAGTTTCAGAACTGATATTTTTTAAAGGGACGGCTTTACGGTGTTAAAAAATGGGGTACTACTAGATTTCATGGTGATTTTTCTGTTATTTTTAAATTCTTTATGTTTTAGAAAATAAAGATATGAACACATGAAAATATATTCATAGACGAATCTGCATTTCTACTTTACTGCCAAATAGTAGAGACCATCGTTTTGAAGTTTTGTCATCATCTAATAAAAAATTTGTTTGTCTTCATTTTGATCTCGGCGCTTTTGCTTAATTATTCGTTAAATTAAACTTCTGCTCAATCGCAGGACATGCATCCACTAGAACAGGATAATAGAATAATTTCCTGACCCTAATTGGATGATATTAATAAGAACGTCTTGATCGGTCAACAGAAAAATTTTCTTTAATTCATGAAAAAATATAATGAAGAAAATGACGCTTGTAGACGGTGCCTGGAACAGGCTGACACGATAGCACTCATAGACATGTAAATGGAGCTTGTTTAATGTGGATGCTTTTAGCGATCTAAGTCTTGGACAAATGCTAGCAATTACTAGTAACTTCGTGATGAGAAAAAATGAAGACTGTCTAAAATCTCTAAAGTGAAGAGTAATTGTTGATGAAAGCACCTGATTCAATGAGGGTAAGGTTACCGTAAATTGCGAATTGTTTACCTATTATAACTGAGGATAGCCATCCTTTCATCCTCAGTTATAATAGGTAAACAATTCGGCCACAGTAAAGGGGCAGCCTGTATTAATAATAATATGTTGACTGCATAAAACATCTCACGGTGTTGTACTCTCTCATTTTGCTTCTCAAAGTTGGCCTTTTAGATGAAGCGATTTATTATTATTTTGGGGTTCTCCTTTTATAGGGCTATTTGCTATTGTAACTATATAAACAGGCTCAAGAGTACTGGACAATCCTTTTTTAGGCTTAAATTTTTTTAAAGCTAAATTGTATAAAAATAAAATAACTGCAGCTTGTGGTCAGTCGCTTTAACTAAGTCTTGTAGTTTTATTAACTTCCCACCTTCCGTTAAAGTGTGAGTAGCACTACTTATTTTTACGTTTTTTCCCTTTATTAAAAAAAACCATATCCTTGATATGCAGTTAAGAGACTTTTTATTTGAAAATACATACATACACCAAGTTTCTTAATTTGTATGCCAGAAAAAAACCTTGCAATGATGCAAATAATGTACACAAACAAAAATTACTTCTTAAGACAATATCATTATAAAGTCATGAAGAACTCATTTTTATACCTGTATCCTCCGTTAAAACACACCTGTCTTAAGTAGAACACTACCCTTACCTATACATTCACGCACACGCACAGATACAAACACACACATGTACCACTCATATGTTAAAGAAATATCATTCTTCTTTTAGTGCTTTCCTACATAAACCCTCTCACTTAAGAATTAATTAGATTCAACTTAAAAAAAAAAACATAAGAAACATTTTTAACTTTAAACACTCAACGCAAGTTAAATGTGAAGATAAATAAAATAAAAATAAAACGCATAAATCAGCTAAATATTATCACAAGAAAATGAAAAAATATAAATTTATAAAAAAAAATAAAAGTAAAAACAATGAAGAATAAATTTTATATGTTAAGAGAAAAAAAAAACATATCCTCTAGGATATGCACGTAGGCACGTAGATATGATTTTGTTACTGCTGTATGACGTACACATATACAATTAAATCACACAACACGATTTTTTCATACGCATTAAAATGATATATGACAATACTCATTAACATATTATCACATACCATATGTCAAAATATTCATAACAGAGCTTAAATCCAAATAACAAAAACATGTCTTATGATGCAGAGATTATAAAGCTTTGAAACTTTAAGCTCATAAAACAAAAGGCAAGGAGATTTTTCGAAAAAAAAAGAAATTTTTGTTTAAAATAGGTTCAAATTAAATTGACACAAAGGATACGAACTTAAGAAATTGAGAATTTAAAAAAGTGTAATTTTTTTTTGTTTGTTGTAAATTTTTTTTCTCAATCAGGATTTGAACCGTGGATATTATGAATCAATTAAAAATTACTTTTTCGGCCTTAGGTTCTTTATTAATTTAATTTTTTTAACATTTTAGAAAGAAAAATTATTTACAAATGTATGCGAACTTTTTTTAAGAAAAACAAGAAAAATTAGAGGCCAGCAGAATGAAATGCCGCATTTTCTGGATCGCTACATCCTTCATCAGCATTCTTCGTATCTATCTACCCTAAGTTGTGTTCTCTTTGTAACTCATCTTGTACATTTGTTTTTGCCCTTGTACCAAATGCAATTTATATTTTTAATAATTCATACTTCTTTTCTTGATCAGTTGTTTAAATGGATGATGTTTACAATATACACAACCTAAGTAGATAGATGCGTAGAATGCTAATTTGAAATACCAAAGCTTTAATACAAATTTCTACATTTTCCAACATATTTGTGAACTACGTGTGAAAACGTAAAATCAATAAAAATAAAATCAACACTGTTGCATTTTACTCACACTCTTGTTCTCACTCTCTATCTCTTACTCTCTTAACAACACAGCCAGTGTTGCCAAGTTCTTGCAAAAGTGATTGTATTTAAAATATCATTGTGTTTCTATGTTGTAGACAGATAAACAGAGCTTTGACATATTTAAAGAACGTTCTTATTCTTGCTTATTTAAAAATTGTCGGTCTTCAATTTTAATGCAGCGTGGATTTCGTCATGGTCGTGCATCATACAGGTGAAATGTTAAGTGTTAGGTGCAGCCTCTAGTGTAAAGTAAATGCTTGAGAAGGGGCGAATTAATGAACTGAGTTTCAAGCGCTGTTGGTTGTAGTAGGGTGGCTTAGTAAACTCGCGTAACAAATTTTTTGGTTGAATGACATCTCACTTTAGAGATTGTAACTGCCCCTGCAGATCGCCATATCTAATACCACAACAAACCAGTGACCTTGCCATCTCACAAATATTAAAGATTAAATCGACAATTTGATGTTTTTTGAGCAATAGTTCAAAATGTCGTGACACGAGTACAAATCTGCTTGAATTAGCAAAGCAGGTCTTTGTACCAGGTCGTATTATATGACTATTTTTGTGCCACTTGTGAGCGTAAACGCCGTAAATATTTTAAAGTTAATTCAAAATAAAAATGTCATCATTAATAGTTCAATTCTCTTAAGTTATATTTATTTATTGTTGCTAGCAACAATTTGCTTTCTTAGCAACAACCAGGAATTTATTTAATGCCACTGATGCAAAGCTTTAATAGAATTTCTTGCAAAATGCTGTTAAAATCCCAAGTAAAAATAAATTTTTTGCAAAATAGATACGAACTGATGTTGTAGAAATTGCTTTCTTTTCAATTTGTAAAAAGTCATGAAATGTTTCTGGCTTTATTTATACATCTAGCAATATGTTTCCGGCAACAATTTTTTCAACTGGGCTTTACTGATTTCATGTCGAATTGCAACTTTTGTTTCACACATAAAGACACCAAGAATGACAGGTTTTCCTTTAAACCGTAGTATTGGCAACACTAACAAGTTGCAGTTTTTCAAGTGAAATAAATAAAGTTGCTAAACAAAGTTCGCAAGTTTAAACTAATATTAAATACATGCAGTATGATTATTCCTTAATGTCTGCATATTGTTTTGAAAACTGTTATCATGCAGGAATGTCTGTAAGAAATTTCAAGCGGATCTATTTTTAATAGAACAAAAATTAACTCCCAATATTTATTTTCAGGGATATTGATCTCTCCATCAATATCAAGATTAAGTTTAATTTTTATTTAAAACTTTTCGAGAAATATTTCAAAACTAAGGTTAAAATTAACATGAATAGCAGTTAGCAATGATTTAACATTTGATAAGCCCGTCCGCATTACCGAAGTATGTAACAATGAGAGACGTGCGGCTTAAGCTGAGATACTTTTTGGTTGTTGAGTAATTTTGACATTTTATAAATCTGCATATAAAATTAAACTTAAATATTTGTTTATAAGGAAAAAAAAATAATTGCTATTAAAAAAATAAGAAACTTAAATTTAAAAAATTTCTAAAAACTTCTTAATAAATTCTTAAATTGTTCACAAAATATTTAACTAAATTTTAAAAATAAATCTAGTTTTTAAATTTTAATTTTCTTTTATATACTAAGTATATTGCAAAATTTTAAATTTGATTATATTAAAAAATAATTTAAACAAATATTTCGTAAAACAAGATTTTGTAAATTTTATCTAAAATTTTCAATCAAAACATAACTTGGGCACACAATAAATTAAAGAGATCGATCCTACTTTTTAAATTTAAATATTGCTACGTTGGGTAACGTATCTTTTTATATTTAAATTCTCAAAATCCAACATACTTTTCTTTTAATGTTATTTCTTGTTTATTTTTATTAATTTTTTTTTTTGTCTTTTTATCTTTGCAGACATTAATAACAATGGTAAAGGACTTTAAACTTTATAAAAAAAGAGTGGCAAATAGAGAAAATACTACTACCACCACTAACACTAAGAAAACGACGTCACAGGGGCTCTAAGATAGACGTAGTAAATGAATAAGAAAATACAACAAGGAATCGTAAATTCAACTTCTTATTAAATTCTTTAAACGCCACCACGTGATTTGGTTTTTTGACAAAAAAAAAAAACACACTCACACAAAATAAAATCTTTTGAAAACAAGGTAGAATAACCTTCAAGATATTTCATTTGTATAGACAAATATAGACACACTCACGTGACACAACAGTCTAGCGAAGCATTTTTTAAAAAGGGAAACAAAAAAACAGAGGATTTTTAAAATTGACTGAATGTTAAAGGAATCAGAGGAAATCATTAAAAGGCGCAAACTGTCGTTAACGGCAGATACTGCTGCATACGAAGACTTAAATCATAACGGAGCTTTTGCCGCCACAATTATACCACCTGGTACACCACCAACAATTTTAGCTGCCACAATGGCTTTGGAAACAGAATCGTCAAAAGCCTTAGATTCAACTAACACTACCCTGGCTACAGCACCCATTTCAAAACCAAATATGACCAATACAAACACCACATCAACAGCTTTAAATTCACTTACTGCTAGCAGTCTGGTAAATACGTTATTGGCCAATAATGTTACAACCCGACCGGCTGCCTCTATACCTGACCACTATAGTTTAAGGTGGAATAATCATCAGAATCACCTGATGCGTGCATTCGATGCTTTACTGCAGACAAAAACTTTGGTAGATGTTACACTCGTGTGTGCGGAGACAAGTATACGGGCCCACAAAATGGTCTTGTCAGCCTGTTCGCCATTTTTTCAGCGCGTTTTCGCTGATACGCCCTGCAAACATCCGGTTATTGTTCTAAAAGATTTCCGTGGCTGGGTAGTGCAGGCTATTATTGATTTTATGTATCGTGGTGAAATAAGTGTACCCCAGGAGAAATTGCACACGTTAATTGATGCTGGGGAGTCCTTGCAAGTAAGAGGTTTAGTAGAGAGTTCCATACCCGAACATACACCCACACCTGCAGCTTCACCTGATGAATTTGGTATGATAGATACATCTTTATTGTCTTCCGAGTTAGAAAGATGTTCCAGTTTCGATGAAGAATCTCCTTCCATGGTTACGGCGGGCTCAAAAATTATACTACCCTCACGATTATTTGGCTCCTCCTACAGACGTGACAAAGAACAGCGTAAACGAGAAAACGAACGTGATTTGGAACATGATTTAGAAAGTGATCATGACATGCTAAGTGATTCTTTGAATCACAATGACTTGTGTACATCTCCCATGCCCAGAAGAAAACAAGCCAGACCCAGAAGAAGATCTGGCGAATTAAGCCATGATATCGTAAACACGTCCGCACAAGATTGTACTGAACAACCCGAAGATCTTTGCAAAGATCGAATAGAACTGAAAAATAAAGAAACTTCTATGCCGACGACAGACACACAAATAGAAGATCCTTTAAAAACTGTGATCAAATCCGAATTACCAGAATCTGTAGAGGATGATGAGGATCAGGTGGGCGAACGTGATAGTGGCAATGATAGCCACGAACAGACCGAGGACTTAACTCCTAATGATAAATCTTTGGAAAATAATTTAAATTTTAAAACCAATAACTCCCAACTGATGGCTTTAAACCCGGCAGAGAAAATGGATGAGGAAATGGCAGAACGCGAAGATGAGCCTGAAGAAGAGGAGGAAGAAGAAGAAGATATTGAACAGCTGATACATCATACCAATGAGTTAAATAGAAGACGTAAATCTGCTTTGTCTATGAACTCTGATGGTCCCGAGGATTTGTGTACAACAAAAAAAGACAACGATACCAGCGGTCATCATTCGGCCTCGGACAATGAAGATTCCAGCAACAATAATAACAGCAACAAGCTGAATAATAATAACCGCATAGTTTTATCGCTTAAGGATATACGTCAACTGAACAAGCCTTCCTCTTCGTCGACTCCCAACTCCTCAAACAATAACATGAATCCTTTTGCTACAGCCAGCCTTAGAGACTTGAGACTGGATCGAGAACGGGCCATGGAAACGCAATGCAAAATGGAAGTACTGGAAGCACAAATGCAGGCAGCCGCCGCTGCTGCTGCCAGAGGTGAAAATCCCTTTCAACATATGGAACACCAAATGGATTTATCATTAGCTGCTGCTGCAGCAGCAGCCGCCGTCTCCCAACAGCAATCACGAGAAAGAGATCAGGCCCTGCAAAGAGAACAACGAGAAATGCAGCAACATAATGCCTATGCAAATAGCATTTTGGGACAAATGGGAATGCCAGGCATGCCGCCATTTGGTCCCGGTGCTGCGGGGCCTACAGGTCCTGCTGGACCTTCGGCTCATGAGCGTCTGGAAGAGTCTATGAATCGCTTAAGCAAAGAATTTACGCCAACCTCACCAATGAGCCTGCCACCACACTACAATCCACAAGATGGACCACCACATCCTCCCTCGCCACTACCCTTTCCCGGTATGTCTTCATTGGCGCTAACTCCGCCGCACAGTGAGTACTTAAGTAGGTTTTTAGCAACAACAACAACAAAAATAATAAACACTTTCTTTTTGTATGAAACAACAACAAAATTATCCTTAAACAAACAACTGTAAAAAAACATTATCCTTTAACAAACAGACATATTAAATGTTTATAAAACAAGCGGAAATCCTTCGCAAATGTTTCATCAGACGCACGACATTAACGTATGTGAGCTGCAGTATTGTGTATTTTTTCTTTTTTTCTCTTAACACACATTTTTAGCCCTGTTGGCAAGGATCCTTTGATCTATGCTAAAGCAACATGTTTACTTTGCTTGTCATGTTTCGTTTTACAATTTTTTGTCTTATTTCTTTAACATTATGACTTGACATTTATTTTTGAGTTATTGAATGTATGTGTGCTTGTACTTATTTTCTTCATTTTTATATTTTTAATAAGTATCTTTTTGTTTATTCCTGCTTCAACTTCAACTGTTTGCTAATAACTGTTGCGACTTTATGCCAACTTTCATCTTGTCTAATAACATCAATATTAAGAGTTACATCTTTTTATTGCTGCTCTTCCTCCAATTATGATTATTGTTTTTTTTCTTTTTGTTTTCCTACTTATGACACATGAATGCAACATGTGCTTTGAGAAGAAGTTTCCTCTTCTGTACATGTAAATCCTATTTTTTGCCTTATATTAGGGAATGTGCTGCTTGTTTGTGGGATATTTGATGCGTGCTTATAAATGCAACAGTTGGGTTGAAAGTCATCAGAGAGTACGAGTATTTTAAATCAAATTATAATATTTTTATTGGTGATTTTACAAGAAGCCTTTTTAAATAAGTCATAGAGTAAATGAAATGCAATAAATATGACGAAAAGGAATATTGCATATATTTCTTCAAGTTATTTATATCCGTTTTGTTTTAAGATTTTTTTCTCATATTAAAATGCCTGTTGCATTTAGTTTTAAGCATTTGAAAATTGGTTAATATTAATATAAGTTTCTCTAGTTTTAATTTGTATTTTAAAACTAGAAATAGAAAATTTTTAAAATCACCTCCAAACGCTTAATGTCAAAGCTAAAAAATAATAATTTCAAATTTTAATAAAAAATATTTCTTCTCTTAATTTCAACCACCAGTTTATTTTAAAGTAGTTATTTTTTGAAAATTATTTCGTTTTGGAAAATCAATAACATCAGCATTTTATTTAAAGAAATTCATTTAAAAAATCAAGTTATTCTTGATTACACACAAAGGATTCCTTACTATTTCTGGGCCACTCTTTGTATTGATTTTGAAGTCTGCATATTGCTATTTTAAAGATTTTTAGAGGACACCCTTTAATTTTAATTTTACTCTTTCCATTTAATACTCTGTCAAAGTATTTTGTTTTCTGTTTCCTGAAGATGACACCCGACGGTGTGGCGGAATATTGATGCAAAAAAAAAATTAATAAACAATATTTTTATTAAAAAAAAACACTGACCTAGAGCTTTTTCGCTACAAGAATAAGAAGATAGAATTTGCTTTTTAATTCTTATAAATTCTGTTAATTTATTCGAAAAAACAAAAATTTCAAAGGGTCAGTTATAACGTTAACGTTAAGTGCTTCATGCAATTTATAGTTTGTTTATATAAAATAAAAGTCTGCTAGGGACCAGTGCTAACCAACTAGAGAACAAGCTTCCATTGAGTTGTGTTATTTTCTTAATAGGAATCTATGGGTTGATTTTGTTTGAATGTGTCGTTAATATAATATAACCATGTGCTCTAAATGTATGTGTGTAGGAATTAATAGGCATGTAATGGATCTAAAAGATGGTAATCCTGCCAGCATTTTGCAGAGCATTTAGAAATTACTACCTTGTTACTTTTTAAAATTAAAAACTCAATTTTACAAAAACAAAATAAATTATTGTCGAATAAGAATTTTCTAACAATCACTTTTTGTTTCTTTCCCTTAAATCTGTTATATTAAGAGTAACTTTTTTACCAGATGATAATCAGTTGATTGCTTAAGAATTTAAAAAAAAAAAATTGTATGATCATCCCATATTGATGTCTTATAGATCACAACTTCGACTCTACTAAGAGTGATTTAATTAATGTAACAGATAAACAAAAACACTAATATCATTTAGGTCGACTTGTCTAGTGTTCGGTTATGCTAAATGTGTGTGAAAAATGTTAAGAAAAATTACAAAAAGAAAAAAATATTGATAAAAATAATATATAAAAGATATTTAATATTTAAAAACAAAATAATTTTTCTTGTTTTCTTCTTTGCAAAACGTCCGCTTAGATTTAAAAAATGATTTTTCTTTGTAAAAATTAAATTAAATAAAATGAACCAAAGCAAAACAGGTAAATTTTAATTGATTTATAATAATCAACGGTTCAATCCCTGGTTGGAAAAAAATTTAAAATAATTTAAGAACGCAAATTATTTCTAAGGTCAGAATTTTCTAAAACTCTTTATCGTATTTTGCATTCTACTTTGACAAATTCTTAAAAACTAAATTTTAGCTTTCTTTAAACTTTTCTTTTATGTTAAAATGTACATTTGCCGTTTTGATAAAATGAAACTCCGTTACTTTTAGAATTCAAATATTCGGTACTGTTAAAGACAACCTATTTTCACTTCTAACAGACACATATTCGACACTACAAGAATACTTAATTTTAATCCTTTTTAGAGATGCTACATAGTTTCCCATTAGTTGTATCACTATAGTTGCACGTTCCTTCCCGACTGCGGATACTATTTAGATTATAATTCGATATTATTTGCGACATATTTAAACGCCATGAAGTTAAGATGTAGTGACTTTTTTAATAGAAAATTCTTGCAGGAAAATAATGTTGTAAATGTGATTGTAAAAGCATATGAAATTATATGGAAAAATATAAACTGATTTCCTAATTATATTTCATTTTTTCTTAGAAAATAATTCCTACTCATAACTAATATTAACTTCTTTGCAAAAGTAAAGTGTAAAAAAGAAATATGAAGAAAAATAATTTAGAACATTTAATTTTATACAGCCCTGCAACTACATGTTATAAAAGTATTGCAGCGCTTCAGGTGTTAAGTAGACTTAATATAGTTTTGAAAACTTAATGTAGTTGGGTAATACTAGCTGTAAAGGCAGCTAAAATTTTTGAACTGTAATACAGACCACAGAAATATTTACTTTGTTTATTAACAGCATCGATTTTAGGGATTTAAGTCATCAAAACACTTGCTTCCAGTAAAATTATTTACTAAAAAAGCGATATAAGTCATTTCCATTTTTATTAAAATTTTTAAATAACAAATTAAAGGGTGTCCTTATGGTACGTTTTAATTTTTAAGTATCTTTTAAGGCATTTTTAGAAGATATTTTAAATTTTCACAGAGTTTGTATAACGATGGTCACGTGCCAATAGAAATGTGATTTTTACAGAAATGTCTTAGACACTTGAAATTTAAACAGCGTCTAGTGCAGCAATATCAAACAAGGGCTTATCTTTTTAAACGCTACTTATGTGTCAATATTTACGTTCCTATACTACTCCGAACATCTCGGAATTATGAAAAGTGTATACTTTTATAAAAACGCCTGCCAAGAATAATAGCAGATGAAGAAGTATGCTTAAATTGCATAGTTGTCATTAACAGCTTTAGGATGAAAAATGTATGTATAGCCAAAGGAGTAAGTTGGTTCTGTTATGTCCTATTAGCTTAGGCTGCAAGCTTCTGTTTATGGAACACCCTATAATTTATAATTTAAATATTTATACTTCTTAATATACCAGACAAAGTAGTGGACATTCTGCTTAATTTTCAAGTGTTTGTGCATAACGGTTCAAACGATAGGGCCATATAGATGAATTTACTTCAAATATGAGTACACCCTTTAATATGTTAATTAAAATTTTGCACTTGTTGTTATAACGTACTTATCAATACAGGTTGTTTGTAAATTTCAGCTGCCTGTTTATAACGGTTACAAAGTTTGGTCACATACATCAAATTACATTAATTATTGGGACACCTTTTAATTTATAATTTTAAATGTTTATACTTGTTATTTTAATGGTCACAGCAATCGACATCTCGCAAGTTTTCAAGCCAAGACAGGACATATAAATCAATTTACGTCACCTATGGGCACACCCTTTAATTTTTGATTTATTTATGTAACCCTTTTTGCTATTGGGAACTACAGTAATACGCATTTTTTAATTTTAAGGAAATGCGCTTAAAAAACGTGTGTGTGGTGCGGGTACGCTCTTCAATTTTTAAGATTATGGAACTGTTATAAGAACAGGACCAATCTGTAAGCATGATCTATAAAATTACAAAAAAATTTTAAAATTGGTTCAGAAATGACTGAGTTCTGCTGGCACAAACATAAAAAAGTTACAGCAATGTAAATCCTGCAGACTTTCCTTCAGCCAGCTGGCAAATATTTTCATTTCTCCACCTGCGAAACTGGAGTATAACTGACACTCTTACGATCTGCTTGTCTGTAGTCTTAAAGATATAGATTTAAGTAAACTAAATTCAATGTAATTTTTTTCTACATTAAATACTTCATAAATTACTTCAATTTTGAGCAATTTTTTTATTTAATCCTTAAGCCCATATTGACAAATAATTCAACATTTATTTATGCAATAATTTCTGACTCAATAAACTTTTTCTACTTCCATGGAGTTTATATATTTACTTTTTTTAATTTGAAAAAAAAATCACAAAACTCCACCAAAAACAGACAAGCTAGAAATTTCTTCTGTAAGTTTTCTTTATTTTTTTCTCTCACATTTTCCACCACATGAAACTTCAAACTGTACGTATTAATAATATCCGTTTTCCTAAGAAGCAAAATAAAAATAAAAAATTGAATATTCGCGTAAAAATATTTGTGCAAGGAGGACATGCATGTAGATTTCAGAAAAAAAAATAAAATATTTCTACATATATTTATGCAGGATATATAAAATAAATTAAGGACTGGCAAAGGAATTATGAAGGTAATGCGACAAAAATGAATTTATATTTTTTTAATGTGTCTGTGTGTTTGTTCGAAGTAATAAAAAAAATTGCCACTAACTACTGCATAAATAACCTTAAGTCAAGGAAGACAAATTTTGCTATCATTTAAACAACAATATTTTTATATGAAGTCATTCATAGACAACGAAAACACATTACTTTTGGATGTTTTTCTAAATTATTGAAATTTTTTGATTTCTGTTGAAATCTCATTTAGAGTTTAGTATTTTTTTACATTTAGTAGAAGGCAAGTTTTTGGAAAAACATAGAATTGAAAGGTCTCGTATCTTACTGTAGAATTATTGCACAACTAGCTTCATTATTAGGCCCAAACTACCCTATGACATCTATGTACTTGGCTCATTCATGACATAATCTTACACTGTTTTGTGCCCTCTGAAGTATCGAAGTCAGCATTTCATATCAAAATTAGTGTCAAATATATAATAAATAATGTTGTTGAACTTGTGAAAAGTCACGAAATGTTTCTGTCGTCATATTTGTAAACAACAAAATGTTTCTGGCAACAATTGGTTTAAATTCCCAAACATATTACATGGGTTTTTTTCGCGCAGAACAGCAAACCATGTTGCATATGTAAAAGCAATAATAATGATAAATTTTTTAATAAATTATTATTGCAAATGTAGTACGCTGTTAAAATTGCGAAAATCGGAAATGTTCCAGGCAGCATTAAAGCAACATGTAAAGGGTCATCCAAAAAACGCGCCTGCATGTTTCTTTGAAATAAAACACAAACTATTTGCAATTTTTTCAAGCTGTTTTTTCCTATTAAAAGTATGATCCATTACAATTATAGGTGGAATAGAATATCATTCAAATATCCACCATGACAGCGTCTGCAGACATCAATCCGAATATCGAAATTTTCAATGACTTTCCGACATGTTGGTGGTGTTATTTCACGAATTGCAACTTGAATGTTGTTCTTTAGATAATTAATTGTTTGTGGCTTGTTAGCATAAACTCGACTTTTCAAAAAACTCCACAAAAAAAAAAAATCTAATGGTGTTAGGTCACATGACCTTGGAGGCCAATTGAAATCGGCATTTCGTGAAATTACACGTTGAGGAAATTTCGATCGCAAAAGCGTAATGTTTTCTCGAGTTGTGTGACATGTAGCACCGTCTTGCTGGAAATAGAAATCAGACACATCAATATGATTCAACTGTGTCCATAAAAAGTCTCTCAACATTGATTGGTATCGCTCAGCATTCACAGTAACAGCATTTCCAGCATCATCTTCGAAGAAAAATGGTCCAATGATTCCATATGCCCAAAATGCATACCAAACAGTAACTTTTTGTGGGTGTAAAGATTTCTCATGAATAACACGAGGATTTTCATCACCCCAGATACGACAATTTTGCTTATTGACGAATCCATCCATTCTGAAATGAGCTTCGTCACTAAACAAGATTTTGCTTGAAAACAAAAAAAAGCGAAATTACCTGTCCATGGTTAAAACTTTACTACCTTCTAATAAAACAAAATGGCTTATGTTGAAAAGATGTCACGTGTAAAAATTATATAGTGCTGACATCTAGGCGTCACATTTGGATGAAAAAATATAAATGGCCTTTATTTAGTATGATATATTACACAAAAGCTAATAAGTTTTTTTTTAGTTTGTCCTTTAAGCCTCTGACTGTTCGAATTTGTAAAAATTGTTGAGCAACATTGATTATTTCATTTGAAAATCTTGACATTTAAAATGTGTGTCTACCTCGCGATTTGGAAGAATTCTACGTTTTATAGTTTTCACGTATGCTAAATTGTTTTAGAAAGGTAAGCAAAATGCATATGATCAGCTGTTGTTTAAGAAATTCCGCATTGCTTTATTTAACAGTTTTGATAAATTGTTGCCAGAAATTTTTCATGTGTTTTTTACAGTAAAGACTTTTGCAGCATTTTCATAAAAAATTTTATGTACGTAATTTGACAGCATTCCGCATAAAAAGCTAAACGGAGTATAAGGCTTTACTTTAAAATATTACATCTGCATTAGCTTTTGTAGCATACGCATCACTAAATCGTCAACATTGCTCGAAGTTTTAACATATGGAAAACAGTGTAGCGTACATAGAAGCATTTAAAATCTCAATATTCTATTAAATCACTAGATAGGTATCACTTCTTGAGAATAATTTTTTTGTTAATGAAATAAACAATGTTTTTCAATATACTGTTGTCATACCTTTAAGTGAAGACCGTCGTTTTTCAATATAATTCGCAAATTTAAAAAGAATACGAGGGTTAAGGGTCTCTTGCACACCATTCGAGCCTTTGACAAGGCTACATTAAATCTGGAGTTTGAATTTGAAGTTTTTATTCGTCATACACATTTCCCTCAGAACTACTTTCTTTTCTTTCTTTCTGCCTTAACTAAGGATCTTCTTTCGGTTACCGCTACTGGAAGCAGGCCATCTTGAACATACAACAAACAAGTTTTTAGCTGTCAGTTAACGGCTTTCTTTTTTCTCAAAAATGCAGCTGCGCTCTTGATTTTAGGGTCGCAATTTGTGACAGAGGTATAAAATAAGCATGACAAGCTTTACATTTTGTTGCAGTATGCCTACAGTAGCTCTAAATTACTTTTTGTGGCATAGAGTTTGAAATAATACGAAACGCGCAAAAATATTAAGAAATTCTTAATACAAAAATAAGGAGTTTATGTGCCAAAATCTAAAAAAATAAGAAATCGTTTTTATAATTTTTTTTGCTGCTATTTTTATATAAATCAAAGGCGGCATATATTTAAATCATATTCAATGCTTAATGCTAACAAATTAAAGTCAAAATCGTCATAATCGTTTGTAAGAAAAAAAAAATAACAAAATAAAATAAAATAAAACATGATTCCTTTATGAAAGATTTCTTAAACAAAATCATTATTTTCATAATGAAATGTGACATGTAGTATTTCTGCTACATATGCAGATCTTCTGAAAGGAGACAGTATTCAAATCAAAATTTTTTGTTGTTTATGAAATCTTAAGGAAGATTTTCTTGCTTTTGTTTAACTTATCATATTCATCACAAACATCGCCTTTCGAAGGAGTCTATTTTTACACCCCTGCCAACATCCTTTTTATTACTTCACATCCCGTTTAATATCAATATTATATGCGTTCTCATATGCTGCTTTCTTTCTATTTTACTTTGTTGTGTTTTTTTTCCAATTTTAAGAAATCTATTCAGTCAGGATGAGGCTGAGAATGAAGATGAGGATGAGGATGAGTATATGTTAAGTTTTCTTACCACTTATGCAACGAATTCGGTTTATTGTTAGTTACACATCCTTAGCGTATAGAAAATGAATAAAAAAATAAACTTGTAAAATTACGTTTATTTGTTTCTATTGTTTCGCCTTGAGTACGAGTCCTACTAAAGACAGTCAGTGTATAAGTGCATGTGGAGTTAAGCGGAGAATGAACGCAAATCACTTCAAGCATAAAATCTTAATAGAATAATAACAGCTATTGTTTCTTTTAACAAGTAGTTCTATTAAAAAAGAATTAAAACAAAAGAAGTTTATAAAAAAAATTTAGTTTTAAAAGAAAAGGACCAGAAGATTGATATAAATGCAACTTTTATAATTTCACAATATTTGTATGTAAATGATATTTTTACTACTCAAATACATCTGCATATAAAACAGAACATTAAAAACAACATAATTGTAAATCAAAATTAAAATTAAACAAATAGTAAAATTAAATTTTTTCTACACTACATTCCGTGTTTTTAATTATAAAATATCAGCCAGGAGAAAGCGAAAAAAACCAAGACTCGTTTTGAAATGACTTAAGAAATAATAAAATTTTTTTTTCCTTATTTATCCCACTTTTTCAGCTGTGAAAGTGTTTATTTTTTTTTTTCAATTTATCAAAAAATATTTGAAAAAGAGAGAAAGTTTTCATTTTTCTAATTGTGTTTTTATTTTCCCTTTTTCTTGTAGTGTTTGGTTTAGACTCACCCTTGGGCTTATTTCCACCTGGCATAGATCCTGGTAAATTATATAATCCCCTAATGGAAATGTCCGATCCTAGAGGTATGCCAGGTGATGCGCCGCCATTTCTCAAAAAGAAAAGTAAGTACTGTAAGTAAATTTTTCAATTTACATACTTTTTATTACCATTTATTTAAGAAAAAAAAAAAAGACACATTTTCTAAAATATAGACTTAATCAAAAACATGTATTAAAATTGTAATTTTTGAAAGGTTGGTGACCCTTTAGAGATAAAAATTTAAAAAATACTCATTTTATTATAATAATCAAATCTGAACAATACACTAATAAAATCTGAGCAAAGCTAGTGCTTTATGCTATTGTGCACTTTGTTTTAAAATGATTACAGACAAACACTAGATTTGTCTTATAAAACTGGAAAAAAATCAAATCACACTGAGAAAATTAAAAAAATTAATTTAAAGTAATATTTTTACATTATTCATAAATTGAGAATTATTTCCATTCCAAATGGTAGATCAAGGAGTCTGTAACTTTGTACCAACGATATCAAATACCTTTTTTAATATAATAAAATTTTAACATTAATTATTGGTCGAACTATGTTAGTATTATAATCAAGTAAATAACTATTAATTTAGCTTTAGTTCTCATTTACTTTCATTTCTATGTTTAATTGGAAAGAAAAATAATTTTTGCCATTTTTTGTGATTACATTTTTACAAAACAGAACAGTATCTGCGATGAAAAGTAGAAAAAAAAACTTCTGAAAAATAAAAATAACCCAGGGTAACCGATATATGTGATGAATTATAACAAGAACAGCAAGAAAAATCCTTGAGTTGTAGGTGGACTCCGTCTAAACAAATAAATTTGTAGTTGATAATTAGTTTATTACATACCTCGAATTTAGATGACAGATGAAGCAATTTAGAAAATGCTGCTTTACATTCTGCTAGTGTCCAATTTTATCTTCCTGCTCTCTGTAAACATTAATACAAACAATTGTAGCGATAAATGTTTTTTTAAATAAATTTAGAAAAGAAAATATGTTTGAACTTTAGCCGGATTTATGATTATTTGTTTGCTAAGCAATTTCCTTTAAAGTTAAATATGGCTGCTGCAGCAAATGGACAAAACAATTTAAATGTTAGTATTAAGTTAAGCGGATTTGTTCCGCCAGTAAATAAACTGTTTTCACACCTTCCTTTTCAAGATGTTCTCACATCGAAAGCGCTCGCCAAACGTACCAAATAAACATTCAGTGGCGACGTTCTTCACAGAAATCTGTGACAACAATTTAAACTTTGATTATTGCAAAAGCTGCATGCGAAAGAAACCTTCTTAGAGATGTGGTTGCAAGGCCTATATTGGTTCTAATGCCTGCCTAAAAAAATATAGACCGGCATATTCCTAACAATTCCCATATTCCTAACAATTCTCCAATGGGTTCAAAATAATTGGTTTGTGGACTTAAGAACGTAGCGAATGTAAGAAAACAAGCGATAACCTGTTTGCTGAGAGTTTATTATAATTTGGAAAGGGGTGAATAGCTGCACAAGCTGATTTAATATTTTAGAGTTGTAGAAGTCAAAACTGTGAAATACAAAGTTTTCTTATGAAGAGGAAATTAAACTTTAAATTACTTTAAGGAGTTCTTACCGAACACACCGCACTGGATTATAATATTCGAGTCTAAAAAGTAGTCTTCATGGCTATTTCGTCGCAAAGAGTCAGATAATGTCAAGGAAGGTTTCTTTAATATCTTTTATACATTCATAATGACTGCTTGGCAGATTATGGTAAAATGATTATCTGTGCTATTAAAGTTCCGAAGGGGTCGAATTGCTTGTTGTTGGGCAAGATCTAGTCCACTTAACTTCACGGTAAATCAGTACAAAACTTCCTACACTACCACCTTCATTTTAATGACACTCTCTATTAGGACTCTCTTTCCGGATAGTATATAATGTTTCAGTAACTTAAATCTCGGAACATTAACTTGTATAGAGTTTTACAATGCTTTTACAAAAATTTGGTGTCTAGTATTCATCTAAGGTCCTCAGTAATATTTGTCTGTGCTTCTTCAAACTAGACATTGCAACGACCCTTACTGTTACCGAAATGAATTTAATACAAACACTACATTAGTAAACAAAAAGAGATTCCTTTCTAGCAATCTCTGCAACACCAGACTATCTGCATGACCAATGTTAAGGTTAAAGTTTGATTGTACCTTGTACGGAAAACATGGAATGATCACCAATATGGTGTCACTTGCGTTTTTGGTTTGGGGTTCTCTGTAGACGCATAATTAAAAAAATAAGCTTCGTTCGGCCTGTTAGTCAGTCGGAACTTGAGACAAAGGAAAAACATAACTTGATTTTTTAGATGTTTAGAAAGTGAAAAATATATTGTAATTGTGAATACCATCTTGAACAGTTATTTAAATTAAGTTTTGGTGAGAAGTTAAATAAAATAATCATTCAACTTTAAATATTGTTGTTTACTAAAATATTTTTTCAACATATTTTGCTTACCGCAACCATAAATTTTTACCAAAAGCATTATGAGATTGTTGCGGCCATACAACAACCAGGTTTTTTCTTTGCATTTAAACGTCACAGATATTAAAAACTTGACTTTTTAATCCACTCAATTGCTCGAAGCCATTGCGAATTTATAAAAAATGTCGATAAATCAAGCCACCTTGAACCGACCTTTATTGACTAAACAATCTTTTTCAAAAGCAAGCAAAATTTTGTCAGTGTAGCAAATAAAATATCTTTTTTTTACACTTAAATAAAACAGTTCATAAGTTCATTTTCGATATAAAAACGTTTTCTTATGTCACTGGGACTTTTTTTCTTTCTAATTTATATTTCAATTTGAATACAATTGCAATTTGCAACAGCCATTTAACAACAGTCTTTGTTATAATAAAATAGCAACAAAGGCAACAACGAGTTTTTAAAAATCAATGCATCAAATCATGTGAGGCGGTAAATTCAATTTTGTGGTTTTCCTGCATTTGCTCATTGAACATGTGCACCTATGCATATCAATAGTTTTATTTCTATGAAACAAATCAAAATAAAAAAATCTACATTTAAATCAGTTTTTTTTTGTTTCCTCCATTAAAGTGTAGCTGTCCGTTCTTCTCTGTATAATATTTTTTTTATCTTGTGTTGCTTTACTTACACCAGCAATTGCTGGCTGGGATGCATGACGTTTTATTAAGACACATTTGTTATAAAAATATAGAAACAGTTGTTTTTTAAGTCTTACCTTTTTGTCTCACACATTTGTTTTTTTCTACTTTTTTTTATTTATTAAAACCTCAAGCGTAAGAAAAAAAAAGTTAATGGATTTCAATTTCAATCATATTTTTAATATAGAATTTACCTCAATTTATTCTTATGTGTTATGTAAGAAACAGAGTCAGAGAATTTATTGATAAAAATTTATTTTTATATATATTTTTTGTTTTTTGTTTTCTTACTTAAAAATTAGATTGACAGGTTGTTTGTTGTTTAAGGGATTAACAGTAATTATCTGGCGCTGGAAACATATGCTAAACTGTTTGTCTACAAAAAGGGTTTAAAGATTTTAAATACTCACAATGATTGACGGGTTTTCTCATGATATAAGAAACTGTATGAAAAGCGATAGTTTAAAAAGTTTAAATTTATACAACAAGTTTATATTGAAAGTGTTAGACAAGGTTTCTAGGAAAACTTGTTTCTATTCAAAAGTAGTGAGTCTAAATATGTTATTATTCCTGCAAACATTTTTCTCAAATAACAAGTAAATTAAGAACAATGCAAAAATGTCTCTAACTTTCATCACAATATTTTTGATCTAAGAACACAGAAAAAAGATTCTTACTTCTTTAAAGCTATTTTTGCTTTATTTAACTACTTATTTAAATTATTTAATTAATTAGTCGAACTATATTTTTAATTAGCTTAATTATTTATTTAATTAGAAATTTTCTTTATTTTTGTTTAAGTTATATTCATAATTGATTGAAATTACTACTTTTTTAGGTTATGTTTTTAATTTATTATGCGATTTCACTCAAAAATGTTTCAATTAGTGGCCCTGTTTTTGTCCTTATTAAGCTTTATGACATAACCTGACATGATTCTTTCGCAACCATTATGTTTCTATCACTCACAATATCAAATAAAACAAATTCAGATTTCGTTCGAGAATTGTTTAATGGTCATTGCAAAGTTCTTAATTCTCATTTTACTCAGTCACCGACAGATGTAGAACCGAATAGAAAAAACTGTCACTTTATGTAAAAAAAAAAAATACAGAAAGAAACCAACATGATAATCCAGCACAAAATTAAACTAATTTTTTAAGTTAAAAGAGAATACCTTGAAATACGTACTTACAATTATTTTTATCTCCTGAAATAATCAATGTGATCAATTCTCTGTAATTGATTATATAAGTATCATGCCTTGTTAAAATCATTAGGTTGGTAGTCCAGTTGGGAAGTCCTTCCGTCAAAAATGCTTAAGTCCACACTCGATTACCTTTTTTAAATTTTTTGCTGGGAATATTCGAAAATTTTCTTGGATCACTTTTTTACCTTTTCCGTAAAAAAAAGGAAGTCAAGAAAATCATCACGAAGAAGAAAACATTACCAAACACATCCAAATCGCTAAAAACAGAGAGGGAAAGAGAGAGGAAATTTCAGACGGAAGAAAATTGATTACTTCAGTAATAGAAACTGAGAGTTGCTAAAAAAAACGTTGATTCTTTGTCAACCTGACTGTTAGGCATAGACTACCTTTATTTCAAAAAATCAAATTTCGAGCAATGCTCTATTTTAAGCAACTTCAGCTTGACATAGTTGCCGAAATATAATACAGAAAAAAAAAAGTTATTTAAAGGAATATTTATTAACACTTCAAAAAGAAAAAATCAAATAATGCAACTGGTTGAGTCAAGTTTTGCGTGATGCGGTTTGCGAATTTCGTCCGTTTATGTTGTCTGCCCTTATTCCTTATTGAATTTCGACGACAAGACAGTGGAACTGGAGATTAAATTATGTTTCCTGCGCTGACTCCTTCTTAAAGTTGTTCATTCAGTGATTACTTACCAATAACAATTCTCTTAGTACCCAATCGGCTTTATCGTAACTAGATCATGTTAATGGTATGCAACCAATTTATTTCATCGTATTCCTTGTAACACGATTACTCTACAACTTCTAAGAAAATAATAATAATAAGAAAATGTTGGCGGATACTGAGCAAACGGTGCAAAATGAGAGTTCTGTAAAATAATCTTACAGCTATTTTAGGTAAGAAATTATGCAACTGTGTGACGCATATGTACCCTTTTTCACGTGAAACGTTGTGCAGATCCGGATAAATTTGAACAAGAATCTGAATTTAATGGATTGCGGCAAATGTCTAGCGGGATTGAATTGTTCTATCCAATTTATGCCTTTCCCGAAATAAACTGTATCCTTAAATACCTTTGGTAGAATGTTTAATATGGAGCTGACTTTTTAATGTTAATTTCCTTTAAGTTAGTTCAGCATTGATTCGTTGGTTTCATAGTTAATGGTGGTTAACATGGATAAAGTAAGATCAAAATTCTAATGGTGCATCGCTTCGGCCGCAGCTGCTGCTTGTTGTCTTTCCGAGGGTGGCAATAAATTCAACATACTTAAAGGTAAACCAGGAAATCTACCAGGAAAATCGGGATAGAATCCTTGGGGATTAAAGGGATTGAAAAGGGCATTAAGACCAGCCAGTAAGTCCGGTTCAGAGCTGGAGGGTCTTGGTCCAGGTCCCTTTAAAGGTCCTCCCATATCCATATCATTAGGCGGATGTTGGGTTTCTCTTTGTTCCTTCGATTCTCCTGAGTTTTTACCAGAATCCGAGTTTATACCTATCTGCAGCATCTCCAAAGGCGGACCACTTATGCAGTCTTTGCGTAATTGCTCCAATTTCAAGGATTTACCATATTTACCACGTACATACATTAATAAGGAGTTGTAGAGTATGCCAAAGATACGCGAGGCCTGTGATGTGGTCATTTTCTTATTCCACACATGCTGTAAGGCCTCTGTTAGTTCAGCATTTGTCCAGGAACGGGGTGGGCCTCCTCTGGGTGCAGAATGTTGACTTTTTGGTCTAGGCACTAAAAAAAACACAAAAAATAAAAACTTTTATTAAAAGATTATCTGATCTGGTATCGTCCTGTACACTACAATTTGCAATCGAAAATAATTAATTTTTTTACCTTTCAAATTTAAAATAATTTTTTTGTTGGACTATTTTAGTATTTATTTTATTTATTTCATTGTTTTATATTTATTTTATTTATTTATTTTAAAGTTTTTAAGCCAAAGTATTTAAACCAAAGTTTTTAAGCCAAAAAAAAAATATTTTGGTCCGGCTAAGTTTAGTATTTTTTTTTTGTTTCGAAATTTATTAAGAAAGAATTAATTAATTCAATTGCTTTTTGTTAAAATTAAATACGATCTGTGTTTTATTGTAGACGTGCTTATGATTAAACTTTAGAGGTTGAGTGAAAGCCAGCAGTTGAGGCACTCTGTGCCGGCTTAATTTTGGTTATCAACACAATAAAATGTGTTTCATTTTGTCTCATTCGTGTATGTAAAATTCGTTTTAACGATTGCTGTTTGAATATTTTCCTTAAAAAATACTTTAAGTTTTTTTTTTCGTATCCATTTTCTAATAATTTATTCTATCGTCAATTTCCCTTAACAGTAGGTCCTAAATCATAATTTAAATTCTTCAAATTGTAGTCTATTATTTGCCAAAATTTGTTTTATTTCTTGTTTTTTTTTTCTTGCTATTGTCTCTAATGTCTCCAAACATTACAGCAGTAAAGGAAAAATAAACTTAATCTGAATATAAAATCTGTAGATTTTTTTCAACGTTTACGGTTTTACAAAAAACCTTAAAAAGCATTTGCCAAAAAAATTTATAAAAATAGAAAAACACAAATCCAAACAAGGAAAACGAAAAGGATAAAAAAAACTCTTCGTAGATAAGAATCTTTATTTAACTATTTACAACTCCTAAGAGAATGGCATAAGAGCATATAAACTATCTTTTTTTGTGGTTTGTTGAAATGGATGCCCCCCTAATTCTTCAAAACTAAACTGTTTTGCTTTTATGTAGAGGGTGACATTTAAAGAGTTTGGTTTTCTAAGTAAAAAATTAAAAATATTTAAAAGATATCTTCCAGAATAATGAAACACAATTAATTTACTAGTGATCCTTGCAGACTTTTTCGAGCTCAGCAATTATTTTAAGAGTCCAAGTGGGTACACATATTGAGGGCGATTTTATAAAAAATACGAACAGAATTGGGTGATATAGATATGAAGGTATGAGGAGCTGTTTAGGTTGTTGATATGAAATGAGATGTTCGTGGAAACAAACATATTTTTCAAGTGGCCAAAGAAGTATTCAAGTGCCTTCGTTGTCTGAAATGGTGTAATAAGTACTTCACTCCATCTCATCTCCTCGTTATCAACCTTATTTCGAAAATACAATGGGGTGGAGCTTTAAAAACTATTTTGCAGTTACCCAGCCACGTGCAGAAGAGAGCAAGGAACTCATGGATGACAGTAGGGTATCCTCCTCTGCTGATTCACTGGATCTTCCACACGTATCCAACGTTACACTGCTTTTTTAATACTACAACGAAATATGTTCTGATGAAATCAAGAGACTTTGGTAGAGTGAAGTGGTCGACGTAATTTAGATCCCAATCAAAGTGGAGGTACAGTTGCATTGCAACAAATGTCGGCAATGGTACGGCAAATAGCCTTCAGCTCTTTAGCAAAACTTCTTAGCATGGTCCTCCTTATTTTAATGCTAGAAATTGCTACTGGGGATATCGCCATATGCTATGAGGGCGCTAGTTGTTCTTATTTAACCCAGCAGTAAGATCACCGTCAGATTAGGCCAGCTACTGACGTTAATTTCTATGCAATATTGTTGGAATAATAATTCGTAATGGTAGGAACAATCTCGAAAACAGAATTTTTTTGAGCAGTAATCGATAACCCTGATTCCTAATCGAATAACAAATTTAAATACCAATATTTATATGAAAACTATTTCAAGTAAATCTTAAGCACATGAAACAACAAAGAGAAAAATAATCTTCTACGGCAGAAGGCTTTCGATTTCGTGGGACTTATATAATTCTATGAAATAGCGTTTTATAAGTGCAAGAGTAGCCACATTTAACTTAGTAACATCCACTGCTTTCTCGGTCTCTAGTCTCTACTTATCACGTATTATATTTCCTTCGAAAACTTATAAGCATGGAAGAAGGTTACTGCAACCAAAATTATTCTACCAAAACAATTTATTATAGAGCAACAATGATAATGATAACACATATTACCAATCACAATAATAATCTAGACAATAATATGCTGCAAAAATTAACAGCAAAAAGTCACCCTATACATATTACTACTCTATATAATTTGTTTTTGTTTTTGTTTTTTAGTTTTAAGTACAAAACATTTATATAGTATTTAAAATTGTGTGGGTGTGATTAACTGATTTGTTCACATTTTAAACGTGATTTAAGATTTGCTACAAATACATTTTTTTTTGTTTTCGCTAAAGCAATTTCAATGCAAACATATATCTGGTCTTAAAATACTATTTACTGTTTACCAATATTGATAGTTGTATTTAGTTTAGGTAACATACTCTTAAGATACACTAAAAAAGTTTAAATATAGATTTTTTGATTGTGGTCATATTAAACGAAAGAATTGCTTTATAAATATTAAAAAAATAGAATTTCTTAGAAATTATTAATCCAAGAAGAACAAAATTACATACCAAAACTATAAAGAAAAAGTATTTTTACTACTTCAGTTACTCAAAAAACGTGTTGACCTCTATCGTTTGGCAAAAATCCACAAACATACAAAAGGTCAAAGAATTTTTACATTTATGTAATAAATTATTAAAAGCAAATTTTTTGTGTTTGTTATATTGTTTTGGTGATTTCATGGATAATTTTTCATGAGTGTTGTTCAAATATATGTTTAAGTTATGAAGTAAGTGAAAAAATTATTTGCACATTAATATGTGGGAAAAATTGAACGTCTTTCTCACATGATATTTTAAAGGTATTCAGTTCTTTAGTTCCTGTGTCATTTATGCAGGCCAGTGTTCAACTAACATCAGCAAAGATCGAAACTGTGATGGTAGGTTATCTAACTAAAAGGACTCACAGCCATGCAATTGCAATGCATGCCATTCTACCCTCCGCCATTTAACCACTTGTAGTTAATTATGACGACAGAAACTTTTGTCATCTATAGCAAACCAATTTAAAATTAATTTTATTTGTTGTAATTTTAAAAGGTCATCAAAAGAGAAAACATTTTATACCGTACTTTTCGCATGAGGAAGAATTTTTGATCTCACTCAAAATAAATTAAAATAATTTTAACAGAATTCGAGCTCGGGCGAATAACTCGTGACTTAAAAATACCGGAACGTTATAGACGGAATAACTTGTTTACGGGCGTGTAGTTCTCATTTGTACAACGCGAATACAAGAATAAATTCTTAAGTTTTAAAAAAATGCGCCCTTTAGTATACAAAATTTAAAATTGATAACGCAAAACTTTATGAAAAATTTATTTAAAAAGTTTATGGAAATAAGTGCTCCACATATTATTTGAAAATAATTTAATGTAAAAATTTGTCAGTCCATTTTTTTACATCCAAATTAAAAGAAAATGTATAATAATAATAATAATAATAATAATAATAATAATAATAAAATGCCAACTATTTTTTGAAATTTCCTTTAATAACAACGCTTTTTCCCTCAACCAATAATTTGTTGCCATACAAAAGATCACATATTGTAGTTATTTTTGCTTTAGCAACAACCTGTGGCAATAAGATTCTTGATTGTAGCCTTCTTCTTTTTTTTGTGAATGACGATAACATCTTATAAACTTTTTAAACACATACTCTCAATTGAGATCTTCGGTATGAAAATAAAATTTTATTGAAGTTGAAAGGCACAACTTTTTTTTTTGGAGTTGATGGTGCTGAATGAATACAATTGTTAACAAACAAAAGACTTTTTGTAATTTCTGTTGAGGATCGAATATGTGGCGCATAATTTGCATATGGAACCACCACAGTGTGATCAATGATAATGTTGTATTATTGCTGTTGCTGTTATTGTAGTTGTTATTGTTGACGTTGCTGTTATTATTGTTTCCCCACATATTAAGCATTTAAGCCAAACTCACTGCAGGGTGTGGGTGATGAAGTTTATTAAGTTTTTCTTTTTTTGTTTTTTTTTTTTTTTTTTTGAGTAAATTTAAATGAAGTTACCAAACAAACAAACAAAGCAAAAAATTAAAACATTAAAATGTGAGATAATCTTTTAATAAAACTTTGTGTTTTTTATTGTTTTTTTTTTAGTGCCTAGACCAAAAGGTCAACATTCTGCACCCAGAGGAGGACCACCCCGTTCCTGGACAAATGCTGAACTAACAGAGGCCTTACAGCATGTGTGGAATAAGAAAATGACCACATCACAGGCCTCGCGTATCTTTGGCATACCCTACAACTCCTTATTAATGTATGTACGTGGTAAATATGGTAAATCCTTGAAATTGGAGCAATTACGCAAAGACTGCATAAGTGGTCCACCTTTGGAAATGCTGCAGATGGGTATAAACTCGGGTTCTGGTAAAAACTCAGGAGAATCGAAGGAACAAAGAGAAGCCCGTAAGGAAGCTCAACGTAATGCTGCCCAACATCCGCCTAATGATATGGATATGGGAGGACCTTTAACGGGACCTGGACCAAGACCCTCTAGCTCTGAACCGGACTTACTGGCTGGTCCTAATGCCCTTTTCAATCCCTTTAATCCCCAAGGTTTCTATCCCGATTTTCCTGGTGGATTTCCTGGTTTACCTTTAAGTATGTTGAATTTACTGCCACCCTCGGAAAGACAACATGCAGCAGCTGCGGCTGCAGCGATGCACCATTCAATGGGTCTAGACGAAGACTGCAAGTCTGATCGCTCAAAACAATCATCCAATATGGATGAAGAATTCTCTATAAGTCGTGAGGAACGCCGTCACTCGGATTTGCTAAACAACTCGTCTACACCTGCAGCTTCTTCACAGCAAAATGGTTCTGTGCAAGATTGAAATTTATGGCGGGAATGGGCTAATAACCCATTATTATTCCCGCCACCACCACCACCGTTACAGGATAATAACAATGGTTATGATATACCCTTACCAGGCACAACACACCATCATCAAAATCCTTTGTCACATCAGCATCAACGTCAGCATCAGCCTTCAGAGGAGGACGATTGTCAAGCACGTGTTGACAAAGAACATTTCAGAACTTCACAATCTTTTAAAGAGTTCAATCAAAATCTTTATATGACCCGTAAGAAATTAAGACGTTATAGAAAAAAACATTTAAAAGCTCAAGATCTACCGGGTGCACCAACACCTGGAGCCGCAACAACGAATACAAATCGAAAGAATTCTCTAAATATGGAAAATTTTATGGCCTTACAGCCGCCATTAAGTGCAAAGCCAACTGTTATAAGAACTTAAAAGGATTTTTGCTTAAAATTTATTTAAAGGAAAAGTTAAATTTAAATATGTCTGTTGCTTTATATGCACGTTTAACATTAAGGGAGGTTTTATATTAAAAGAGTTTGTTTTTATTTTATTTTATTTTATTTTTTTTGTTTTGATAGGTAAACCAAAACTTGTTTTGATTAACGATTTCTGTTATAAATGAAACTCTTCTGTTACATATAGAACTCCCCTCTTATATAGTATTATAACAGCGGAATAGAATTTTTTTTTTTAAGCTTCCTAGATCCTGATTTTAAAACACAAAAACCATGTTCCACGTAGGCTTTTAATTTTTTTTTTTTTATGGCCCATTCATGTTTCACACGCTTTTTGTGCACCAATAGGGACGTATAGAACAAGCTGCGTGCGAAATATTGGTTTAATGACAACAAAAATGATCCACTACTTTCTTGAACCAAGTTTGGATCTCGAAACCTTATGCTCTTTACGGTTAACCACAAAGTTATGATACTGGTTAGATGTAATGTCAGATATGAGTTAAACTTTTCTCAAAATAATTATCCAAACACGTCTAGGCAAAAGCTCTTCTTTAACTAAGGCTAATGCATGCTAACGTTAATGGTGAAAAAGTAGGCACGCTCACAAAAACAAACAGACAGACAGACAGTGCTGCTGCATATATTCGAATATCGTTTCTTTAAATTGTTTTACACCTACTTCAATTTTTTGGCTTAGAAGGAGGGCCAAACCACCTTTAAAAAAATATTAACAGCCTCCCAAAATTGTTGTCTTTTTATGGAATTTTAATAAGTAAAACAATTTTCCTCTTCGTTAAATCGCTGCAGCCCTCTCCAGAAAAGCTCTCTAGATACGTTTTGTTTCTTTAGTATTTCGTATTCTCAATAGAAAAATATACTATTTTGTTGTGGAAAAAGTAGTTAAAAAAAACTTGTTGTCTTTAACCCACTTTAAAAAAGGAGAACGTTATCAATTTGTCGATTCTTTTATATTTGCGCCCCTGCATAACTCAGTCATTTCAAAACCGATAGGGAAAATTTGTATTTCTTTAAAAAAAAATATTGATCCCATTTAAAACAAAATCATAATATTTAAAATTAAAGGGTGCCCCAAACAATATTAATAAAGTTTGTATCAGTATTAGCTACCACTAATAAAAAGTAATAAAAAATATTTACAAAAATAACAAAGGGTGAGGCCACAGGTGATCATATTTCATTTATATGGTCACATCTTTCGAATCGTTATATTGAATCGTATACGTCTATGTCTGTTATAACAACAAGTATAAAACGGGAAATTAAAGGGTCTCCACATAAGTATTGTTATTTTATATTTTGAAGCGCTTTTGTCTAAACCGTCTGCGTGAGAGTTGAAATTTAAAAAAAGTGTGTAATATTATGTTCAAAATTACAAGTACGAAAAAAAAACTAAAGGGTGGGCTCATAGCTGACGTAATTTGATTCCCATGGCCTTATCTGTATTAAAATATCTATTTCACATTCTATGACCCTCCGCCCGTCTTTATAATTTTAAGTCAGTTTTTTTTTTTTTTTTTGCTTGGAAGAATTATTATCTGCAACAAAGCTATGTTAACGTTCAAACACAACTCTGTTAAATAAGTAAGGATTGTGACCAGGGTTATATATTTTAAGTTTTGCACACACATTGAAAGATTTAATTGAAGATTATGAAATGTTTGTAATTTATTTTGTATTATAGTAGTTTATAAATAAAAATATTAGCAAAAATCTTTAAATTAATAATTAAAACTGTGACTTAAGCTGTAATTAATTTGCAATATTTTTTTATTATTATTACAAAAATTAAAGAAAAAAAACATGACAAATAATTAAAAATATTTAAAAAAATAACTTAATAAGTTTTCTTCCATTTTTTACTCAACAAAAAATCTAAACAACGATTATTTATTTTAATTTTCCAATATTTTAAATATAATTTTATGTTATTTGGTGCTTTTAGTTCCTAAATAAAATTTTTTATTTTATATTATTTAATTTACTTTTATTTAAAATTAGACTTTTAAAGTCTTATTTATTATAATTTTAAATAAATACAAAAAATTTTAAAAAATATTAAAAATGCTTTATTATATTTAAAACCATTAAAGTTTTATTTGTTTATTACAATTGAATATTTGTATTAAAACTTTAATAATTTGTAAATACTTTTAAATAAAAATTAAAAAATTAAAAAAAATATTTCAAAGCAAAACAAAAGAAATATTTCATTTATCTGATCAAAGTTGTAATTTGTTGTAATTAGACTAAACATTTAATAGTATTATGACTGTACCAAATCTTATTACAATATAATCCAAAAGTATAACAACAGAAAACTGTACTAAAGTTTCGTAATTAAAAAAAATATTGTAAATTATAATAAGTAGTAGGAATTGTAATATTTAGTCTAATCTTAAATTACAAATAAAAATACACGACATTTAAAATAAAAATATAAAATATATTTATATTTATAAATATTATATTAAAAAAATAAAAATCACATGTTAATTATAAAAAACTTAAAAATAATAGCAAAATTGTTTTCATTGATTTGGTAAAAAATAAAATTTAAATAAATTTAAAAGTAACATAAAACAAACAAAAGAAAAAAATACATAAAATGTAATTAAAATATGTATATTCCCAAAAGCAAACGAAAAATATAAAAACTAAAAAAATCAAACAAGAACTTATAACGCTCTCTACTTTTTAAATTGTAAAAGAATTATTAAAATTTTGAAGCATCCTTCACACTATAACAGCTGTGATTTGAGGTGGCTTCTTACTCAAGATTACACCTTGTAGTAGCGCTTCAGTAAATGCTGCATTACATTCTGCCGGCACTACTTTCTTCAAAAAAATCTCCACGTAAATTTAATGATAATTTTTTAATTTAATTTTTAATTTTTTTTTGTAAGAACTAAAGGATTTATATTTGTTGCAGCTTTTAGAGTTCCTTAGCCCAAGGGTAAAAATCTAACCCCATTATTTTTCGCTACAATCTCTTTAGAACCGTAATAGCCACTATAAAAACAAATGCTAAAAATTAAAGAGCGTTTCGAAAGTTACACAGTATTCATAAAAACAATGCTATTTTATAACTGTTGTTCGAATTGTGACACGAACTTCAAGTGCGTGGACTTATTTTTGTACTGCAATAAGCAGACACTTTACATACTTTTAAGTCCACTATGGAAGCAATTATAAGAAAAATTAAAAATAGTATTAAAAAATATGTAGGGTATTCCTAAAGCGATGTTATTCTAGTGTGGCTTTAGTATTTTCAACGTAGTATGCATAAACTTAGAATCTATGCAAAATATGTACAAACATGGCCACTATAAAATTAGGTGTGAACAATTTATTTAAGAAACTAGCAGTGTCCACGACTTCGTCTGTGTATCACTTATAATTTTCTTAAAATTAAAATTTAGAAAAACGTGTTTTTAATCATTTTTGTAGAGTTCTGTAAACACTGTTAAAAATTTTCCATCTATAGAAAAAAATGTGCTGGCAAAATTGTGAGCTTTCACATTTGTATCTCTAGTTTCGTTTCGAAATGACATATTTTTATTAAAAAAAAGTATTCTATATTTTAACCCGGGTTGTGGGGTTACTCTCACAAAATTTTATTTAAATTCATTCAGCAGTTTTTACGTGATGCGAACACAAACAGACAGATAGACAAAAATTCCAAAAATAGTTATTTGCAATTCCATATCGATTACTATCTGCACCAACATTAAAATTTGCAAGACAAAAAATATTTCGTGTACAGAAATGACCCCGTTACTGTTTTATTATGCGTATAGAAATAGGGTGTTGCGATAGAGTTCTTAGTTTTGACAAATATGGCCCCATATAAATTAATATGTTTTACACAAAGGCAAGTTCAAGAAATTAAATAAAGGATGACTTTATAGAAACGTAATATTCACGTATACAGCCCTATTTTTTGAATAGTAATAAAGAGATAAAGTTAAAAAAGTTAAATTAACTAAAGTTCGGAGTTATTGCTATTTTTTTAATTTTTTCCACTCATTGTTGTTAATTTTCGCAAACGCAGATTGACATACAATTCTTTGTTTTTTTTATAATGTTTTTATTTGACCTTTTTAATTATTAAATTTTATTTAATTTATAAGCAATTGGTATTTTATTTGTCGTGTGTGTAGCTACACAATGGAGTAGCGAAATATTGATAATATATACGATAAATAAAAGACCAATTGCTTATAAATTAAATAAAATATAATTCTTTGGTTTTATTATGTAATCTAAAATTGGCGCAGTGCTCTAATGTCGCTAGAAAGGAAATCTAAAAAACGTCTCAATGTTGGGAGATAACATTTGAGCGTTTTCAAACTTATTTCACTACTAATGATAAGATATTGTCTTAAACAGCGACAACCTTTATTAAACTTGTAAAAAAAAAGTTTCAATTCGCATCTACTACTTTATAACTGCGACAATATTATAGATTTGTCTGTTTAGTTCCTTGTCAACCAAAAAAAAAACACAGCCGTTGAAAGTTTCACTTAAGAACATTATTAAAAAAACCGGACATTATTATCTTAAGAAGTCTTATCACGCTGTTGTTGATTATTACAGTGTTCATACCAAGTATTAATTCTAAAAGCAGAGAGAAAAGATTCGTTGTGACAACCGAATTTGTTGCCAAATGAATTTTGTCGATTGTGAGAATTATTTGATATTCGGTTAAAATGACTAAATAACTATATTCATTCATAACTAATTAAAAAATGATTCGAGAAAAAGGACAATGAATTGAAAATATTAATGTGAATTAAATAAAAAGAATTTGAAGAAGACCTCAGCACTAGTTCTTCTTGATTTCTTGCTATTTTAAAATTACTTCTATTTTCCTTCTTTATGGAAGTTCAATTCGTTTGGCAATGTGAGCTAAAAAAACGTTTTAAGATTACGTTTTGAGATGCCTGTTTTGGTTAATTTATCTCCACTTTCACAGTTCTTTGTGTGTTTTTTTTTTTTTTGGTTCTTACAACTAACAGTTGAGATTTTGTTGCATTTCCCAATTAATCTAAATAATTATAGTAATAACACAAATCGGTCGAGCTTACTTTTTTTAAAGGTTGTTGCGACCGACTATTAATTAGAAATATAATTCTTTTGTTTTTAATATAGAAATTATATCAAGTTTATATATTATCAAGAACAAAAAGTAAATAATTATGTTAGTGGTTAAATTTTAATAATTTCAAAGGATTTTTTACAAATCTGTTTTCTCTGTGTACACATTAATAATCAGGATTTTTTTCGTTGTATCTCGGTAGTAATATTTTATAAACTTTGATTTTTTTTTTATTTAAATAAAAATTATCTTAAAAAAATATTTCATAGTATGGAAATTTAAAATTTAACATACAAACTCATTCTTGATATGCTGTACTAGAACAATCACAAAGAAATTCTTTAATATAAAAAAAGTTTAATTTGAAGTTGTTGTAAGATATTGAAATATTAATTTTTTTAGAAATAAATGACAGTGTATGTATGTGAATTTACATTGGCTTAAGCCCTTAAATCAGACTGAAATTTTGCAAATTAATAGACCCAGATTATATTAACTTCAACTACAAAAACAAACAAAAATAAAATAAAAAATAAAATTGATAAAAATCATTGTTGTTAAGTTATCTCTATGTTGGGTTCTGTGGAAGCCATCTAATACTCTTCCAGTCCCCCCTTTGTTTTATAATGTTTGCTTATTGATTAACGACTGTCTAACTTCGAACTCTTCACTGAGTTTTCAGCAATCGTTACTCGCTTACGCCTGGGTTGAACTAATACTGACACCAAAATTTAGTATACATTTTCTTCTTCTACCAACATCCTGTCACAAGCGCTCTTTTATTGTAGCTTTGAACCTTCACGACTTTCCTGTTAAATTAATACTAATTTTACTTGAAGATTATTTGCATTCCGTGCTTGCAGAGTTAAGTGCCATTAGAGCCCTTAACCTCTTTGGAGATATTTCCATTTCCACAGGAGTCTCCTTTCTAAGTTGATGCTATTAGTAGTATCGGTTGTATAAACTAAAAAATCTTGATCAGATTCGGCGCGTATAGGAAAGCTAACTATATATTAGACAGAAATTTTGTTTGCACTACAACTGGATCCTCGGAAGTTTTTTTCCCAGAAATGATATTCCGACTATAGCAGAGCCTTTACAAGAACAACAACAACAACGATATATGATATTTTTTCAGATCTTGACATTTTATTGTTCATTTGTTATGTACTCATGTTTTTTCGAAACGTTCTGCCGTCGCCTTACAAGAACGACCATGTACAGAGTTGAAATCTTGCTTTAAAAAAATTAGACACTTCGCGATTAGTTTTGACATTTCTTTTTTCTACAGATTTTGTAGAAGTAGCAGCGATTTGTTGAATAATTTTTTATGAGTAAATTCTACGAACGAAATTTTTTTCTATTAGTAGTTCAGGCAATAAGCTATACAAAACTCTTTTACTTTTTAGAAAAAGACCTTGTTTTAAATTAATTAATTAATTTAAGTTATTAATTTTTTTTAGTAGAGAGCGTTAAACACAAAATAATGTTAAACTCCAGGGGACAGTTAACTCGCATTGGATACTAATTTAGCAGCTAAAAATTTTTATTAAAAATTATATCCAAAATGAAATAATTATCTTTACCGATTCTATTTAAACTATGACCTCTTAAGCAAAATTTTATAAAAAAGAAAGAAATAAAAATGAAATTAAAACAAAAAAGAATAAGTTTATTGAAAAACAATATATATAAATATATATATTTTAAATCCCTTTATGTACAAATCTCAAATAAAAAAAAACACTATAGAAAACTCTCTGAATTTATTAGAAAATAAAATAATTTCATATTTTACACAGGTACTAAATAAAATCGTAGTAAACGAATTTGAAACTTTGTGAACCATAGAAGTAATAAAAAAGTTAAAACTAAACTTATTGAAATACAACAAAAAAAAAAACAGGGTAATAAACTTACAATTTTTGCTATAAAATTAAAAAAATTAATAAATAAAAAACCAAAAATATTTCTTAACAATAAATAAAAATAAATAAAAAATTAAGTCTTAAACTTTTTAGTTTCTTTTACATTTTTGTATAAAACTAAAATATATTTGTTAATTAGTTTATTATAAAAAAAAAAAAAATTTTAAAAAACATACAGCAGTTTATAGGTGATAACTTATGATAAAAAGAAAACAAAAATGTAGTATTAAATATTAAAAACTAATAAAAATTAAATAATAACACCCCTCATATAAAACAAAAACAACAAACTTAATTGTATAAAAAAGGAAATAAATAAAAAGAAAAATCAATAAAAATTTAAATATAAAAAATATAAAACAAGTCGGATTTAGTCATTTTTATTATATGAAGAAAAAAAATTAAAAAGTTATAAAGTTTGTTAAAAATATTGTATTTTGTCTTAGATAAAAAATAGCGTTGTACAGGCCGTTACTTCTATCACCAGCAAGTGTGGTGTAAGTGAACAAAAATATATATTTAGCTAACACATATCCAACAACTGCGGTTTCTGTATTGATAGAGGTTTGCATCTAATTTTTTTTCAGTATGAGATTTTGATGAGTTCAAATCCAATAGTAAGTAATAGTAATTATTAAAAAGCAGCCACAGAGGATGAGTTGTGTTTAAAGGCAAATAATAAACATCAGAATTATTGAGCAGAGAAAAACGAAAAAATAATTTGGTGAAGCTACCTACCTGCATATTAGAACAGCAAATGAGATGGATAAAGCGCATTTATAGTGAAAAAAAGGAAATCGTTGTCCAAACTCCCACCAGCCTTAGCTATAGAGCAAAACAATTTAATTCGTGAAACACTTGATCGTGAATTTAAGTCTTGCAGGAACCATAGCGTATTATGTTCTGAAGTGCTGCTAGTCTCGTCTGAATCAAAGCTTATAATACCGTGGAACAATGCGTTAGATTGTTAAACTGCATGTTAAATAAACAAGAGACCTTAAGGTCTACATCCAGAGGCATTAAGAAGGATTACAAGACGAGAAAAAAATTCTTTTATTTGCATTTACAAGAAAAACTATGTTTGAGAAATGAAAAAGAGTGAAAATATTTTCAAAGATTGGTACGTTTTTTCTTTCAGACAAACCTTCGAGCTCTTTTGATTGCAAGCTCAACTACGCATTTTTTATTTTACTCCACTCAGATACATTACAGATTCTCTGTCTTACTAAATACGCCATCCACACAACTCCAGCAAGACACGAACTACTTAAAGCTTTATTTCAGTAAACTAAACCCTTCAGACTTCTTATGCTGTTGACCCGTAAGAGCCTCCAACTCATAATCACATTTTTCTCGTTTACATCCAGGTTAGTTTCCCCATCCCCCCTTTTAGTAACGCTCTTGCTATATCGTTACTTCTCCACGCTACGAGTAAGAATTAGAGCTCTTTTTCTTTATTATAAAGGCACACTGGCCTGCAACAACTTATCTGCTATGGCTTTACCCAATAGTTCTCTTTTCAAATTTAGACTTTAGAAAGTTTTGCACTACTAATCCCAATTTAACTGCCTTTACACTAAAATTATTATCCTTTACCTTAATGTACGATATGGTTGAAACTAATGACCAAACACCAATGCAACCAGATTGCTCGACTTCTGTTAGCTAATTGCACACACACCATTTTTCCTTTTTTGCCTTTTCATCCGATAGGGTCTAATTTCAACCTTTAATTTTATAGATTTTTGGCAATTTTATAAAAGCCACATACGCAATATTTAAAAATTTACATTGTTCAACGTCATAATCTCCGGTCTAATATAAATTATCATCTAACTATCTTAGAGCTCAGTAGTTACTCAGGTTTTTTTCCGTACTTTATATAACGTTAAAAACTAAACATCAACATCTCGCCTGGAATTTCGTCTTTCTGGTCTTGATTCTTAATAACAGGTAGCTGATGAAAAACGTTTCTAATATAATTTTTTTTTTTAAATAATTTTCGGCTCTGCAAAGGGGCTAAAGTGGTCATTTCTACAGCTATCAAAATAAAGCTCGTGTAGTGGGCAAATAAGAATTGAAAAACAAGTAAGATTAATTCGAAATTAGTTCGAAATTTTCGATGCAATCAAAATAACATCAACTAAGGCCTCAAAGATAATGCAATTCTCTTAGCTCAAGACGTTTGCAAATTTAAAATACAGATCAGTATGTGTTCAATGCTACATAGCATTTCTGCAAAAATGACCCGGATTAAATGGCAGACTAGAAATCTAAACAGGATGTCAAGACACAGTTTGGCAATAAAAGAAGTTTTTAAGAAGTCAGCCCGATAAGAAACATTCAGGACCACAGAAGCGAAATTAGAGGTAAGGGCTACATTGGCTCACGGGGATCTTTGGGAAATTAAATCGGTGGGGCGGGTGGCAAAATCCTTACGGTTAAACCAAATGGGATACAAATAAAGAGTTGGAATTAACTAGAAAGACCCAACAGAGAAGGCACTCGAAGTCACTTGCAGATCTGCACTAACAACAACTAGCAGAAAATGGCGAATGCGGGACAGGAACAAAATACGTACATTCCGAAAGCGATTTTGTAACAAATGTAAGTGAGATTAATTGGAAACTGCTGTAGATTTATTTATGAAATTGTCTCTTAAAATGTTCTTCATTTGTTTTATACTCAGAGAGTATGATATAAGAAAAGTTGTTTGCTATCAACTAGGGGTGTAACGATAATCGATTTCGCCGATCCGATACCGATACTCAAAAATAAATATCGCCGATACCGATTCCGATACGCATATTGAAATTAAGCTCAAGTAAAAATTAACAAAACTCAAGTAGAGTAATTGTTCTATTATACAAAATAACAGTGTTTATTAATGAGCCATTCAAATTATCAAAATTTTCAATACATTTCAGTTTCTTAAATTCAAATTTTCAAACTACAAAACGTCTGCAATATTTATGATACGATGGCATTCAGTTTAGATTGGCTCAAGCTTTAAACTTGATATTAATAAGATTTAAAAGACAACGAATTGAATTTGAGATTATGTTAAAATTAAATTAAAATTATAAAAACAACATTGCAAAAGATTAATATTTAAAATTGATATTAAAAGACTTTTGTTTAAAAAGCAAAGTGTTCTCAAATTTTGCGGAGATAGACGATTTCTCAAATCAGAACTGCAGTGGAAAAGAGTCTCTCAGATGCGACAGAGCTCATTTGAATTTTATGTTCTGCTTTTAATATGTTATTTCCATAGTTGTCATGCAAACAAAAGAGTTGAAAATTTAATATTTTGTTTAAAAAACTCTTTAGGAAAATATAAGAAGTATCGGCGTATCGACAGTAAAATATCGCCAATATCGATACATCGGCGATTGGAGACTGGCGATTGGTTGGCGAATGGTCCTTGTTCTCAAGCTCTTTGTTACTATTTCTTTTCATTTTATTGGTACGTTATTTGTTTAATATATTTAAAGGGAAAAAAATATCTGTCGTTCCCTTTCCATTGTTAATATTTAATTTGAATTATTTTAATTGAATTTTCCTAATAGCAGCAAAATAAATAAATAAACATTATGCTAAAAGTAAAAAACAGAATTATCTTTTCAATAACTTGTCAGAAACCTAAGCTTAACATATAATTGTAATAACCAAAAAGAGTTTATCTTTTCGAAAGAACGTACCATTAGCTATTGGTTGGCGAATGGTCCTTGTTTATACTATTTGTAGGTTATTTTTGTAATTAAAAAATAGTTTTTAGTAAATTCTACTTCACTGCTTATTTTGGTTTGTGACCCGACTGGTTGAAAACTTAACTTTTTGTTGTTGAAATAATTTGAATATTTAAGGCCATCCTTAATGTATGTTACGCTGGTAAGCATTATTATATACATTTCTTCTCAAGGTAAGGAAGTGCCTGATGTTTAAGGTATGTTAAAGCAGGTTATAATAATGCAGTGTTAAATATCTTATTAAAAGCGCCTGTTGGGTAAGGCAGTTTTGTTCAAAAAATTTATTTCGGTTGTTGACTTGAATGTCGCATTGGCTCTGTCTAGTTGTCATTGTATACACCAGTTTATATTACTTAACAATTAATTTGTCATTATGGTTTTAGAAACGAAACTTGTATGAAAAACATTGAAATTTTATGATATTTTTATGTAAAACGAGGGCCACATTTGAATTAGTTATGATATTTATATGACCTATTTAAGTGGTATATCTACAGAGGATTATTTGCTGTTAAAGTTATATATATTTTTAAAAGATAATTTGCAAACTGCACTGTTGTCAAGTCAGTCTGAATAAAGTAAACATATATTAAAAAACAATAATATAAAAAACAGTTTTGATTTGCATTGAAATGCTTTCTTTCTCTTCAGCGTAGCTAAAAATATACATATAAGATTGCAAATTTGCATGAATCTTATACGAGGGCTGCTATATATATTTATGGCCTGGCAACGGCTGAGTGCTGCCAAGTGCAATCTGACATTTCCATTGGAAAGTTTGTCATTTTTAAGCATAATCGTACTCAAAACGTTTTGACGTACGACCATTATTTGTGTTGTTTACAGTGACTTGAAAAAATTAATATAGAAAAAATGGAATTAACTCGTGAACATTTTCGTGCCATCATTTTTCATAAGTTTCATAGTGGATTATCACGACAAGAGTGCCTTGATGAACTTAAATCTTTGTATGGCGATGAAGCACCATCCTATAGCACTGTGAAAAATTATTATAATGAATTTAATCGTGGCCGAGGCTCGCTCAAAGACGAATTCCGTGAAGGTCGTCCAAAAACGGCTGTTGTGCCAGAGAAAATTGATGCCGTGCGTGAACTCATAATGCAAGATCGACATGCGACATACCGAGAGATAGAGACATCCTTGGAAATTTCTTCCACCAGCATACATTCGATACTGCATGAACACCTGGCCGTAAAAAAGGTTTGTTCTTGTTGGATCCCGCACAATTTGAAAGTCGCTCAAAAAAAGGCTCGTGTCGATTGGTGCAAAGAAATGTTGCAAAAATACGATTGCGGTGCTTCAAAAGACGTTTATAAGATCGTCACAGGAGACGAATCATGGATCTATGCGTATGAGCCCGAAACGAAATAACAATCGACCGTGTGGGTCTTCAAAGACGAGCAAAATCCTGTTTTTTCGGCAAAACTGGTCATGTGGCGACTGTTCCGCTTGAGCAACGTAGGACGGTCACTTCTGAGTGGAACACTACAATTTGTTTGCTTGAAGTCATCGAAGAAATTCGAAAAACCAACAAGAGAAGACGAATCATTGTTCACCATGACAATGCGAGCTCTCACACATCGGCTCAAACCAGAGCGTTTTTGACCGGCCAAAACGTCGAATTAATGGGTCATCCGCCGTTCAGCTCTGACTTGGCACCTAATGACTTCTTCTTGTTTCTGCACATCAAGAAAAAAATTCGTGGTCAACGATTTTCGTCGCCAGAAGAAGCTGTTGAAGTGTTCAAAAACCACGTTTTAGAGGTGTCTCAATCGGAGTGAAAAAAGTGCTTCGACAACTGGTTTGAGCGCATGCAAAAGTGTATAAATCATGCTGGAGAATACTTTGAAAAACAATAAAACCATTTTTGATTATAAATATTCGCATTTTCACTATTAGGCCAGAAATATATAGAGCAGCCCTCGTATTTTAGTGGTTTGATTAAATAATTCTTGTCCTTGTGTATTTGGTTTCAGCGGGTTTTCGCGAGCTCCATACACCCTTTGGAAATTTTGAATATAGCGATACGTAGACATGAAATAAGAAAGTAATAAAAAAAAACAAGCAGCTTCTATTGCATATTTTTTATGTTTGTATAAGAAGCTTATGGCTTAAACGAACGTGTTTTATTTACGTTTATCTGTATCTAAGAATTTTATCTGAGTATAACTACATAAGTCTGATCAACTTCTAATCTTAAGCATTCGATTATCATAATGACGTTTTTAAGTTTTAAACAACGGGCATAACTTGAGCAAGAAACGTTTTCACTGATTGTACTTTGTTTTTAAAATCAAAAACAAAAACAAAAAAACATGCAATTTTCAAAAAATCTATAGTTTTAGCTGATTTTATTACTATTGCATCTAATTTTTAACATAATTTTTCAAAACAATTTGTAAATTTTACCAAAGAATCTCAATTCAACAAAAATGTTAAAAAATTTTACTTTAAAAATACTTTACTAATTCACTTATTTGCACTTATTGTTGTACCGATTTTATTATTTTATAAAAATACAATTGTGGCAACTCATAGTTGGTAACTTGTGGTAGCGAACGTCATACATATTTGCATTTTAAATTAAATAAATGAAAATTTATTCAATTCACAACCTATCGTAAATTGTTGTATGTTGTATCAACAGAAGTTTTAAACAGGCTGTTGTAGTTGCTTTTGTTAAAATTCTAAAAAAACGATAGGAATAATTTTTCACAAAGGATAGTATTTTTTTCTAATAAAGTTTGGTAAAAATATGAAAAGAATTATAAGTATTTAGCACACTAACTTGCTTGTTAAGTGAAACCACCATACTAAAGGGGTTTTAAATTGTACAATTAAGTTTAACTTTTTATACCCTTCATCACAGGTGAAAAAGGTATAAACAAGTTTATCATTCCCTTTGTACTTTCTACAAAATTCATTCCCTACCCCAATAAATATATATACTTTTGATCCTTATATATAGAGGACTTAAATTAGCGTAATGGGATTAAAATCAGTTGTGCCATGTCCCGAGATAAGCTACAGCAGTTTTATAACCACCATTCTTTCATACATAATTTCATAAAGGTGCTTTTGAAATTTATCAACATCGATCCATAAATAGTGGACATTTATTTAAATAAGGCCAGCGCTTCCATTTAACTTATGCTTTTGTTGTATATATTTTGTTGGTTATTGATTCTTTCTTCATTTGTTGTATTGAAAAGCGAAATTTAAAAAAAGAACTGTATATAGAGCAACCTTGGAGGCTGCGTTAGTAGAGGTATGTGCCTGCCGTAAAACAGAGGATCACAGAGTTCATGAGTTCAAGCCCACGCATCTGGTCATGCGTGCCAAAAAAAAATCATTATTTAAATGGAAAACAGCAGTACAAATCTCCCAGACATGAAATTAAAAAAAAAACACGAAGCAAATATTTTGTGAAGTCTCTAGGCAGATAAGTTACTGAAGGTATCTTTTAATATTAAAGTAAAAGCAGAAAAGGATCAAGGCGCCTTTATAATTTATAATAAAGAGAAGAAGCTCTGTTAGCTGCTAGCGTAGAAAAGTTACAACGTAACAGTGATAAAAGATATATGGGACGTAAACGATAAAGAGGAGGCTTGTGAGTTGGTATCTCTGCCGGGGTTACAGCGTACATGGTTCGTGTGGTTTAATTTTCTAAAACAAGACATCGAGTTCGTTTCTCGCCAGAGGGATACAGTGGTGGTGTGAGTTGGAGTCTCTGCCGGAGTAACATAGAACATGTATGGTTAAATTTACTAAAACAAGACAAGACGAGTTTGTTTGACGCCGGAGTAACACAATGAAGGCGTTGCATGGATGGCTGCGTTAAGAATAGTGCTTGTTTAGCAAGAGACCATAGAATCAAGTACAGCTGGAGTTGTAGAGTAGAAAATAGAAAATGTATAACATGCCACCACAGAGAAAAAAAAAGCTGTGCTGGTACTTGCAATCAGAAGAACTCGTAAATTTCTCTAGGGGGGAATAACGTAATAAAATTATAAAAATATTATAAAAATTTCCACATGGTATATTTTTCCTATTTCCTCTTTTAGTCATTTTTAGAAGAGTTTCAGGGGTTTTAATTTTTTAGGGCGTGGTTAACATATTCACGGAAGAACTCATATACAAAATTTATGTTAAAAACTCTAAGCAAAGTGCATTGGCATTTTTTTTCTCGTTACTTTAAATGATGTCAACTTATTTATAAAATCAAAGTATACTGTTGAAATGAATTTAATACAAGGAGCATTTTTATAAATGTTAAAGGAATCTTTTCAGTTGAAAAGAAAATACAAAGAAATATAAACATTTTTATTGCTCATAAAAGTTATTGGAAATTAAAAGAATTTCATGTTTGCCAGCTTCAAAAACATTCTAAAATTTGAGGTGAATTTAAAGGCTGTTTGGGGTCAAACTTGTTAAGTTACTTCTGATGCTGGGTGGCAAAAACTTTGCTTATTTTATTTCCCTGCTAAAGTTTAGTTACCCCATGAAAAATTACAATGAACATTTAAACTATTATGAAGTCATTAGGTTTTATTGAACACATGCTGTGATTTTTATAGAAGTAAATATAGACTGGATACAAATGGATGGAAATGTTTATAAAGAAAGTATGAGATGTGTTTTTCAATATACAAAAAAAAAAAGAACAGAAAAGAAAAGATTTTGTAATGAAAAACTAAAATAGAGTATTAATTTATGAAATTTTTTTATTACATTTACAAATTTCGAGAACTGTTGGAAATACTGATAACAAGGCTAAAACACATGACGTTCAAGCTGATGAAACATAAAGATTTTATGTTGGGGCTGTATATTTTTTCTTAGGGTATTTTCTGTAATTTTTTACAACAAAGCGTTGGCACGAATTTATTGCGTTTTTAATAACTCCTTCCCCTTTAAGTGTGTGAATTAAAAAAAAATTTAAATTGAACTGTTAAATAAACAATTGAATAAGTTTATGATTGTGGAAGAAACAAAATAAATAAAAATTACTTAAAGAAAAGGGAAGTGGAGGTCGTTTTCTTTTAACGAACATAAAACCAATTATTACAAACACACACTTCGCACATGTAGTGAATGTCTAATGAGAAAATAATTCGTGTGAAATTTCACTCTTTTATGTAAGAAAAACTGGAAATTGCACTTCTTCTACGATTAAAAAGCAAATGTGTTTTTTTTTTTTTTTTTTTTTTTTTTTGAACAAATGAGTCTGAAAGCAATAGATGCATTTAATCACTTTGTTAGTCTTAAAACTGAGTAGTTTTAATTGATGACAATGTGGAAGCAACTAAGGAGAATTTAATTTTTTTTAATAAAGAAAAAATACAATATAAGAATTTCCCATAATTTTTTCATGTACAACAAAACCTTTTAACTTTAACGTTTTTAAAAACGACACCATTGACAGTTAAGCATTTAATATTTAATATACTTAAGCCATCTACAGCAAAATGTAACAATTTCTATAATTTTTATGACATTTTTCATATTGGTACTTTTTGAAAATAGTACCTTTTTTTAAAAAAATGTAAGTTTCTCACAAAATGTCTCTTTTCTGACAATGTAATTAAAAAATGTAAAGAAATATTTTACATATACATAAATATAAAGATATTAAAAAATATTATTCTGTTAATTTAAATTACGTTTTTCTTAGCAATGAAAAAGTAATTATGAGTTGCAAGGACAGAAACCTGCGATCATTTTGTAGTTATACCAAATTAAAAAAGCAAGAAGCCAACACAAACTAATTGATAATCATTAATGAATGACCCACAGCATTTTTGCTTTGTAATAAGAAGCTCTACAACATAAAATTTTGATCGGAAAAATAGACAAATTTTTTTTGTAGAATGCACATGGAAAATGCTAACTTGGCCAGTATTATACTGAGAACCACAGGCAGTAAGTAGCACTGTGAACACAGCCTTTAGAAAATGGTAGACAAAAAGAGGATTGAAATAAATCTGAATTTCACTCACACACTAAGGGCTCCGTACTATGTGTGGGCTATCCTTTAATGTTTCCCTTTGTAATTTCTGCAATATCTATGGGATCTAATGCATATCGAAGTCCATCTGTTTGTCCGTGTTCGTGTTGAAATTACCTTTTCCAAGACAATAGATGAGCTAGAGAAAATTTTAATGCGCCAATCGATCAAACTTAGTTTCGAAATTTTGCTATTGCAAATCAGCAAGATCGGTCCATGTCCTTCAAGGCAGCGTCTGCCTCAAATTTTTCCACATTATTTTGAACAATGGTGTAACTCCAATAAAAAAACAACATCTATGGAGCGATAGAGAAGTACAAAAATCGACGCTCGCACATATATTTCGAGTTATGGACAACGTAATCAAAAAATACCAATTTTTTTAAATGCTTAACCTATTAAGAGCCGGTGACATTTTTATGTAAAATTATAAATCGTATTTAATTTTTTTCTTATTTTTTAATTCTCGGTCACCCCAGTATTTTGTTTTTTTGCTTAAAATTACTGCAATTTACATACATGGTGAAGGGTATATAAAATTCGGTGAAGCCGGATATAGCACACTTACTTTTTTATATTTAAAGTGTAAATTATAGTTTTCTTACACCCACATTTACAGACCCTAATTAAATAGTGACGATAGTTAAAAAAGTGATTTTAGCCTCAATACGTATTTATTTATTAGTACATTTATGTTTGAGTTTATGCTTCAAAATATTTATTTTTATTTGTTTTGTTGTGAAAAAGTACTTTTTGAAAATGGTACTTTTTTAATGTTACTTTTATAAACCCGCTCTTTTTTTAATATCTTTTTTATAAAGCCATAATTCTTTTAAAGGCAATAAAAAGAGTATTTTTTCGCAGATCCTTTTTTAAGAAAATGTTTTTTTAATAAATGGATACTTTTAAAAATTAGTTCATTTAAAAAGGCTTTTTGACTCTTTAATTTTCAAGGGTTTTTGCTAGAGCAGATGCCAGTACAATGTACGGTAAAAGTACAATAGTGTTTTTTAAAAATCTAAAAGTGTCCTTTCTTAATAAAATAAAAAAATTGCTTTAAATGCTAAAAAAGTACATTTGTATATTTATAAAGCCAAATATAGAATTTATCAAGTTAAAAAATTGCTAAGCAAACGTTAGCTAGCATAGCTAACAGAAAAATTTTAAAAATGTGATAATAGAGGAGAGTTTTTGTAGTATTTGCTTTAATAAATCCCTTCGAAATTTGAGGGTTTTAAATAAAAACTTTACAAAAATTCATTTTGAATTGTGTGTTAAAAGCACATTTTTTAGGTTGCAGCAAAAGTATTTAATACTGATTTAAAAGAGCATTTTTTTCTTAGTCAACTGCAGCAAGCGCTGTTGGAAGCATCTAGAGGTTATGGATAATAAAAATGATAACATTTAATTCAGGCTGTTAAAGGAGATGCAGACAGTGAACACTTTAGGGTTTGATTCTCTTACTAGATACTTAAAACTTTTGAAATCTTAAGTGCAAAGTGCTTAAAGAGTAATTAAAGGCATTTAACAAATAAAATAATTAACAGCTACCCCTTTCTATTGTTTTCCATATTAGCAATGCCTCGAAGCAACTGCAGTAATAATTACTGCAATGAAAACAGACAGCATGTGGAATTACATACGTTAAACAAAAAACAAAACAAAAATAAATAAAAACAATAACGATATCAAATAAAACAAAACAAATTTCATTTAAAGGCAGTTTAAAACGCATAATGCATTTAAAACAACAGAAAAAGAAAAGCAACAAAACAATTTTGTTTTTCTTTCATACAACACATGTGTTGGAATCTCTTTTTAGGCCGCACTACATCTGGGGGGGAACAATACAACAGCAAAAGTCAAGTAAAAAGACATGTGACATTTGAAGGCAAATAGGGAAATAAATTATGTAAAATAACAACAGCAAATCGAATTGTAAATTAAGTATTAGAAGCCCACCAAAATAGCCGCAACAGCAGAATTAAAGCAGAAAGTACAAAAATGAATTTCCAAGTACCATAAACAAACAACTTCAAACAGCAAAATTCAAAATGTTTAAAACCAGGGACCGAAAATAACTGTTATTTTTGAAATTTTGATGGAAAAAAGCAACCTCAAGGAAATGTCGGAGAATGAAACCAAGTATGCCATTTTGAAAGTCTTGGACCAAATTATCAGAAAACGCGATGCTTTTTAATTATTAGTAATTATTTGATTTTAATTTTTTGGAGCAAAACTAAGAGTTATTTTTTAACTTTTATTTGTTTTAGCAAAAATAAAAGTTATTTTTTAACTTTTATTTTTTCTAGCAAAAATAACAGTTATTTTTGACTTTTATTATTTCGAGCATGAATAAAAGTTATTTTTTAACTTTTATTTTTTCGAGCAGAAATAAAAGTTATTTTTGACTTTTATTTTTCCGAGTAGAAATAAAAGTTATTTTTTGACTTTTATTTTTTTGAGCAGAAATAAAAGTTATTTTGTGATAAATTCATTATATTATTATTCATTATTTTTGTGTTTCCAACCCCTTTGGAATATTATGTAATATTCCAAATATTCTTTTCTAAATAATTAAATTTAACGATTCACTATTGCAAACGCGCCAAAATTGACGTCGAACAAAAATGACTTATAAATGTGGTCATAAGTTATGACTCATAACGTATTTTAGAATTATAAAATATGAAAAAAAACATATGTATTTATTTTTACATCTCTAAAATTAAAATTAAATTTTATAAAAAATAAAAAAGGTTCATCTCGGACTCGGGCCCCATATCTTCAGGTTGAGTACAATCATATGTGTGTAATGTTTTTTCTAAAAATAGTCCCATAAATATTTGTAGGAAGTAATTTTTTTATATTCAATAACAGAACTCCGTTATTTATTTTTCATTTGTTTTTTTAATTTTTGACGAAAATAGTATTGTTCGTAGTTCACTCCAAGATGGGTCGTAAACGAAATTATTATTTACGAGAATTTTTTATAGAAGTTGATGGTAAAGTAATTTGCAAATCGTGTAAAAAAGAAGTTAGTAACTTTTCCACAAATTTAAAAAGACATTTAGAAAAACAACATAGTGAAATTTTTGAAGATGTAATAAAAAAAATGCAAAAAAGTAGTGAGGACAGTGCTGTGGAAACAAAAACAAAATTTTCCATAGAAATGAACAAAAATGAGGTGACAAACGCGTGCATAGAAATGGTCACCAAAGAATCTCTACCACTTTCATTTTTTGATTCTAATTCATTTAAAGTGTTAGTGAACCCTATATTGCACGGCTTAGATATTCCAATTATAAATTCCAGAAATATAATGGAATTGGTGGTTGTGAAGGCAAGTGAAATAAAAACCAAAATTAAAACCGTCTTAAAAAACAGAATAATTCATTTAAAAATTGACACTGCAACTCGAAGTGATCGGGCAATTTTAGGAATAAATGCTCAAATTATTTTGAAAAATGAAATTACCATTTTTTCGCTGGCGATGTTAGAACTTAAAAAAAGACACACCGCAGAAAACATAAAAATTGAAATTGAAAATGTGTTAACTTATTATAATATAAACAAAAACCAAATATATTCTGTAACAACAGATAACGGTCGCAATTTAATAAAAGCGATTGAACTTTTGTCGCCACAAGAAAGTGAAATCGAAAGTGAAGGTGAAGATGTAGATGACGATGGAGATCAAAATCAAAACGAAGATTTTGTTGAAAATATTATAACTTCTATAAGATTTGAAAATGTTATTTCCATAAAATGCGCCGCGCACACACTCCAGCTGTCTGTGAAAGATTTTCTTCGAGATTGCATGACAGATATTGACCGAGCACGCAATACTGTTAAAGTTCTGAGAGCTCCATCGTTTCGGTAAGTTATCCCGATACGAATTTTTCATTTACAAGGGGTCCAACAAATTATAGTCTTGTGATAACCACTTCAATAAAATGTAAAAATTTCGATTTCGTCTCTCATTTTAGATATAAAATACAAAATTGTGGTATGCCAAAACCACAATTAGATGTTGCAACCCGATGGAGTTCCACCTATAACATGTTAAAACGTATTTTAGGGCTGAAAGAGTTTTGCATTAGCAATCTTTCAGCTTCTGAGAATCTTAAAAGTAGTGAGTGGGTATTAATTGAAAATCTGGTAGTAGTTTTACAGCCGGTCCATGAACTTACCCTGAAACTCCAAAGATCGCAATTAATCTTAGGCGATTTTTATAAGTTTTGGATGGAACTAAATTTTAAGCTGAAAAATGTTAATACGGAGTATTCCAAAAAGCTTTTAACTAATATAGAGTCGCGTCAGTCGAATCTATTGGAGAATGACACAATGTATGCAGCATTATTTTTGGATCCCAGATTTAGACGTTTACTATCGTCCACAAAAAAAGAAGCTGCAAAGAGGCATTTGAAAAACCTTTTTCAGCAAACGCAATATATTGAAAAGGTAAGCAAGCTTAATAAAAAGTTGGATTTAGCACAGTATTCGTCAAATTTTGCTTATGCTTATTTTACAGGAAATTACTATAACAGACCTCAACACTAATACCGCGGATGAAGTTTTTGTCGATGAATCCAGTATGCAGAGTTCTTCATCATCATTACTAAGAAGTGGATTTCGTGAATTGGAAATTTTAAATTCGTCTTCTGATGATGACGATGTTGGGTATGAATTTTCTGAAAATACCCGCAAAGCTTTTTACGAAATTGACAATTATAAAGAAAAAAGAATAGATATTGATGATGACTTAATGGAGTACTGGAGGAACAAAAAATTTGTTCTCCCAGGTCTGCGGAAACTTGCCTTAATTTTGCACTCGGTGCCAGCTACGCAAGTTAGTGTAGAAAGATCGTTTTCGGCATTAAAGCTGATTTTGGGAGACTTAAGATACAATTTATCGGAAGAAAATTTGGAGGCAATTATGATTACAAAACTCAACTCCATTAATTTTTGAGCATATGCAAATTATTTTACTGAAAAATTATCTTTGTTTGAAAAAGTTTTTTAATAAATATAATGAATTTATCACAAAATAACTTTTATTTCTGCTCAAAAAAATAAAAGTCAAAAAATAACTTTTATTTCTACTCGGAAAAATAAAAGTCAAAAATAACTTTTATTTCTGCTCGAAAAAATAAAAGTTAAAAAATAACTTTTATTCATGCTCGAAATAATAAAAGTTAAAAAATAACTTTTATTCATGCTCGAAATAATAAAAGTCAAAAATAACTTTTATTTTTGCTCAAAAAAATAAAAGTTAAAAAATAACTGTTATTTTTGCTCAAAAATATTAAAATCAAAAACTAACTATTATTTCTGCTCGAAAAAATAAAAGTCAAAAAATAACTTTTATTTTCTGACTTTTACGATAAAAGTTATAACAGTTACGGTCCCTGTTTAAAACAACGAAGGGACATGATTTTCTAAACAAAAGAAAATATAGACACTTTACTTTCAATTAATAATGATTTGCTGCAATGATATCTTTACAAATGTATAGAGTTTATGAATTTTCCATATGTCTAGAATAGAAGTCATGTTTATGTTGTGCTAACAACACAACAACAGCAACAACAATCAAAATAAAAATAATAACATTAAGAAAAATTTTGTGTGAAAAAACCTATAAAAACATATCCAAAAAAAAAAAAAAACAAAAAAAACAAATTTTAATGAGTGTGATGACTTCTCTGTTACAATTTGTATTCTTCTCAATGTTCTGAAACATAAATTTTATTTCTATGCGCAGCTCTAAATGTATAGAAATTTAATTTTGGTTTTATTTGTTGAATGCATAACAAATGTTAATTTGTTGGATACCCAAATACAAATGCAATTTTCTTTTCATTTGTTTTATTTATTGAGAATGTGATAAACAGAGAGTAATATTATTGTTAAGACCAGGGATGGTAAAATCTGTATGCACGATTTTAAGTTTATAGTTTCGATTCGTAAATTGTTAAAAGTTTTTATATTTTTATAAGTTATTTTAATTACCATTTGTATGAAATAAAAGTAAAATTTGTTAAAACTTTTTTTATAAAAAATTTTACAATGGAATTTAATGCCTTGTTATACATGATTGACGCTTAAGTGAATGCTTGAAAACAGGACCTACCCTTGAATTGTAAAGCTCACCCTCTGACTCAAAAATACATTTACCACTATTTTTGTTTTTTCTTTGTTACTTCACCTAAATTTTAGCCTTGGTACTAATCTGTTGTAAAGCTATTAAACTGAAAAAAAAAACATTTTTCTTTTAATACTCGACTTTTGCTCAACATAAGTATAACCTACACAAATTAATTTTTAAAAAATATCGTATTATTTTTTTATCCCTATTAAATTATCAAATCACCGACATTGCTATTGAATGTGAAAGCACGTCTCGATTTTACTTAATTCGTTTTTCTCGTAGTTTATTTGTGAGTGCCCGCGCATAAAACAAAAATGAATTAACGTAGTGTTGTGATATTTTATTTTTTAACATCTTTTAACTGTATAAAAGAGCCGAAAAAAGTCAGCAGTATACAGTGGATAAATAAAAATAAAATCATTGTTGATTATTGTTGTTTTTGCTTAAGCTTTGATTTTTGTCTTTTCTTTATTGGACAAAAATCTTTAGTTTATTTAAAATATTTGTGAAAAGTTTCCTAAAGAGCTGAGTTAGCGTTAGTGAAATGGCCATAGAGACGGGCTTTTATCTTCAATAAGCAATATAGGTGATTTGATAATTTAATCGGGATAAAAAAAAGCCAGATATCTTTTAAAAATTAATAAATTTTTCCCGTGGTTTATTTTAATTTAATCAATACAATCTAATATTTAATATATATTTTACAGTTTCTTGTGAGTTTATTTTTTTATTTGTTTTTTTGTTCGTGTGTAAATTGCAGCTAAGCGACTGAACCGATTCATTATTTCATTAAAATATGAAAGGCGTATACATATATATCTGCGTTGCAAAAAGGATTTATATTTTCAAATAAGGGAGCAGGATAGCAAAAAAAAAGGTGAAGCGGGCATTTTTGTGAGTATAAATTCATTTTGACTAAATCTCGGCTATTTGATTTTAATGAAATTCGAAACGTCTATTGGTCCTCACCTATATCTGTTTCGAGAGCTAGGACCAACACAAAAGAGAAAGGAAAAAAAAACGTCATAGATAGATTTAAATATTTATTGAAAAAAGGTTTAAGAGGGGGAGTTGAAAGAAGACAAGCGCTTAATTTTAGTCATCTTCACCGTTTTTAGTAAAATCAGATTTAAAAGATAAATATATGATCTAAAACATCCAAGCAACTTAGATTGTTGGCCTTAATAGGTAACGCCTCTTCCGCGATTTTTAAATGTTTATCGCCGAGAATATTCTCAATAATTATGAAGTACCTAGGAAGGCCCATATAACGCTGGATACAAGAAGTCTTTTATACAAATAGACAAAGACAAACTATTGTCTACCATTTTTTATCTGTCTAACAATCAACTCTATTTACTTTTTTTTTTACTAATTTATGAATATTATCGAACTTTAGTGTACCGTCTTTATCTCATTAAAATCGGATAAGTATTTAAGGAAAAAATAAGCCATTAAATGGTTACTACTATATATTGGAAAAATACACAGTCGAATATTCAAAAAAAAATTTGTTCAATAATAAGTTTATTCGAATTTCGACTACAAGGCAAACTTAAGTTCTACAAATGTTGCCATCCCTGCTAAGGACACATGAGAGAGTCACCGAAAAATTGTTAGAGAGAGATTGAGAGAAGAGAGTTTGAAACAATTATTCTCACATTTATGCTACAAAAATTAATTTGCATACACTTAAAAAAATATCAGGAAATTGTTTTTGGATAGGTCGTTTTGTAATTATTTTGTGAAGTTTTAGTTTTATTTTTGCAATGAATTGATAAAATTTTACACAGGAAGACATTTTTGCGTCTATTAAAAAAGTTTATTTTCAGATTAAAGTTAATTAAAATTGTGTTAATTATATATTAAACAGAAACATAAATAAAATAAATAACTTTTTAGTATTTCATTCAATTATTCGGAAAAAATATAAGCTTTAGTTGGTGCTATAACTTTTTTCTGTTTGAATATTTTTTTATTGTTAAATGTACCTCATTTACCTGTGGGCTACTTACTTTATGAGAAAAATTTATTTTTGTTTTTAAAAAATTAATAATTGCTTACAAGTAATGGGATTTTTTCTATGCCTTTGAAATTTGTAACAAGAATGTCAGAATTTGGACAGAGTGTCAATTGCTACGACCCATATAATAATAAGTTTAAATACTAAAAATTATTAATTAAAGGGTGCTCTAATAAATCATTTAATTGTGATGTATATTGCTATACTTTTGAAAAGTTGCAGACAGGCGGCTAAAACTTACAAAGTACCTATATTTTTAAGTCCGCTAATTTAAAATTATAAATTAAAGGGTATCTCCATAACTTCATAAATGTAATTTAATGCTATAGCCCTATCTTTGAAAGCGTTATAGACAAGCACTTAGAAATTAGACGAAATGTCTATTACTATATCTAGTATAACAAAAAGTATAACTACCATATTCATGAAAAATAAAATAAATTTGAACTGTGTTTTATGGCAAATTTTCTATACAAATCTGTCCTAAAATACATTTAAAATCTGTTTTAATTTTTTATGAATACGGCAGTAAATATTTAAAATAAGAAATTAAAGGATACCATAATAGTAGATGTAATTTGATATATATATATATATATATATATATATGTATATATATATATATATATATATATATATATATATATATATATATATATATATATATATATATATAGCCAATCTTTTGAATAGTTATAGACAAACGCTTAGAAATGAAACAAATTTTATTTTACTGTTTAAGCAATAAAATAGTTATTTAAAATTTTTTTGTTGTAGTTGAGAAATAACGAAAATTTAGTTAATTTAGGGAATTTATTTTCTTTGGTTTTCTTCTATTCATTAGGTTTAATTAATCACGAGTATTATATTTCAGTGTTAAAATTGTGATGCAAAAAACTGTGCGCTTGGCACCTTGAATTAGTTTTTAGTAATTTAAAATTATTATTTGGCAAATTAAATCTTGGAGCATGAGCGCTTAACATCATTAAAAGTTACATCGCTAGAAAATTTAAATAATGGTTCATTTTTAGTGAGTTGCAGAGCAGAGCTATTCCAAAAAAAAAAAAAATGAATAAAAAACTTTTTAAAACAGCAACACAAATAGTATATTTAGTTAAGTGAAGTTCGTTAGGACTGAATGATAAATAAAATTTGGCAAAAACCTTAGAAAACAAAATTTTATAACAAATTTACTTCGTTAGACTGATAAAGTTCTAAGAAAAATATCTTTGAACTTCCAAATATTGTGTCTAAGACTAGCATATACACTAAAAAAAAAAGTTGTATAGAAATCTTCTAATAATGAATCATTTGAAAAACTGTTCTCTACGCTGTTGTTAGAAGTAGTTCATTATTATAGTAAATTTAAAAGCAAAAAGTGAATGTAAAGTAAGTTAGAAGTAAATAATTTTAATCTTTTTTAACTCTGTATTCTTAAAAACTTAAAATCTTAACAATTACAAAAAAATTATTAGTTATCTCAATTAATGATTATTGTAAAACTTTCCCAAAGAATCGACACTTACAAAAAAAGTTAATTTTTACTAAAAATATGAAAATTAAAATTAAACCAAGGAAGTATTAAATTAAATCAAACTTCAAAAATATCATGTTAATTATCCCGACCAAATTATTTAATTCACCGATATTGAATAATAAAGATGAAAGCACGTCTCGGTGGTGAAGAATAAAATAAAAATAACAAAACTACGGTAGTTTATTTATGTTTTATGCACGGCACTTAACAAATAATTAAAATTAAATCCCGGAAATATTAAATTAAACAAGAGATAAAAAAGCGATAGCAAAAATGCAATGAAGACGAGCTTTCATTTCCAATAATCAATATCGTTGAATTTAATAACTTGGTCCAGATAATTAGTACGATATTTTTGAAGTTCAGAATTGCATTTAAAATGCTGCTTATGTTGTTTGTGTTTTTATTAACTAAAAATTGAGAAGTTAATAAATTAATCTTTATCTCTTTTATTTAAGCCAGCAGACCTTTTATTTTTAATTGAAAGGATATGCCTACAGATTGGTTCTATTTTAAAGATAAAAATACATGTGTCTGCTACATGTCTTTTGGACCATAACGGACATTTTTATAAGATTTCAATGCCGTTGGTATCACAATTGCTCTCCGTAACAGAATTTAATGCAAAAGAAGAGCGCTATATTCAACTATACCCTTCACCATTTAAGTTAATCTAGTTTTGTGAAGTAGCTCCCATCAAAAAACAAATATTGCGGTGGCAGAGAATTGCAAAATAAGAAAGAAAAAATTAAATATTTCATATAATATAGCATTAAAATATCATCGGTTCTTAATGGGTTAAGCATTTTTAAAAAGTTTTAGTATTTCTTGAAAGATCTTTTAAAAAGCTTTAAATTAACTATTTTATGAAAATTTCATAACCTGGAAAATATTGGCGAACTCCAATTTTTCCACTAGATGTTCTTGTTCTTATTTTTTACATCACTAAACTAGTGAGATGGAAAAATTGGAGGCAAGCGTCTGTGTCTTTGTTTTGTTATTAGGACATGGACCGATATTGCTGACTTTGAATAGAAAAATTTTCGGAACTATGACTTCTCTAGCTAACTTGTGCCTTGCAAAGTTGATTTCAATCTTAACACGGACGGACAGACAGAGATCGTTAAATCAATTTCGCTATGCATAAGGACTCAGAATATATATACTTTGTGCATACTGTAGAAATAACAAATGGAATGACAAACGTAGATATACCATTTTTTCTCATGTGGTGAAGGGATAATAAACTTTAAAAAGGGTGTTTCCATAGGACAAGTAATTTCGTATATTTGGTTCAAAATTTTAAAATGTTATAGAAAAAAACCTGTTAATTACTATTGTAAGTCCACTTCAACAACAAGTATAAATATTTAAAATTTATATCTTTAGACTTGCAATAGACAGATAAGTTAATATCATTCGATATATATTTTCTATGCTGGTATGTCGTTTAAGTCGGTTTTTAATGCAAAAGTTATTTATTTGATACCTTCCATATTATTCTCTTGTTTTCATTTAATCAATCAAACGTTAAAACGTTTTACGAAATTTATTAGGAAATAGCAAAATTTCTCTAAGTGTAAATAAATTATCCCATTTATGAAACTTTTACTCTCTCTCTCTCTCTCTCTGTTTGCCGGTCACTGGCTTGAAATGGTTTGATGCTCTTTAGCCTTTTCTCTATGAGAAAACAATTTGTATTTATAAGATACTGCTTAACACAAAACAAACCAGCAGTTTGTTTTCTTTTTTCTTTCTTTTGTTGATTTATTGTGTACTTTTTGTTTTTGTTATAGTATTTTTGTTTTTAATTTCATGTTCACGACAAGCGCATTCGAATAATGTTGGAGCTTATTGAAAGCGATGTTTTCAAATCAGTTGCCGTTCGCACTTATCTGCAGTGGGTTGTTAGTGATATTGGATAAAAATTAATAAAAAATTGATTTTTTTATAAAATTTATTTAAAAAACAACATCAGCATTGCTGATATATAATTTTTAAAAACAGACTTGATCGTCGTTGAAAGAGTTATATTTTTTTTTAATCAAGAAAATTTAACAAAAAGTGGCGATGTAAAATTTTAACGTGTTTTATTTTTTTTATATACAAGCAAGTTTTTGCTTAAAAAACATAAAACATATTTTTTATAATTTTTGTATTTTAAAAAATGGAATAAATTGCATACTTTAAACTTATTGGTGATAAAAAAGTGATACATTTTTTTTATTTTCTTAGATAAATCATAAAAAAAGAAGGCCAAGTGTGATGATATCGTTTATAAATTTAACTGAATAGATATTTTTTGTTATTGTTATTATTATGAAATGTTTTTGCACTTAAAAGATAAAAATCTTCTGCAAAAGCAAATTAAATAAAAAATTTAAAACAAGCCAATAAAAATACTTTGAAATACCATCTGTATTTAACACACAGAAGAAAATAAGTCTAAATAAACAAAATCATAAGACACAAAAAAAAATCTCATAAAAAATTATCGCAATAAAAAAAGGTGTGGACCGGTTTTGTTTTTTATAAACTTTTTGTTAATTTTGTTATCTTAAATATAAATCTACGACATCAAAAAAAATTAAATACTCTTGTTAAAGCTACAAAAAACCGTCAAGATATTTTTCTTTTGGAAAAATCAATAAAATTGTACTAAAATACAACACAACACAACCCACCAAACCAATTTGCTTTAAAAGCTTTAATAGTCTAAAAAAATTATTTAAGCAATACAATAGCAATGATTTTATTATAAAAAGCAAACTTAACAAAAAAGAAAATATTACTTAACTTACATACACTTTAAATTCAAGAGTTAACATCTCAACATCACCCAGTTTTTCTTGGCAAGTTAACAAACAATAAACGCCCTTAGAAAAAAAAGAAACGAAAGAAATAATTACATCCAACCAACAAACCTTGAACAGCTGTTTTTTGTTTTTTCAGCTTTTATTAAATAAAAGAGCCAGACTAAACGGAAGAGAGGAGTTGTTGTATTGCAGTTAAAAGGTAAGTTTAAGATAAATTGCATTTATAAAGTCAAGTAAAAAAATGTTTTGAGTTTGAAAAAAAATTAAGCCGCCTTGGCGCCAAAATTCTTAAAAATACTCGAAAAATTTTCAAATAAAAAAAATTGAAAAATGAAATATTTATTTAAAACAAATGCCTAATCCCATGAAGCGTTTCATGATTAATAGGCATGATCAAAGATTTAAGTGTACAGCAGCTAAAGGAATAACCCTTCACAGAGCACATACCCAAAAATCTCAACATGCGTTTTATTAAATTAAATCTGTTTCTTATTACACATAATGAAATAGTGATATCCAAGTTATTCTAATTTCTAAGCCTGCATATTGTTCTATTTGCTAACCGATTCCCACGCTTGCATAACAACTTAATGCTCCAAGGAAAGATATATATAAATCAATGTAAAATGTTCTTTTTAAATAAAAAGTGCGTTTTCCACTTAGTGCTTCTTTATAAAGGTAGTACATTTTGAACTTTCTTTTAAACAAGCACTTTTATAAGTACATTGGAAAAACAATTTAATAAAAAAAAAAAAAAAATACCTTTTAAAGATGATCATTAGTCATTTTGAAAAATTACTTTTTAATAGGTAAACTATTTTTTACGTTTGTAATTTCTACAATATTAATTTTCGACCCCATTCTGAGTTCCTATTCATAGCGAAGTAGATTGAGCAATATGCGTCTGCCCGTCCGTATTAGTGTGACATTAACTTTGCCGGAGCACTAGAAGAGCTAAAGAAAATTTAAGTACGCCAATCGATCAGACACTATGTCGACAGAAGTGCTGTTGAAAATTAGCAAGACCGGTCGATTTACCTAAAGGCAGTGGGCATAAAACCACGCCTGCCTCTAATTTTTTAATATCCTATGGAACAACAGAAATATGGAGCGATAAAGATTAAGAAAAAAACGTCGAGTGGAAAAATTGTCGATATAAACCGAGTTATGGGCCTCTGAAATTTTCATAAAAAAGTACGATTGTCAATATTGTCAATAAGGAAATTATTTAAAAGCTTTTGAAGAGATCTTTTAAACAATATTAAACTTTCTTAAAGATGCTTAACCCATTAAGAGCCAATGCCACTTTTATGTAAAATTAAGTAACGTACTTATTTTTTTTTTCTTATTGTTAAATTTCCTGCTATGCCATGCTTGTTTTTTTTGTTTTTTTTTTTTTTTTTTTGATAGGCGATACTTCATTTAACTAGATTTACATACATGATGAGGGCTATAAAATATTTGGCACGGCCGAATATAGCACTTTTACTTGTTAAAAAGCAATTTACTTAAGTTCTTTAGCAACTTCTAAAAACAATGGTATTTTTTTAATTTCATTTAATTTTAAAAGGTATAATTTTTCAGAAAGTACCCTTTTTTAAAAAACTTTTTAGAGAAGTAATCTTTTTTAAACTGTTCGTTTATTTTTAAAATATGTCTTTTTCAAAAGGTACTTTTTTTAAGATTAAGTATATATTTAAGTATTTTAAGAACTAAACAAAAAAATGATTTTTTTAAGCAGTACACTATAAAAAGTACATTTCTTATTGAGTACTTTTTTTAAGTAACTTTTAGAAATATTATTATATTTCCTTAATAAAGTACCTTTATTAAAAATAAAAGAACTCTATATCCAAAAAAAAACCTTTAACTAAATATTTATAAAATCAAAAACTTTAATTTGTATTAGAATAAATAAAGAATATCTTATTTTTTATAAAAAGTATGTATCCCTTATTTTTACACTTCACAGATATTTACTCTGCAAAAAGTAACTTTTGTTGAAAGTATGTATGTATATTAAATATCTTTTATTAAAGAACATCTTATTGAAATACCTTTCATAAACAAGAATGTTAAAAGGTAACACTTTTTAAAAAGTACTTTTTACTAAAGTACCTGACAAAAATATTTAACAGGGTGAAAAAAAGTCGAAACACAGGTTTGTCGGCCGCTTTACAAAAATTATGTTTTTTAAGTACATTTTATAAAAAGTACTTTTGCAAAAAGTATTTTTTATAAAAAGCAACTATTTTAAATATGTAATATAAATTTAAAATTTAATAGAAAGTACCTTCTATTAAAACTAACTTAAAAAAAGGTTTTTTTTTAATAAAATACCAATACAAATTACTTTTAAGATAGCTTGTGTAGAAAGTACATTTAACAAAAGGTATTTTTTGTAAGAAATTAATTAATTTTATATAAAATGTCTTACAGTTTTACAAAAGCAGATTTTTTTTATTAGAAGTAAACTTTTAAGTTTCCTTTTCAGAAAGTACACATCTTCACTTTGTAAATATTTTAAAACTAAATAAAAAATGTAAATTTTAAAACTTTTCGGCTCTGAAGTCAATTAAATTAATTCTTATACATATCTATGTTTGCACGTGTAATTGATCACATATACATATACGTAGCTGCCTCATTACGAATCTCAGTTATAAGAGCACAGTTTGGTTTTGTAGTTCAAGTGTAAATAATTTCAAAGTAATAAAAATATTAATAAATTTGTCTTAAGAAAAATACTCATACACATAACGTGCACTGAGCGAGTTAAAAAAAAATCAAGTACAATTTCATCATGTGTATATTGTGCTTTTATTTGCATTGTTCAAATGCCGTAATAACATTTCATAATTTTAAGATAACAATGAAATAATGTTCAATGTACAACAAAGTACTTTTACAGAAATTATTTTAAAAATCACACATTAAACACACACTCGTATAGAACAACTACATTATTTCTGAAGTATATTTGTATGTCATAATTTTATGTTTTAAATTGTAAAATGCTTTCTTAATTTATTTAACAAAAAATCACATATTTCTATACAAAAAATAAAAAATCTATCAAGAATATAGTCTTATTCCTATCCACAATTCTTGAAAAAAAACCGACTTTAAAAGAGATTTCAGCTGTCTGTCCATAAGGGTTCAACATTTGAGCCATATACACAAAATTACATAAATTATTGTAACACCCTTTAATTTATAATTTTAAATATTTAAAATTCTTTAAGTTCTAAATTCAAACTGTATACTTGTTCTGATAGCCGACTTGTTAATTTCAGCCGAGTGTTTATAACGGTTAAAAAGTTCAGTCACATATTTCAAATTACATCAATTATTGGGACACCCCTAATTTCCAAATCTAAATCATTTACTTTTTGTTATAGCAAACTTTGCAATACAAGTTATTTGTCTGTCTCAAACTACTGACGATTTTGGTCAATTACGTTGTATTACACTAACTATTGAGGCACCCTTTAATTTATAATTTTAAATATTTATACTTGTTAATAAAATGGTCATAATAATCGAAATTTTGTGCAATTTTTAAGTGTTTGCCTATAATGGTTCAAAAGATATGGTCAATTTACCTCATCTATGGAGACACCCTTTGTAGTGGTTCCAGAGATATCAGCGCTCATGTTGAAAAGTTATCATATAACTGATTTTGGTAAAAATGGCATAAAAATGGCATAAGACTGGCTTTTACTCGGAAACTAAAAATTATTTCTAAACAAGTATGACACATTTTGAAAGAGGAATATTAGACGAACAAAATGCACTAGTTTTTATGAAAATCGATGCAGTGGTTCCAGAGATATCAGCGTTCATGTTGAAAAGTTATCATATAACTGGTTTTGGTAAAAATGGCATAAGACTGGCTTTTACTCGGAAACTAAAAATTATTTCTAAACAAGTATGACACATTTTGAAAGAGGAATATTAGACGAACAAAATGCACTAGTTTTTATGAAAATCGATGCAGTGGTTCCAGAGATATCAGCGTTCATGTTGAAAAGTTATCATATAACTGGTTTTGGTAAAAATGGCATAAGACTGGCATAAGACTGGCTTTTACTCGGAAACTAAAAATTATTTCTAAACAAGTATGACACATTTTGAAAGAGGAATATTAGACGAACAAAATGCACTAGTTTTTATGAAAATCGATGCAGTGGTTCCAGAGATATCAAAAATGAATATATTTCTGGTATTTTGTGTTAAAAATCGGAATTTAAAATTTTCAAAGCAAATTTGCTAATATTTCATTGTTTGTGTAAAAATTTCATAATTAAATAAAATATTGATGTTTTAAAAAATGTGTATTTTTTATTTAAAAATTCCCCTTCTAATAAAAATTTTATTAACAATATTTAAACTAACTCTAGAGGAAAAAGAACCGAGCTAAATATAACTGGTCGCTTAATATGAAACGGATCTGAAAAGGAGATAGTCCGTCAACTGGCACTGACTTGGTACTTTGCAAGAGGTCTGACATTGAACCTTAATTAACTTATTCCGTACTAAACATTTAGAATATTATAAAGTATAACATATAAAAATCAAAATCTAAGAGCGCACTTAAATGTACATGTCACGGGATAAGTACGTTAAGAGTAAACAACAGATTTATAGATTTAATTAGTTAATTATTCACATTTTAGATCAAAGATATATAACAAAATTAAAAAAAATTTCGATCTTTGAAAAAATTTCCCTTTAATTGAAATTTTTTTAATACACCTTACCATTTTGAAAAATAAGAAGGATAAATTTTCTGCGTAAGGAAATTATATTATTTTTATAGTTCCTTCAAAACTTTACAATAACTTCAGTACTTACAACCGTTAAAAAAGTTTTCTTTAGTAATTTTGAAATCATTTAATACAACAACCAAATACATTCAAATAAGCGTATTTAAACAATTATCATTGCAAAATAATTTCACTAACTAACAAATCTAATATTAATAGACCAATAGACCAATACCAATAGACCAAGCCTTCAGAAAGTTGGGGCTATGAGAAAGCACATGGACGATACCCTTATTCGTGACCTTTTGGTAATCTCCGAATGGGGCATAGAAAACAGGGTTCAATTTAACGCTTACAAAGCCCAGTGCTGCGTGCTTTCGTACAGGCGTACTCCTAAACATGCTTCCTTATCTGTAATTATGGCTGATATACATATTTATATATTAAGGAATCAGAAGCTCTTGATGTTCTTTGCATGAAAATTCAATGCGATCTTCGTTGGAACAAGCATATTTTTCATGTTGCAAAAGTAGCACTCAAATGCCTGGATTTTCTGGAACGGTGTAGGAAATACTCCATCTGATCTCCTTGCCGTCTATGTCACCTTTATCAGACCGAAAATTGAATACAACTCTCATGTAAGGGCCGGTGCTTCAAAGTCTATTTTGGAGTTACTCGACCGCGAGCAGGAGCGAGCGAAGAAGCTTGTCGGTGAAATCGGGGAACTTGTTACTGAAAACCGTAATTTTGTGCGCCCAACGCGCTCTGCATCAAGAGAGCATTTCTTTGTGGTCGACTGGCCAGTGAATCGCACTACGCTTTACAGAAAAAATTCGATTTTAGCCGAACATTACGTATGTGGAATAAACTCCCTGTAGAGGCCTTTCTTGCCTTTTTAAATGTGCAAAAATTAAAATAAAATGTCCACAAGCACTACTCCCTCTATCCCCCTTACCATAACCTGATTTTCTAGTTCTGGCACAATGCATTGCATAAGTAGGGGTGATCCCCTAAGTGCTGGTCCTAGTTAAATAAAAAAATAAATAATCTTAACAAAACTCTAAAATATCTCTTCATGATAAATTTGAAGACCAATTAAACACTTAAACAACTTTTTCTTTGAAAATTTTTCTTTGAAATATAAAAATTTTTAAAAATATAAAAAAATACTTTTTTTTGGAAAATTTATTATAGTTAATAAAAATTTTGATAATTTTTTAAATCTAAGCAATAGAAAATATATAAAAATTTTTAAAGTTTTATGTATGTTAAAAATCTTTTTGGGAACTTGATTAGCTGGCAAATTGAATATTTTGAATATTAAAGAATAAATGTGCAATATTGCACTTTTCTTTTTGTGTTATTGATTAACTCAAATTTATAATGCGCTGTACATTGGACGTATTTAAAAATTTTTGTATTGTTATTTTTAAAATATATCCGTTATTTGTACACAATATTTGTAAAATTTTCTTTTTCCGAAAAATTCACTACTTAAAGAAAATTTGGTGAACACAAAATAAATGTTAATAAAACATTTTTAAAAACCCTTTGAGTTTAAACTAAATATTACTTTATAAGAATTTTATAATATTTTATCTTTTAAAAAATAATTTGCTTTAAGATAAATTATGGTCAATTAAGCAATAATTTTGTATTCCTTTATTTATAATTTTTGATATTAAATTAATTAAACTAAGCTTAAATTAAAGGTAAATTTTGCAACGCATTTAAATATATACATTTGAAAAGTTTTTCTTTTAAGAAAATAAAGGTAAATCATGGATCTATAATCTTAAAAAATGGATACAAAATTTCTAAGTCTGTCAAAATATAAAAAAAAAATATTAGTAAATATTAAACTAATTAAATAAGAAACAAATAAATTTTTAAAATCATATCCATTTTCTCCATTTTTGTGCACTATGAGAGAAATGTTAAAACAAATTCTATGAAATTTTGAAAACTTCCCTTTAAAAGTAATTTATGATATTAAAATGATGTGATATTTATTAAATACTGATTAATGATTAATTGTCATTATTATTAATTATTATTATTAATTAGTTATTAATTTATAAATGATTAACAAAATCACTGCAAAAATTTTTTAAATTATAGCTCAGTATTAAAAGAACGTTCGTTGCAAATATTACAGTTTATTTCACTTAACAAACATTTTTTAATAAAATAAAACATATCCAAAGAAATAACACAAAAAACTCTTTGCTTTTCATAATATTTTTTTAGACGAGTTGATCGCTTATATTGCAGAAACAGAACATTAATTTCTTACAACATCCTAAAAAAAAACCATTTTGTAATTCCTGCATTAAATAATTTTTTAATTTTCGTTTATAATTAAAAGTGACTTTTGAACATCACTAACTTCATAACATGAAGATGTTCATGCCTTTGCTGTCTAATATCCATTTTTTGCTTAAATGTATATTGTAACTTTTATGAAATTCAGTGAAGCAGTATTAAAGCTCCTCTCAAATGCACGTTAATATGAAAAGAGCTTGGTTGCCATCTCGAAACAAAGAGCTACTGTTTTATTAAAAAAATAACATTTCCTTGCTGTCTTAAAACCGAAAACACATATTGATTGCACTTGTTTTTCAATATATTTCATATTGCCGTCTTACTCGCAATTGGTAATTCTTATTAAGTCCATCGAGATAAAATAATCAACTCCACGAGCTTTCTGTGCCCATTCGACTTTCTCCATCTCATGTATCAGTTGGAATTTTTCTTAAACACTATGAAGCTCAACTCATATATAATTATTTCAGATAATCGTTATACTCTTGATATCGTTAATATCCTTCCTTACTCTGCAGGTTGCAAGACTGGCATAGCATGAATATTTTTGTAGTTCACTGTACAACTGTATATTACTCAGTAAAACTCTCGTGAGACATTTAATTAAATATTAATGTTCTTTAATAATGAACTTTAGATAATTACTTGCTTCATAACAGCACTAAAGTCAACACATTCTTAAATTTACTTCTATACAAAAGTCATAGAGAGTAATAATTAGAAAATTATACATTTTATAGTATATGCACATGATTGCGCATGCCTGCGCAAAGTTAAACACAAAACAATGTAAATGGAGTCATGCAAACATAACCTAACTCTTTTGTTTAATTTCTTAATACAATTTTAGTATTTTATAGCTGTTGTGATTTTGAATAGAGTTGGTTGAGAGAATATTTTGTTAGATTTTCCTGCTGTTGTGCATTTTTTTTTTTAAACTGCAACATTTGTCTTTTATTTATTTTGGCACACAAACTGTGTCGTTTGTATCTACAAGGCTTTTCTTTGGTGTAAGAAAAAGGGTACTTACTTATGGCAACAGGAAGAATGATTTTTCTTTTTACATCTTTAAAGTATTTGGCCGATTTTAAGGTTGACATTTTTTTGTTTACTTTTTTTATTTTTTTTTTTTATATTTTTAAACATAAAATATTAATGTAAGAGATTTATTTCAATGGAGTTTAATAGTTCAAACTGTTAGTGACAAAACCCAAAAAAACAAAAATTTAAGCCGTTAAATGAAAAAACGAAAAAAAATGTTCTGCATGTATTTGCGTGGTAATTATTTATCGTTTATTTTTTTATTTTTTTATTTAGTTTTTTTCTTCTTTTTGTTAAATAAAATTATTTCCTTATTTATTATTTACCGTTAAAAATAAGGTTATACAATTTTAATTAATTTTGTTTTTTTCCTTCGTTCTCTGTTTTATGTTTATTTTTTACGCAGAGTTGCAATTTTTTGTTTGTATTTTCATTTACGGTGCCATTTGTCGTTATATTTGCTGCTGTAGTTACAGCTATTCAGTCGTTTTTATTAATTCATAATTGTTATTATTTATTATAACGTACGTACATAAGTTTATATGTATACGAGGTTAGTCCTAAAATTTCTTTTAGCGAACTTTTGAGTTATTGATAGTTTTAATTTTTTTTACAGTTATTAATGAAATTAAAATATTTTAATTGATGGCGTAATTTATAAAAAAATTTACCTTAATTAGAAAATTTTGAATATAACGTGATAAGTTTTTCAAATTTCGTTCTTTTAAACAAATGCATAATTTTTTTGATCTAGAGTTTTATTTTCTAAATTTTAGGGTTTTAATAACTTTTAATTTTTTATTGCAAGAAAAAATTAATCACCAAACTATTTTTGCTTTTGCTTTTCTTAAATTTTGATATAAATGTTTTTTTTTTATTTAAATCTCAATCGTCTAGTAAAATTCCATTCTTTATTATCTTGAATTACATTTGTTTTTTGTTAAATTAGTTTTTTAATTATCCTCGCACATCGTTTGCAAAATTCTATATATTTTTCTTTGTATTTTACAGTTTTCTTTTCTGATGTTTAAGAATATATTAAGTACGACAAAGTAAAAAATAAAAACAGAAAAACACAACCACATTAAAAAAAAAAAAAAACTTAGGAAAAATAGAAACGTTCGCCTTTTTTTACCATATCTCCCATTTATAGAACGATATTGTTGTTCAATTTCAATGATCGGAATTTGGGCAGCTGTTCTAAGCTTTGACTGAAAGAACTGATAGATGGTTCTCGAATATTTAAGGCTCCTGAATACATTCACTTTATATGGTCGGAAATGAATATTACAAGAATAACAAACGAAATGACAATAATAAGCGTTTTTATAAATCCGATATTACGTTGTTAACCTAAAAAAATTTAATGCTTTTGAATGAACAACACTAGAAAGTTTATCGGTGGGAGCTTTTTGTTCTTCATTAATTCATTAAGTTTCTACAACGATCCTTTAAAGTCTGTATGATGATGTACTTTCTTTTAATTTTTTCTTATCAATTAAATTTAATCGCACTATGGTTTTTGGTTTAAGAATGTGGACCGAACATTTTTATTTTTGTTCTCTCACATTACGATTATTAAAATTAATAGTGTATAAACAAAAAAATATCTGAGTTTTTCTTTTTCGTTTCTTGCTCACTTGTGTTATTTTAGAAACACCCTCGTTTCGAGCAATTTTTATAGTCGTGTATTAAATATTGTTTAATATTTTTATAATAATCTATTTAATATAGCGAAAAGTTGATTGAACTTTGTGTCTTTTAATTTATTTAAAGGTTTTTTCATACTCACAGTCATGCAAACATATATTTTTGAAATAAAAAATTTTAATATTTTTTGTATGAAGAAGGAAAAAACAGTTGTTGGAATATTAAAAAAAAGACCATTTAGTAGCCTAAAACACAAAGACATGCATGCAGATGTTCTTAAACTGGTTGGTGTGGACTTAAAAGCCAAATTTTAAATAAAATTATTTGAACTTGATAAAATTATAAAATAAACTAAAGGCACTTAAATTCTTTTGTCACCAAAATATATATGTATGTTTATTCTTATAATACTGACATATTCGTTAAACAAATACTTTGCTTTCTATTGGTTTAGTTTACCCGACATTGCGTGTAGCTTATTTTGTGTTTTAATTCTCTTAGGACTTTCAAAAGTATGGAACACCCTCCATTCTTAGGATCACTTTAATATTTTTATGTGAAAAAATTTCTAACTTTATATACAAAAACAAACCACTGGATAGAAATTGTGGTTACCAACACCTATCCTCAGTTTAATAATCTGTTATCGTTTAAAAGGTTCCTTTATGTTTTTTAAATAAAACAAAATATAATAAGTCGAATAAATTTAGTAACGAAAACAATAACCAAAAATAAAGTCAATATTTGAACATGTGTTGTTATTTCATATTTAAAAGCAAGAAAAATAACAAAACAAAAAAAAAGTAAGAAAAAGTCAAAAATTAATAACCTACAAATAAATATATTATTTATTATAAACACATGTGTTTCACATCTACACTTTAGAGTCGTATTAAAGGAAGTGAGCAGCGACCTCTTTCTTTTAAATATTTTTTTTAATTGGGCATACCTGGTGTTTTACGCATTTGTCACCATTTGTAAATTTAAAATTTTTCAATAAAAGCAACAACTTTATTGTACATTGAAAGGGAAAATTTTAATTTTTACTAGACTTGTGTAGTTCATAAAAGAACTAGCTTATTTAAACGATTCCATCGATTGAACTAAGTTAACTAGTTCATACTTTTAAGTACACCTAGTTCATTTTTGAACTATAATTTGTAATTAAACTACCAGACAAGATAAACTAGAATACATAACTGTGTTGTCTTGTTGACTATTTACGACATGAAATTAATGCTACCACGCGTTTTATTTAACATTCATTACGGCAATGCTATGGTATTGTTGCCATTATATTTTGAAAAGAACTTTTGAACTAAAAGAGCTTTTGAACTAAAGAAAACGTTTGAACTAAAAGTTGAAAGTGCGAATAATATGTCAACAGAACATTTGAACTAAGAAAGATTTTGAACTAAAGAGAGCCTTTGAACTAAATTTTGAACTAGTTCATATTCAAACATTGAACTAAGAAAACGATCACTACATTGAACTATATGGCACAAGTCTAATTTTTACTTTTATATAAATATATAATGTTTTTTTACAGTGGAATATTGTTACATAATTGCTTCAGATACATAACTACTTTATCTGAGGAGTGCCCTTCTCGACACCTTACCCATCTTCCAACACCGCAAACATACGCTGGAAAATCCACGATCTACTAACAGTAGCAAACAATTAAGTGAGTCACTATTTCAATTCTCTAGATTTAGAATAATTAAGAATTATTTTATATGCAGAGTACCTGGCCCGCCCGCTTGTCCGATATCGTCAAGTTGGTGAATATGCTCGGCATTTTCCAAGTAGCCTGATATAGAAAATATCACTATTATAAATAATTGTATAAAGAGCATTTGTCCCTCTTAACGTATACAGTCAAGCTTTTAACGAGAACCTTACTTTAGTCCTAGAGACCTTAAAGTTACATCTAGAAAGTGTCCCTTTCGGAGTCTTCAGTTGACGGGTGCAAAATTTCTTTGGCTTGTTAAAGGGTACAATTTTGTAAAATTTTACTTTTTTTTAGCTCCCAGCGCCATTAATCAATCGAGGTCGCTGTAGATGGTAATAAAATATTATTGAAATTTTAAATTCGGCAGCGATATACCAAATTTTGCAACGGTTCTTAAAAGTATTTACTTATTGCTTTCAAGTAAAAATTATGGAATTAGGCAGCATCAACTTGAGACATCCCAATTCATTTATCAGTTGCCCGCAGTTAGCTGCTTTTGGTGCTGCTTTATTATAGATACTTTGCACATAATGTGCTTTTCAAAGAAAAGCCAAAAATTAAATTAAATGATGTAGGAAATTCTCTTTGGGACACCCTCAAAAATAGAGTTGAGAGAGTAGAAAAATTTATTTTTAAATCTCAACTCGCTTGCAGGTATTAAGTGTGTTTCTTGAGGTTTCGTGAAACTATCTACGAAATTAAGATGGCATTTATTTATAAGTGAACACAATCCCTTTTTTAATATGAGGGCAAGTTGTTTCATTTTAAAGTTGTTTTTTCCACATACTTTTTGAAAATGTGGTTTTAAAAACACAATATTGTAACTCAGCAGTATAAAAAAAGTTTTTTTTTTAATTCAAAATAAAAACACACTATTCGTTTATAATATCGAAATTAGTTGAATTTTAAAATCCACACACAGCCTTGTGTTGCAAAGACCAAATCAGTTTGAAAAAATATATTGCCGACATGATTTAAAATAAAACTTGTGACTTTCAAGGTTTTGTTTTCTCCCAAAGTGTAAAAAATTATGCTAAAATAATAAATTTTTTTATTTTTTTTGCGTACTTGCTAAAGAATTGCAAAAAAATAATTTATTTTACAAATATATAATTTAATTTAAAAAAAATCAATAGGGCTTTAGCCGAACAGTTTGTATGTGGAATAAACTCTCTACAGATGATTTTTCAGCCACTTTTAATGTGTAAACGTTCAAATCAAATGTTCACAAGAACGACTCCCTATATCCCCATTCCCTTAACCTAATTTCCTAGTTCTGGCACAATGCATTGCATAAGTAGAGGTCGTCCTCCGAGTGCTGGTCCTAATAAAAAAAACGGTCAATAAACTTCTATTATGAAAATGTTTTTCAAAATTAAACGAAAACGCACAGTTCACATTAAAAGTATTTTTCTTATACGATTTTAGTATAATGAAGATAAAAAAATATGGTTTTCTCGAAAAAGCAATTTTTTAAATATTCCTGACACTTCATGTATGTCTTTTGATAACACATATTTTTTTGCAGCATTGAATTAAACAAAATGAAAGCTTCTATTGCTCTCAAAATCAAAACAGAGAAAAACCCAAACGATTGCCAATTAATAGAATATAACAAAATGAAAAACTTTTTAATAGTAAGGAAATGTTGCACCTTCCTAACCAAAATTTATTAATTGCTTTCTGATTCCTTAATAAGGCGTAATAAGTTTAAGCAAAATGAAGCAGGATAAAAAGCTCTTAACGGAGGCTTAAGCTTAAGACATCCTTATCTTATTCTTCAACTGCCACGTAATTTTATTTAGAATGTTTTTAGTCTCTTCTTTAATTATAAGGCATTATTAGGTGGTTCCTCGTCTGCCTTTTGACAATGAATGGGACTGAAAAACCTCCTTATTAAGTAGTAGACTTAATTAGGTCTAGATTACGTGACAAAAAAGAATTGTTTTTGGCGAAAACATACGCTATCAAGCAGGGGTAGATATAACTCACAAATTAAGTCGAAGGCAGATTGAGGAAGTCGTGTAAATGATTTTCCATTGCTTTTTCGCATATCCTGTGGTACCTCATTTACCCAGTTAAACTTTCATCTTAGTACGAACAAAATTTTACATTCTTCTCATTACATTAGTACCTGCAGAAAATGTGGGACGAAAATACATTCTCCAACCTTAAGTTAAACTCGCCTGCATAAATTGAACAAAGGCGGCCGTTCTTAAATATAACTCCTTCCATTCAACACCAAGCTAATTTAGAATTAAACAGACTAAAACAATTGGGTATCCTTTCATAATTTATTTTTCTTTTTCTACTTAGTATTTTTTGTAAAAGAATTTCTTAAGGTTTTCGGAAAATATTTTAGTAGCAGTTGAACCACCCAGCAAAAAATTTGACATTACCTGAAAAAGTATTTGCCATATAATGACTTACTTTTGTAAACAAATAAATAATAAAAGTCTCATGCCTTATTAAAATCATTAGGTTGGTAACCCAGTTGGGAAGTCCTTCCACCAAAAATGCTTAATTCCACACTCTATTACCTTTTTTGAAATTATTTAATGGGCAGATACCTCTTCTTGGAACAACGTTTTCTAAACTTAACTCAGAATAAATTTGTTTATCATATTTAAAAAACACTTACTTTCATATACCTACAAATTGAATTCCCTTTTAAAATTGTTTTTTTCTTCTTCAGCTTCAATGAGTTTTGATGTTTGTCTTTAATTACCATTAACTCAGTTATAATTTCAATTGTTTTCTTATAATCTCATCACCTGTTTCTTATTATTTTAAATGCAACCACAAGCATGTCTTAAATGTAAGAAAAATAGAGAAAACGTAATTATTATTACATCTACATATAAATTACTTTTCACTACATGATGTGGATATTAACTGGAGTATGGGAATTAGGTTGCTATAAAAAACCCAGTTAAAATATTTGCAACAAAATTTTTTTCTCATAAATGAGACTGTAATAAATTAAAAATTAAATTATTACATTAATAGTTTCAGAAAAAACTAAAAAATTAAAAAAACCCACATACGAGTATAATTTCTGTTAATTGGTGAATTTATTAGGCCATATAAGCCTAGTTAAAAAAACGGGTTATTTATATTTCATTTTAATTAAATATAAAATGTAAAAGGCGACCACTTTTCAAGCAGGGATTATAATTTTATCAGTTGTTGGTGATGATGTTGGCAGAAGTGTAATTCAGGCCTTTAAATATTTAATAGACAATTATAAATAATGATTTTGTAAAAATAAACCTGATGGTTACAAGTTCTGCTTAACCGTGTAACTACCCCGTATTATTATAAAAAAAGTGTTTTTAGGTTAGAAATTTAAAAAAATTTTGTTTAACAATAACGCTAAAAAAACACAAAAACCAAACATATGATACTTTTTTAATATGTGAAGTTGAAGTTAAGTAAGGAAGTTGCTTTTCTCATGCATATATATTTATTCAACTGTTCTGGGCTTAACAATACGCTTTGACAGAATTTTCTGATTATAAAAAAAACTGTTTTAGTACTAAAAGCTGTTTTGCCTCCAATCTGATTTTCAAAGCAAATCGCTTCTTGCTAAAAAAAATGATTTCTTAAACAAATTATTTTCTCTACAACATTTTAAAATAATCTTTAATGTAGTGCACGCAAAGAAAAAACATGGTTGAGGCAATCATAATCCAGGTTTTTTTCTTTGCGTACATTGGCATCACATTGTGATTTTGCAACATGGTTGTGAGTAAAACATAGTATTGTTACTTCAAATAATAATGTAGTTGGCTTGGAACCATATTGTTGTCTAGCTTAACAATAACATTATAAGATAAATATTTAATTACTTTTAAGGATCTTAACATGTTAGAAATAAATGTAATACTCGTAAAATTATGTTCAAATATAAACATTAAATGGTTTAAATTAAAATATAGTATCTTTGGAAATGCCAATTAATTACATAAGTGATAATATGGTCTCATAAGTGCAAACATTTCCAGAAGCAAAACACTTTTATTTATTAATGATTTGTTTCAAAATTTATTAGAAATAATTTATTCACAATAATTTAATTATTTGTTTATTATATTAATTTTAATTTTATTTTAAATTTGCTTCAATAACTTCTATTTCAATCTTAAGCGTTTTCACATAACCCGACCGCTAATAAACAATCTAGTCAAAATATTTTAAAGGCAAATATAATTTGTTTGCTTTGATTAATAATATTACACCATGGATAAACATATTATTAATATACTATTTTAAATAAGTTATAAAACTTTAATTGTGGTTCGAATTTTGTTTTAGTTAAAACCAACCATGTTGCACTATTTGTGGAAAGTAATCATATAATGATTAAATGTTAACAAAAAAATGTTTATCGTAACTGAAGTCATTTTAAAAACAATTATAATTTGTTCAACTAATCTATATTTAGTGAACACCATAATTATCAAGAAGAAATATCTTCTGCTTAGTAAAGGCTTGGATAGAAGTTATTTGTTATTTTAAAATTTTTTACCTGTTTTTATAGGGACAGTAAATTATATTTTTCTGTCTATTACAGTTCAAAAAATAACAATATTTCAATGAATATTACGTTACTTTCGGATTACCTTTTCGTTATTAGTAACTCAGTAACACATCTTCTGTAAAAATTTTAACAGTCTATATATTATGGTCCCAGAGATAGAGGTCTCTGACAAACAGACAAGCGGACGGACTCGAACTCTAAAAAGTAAATAATTTAAATTAGTTAATGAAGTTATTGAAAATTACTGTTAAAAAAGGAAATGACTCTGGTCCATTTATTATTAAAACAGACTTTTTCCTGTGATTATAAATTATTTTTTTTTCCAAGATAACAAAGACAGCGCTAGTGATTAAAACATATCTACACATATTTTATTTATGTATTTTTTTGTCGGCTGGCTTACTTTTTTTTACCCGACTCCTATCATTTAGTGCAGGAAAAAATATAATTTTATAGTAAAATAATTTTATTTTTAATTCTAATTTTGCGTTTATTATCAATTAACGGCAATTAATTATATTATTGTATATTATATTTAATTAAATAAACAGCAAAATTGTGGTAATTTAATTGATAACTTAGAAAAAAGCATATAACCGCTTGAGATTGCAAATATTTTTTTTTATAAAATGGATTAGTTATTTGTAAAAGGGGATAAGGAACAAATTTTAGAATTAAATAAATTTAATTTAAAATAAAAAGAATTTAAAACAAAACTAAATGAACGATAAAAAATCTAGCCTTTTAACTTTAAGGATTTCATCACCGAAGGATAAAAAATTAACCCTTATAAAGGGTCATCCGAAAAACGCGCCTACATGTTTCTTTGAAATAAAACACAAACTATTTGCAATTTTTTCAAGCTGTTTTTTTTTATTAAAAGTTTGATCCATTATAATTATAAGTGGAATAGAATATCATTCAAATGTCCACCATGACTGCGTCTGCAGACATCAATCCGAATATAGAAATTTTCAATGACTTTCCGACATGTTGCTGGTGTTATTTCACGAATTGCAACTTGAATGTTGTTCTTTAAATCATTTATTGTTTGTGGCTTGTTAGCATACACTCGACTTTTCAAAAAACCCCACAAAAAAAAATCTAATGGTGTTAGATCACATGACCTTGGAGGCCAATTGAAATCTGCATTTCGTGAAATAACACGTTGAGGAAATTTTGATCGCAAAAGCGTAATGTTTTCTCGAGTTGTGTGACATGTAGCACCGTCTTGCTGGAAATAGACGTCAGACACATCAATATGATTCAACTTTGTCCATAAAAAGTCTCTCAACATTGATTGGTATCGCTCAGCATTCACAGTAACAGCATTTCCAGCATCATCTTCGAAGAAAAATGACCCAATGATTCCATATACCCAAAATGCACAGCAAACAGTAACTTTTTGTGGGTGTAGAGATTTTTCATGAATAACACGAGGATTTTTATCACCCCAGATACGACAATTTTGCTTATGGACGAATCCATCCATTCTGAAATGAGCTTCGTCACTAAACAAAATTTTGCGATGGGTATTTTTCAAAGAACGCCCATTTTCATAATAACTTTGAATGATGTAAACGCGTTGTTGCAATGTGTACCTGTCCATGGTTAAAACTGTACTACCTTCTAATAAAACAAAATGGCTTATGTCATTTGAAAAGATGTCACGTGTAAAAATTATATAGTGCTGACATCTAGGCGTCGCATTTGGATGACCCTTTATAAACATTGACTGTCAAATATTGCGTAGAAGTATATATATCTTTTCTATTAAGTCTAACTCAACGTTGGTCCGTTCACAGCATATTCTTAATTAAAATTTTTTTTTTTATTAAAATTTGTTAAAAATTTTTAAGATTTTTACTATCCAAATCTTCTTAAACTAATAAATTAAAATAATTCCAATATATATATTTTTAAATTTTTTGTAGTTAGCACTTTTTTCACATTTGCTTTCATTTTATAAGATTTTAATCAATTAAAAGAACTGAAGAGGTTAAAGATTTCAGCACTTCAATTATATTTCAACTAGAAAAAACAAGTTTTATATAAAAGAAAATAAATTAAGTATAATTACAAATAAAAAACAAACAAAATTTGTTTTAATTAAAAGCTGACATGAAATCAATTACTCAAAAAAGAAAAAACAATAAAAAAAATCTGTGAAACATTTTAAGCTTAAAAAGCCTTTCTAACTAAACGTAAACATTTTTTTAGACTTGGGGCTAATTTTCAAACAAAAACAATTAAAATGTATCTATACAATGTTTCTCAACTTTTGCTTGTTAATTAATTAACAATGTGAGAAGTTTCCTCTGTGAAAAAAGCTCAAATAAATCTTTATTTAATATAATATTATAAAGTCGTTAATTATTCTTAAAGCAAGCAAATCAAACTATAAAATTACTTTAAAGTGCTAACAAATCTGAAATAAATAAATTATTATAAACAAGTTTTTGTTGTGAAATTAAAACAAAAGTAAACTTGAAGGTATTTATTTCAATAAGTAATCAACTCTTGAGATCTGGGATATTTATCTCCATAAATCTGTAATAGCCAAACTTAAATTAGCGTGCTAAGCGCAATTATTGTATCAGAAATTCTCATGTACATACAAAATGTATAAAGCCAGCCTAAACACTGCGGCATCAGCACTTAGCAATTAGAAAATCCAATTTTTATGTGCGTTAGGTAGTAAAGTTGGCTGCTTATGTATTTATGTTGTTTTGTTATTGTTGAAATAAATGACAATTTTGTTATTTTTAGGGCAATCTAGCGGTCTTAGATCTTTTCTTTTTAAAACAGTGGGTTCAAAAAGATAAATGTTTTAGCCTTACTTTTTAAGACACAAACTTGACGCTGTATGTAAAAAGCTTTACGCTAGATATCGTCGCGCATAATGCGCTAGTTTAAGTACATCTGTTAAAGGTAGACCTTAAATTAGTCTCATCGCAGTGTTATGATATTTATGATTAGAGAATTTTAAACAGAAATTTCATAAAATGAACGCAAGCTATTACAAACAAAGGCCACTGAATATTTTATTTTATTTTTCAAAGTGCAAAATGTACAAAAAACTTCATAATTATGTTACATTAATCATATTGAAGAAAATAAAATAGTTTTTAAAAATTCACTGCATCAGAAGCAGAAAAGAATTGGATAAGTTTATTGCTCGACTGCCTGATAATTATGAAACCTTCCGGGATAACTTATTGAGATTAATTTAAGAAATAAAAAATAAAAGTCAAAATTACTCACGGAAATATTGGAATATTCATCGACTTATTGGGTCGTGTCTTTAACATGACCGTAGCGACGACTGTCCTAATGAACATACAAATAATCAAGCCACATCGAATTCAGCTATGAATATTTTAATTATCACAAATTCGCTGGAAATGTTTAAAAGCAAAAAATATCCAGATTTTATTTCAAAGAGACAACCAAAGATGGTACAAGTTGAGGATTGCAAAATTAAGATGATCTTTACTTCACCGTAATAGTAAAGATATTTTAAGATCGGTGATAGTACTAAAGGGTCTTAGGTTTTCTCATTTATTGTTACAATAACAGAGATATACTTTCATACATATGAATGACCTTTTCTAAAATTGGATTGAATGACAAGAAGTGTTATTATCTAGGAATTGTTAAAGAAAACTAAACCCTGCCTCAACAAGCTACAAAAACAAAAAAGGGAAGAAATTCTATAATAGAAGTGGAAAGTCAAAAGTGATTAAAAAATCGAGAAATAGATTTGGGTTTTATCCGTGATAAACAAACCAGCCTCCATCCTGAAGTGATGCTGCCAAGTAAAACCATTTAAGGATCAAGTATTTCGACGTTTACTGGGTTTGTGTATAGTGGAAACATCTACAAGGGTGAAAGGGTAACTAACAACCGTGCAAGCTAAAATTGTACTCGAAGAACGATAACAGAACAAGTGGTAAAGTAACACTTAATGCAGAAAGGTTGCTCTTCATTCTTCAGCGGAGCGGCTGGCTCCTACATTTCTATTAATGTAGATGCCTGAAGTTTCAGTAGCAACTTACTTGATGATAAGTCTGGCGGTCGTCAAAGCAGTAATAATCTACTTTGGTATCCATTATTTATGATTACTTGATTTTACGATTAGTTTTTAATACTTAATAAATTGTGGTAGACAAAAAGTACTTTTGTTAAACGCCTACTTTTATAAAATATTACAAAATTAATTTGATTGATTTTTTTTTCCTAAAAAAATTACAACTTTTCAAACTAAATAAAAATTTAAATAAATGCGGGTTAGCATTAAAAACAAGTTTTTTATTTTCTTGTCAAAAACTACAGATGTAGAGTTTCAATTACAAAATCCATTTGATATGGGTTTAAAATTAAACTCAAAGAAAAAAATTCCCTTTCGCACCATTAAGTAATTTTTATTAATTTTAAAGAAATAAAAAGAGTTGAGGTTAACTTTTTTACTATTTATTATTACAAAATAAAGGCATTTTTATACATTATTATTAAAAGATCATTTTCATTTATTTTAGGTTTTAAATTGTTGAGCATTTGCTCTTATTACAACTTTTTTGTTTTCTTAGCGTTATAAAGACAATTGATTTGTGGGAGACTGAGCATAAAAAACATGTTTATTTTAATGAATCATTTGTTTAAAATAAAATTAAAAGAAAATAACCACATATTTTATAAATTAAACCCCCTTCTGTTTAGACTTAAACTTCATAATCATCATCATCATGTTTTTGTCATCTTTCTCAGCTGCCTTTTCAATGGCCTTTGCGTGGTGTCAATTTAACTACTTTATTTACTCAAGACTCAGCATGGGTATGAAATGGCTGTCTGTGTTGTTTTAATTATTTTACATTTTTTTTTTTACTTTCCGAAACCAGCACCAATGTGACACAAATTGATGGTTTGTGGTGTGTGACTCACAACTAAATATGCATTTTACAGCAGAAATGAAAAAGAATTAAGTTTCAAGGTTTTTAAAGAAATTGTTGGGTATATTTTTGCGAGCATTCAAATTTCTGGAATTTATGGTTTAATATGTTTTAATTTTTTTCTTTTAATTTTTCGTGCAGATTTGTTAAAAATTTTAAAAATTAAATTTTTTCATAAAAATTTTCAGTTTAGGTGCGTGCGTATTTTTTTAATATAAAATACTTCAATTTTGTAGCGAAAACATATGAAGAATAACTGTGAAAATAGCATTCTTCTTCTTCTTTTGGCACGAAACAGCCCAGACAGTTTCTTTGATTAAATTATGTAAACTGCAAAACAATAAGCTGGTTAAGAACTGAAAAAATACAAAAATTGTCTTGGCAGAGTTGATTTCAACACTAACATGAACGGACAGACGGACATCGCTCTGTCGACTTCGCTATGCATAAGATCTCGAAATTTATATACTTTAAGGAGTCGGAAATAGATATTGTAGAAATTACAAGCGCAATGACAAACTAATTTACAACTTTTTTGCACTTTTTGTAGTGAGGAATATAATAAATTAAAAAATGCTCATATTGTTCAAAAAATTTATCTACTCAAAAAGGAAAAGTTTTTTGCTGGATAAAGTGACCCGTGAAAACACCATATTTTCAAAATAAGTGGAATTTTTATTAGATAATTTTAGTAGTTATCAGCATATTTTTTTTCAATATATTAAGGAACTCAATTATTTTGTGAATATAAAGGGTCATTGATTGGTATCGCTCAGCATTCACAGTAACAGCATTTCCAGCCTCATCTTCGAAGGAAAATGGCCCATGGATTCCATATGCCCAAAATGCACAGCAAACAGTAACTTTTTGTGGGTGTAGAGATTCTTCATGAATAACACGAGGATTTTCATCACCCCAGATACGACAATTTAGCTTATTGACGAATCCATCCATTCTGAAATGAGCTTCGTCACTAAACACTAAACACATTTGGATGACCCTTTACAAAACTTTTATATCTGTTTTACCCTGTTTACATCTAACCCTTTTAGCAGTATTTATTTGTTTTGGTTGTTGTTGTCTGAAGTTGCTATATCTTTTTACCATGGCATTTTTAAACCGGATTGGTTTTTCCTAGTCAACTCTAACAGGAAGATTTTTTTTTAATAATTTCTGGTCTTCACAGCCAATAAAGTGTAAAAATAAAAGGCATAACACAACTGAAGCAAGCAACCACATAATCATACTGAGGTGTTCATAAATAACCGACACCGACAGATACAATACTAAACGAATAAACACTTTGTTTTTTTAAGAGAAACGTACTAGTGTATAGCTCTATTCATTTGAGTATATCATTACTTACTTTCGCACCATTCGCTATTTCATTTAGACATTGAAGTGGAAAAATCATTTTACAATTTAATAAAATACAAACCAATACTACACTTACACTTCATTAGTTTACTAAATACTTGCGATTTTCTTTTTGAAGTAACACTTGTACCTTTGTATTGCGAAGAGAGGATTTAAAATTGAATCTCAAGTAGCAGATTAATTTGTAATATTTTTTTTGTTAAAAAAAAAAAATAGGGAAAAACTTATATATTTTTTAATGAAAGGAAAAATAAGATATAAGATGCGTTGTTTTGAAAAAAATGGAAAAAGGAGATAAAATTCATTTCTACAGTAATGATGTTAACTGATACCATCAGCTAAGTATAACAGATAAACGTAGAGCTTACAAAAGAAAAAAAGTAATGGAACACAGAAAAAATTTCTTTGGATTTTTTTTTTTTTATTTTGAGACTTTTTAAATTAATGTTAATTTTTATTTTTTTTCCAGTTTCGTCGCTTGTTCCTAATTATGTACATGCGAAAGTATTACAGTAAAATCTTTACGATAAAAATATTTTACAATAGAAAATCGTTTAAAATAAGACATTGAAAAAATCACTTAATTTAGAAAAAAGCACTAAAGTTTACTTTGTAATTTTTCCGTGTCAGAGTGGGTATAAAAATATATTTTTTACTTAAATAAAATTAAATTGCTCTTCTGTCAAGTTTATTTTATTTATATTCTATTTGTAATGGCGAGAGTTTTGCATAAAACCCCTTTCAACGAGGACAAGATAGATTTTGTAGATCGGTAGCTTTCCATTTAAATATTTGTTGGTATTTTGACCTGCTTGTCTTTACGTGCAAGTTCTTGTTAAAGCTTTTACTAGTAGCGATCTTAAGAAAGTACTTGCAGAATTTTTGAGAGTTAACATGAAGGAAGGACTTGCTTAAAAATCCTTTTTATATCCAGTCTTATCTTAAAATGTACAAAGGTTGATTATTCTTGCCATGACATAATATATTTCAATAAAAAATTCATTACTGATGCCTCAGCATCAAATATGTCATTGTTAGTTCCTTCGTACGTTTAATCATTTTATAAATTTCATAAACACATGCAACAAAATCGATATCGGGTTGATGAAACATCATGCTTTAATCTCTTGAAGTGAATAAGTTATTCGTTTAAAATTAGGGTCTTGTATTTGTCGCAAGAAGTGTTTGCCTTTGTTATATTTCCTTCACATATAAACTTGTGTCAAAAGTTTCCTTTACTCCGCAAAGTACTTTCTATCTTTTCTTCTATGCATAGATTGAAGTGCTTCCGGCAGTGTAGTCATTAACTCCTTATATCATAGATAAACCTAAAAGCCGGTGACTATGTTGATTACAAAAATGTTACCGCTATTTTTTTGACTAAAAAGAAGCAGAACCAATGTCGCGTGATAATGCCGCACTTATTCCATAATTTCATAGAAAAACTGCACATAACTTTGAGATTATATTCAGTACTAGCAATGCCCACTACTTTGTCCGCGTGTCATTTATAGTTTTCTTAAAATTAAAATGTACAGAAATGTGTTTTTAAATATTTATTTAAGAGATCTGTAAACAGTATTAAAAATTTTTCATCTACAAAAAACAAAAAATGTGCTGACAACTATTTTAGTACCATTATACCAGTAAAATTGTGTCCTTTCACATTTGTATAGGGTCATCCAAATGCGACGCCTTGATGTCAGCACTATATAATTTTTACACGTGACATCTTTTCAAATGACATAAGCCATTTTGTTTTATTAGAAGGTAGTACAGTTTTGACCATGGCAGGTACTCATTGCAACAAACCGTTTACATCATTTAAAGTTATTATGAAAATGGGCGTTCCTTGAAAAATACCCATCGCAAAATTTTGTTTAGTGACGAAGCTCATTTCAGAATGGATGGATTCGTCCATAAGCAAAATTGTCGTATCTGGGGTGATGAAAATCCTCGTGTTATTCATGAAAAATCTCTACACCCACAAAAAGTTACTTTTTGGTGTGCATTTTGGACAAATAGAATTATTGGGCCATTTTTCTTCGAAGATGATGCTAAAAATGCTGTTACTGTGAATGCTGAGCAATACCAATCAATGTTGAGAGACTTTTTATGGACACATTAGAATCATATTGGTGTGTCTGACGTCTATTTCCAGCAAGACGGTGCTACATGTCACATAATTCGAGAACACATTACGCTTTTGCGATCAAAATTTGCTCAACGTGTAATTTCACGAAATGCAGATTTCAATTGGCCTCCAAGGCCACAAACATTAATGAATTAAAGAACAACATTCAAGTTGCAATTCGTGAAATAACACCAGAAACATGTCGGAAAGTCATTGAAAATTTCGATATTCGGATTGATGTCTGCAGACGCAGTCATGGTGGACATTCTAATGATATTCTATTCCACTTATAATTGTAATGGATCATACTTTTAATAAAAAAAAAACAGCTTGAAAAAATTGCAAATAGTTTGTGTTTTATTTCAAAGAAACATTTAGGCGCTTTTTTTGGATGACCCTTTATATCTATTTTCTTTACGAAATAACTTATTTTAACATAACAAAATTTATTATTTACGTGATGCGAACATAGACAAACAGACAGACAAAAATAGGTGTCTTGTGTTCCATTGGGAGTACACCAGTACCAAAATTTTAAAAAAATATTTTATGTACAGAAATGACCATGTTACTGTTTTATTATGTGTACAGATTGACAATATGATTATTTGTCTTGAGCTCAGGATGAATTGCTGGTCTATTACGAGCAAATAAAGCAATAGCATAATTTTAACTGAACTTTCTTGACGTCTGTTTTGCCACCTGTTAATGTATTCTATCAAATATAAACATTTTTCGCAAAGTGGAAACGCCAAATGCAGTAGTTAACATTGAAACTGCCTTCGATATAAAATTTAATATACCTTTTTTTTCATCGATTTAATGTCACATGCAAAAAATCGCCAAGCACACTAGAACACATCTAAAAAATTAAATATGATAGAAAAATAAAACTTTAAGCGTAAACGTGAAATAAATACAATAACGGCTTAAATTACAACAAAAATTGTTAATAATCAAAAAACAAATTCATTAGTAATACGATTATAAATTCGATTATTTTTACGAGTTAGAAATAAATACAAATTAATTTAAAGAAACCATAATAACATTCCTCAAGGTGGTTGAAATTTAAAATTATTTCACTTTCATTTTATTTGTATTCTTCTTAAGTTTGCCAAAAAGAAAACACAACAAAAAGAAAAAAAACATCAACATTGCAAAAAATTTTTTCTTCAAATAACCTTGACTTTTTGTCACAGATGTTACTTTTGGCCAAAGAAAAAAATTTTATTTCGTTTTTTCTTAAATAACGATTTTTCAACACTACACGTACAACGAACGTAAAGAAAACTAAAAACAATTTATTTACAACAATGAATTTAAAATGACATTATTATGCAAAATAAAGTGTGAATTATTTTATAATTAAAGTTAAAGACTTTCGACCTAGATTTAATGTGTTTAATGTTTTTTTTTAACTAATTGTTTTTGTTTAAAGGTGGATTTTAAGTTTGTTTTTATTTGCGTTTGTGTCGCAATCTAGAAACACAATCACATTAACTGAAAGCTATTGTTTGCCGCTGTCATAATAATGAGTTTTTTGTTGCACAACACACCTACACAAGTTTTTAATTAAACAGCAAAGAATCATTAAAACATTAGGTTGCTAACAGTGAGAAATGCTTAATGTTCTCATAAGCTGGCATTATTTTACCTTATTGCTCATTTAAGCTATGCAGCTAACTGCCATCCCTAAATTAGCGCGTAAAGAGCAAGATATCTGTCAAAATTTCTCATGTACATATAAAATGTATGAAGCATCCCTAAATAGCACAGCGTCAACGCTTAGCAATTGGAAAATCCAATTTTGACAGCGCGTAAGGTAATGCAGTTGTCTGATAGCTACTGTTGTTTACATATTTTTAGGTAGTGTTTAGAAAACGTTGCAAAACAGTAATGACATTTTAGCCTTTTTCGGCTTTATCTAGCGATTTTATCACTGGTTTGCATTTCATTTTATAGGGTTTTATTAAAAATGATAAACTCACATTACTGTTCACAACAAAACGTTGCGCTTTATTTAGGTATGTCATTTCAGCGTAAAAACCATACGTTATTTTGCGTCGCGTCTTACGGGCTAATTTAGGTATGGCTGTAAGAGACAGAAAGCACTGTTTACGCCTTTGTCTGCGTAACGCTGTTTTTTGGAAGTGAATTAATGTAAGTGAAATTTTGTCAAATGCATTTAAGATTAAAATTTTTTTATCTCAATGACAGCCTTTGGAGAATTTTAATATGCTCAGTCCAGATCTGCTAATGATAATAATAAGTCCTCCGAGTGCAAGTTGCACTCACACAAGGAGAGTTTGATACCATGTTAAATCCATATTTTTTAAATTTTAATTATATTGACAATCTTATGCTTCAACCTTGTATTTGACGGCTGTATTTAAAGCTTTTTCTCTATTCTTCAATTTACACAATAAGAATTTCTACTTATTCTCTGCGCTAGCAAACGCCTCGTTGTGTAAAGATAATAGCGATCATGAATTTCTATTTCAAAGTCAAGGCTGTGCCAAAAATTTTAACAAGCTTTTAACTGCGTCAAAGTTATTATATTGCTATTTAGTCACAAAATCGGTACAATTATATCTGCATGACTCTGCTGGCTTCTTTTGCTGATCATTTTCACAAATCTTTTTAAAGGTGTCAAGTACGTTTAAGAGAGATCTGACTGCTGAAATGAGAGAATAAATGGAAGAGTAAATAAATTATTAACCGGGATGTTTCATATGATGCACTGTCTTATAATGTCCGGCTGTCAATTCAAATCAAATGCAGACCTAGCCGGCAGTATTGCCAGAATGAAGATTTTACCTTAAATTAAATGTTTCCAACTTCGTCGAAGTTTGCAATGAGTTTGATATCATCTGCGATCGTTGAACAGACATTTGTCAAACGAAGAAGAATAAAAAATTTCAAGACTTTTTTCATAACTAATTTTTTGATAAATGAAAACTTTTCTATGAAAATTTCTGGCACCACTACTAGCCGGTCATTTTGGGATTGTCAAGGCCATCAAGATAGAAATGTGCATTAGGAAGAATGATTTTGCTTAAACAGTGGACGCTCTCAAACCTTTTTTTATTTTTGAAATTTTGTCCGCCATTTTTTAATTTTCAGTTTTTCTTAATGCTCTATTTTTTGCTTCCCCTTAATTATCAGCTACTTAATTGATTTTTTTAGCGTTGCTAAATCTCAACTCCCTCATAGCGGCAAATTAAAATTTTAGCGTAAATTTTTATGGCACCCTTTTTATACGGCATAGTGAAAGTAATTTATATATAAACTTAAATATAAATTTGAAAGCTTGACGTTAATAATGAATATCTAAAAGTCGTTTTTTCGTCACATTAACATTTTTCGTGTTACCGCTGGTTCTATTTTATTTTTCTAAATTTAAATTAAAAAAAAAAAAAAACTTTATTTTAAACGGATATGTAATGTTTGTTATATTATTATAAATTATTCTTTACGCTATATTATGTAATTTCTATAACCACTTTTCACAATTTCTATGCATTATAAATTTCCATAAAATAATAGGGTTTGACATGTGTCAAACCGGTTCTGACTCGAAAATTTTAATTTTTTTTAATTTTTGACGGAAATAATCTTTGCACATAAAGTTGTTGAATTCGTTGAGCAAATCTTTTTTAGAAGCAATCAAACCAAATTAAAATTATATTTATATTTTATATTTTAGCATCACTTCTATCAGAATAATTTTGTATTAATTAAAATAAATGGCTTAACGTTTTCCGCATTATCGCCTTTTTATTAAATGAATTATTAAAATATATGCACATGATATTATTGCTAAATGTAAATGTTTATAATTATGAGAATATAATTATCTCTACTTGCGAACGAATACTTCTTTCGCATACTTGTATTGAAAACAAACAAAAATTTTAAATTGTTTTTGTTTTCAACATAAATATACGAAAGAAATGTTCGTTGGCTTGTAGAAAAACCGGCAGTTACTTATTACTTTTAAACACTATAACCCTTTAAACAAACTAATCAAATAGTTAAGTTAACATTAAATATTTAATCTTTTTTATTACGCCTTAATAATAAATTTTTTAACATAACTATATAAAACACAATTGAAGCGCAAAGCGACACCAATTGACACATAATGGGACTACTATTAAGCTTCATAATATTATTACAGACGTTGTTGCGATTAAGTTTTAATTTTTAATTTTCGTTTGATACAAAAAAAAAATAAGAGAATGAGAAAACTTTTTATAAATTTATCGAATAATTTTTATTCGAATAAAAATTATATTCGAGTAATACCATATTTTTAATCGACTAATTTTACTATTTTTTTAAGAAAGATGAATAAAAAACTAAAATGTTTAAAATAAAATCAATATTCAATTGTATGAAATGAATCACTACTTAATAGACTTTAATTGAAACATTTTTTTAAACAAAAAGCTGAAGCTGTATTTATATATAAAACTTAATTTATTATTTCTAATATAAGTTCGCTTAACCCAGTACTAAAGTACAAATATTTTTAATTTTTAAAATAATTAGTCGAACTATCTTATTACTATAATTAAATATATTATTTTAACTGTGCTTAGATTAATGTATATTTTAAATTCTTTATTGTGTTAATTTTTAAGGAAAACAGGAATAAACTTATAATAGCAAAAAATATTATCTGGATTGCTACATCCGTCATTTTTCAAAAATTTTCCATTTTTTATATTTATTTTTTTAATTTTATTTGTAGAATTGAGTCATTAAATAATGTTATTAAGCCTTTTTTAAAGACGGTTTTGTTAGTTGGCTGGGTTTACAAGGCGCTGCCCGGTTTACTATTCTTAAGTAATTTGTAGCCTGCTTTTGTCCTCACTATGAATCAATAAATAATAAAAAGAGAATTAACGAATTTAAATGAGTAGTTTCGGAAACAGTAATTTCACGTCTCAACTGTAGCGATACTTGCCCGCTCCAATCGTTCAAGTCAATGATCTAGAATTAAAAAAAACAGTAAACACTTAAAACAAAACATGATCTACGTCTTATAATTTTATAGTTATACAATAATAATAATTCACTTTGTATATGAGGTACCACGCCCACTAAAAGAGAGTAAATTTTGCAGAATTTCAATATTATCTATTTCAGTTTCAAGGTAACACGATGATAAATATTTTCTTTATATGAAAAGTGCCACGCCTCAATAAATATATATATGTACTCTATTTTGCTACACAATATTTTGAATACAAAATTTTGTTAAAATCCGTTGATGAGCTATATGAGCAGTAGCAAAATGGCCACATGGATATGTTTTCCCCGCGGCAATACATTTCATTTTGTAGTTTAAAATAATAAATATTTCATGAGAATATTATGAAATATTAATACTTGAAGGAATCAAGCTTCAAGTAAATTGATATAAAAAAGGTTCCGAATAATAAATGTTCATATTGTTTTAAAACGTGGCAAATAAACTGTCTTCCTCACCTAAACCCTGTAAAATAAAATTAAGGGTTTCTTATATCAATTTACTGCAGCGATTGTTGATATACTTTTAAGATATTAAAAATCTTCTTTTGCTTGCTGCTTAACGCTTGCAATCTAGTGAAAATAGCTACACAATTTAATGCTCTAACAAAAAAAAAAGCGAAACATTATATCACGTTTTTGTTATAAATTATTTTTGGATTAAAATTTGTTAAAAAAAAATACTATATTCAGCTATGCCGAATCTTATATACTCTTCACCATATACAGTACTGTTCGAAACTTAAGCAACTTTTCCCCAGTAAATACTCATGGTCGTATAAGTTCTCTTTAAATAGCTTAATGAAAAATTTCCCTTTTATTTCTTATTATACATATAGTCTACATACTAATAATAACAACAAAAAATACATTTTATGTCTTTGGAAGAAATTATAAAACAAAAACAAAATTAACTTAAAAATTCGCTGTTCGAAACCTAAGCAACTTTTACATTGTTGCATTTGTTGCGAAACATTAACTTAAACAACAACAAACATTTTAAACAAAAATTTTATTCCCGTTATGATTGCTATTGAAAAAAATTATTTTGGTTGATTTTATGCATTTAAGTAGTACAAATTCTTTAGAAGTGCAACCATGACGCGACAACGTTATGGATCAGCTTTTAAGCTAAAGATTATTGAACTTTTTAATAAGGGTAAACCCAAATTTCTATAGCAAACCAATTAAATATTAATAAATCAATAGATTCCTGACTTATAAAAAAGTATTAAGCTACTGGGAAAGTAGAGGAAGCCAATAGCGGTTAGCGACCTCGAAAAACTTCTGAGCGAACAGACCAGAAAATGTTTCGTCTAGTTAAAAAAAATCCCTTTATTTCGTCGAAAGACATAGTGAATGAGCTTGAACTTCAGATTAGTTGTTCCACAGTAAGAAAACGTTTATTGCAACAAAACTTAAGGAGCTTCATGCCATCTAAGAAGCCCATGCTGACTAACAAGCATTTAAAAAAGAGGTTTGTTTGATTGATTGCAACGTAGTCTCTGATTTTCTCAGCTTTTTGTTTATTTTAGGTTGGATTTTGCTAGAGCACATATGGATCAGACTATATCCAAATGAAAAACTGTTTTGTTTAGCGATGAATCTAAATTTAACTTACTAAATTCAGATGGAGCTTGCCACGTGAGAAGACCAAAAGGAAAGTGGCTACATCCCCGGTACTCAAAAGCCACAATATAGTATGGGGGTGGAAATGTGATGGTTTGGACTTGTTTTTTGGCCAGTGGTGTTGGTCCCTTTGTAGAAATTCAAACAAAAATGGACCGTTTTGTTTACAGAGACATTTTAGCAACTCACATGCTTAAGTATGCTGAGTGGGAAATGCCCCTTCGATGGGTGTTTCAACATGACAATGACCCAAAACGCTCATCGAAATTTGTCAAGGATTGGTTATCAGCTAATGGGGTTCAAGTTTTGGATTGATATGCCCAAAAGATGCGCTGAGGTCGTAAGAAACAAAGGATATCATACCAAATAATTTTGTTTTTATTTTATTATAACTTCCAAAGAAATGGAATTTAATTTTTGTTGTTATTTTTAGGTTATGGACACAGTGTGCAGTAGTAAATAAAAAAAATATTTTCTATGAATTTATTTAAAGAAAAGATATGAGTCTATTATTACTTAGCGGGAAAAAGTTGCTTAGGTTTCGAACAATACTGTATGTTAATCTAGCTTAGTGAAGTATCTCCTATAAAAAAAAAAAACAAAAAACAAATATTGCCGTGACAGAGAATAACAAATAAGAAAAAAATTAAGTACGATTCATAATATTAATTAAAAATGTCATCGGCTCGTAATGGTTTGAGCAGTTTTTATAAATTTTAGTATTTCCTGAAAGATCTCTTCAAAAGCTTTTAAATGATACCCCATATTGACCATAATGACAGTCCAAGTTTTTTATGAAAATTTCAGAGACCAATAACTCGGTAAATATAAGCGAGTGACAATTTTTTCACTTTCTGTGTACAAATTACAAACGGAATGACAAACTTAGATATAATCTTTTTCCACTTTTTGTAGTGAAGGGTATAAAAACAAACAAACAAAAACGTAAAAACTAAATAAACAAATAAAAAAAAATGCTTTAACTGACGTCATGAGTTGTAATTAAAAGATATGAGTATCAAACACTTTATTTAATATTTTTGTTTAGCGTGCGGTTTTTAAATGTAGTTAAGCATGTGCCTTGCTGTGACTGTCTGGCTGGAAACCGGTGAATTATACATGTGTTTACTTAAAATTGTTAAATGGTTTTCTTACAGTTTTTTTTTATTAATTTCTCTCTACCATATTTTTTGTTGTTACTTATTTCGCCGGGTAATGTAATGCAATAGTTTGAGGTTGAGGTTTTGTGTATGTGTCTGAGACTAATTTTAGTTATAAAAGCTATTTCACTACCCACAAACCATTATCATTTCATTTAGTTGGCAACAACAACAACTTAAGCAGTAATTATTTATCTCAAACACCTTATTAGAAATTTAATATTTTCTTTATATTTTTTTTATAGAAATCACTACGCTAATGATTTTATTTGTTCTCCCACTCATGACATTTATTACTGTCATCATTTATTTATTTATTTTTTAATATTAAAGTTTAAATTACTTTAAGCAAATACAAGTATATATGTGTTCATAGCGTTTAGTTAAAGGTCAGGGCTGGACATTTTGCTTCTATTTTTTTATAAAGTCAACAACTTATCTGAAATTTATTAATTATTTATATTTATTTTTTTTTTTTTTTCATTTTAGTTTTACTGTGAACTGTAAGGATTTTGCAGTTATTAGAGGCATTAGTTACGCTTGTTAATTTGTAAGTTGAAAACATTAAACACAATTTTAAATTTAAATCTTAAAAATCAGAGCACCGTTGCTATAAATTATTAAAGTTAAGATTAGTTATATATAAGTTTTTCTTGTTGCCAAAAATCTTAACATTAACTTATGTTTCTTCTCTTAAATTTATATAGTCCTAAGAAAATCGAACGTAGGAAAACTAAAATTGTTACATTTTTTGAACTTACCTGCAAATCCCAAAGTTCAACACTTCCCAATATAGTCCTAATGTCCACTAAATCAGATCTGTACAATTTTGTTAACAACACTGTTAAACTGCATACGTTCTTCAATTATGCAGCCGCAAATTTTTGTTCCGCTCGCAACAGCGATTTCAGTTAATAGGCGTGTTAATATATTTAAATAATCTAAATGTAAAAAGATCTGGCAGCTTGCTTCTTTTTAACTGCATTTATGTCTGTGTGGATAAACACTAATCAAAGTGATACTGCAATAATAATTAAGAGGATTATTAATAGAACATTTTTTCATGCTGTAGTTCCACTTTAAAGTGTAGTTTCTTGTATTTTATTTTTATTAGACTTTTAACTTAAAATTTTAAACAAATATGAGTGCTATACTTGGCTAAGCCGAACCTTATATACCCTTAACCGTCTATATGAATCTAGTGTAATGAAGTAACTTCTATCAAAAAAAGAAAATATTGGGGTGGAATTGGATATATCAGTTTTATTAAAATACCATTGGCTCTTAATGGGTTAAACATGTTTTAAATATTTTAGTATTTCCTTAAAGTTCTCTTCAAAAGCTTTAAAATTATATCTATATTAATATTTAAGAAAATTTGAAAATTTCTGAGGCCCGTAAATCGGAAAATATGGGCGAGCGCCAATTTTTTGTTTTATATGTTTTTTCTTATTTTCTAATTCTCTATCGCTTCATATATTTAATTTTTGATTAAAAATACTTCATTGTTTCAAATTTAGAGGTAGAAGTGAAGTTTTGGACGCTGCCACGAATGACATGGACCGATCATGATGATTTATAATAGCATCTCTTTCGACACTATGTCTGATCGATGGGCGTATTTAAATTTTCTCTACCTGATCCAGTGTCTTGGGAAACTTTATTTCAAAACTAACACAGACGGACATCGCTTAATCGACTTCGCTATGCAAAAGGACTCAGAAAAGGATATTGTAGAAATTAAAAATGTAATGAAAAACTTAGTTGTACCCTTTTTTACTTTTTGCGGTGAAGGTTATAAAACAAATTAAAATTTTTTTGTTTATTTTTCGGGTTTTAATGATCCTTAAAAATTTTTGGACGAAATTGAGATTTTTTGAGTAAATTTATTTTAATAGAAAATATATTGATATCGCCATGTTTACATTGTGTAGTTGGATAACAATTTGATCAAATATTTAATTAAACAATGTTTCAAATTTTAGTGTCAGTTTGGAGAGCACATATCTGAAAATTCGGGAGTTTTAAATAGTGATAGCAGTTACTAATTTTCAATGTTTTAATATCTAAGATGCAAAACATTTACATTCCATATCATGGTGCTATATGACACTTATTTCATTTTATTAAGAAAATTCAGTCACACTTATATAAAATGGTCATCATTAATTTACTAACAGAAGTCAGTATGTGAAAGTAATGCTGAAAGGGGCTTTGCTAAATGCTCGCTCTATAATAAGCGTTTGTTGCAAGAGAGTATTATTTCAACCAAAAATAAACTAAAAAAATCCATTTAAAGTTTTAAACATTGTTTAAGTTCTTTTTAGATCTCATAAAGATATTTTTAGTAGATAAAATAAAGAGTGTGCCTGCATTACTAGCTCTTACAGCAAAGACTTGATATGATCTAATACTTTACAAATTGTAAATTGATGGAGGAACATAAAACTAAAAGATAAAATATTTTTTCTATCACAAAAATATTTATGTAACTTTGGGGACACCCTTCGTTATGATTAAGTTGAGGAAAAAATCAAATTAAATGCAACATAACAACCAGAACATTAATAAGAAAAAAAGTTATATAAAATTAGGTCACATCCGCTCTTGGTAGAAACAAACATTTAAATAATAAAAACAATAATGAAATGCGTTAAGCCAAATTATACAAAATATAAAAAAAAAATTATTTTTATTATAATAAAAAAAATTATAATAAACAAATATTATTTGTTTTACAAAAAAATAAAAAATATCAAATTTTATTTATTATTCTTTATCAACTAAAATGACATTCGTTTGAATAGATGAAAGACAATCACATCAGTTAAGTCCATATCATTTTAATTACATATTTAAATGTATTTTAGTTACAACAATTTACAATTAACATTTTTCCTGATTTCAGTTAATTATTTTGTGTTGTTTCCACTTCAAATCATACCAAAACTAAATAAAACTGGCTGCTTAACTAAAAACCAACGCTATTTTTATACCTTTTAAATGTTAAAATAAACAAAATAAAGCTAGTTATTTTTATAAAAAAAAATACTTTTAAACTTGTATTTAATACAATAAAAAAGAACGTTGTAAAAACATGTGCAACTAAAAATAGTTGAACAAACAGCGCGTACAAATAAAAGAAAGACTAAAATTACAATGGTCTTTTATTAAGTTGGGACAAAAAAAATATAATAATAAAATCAGCCAGCAGACCTGAGCAATGAACCGAGCCAGGAAAAAAAAAAGAAAAAGCAAAATGCCATAAAAATGTAAAATTTTATAACAAAAATAACCACACACTACAAGTGGTAAAGGCCTTAGTGCAGCTGCACTGCTGGCGAATCATTATTGAAAATGTTAAAAAAAAACAGCGAAAATTAAGGTTTAAATTAAATAAAAAGCTGCAAAAGATTTTCAGCAAATTCCAATTCATTGTTAAAGATATTTGTTTGTTTGATTGTTTGTCGTTCTTGTATGACGACGAGGGCTTTAATTGGATAAAATTTAAAAGTTAACTTTAATCGAAAGAAAATTTAACACTTTGATATTTTATTTGTTGACACATATAGAGAAAATGAAAATAGGAAAGGCTTAACGAAAAAGTTTTTTTTAAATGGATTAAGTCGATAAGTACAACAAGCACAAAATAACACACGAAAAAAAAACACAAAAAACAGAATAGAAAAAAGTAAAAAGTTGTCCAGAGTTTGGCATCAAATTAAGGTTTATTCTATTAAATTTATGAATTAATTTTAATGAACAATTTTGTTTCTCTATAAAAATTAAGAAAAGTTATATTGAATTGAGAATGAGTTTCTTCTTTATGTGAAAAATTTAAAAGTATATGCTGTAGGAACACTGCTTCTTACTTGTTTATATAACAAATGATCATTACATTCTTGTTTAACAGAATGCTGATTTAAGAATCATGTTATGAAGTTTCTTAAAAATCCTGGAATGGCTCAGCTTAAGAATATACATGTCTATTATGGATTATGACAAACTATAACGTCCAAGAACAATCTATGCCTTTCTAAGGGCCTTATTCCTTTTAAAAAATCTTTACTGCTTTTACATTACCTTCAAGGAATAACTTCAAACATCACATAACTCTATTTACTTCTCCAAAAGCAACGACTCTCCTTTGATCTTTTTAGATTTAGTCCAAATATACACTATGCAATTTTTGGGGCAATTTTTTCTCAATTCTCTATTTAAGTTGCAGCGACATGTGCTGTTAAAAAAAACATAAGCAACAGTTATACCCACTCAAAATTCAAGCATGGGGCAAGTAATATGCACCCCTCTTGCTTCATCAACAAACAAAAATTTCATGCTAGTTTCATAAAAAATTGCATAGTGTAAACGCATTATTAGAACTATTTCTTACTACAGAAAACATATAATTTCCCCCTGTAAATATCCTCTCCTGCCATGGTAAAACTTTTCACTTTTTCTTTTTGGGGTTTTCTGTTGGAAGAACCAAAGTTTACTTACATAAATTGGTTTCGTCCACTAATATTCTCAGCTGATACCGCTACAGAGATAGTAGCAGAGAAAGAAAGCCCACCTGATAACTCCTTCACTCAAGACAGTTTCATCTTTTCTCCTACTAGAGAATAGCTATTTTTGAAATGAAGAACTCTTGAAAACTGTCGCAATTTCTTAACTCCCTTCGCAAAAATGAAAATCAACACTATTCGTCTTAATATCCTGCTATTGATAGACTGCTACAACATTCATAAATTTCGTATGATAGTAAAAATTAAAAACAAAAAATCACTCAAGCCAAGATCTTCACGTCAGAAATTTATTATCTATGATTACACAATTATATTGGATGAACGGAGAGCGAAAAGTCTGAGGCTGCATACATTCGAACTAAGAGAGGCGCATAATATTCTTACGTTTTTTCCTCCTCAGTCACAGCTGTTCTTTCCAACTGTGGCTAGATTTACTAAACCTCGAACTACGAACTGACTGGCCTAGCTAAAGTTGCCAGATTTTAAAAAATAAGTGACATTCAAAAAACAAAAATTTTTATTAAAAAAATTAAAGCATATAGACTTAAAAAAATACACTGAAAAATACTTTATCATCAGAAATAATGATTTGGTCTTATGCTTTTGGTTGAGCTTAAAAAAAATCTTGTCTAAAAAATTTTTGTAATTAAAAATTCCTATATATCAAGCAATATAAAAGTTTTTATACTGCGATCCTATTTTCCTTAAAATAACATATCTTTTCTAACTTTTTTCTGAGTCAGCTTTAAGATTAATGTGTAACTTTGCAGCACTTAATCCTCAGAACAACTAATTGACCCCAGTCTGCAGAAAATATAATCTTAATTTTGATATTCATCAAAAGGTATTTCAAAGCCTTTTTAAACAAAAATTGACAAGTTTTAAAAATATAAATCTTGAAAAAAAATTTTTTTTCTTGATTCTTGGCGATTATTCTAAAATCTTATAAATCAAGCAAAAGCAAGGCCATCTGGCAACTCTAGCGCTGCCAGTAAGAACTTTTAACACTTAACACTTTTTTATTCCACGTTTTAAGAGAGACTATCGCAACGAAATCGTCAAAATTATTTTAAATTAGAATGGAAAAAATGTCCATTGGAATTACAAATAGTTTCGATTGCGTATCGATATAGAACTCAGAAATCTAAGACTTAGAAGATAGCAAACCTTAAGCTAAAACTATAAAGCTGTTACTATTATTAAAATTGTTATTGATAACAAAACTCAAAATATATTTTATGTTAATATTATTATTTTTTTTATTTTTATTTCAATTACACCACTTTTAGGTAAGAATGAAGCTTTTTGGTTTGAGTAAATATTAAAAAAAAAACTTTTTTGATAAGAAATTTTAAGTTAAAATAAGTTAATTTTTACAAATTAAAACAGAGCTTGCAGTTTAAGACAAAAAACTTAGTTCGTAAATATAAAAAACTATAAAACATGCTTAAAATAACTATAATATCAAATGTATTTTTTCTTTTGTGTTTTTTTTTTGCTTCTTTTGTTGATTCTCCTTGAAAAAATAATAAAATGACAAAAACATTTTATTTTATTTATCAAAAACATGAAGTAGAACCGGCAGTTGATATCCCGCCAAGTCCAAGTATAAAATGTGACTTGAAAAAAACATCACAAGATAAAAATTTGAAAGTGTTATTTCATGTTATTTGTTTCTTTTTTTGCTTAAATAAATGTCAACATTTAAACAAACCAGAAACAATCATGACATTAAAGATAAAAAAAGAAAACACAAGAAAACCGCAGAAATATCTAATTAATTGAAGTTTCAACAATCCAGCACTTGAAATTTTCAAATTATAAAACTCAAAAAACACGCATACACAAGCAAATGTCAGAAAGTACATCTTTTTTAGCTGGAGTCCCCTTTTTAATTTGTATTATCTTTCATAAGTTATTGTTGCTATTATTACAATTAAGTTCTTTAGTATTCAATTTGTGAAGCAAAATAATTGGCTTTAATCCAACTAGAGTATTTATAAAAATATATGATTTTAGTATAATGTTTTTCTTACCCTGGATAAATATATATTTATGACAAATAAATACCAATAAACAACAATAGAAGCAACACAAAATCATTACAAAAAAAAAATTATGACAATGAATAGCACTCGTACGATAGTCGTTTATTAAGTGACACATTGTCATTTAGACTGTAATATAAAGCTTAAAAAAATAAAGCAAATAAAAATTGTGCATATAATACAAATTTCTACAGAATATAAATGAGTTGTACAGTGGTCCCTAGAAAATCGTTGTACTAAACAAAATTATTATGGTAAAATGACACTTAAAAATTCATTGGTTTTTATATTATCAGATATTATAACTTTAAGTAATTTGACGCTTTTGAATACCAAAAATGAATGTCTAGAATGGACTAGATACTAGCAAATTAAAGACCAATGCTCTGTCTACATAGGCGCCGCAGCCTCTACTTAGTTAAGCCAAAAATAGGTTATCATATCCACCCTTATTTCAAGCACTTTTTGTATTTGCAGATCTATTTTCTCCACGTCTCATTACTGAATTTACGGTAGCAACTAGTTTTCTAGTGTGCAGCATTATAAAGGTTGTCAATGTTATTACCAAATATAATTTAGATCCTGCAAAAACTTTACGTAAATGCTACACCCTAGACAAGGGACATTTTTCTAGAGTTAACTTTTTATATCCTGCAGTCTTAATCTGTAATTCTCGTACCTAAATATAAATTTCGATTGCTTAAAAGCTAAAAATAAATTACAGAATAGCATTTGTTACAGAATAGCATCTGTAGCCAAAAATCGCTAAATAGATTTTTTTAAGTTTTTAGCGGTGGAAACTTAGCTTTAGCGATTTACAGGAAAGGCTGCTGCAATAGTTGGCAATTAGGACGAGGGAGTATTATTTTAAAACATTATTGTAATTAAATTTCCAACAGTATGAAAAACCCAAGTCGAGTGAAAGGCGCTTACTTCTATGTGCTATTTAATTGCAGCAGAATACCTCCATTGCCGCAGTGTGTTTTTAAAAAGTATTCAGCATTTGAAAAATAAATAAATTGATATACTGCCCGTTGTGCTAAAAGTGGCTTGAGGGCGGAAGCAGACGCATTTTGTTTATCCAGTGGCAAAACCGTCAACAGGTGACAGCTATCTAGGCCTGGCACTTACGTTTAATCTGTGTCAAAGTACATATTTCAGCGTAGCGGCCTTGGATCTTGTGGTTTTTATAATATTTTTTTTAATATAAAATAAACAGCTAAAAAATATATATGTAAACCATATTCAAAATAAAACATAAGAGAAGGTTGGAATATTTTCGTAAATTCTTGTAAATTTTAAAATCTTTTACTATTTTTGAAATTAAATGAAATGTCATTATTGTTTAGTTTAAATTAAGACCTATTAAATTTTAAATACGGGTATAAATTAAAAAGGTTTTAGAGTAGACTTTTGCCATATAGTTCAATTTAGTGATCGCTCTTTTTAGTTCAAAGTTTGAAAATGAACTAGTTCAAAACTTAGTTCAAAGGCTCTTTTTAGATCTAAGTCTCTCTTAGTTCAAATGTATTGTTGACATATTGTTCGCACTTTCAACTTTTAGTTCAAACGCTTTCTTTAGTTCAAAAGCTCTTTTAGTTTAAAAGTTCTTTTCAAAATAAAGGCTCATTAAAATGTGACGCCTAGATGTCAGCACTATATAATTTTTACACGTGACATCTTTTCAAATGACATAAGCCATTTTGTTTTATTAAAAGGTAGTGCAGTTTTAACCATGGACAGGTACACATTGCAACAACGCGTTTACATCATTTACATCAGATCCATTGTTTTTAAGCAAAATTTTGTTTAGTGACGCAGCTCATTTCAGAATGGATGGATTCGTCAATAAGCAAAATTGTCGTATCTGGGGTGATGAAAATCCTCGCGTTATTCATGAAAAATCTCTACACCCACAAAAAGTTACTGTTTGGTGTGCATTTTGGGCAAATGGAATCATTGGGCCATTTTTCTTCGAAGATGATGCTGGAAATGCTGTTACTGTGAATGCTGAGCGATACCGATCAATGTTGAGAGACTTTTTATGGACACAGTTAAATCGTATTAATGTGTCTGACGTCTATTTCTAGCAAGACGTTGCTACATGTCACACAACTCGAGAAAACATTACGCTTTTGCGATCAAAATTTCCTCAACGTGTTATTTCATGAAATGCAGATTTCAATTGGCCTCCAAGGTCATGTGATGTAACACCATTAGATTTTTTTTTGTGGGGTTTTTTGAAAAGTCGTGTGTATGCTAACAAGCCACAAACAATTAATGATCTAAAGAACAACATTCAAGTTTCAATTCGTGAAATAACACCACCAACATGTCGGAAAGTTATTGAAAATTTCGATATTAGGATTGATATCTGCAGACGCAGTCATGGTGAACATTTTGATGATATTCTATTCCACTTATAATTGTAATGGATCATACTTTTAATAAAAAATAAAAAAACAGCTTGAAAAAATTGCAAATAGTTTGTGTTTTATTTCAAAGAAAGATGTAGGCGCGTTTTTTGGATGACCATTTATAATGGCAGCAATACCATAGCATTGCCGTAATGAATGTTAAATAAAACGCGTGGTAGCACTAATTTCATGTCGTAAATAGTCAACAAGGAAACACAGTTATGAATTCTAGTTTATCTTGTCTGGTAGTTCAATTACAAATTATAGTTCAAAATGAACTAGGTGTACTTAAAAGTATGAAATAGTTAACTTAGTTCAATCGATGGAATCGTTTAAATAAACTAGTTCGTTTATGAACTACACAAGTCTATTTTAGAGTGGTCTACATCAAATATAGAGAGAGGGTGTTCTTTTATTTGGTCAGCTATAGGACAGTTAATAATTTTATCACATAAAGAGTGCTCGTTCCATCCGTTTTATGCCGTCAAGCTTTAATTTAAAAACGAACGTTATTCTCAAAACTCCCTGTTGAATGTACGTACATATTGGATAAATAGTAATTACACATTATAAGAGTACGCTTCCCTTAAGCCCGCTCAAAAAATGTTTTCGTTTACGGGTCGTTATTAAGGTCGGTATCGATTTCTGTTTTTTTGGTTGCTTTATGGTACAAATAAACACACAAATTTTTAATTATTAATTTTATATAAATAGATTTCAAAAGTATTTAATATGTCCCCATCTTCTATTTGTTTACTTTTATAACTTACTGTATATTTTTTCTTTAACTAAAACATGAATTATATGACAACCAGCTTAAATTGCATTCTTAACAACCAAATAGCGATATAATTTTAAGAAAATTTTGGCTTTTAGCCAAATAGGTTTTCTCTCATTTTAAATTGTTATTTTCGACTATTATTTCCAATAAACAGACTTTTAAGTCAATAACAAATGTACGAATATTTATTATAAATAAAAAGAATATTGATATTGAATAGAGTGTTTGATTTAATAACATCCTAATGAAATTCATTTAAATAATGGCTTTCCTTTTCTTCTTCTTCTCTCTTAATTTTGTTTTTAATGCAAAAGTTAACAAACAGATTAAATTGCTAAGCTTTTTAGAGAATTTAAGTTGTTGAGGTTATGGGAAATTTCAGAAATTTTAAGATAAAATATTACAAAGAAAATGGTCATTTGGTAATTTGGTAGTAATATTTCTGATCTTCGTTTATATAATAAATATTTTTATTATAATTGACAAGTTCCAAGTTCCATTTATTTTTTTTTTTTTTTTTAATATTTAAAAATCTTAAAAAAAAATATTTATTTATTTTGTAAATATTATACCAAACATTTGCTTTTAATCTTGCTTTATACAAAAACTCTTATCGGAAATTCTACAACTCAATTTAGGAAATAATTATGATAATAAAATTTAAAAATTACTGCATCATTTTTCTGCTTTGAAATCAAATCATACAAAAAATTTAGGGCATTTCCTTGAAAAATAAAACAACTAAAATTGTAATATTTTTACTTAAACTACTTGATTTCACGATAAATAAGTGTGAACAACAGCCATAAACAGGCCAAATGGAAAAAATATCAAAATATAAAACAAACAAAAAATAAAACAACTGTTTTAAAAATAAAACGTTAATTGCAGTTGTTGTAATACAAGAACAGCATAAATATGTTTAGAAAAACAGAAAAAATATACAAGATCCAAAGAAAAACATTCTTTTAAAAACAGTTATTAATGTTTTAATAAGAATATGTTGAATTAAAAATTTGTTAGAAATTAGATTTGAAAAACATTACTTTTTTCAACTTCCACGACAAGTTGCCACAGTGAGCTGTAAAGCTGCTCTGGCAACTTTAAACTTTAATCAAATATTTGTAAGTAGGGAAAGCTAGTAAAAGCTTTCCTTTATTTATTGTTTATGTAGAAGGTAGGTCACCGTTTAAGTTAAATATTTTTTAAAGCCCTTAGGCGCTCCTCTTCTTAAGGTTTTAATGAACTTTTTAATTAAACGGACCTACATATTATATACATTTGTCGGAGTTAGTTTATTTTACCTTAAAGATGGATGAGCATTATTTTTCTGATTAAACAGTAATCGCGTCACGTAAAAAATCGCTTTAATCACAAAAATCTTTTTCAGCAAAAAACAGTTAGCAAATCTCACTTCCACTTAGAAAAAAATCACTTTATCTGAAGGAAGCAAGAAAAAAATCTTTAAAATTTAATTAAACAAAAATGGAAAGAAAAAAAAATAACGAGAAAGAGGTTTATTAGAAGTAAAATCCAACATAAGATCGCTAAAAAACGCTATAATTACGTAAAAAATTTAAACGAAGTCAGATATAAAATGAAAAACAAAACTTCACAAAAGTTCAAAATGTTTTGAAAATCCGGTAAAATATTTTTTGAAACAAGTACAACATTAATTTTCAGTCAATTAAAAAAATTAGGGATTGAGTGTTTGGGTTTTTTGAGTAATATTTTGGAATTTATCAAACTTTTAAGTCCTTGTAATTTATTTCTATTTAGATTATGATAGCTTTGTTAATTATTATAATTGCCATTTGGCACTTAAAAAGGCAAAAAGTTATTATCGTATAGCGAAATCATACACAAAACGTCATTGTTTGCTGCGTATATTGTGTCAAATGAATAGATTGTGAAAAGGGTAAATACGCAGTAAAAGGGGTATAAATAGGTAAATACCCTGCAGTATGTTTAGACAAAAACGACTGATTTAGAGAACATAAAGTTCTCTACTTTTTCATACGCCAAACATCGCAGTCTTTTTTCTCGGGTAGATTGTGTAAGCTGTAAAAGCTTCTATCATTTACTAAAAAGCCACAACAAAATTAGCATAATTGAAGCAAATTGTAGTAACGTATTGTACGCTTTGGCACATTCATTTCAGTTAAACTATAAAAATAACTAAAGGAATATTAAGATGTAGAACAGGTCATGCAGTCGATTTGGAAGGTACTTGATCAAATGAATAAGCAGAATAGGAAATCATTATTGCTGAGGTTCCAATTCAGTGATATAAAAATTACTTCCCTGCCGGTGAATACAGTTAATCTGTGGTTAGCTACACTTTTTGATTTAAAGAAACTTTGGATGTTTAATGTGCGTTCAGAGATGAATTTACTTTTGCTTCATATAAAATGTTTAGCGCAACAATTCTCTAGCATTTCTGCAATATAAGCATCACAATTTAATACATAACTTCTTCACATTTTGAGTTTTTAGCTATCCCAAATTTTATATACCCTCACCGTGTATGTGAATCTAGCTTTGTGAGTTAGCTTCTACAAAAATAACAAATATTGTGGTGACAGAGAATTTACAAATAAGAAAAAACAAATTAAGTACGATATATAATTTTACATAAAAATGGGTTGAGCATTTTTTTTAAATTTTATTATTTCCTGAAATATCTCTTCTAAATGATACTCATGTTGACCATACTGACAATCGTACATTTTCATGAAAATTTCAGAGGCCCATAACGCAGAAAATATAGGCGAGCGCCATATTTTTACTTGATGCTTTTCTTATTTTTTTATTCTCTATCGCTCCATACATTTGTTCTTTCGATTGGAGTCACTTCATTGCTACAAATGATATGGAAAAATAAGAGGCAGGGCTGGTGCTTAGCCCACTGCCTCAAAGGAACATAGGCCGATCTGGCTGATTTTAAATAGAAACTTTTTCGAAACTATGTCTGATCGATTGGGATACCTAAATTTTTTTAGCTCTTCCAGTGCCCTGGCAAAGTTAATTTTAACGGATGGATAAACGGACATCGCTCAATCAACTTCGCTATGCGTAGGGACTCGGAATATATACATACACTTAATGGGATCGGAAATGGATATTGAAGAAATTACAAACGCAAGATATACCCTTCTTCTACTTTTTGTAGTGATTGACAATAAACAACTGCCTTAATCTGCATTTGAAAATTGATTTTTTTAACTCCCAATTAAATTTTCAAAAGCGAAATTTTACCGGTTTATATCCGGTTATTTTCCAAACATCTGATAAATACCAGATAGAATTCCAGCTCTATAAACGATTAAATTTACCATATTTTTTGTGAATATCTGGCTACCCAATCGATGAATGCTGCTATTGCCCCAAATTGTGATATGATGGTAGGGTTCTTTCTGCCTAAATTATTAAAATAGAACCTGTCACATTTTTCGTAAAATTGATTACGCATTTTCGTAAATACTTAATCGAAACAAAAATTAGTTTCACAATGAACACAAAATGAAATAAAATGAATCAATGAAAACAGTAACAAAACTTAAAATTAAGTTTGAGTGATGGTTTGTTTAAATATAAATTATTCATAATTCTGTCTGTTCAGTTAGCGTAAAGGGATTGAATTGCTCTATATAAAATATTCTTTTTACTTCTGATGGTCTTAGTTGTCCTCTGCGAGCATAGATAACTGTTGGAATTATTTGTAGTCTAAGTCGTTTACTTTTGCAGCATTCTAGTTTAATCATTAAAATAATATCATTTAACAGTACAAAAACTCACTCATTTAATAACTGCAAAATCTCATCTCTTAATGCAAGTAAAACTTTTTGTTTATTTGCATGTATGTATGTATATTTATTTCATTCTCTTCCATAGAATAGTTATTTTTCATTATAGTTGAAGTCAAATGTTTGAACAGCCTTCACCTAAATATTTATAAAATATAAATTAAATTTATTTATTTTTCTCAATTGGGTCAATTTTTTTCTCTATCGTACTCTTCGCTATTCTGATAGAATGACATTCCATGCTTTCAGTAAATAAACTCATAATATTGTTTACTTATTTTTCTAAAGAGCTCATTTTGCTTATTTTGTCTGATTTTCACTTTTATATTTATTTTAATAAATAAAATTAATTTGCTTACAAATCTTGTTATTGTTAACATCAACAACAAGGGAGAACAATACCCTCGACATCATAATCTTTATCATTATTGAACCATCAGTGTGCTGCTTAAGTTGATTGTTTGCTCTTGAAAAGAAAATAGTTAAAAACACATTTTATAAAATCTTAAAACAATTGATTTTAATGTTGTTTTGTAACAGCTCTTCCCTTTGTTTTTAGTTTCATGCAAATTGACTAAGAATATTTTTTTTAATGAAAAAAGAAATGCATTTAAAATACAAATCAATAAATAAACACAACTACTGCCAAACCCTTGTAAATACCATCAATATTTAAAGACATGTTAAACGATGGCCAGAGGTTCTCAAACAAAGTAGAAAAAAAAACAAGGTAGTTTTCTTAGCCTAAAATTTTTTATTTAATTAATCTAGAAAGTATTGTTTTGCATGTCTATTTTGAAAAATTTGTTTTTATTTCAGGCGATTATCTGAAATTATTTTCTTGCATAAATTTGGCTCTTTATTCGTCTTGGTGTTTTCTATTATTAATTATTTTCTTGAAGAATCAACTTCTAACCCGTAATAATCGGTCTTCTAGATGCCCGACATTTGTTGAATTATACAGCCGCGATACAAGGTGATATATTCTGCATTTCTCAGTATTATTTAGCTCGATGCACAGTGGTTTGAAAATGATTTATTTTGGACATAATTCGTAATATCATAAACCACATGAGATATTTAAATGAAATTTCACAACCCTCCTTACCTCAGGAGACTTCTGGCGAGACCCTTAAAGTTGAGTACCTCGAGCGTATAGTTCTTTTTATGTGTCATAAAAAGTTTATTTTTAACTCAAATGTTAAGATTTTAAAATTTAATTAGATCTTGAAATTATCTAAAAAATGTACTTACATGTGTAGGTTATCTCTTTTAGTTTAAGAGAAAATTAGCTGAGAACCCTACATTTTTTTGCTTTTGGCGATTTTTAATTTTTTATATTGTTTCTTAATATTTCAGAGGTTTTTTCTAGTTTGAATAACTGAAAGTGAATTTTAAATTTATTTCTATAATTTTTTATGTTTACTGTTTCTAAATTAGATTTTCACATTTTGCAGTTTTTTGCGTTTGTATTGATTTAATCGTATAATTGTTTCCTTTTTCTTAGTGGAATTTTAATATTTTGATAGCTTTTTTAATTTCAGTCACCTGCGTCTTCTTAGGATTTTTTTATTTTAAGTGATTTTTGTGCATTTTTTGGTTTAAAATTTAAAAAGTTTTTTTTTTAAATAAAATTGTACACTTTCTTCGATTTGTTTTATTTTTTTTTTGTGCTTAGGAGATTTTGTAAATTATTTTTTTTTTTTTAATTTGAAGTGTAGCAATAGCAATGTTCCTTCACCACAATTTCAGTGAATTCTGTTACACATGAATTATTTCCCTTCAATTTTTTTTGTCTCGTTTAATTTCAATAGATTTTTAAAATCAACACATGAGAGTTCAAAGCCAAAATAAAAAAGAATAGCAAGAAATTTAAAGGAAAGAAATGTGGAGCATCGCAGTAATACTTTTACTAAAAAAGGACGAAACTTACCAATATAGAATTGATATCTTTTTTGCTATTTTTTTATCTCTCACACCACGCCTTTAGAAACTTTTAGAAAGCCCAGAGCCAATGTACCGATTAGATTTAAGTAGAATATCGTTTTGGTATCCACTTGTACATTGTTCACAGAAAATATTAACGATCGCATCAGAGAAGAGAAAAACCTTTCAACGAAAATGATAATGATGATAGGGGTGAATATCGAATTTTCTTCTTTAAATTTTGCCCTTTTCTTTTTCAGGTTTATTTGCTACTAAAATTTAATTGTACTGATTGTGCTTGAAGTTAAAACATATTCGTTTAATATGATTTTATTTTTCCGCGTAAAACATTTTCTTCGTCTAATGGATTTCTTGATTTTTTGTATATATATATATTTTTTTTTTTTTTTTTTTGGTTTTGATTTTTTACGGTATCTGCGATTTTTTTTTTTTCGTTTTTTTAAGTTTTTTTAATTTCAAGCTTAAGACCTTTCTGAATATATTTAAATGTTTTTAATAACAATGCAGTGTTACGGTTTTATTATATTCCAAATTTTGACTGCTTATTTAGATCTACATTTGTGTGACACACTTGGTTTGGCCTGTCTGTGATTCCAGTTTTTTTGTTTGTGCAAAGTTTTGACCATTTTCCGCTTTTTTAAGTTTGTTTATTTTTTGTTCTTTTTTTCCTTTTTTCGAATTTTAGTAAATGTTAGCTGTTTTTACAATATCAGCAAAAAGTTTTAAAGCTCTTGGTTACAGTTTTTAGCCAATTTTCTAAACTGCTGCTTTACACGATTAAAGCAGTTGTATACACAGTTTTATTGTTTTATAGATTTTCGTTTAGTAACAGTTTTTGTATAATTTATAATTTTAATCGTAGTTTATTGCGCTAGGTTGCTTTTTGTTCACTTAAGTTGAATTTCAGTTATCCAAGAGCGGGTCAATAATCTGTGACCTTAAAATATTCTTCTCTCTCTCTCTCTCTCTCTCTCTCTCTCTTGAATGAAATGGTAACACTGATCCAGTCAGTAAGCACCTGTTACTTTACGTTAGTCAAAATTTCAACAAAATGTTTGACCAAAAGGCTCTTTCTATAAAAGTAACACTTGCGATATGTTTGTGTCGTAAGCACTTGCATTCCACGTCCCATAATCAAACGAAAGGTTAAATTGCTTTAAACTAATTTAACAAACTATAAGCATCGATTACTTTAATTATTAAAAAAAACACCTTATCAGAACCTCTGATTTTCAACAGCTCAAGTTCAAAACAAAAAGAAAACATCATTATTTCTTGTAGAACATATAATTGCTTTAAAGCTAATTTTGTTTTTTTTTTCCTACTTGTAAAACATTATTAGAAGAATCACAACAAAGTACATGAAAATAATTACATTTTACCATTTACAATAACAAAAACGTTATAAAAAATTTCTGATAAACAATCAAACACACATAAAGCTCACACATGCTTCAACGTCTGAAATGACTGTAAATAAAATTGAATGCGTAAGAGGAAAAAAAAAACAACAAGCAACAACGGATATCACGTTTTTCTTTCCTTAAACGATTATAATTCTTAAATTCTAAAACCACAATACTTCACATTCTTTATTTTACGTCTGTTTGTTTGTTTCATAAAGATTTTGTTTAAAATAAATTACTTTTTAATGCTATTTTTAATAAAATGAAAAAATTATCTTTTTGTATTCAATTTTTATATTTCCGCTTTGCTTTTGTTCAACCGCTTCAACAGTTCAACACATCATCCATTATAAATTTATGAATTTGACTGAAAGAAAAAAGCTTTTTCCTTTAACAAGCGCCAGGCGAGACAAAATAAATTATTTCAAAATGAAATGAAATAGGAACTCATTTTCCTGTGACGCATTTCAAGTATAATTTTTATAAATCAATTTTATAAATTGAAACAAACAGGCAGCAGGTAGAAATAATGTTTGAATTAAAGCTTTTAATAACTGTAATTGATAAATATAAGCATTTTCTGTGTCATACAAATACATTTACACAATAAACCAAATAACATTTAAGCACATAATTCCATATGAAGTTTTATATACCCAATTAAAAAAATGGTCCTTCGAGCCTTGGATTTTGATTTAAAAACAATTTTATTTAAAGGAAAAAATCCGTGTACACTTATTTAGTAGATTTGGTCATTCTAAAATTTTAATCCTGCATATTAAATAGGCAAGAGCAAGTGTACGCCCTAGAGAACTACAACAGCGGATATCCTAAATTTGTTGTTTGATACGTCGCACACTGGGGATTTTTTTTATGGATGTACGAAAAAAAAATATATTTGTAAAAAATGTAATAATTTCATCACAAATTTACTTTTATTTATATAGTAATACACAAAGGTAATCAAAATAAATAAAGTTAAAGGCATGTGTATCGTTACCTACAATGTTAAAAGCCATAATTAACATAAAAACGCGTTCATCAATTTTCATGATTTATGTCTGATTTTGTTAATAGGTTATGCGACTTTACGTGAAAGTAACTGGACTTGACACTTTTTTACCGTTTCACATTTTTAATGAGTTAAAAAAATTAATTTTTTAGACAAAAAACATTTTTTTTCGTCATACATTTGTTGCTTATGTAGCGAAACGTTATATAAACAGATGAAAGCGATTGTAATTTTTTGATTTTTCTAAATTTGTTTAAATAAAACTAGACTAGTGGTTCTTGAGTCGCGAATCAATCAGCTGAAAAATGTTGTACTGTGTAACGCAACAAATTGAGAGATGGCATCTGGTGGCACTTAAAATTGATTAAAAATGTAAAAGCAGATATGAGTCAATGTATTAGTAGTGATTTCCAACTGTGGGAAAGTATGGCTAAAATTGCAGGTCCAAATGTTTGGAGATAAAGAGATTTTTGTTACAAAAAAAAAAAGACACACATAATTAAATAATATTCGTTTTGAAATTTTTAGGTTTAAAATAAGTTGGTTCGGCAAATCATACAAGTGCTGAGTTTAAGACGGCTATAAAAAAACTTGCACCAATTAGTCTACAATTTCAAAATATCACTACATATTGCATGAAGAGTATGTTGACAATTTGACTTTTTTCCGCGAAATCCCCAGTGTGCGTCATACTCTGTACACAAATAACATTTTGATGCAAAGGCCCAGCAGTGTATGAAGGAGGAGACGAGTAAAAAGCCGACAATAGTAAATGTATGGTACGGTACTTGTTACAACGGGCATACTTTACGTTATGAAAAATTAAAAAAAAATTCCCTGTGAAAATAACACGACTATTGAAATACCTTTTAATTTTAATTTAATTTTTATATCTTTGCTTTAATAGTTAACTAGGAACAAATACTCTACTTAAACTGATAGTCTCAGCCTATTACGATTAATAAGAAGGCCACAGTGTAAAAATCACGTTACTATCGGAACACCCTTTGCTCAAATTTATTTAAGTTTTTATTATAGTACATACTCTGTGCAAATTTGAAGCGCCTGTCAATAGGGGTTTGAAAAATAAGACCATTTTCGTAAAACAATTGCCTCTATGGAAACACCCTTTTTATACCCTTCACGACAAAAAGTGGAAAAATAGGTTTAACTAAGTTTGTCTGACTAAGTGTGTAATTTGTACTTTATCCATTTCCGACCCTACTTCTTATGCATAGCGAAGTCGATTGAGCGGTGTCTATCTGTCCGTCTGTTCATCCGTGTTAGTGTTGAAATCAAGTTTGCCGAGGCACTAGATCGGCCAGAGAAAATTTAAATATGCCAATCAATCAAACAGAGTGTCGAAGGAAGTGCTATTGGAAACCAGCAAGATCGTTCAATGTCCTTTGACGCAGAGGTACCTCTTATTTTTCTATATCATTGGAACAATGAGGTAAGTCCAATCAAAAAAACAAATATATTGGACGATAGGGAATTAAAAAATAAGAAAAAAACATCAAGTGCAAATATTACCGCTCCCCCATATTTTCCGAGTTATGGGCCTCTAGAATTTTCAAATTTTTTAAAATAAAATTTTTTTTAAATGATTAACCCATTAAGAGCTGATGGTATTTTTATGCAAAATTATATATATTTGATACTTAAAATTTTTTTCTTATTTTTTTAATTCTTGTTACTCCAAAATTTGCTTTATTGATTGGACTAGATTTACATAGATGGTACTTGCTTAATTTATTATATACAGTACACCCCTTAGCCAGCATAGTTTTTTTGACATTGTAAAAATTACACGTGTCTGCCCACCACAGTTCATAACAAAATATTTTTCTGAATATCATCTCGCTTTCAAAACACGCTATAATCTTTAATATTTGTTGTTATAGCGTTTGTTACGGCTCCAAAAATAGAGAGATGATGGACAGATAAACAAACATTGAAACGAATTTAAAAGAGTAGTGTTTTTGCAGTTTAATACGAAGCTCTAAGTATATTGCTTACCTTTACTGTTTACGTTTACACTTTCAAATAAAAAAAACTCAGACAACAGTGCACAGCAATAAACTGCAGCCCGATAGCAAATAAACAATTATATGGCCAACCCATGATAAAAAACGTTTGAAAATCATAAAAACTTTAAAACTAGTGGCAACAGTTTACAATTTATTTGCGAATATTATCGTTAAACATGTTTTCATTTGCAATTAAATCGTACAAATAAACGGGCTTACTGTCCATAAACATTTAAATAAAATTTTGGATTGAACACACGTTATCATAATTAAATTGTGCAAAATAGATGGATGTATTTTTACATTAGTTTTCAGAAATTATTAAAATATTAAATACGAAGTAGTCTAGAGCGCAGACAGAATATTCATAGTATTTTTGAAAGCAGCTGAAAAAGAAAGGTCTAATAATAATAACAGTTGCCTAAGCACAGCAATGTCTTTTTATTAGCTAAAAGCTGCCATTTAAAGACTTTATTAATTTTTTAGTATTCCATAAATAGAAGAAATTAATTTAAAAAAAATTAGTATTGTCTAACGCGTTCATTTCAATGTTAATTTCATATTTTTCATATGTTAATTTCTAAATTATGACAAAAAACATATTTTTGCGTTTCTTTCTTTTTAAACAAACGTACGGATTTTTTTGAATGCAAATACCACTGTGGCCAATCGTTATAAATTCGCTATTTTCTTTACTTTTCTATGGCTTCTGGCTATATACTTGAACCTACCGATCTTTAAGCATCCTATGGTCTCATATTTACTACACATGCATTATTACAACCGCACACCACGCTACACTACCGTGTTACTCTGGCTAGACATGAACTTTTTGATGCCTTGTTTAGTAACCTAAACAAGCCAAAGAACACTCCACCTCGCTTTACATCCAAGCCAGTCATACCCTTTAAATCCAATAGTCACAACACCCATCTGCCGTGCACTGTTATTATGCTGTTACTCCCGCTAACAGCTAGGCGCCTTGACAATCATCTACTAATCTAATTAAATAGACGTCTTCACTAATTTATCTGCCATGGCCCTACACAATAGTAGTATTTATATTTTACAGGAGGTTTTTACTGCTATTTCAAAATTTTTAATTGCCTTATACAATTATTGCTTTTGTACGCATGTTCGAAGCTGGGCTCGAATTCAACAACAACGACAGAGGTTGCCAGAGCTTATGTTCGTAACAATATGTACATACGGTAAGAAAAGTAACTAAAACAAAAGAGAAGTACATCTATACATCAGACAAAAAAATAAATTTTAGAGTAACCAAAACGGTAACGCTGGGACTTAAATTTACTATAAACAATGTTAAATAAAATAAAAAAATAAAATAATATTTTTTGTTTAAACAACTGTTGTGCGTTAGGAGGATATGCGTCCTTAAACCTAAAGAACACATAAATATTTTATATTTTATTTTTTATTTAGGAATCAAACACTTGAATCAATTTGACTTAAGACCTTTGCAGGTTTTAATCCCACCATGCTTCATTACATCGAGAGAAAATATTCACTCGGAAACACAACTGGAAATTATTTTTAACCGACTTCAAAAAAGTAGTTTATTAATTCCTCTGTAGGTTTTTTTATTTGTGTCTGCAGAATTTGGACATATATGAAAATTTTTTTCAAGCTGTTCTTTTTTATTAAAAGTATGATCCATTACAATTAAAAGTGGAATAGAAATGTCCAAAATGTCCAAAATGTCAAATGTCCACCATGACTGCGTCTGCAGACATCAATCCGAATATCGAAATTTTCAATGACTTTCCGACATACTGCTGGTGTTATTTCACGAATTGCAACTTGAATTTTATTCTTTAGATCATTAGTTGTTTATGGCTTGTTAGCATAAACTAGACTTTTCAAAAAACCCCACAAAAAAATCTAATGGTGTTAGATCACATGACCTTTGAGGCCAATTGAAATCTGCATTTCGTGAAATTACACGTTGAGGAAATTTTGATCGCAAAAGCGTAATGTTTTCTCGAGTTGTGTGACATGTAGCACCGTCTTGCTGGAAATAGACGTCAGACACATCAATATGATTCAACTGTGTCCATAAAAAGTCTCTCAACATTGATTGGTATCGCTCAGCATTCACAGTAACAGCATTTCCAGCATCATCTTCGAAGCAAAATGGCCCAATGATTTCATTTGCCCAAAATGCACACCAAACAGTAACTTTTTGTGGGTGTAGAGATTTTTCATGAATAACACGAGGATTTTCATCACCCCAGATACGATAATTTTGCTTATTGACGAATTCATCCATTCTGAAATGAGCTTCGACACTAAACAAAATTTTGCGATGAGTATTTTTCAAAGAACGCCCATTTTCATAATAACTTTGAATGATGTAAACACGTTGTTGCAATGTGTACCTGTCCATGGTTAAAACTGCACTACCTTCTAATAAAACAAAATGGCTTATGTCATTTGAAAAGATGTCACGTGTAAAAATTATATAGCGCTGACATCTAGGCGTCGCATTTGGATGACCCTTTATTAAAGGGTGCCCTCAAAGGTGAAGTAATTTGACTTTAATGCAAATATTTAAATTTAGAATTTAAAGGGTGTACCCATAGATAATGCAAAAAGATGAATAATTTTTTGTCTTTTGTACTGTCATTCATAAAAAACTTAAATTTAGAAAAATTCACAAAGTGCGTATTTTAATTTTCATTCCATATTCAATAACCCTAACACCGTCTGCCTGTTTTCTTTTTTTGCACGAATTTCGCATTTTTTTATAAATTGCAACATAAATTCTAGATGAAAATCGTTAGTACTAAAATTAATAAATTGTTTTATTTAAAAAATTGTATTTGCTCTACTTCCGTTAAAATGTTTTTTAACTTTTATTTCTACACTTTTAAAACCTTAATAATATTAAATTAAAAAACTGTTAAATTTATTATATTTTTTTTATAAATGTCACGCTCCATAAAAAACATACACATGTGTGCGTGTGTGCCAATAGCTCAAAGTAAAGATTTCTTGTTAAAGAATTTCAAAAATTGTATAAAAATTAAACTATTAGCGCTTTTAATGAATATTTATAAGATATCTATGACATTAACAATAATTTAATAGAATTTTTTGCTAGTTTAAGCATTTAAAATTTAATAAAACAACAATAAAAAGTCTTTTAAATATAAAATAAACAAAAATGTCATTTTAAGGTTTAATGACTACGACATCGTGTCCAAACCAGCTTTAAAATAATTAAGAAAAACTTTAAAAAAATATGAATTGAAACCTGGAACAACACCGAGAAAGGAAAAGTATGGGTAGAGTTATAGTGATTGACTCACATAAGGTGGAATTAGATTTGGTATGTATTTTTTTAGCTCTAATCTAGATAAATATAGAGAAATCACAAAAATATTGTTTGGCCGATTATATTTATTATTCCGTTTCTAAAAGAAAAAACATGACTCTATTGTTATCACTTCAACAAGTGTCTGTCTGTCACAGTCATGTGTCTATCTCTAGGGATGTTATATTTTAAACTTAAATGTTTATAAAAGGACAGAATAGTCAATTAAAGGGTGTGCCTACTTGTGTATAATTTGCACATGTTTGGCTCTATTTTTTAAACCGTTACAGAAAAGTGCCTACCGCTTATGATAAAAAGTATTAAAAATAAAAGGGTGTTCGTATAGAAAACCTGTTTTAGACATACATTACCTCATTTGTTACTGAACTGTAATAGGAAGGAATTTTTAATTTTTAACAAAAAGTAAGAATTTCTTAATCAAAATTTTAAATTAATTTAAGTTAAATTCGCATTAGGCCGATTTAGATCGTAAATAATTTAGAGAGTTGAGTCAAAGGTCGACAGTCACCTTAACTAATAGTGGTTGCACTAAGATTTAACATGTGGCCCATTGAGTTAGTTGTCCTCTACACATATTTAAACTTATCGAGCCTTGGCTGCACGAGAGTCATAATTCAAAATTTAAAATTTCTGAATTGAGCATGCAGAAGTTGTTCTTCAATAATAAACCTCTGCCTCAGCAAAAAAAAAAAAAAAAAAAAAACAAAAAAAAAAAAAGAAAGAAACATAAAAAATTAAACTTTAAAAATATCGTTTTTATTATCCCGACAAAATTATTGAAATCTCTAATATTATTTATTGAAGATAGCACCTTTCGATAGCAATTTCGCTACTGCTAACTTAGCTCTTCAGGAAACTAAATTTATCTAATTAATTTAAAAAAGAGAAAATATTTTTCAAATGTATGCGGACGTTTTCCAAAGAAAACAAGAAAAACTAGACGCTGGCTGAATTTAATACTGCATTTTTCGGACCGCCAAATCTTTCAGCAGCATTCTTTGCTTCTATCTACCTTAAGTTGTGTATATTGTAAATATCATCCATTTAGTTTAATGTAATATTTCCTTATTATTATTTCCTATTTAATTTTAATAAAAAAACATGACTTTTCTTCAAATTCACAATTATACCGATAAAAATGTCTTAATGGTCTCCAAAAACTCAAATAAAATTAAAAACTTAAAACTTGAAACTGAAGAAGAAATTCGATATGTATCTTTATGTACACACCCTAGTCAAAGGTATTTGCATAAAGGACGTAAAAAATTCATTATGTAAATATACTTGTGACCAGGGTATCACAATGTATTTTGACTTTGAGAAATCAGGAAAGAAAAAAATTGAAATAAAGTTAAATCTTGCAAAGTAACTCCTCGTCTTTTCTGTGTGGGGTGAACATGCTCTACATACCTCCTATTCAATGATAATTTTAGCTGTCCTTCTGCAGTTAGTTTTTTTTTTAATATAAAATTTCATATTTGTTATGGGTTTGTTTCTACACTTGGCACAGAGCTAGTTGATTTTTTTCTCCCATTTTGAATAAAACCAGATAATAAAAAGTATTTTTCCACTACTTTTACTTTTATTAAAACATCTATATAGCAGCAAATAAAGAATATAAGGCGTATCAGATAATATTGCTCTTAAAGTTTCCTTATACGTCCCTAACAAACAATTTTTTGCTTTCAAATCTTTGTTAGTTGAAATATTTTTGAGGATTGATATGAATCATTCAGTCATAGTTATTTGCTCGTTTTTTACAATTTTTATATCTATTATATCTATTTAAATTATTATTATTGCTTTTATATTCGTGAGTTTTTATTAAACACTAAAGCACGTTTTTTTTTCGAATCTTTTCTTTGTTCAATTTTCAAAAAAAAAAAAAATAAATAAATAAAAAAAATTAATTTTATTTTGTTCTAAATCTAATATATTCATAAATTTAAATATTTGTTTCTAAGCATTTAATTAAAATGCTAAACACGTTTACGTTTTATCATGTTTTATTTTTTAAAGTAAATATGCGGTATTAAAGATTTAATATTTTTTTTTCAAACATTTATTTAAGTTGTCAATTTAAGATAAGAATTAACTTAAAAAAACACACAATTATTTTATTTAAATCAAATATATTTTTTTTTATTCTTTTAAACGATTAAAATTTTTTTGGTAAATATTGCCGCACATGACATGCCAGAGATTTAGTAAATTTTTTATTTTTATTATTTTTTTTTTTTTTGTTATTAAATTCTTAATTTTTTTATTGTAGCCGGTATAAATTGAAACCTGACCGGAAAATATAATGAATAATTGAATACATTCCATATGCAATTTATATTCTAGACAAAAATCTTTTGATGTCTGTCTTATTTTTAATACGCGATTTATTTCATAGAAAAAAAAACTGCACAGTTTTCTGTTGTGACAGTGTGACGACTTAAGTTACCACAATTTTTTTAACTGTCTCTATGGAAAGTGGTTTCTTTCCAGGTTCATTCCATCACTGATTCCAATATAATTTCGGACAGACGGACGGACATCGTTTATATAACTAACCCTACAGATAAGAATCATAAAAATGTAAACCTTATGGAATGCTAAATAAATATTGAAGAAAGTTTTTTTTAAGTTTCTAACACTTTTAAGATACTTTTTTACCGTTAAAAGAAATTTCTCAAATAGGTATGAAAATAAAAGAAGTTTTTTTTCTAAATAATAAGCTTTTAAAAAGTATTTTATATTATAAATATTTTACAAATGTTAGAAACAAAAGATACAGTGAAAAATGAGTACCTTTCAAGAAGTACCTTTTCAGCAAGTACTTAAAAATATTCTTATTTTTTAAACAATATCTCTCAAAAAAATTTTTTTTCCGTTTTAAAGAAAATAGTATTTCAAAAATGTCATCTTTAAAAGTACCATAAAAAACGTGTAAATTATAAAACAGTTCTAAACACACTAATTTTTGATTTTATATATTTTTTTTTTAAATTTGGGCTAAATAACTTTAAATCTTAATTTTATTCTTCCATTTTTTCTTGCTAAAGATTAAAAATATATTTTTTTTTATGATTTAAAAGATAAACAAATATGTATTAAAATTAGGTCCTTTATTAAAACAGCTTTTTATTTTATTTTATGTATTTGTCCCTATAGAGGACATAGTTTGACAATCTGTTTAAAATGCAAGTTCTGCGTGCACCTATTTAAGAAATAAGAACATATTCGAGAAAAAAAAAACATTCCTATAGGGAACACCGTCTTACTATTAACCTAACTCTATTAATTTTTATTGCAGTGTCAGTTACAAAAGTACTTTTAAAGGAAGTAACTTAAAAAAAAAAACTTTAAAAAACCCTTCAAAAAAGGGTACCGTAAAATTACTCCCAAATGAAATAACTCCCAAAAAAATTATACAAAAAATTCAAATATCCCATGCAAATTGAGAGTTATTTCATTATAAAATAACAAAAAAAAAATAAATCCTAACTGGATTCGGTTGGTAGTTATTTCATTTATTTTGATAATTGGGAGTTATTTCGTTTTTTGGGAATTATTTCATTTGACTTAAATTGCATTTTAGTTTATTGAGATTTTATTATAATGGTTGCTGTAACTTACAAAATTTTTCTGTATAGACGGCCTTCCGCACAGCGGCTTCGCTTACAAAATATTTTCCTCCTTCAACCTTCAGGTATGGTATAGAAGTTATTTCATTTTAAATAATTAAAGAGCTATTATTAGAAGTCACCTAAATGAAGCTATTTAATTAGGACTTATTACATTATTCTGGCTACAGAGAAAACTTTTAGTCAGCGAAGCCGGTGTTTTTTATTCCATAGAGAATAAAATCCTTCCGCCCGGCCGAAAGCCGGCTACACAGGCCGGGATGGCTCAATGATCTCTCAATGATCTCTCTAAATGATCTCTATATAGTATATAAAGTTAAGGACCTCTTTCATCAGGTGGTACCTGTTATACCATACATATTAAAACAGTTAAACAGTGCCCGGGTGCAAATTTAATTTGTATAAGAAGTTATTTAATTATTGTTGAGACTTATTTTATTTGGGAGGTATTACATTTTTTTTTTTTTTAATATTTTATTTTGAATTAACGGTTAAATTTTGGATCTTATTTCATTTTGGCATTCTGAGTTATTTCGTTTTTGTAATTTGGGAGCTATTTCGTTTTTGTTAGGACTTATTTCATTGGGAATTACTGTATTGAAAGTTATTTCACGGTACCTAAAAAAGTACCTAAAATTAGTTTTTTATTAAAAGGTCTAAAAAGTTTTTGGTCTAAAAAGTATCTTTTGCAATCGTAGATTTTAGAATATAAAAATTTTGAAATTTTGGTTTAAAAGTTAAGATGTTTTTCAAATCACTTCCATAAATTTTAGTTTAAATAAAAAACATTTTTAGGAAACCACCTTTAAAATTAATATTTAAACAAATTATTTTAAGGTATTTTTTTGTTTTTTTTTTTTTTTTTTTTTTGTTTTTTGCAACAGTTATTTAAAAATGCAGTTTTGACAAAAACATCCTTAAAAAAGTACATTAAAAAAATACTTTTCAATTGCAAATTTTTTTAAACGAACATCAGAAAAACCACTTTTTTCAAAGCATCTTTGAAAAACATAAAATATTCCCAGTTAGTTTGAACACATTCGCTATAATCTTAGTAAAAAAAGAAAAAAGTTTGCCACCACATTGGAGCCATATTTACGACACCTAAAGTTAAAAACGTTCTAGGCATATGAAAACGCATTTATAAAAATGTTGTTGTAACAAACATAAAATAATAATGTAGATTTATAATCAAAACAGCAACAATACAAGTATATTTTTCTCAATAAATACACAACTTAAAAAAAACGATCATTTAAATTCATTTGAAGTACGACGCAGACAAAGATTTAAATTAAACGAGCATGTGGGTTTGAGTTTTTCTTTTTAATTCATTGTACGCATGTGTTTTATTTTTTTTTTTTTTTTTTTTTGCATGCGTCTTATTATTGTGGTCTTGCCAAAATAAATAAACATTAATAGCAACAAAAGAAAACGCAAACGCACTTTATCACCAGGTATAGACATATTTTGAGGTATAGGTTTTGTACATATAAGTAAATGCGATCACGTGTAAGTGAAGATGAAAACAATATTCCATTGCTAAGACATGATTTTGACTTTTTTCTTTAATTTATTATAAAATTTTTATTTTTTTGTATTTGGCGAAATGTGAACAAACAAAAAGCATCTAAAGTGGAAGACAAAGTATTATGACTTAGCAATCGCAACTAAATCTAAACAAAAACACTGTTTTTATTCAAGTTTTTCATTTCTTTAGCCACAAAAACAAAATGCCGCTCCTTTACGACTTTTACTTATTTGCATATTGACACTTAAATTTTTCAGATCCAACCAAATATTTGTGCGATCAACTTTTGAATTAGTAGTGCATTTAGTCTGAACCAATACGCACATCTCGTATGATATGGTCCCCGACATTTTTGTTTTGCCAACAAAAATGCTTAGGTAAATAAGAGGTACTAAGATTATTATCTCCAATGCCCTGGGATTTTTTATCCCCGAAAACTATAAACTGCAAAGTGTTGTGAATTGTTTTTAAAACCGTTATGAATTCTTATTAACCGCCTTAAAAAAAAGTTTATTAATTCGTCTAAATGTTGCTTTTTTATGTTAATGCCAGTAGAGCTCAGTCATTTGTGAAAGGATTTGGCAAATAATTTCTTTATTTTAAAGGTGTTCTCGTAATTGATGTAATTTGTCTTAAAAAAGCATGATTTTAAGTTTGTTTTGACGTCGTTGTTTTTTTTTGCAAGAATTATTTAAAATAAGTTCACTAACTACAATGCCTTTGGTGCTTATTTCAGTTGTTTTGCAAGATGCCAAGGTAATCGACACATATAAAAACAATGAAAATGAAATAAGAAAAAACATTTGTATTTTAAAAATATATTAAGAATTAAACAAATTCATTTCACAACTAAATGGCTTTATTTAATTTATAAATAAATGAACTTATTTTTAAAAATACTTGCAAATATTTTCTTTCTTTTCTTTTGTTTTGTATTGTTTTGTTTTAATTTTATTTGTTACAAAATTTCCCACCTGCGAGAAAGTCAACTCATGACACACGCCAAAAAAAAAATAAAAACTTAGAGGGGATTTTTATGTTTATTTTTTAAAAAGAAAAATAACAACAAAAAATAAAATATATTGTATAATGTAGTCTGATGTATTTATTTGCACTCTACATATGGTTTAGGTTAAAAGATTATTCGAATAATCTTTTAAAACTGCTTAATGTTTCAAATAAAACTCCTCAAAACATATCTAAAATTCTAAAACACTAAATAAAATATTATTATTACGCTATTCGTTTGTTCTAATTAAAATATATTTGAAATTATTTTATAAAATTTTTTTCTATAAATTAAATATTTAAAAAACTACGACGATTTACAAAAAAAAAAAATGATAATAAATAAAAAAGTACATTACAATACATTGAGAAATGCCTTAAAAAAATTTTAAACTTTAAATTTGAATCAGTAAATATATAAACAAAACTATTAATAAATTATTTACATCATTAAATTAAAATTTTAAAAACAAAAATTGATTAAATATTCACAAAGTAAAAGTTTAAAATTAATGCAAAAAATAACCGAATAAAATTATTCGAATAATCGATTCAACCTTTGTTAAACTGGAATCGAATAATTCGTTCAAAAATAATTTGATTTTAAAAAATCATTGCAAATCGTACGTAATTATTCGAATAAAATTATTCGATTAACCGAATAAAAATAATCGAATAAATAATTTAAAAATGTCTATAGTATCAAAAATTTTATAATAGCTTACAATTTATTAAACGTAAATAAAGCGAATAGTCATTAATAGCAAGAAATTTTAGTGGGAACTTAAAAAAATCCATTTTTAATCACTTCTTTGTGTTGTGATATTGAGTACAATACAGTCGGTTTTATCGCTTAAAAATCTTTTGCTTCTTTTATCGCCTTAAAAATTTAGCAAAAAAAATCTATTGCCGCAATTATTTATTTGTATATTTTTTTTTTTCTTTTTCTTAATTCTTGCGATTAAATAATGTATTTCACTTTTTTGCATTAAATAATATCAAGCATTTAACGGGCAAAAGTCCAAAATATTTTGCAAATTTTTAAATAAAAGTAATATAAAAAATTTGCCATATTTTTGTTGTAAATTCGTATAATAAACGAATGAGTTTTAATCGTTTGGTTTATTTGTTATGATTTGTTTAGTTTTTTTTTTTTTTTTTTTTTTGCGGTTTTTATAATTTGTCAGTCATTGATCTTTTTATTTATGTACATATTATGTATTAATAAGAAACTGATAAAGTTTTTGTTTTTATTTAGTCAAAAAGTTTCATTAAAGTAAAGAAATGTTTTTTTTTAACAACAAGGAGAAAACAAAGAAAATTGTTTTAATAAAATTTGTTTAAGAAGAAATAACTTTAAGAAAAAGAACAATCCCGAAACGAATGCAACAGCATTTTCCCCAGTTTACGCTTAAAATATACCATTCGATTTTAATTCAAATAACTAGAAAAAAAGTATTGTACTAAAAATTACCACAGAGCCCATTTGAATACATAAAAGCTTAGATAGAACTAGGTTTTGAAGAGACATACTTTTTCTACTTCTAGAATTTTATGGCATTTTAAGAACATTTATTGAAAACTAAGTAAATATTTATATTCAATATAACCCCTTATTCACCGTCATGTTTGGATTTGTTGGCTGTAAACAAAACACATGTCACTATTTATCAAGACATGAAGGAGAAAATACTAAAACAAACCGCAAACAACTTTAACTAAGAAGCTGTACGACCCTTTATTCACCAAGTCCCAATCAAGCTTATAGGCATTTGAAGTGGACTTGTGATTTAAGTTCGTAGTTCCTTTTTAATACAGAGTCCTATATAATTTCTTACTTTAACTTTACTCCGATTTCACTCATTATAACCACAGGAAAAAGACAAAGAATGTTTTACCTCCCATAGCCAGTGACAGATAGCGCTATGTCCGAGATCTTATTTCTGCTGTAGTAAGAGTGCAGTCACAGAAAGGAAGGAGAGTAACTAGAAAAAGCCTAAAAGTAGAACCAAGCAACGCAGGGTATATGAAGATAGGGTCCTAAGTAAGCGAGCAGCCGCTTGTTAGTCGTGTTATTTAGCGCTGTACAGTGGCGAATTTGTTAAAAAAAAAAAAATGAAAATTATTCTGTAGTTTCTAAACGGCTGGTCCGTTTGCTTTGAAACTTCACAAGGCAATAAAAGAGATGAGATAAACATTGGCATGTTAATGATAAGGTAATTTTGTTTTATTATGCGATATAAAAATTTTTAAGAGATGATTTAGAAAACCGACAAAATATGTTTTAACCAATATTTAGGTGAACTTAATTTTTTTAATTTTTTTATCGATCTTATTTAATCAATTTTTGCAGTTTTATACAAATGTATACAGTAAAAAGATATATTAAAAAAATATAGCGATTACCTAACGTAAACTCCACGATTCCTACAAAAGTTTTATAAATTTCCAAAAATGGGATTTTTTTATTTGTTTTCTGTATTTATTATAAAGTAAACTAGGAAATAACATTTAAGAACATTCAAACTGATATATAATATTTTGTATAAAATAACTTTCAAAATAATATAAATATTTTGTGCACTTGGTTAGCTTTTATCAAAAAAAAAAAAAAAAAATATTACGGTGACAGAGAATAAAAGAAATTAATTACGATATAAAATTGTACATAAAAATGTCATGGGCTCCTAATGAGTAAAGCAGTTCAAAAAATTTTAGCATTTTCTGCAAGTTCTCTTCTTTTAAAAAATATCTATTTGACTATATTGGCCATCGAACCTTTCCATGACGGCCCATAACTCGGAAAATATAGGCGAGTGCCAATTTTTTCACTTGATGGTTTTTTTATTTTTTAGTTCTCTACCGCTTCATATATTTGTTTTTTTTTTTTTTTTTTGAACGGAGCTACTTCATTATTTCAAATGATATGGAAAAATTAGAGGTAGACGTGGTGTTAAGCCCACTGCCTCGAGAGACACGATCCGATCTTGCTGATTTCAAACATCACCTCTCTTGACACTATGTCTGATCGATTAGCTTATTTAGATTTTTCTCTAGCTCATCTAGTGTCCGTGCAATGTTGATTTAAACATTAACACGGACGGATAGACGGACATTACTCAATTGAATTCGCTATGCATAGGGACTCAGAATAAACATACTTTATGGATATTGTAAAAGTTACAAACAAAACGACAAACTTAGATACACCCTTTTTCGACTTTTTGTAGTGAAGGGTATTAAAATATAATTTTTATTTTAAAAGCCGAATATCTTTGAGATTATTTTAAAACTTCCAAAACCCTTGAAAAACCCGTTCTCAAAATCAAACATTATTTTGGTCTCGCTGTTGGGTTGAAAAAGAAGAAATTGAAATTGTAATAAATATTTATTAATTTAATTAGAACATATTATCTTTTTTTTCATTCAACATAAAACTGATGCAATTAATTATTTTATTAGGAATTGATTTAGTTTAAAATTGAATTAAATTCCTATCGGAAGAGAAATAAAACATTTATAGTGAAAAAAAATTCTTTATATACTTTTAAAAATTAGTTAGCAATTCTTAATCGTATAAAAATTTGATTAAGTGTAGCAACTCTAACATTACGAGTATTAAAAAGAAGAAAAAACATTGCTTTTTATTTGCACAATGGGATTCATATTATTTTAATTTAAGCAAAGTTATTGTATAAATAATTTCTTTTTCTATATTTGATTTTTTTTTTACCTTTAGGTGCGAATAATAAAAAATTACTTATAATACTCCGAATTATTTCTTTCAAATTTTTTCTCAATCAAATTTATTGTTATCGATGGTTACTTTGCTTATCATAATTAACGATTAGTTTATTTATTTATTTTGCACACACGAAAAAAAAAAGCCGAGTATCAATATAAAGGCTTTGATAACTAAACGTAAATTCGTTAACAAACAAAAATTTTATAATTATTTTTTTTTTTTTTAATTTCAGACTACGATTGATATTACAAGCGAGAAGTTAAAAACAACAGTAACAAATAATTATTTCAATTTAAAAAAAATAACACGTCTTGAAGAAGTGACGAAATATAGAACAAAATAGAACATTAGAAAAACTAAAAGCAGCAAATGTAATTAAAAACGAACTACAAAATAATTAATGTTGGTGACGAAAATTAAAAAAAAGGTTCAGTTGAGTGAAAAAGTTCCAATGTTTTAAAAAAAAAACAAAAAATTCGGATTTTTTCACATAATTTCAAACACCTAAAATAATTAAACAAAATGGACTCTCGAGAATTATTACTATTTTTGGCGTACATGTTGCTGCTGGGTGGCTTACGTTTTACTTCCACTACCACAACTACCTCCTTAGTGGCCGCCATGTCTATAGCGAATCAAGATTTGGAGCGCTATTTTCACTCGGCCAATAGAACACAAACTTTAGCTTCGGAAGAGCGCATTGCCATGGATGTCTATACATATGCATTTCTTAATTACAGTTACATGGAAAATCAACAGTTAAGAGTGGTGAATTATCAAGAGGAAAAAGCCCGCTATGGTGAGGGTAAAATTCTAACCGTACAGGGTAAACTAATACACATAACAACACCGGAAGATCTTAAAGATGATTCCGCCTGTTCATTTAATTTATTGGGCACCAATGGGCAACCTTTGCCCTTGTTTAGTGTGCCTTGGATAGCGCTGGTGCGACGTGGTCGTTGTACATTTGAGGAAAAGGTGAAAAATGTATTTCTTAATGGAGCCTCGGGTGTTATAATTTTTAATGACAAGCCCGTCATGAATTTGGAAAAAATGCAGATTAAGGGTAAAACACGTAAGTAAAGTTGCAAAAGTTATTCTTCCATTTAAAGTAAATAAATAAAGTGCGCATTTAAATTGTTCCATTTTTATTTTTATTTATTAAAATTTATGGTTTTTTATTGTTTTATGTTTTATTTGCCAGGTAATATAACTGCTGTGATAACTTATCAAGACATTGGTCTAGAAATGGCAATGCGTCTCGATCAAGGTTTCGATGTATTCGCTCACATAATAGAGGGACGTAGTGGTATGCGACCTATAAATAGCTTAAATAGGTAAGTTTTGCGTTCTTAATAATTTATATTTGTATAGATTACAAGACTCTAACTTAAAATAGCTTAACCCAATTGTGGTAATTTTTACATTGTCATCCTTTGTATCACATTAGCTTAGATTAAAAGAAGCCTCACGCAACACCGCATCTTATGAGCGCTTAAATCGGTCCAATTCACAAGAATTGTTTACAGATTGTTACAAGCCGCTTTGAATTGAAGTTAAATTATTAAAAAATTGTTTTTGCCTCAAACTTTAAAGCAAACTCAATATTTTTTTATATATAAATTACCTCCTCTCTTATGTAATTTCGCTTTGGAGCCCCTTTGAAATCTTAAGACTTGTTTAAATTTTAGAGGAAAACTTGAACCTGAATATATCATAGTGTGCTCATGCATGCACTTTTATTGAGTCAATATTGTGTGTATTGACAAAATTAGTTTGACTTAAACGCAATTGGTTTGTGTCTGAAGATTAATTTCAAAATTTAATTTAGTTTAGACGCTTCACTACATCTCCTGAACAGGGTTGTATTTTAATTTCCACTCAATATTATAACAATTTCGTGTTTATTGCGCAATAAATTATTGATGTTTTGCATGGAATATTGAGCTCAATAATGGCTTTTATTGAGAAAAGCTGAATATTGATTAATGTCTGAACAGGCTATTACAGCTGAAAATGCCACGAAATAAGTGGATAACACTGTTTGTTTTTTATGGTCTAAGTGAAAAATTAATAAATATAAGTTATCTCCTAAATCGAAAGTCCTTATTTAAAAATTAAGTTTTTGTGGTTTGTATTCAAATAAAATATAGTCTTAAAGGCGGTTGCACAACAATACTATAGGTGGCAACCTGATTCCACACACATCACAATTCAGAGAAGTCTAATAAAAACAATCAATTCCACGTTTTATTACAGGTTTGGCTACAAGCCAACCTAAGAAGACGTTACCTCTGCTATAAAATGAGATCTTTTGAAGCTCCCGAAATCCTACTTTGCGGTGGGCTTGATTAAGTATTCTATAATTTAAAAAGTATCTACTGAAGTATTTTTAACTAAATGAGGACTATGTATGTGGTTAAAAAAACTATAATCTTATTTCAGCCCAAGTTATAAAAATTTTTATTTTTATTAAATCGAAATATAAACTTTTTATTTTATATATTCTAGTCATGTTCCCTGAAGATGACTAACAAAGTTTGTTGAAATATTGGAATGTTGAAATTTTTTAGTTTATTTATTAACTAATTGAACCTCAATGCGAATCTTATGATAACAATTCAGTTTAAATTTTCATCAGCTGCTTAGCTCTAAAACTCAAAGCACTATGAAAAATGTTTTACAATTAATTGCAAAAAATATCTGTTTAAATATTTTCCACAATATTCTTTAATGTTATACAAAGGTGGCAACTACACATTTTGAGTTTTCACATAGGCGGACCTCCTTTACTTGCTTTGTATTCGAACAAAGCATCGTTCCTTATAATGCCGCAGTGCAAAACATTAAGATTTTTTTTAAAAAGCCAAAAAACATAGTAAAAAAGCAACCAGGGCATCAGTTTTAAATTTAATGTTACGATTGGCAACTTTGCAGACGTAGCACTGCATACAAACAGACCAAATGATTTGAATAAAAAAAAAATACTTTTATTCCACGTTAACTTTCATTTAAATAAACGGAACCTCGAGTAAAAGACTTAAATAACTAAAAACCGTGTTTTTAAAAAAATTTTTAACTAAAAAAATAAATAAGAGAAATCTTTACATATAGTAAAAATGGTGGCGAGATAAAATCTGTATAATTTGAGAACGATATTCCTTAATCTTCCATTTATATATGCATTCTTTCAACAATGTTACCGTACTTTTAAGAAATTGCATGACATAAGCTTTTGAGCTGATATATCATACCTAAATAAGAGCGTCAACTTTGTGTCTTAAAAATTGATGTTAACTCATTTTATATTTCAAAACATTCTGTATAGAAATAAAAAAGAAATAAAACCGCTAGAATACCCTAAAAATAACTAAATTGTTATTAAATTTTAATAATAAAAAATAAAACAAACTAAGAAGCAGCCAACTTCACTCCCTAACGCACTGTCAAAATTGGATTTTTCAATTGCTAAGCTTTGACGCCGCGCTATTATGGTTTGGTTCATACATTTCGTATGCACATGAGAATTTTTGACAGATAGATTGCGCTTTACGCGCTATTTTGGTTTGGCTATTTTTACTCTTGTGTTTTGATGAATATTTACCAAAGAGGAAGAGAAAGAAAGAGAGCTATTATTAGAAAATAGCAACAATTGTTAAATGAAATTTTCAATTTCAATATGTAAAGAACATACTGACGTCATTTTAGCTATGGTCCTCATTTTTGAGACAAGCGTTCTTCTAAAAGTTGTGATCTTGTTCTGCTTCATAATTTAAAGTATTTTTGCTGTTATAAAACTAATAAATTAACTCCCAATATTAATTATTCGATAATTTTTATTTTATTTATTTTACTGCTGTTGTTTCCTATAGAAGAAAACAATCAGCACCATTTATTTAACAACTATTCAACATAAGCATAATTTATTTATCCTTTAAAACGACGAAATATAATTCGAGAATTTTTCTCTTTCTTCAGCAATTTCATTTTAATATTTTAAGTCAATATGCAGTTCACTTTGAAAGATGAAATGATACAACACTCAGTTAATAAATTTTTTGTTAATAAAAATAATCTTTGATCTTTTAATGTGAAAATATATTTATTTCACTCAGTGCATTAAGCAGAACCCAAGACTAAAAATGACTGTCATGCAACCTGCCAAAGTAATGAAATATTTCAATTTCAATGCATTAATTTTTTCAACTAAAAATCTTAGTTTTGCCAGAATATTATCACGCCACCCAGATAATTTTTCCGATTTCCCTTTCCTACCAAACAAAATAATTTTAAAAATAATAGCAAATTTACTTATATAAAGTTTTTTTATAAAAGCTTTTCTAAAGCCAATTTTCAAAATTTAAAGTCATTAAACTTTTGTATGACAGTCAGTGTCAAAAAACGCTTAAATCACAATAAAATCTATTTGTATTTTTTATTACATTCTACTTTTTTATGAATTTTATAAAATAAAAAAATTGTTAAGCCTATTTGGAGCACGTGTTTCTGATTTACGAGAGATTTTATTAAAAATGAAATTTTTTCATTGAAATGAACGCATTAATTTTTATTTGCTTTAATAAAACAACAAAAACCACAGCATCCAACATACGTAATAATTTTACGAAAAATGTTTTTTTTTTTTTTGTATTTAAAAGTCTTAAAGTAAAATGTGATTGAAAAGTGAATGTCTCATTTTGAGTGTTTCATTAACATATTTTTTGCTGACTGGCAAAAATAACGAATAATGTGAATGAACTTTTAAATGATTTACATAGTCCATAGCACAATTTTTTTGTTATTATTATTTTAAATAAATCATTGCCCTCCATAGACAAACAATCAAAGAAATTTATTCCTAAAGAGATAAAGTCAGGCAGACAATCTTGCTTTTTTACCCATCATCATCTTAAAAAATAATATTCATATTAATTAATTAATATTTTTAAAAACAACATTTATAAATCACCATAACAAACAGGCCGTGATGGTTGAATATATGTCTATTCGGTTTAACTACGTCATAGCTTTTTGGTAAAAATTTCCTAATAGCACGTTTTAATTAATCACGATAAGATTTTTAATTTAAATTAAATTACAAGTATTCATGTTTGTGAGTAGATAAATACCATGACCTACATTAAATAACATTAAAATTGTTTAATATTTTTATGGTTATAAAAACTAAATTTTATTACACAAAAATATAATTTCAGTTTTTAACTGGAGATTAAATTATTTTTAAATTATTAAACAAAATTTTTATATGAAAAAAAAAAGTAAAAAATAATTTCACATTTTATCTGGAGATGCCGGGGTTTGAACCCGGGACTTTTCACATGCGAAGCGAACGCTCTACCACTGAGCTACATCCCCCTTTATTTTTCCTTAGCTATTTACAATTGCATATGTGTGTATCCTGTTTTTAAAGGATATTATACTCAATTATCCTTTTTTTGTTGTAACATTTTGCTTCTCTTTGCCTTTAAAAAATTATAATAAATTACATATTTTTTTATTTAAATTTTTCAGAACATCTGTGCTATTTGTGGCCATCTCCTTTATAATTTTAATGGTAATTTCTTTAGTTTGGCTGATATTTTACTATATACAAAAGTTTAGATACATGCAGTCCAAGGATCAACAATCGGTAAGTACATACATATGCAAAATTAATAAACAATTATTAAAACAGAAAAAAAAATATTTGATCCATTTTGAAGACACAATAAAAATAATTAAATACAATAGAATTCCGATAATCGTAATTACCAGAGAATGATTATTTTTACAGATTATAGGAGTTGTCAATTTAATGAAATTTGGGTTTAACCGGTTTTAAACAACATAAGCGAATTGAAGAGGTTAAAAAAACAAACAAAGAAACAAAAAGTAAACGTTTGCTTTGACTTAATAAAACATGCAAACAAGCTTGAGCAAAAACGAGTACATTTCTTCTTAATTTTTATGTTATTAAGCATTACGAACAAAGATTTTTGGAATTTTTACGTTTTAATGTGGCTACAAGCTTCTCAGAAAACTTCATGATTTTCAATTCATCAGCCATAATCAAAAGATCTAGCTAAGCTCCAATAACATTTATCTTAACTCTTAAAATAACTTTTTCAATAATGTAAAGGTAAAAAATTCAAATTTCTTATTAAATGGTCCTTCGAACCCTGTATTAAATAAATTAGAAATAAAATAGTTAACAGTTTACGACTTTATGGTGTTTTAAAATCTGAAAAACTTCTTGTTATCCCTTGTTTTTTAATAAATTTTTGTTTTTGGGCCATTCGCTATTTCTTATAACAAACTAAAATAAATTTTTATTATAATAATAATCGAGTAAAAGGATAATTTATTTCAAGCATCAAACATCTAGAGCGATTGCTAATAAATTCCTTAAATGCTCGTTCCCACTAGCACGCAAAAGTATTAAAAGAAGTAAAAAGGACGTTTGAACAAGGAAAAATAAAACAAACAAATTGATGTACATAACTTATCTTACCTTAACAGGTCCAAGTATTTCGGAATAAATTACTTTTTTTTTTTTGGCACGAACCCTAAAACCTTTTTGTTTAAGAAATAACACTTCAGACATACCCATTTAGTTATTTTCGTAACCTTGCTACATTTTTTAGGAAATAAATAGATGAGTGTAAGACAGGTGGTGAAAGGAGAAAGATAGGGATTTAGTTATTTTACTCCGCCGTCGAATATGCTATGAAGAAGTACCGACAAAGGAAGCTGCACGTTTTAGTGTTAATTCTGAATTTGTATTTATACCATTAAACAGAAAAAAACAGTTTTAATTTTTGATTGCCGCAGGGGTTGAACTTTGGCCAACCAGATTTGTAGTCAACATGTTTACCACCTTGACTACAGCAGCCACAAAAAGAATTTCATGCTAGTTTCATGAAAAATTTTATAGCGTAAATGCCGTCTAAGACATTAAGTTTAATATTAGGATTAAAATTCTTAAGTGTTGTTAAAACATTTTCCAACTCTAATTTAATTTTTATTTAATAATTATTCTCAAAATTTTTTTCCAGCGACACCTTTGCTCTGTTACGAAAAAAGCCATCATGAAAATACCAACAAAAACTGGCAAAAGTACTGATGAAAAAGATGCTGAATCAGATTGTTGTGCCATTTGCATAGAAGCCTATAAATCTTCAGATCTAATAAGAGTGTTACCCTGCAGGTAAGTTTTTCTTTATCATTATGAACAAATTAAAATGGACACAAAATAAAATTAAATGATATAACTTTATTATTAAATCTTTTACAGACATGAGTTTCATAAAAATTGCATAGATCCATGGTTAATTGAACATCGTACATGTCCCATGTGCAAATTGGATGTATTAAAATTCTATGGTTATGTGGTGGGTGATGAAATACATACAACACCTTCACCGCAAAACATGCCCGCTAATAATACAGCGCCATTAAATGATGCAGATGTGCCTGTGGTAGTTGTAGGTGTAGTGCCTAGAGCTAATAATGCAACCATTGGCTTACAGCCAATATCATCATCTACATTAACATCATCCCCATCATCAGCTATAGCCTCAGCTTTGGCTACAATAAATAGTAATAATACTCCAAGTAGATTTAGTGTCACGCAAGCTAGTGTAGAAACACAAACAATAACAACCATAGAACCACACAGCAGTAGGGAAGATATTGATACACATTTACAAAATTATCATAGACCTCCAGCACCTTCACTAGCAACAGCAGCCGCCGTAATATCAACAGTTAATGCTATTGATAGCAGTTGTAATTATAATTTAAACAACAATAGCAGTAGTGCTAGTGATAGTAGCAATAGTAATAATAATTTAGTTAATAGTAATAGTAACCAAACTTGGAGCAGTCTGACTGGCAGTCATTTAGTGACTGATGTCTAAACTCAGTTTAGTTTTTAACATGAAAAAGAAAAAAATTAACAAAAGCTGCCAACAGCAAATCTTATCAGCATGGATAAGAATTTAAAATTAATTTAATTAATTCAATCATTCGTAGCTGGCCAATTCCTTTCACTGCAGGACCAAACAATTAGTTCAAAAATAAGAAATTTACAAAGTCTTAAAAAATTGGTACTACAAAAAAAAGGAAACAATGCAACTTTTTATCGCTAGTTTTCTTAATTTAAGGACAGTTGCTTTAAAACAGAAGTATATAAAAGTGTTGTTTAACTTTGTTTACTACTTGATTTTAGTCTCACAATGATCTCTGAATAAAAACTTTTCCCTATTTTTTATAAAGCAGGGATCAAAAGAAAGAAAGGCTTCGTGGAACTAATTTCTGAAAAAAACAGTTCGCCACCAACATAGAGCTGACCTTATCGTGGTGTTTCCCTTGGTTCATAATTATTAATAAAGAACAATCGTAATATTTTATTAAGCTCCGGATAAAAAGAAAGACCTACAAACGAAACTCTTTTAACCTCGATACTATTTTCATAAAAAAAATTTTTTTTTCGATTAAAATTATTAAAGAATTTGATGAAAGCTTATATTTTCTTTGGTCAATATCATGTCATGAAAAGCTCTTTTGTTTCTAAATTGTTATCTAAATATTTTATAGCTTTAAACACTTATCTGAGATCTTTTGCCAAAAAAAAAATTACTAAAGCACATGCCAGAAAAAATATACAAAATTTAAAAACACCAGCTTTTATAATTTATATTTCATTAAAGTAAGAGAAAATTAAAGAAACACTTTCAAATCCAAAAGGTTAAAAGAAGCTGATGTTAAAGTTGGTAAAGATGTGGAAGAGCTCACCATTTTTCTGCAGAAAACCTCTAAAAGCTTCTCCGTTTACGCTGAAATGTTATGCGAATTTGTTATACAAAGAAGCTCATTTAACTGATCGCAAACAGACAATCGGCCCTACGGATCAAGTATAAGCATGTTTTACATGTTGCTGGATATTATGGGATCAATAATTTTACTCCAGATGGTTTAAGTGACTCCTCTAGGATATCTGATTCTACTACTTCAAGTACTTGTTGACTTATTTTATTAACTCATAGCTTAGAATTTTATCACCCTCAGTTAATCAGTGATATCACAAAATATATAGTTATCGGCTTAGTACCTTTATATCTTGAACGATGTTTCGAGAAAAAAACGTACTTGGATAAAAAGGCCAGAGATTGGGCCTTAATAACTTAAGCATTTTTTACGTTAAAGCTTTAAGTGTTTTTATGGTCAGCGGCGCTTACATGCGAATCCTTTGTCGCATTAAATTAAATCTTTTGGCGTAAAAACTCCTGTCGCAGTTCTGAAAATTAAAATGAGTATAAGATTGGTTAAAGGAGTTGTTAATGTCAATAGTTTGATTAGGCGAGTGAATGGGTTCTATTGATTTCCAGGAACAACCTGTTATCGCGATCATTTTTTTTTTACTAGAGTTGGTGCTAATGTGATTGACCACTTAAGTCGAAAATCTTTGTCATGATAATTGCTTAGTTACTGCAACAAATAGCTTAGTGTCTGAAGACTTTCAAAACCTTTCTGTTACACACATCTTACGGATTTTAGGCAAAGCTTTAGGTTTTTCACTTTGAACACAGTTCTAAAATGAAAACCAAAAATCAGTAAAATTTTAACTTCTGTTAAGGACAGATCATCAATTTCTGCAGTTGAAAAAGGCTGAGAATACTTTCTTAGATTAAAAGTTTTAGCTTCAAGTGACGCAATATTTTCATGATAAGGGCTGCTCCTAGTGTAGTTAGCTTGTGCTGTTCAGCTAAATTTTATGTTTTAATTTGTAGTTATTTCCAAAAAATAAGAAAATCGTTGTAAATATTTGTTTATAGTTTTTCCATATTTCGTTTTAAATAATTTTCTACTCTAAATTATTATTTTTATAATTTTAGTTTTAAGTTTATAAATATTATTTTTTTAATTTAACTTAGTGTTAGTTTAAAATGCTTTAAAATGATCCCAAAAATCAATACTTAAGAGTTTTAAGACTTGAGATAAGATAAAATAAAAATATATTATTTTTAAACCTACAAATAAAATTTTAAGTTTTAAAATTTTAATTAATAGAATTTCTTTTCACCTCAATGAAAACAACATACGAAAATAACAAATCTTGATATGAATAACTAAGCAAAAACTTTAAAAATTATTGTAGTTTCATAAGCAAAAATAAAAAATGAGTCAGCGTTTAAAAGGGACTACCAGTCATTAAAAAACTGAAAAAAAAACATTTAAATTTAAAGATTTAACGCTGATAAAAACAAAAGCTTATTAATACAAAAATATTGATTAAACACCACAGAATTCTTTATGTTTAAATGTAAATAAATTAAATTTTCATTAAAATTCTTTTCTATAACATAAAAATAAAGTATTATGGAAAAATATGATTAAAGATAAAATAAAACAAACGAAAAAAATTAATTAAAATTTAATGTAAAAAAAATATATGTTTTAAAATCGAAAACTGCTTTTTTAATTTGACTTCTGTCTAGAGCTAGAGCTTTTGTAGAGCTTTTAAATTTTATAGTATGGCTTATTAGTGTCAATTTTTAATTAAAATATGATATATTTTCACCTCATCTAAAGCTTTCATGATTTTTAAATTCATTTTATCACAGAATATTTTATCAGACTTTTTTGAGAATTGTTCTAATGAAATATTTGTTAAATATTATTAAAACATTCACAACTATTAGGTTAAGTAAGTTCTTCAAAACTCAGTTAAAGCTTTTAAAGAGAAGCTTTTTAAAAAGTTAAAGAAAAAATAAATTTTTTTTAACAAAATTCAATTAAAATAATATATATTGAGTATTAATATACCTCTCAATGCCAAAAATTAATACAAAAATTAATCTAAAAACTAAAGGATGTCCCCATATGTGACATAAATTGACGTATATGCGCCTATCTTTTGAACTGTTACAAGCAAACGTTTGAAAATTGGACAGGATTTCGATAACTATGACCATTATAATAACAATTATAAGCATTCAGAATTATAAATTAAAAGCTGACCCAATAGTTGATGTTATTTGATCTATGTGGTCAAATTTTCAAACAGTTATAGACAGACAGCTGAAATATACAAAAAACCTGTATTGCTAAGTCGGCTATAAAAAAATTTTAAAATTTGAATTTAAAAATTAAAAGGTGTTCCCATATTTGAATTAAATTGACTTAGGTCCTATCGTTTGAATCGTAATATAAAAACACTTGAAATTTACTACTTGAATTTACTACTACTTTGTTTAGTATATTAAAAAGTATAGATATCTAAAATTATAAATTAAAGTGTGCTACAATAATTGCTGTTATTAGTTAATGTATATGAACAAACTGTTGAACAGTGGTAGACAGTTGATTTAAATGTTCACAGAACCATTATTGCCAAGTCCGCTATAACAAAATTGAATTTAGATATTAAAGGGTTTTCCGTTAACTGTTGTTATTTGTCCTATATGACCCAGTCTTTGAAACAGACAGAATGCCCATTACGGCCAATCTTTGGAACAGTTAAAGAACAACGTTTAGAATTCAAACAAATTTTGTTTTACTGTATCAGCAATAAAAAGTGTAAAAAATAAAGGGTGACCGCATAACTGCTATATCTTATTCTTCGATCTGCATTAATATTTTGTTCTACGACATACAAAAAATCCTCACGCAATCTACCTCTAATAGAATAAATTATAATATTATTTAATAAAAAACTTAAACAAAAACTATATTTAATTGACAAATTTTTAAAATAATCAAAAGCTGTAAACAATTCCGCTTTTTTACAAGTGGAAAGGGTATAAAAAAGTTTATCGTTCTGTTCTATAATAATCGTTTTCGACCTCATACATAGAGGAGTCGATTTAGTGCTGTCCGACCGTCCGTCTGTGCCTTCTGATTGAAAACAGCTTAGCCACGTTTCCAGATGAGGTACAGAACACCATTCGCTTTGACATAGTTTCAAAAATGTTGCTACTTAAATTTAGCTACATCGCATCATAAATGGAACAGATATGTTAAAAGACAGCGAGCGCCTTTATTTTCCCCACATTTTTCAAATTTAATTGTACTTTTTGTTGGTACTTGTGGTTTTTTTTTTTTTTTTGTTTGCTTTGAAGAATTCAAAATCAAAAGTTTTTTATAAATATAGTGATATTTCATTTAAATTTCACCAAAAGTTAACTTTTTCACCAACATTTCACTAAATTTACAACATATACAAACAAAGATATTCCATTTAAAACCATAAATACAGCGAAAAATTGGAATTTCACTTAACGGTTAACGTTTCACCAAAATATTTTTTTACAAAAAAAATTTTTTCATGAAAAATGTTTTGATTTCTACATTACTCATTTCCGAATGCATAAAAAATATTTATTTACACATTCTGAATCCCTATACATAGCGAAGACGATTTAACGATTTTCGTCTGTCTGTGTTGGCTTTGCAATTTCGTTGTTTAAGATTCCAAATCGGACAGGTATAGTTTCGAGAATTATGTTGTTGTAAATCAGAAAACCGGTCCACTAACAGTGCTGATATGGTTAAAAACAGATGAGCGCCTCATTGTTCTTTAAGCTTTTCCAAAGTTATTTTTTATTATTATTGTTTTTTGCTTTACTGCATTGAAAACTGAGAATTCAAAATAATTTAGAATAATTTAAAAATTTGCTTAAAGTTCCAAGTTTTTTCATTATAAACAAAGCATCTCTATTAAGGAAAAAGGAATTTTTCGTTCCCGACAGATTTTACTTTTATTTTTAATTTAATAAAAAAATTAAATTAAATGTAAAATTGAAGAGTTAAACACTTTAATTTATTTTTTGGTGATCTTGATTCGAACTTATAATGATTAATTACAATTTTAACAAGTAAGAGTAAAATCTAGTTTAGTGAAGTGGCTCCTTTAAAAAAACATATATTGCGGTGACAGAGAATTAAAAAATATATAAATAAAACTTAAGAACGATATCTAATTTTACATAAAGATGTCGTCGGCTCTTAATGGCATAAGCATTATTTTAAAGTTTAGTATTTTCTGAAAGATCTCTTCAAAAGCTTTTAAATGATACCCGTATTGCTCAAACGGACAATCGAATTTTTTTATGAAAATTTTAGAGGACCATAACTCGCTAAATATGGGCGAGCGGCAATTTTTTGACTTAATGTTTATTTTTTTTTTATTTTTTTACTCTCTATAGCTCCATATATTTGTTTTTTGATTAGAGTTACTTCATTGTTCTAAATGATGTGAAAAAATTAAAGGCAGGCATAGTGTTTTGCCCACTGCCCCGAAGGACATAGACCAATCCTAATGATTTCAATATCGATTATCGATTATCGAAAATCAGTAAGATCGGTTCATATTATTAAAAAAAAAACATATATAAAAAAACATCTAGTAAAAATTGGCTTTCGCCTATATTTTCCGAGTTATGGCCCTTTGAAATTTTCATAAAAAAGTTCAATTATCAATATGGGCATCATTTAAAAACTTTTCACGAGATCTTTCAGGAAATACAAAAATTTTTTTAAATGCTTAAATATAACGCTATGACATTTTTATGTAAAATTGAAAGTATGTAGCGCTTGTAATTTTTGTTTCTTATTTGTTTATTCTCTGTCACCGTAATATTTGTTTTCTTTTTATTGGAGCTACTTCACTAAACTAGATTTCCATACATGGTGAAGGGTATATAAGATTCAACATAGCCGTAGAGCTTTATATTCTATGTAAATTTCAAGTTTCCTTTCAACGTTTTGAAAGCCAAGCCTTTATGGGAACACCTTTTAAATTAATTAAAATTTTTGAACTTCTTAGTTCTGCGTAAATTTATAAGCGCCTGCCTGTTAAAGTCAATACATATTAATCGAAGTACCAGCCTCTATAAAAGCACCTTTTAAATTTAAAGTTTTTTCTTATACACTTTTGGAACAGCTTTTGTATTTTAGTTTTATTTTTAACGTTTTTGTACTTTTTTGTTGTAGCAGATTCAAAAGTACTTAAAGAGTCTGTTTATAGTGGTTTAAAAACAAGGCCGTATACATAAAAATTACTTCATTATAAAGGCACTTTAAAATTTTAATTTTAATCTTTCGTTACTCTTTCCGCATTCACTACTTAACTTAAAATGTCTTCCTAACACAGTTCGAAAATAGCATGCCTATTACGACAATTTTTGACCACCCTTTAATTTTTTTTATCTATTGTGATGGCGAGAGTTTTTGTGGAAATTTTAGGAGTACGTATTACAGTTCCAGAAATAGAAGGCTGCGACAGACTGACTAACAGACAGGTATAATACCGAAAACAATAGACTTGCGATTGGTTTCATACTCAGAGTGTAAAGTGCTTTTTATTTTTCTTTTAAGACAATTAAATCGTACTTAGTTGTTAAAGAACAAAGTGAATTTTTTATAGCATCTCATTTAATAAATTCCGAGCCATTACTAAAGAAATAAAAACTGTTAGTCAAAAACAGACTTCAATTTGTAAACTTTTTTATACAAAAACTCTAACAATCATTTCTTTATTGAAGTATTTTCCCCGAAACCTCAAAAATAATTTTTCTCTCAGTAGAGAATTCTCATCAACTACATGATAGTTTTAGGTACTAAATTTTTCATTTATAAATTAAATTAAAAGGTTTTTATTTTTTTAATAGTGCTAAGACGTGCTTTAAAGCTTTTTAGAAAACTTTTGCTAGTGTTGCCAGTTAAAATAAAAAAACCTTTAAATGCAAATTTATAAAAAGCTAAATTAAACACATTCTCCGTTTAGTTTATTGGTAGTGAGGAAAGCATCTTCGAATTTCCAGCTGAAACAACACCAAATACAACACCAAGTGCAAATTCTGCAGCTGCTAGCAATAACACACAACCTACAGGAGCTCTAGCGGATCTAATAAGAAGTCGTGATTTTGTCATAGAATTTCCCCGGGTGTTTGTTTTGGAAGCGGGCAATGAAACGCGTCGCAGAAGCTCAACATTTAATAATGGCATACCGGAAAGATCACAGTCATCGATGGGCTTGTCTCAGGCTAAAGACTGGATGTGTACGGTGGCTAATAAACTGGAAGAGCAACACGGATTACGAAGGGCTAGAAAGGATAGTCAAAAAATTGAAATGCAAGAGGTAAATTCACAAATAATTCTAACTAAAAATTTAAAATATTAAAATATCATTATTTCAAGCAGAACTTGTTAAATGTTCGCCAAGAAACTTTAAAAATGCGAAGATCACAGTCTACAGAAGGTCGTTTTTGTGTACGCAAAGGACAGGACAATTTAGAAGGAGCTTGTGGTGGTGAAAGCACCTCTATTTCAAGTGCTACAAGTCGTCGAAATAGCGGCGCTACTATTATTAATCAATTACAACCAGCGACAGCCTTAAAATTTGATATTTTAAATAAACGAAGAAAATCCAATTCCAGTTTAAAAACTTGGTTGGTAAACGAAACAGATAAAAGTGAAAAGGTGTTGCAGCCTAAAAAGAAAGAAGAAAATTTAACAAATATTACTATAGAAATAGTGGGCGAAGATAATTAACAAAAATATATTTAAAGAACCAACTGCTTTGAAATTAGATAACAAACGTTAAAAATGTTTCATTTGTATTTAGAATATTTGGAAATTTAAAAAAAAAATTTAAATTGTCTATACAAATTCCAAACACTTGGTTGGAAGTGCCATGTTTTTACTTATTTGGTCTCATATAAATACTTGATTAGTTATTTCATCCTTAAGGTATGCAACAGTTCTTGTTTGATATTTAAAAAATTTGAAAATAAAATTTTATTTATCGGCTGTATAACTCTACATACAGGTGGTATTGCCAACATTGAATTAAATTTGTTTTGGAGATTTTGTTAGGAATTGGTAGTTAATAAAAGAACAGTTTTGTACTCAACGTAAGATGGCGCCAGCAAAATTAAAAAATAAAAATCGCCACACTACAAGCCACTAGATATCAATATTTCAAGTTTTTTTTTAATGACAATTTGTTAAAAAATATATGTCATTGTGGCACACAATATAGTAAAAGATAACAAAAAAAAAAAAAATAAATAAAAATTATTTAAAAAAAATCAATAATTTTCATTAGATATATTGAATGATAGCACTAGGTATGCAGCCACAGATACAATACGGCAACGATTTTGGAGACTTACTATCATCACACTTGCCATTTCTGTAAGTGCCTAAAAGTATGCAATGCTTATTCAATTTATCTAAGAAATTTTTGATTTTTTTTAATAATTTTTAATTTTTTTGGTTCTTGTTGTTTTTTTTTTGTTGTTGTCATGCTGAAAGAAAAAATAAATGCGATTAAAATCTAATTAAAAATAGAGTAAAATACTGATGATCTAAAACAAGTTCAGACATTTTTTAACGGCAAATAAATTTTAATATCGTGTTTTTAAAAGGACCCTCAAACATTTGAAAATTTATATTGAAAATAATAATAATAATTCGAAATTTATTTTTATTTTAAATTGCTTGTTTTTTGTTTTGTTTTTTTTTTTTTTTTTTTTTTTTTGAAATATTAGTAGGAAAAATATTGGTAAATTAATATTATAATTACAGTTTTTATAGACATAAAATATAACATTTATACATATAATTTTAATTAAATATTATTCTTTAATAAATGTAATAATTTAAACAAAGAATGGGTTTACTGGTTTTTGCTTTCTTTCAAAATTATTTCGTAATCTTAATATAGAATCGTGCAAAAAGAATTTCTTGCCCCAAAAATAAAGTAACTATATTTAGGTAACACCTTCTATAAAGAAAAAGTTTGCTCACAATCTATAATGTTGATTTGTTAGTTTTATTAAATAAAACGAAAATAAAAACCCTACAAATATTGTGTTATTCGTCAACAACAAAATTGAAATTAGTTAAACATGAAACCCTTGAAAACTTAAGATTTTTATAATTGTGTTGTTGTATTTTGTCGTTTTAAATCACAAACTATATTTTTATTGTTTTAAATTTAAAATAAACTTTTATTTTTATATCTCAGTATTCTGCTTAAAGTTTTACGTGAATGGGTGCTAAATTTTGTATTTTAAAATTATCATGAAATTATGATGAAAAATGTTGCAGAAATAGTTCTTGTTATATTGTGAAATATGTGAAATTTGAAATTAAAAAAAAAAAATGAAACATCAAACTTTTAATAACAGATGGAAAGAAAAAAGTTTTAAGTTGTTCTGTGAATACCTAAATTGTTTTCTTTATAAATCTTCACAAAAATTAACAAATAATTTTTCTTTCTTAAAAAATTTGGAAATTAAAATATTCAATTTAAAAAAAATATTCATAATTTATTTTTTTCCTCTTAATTTTCCCTTAATTTCTTCAAAAAAATATACACACTACTCTTCTAGTTTATAAACGAATAGTTTTGAATGAATAGTACTTTTTTCATTTTCACAACTTTTCTTACTGTGCAACTTTATTTCACATACCAATACATTTTTATTTTTGGACATTACAGCCTTTAAGTCAAGAGGCCACCTTACGTTGATTTGAATGATGGCATATTCTATACAAAGTTGGTAACTTCAAATTTCCCGTTACTAAATAAAATCTATAATTAATTGTTTTATTCCATTTTAACATCAATTCGTTCCCAGTTGATCCTTTATGAGCTATAGGAGTGGTAATAACTTTCACAAATTAGCTGGGTTCTTAAAAAAAATAATCTATTTTAGTACAAAAACCACCAAAAGCTTGAATAAAATTCTGTGATGTAAGTGCGTATATTTCTTAAAGGCATTTATTTCTTACAAATGCGTATGACTGGTTTTATAACAATCACTTACAGAATTTTATTTACAAATTTAAGTGTTTGCCATCTGCTTAAGAAGTTCTAAATGCCTCATTGTAATTTGAATTTAATAATTCTTTTACAACCTCTAAAATAAACAACTTAATTGTACATTGGTCCTGAAGCAAGAAACATGTAAAAATTAGCTCCCAGCTATAAAAAGAAAAGAATAAACTTGCCACAAATATAATTTTAAAGAGATACATAAAATAGAAACTCCTTGCATATTTAACAATCAAAAGAAAATCAGTTTCTTTTTTAAAAAAGAAGAAGAAAAACAGCAGTTTTTCAAGTGCATTTTTAAACCTGTTGACTGAACATCTCAAAATAAATGGCTGGCTGATAGCCAAACGGTATTAAATACATATTTTGCTTACTTTTTTATTTCAATAGCAGTTTTTTAGTCAGTTTTTATTTACTAAAATGTGTTAAACTAATAACAAAAATATATAAATTTAAAATAAAATGTCACCTCCAAGGATTCAATTGCTTAAAGTTACTTAAAAAACAAATTACTCAAAGCCAACACTGCCTCAAATTAATTAAAAAAGCGTTATGCAAGAGAGCCAAACTAGATAATAATAAACAAAAATCGAAAAACAATCAAGCTTAAAAAACTTACAAAATACAAAGAATAACTGAAAGGATATTAAATTTAAAAAAAGTAAATTTACCAAAAAAAAAAAAAAAAAAAAAAAAAAAAAAAAAAAAAACATGGTGAAGTATGTAAATCTTGTTTAGTGAATGAAGTTACTCCAATAACAAAAAAAAAATGTTAGGGTGACAGAAACAAAAAATAAAAAAAAAAATTAAGTAGGATATATAATCTTACATCACAATGTCATCGGCTCTTAATGGGTTAAGCACTTGAAAAAATAGTATTTCCTGAAAGATCGCTTCAAAACCTTTAAAATGATACCCATATTGATATTTTGGTGCTAAATCCTACTTTTAATATCACCAGCTCTTAATGGGTTAAGCATTTTTTTTAATTGCATTTCCTTAAAGATCCCTTCAAAACCTTTAAAATTATGCCCATATCGATTGTTAAAAGCATGGTACAGAATCGTACTTGTAATGTCACCGGCTCCTAATGGGTTAAGCATTTATTTTAATTTTTGCATTTGCTAAAAGATCTCTTTAAAAACCTTTAAATGATACCTATATTGATCTCTTAAAATATATGATAATAGTACTTTTCTATAAAAAGTTCAGTGGCCCATAATTTGGAAAATATGGGCGAACTTTAATATTTTCACTTGATAGTTGTTTTCTTATTTTTTAAGTCTTTATCGCCCCATATATTTGTTTTATTTTCAATTACTTTACTAAACTAGATTTGTTTCATTTGATATGGAAAAGTTAAAGGCAGGCGTGGTGTTTAGCTCACTGCCTCGGACATGGACCGATTATATTGATTTTTTAAAGCAACATTTTTGAAATTATGTCTGATGGATCGGCGTATTTAAATTTTCTCTAGCGCATCTATTGCCTTGAAAAAGTTGATTACAATTCGAACACTGATGGACAGACGAACATCGCTCAATCGACTTCGCTATGCAAAAGGACTCAGAATATAAATAGTTTATGGGATCGGAAATGAATATTGTAGAAATTAGAATGACAAACTTAAATAAATTCTGTTGTTTTATTAATTTTTCGACCTTTTTTGTGTATCTTACTAAATTTTGATAATTTATTGTATATAAATTATACTTGGGCTTTCAAGGTCACTTATTTCGTTCCTTTCAAGTAAATAAAAGATTATTTATTTCATATTAATCCGACGTTTCGTTGGTATTTTCCAACTTCCTCAGGGATAATTTATTAAAAATATATAATCTTTTTTTGTTATTTAAAGTTAATTTAGTATGCAGTAGACAAGACACAAAACACAAACTTAATAAATTAAATAATATAAACTAAATAAATTCTTTTTTCAATTTTTTGATGTGAAGGGTATAAAAACAAGTCATTAATAATTTTAGTTGTCAAAGGAAATTTCACAGTAAGTTACAATACTTGACTAAGACAATATTATTAACTCTCTAAATCTTTAAAGAGGAATAAGGAAAAACACCAAATTTAGGAAAAAATTAAAAAAAAAAACGCTAAAAGATCAAATCACGAAAAACAGCACCAAATCAGAAAAAACACTGGATATATTTTTTGTTCCGAATCTTATATACCCTTCACCAAATGAATTAATTTGTTTTTTAATATACAGGGTTTTTTACAAAACTTTAAAACTGTTGAGTTTTAATTTATTTCTTGTGCATTTTTAGTTTTAAATAAAAATTCAGATTTTTTACTGCCAGTACAACTTTTTGGCGAAATTAATTTTTTTTCTACAAATTTTCGTGTAAAAATATTTTTGTGAAATAATTATTTTTTGTGACTTAAAATTTATTTTTGGCTTAAGTTCAAATGTACAACACAAATTACAGAGAAAACTGTGAAGAAATACTTTAATTTGTGTGTCGACTTCGTCTTACAATACAAATGTTAATATAAACACTCCTAGCATTCTTATTTACAAAATTAATTGGTTAAATGACGATGTTTACAATGTACACAACCTAAAGTAGATAGAGGCAAAGAATGCTGATGAAGAATAAAGCGGTCCAGAAAATGCAGAATTACGTTCTGCTGGTGTCTACTTTTTCTTATTTTCTTTGGAAAACGTCCGCAAACAATTGTAAATAATTTTTCTTTCTAAAATTTAAAAAAAAATGAACTTTAAACCGAAAAAGTAAATTTTATTTCATTTATAACATCCACGGTTCAAATCCTGATTGGGAAAAAATATTAAAAAAATTAATTAGAAAAATATTCATACAAAAATAGTAACAGGTTAAATTTAATTTAAAATGGCAACACCGTTAAAAGTAGCTAAGCGGCAATTTTGAATTAAGTTCAACTTGTTTTGTCGCTTTAATTTCTCAAATCATCAGTCGTGTTTTTTTCGTGATTTTTTTTTCTCACCAAATCGCTGTTTATTTTAAATGCTTTATTTTTCATTTTTATGTTTTTAGTAATTAAATTAATTTGTAATTGCCGCGTTTAAAAGCAGTGTAATTTATATTTCTTTAATAAACTTCTATTTCAATAAGCCGCGTTCATTTCATTTAAGCGGCAAAAAGAACAGATTGCCGCACGCCCAAGGCGAATTAATACAGGTGATTGCACGGCTACAACAATGCAACAACACAAAAAACAACAGGGAATTTGTTGCTACAAAATTTATGTATGTTGTCAAAAGAAAAAATTAAAAAAAAACAAACATAAGAAATTGGAAAAAATTAGAAAAGTATTTTTTTAAGGTCAAAAAGTTTTGAGTTTTTTGGCAACGTCAGTGGACATGTCGCACAACATTATTCTATTTTACTTTTAATTTTCGTAGTGACAACATAGCAAAACACAGCGCAAAAGTAATCTATACATTTAAAGAAAATTAATATATGAATTAAAATGGAAGATTTAGATAAAATGCGTGCAGGGTTTTTAAAAGTTTGTTGTTAGAATATTTTTTCTAGCAAAGTTGTACAACATGTCGGAACGTGTAAGCTAGCATTATATCTAAAGGTCTTAAAAAAACTGGAGAAAATATATTTAAGAGCAAGATGAAATAGTACCGGAAACAAAAAAGAAACCAAAAACAGTTTTGGACTTAATGCGATGCTCACCCACCTGCTTGAAAACCTTTATTCTATCTACGTGTGGATAAGTATAAAATTTCTAAACGAGCTACTGGCATCAATTATATTCTTATTCGACATTGGTTACAGCCAGAATTCTCCTTATATGGCCATAAGATTTTGTGTATTGTTACTTTTTTACAAGTGAGTTTTTCTCTTTATATAGCAGCATACGAAACTTGAAAGGAACACAAGAGAAAACGTTTTAAACTTGAAGGGTCTCCTAAACGATTTTTCCATAAGCAGACACTTACGAGCAAATACAAAATGAACGAAATGTTCCCCAGTGTATATTGTGATAGGAAACACGTAATAATACTAGTCTAACGCCTTGTGGCCACTTGTTTTGTTGGAGCTGTATTTTGGATTGGTGTGACGAAAGCCCTTTGTGTAGGGAGACATCAAAGAAATCTCAAATTGTGCATCCACAATATTTTTTACGACTTGCATTGCCCTTGACTTCCTCCGCGTTCCGTTTCTAATTTTCTAAAAATTAAAATTTTAAAAATTTTTTATTACAAATCAAAACACTTTAAAATTTTGTTTAATAAATAATTTATTGTTGATAAAATTCATAAACAAGCACAATTCGCCTTGACAACTACAACGTATACAGCTGATGAGCTTTTTCGCCCGTGCGTTCGCCTGTATTATTTCGCCCAAGGCGAATTAATAACAGGTGGCCACAACATTCAAGGTGACCCTTCAAGGTGATTTTTCCTTCTTCGAATGTCAAAAGTTATAATCTATTATACTTCTTTTTTTATGACAACCGAAGACAGCTTTTACAAAAACAAAATGTTGTATTCATTTTCGCCGTTAGTATACCTGTTATTAATTCGACTTGAATTGGCCTTTCATTATTTTTGTATAACTTCATATTATTAAATTACTTGTAATTATTTTCAACAAACCATGCAAATACAAACGCAATTTTAAAATCCCTTCACAGCTCAAATTTCTTCAAAAATATCTTAACCCCTGTACTAATTTACATTAGCAACTCTTAAACCTTATTGTTATAAACTTCGTTTTTAAAAGTATACCCAGTTATAGGGCTTATGTATGACAAATTCAAAAAAGGTGAAAGTAAATCATACGTATACGATTATGTATGTTCCTGAAATTAATTAAACAAATGTAGTAAAACAAAGTTGGAAAATGGAAAAACCCCACCAAAACAACCTGCTGTTTAAACTAGTTGTTGTAACAAACATGTTAATATCTAGTTTATCATTAGTGTATTATAAACAGAGGTCGCCATCCAGAGAGTGTGATTAAAATGAGATTAAATTTGTTATTTTGCACTGAAACAAATGTCTACGTTACAATTAAAATTATTCATAACATTAAATTGTGAAATTACCTTACATTACAAACAAAACAAAAAAACTAAATATTTAATGATTGTTTACTGAATAACTGAATGCGTGCTTTTATAATCATTAGAGTTAAGAAATATAAATAATTATGGAGTTACAAACGTATATTTTATAACTGTTTTAAAATATTCAAAGTGTACTTTTTTCTATTAAAATGCATTTTTTATTGAGGGAAATCATGTAGAAAATGTGTTTACTCTCTTCGTTGAGATTTTTTTTTGTAGTTGTGTTATGTAGTACGTCATTTCGAGCCGGCTTTTTGTGACGATCACTGCTTTATAATCAGAAAATATGCTCATTTATCGCAATAAAACACGTAGGTAGATGTAAATTTGTTAAAAAAATTAATTAATTTATAATTAAAGACCCTTTAATGTCTGAAATATGTATTTTTTTTTTTTGCTTTTTTAAACGCAGAGGTGTCAATACGCCAATCGATAGTGTCGAACGAGATGCTATTGAAAATCAGCATGATCGGTCTATGTCCCTCGAGGCAGTACAAAAAACTCCACGCTTTTATTTTTCCACATCATTTGGAACAAATCTAGTTTAGTAAAGTAATTCAGTAAAAAAAAAAACAAGAACATGGGGCGATAGAGGATTAAAAAATAAGAAAAAACATCAGGTGACTAAATGGGCGTTTGTCCATAATTTCCGAGTTATGGGCCAATGAACTTTTTATAGAAAAGTACGATAGAGTATCATAGAGTATCATTTAGAAGCTTCTTTCCAGAAATACTAAAATTTTTTACAAATGCTTAACCCAAGAAGAGCCGATAACATTTTTATGTAAAATTATTTGTCGTACTTGCTTTTTTTTAATTCTCTGTCACTGAAATTATTCTTTTTTTTATTTTTTGCTTTTTTTTTCTAATAAATATTTATTCTTGAAGGTCCAGATGATATTGGAGACTATTGTTGAGATTAAAAAAATGCAATTTTATATAAAAAGAAAATTTTTGTCGGCGGTTGTCTAATACTTTGTTGAACCCTTTCTAAAGCGTGTGCTTCAGCTGAGGGGTTGGCAAATCATTTTTTACCCATATTTAGATGGTGATGTTTCAGTCAGGGCTATATCGTGAACGTATCATGCAGTGCATAAAACAGCACAATTCGGTAGAAAAGATGAAAATGTAAATTTTCACTGCTTGGTTGAATATGAGGCGAAATGAAGAAATATGTAAAATAGTGTAATTGTAGCCTTGGTCTTGTTATTTGGGCCCAAATGGAAATGCATATTTCGAAAAATTATTTTAAAATGAAAATGAAAGAAATAATAGGTCTGTTTCTTTACTCTACTTTGGGATCCCGTGGGATCCCAATTGGCACGAAAAGCGTTCCCGTACTTAAAAATTGGGCAAATGAAAGAGGTTTTGAGAGAATAAAGTTCTTATTCTTTTTGCACGAAACAGCCCAAACTTTTTCTTCGTGCAAGTTATTTTTATTTGTGAAACAGCTGTGAAACATAGACAAAATAAAAACAAATAAAAAAGTCACTAGCAATATTTGAAACAGGGTAAAATAGTAATTCTAATATAAAAGACAATTCGTAATGGCAAATGAAGACGAGTTAAAAAGCATTGTTGCAGATTTGGTAGAGAGAGTTCAAGTGGTTTTAGTGATTGTGACGACATTCTAGACCTTATTAAATATGATTCGACTTAGAAGAATAAGTTTTGTAGTTTCTTTTTGAAATTTTTAAATTCCAAAAGAGGAATAGCATTCCAAATTATGTATTTGAATGAAATAGTTATATTTAAATTTATTTGCAAAATTTGCAAAGAGCCCCACATATGCTTCTTTGCGAGCTGACAAACGTTACAAATTTGTAAGATCTGTTCCTATTTGTTTTTTTTTTTAATTTTCTTTTAATTGATTCATTTATTGAAACAGTCAAAACACTATGACGTTTTAATTTGTGTTTAAAATTTAAATTTTGTGTTTCTGTACTTATATACAATTTTGTCTCTTTATGAGAGAAAATTTAACTTGCTCTCATTTTCACGAACTTTACCCAAAAAGTAAAGAAACAGGCCTAATGTCAACTGTTTTATAAAATAACAACATTTAGACAAATATTTTAAAAATTAAATATACCGCAATATACTTTTGTATCAACATATCAACAGATACCTCTAAAATGTTGTGACTTTATTTCAATTTTTTTCTCTTAATAACAACACATTTATTGCTTTCCCTGTAATTTTTGGCTTGTTTTATCTTCTTCTTTCCTTTAGCTTTTAGTTCTTTTTTTTACTCTGAGTTTAAGTTATGTGTGGAGTTCCAACGATGTTGCTTGCGTAGCAAACATCTGTCGCTCAAATAAAGCCAGAAATAAGTTTCAAATAAAATAAGAAATAAAGAACTGGAAAACCTTCATATACATGATGTTTTAACTTTATTATTTAAACTTGTAGTCACATATTTTGTTAGTGAATTTTTGGATTTCTTTTGGAACTTCTTTAAAAAAAAATACACAAAAATATTTGAGATTTTATAATTGTATGCCACTAGTTGTTACAATTAAATTAAATTGGCCGAAAATAGCTTTTGGTATTAAAATTGATTTAAAGCTTTCTTCCAGGTTTGTTTTGATTTGTAATGAATTATTTTCTAAACTTTAAATATCGAACAGGCAAAATTATCTTCCATTATATTTCTTAAAAAAATATATACGAGTCTGCCAAGCAACCACTATTCTTAGTACGAGGGCACACTTAAAATCAACTGACATACTTAGCAAAAATATATTTTGGAAAATAAATTTCTCCCGTCTAAATAAAATCTAAGCAATTCAATATTTTTCTATACTTAAGAATTACATGGGAGATTTCACTTATATGCCGGGTAAGACAAGAATATGTATGAAGGCAGATTCATTTGTTTACCCGACAGAAGGGGTTTGTCGAAATAAAGGCAGGTTAAGGCGAATCAAATTGATTTACATTCGAAAATTTATAGGCCAAATCTGCTGCTATTGTTTAAAAGTAAAGGAATAATAACAATGAAAAATTGGAAAAAGAAAAAAAAATAATTAAACGAACAAAAAATTCAAACAAAAAAAAATAAATAAACCCTGTGACAGGAACCCCAGCAAAAATTTTATAAAAAAAAAACGAGTGTGGAATTAATAATTTTTGGTGGAAGGACTTCCCAATTAGATAACAACCTAATGATTTTAACAAAGCATGCGACTTTTATAATCAATTACTGAGAATTGATTACATTGATTATTTAAGGAGATAAAAATAATCATTAGTATGTATTTTAAGGTATTTTTCTTTAACTTAAAGAATTAGTTTAATTACCGCTTCCTTTACTAGCGAACTAATGTTAATGTGTTTTGTAAGCGAGTAACAAAATTTGGCAATCATAAAAGTAAGTCATTATATGGCAAGTATTTTTTTAGGTAATGTCTAATTTTTTGGACATATCCAGAAATAAGTATGAAGAAAAAATTTTAAAATAAAATGTTGTTTCCGTGATTTTTGGGGCTTCTTGAAATTTATACTCTGTGTTGTGCTATACGAACAAGTCAAAAATAAAAATTAAAATAAAATTAAATAAAAAGTTTCCCTATCGTAAACCAATTTTCACGTACGTATGGCCTTAAGACCGGGGCACATAGAATTCAACTAAAGTCAAAGTAACGACGGATGAGGTTGGCACAATGAATATTTTGCTGACGGATGTGAAATCAAAGTTTTCTCTCTATTTTTATTCACTTCTAAATTTAATTTGTATTTTATTCACTTTTTAATTTAATTAAATTTGTATTTTATTGTTTGCCACCAAAATTGTTTTATTAAAATCACAAAACAAAATTGAAACACAGCAAGAGTTAAAAGAAAACAGAAAAGAAGAAGCAGTTGATAGTTGTCAAAGTATTCAACATACGTCAAAAGTTAAACGTTGAGCAACTTTCGTACTTTGCGTTGACGGACACCTATTGATTGTAACAACGCTCATAAGAAAACATGTATTTTAACTGACTTGTCAGTTGAATTTGTCAAAGTTTAACGTATGACGGATTCTATGTGCCCCCGCCTTTATTTTTAACCGACTGCAAAAAAAGAAGGAAGTTATTAATTTGACTGAATGTTGCTTGTTTTTGATGTTTGTGCCTGCAGAACTCAGTCATTTCTGATCATCCGGTTTTAAAAATTTTTTGTGTTATGATAGATTATGCTTGCAGATTGGTCCAGTTTTAAAAACAGTTCATAATTTAAAAAAACTAGAGGGTGTCCCCATAAAACATGTATGTTTTTGAGGTGTATTCTGAACCTTAAAGCGCACTTCTTTACAAATTTAAAATATGCGTATTTCTATAGCTCTTAATCCCAAAAAGTAATATAAAAATAAATCAAAAAATTAAAGGGTGTCCCCATAGGTGACATAAATTGACTTATATGCACTTATCTTTTGAGCCGTTATAGACAAAAACTTAAAAATTGGACAGGAAGTCGCTCACTATGATCGTTATAATAAAAATTATAAACATTAAAAATTATATATTCAAGGGTGTCCCAATAGCTAATGTTATTTGATGTATGTGGCCAAACTTTTGAACCGGTTTAGATAGACAGCGGAAATTTACAAGGAGCCTGTGCTAAGTCCACTATAACAACAAGTATAAAATTTGAATTTAGAAATTAAATTGTGTTCCCATATTTGAAGTTAATTGACCTATATGACCCTATCGCTTGAACCGTTATATACAAACACTTGAAAATTAAACGGAATGTCCACTACTTTGTCTGGTATATTAAGAAGTTTAAATATTTAAAATAATAAATAATGGGGTGTTACAATAGTTGCTGTTATTTGATGTATATGACCAAACTGTTAAACAGAACCTTCATTGCTAAGTCCGCTATTACAAGCAGCAAACTTGAAATTTGAAATTAAAGGGTGCCCCTATCTTTAAAATGGTTGCAGAAAAACTCTTGAAAATTAGACAGAATGTCAATTACTATATCAAGTATAATAACAAGTATAAATATTTAAAATTAGAACTTAAAGGGTGCCCTAATGCTTTTAATTTGATGTATATGACCAATCATTTGAACAGTTATAGAACGGCTCTTTGATTTTAAACAATTTTTTTCTGTGTCAGCAATAAAAAGTGTAAAAAATAAAGGGTGTCTACATAACTGCTGAATTTTCTTAATTATAAAATGTATATATAATTCGCATTCATATTTTATTCTACGGCATATAGAAAATCCAGTCCTAAAGAAATGTAATTCTAAGGTTGTTTGTTCTGTAATCGTTGTTTTTTTTTTTTTTTTTTTTTTAAATAATTTTTAAACCATAAAACTATAAATTTACAAAGAGAGTGTATTTTTAATTCGCTTAAAAGAACAAGTATAAAAAATATATATATAAAAAATTAAAATGTGTCCCAGTAGTTACTTGATTTTAATACAACTTTATTGACAATTTATCCAAAGCATGTCTGCTGTTAAAAAAATAAAGTTAGGAATTAGAGGGCCACCCTTTAGTTTTTATATAAATAGATATGGAATTAGTATACAAACATTTCGAATCACTAACGCCTTAAATTTTACTATAGATTAAAGTACCAAAATTGGATATGGTTCCCTCTTTTCTCGCCACTTGCTTAGTCTCTAGTGTAAATTGGTTAGCCCTGGCAGTTTTGGCTTTAAATATAACAGATACTGCCATGTCTATATTAATTTATCTAAACATCTCAAATGATTTGTTTTCTCATATAATGCCTACTGTCACAACTAGTATTTCATTGCTTAATGTTTACTTAGATTCTTTTAAATATAAATTACAAAGCTTTTTTATTGTCCAAAGAATAAAACGTAAAATGTTCAAACTTGAATACATTTTTTGCAAAGTACAACACGGGGGACCACCCTCGTAGTTTTAAGACTCATAAAAACATCTTTAAGTCTTATTATCCATATCATTACTATTACTATCAGCTGCAATTTATTTTAGTATTGTTCTCTTTGATCTGCTGTATTAAAGCCAAAGTGAGGCTAATTATGTTTATTCAATAACGAAATTTTCTTGCAATCCCTTTCATATTTCCGCGTTTTTTGTTTTTTTTTAATATTTATTTCCCTACAAACCTTACTACCCAATAAATTCTATATTAAAATCAAGTTTGTCGTAATTCTTTTTCTCTTATTTAATCATTCGAAATCAAATGATTAATATCATACAAGTGGCTCGCGCACATAAGTTTTTTTCTTTTATTTTTTTTTTTTTGCTTCCCAAATCGAAATTCCTATAATTTGTACATACCAAATAATATTTATACGCCTTAATAGACATCAACACGTTTGGGTTTCATATTTTTTTTTATTTTGTTTTTTAGTTTTTTTTTTCTGGCATCATCAATTCTTATTTAGCCAATCTCAACACCATCATACAATTCAATAATATATTTTCTTTTGTTTTTACTACAATTTCAGTATTGCTACGTTTCTCTGGCAAATGACTTAAAAAAAAAAAAAGAAACACTAAATATTCCCGTCAACATCTGTACAAAGGCAACGATATATAAAAAGGAACGACAGAACGAATGAACTCCTACCAATCATGAGTTAAAAACTAAACCACATTTGCTGCTCAATGGTCGAAAAACGTACAAAGTGTTTGGAGTTTATGTTGTACGTGTTCCTTTGATCGTGGGATTTTTTACCTACATACCATTAGGCTACTATTCAGCGATTACTGCATGCAGATTGACTCACTGACTCAACAGCACAGCATTGAGACAACTGAAGATACAACTACATCCAGCAGCCGTCAATGGCCACAATTGGAATTTTAAACAAATTTAAAAGAATCATATCGTTGTGATAATTTTATAAAGTCCTTCAGTTTCTTTCACTATAAATGTTGGATTTAAAAATATGTTCCTCTTGGTGATAAATTTTATTCTGATATGCTTCACCTTTTGTTACATCCCTACCTTCGTTTAACCTAAATTCAGGATATATAGTCTTGTAGATTTCCTCTTTTTTATGAGTATTAATTGATAAAGAACAGTCGATACAATGAAATGGGTGATAGTGCACGTGAGTAAACGAGGATAAAAATTTAGCCTAAAAAGTAGCATTGAAAAGATAAAACGGTGTCAACTAAAGTCTCACTATAGTTGGATTTTAAATGTCCGAAAAGATTGCAAGAGACAACTGACAACAGACAGGATCGATTGTTGCACAAGGATCACTTTTGCAGAAAGATAATGACGGTATTTGGTTACAGTCGAATAACCCTGAGCTGGACTACTCTTTGGAGACAGGGCGTAGCAGATTGACATATAATTTGGATGAGCTAAAAATCCAAAGAGATAATGTTTGTAATCTATGACTAAAAAAAGCTGAGATGGCAGAGCACATTATCCGCAAACCCTGGCTGCAGATCATTAGTTTAAACCATTTGCTTAAAACTACGCTGGACTTTGCTATAAAAAATGGACTAGAATCACTAGTCTACAGTAAGAGCTGCATAAGTCCATCATACTTGTTAATGTGTTTCTCGGTTTCAATATCTCCACTGCAAAGAATAACTTAACCAACAGCCGTTTAGTCAATGAGATGTAGTGACTTATCACAGTATCTGCTTAAAATACTGAGACTGAGGATCATTATATGCAAAGTTCTTATAGTGCACAGTAGGGTAGAATCAAGTTATTTAGGAAATAACCCAACTGTTTGTAAAGGCCTGGGCGGATTGATTCAAAAATGTGTAATTGAGTTTAGTTTTGAAGCTGGGTACTATTCACTTTCCTGAGGTGGCGCTATATGGTCTCAAATTTGGGTACCTCCCACTTGTAAATATATTTAGCAATATTTGATAGAATATTGGAATCATTGTCAACAGATGCTTATTATAATACCAGGTCTTTTCTAGCCAACCAATCTTAAAAAAGGTATCAGTGCTTGATAGGCTTTCTGGCATTTTTAAGTTAAGGTCTCTTTGCGTAATGAGCAGGCAGAAGAGTTAAAAAATGATATTTCTTTCAATGTAATATCAGTCGTAATTCCGCTATCAATTTGTGGTGATACTGTGCATATTTCTATTTTAGAAATAAGATTTAAAAATAATCAAACATTCATTGTTTTGAAAAATAAGTTTTAGTTTTGAGTTTTAGTTTTATTATAAAGACTGCAACATTGGTGATCCGCGACAATTATAAATTATTAAATTCACGATGTCAACTTCAGAAGAATTCGGTTCAGCTTCATCGTTAATTTCATCTGAAATATCGCGAGTAACTGTTTGCGTTCCACCGTTTTTGTGTCAAAACCCAAGATTTTGGTTTCGTCAGTTGGAATCCCAATTCGTTGCTTCCGCTATAACGTCTGATACAACAAAGTATCATACTCTGGTTGGATCAATTGAAAGCAGCATCCTGAACTATGTTGGTCATATTGTCGAAGACCCTCCGCCAGAAAACAAATATGAAACTTTAAAACTTGCATTGTTGAATGAGTTGGTGGAATCCGAAAAAACAGACTTCGTTGACTTTAGAAAACGTTACTCTTGCTGATAAAAGGCCATCCGCTCTATTAAGAGAAATGCGTGCATTATCTAGCGGAAAAGTTTCTGAAGATTTAATTTAAACGTTATTGATTCAGCGACTCCCGACTACAACAACAGCCATATTATCTGTTTGCGAAGATACAGTAGACAAACTGTCTCTTACAGCTGATAAGATACATGACCATTCTGACGAATCAACTAGTGTCACTGCCGTCTCTATGAGAAGTAAGAAACGAATCGCTGCTATCGAATACAAAATTGCCGAAGTTATATCGAAAATACCCGCCTTTATCTACTAAAACTTATTGTCGAAATAGAAGCATCAATTGAAATTTTCCAGGCAGAGGAACTCGTTCGCCATCTGCTAAAATATTTTGTTGGTATCACAAAAAGTTTGGTTCCAAAGCAACCAAATGCCGGTTACCATGTTCGTTCAAGACATCGGAAAACAAATAGGCAACGCAGTATACAATTTATAAACCGTAATTTTATGGAAAATATGTCGATTTGAAAATTCACTTATCGTTGTCGCACTTATTAAGATACGGATTAGGATACCATCTTCTAACTTCTATTCTTGTCAATTAAAACTTTAGTTTCTTAATTGCTATCACAACTCGGATTAAAACAAGCTTAAATAATATTTTGCTCCATAAATAAATTTGTTATTAATAAGATTTTATTCCTTTAATGCTCTGTTGCCATAATGCTGATTATTCTAATCGGTTATTGGGTAAATGTGTATGTTTATTTCGTATCAGTCATACAAATTCATAACTAAAATATATTTATTACTTTTACTTCTTATATTTTAATAGAGCATTAAATAAATTAAAGGGTAACTCAAAAGGAGGTACTTATTTGTGTAAAACTTTACGTTGATTAAAAGGGTGAGTCCAAAATTTGTTTGATTCCTAGTCGTAAACAACTTTCGCTTCCTGATTTCAATATAATGCTCACAAAACGATTTGAAAAATGTATTAAAGACAGGAGGTTTAATGGCGTTCAACTATTTTCTAACATTTTGATGCTATTAACTCCAAGCCATTGGGCACAAAAGCTTACCACTGTAACGGCTATCGATCAATACTTTGTTCTGCTGTTTTTAACTACAAAAAACAAGGAGGCTCTTGCACTGAGGTGGAGCCGTCATTTTCTGATATTCCGGGAATTTTTTTACCTCGCTCTTCACATTCATGGCAGAGTCTTACTTTGTAACTGAGCTGAGAAAGGGCACTAGAGTAAAATAGTTTGGCGTATTCTTTTTTTATAGTTAGCTTTACATCCTGTCTTCCACTTTTACTGTCTAACAATCTAGAACAACACGGGGAACTAAACTTAAGTTTCTTTTATTTCCTTTCCAAATTTGCTTGAATTTTATATTCAAAATGCTTTTCCTTTCTAAACAATATTCTATATATTGAAATAAATTTTCTAATAACTACAACAACAACAACATTATCGCTTCAGCGCAAACCCTTTTCATCAACTACAAACAGTTGTTATTCCATACAATGCGGTCGGCATCACAGGTGATAACGAAAGGATCTGATGCTAATGTGATTACAGCCTTTAAGTTTGTAAACATCACTGAGCAGTCAATAACACTCAACACATTCAAAAAAAAATTTTCAACTAAAGATATTGCCCCTACACAAGTGGAGAGTCAGGAGAGTATTGCGGCCGCAGCAAAATATATTTTGAAGTGTGCTTTGAGATGGAATTTTTTGATTTTGGTTTATATTTAAACATTTATTTTTTTTTCTACTCAAATTCAACTTCATTGAGGTTAAAGTCTCCTGTGGTGCTTGCAATTACTTTGCCAACAGCAGAAGCAGCAACAACAGCAACGACTAGCCGTTGGTTATGCTGCTATTACCATCATATCTGTTTATAAAAAAATCCTAAAAAATGTGTATGATTTTAATACTGTTATTGTAATCATTTTTGACTTAAAGTTTAGCCATTGAGTAAAAATACAAAAATAAAAGCGGCAAACATCAACCAAAGAAAAAGTCTGCATTTTGGGATACCTGTGCTCTACTTCTGGTTTAATTTTATGAATATTTGGTTAGGGGATTTCTGGAGAAGGTTGATCTTTTTTTTCATATGACTCGGTGTCGAACTGTCTTGTAAAGCAAAGGATTTGTGTGCGGCTAAATGTCAGCAAGTGAAGAACAAAATAAAAGTTATTTATTTCAATAAGATTTTGTTTTAAATCATAAAACGTACAGTGACTATGGGATGAAATTTTATTATGCGGCGTTTTCTGGGTCTTTAATAAGATACTTTTTAGAAATAAACTGCTAAAAAACAAATATTTTTTGAAATTGAAAGATTAGTGTCTCAGTTAAAGCATATTTCTATATATTAGCAACAGCACCATCTATCAAATGAAATCCTGCAAGGCTGTGACTTAAGATGTATAAAGATTAAATTTGATTGAAAATCCACTACTCCTTTTAGAGTCAGAGAATATTATACTGGCATATTTCTTAAATAAATATTAGTTTTGACATTTTGCCGTGATTGATGCACTAAGGCACAAGTTCTTTGTACAAGAAGTTTGCTCAAGTAGACCTATTATTTTAAGAGAAAATGCTCTTCGTAAACTTAAAATATTTTTTTTTTTTGGCAAAAAGCAACTTAAAAAAAACATCTTTAGAAATACTGAAAATGAAAATTTTTTAGTAATTTTTTTTAACTACAAAAGTTTGTTTAAAAAAAGTACCTTCGAGTTAGAAGACATAATTTAATGTTAACTAGAAAATATATTTAAAATATTTCTTTACAAAAGTAGAAACTTAAAACTTAATTTCAAAATAAGAAACTTTTAACAGTTCTTAAAAATAGTACCTTTTAAAAGAGTAATTTTAAAAAAAGTACTTTAAAAAAAGTACTTTTTAAAAAAGTACCTTTTTGCGTGGTAAAAAAAATAAACTTTAAAAGTATCTTTTAAAAGCAGTAATACTTAAGAATTTAAAATCTAAAAAAATGCACTTTCAAATATTTTTTTTAACAAGTCTCGTTTAAAGTAGAGAGCTATTAAAAAATAATCTTAAATTAAAGTAATTTCTTTAGCCCGGTTAATTGTTTATAGTGAGTACCAATTATTTTAATTGAAATTTATCTAGCAATATCAGAACGTTTCCCATTTATAATTTTTTTATGCGGCACCATCAACAAATGTTATAGACTGCAATTGAAGCACCTTTATCAGAAATAAGATGAAAAAACGACAGCACGGACGGTATACATTTATTCTTCCATACATACTCATTCAGCTACATGAATCAAACTCATACAAAAAATATTTAAAAATACCGAAGTGCGACTTCTGACTCAGAAAGATGGGACAAAAAATGGCTTAGAGTGAAAAATTATTTAAACCCCATGTTCTCGAAACGAACCTTTGAAAAGGACACTTAACAAAAATAATCCTTTTCTAAATAACATTTTTTTATTTATTATTTAAAAAACGTTCATAATTTGATAATAGTATTTGCAAAAAAAAAAATAATATTAAAATTGAAGTTGATACCTTAAAATCAACTTCTTAAAAAAAAATAATTTAAAAAATGTCGTCTGAAGAATTATTTTTTTTTTTTAATTCAAGAGGTACCCTTAAAAATAACAAATATACCTTTCGAAGTCACTAATTGCAAGCTAGATTTTTAAGAAAAGTACCTTAAAAAATAAAATGTATCTTCTGAAGGAAGTAATTCGTAAAAATAAATTTTGAAATAGAGTATTTCACCCGAGTTAGTTATAAATGATCCCACTGTAATTTTTTATTAATTAAACAATTCTAACGTGAACATAAGAAATCATTATTATGCCCAGTAATCCTTAATGGAATTTACCGAAAATTTCTTATTTTATTTCTTCAGTTTTTTATTTTTATTTTTTCTTTGACTCTTCAAATCATTGAGGTGTGTAGTTTAAAGCTGAATAAAAAGATTTGTCTCTTTGTCTTACGGGCGTTTTGTTGGTTTTTTTGTACAGTTTTTGGTGTACGCTGAAAGCTTATAAAGGGTGTAAGCTTTAAGCTAAGCGGTGCTTTTTTGTGATTTGCAACAACCCAGAAACATGTTAAATTGATATTGTTGTGTTTCATTTTTTTCTTTTTTTTCTGCCTTTTGTTGATAATGATGATGATGTTGAAGATTTTGGGCAAAAATTTAAATTAAAGCTTTATAGAAGATCAGCAGGAAGGTAAGCCAATAAAAGTAAGTAGGGTAGACAAATTAGTAGCTGTGATATATAAATATCCAGCCCAGTATCTTTAGGTTAAATCTAAATAATGGAACTGTACTCTTTTGTTACTTTTAATTTAAGGGCAGTAGAGTCTTTTATTCCTTTTTAGTTAATTTTTATTTAAATCTTCAAGGTTTTGTATATTTCAATTAAAAAGCTGCACTATGTTTTGTGTATTTAAGTTTATTTTCTTAAATATCACCAATATTTAATCACTTAGAAAGGGATAACTTCCCCGTTTTTTTTAAGTATGAATAAGAGGTGGGAAATTGATGAATATGATTGAAATGAAATTAGTGAATATGAAACAAGAGTAGATTTTATTAAAGTTAAAAAAAAACACGTAGGTCATTATTTTGTTATAGTAAAACAAGAGTAAAAAAGCAAAACTTCTTGTTGTTTGCAGATTGAAATTGAAGGCGGTTACAGTTGAAATCGAATTTAGTTACGGGCGTTACACTGTGCCGTTGTTTAGGGCATATTAATAACTTTGAAATGTTTATTTCAAAGCAAAAAAAAAAAAACACAGCCTTTACAGCTTAAGATATAAAAGGAACAGGAACCAAAAATTTTATACTCATTTTAAACGTGTTATGTTTTCTTCTTCCAAGATTGGTAATGAAAAATTACTTAATGCCACTGCATCTTTTTTTTTATTTTTTGTTTAGAGGAATTACTAAAACATGCATTTTTACTTTTAAAAAAATACACAACTATCTGTCGTCGCTGAAATAAACTCTTTTAGTAGAAATTAAAAAAAAAACGATTCTAGTGATGTTGTTCTTTTACTGTTTGCAAATTGTCGAAGACAAATAAACAGTATTAAGGAAGTATAATAAAATGTGTGTTTGTTAATTTATGGAGCGTAGCCAAATTGCCAATAATGAAGAATCTGTCTATCTTTGCAAAATGAGTTGAAAATGAAGATAGAATTAGTATGAAAAGCAAGAGTAGTTTTTAATGACATTTACTCACTCGTATTCGCTTTCATGTGATTCTTTTATTTCAAAAATTTTATTTCAAAAAGTGTTAAAATAATGAGAAATAAACATAAACAGCGTACCTTAACGAATTGCCATTTTTATTGTTTAAAGCTAAATGTCCTGCCAGCAGCTCTATACCATCATGACAGTTTTGTAGTTGTCAGCATAACGACTATAAACAGAGAAACAGAAAAAGAAGCAAATTGTCTGCAGTAGATGCGAAAAAAAACTAATTATAAAAATCTGTCATTTAAGCACAATCTCATTTAAGAACTTAATAAAAAAAATTTAAGATTTAAACAAAAATGAACAAATAATGTCGTAGATAAAATATTTTTGTCTATTAAAATTTTATTTTCTTGAGAAGTAAAACCATAAATCGTCAATGAATATTTAGTCACGATTTGCTAGGATCATAAGGGCATCATTCCAGCAAGTTTAATTTATGTGGAGCTGCACTAATATTTGTGTTGACTTTTAAAGGACGTTTATATTATGCGATATGGAATTTTTATGCGAACTTCAGTCAAACTCCAGGTCGTTCTGCCGTGCAGTAACTGCAGCGTTTCATTCTAAGTAATAAGTAGATTAATTGGGTTACAACGCAATGCATGGTGCTCTTACCTTCTCAAAATTCTAAATTAATTTAAAACTTGATCGAAATTCCATTCCAGGTAAAAGTATAATAAAATATAGGAGAATCGAAAGGCATGGATCTAATTTTTAATTGTCAAATCTAAAATTAACCGAATCGATCTAAAGGGGTCGAAACCTGGCCTAATTCTTTATAACAGAAAAAAAGTGGGCGGAACGAGAGATCTGATCGCAAGCCCAGAAATTATGGAAATTGGACTTGGCAACAGGAAAATGGAGAGCGAAAAATTTGGGGAACCACGTGCCCTCTGCTCAGGTTTATATTTATTTATCTTTTTGAATGAGAAGCTAAGCACTGTCTAAAGTCCGAAAGTGACACATTGGAAAAATAAAAGTCTTCTTAGTCTGTTGAACGCAGAGTTGCTGACAACTTTAATGTGAACTGCTGGAATAGAATCAAAATTTTTACCTCGTCACAGAGGGTATTTTTTCAATCTGACCAGATCTTATCCCATATATAACATTTAAGACGTTTAAGTATAGTATAGTGAATTTTCAAGGCTATTATCAGAAGAGTTGACTAAATTTTATAAAACTTTTCTGTTTTTAATAATAACACTGCAAGTAGATTGAAAACATGTTTTAAAGATGTTTAAACTTAATTTTAAGTTCTTTTTTTTTTTGCAAAAACCAAAATAAAAATTAATAAATCAGGGTTCATTAAAGTGGTCTTAAGCCCTTATATACCATCGAAATCTAACAGGTGACAAGCACCAAAGCTCATCTTTGCCGATATGAACAATAAATTTTTAAAACGTAATTTTTTGCTGATGCAGGCACATGTCACATCTTTAAATTAAATTTTTGATGTTTGCGTTTAAAAGCGTGACATTTTATTGACACATTTCTTGTTGTTGGAGTTTTTAAGGTGCGCATTTATCTAAGAAAAACAAAAATATATTTTATGTGTTGAAGAAACCAAAAACAAAAACCACAATAAAAAAAGGTTTTTAACAAAAAACAAAAACTCTTGAATCATAGAATAAGGAGTACAACAACATTTCAAAGTTTTATTTAGCTATAGCTTGAAAATGACACTGATTATATTTAAACTCCGTAACGAAATAAAAAAAAATAAGACAACGAAGAAAACTGAACCACAGTCATAGATCACTTTCCAAATGGAAAAAGATACGTGCCGACCAACTGATAGCGCAACAAATTTGTATGCAACAAAAAAAAAAAAAAAAAAACAAATACAAGGATGAAAGAGAAGAAGATAAAAAGAGATTCACAAGCGCGCATACAAAGAGGTTTTCATTAAGGCAAATGAGCAAAACCAACAACAGCAGCTGGCCCCTACCGAAAATAATCTCTTGTAAAATGATTATACAATCGAATGAATGATCAATAATAGTCCATGTGATCATGTGCCAAAAAATAAAAAAAGGAGCAGCATATGATCATCATAATCATCGTCATCATAATCATTACCATCCTTAAATCCTAAATATATAAAAATTTCTTTACAGTTTTATTGAAACTACTGGTAAAACAAACGTAACTAATTTGTGAAACAATAAAACTTAAAACTTATCTCATTAACAAAACTAAAAGTGTGAAGTTTCTTTTCTCTTCTGTATTTTATTTGGTTTCCTATTTTATATTGAATGGACATACATACAAACAAACATACATATGTACATATGCTAACATTATGTTAGTGATCATATTGTATGTAAGATTGAGTATTAAAATTAAGGCACATGTTAGAAGCTCTAAATAAAAATGTGCTAAATGTGGGTGAGGACATGGTTTCCATTGCATTATAAAATTTTTTATGTGTCTAAGGCAAAGTTGAGAAGTAGTTAAAAAACATTTTGAATTGAGTTTTTTTTTAACACAACCTAATTTTAACTCATTACATTCCATTTAGAAAATTTTCTTTTTTTCCCACAAAAAAACTAATTTATTTAGTATCGCATTCGCTGCAACATTACACCGTTATTGCCTTTCCTTTCTTCAAGAAGGCAATGTACTTAAATTATACTGATCTCTAAAGCTTTGCCGATTGCCCAAAAGCCATGAACTCTATCTATGGTTTTGGACTGAAGGCAAATCATCTAGCATTCCGAAAAAAGGAATTTAATTTTTTTATTTAAAAGTTACACGAAATACAAATAAAAACCCGATTTTGTAATTAAAAAGAGTTATCAGTTTTTTGTTAGTTATTCAAAAGCTTATAACTAAAAGAACAAAATGTTTATACTGCTTTAAACGCCATTACTTTACAAATATAATGTGACAAAATCAAATCAAAATATTTGTTTACTCTCGACACAATGGAACAATTTTCTTTGAAAAATTAAATTTAAGCTAGATTTCTTCTAATGGGTTAAAAGGTTTAAAAGACAAAGACCGTAGTGAAATTCTCCAATATATTCCTTCTTACCTTGCAATTAGAAATTCTACTCTAGCTCATTTTTTGGTAAATACAGCAAAAATAACTGAAAAATCCAATTTTTGGAAATTCTTCAAACTTTTTTGGAAATTGTTGAAATCTCTTTAGTCATTGTTGTTGCTTTTTAAATCAACCAATTTACTGTATATATTTCTGTAAAACTATAAAATCTTATTACTTAAGCTTGATAATAAAAGATTTTATATCATTTACAGCAAAAAAAAAATGGATTTTAAATATTCCTTTTTTTTTAAACATTTATAAAATGTTTAAATTTGTAAAAGTTTTATATGCATTTGAAAGGAAAAGAATGCTATCTTTTACAATGATCACAAATCTATATCAACTAACGCTGCAACTTAAAATTTACCAAATCTGTGGAAAAACAATTGAGAGTGCTTTATTCGGCTATGCCGAATCTTATATACCCTTCACAATGTATATAAATTTAGTTTAGTAAAGTTGTTCCTATCAAAAAATAAAAATATAAGAAAAAAAATTAAGTAGGATATAAAATTTTACATATATGTACTTTATTGGATCGGTAATGGATATTGTAGAAATACGAGGGCTGCTCTATATATTTCTGGCCTAATAGTGAAAATGCGAATATTTATAATTAAAAATGGTTTTATTGTTCTTCAAAGTATTCTCCAGCATGATTTATACACTTTTGCATGCGCTCAAACCAGTTGTCGAAGCACTTTTTCCATTCCGATTGAGACACCTCTAAAACATGGTTTTTGAACACTTCAACAGCTTCTTCTGGCGACGAAAAACGTTGACCACACATTTTTTCTTGATGTGCGGAAACAAGAAGAAGTCATAAGGTGCCAAGTCAGGCTGTGCCAAGTCTTCTCTTGTTGGTTTTTCGAATTTCTCCGATGACTTCAGGCAAACAAATTGAAGTGTACCACTCAGAAGTGACCGTCCTACGTTGCTCAAGCGGAACAGTCGCCACATAATCAGTTTTGCCGAAGAAACAGGCGAACAGAAAGAACAACCCTTTTTAACGGCCAGGTGTTCATGCAGTATCGAAAGTATGCTGGTGGAAGAAATGTCCAAGGATGTCTCTATCTCTCGGTATGTCGCATGTCGATCTTCTTATGAGTTCACGCACGGCATCAATGTTCTCTGGCACAACAGCCGTTTTTGGACGACCTTCACGGAATTCGTCTTTGAGCGAGTTTCGGCTACGATTAAATTCATTATACCAATTTTTCACATGGCTATAAGATGGTGCTTTATCGCCATACAAAGATTTAAGTTCATCAATGCACTCTTGTCGTGATAATCCACATCGAAAGTTGTGAAAAATGATGGCACGAAAATGTTCACGAGTTAATTCCATTTTTTTCTATATTAATTTTTTCAAGTCACTGTAAACAACACAAATAATGGTCGTACGTCAAAACGTTTTGAGTACGATTATGCTTAAAAATGACAAACTTTCCAATGGAAATGTCAGATTGCACTTGGCAGCACTCAGTGCTGCCAGGCCAGAAATATATATAGTAGCTCTCGTAAGAAACGAAATGACAATCTTAGATATACCACTTTCCACTTTTTGTTGTGAAGGATATAAGAAGATATTCTCACCGTTTTTAATTTTTGAAGATGCAAGGTAGGCTATTTTAAGGCACCGTTATTTAGAATAATGTCTATATCAAAAATTTATTTCTACTCAACCTGTACTATAGCCATGTGAAGTTTCAATACGATTGGACTCGCCGTTTAAAATTTACAGAATATTTTCCATTTCTTTTTCCAAATCCCTCACTGTGCAACAATTAATGCCTTTTTGACAACTGACACAACTTTAAAGATAAATTTGGAAATTAAAAAACTATTTCCATATTTTTTCTAATCCACTACTGCTCATCCAAACAGTTTTACCAGATTAGTTCCCAAATTGGAAAAATGGGATTAACAAATGTTTACTGAGATTGGGGATTTTTTTTCGGGAAAATTTTAATTTCTTAAGAAGGATATGTATTTTACATAATTTTGAATATTATTGCAGCTTGGTGATTATAAGACACATTTTCAAGCTTTTGCTATTAAATTGGAAAAAATTAGTAGGCCAAATCTTTTAATTGAGTTGCATTTAAAGACCTAAAGTCCAAAATTTAGTCCAAATGTAGTTTTTTTTTAAATTTTGTAACACTGTTTACTACAGCCCTTATACGTATACAAAAATTTCGGTAAAATTTTTTACTTAACCCCTTAAATATGAATTAGAAACTTTGTTCTACGCAATGGCAGGTGTTTTGGTCAATAATAACGGTTAAATGGCGGTCATTGTTCAGGTAGGGTAGATCGTAATGATGACTTAATCAACTCTCCATATAACACTTAAGTGGCATTTTAATTCAATAAATTGAGATAAAAAAATAGTTTTAATTTCCTTAAAATTTTACATATTTCTTTTTTTTATAAAAACAAAATCCATTCTCCATTTTGGTAATAATTAACGTCAAAAAGTGATGAATATTTTAATACGCTTGTCATACATTTAAAATGTGACTGTGACAGATTTAATATGTAATTCCAATTTGGTGAGAAATTGCAACAAATTGAAAAACGGACTTAATTATATTAAGACAGCATGACCAACAGGTATTAGAAACACCCATTTCGAATAGTTGTATTTACTTACAAGTATTCATTACACCCCCCTATAGCTTTGGCTTCCTGTTGCTGTGTTCGTTTTAATTTTCTTTTACATCCGAATAAGTTGCGCTGCATGCCAAATTCCCTAACAAAGTTACGTGAATATTTCGCAAATAATGTGTGTAAATGTTGAGAATAAGAAGTTCTAAAGTATTAGAAGCGTTAAGTCGATAATCCAATGACTCTAATAAATGTTAGTAAACTCAACAAAGCTAAGCTCGAGTTAATTCTTCAATACGTACTAAAATACAACCATAGAACTGTAATGCAAGAACATAAATCTAATGACTTTTATATCTTGTTATTTTCCATGTTCAAAATTAAAATCTGTGTAGAAAATTAGCAAGAGAAACTAAACTGCAATGAAACTTTTTGTGTCAGTGATGATGACTTTGCAAGAACAAAAAGGATACATTTTGTTTTATTTTTACGTTCTTGTTTTCATACTAATCCTTAGCACAACATGACTTTTAGCAACTAAGAAATAAGAACAAAATTTTTCACTTTTTTATACCATTGTAGGCGTTTACTGGTCTTACCACCGGATTTTACTTGTAATCCAAATTAAATCGGATCAAAATCAAAAATGTTACACATACACGACCTGCTTGTCATTAAGGTTTATTTGTCTGAAAGTGTGTGCATTTTATAACAACAAGTACATAATGGTGCTTATGCTACAACAAAAACAATAACCACTACAACAACAAAATACACTTGTACATCATCTTAAAAAGTCATGCAAAAAAGATCAGTGTCAAGTTGCATGATATTTGATGAGTTTATTTTCTACTGTGCGCATTAAGAAAGCGTTGCCTAATAAAAGCATACACTGAGAGAATACGTCTTTTATTATAATTACAGATAGTGATAACAGTTATAGTGATTTTTTAACAAACCTGGCAATTTTAAGATGTATTTGGCGTAAATTTTTTTCATTTAATGGCATGAACACTTTTGGCATTTAATAAAATAACTAGCAGTGTCCAAGACTTCGTCTGGGTGTCGATTACTGTCTACACCAAAACTAAAATTATCAAAAAATATTTCATGTACAGAAATGACCTCGTTACACTTTTATTATATGTATGGATTAGTGATTTTCTCTGCGATTTTTTTTTTTTTTTAGATCGCAATATTTCAATGTGGCAACTTTTCACTCACTATTACTTTACATGTTTGCATGTTGTTACAGCAAAGTGAATGATTCATAAGCATATGTATCAGGGATAGTAAAGTACCAACTTTTTTTTTTTCTTTTTTTTACATTATGAATCTGATAATCAAAAAGGACATCAATGGCGTATTGGAATTAATATAATTAAGTTTCAAGCTTAACTTTGGCTATCTTTTTGTATGCCCACTGTTTTTAGTACCATTATACCGGTTTATTGAGTACTTTCGCATTTGTAACGCTAGTTTCTCTACGAGATGATATATATTTATGAAAAAAAGGATCCTATATTTAAAGCAAAGTTCTAAGAGACGTCCACACAAATTTTTATTCATATCCATTCAGCAGTTTTTACGTGATCCCAAAACAGAGAGAGATACAGACAAATATTCCAAAAATAGGTGTTTTGTATTTTATATCGATTACTATCTGCACAAACATCAACATTTTAAAAAAAATATTTCATGTACAGAAATGAACGTCTTACTGTTTTATTGCATATAAAGATTTACAAATTACATATGTATGCAAGTATAAATAAATGAATGAATATATGTATGTATGGATTTGTGCTTACATGTATGTCTGTATGTTAGCTTGTATGTATGTATGTTTGCTTGTACGCATGATTTACTTACTGTAAATGTACATATGTATAGCTTAGAGATATTTCATTTACTTTTGAATTTATTTTTAGACATTTCCATTAAAATTATTATTTTTTTTTGTTTTAAAAATATTTTATTATAAAAAAAAAAAATTATTATAAATATTTTTTACAACCACTAACAAAAAAACAAGTTTTTGACGAATTGGGTCAAAATAAATTTCAAGGGTGGTTATAAATATCTTAACACTATGAAACTGTTATTTATTGCACCTGCTATCTGCTTATGTCCTTGAGCTAATTTCATAATTGAAATTAAAACTGTTTAAATAATTAAATATTGTTTTCGATCGTTTAACTTGTACTCGTTATCGTATGCTTTAATCCAAATTACTAAAGTATTTCTTCGATAATAAATACGGAAATCCCGAACATGATAACTTGACCCCAAGAACTTTACAAACACGTTCTGGTCCTGCAAGTAGGCGTTGTCTAGTTAGTGCTTTTCAATGTCGCATTACTTCCACAAACAATCTGGCAATTGCTATTTGGTATAGAAAAGAATATTAATGCTTGTTGTTGCTGTTATTATTGTAGATCTAAAACTATTATTGAACTGATTTAACATTTGTTTCTTTAAAAATTTTTCGCATACGCTATTTAAGGCAGACTATTGGCAACCGATTTAAGTTCTCGTCCACAATTCAAAGTCGATTTATTCTTAACTAATAAAGAATTCTTTTAAATATCATAAATTTAGTTTCTCTCAGTGCACGCATGGTCATCGTTTTAATATTTTGTTATTTTTGTCGCCTTCTCTCTGGCATGAGTATGAGACAATGATGATAATGTTGTTCATATAGTTGCTGTTGTTGTTATTATTTTTGTAGTAGTTTTAAACATTTTAAAAACAAAACAAAACAAACAAACAAAAATTTGAACTGTATAAGGAGTTGAAATATTACAACCTTAAGCGAAAATGTGTAGCAAGTGTTTCCTGCATGAAATATACAACAAAAACAATCACAAAAAGATTTTACGATCGAGCACCTTTTTAATCCACTTGTTTTAAATGTTGCACATATTTCAAAGGGATAAATGGATTAATATATCGATTTATAACCTTTACGTGTGCCGTTTCTCTTGTATGTTGGTGGTGGCAGAAAAATCCTTGAGCAAATAAATTGTAAATTCATGATTCTTAAACGCCTTCTTTTTTGGGATAAAGGAAAAATTGATTTTCCATTACATCTCTCAGGCAGGAGTTGTCTTGGTATGACTTTATTAATCTTTATGATCTTGATCTTGAGCTAGAGGCGTTTTTATCGGATCAGTTAGTTTTCAATCTTTCTGTTTTCTTGTGATATTTTTCTCTTTTGTTCACTCTTATTTTTGCTGACTTCTTTTTATTTATTCACTTTTTTGTAGTTTGCCAACACCGTGTGATTGGTTTTTGTTCGAGGTGTTTATAAGCCGATTTTGATTTCAACAGAATTTTTCACCAACAGATAGACCGAGCCAATATTTTAAAGAACGACTTAAAAATTTGTAAAAAATATTTTGATGGATTTAATTATTGAGACAATTTCATTTGTATTTAAATAATATATGACTTTATGATACGCTTATGTCCTGAAGAAGAAAAAGGGTATTTATTAAATATAATGTGTAACACGATTTAATTTATAGTTGTGTTGCAGAAAACAAAAGCTACAAGAATATTCATTCATGGCAAAAAATTTCTTGCTAACCAACTGCATTCATTCATGTCAAAAGTTCGTTTAAAAGGATTCGTTTGTTAGCAATTTAATTAGCACGACAGGTCTGTACGTTTTTCGTTAAATTTTTATTTACGCTAAAGAAAAAGACTTTCACTCTCCTAATGATGAAACTTATTTGCAAAAAAAATTCTTTAGTTTAAATTAATAATTTTTTTTTATAGCCTTAATTTAAAAAATAGAAAAATCAAATAAAAGGCCCTTAAATACAAGTAATAAATTTCTTTCTGTGTTCGCATTACGTAAAAACTGTTGGATAGCCATTTCGTAGAGAAACTAGAGATAAAAATGTGAAATCATTCAGTTTTACCGGAATAATGGTACTAGAACAGTTGTCAGTACATTTTATTTTTATAGATGAAAAGTTTTTAACAGTATTTACAGAACTCTGGAACAAACGTTTAAAAACACATTTTTTAAAATTATAATTTTAAGAAAATTAGATGTGAAACGAGGACGAAATCGTGGGCACTGCTAGTATTTAATAAATAAGAACAATATTAGAACAGACAAAAATGCTTCAAAATTTTACAAGAATTAAGAAAACCTAAAGAAATTTTGTGTTAACAAAGTGACGATTAGCAAAACAATTTTCTATTTGCTTAAAAAATTAAGTAAAAAATAGATATTAAAAAATATTGAAAACACTAAAAAGTTACAAGGCAATTTATTAAGTACGAAAATAAAACTTGTTTACACGGCACTTATAGACTTGTGTAGTTCATAAACGAACTAGTTTCTTTAAACGATTCCATCGATTGAACTAAGTAAACTAGTTCATACATTTAAGTAAACCTAGTTCATTTTTGAATTATACTTTGTATTTGAACTACCAGACAAGATAAACTAGAATCCATCTTTTTTTTCTTGTTGACTATTTCCGAGATGAAATTAGTGCTGCCAAGCATTTAATTTAACATTCGTTATGGCAATGCTGCAGTATTGCTGCTATCATAGTTTAAAAAGAACATTTGAACTAAAAGAGCTTGAACTAAAGAAAGCGATTGAACTAGAAGTTGAAAGTTGAACTAAAAGAGATTTTTAACTAAAGAGAGTCTTTGAACTAAATTTTGAACTAGTTCATTTTCAAACTTTGAACATAAAAAGAGCGATCACTTAATTGAACTATATGGCACAAGTCTATTAAAGTATATTAAAAGTAAGTTAAACTATAAAACTGCTTTTAAAATATACAAAATTTATTTAAAATCCTGCAATTATTTCCGTGATAAAAAAATCAAAAAAGAAGAAATAAAAAATAAAAATTGCTAAGCCAAAAAGAGTCATGAAAATATTCATGTAAAAATCAACAAAAAATAAAAAAAATAAATAAATACGAAAACTTACTAAAACTATATTTTTGATTTATGTTTTAAATTTTTTGTAAATTAAATATAAAAAATAAATTTAAACAGGTATCGTGCTAAGATTATAATTATGTTTAAATACAAAATTTATAATAAATTAAATAAAAATTTATAATGTTTGCATAAAATTAATATGGAGTGGAGTCAAAAATAGGAAATAATATAAAAATCGTGCTAAAGTATTAAGAGCAGCACTGAAGAAATCTACATAATAGACGCCTAAAATTTTTATTGCGCAAAAAAGTCATGGCTGTGTTGCAATAGCACAATTTACTTAACGTCCAGTCCATAACCTCAATTTCTAATTACAAGAAGTAAATCTCATTTTCACAAATGCACCAATTCTGGTTGTTAACGAATCTAATGAGCTGAACGTGTACCTCTGTCTATTCAATCGATCTTTTGACGAAGCTTGAAATGGTCATACATGATACAGATAAACGTCAGTACCTGGCCAGTACCTTTTGCAAAAACTGATTTGAGAGTTTCAAAAACATGTATGAATTAATCTTTAAATTTGGCAGTTTTTCTTTCTTTAACAAAAAAATAAAAATGAAAAAGAAAAAGAACATAATAATTTGTGGTGAGAGAAAACAACTGAGTCTGTACCGGAATACTGCAAAATGGTAAATATTCCTCCTAAAAACATTATATTTCGCGGAATTATTACAAAAAATGAGAGTTCAAGTATAATTTATAAAGTTAACAGTGGTAACACTGCTACCAATTAGTAAGTTTTTATTGACTTGTGTAGTTTATATACGAACTAGTTTATTTAAACGATGCCATCGATTGAACTAAGTTAACTAGTTCATACTTGTAAGTACATTCATTACGGCAATGCTATGGTATTGTTGCCATTATATTTTGAAAAGAACTTTTAAACTAAAGAAAGCGTTTGAACTAAAAGTTGAAAGTGCAAACAATATGTCAACAGAACATTTGAACTAAGAGAGATTTTGAACTAAAGAGAGCCTTTGTACTAAATTTTGAACTAGTTCATATTTAAACATTGAACTAAGAAAACGATCACTACATTGAACTATATGGCACAAGTCTAGTTTTTATATTTTCTAATATTAATTTCTGCATAACGATAGTTAAAATGTCAACTTTTGATGCAGATAAAAGGCGTATTGGAAGTAGAAACAAAGCAGTAATATTTTGATCACGCATATTCCTTTATGACTTTAAAAATAATTCCTATTTGGTTGATAAAGTTTCTTTACTTAAATCTTAAATGACCAGCAAAATACGTATAGTTATCAGCGCTTTCACTAACAAATATTATTTTGAAATAATATGGCTAATTAGCATAATATTTCCAATAATATTGCAAAGTCCCACAAAAAAAAATTAAACCTAAAATTCAAGACTACTGCGGTAACTTATACCATTAATTAGCAGATTGATTTTTGTTCATAAAACGAAGCCATTTCCGTTTTACTATTCAAAATCATTTTAACTAACAAAGCCTTTTCGTTGACTTTACCTTAAAACGTGTAAACGTCTTGTGTGTTTAGAGCATTTTCATACAGCAAGATGATCATTAATTCCAATAAGCCATCAATAATTTTAGTATGAAAGTAAAAGAAAAAATTGGAAATGGTTGTCATTTTTATGCTGTTCATTGGATTTCAGAAAAAAAAAATTCATTGTAGTCATTGAATAAGCAGAATGCCTATAAAATGGAGTTTTTTTTTGTTCCTTACTGCCACCATATAACATATAATACCGTTACCACCTTCTTCATACATTAAACAAGTATTTGTTGTCATTCAAAGTAAAATCAAACACATACACTGACACATCTGAAGGAAAAGTGTAGAACAATAAAATAGCACAATTGTAACAATACAATGACTCTCTTAAATATGTAGTACATTTAATAGTTTCCCCCATTTTTTTGTTTTTGTTTTTGTTGTTTTGCTTGCAATAGTTCCTGTTCTCATTGCGATTTCGGAACAACAATGTTCACACAATTGCTGTGAATCTAAAAAATCATATATTTCCACGACAACCATTTCGATGTTGTCCCATTACAACCCAATTTTTATTTACAAACAGTATGTCAGACTGACAGACGTAGCAGTATATATTTCGAAGGGATGGGCAGTCATACTCATGTACTCATTTTTATTGTAGGTCCCTTGAATAAAATTTATTATTTTTTATTATTTTTTGTTTTAATTCATATCTATTTAAATGTATGTGTGTGTATAACATCTTTAATTCTAACAGGAACAAAGTATATATTTTTGAATTGTGCCAATCGTAAAAATAATATTGGTTAGGGGAAAAAGTAATTTACAAAAAAAGTAGTAATGATAATTCTTGTAAAAAACAACCGACTTCGAAACAGAAAAACTTAAAATCATATTAACGATACATTAATTATATTTATTATATTAGAGAAAATTGCGTCAAGATTTTTTTACGTTTTAGAACAAAATATGAATGCAGATTGAGCAAGAATATTCAGCAGTTATGTGGCCACCCTTTATTTTTTACACTTTTTATTACTGACACAGTGAAACAAAATTTGTTAAAATTCTAAGCGTTAGTCTATAGCTGTTATAGATTGGCCATATACATCAAATTACAAATAATAAGCCACCCTTTCATTTTAATTTTTAAAGTATTTGAAATTGTTCTTATACTTGGTATAGACATTCTGTCTTATTTTCAAGAATTTGTCTGTAACGGTTTTAAAGATAGGGCTATATAAGTTAAAGTACATTAGTTATAGGGACACCCTTATTTCTAATTTCAAGTTTGCTTCTTGTTATAGTGGACTTAGCAATAAAGGTTTTGTGCAAATTTAAATCAACTGTCTACAACTGTTCGACAGTTTGGTCATATGCATCAAATAACAGCGACTACTGTAACACTCTATAATTTGTAATTTTTAATATTTATACTTCTTAATATAGTAGACAAAACAGTGAACATTGTGTTTAATTTTCAAGTGTTTGTATATAACAGTTTAAACGACATTGTCATATAAGCCAATTACTTCAAATATGGAAACACCCTTTAATTTCTAAATTCAAATTCTATACTAATCATTACAGGTTCTTTTTAAATTTCAGCTGTCTATCTATAACGGTTTAAAACTTTGGCCACATACATCAAGTTACATTAACTATTGGGACACCCTTTAATTTATAATTTTTAATCTTTATACTTTTTATTATAACGATCATAGGGATCAAATTCCTGTTCAATTTTCAAGCGTTTGTCTATAACGTCATCTATGGCGATACCCTTTAATTTTTAGATTATTTTTTGTATTACTTTATGTTATTGGGAGCTACAGTACTACGAATGTTTTGAATTTGAAAGAAGTGGATTTTACGGTTCATAATATTCTCAAAAAGACATATATGTTGTATGGGGACACCCTTTCATTTTTAAGATTATGGATTTTTTTAAAACGGAACCAGTCTGTAAGCATAATCTAACAAATTACAAAAAAAATTTAATATCTGCTTAGAAATGACTGATTTCTGCAAGCACAAACCAAAAAAAAAACAACATTTAGTCGAATTGATAACTTCTTCTTTTTTTTAAGCCCGTTAAAAAATATGAAATTCACATAAGGAAACTTAATAAAAACGCACCTTAATTCGTTCGAAAAAAAAAACTAAACTTATCAGGAAATTGAGTTCAGATTTGGGAAAAGAAACTTTCGGATAACAAGCGTTTTAGTTTGTGTCGAACAGCTAAAACTATTTATTCTATTCTTTTTACCTGGACCATAAGGTATGACTCAAAAACTGCAGTAAAACTAAGGTCTCTGTTGTGAATAGAAGCAAAATCTCAGTATTGATGACAGTCGTGAACGGAAGAGTAATTCAGCGATGAGTAGCCGCGTGTATCGTCTTTTGCTGCAGGCAAAAATGCATGTCTGGATGGGGACTTTACGTGGTAGTTCAAACTGCCGCTGCAGAAAACTACCCGGAGACAAATGCTTAAAACGACCATTTGCTACTTGGAATTCTCTTAGCTCTCCTAAACAGGGAAAGATATAAGGAATGTTATGACAATTTTAGCAGTTGTTACGGTGAAAAAAGGCATAAAGCCAACTATGCTGCTGACTTACTCTGTTGAATGACAACGTTTAAACATTTCTTTCACTTCATCTGAGCCATCAGTTGGCACCGCCACTACGTTTTATACCTTCTATAGATCAGAATCACAACCCTAGAAAGAAACAACTAAACCCATAACTTACGATGCCAAAAACAGTTTAATTCCTTTTAGAACTACTGAAGATATCCGTCAGTTTCTAGAGTTAAGCGCAAAGCTAATACAGCCTTATTTGTGCTTAAGAAAGAACACAGATTTTATTTCATAGAAGTTCAAGTCAACTAAGAGTAATAAGTTTGAAGTTGCAAGGATCGGAAAAAAGATTTAGGGTTGACTACTGTGAAAACTTAAACCAGCTCAAATCAAAAAATTACTAAACAAAAGCCATAACACAGAAGCCACTTTTTTTTAATCCAGCCTAAGACAATATTGATTCCCTGCACCCATTAATTCAATAAAAGATAGATTTATAGAAAAAATATATGTATATTTTTCAGTTAACCGAGTTTTATATAGAGAAGTGTGTAAACTACGGTACATGTACGCACACATATACTTCTACAATTAATCTCTGAAGTTTTTCAAACAAACTCACATGAGAATACAAACACTTTGTAGTTTTTTTTTCATCTTGATAAGCGCATAAATTAGCGTGAAGCGTGCAAAAATTGTTGCTGACAAAAAAGGGTCGTTTAAACTCTCGCCAACATTGAAAGAAACACGCACAAAAACGTATTCACGTTTATTCTGTTTGTCAGTTTTGGCAGTAGTGTTATGTGTATGAGTGTGATTGTAGCAAAACAAAAAAATACATAAATGATTATTTTTAATTTTTTTTCTCAATTTTTATTGTTCTAGTTTAATATTAAACAATATTTTTGACACTTTTTCCCGTTGATTTTTTTTTTGTTTTTGTTGCTTAATGCAGCTGCCTGGCATAAAACAGCACAAGCTTTGATTTACCATACATACGAGTACATATGGATGAGCTGGAGACTATTGCAGCTTGCTTGTTGGGTGACTGAATAAATGAGTGTTTGAAGGACTGAATGACTGACTGACTTGACGGCATTGGTTACTGCTTCGTATTTATTTGTAAGATGAATGATTTAATGGTGGTTCATTTTTAGATTTCGAATGTTACGCTTATTTTGATTTGCTCGGTGGATGTTTACTTTTGCTTTTTATAAACGCTTGGTGTGTCAGACCTTTTGGCATTTAATTCAATGATTTGTTTTTTTTTTCTTTCCAGCTATAAGGCAAATCCTATAGTTTTAAAAACTATTTTTTTTCTATTAATTGCAGTTTTAGTTTTATGAAATTAATGGGGTTGTTAGCGCGGCCATATTTGTTATTTTTTTTTTCTTAGAATGGAAACTATATTTTGTATTGATTTAAATAGTTCCGGTTTTAGTTCCCTTTTGGGGTTTTATTGGCAAACCGTTTAAATTGAAATGCTTATTATTAAAAAATTTATAACTTAAAAATTGTAGATTTTAAATATTTTTAAATTAAAAAAATTGTATATAGACCTGTCTATAAATATCTAAGACTCGCTGTTCTTTCATAGGAAATTTCTAATGCATTAGAAATTTTTCTTTTCATTTAAGCGCTTTATACTCTTCCAGAAAAGTTCTTTAATTACGAATAATGTTGTTTGCTCTCCAAATAGCTTGTCAAATATCGCAATCAGGATTTGAATCTTGAATATTAATAATTAGTTAAAATTTACTTTTTTAGAAAGAAAAACTAGCGGTTCAAAAATGAACCTTAAGCCGGAAAAGTAAATTTAAAATAATTTATATAATATTTAAAAAAAAAATATTTACCAATACAAATATTGTAAGATCAAAAATTTAGGTTAGCAACTGCTCCTATCAGAAAACATAATTTTTTTTTTAATTGGACATTTGCAAAATTACATTGGTTTTATATAACATTAAAAAATCATTTTTGATTAGAAATTTTTAGTTTATTTGTTTGATATTATAAAAAGATAAATTAAAATTAATTTTGGCTTAAGTTCCTTCTTATTTTAATTGATAAAACATTTTAAAAACAAAATTTATTTAAAAATATACAAGAACGTTTTTCAAAGAACCCAGGAAAAACTCAATACCAGCAGAATTAAATGCTCCATTTTCTGAATCGATTCCTCTTTTATCAGCATTCCTCTGGCCCTATCTTTGAAACCGTTATAGACAAACTCTTGAAAGTTAGACATTATGTCTATTGCTATATCAAGTATAAAAACAAGTATAAATATTTAAAATTAGATATTAAAGGGTGCCCTAATGGTTGTAATTTGAAGTATATGGACAATCTTTTTAACAGTTATAGACTAACGCTTAGAATTTAAACAAATTTTGTTTTACTGTGTCAGCAATGAAAAGTATAAAATTTAAAGGGTGACCACATATCTGCTGAGTTTTCTTGTTTAAGCTGCATTCATATTTTGTTCTCCGATATATAAAAAAACCTGATGCAAACTTCCTGGAATATAATATATTTAATGTATAACAACCGTCCTAAAGAAATATGATTTTAGATTTGTCTGTTTTGAAGTCAGTTTTGTTTTTTGTGAATTATTGCTTTTAGTTATATTTTGTTCGTTTTCGATTTCGTATGAAATTAAAATTGTTTCCAATTGAAATTTTTTGTGAAATTTCCATCGTTAAGTGAAATTCTAATTCTTTGCTAATCTATAGTTTTTTTGCTGTGTTTTCGGCTCTTAATGAAATTTCCAAATTTTTATTGTAAAAAACTTTTTAGCGATTTTTAGTGAAATTTTAATAAAATTTAGATGGTTTAGTGGCATTCCAATGACGAATCATCGTACCAGTTACGTTATAAAAGATAGTTAAAAAATATACAGACAATCGCCATTCTACAAAATTTTCATGGCCAAAATGAATTTTTTATCAGCATCGGTTGGCAAGAAATCGCCATAACTAAAAATGAAAACTTACTTTAAAGGAAGAAATTGTTTGTTAAAAAGTTATTTTAGAACATTAATTATACACAAGAAATTTCTTCGTTATAATCATTCTTGCTTTGCTGGTAATTTTATAAAAATTAAGTTTAAATAAAGAAAATAAACAGTTAAATAAGCTATTAATTTTAGTTAGTTGTTATTTAAATTATCTAACATATTAAAATGAAACACATCTTTAATTAACATGGAGAGAATATTTTGTTTCTCCTCGTTATTTGTTTTTTGTTAATAAAATAACTGCAAATTTTTTTTTAATATACAATTGAATCATTTATGTATTTAATTTAAAAAGGAGAAAATAAATAAATTTTTAAATTAATTAAAAATTTAATTTGATTTCAAACTGAAAATAAAAAACATCTTTAATAGATGCAATAACTTTGTTTGTGTAAAAAGATTCAATGGAATTTAAAAGAAACTAACATGATTTACTTGCGGTCATTATCAACAGGTTTTGTTTAATGATTTTCTGCCATTGAAAAGGATTTATATTTCTAATGGCTTATATGAAGTTGAACAGTTGCAAAAATATTACTTGTTTCTTTAAAATTAAGAAAAACGTGACAAAAAGTAACCGCAAAAATATTTGAATTATTTTCAAATATAAAAAAATGTTTCAAATTATAAAACGTGTAAAATTGTGAAAAAAATTTTCCATAAGTTATTTTTAAAATAATTTACTTATTGGTCAAATTTAACGAAACGGACAGGCCTAAAGTTACGGTCAGAAAAAGACGTAACCACAAAATTATGGAAAAAAAAATTTTGTCATTCTCAAATACTTTTTCAGAAACATAAGATCTTACTCAATATAAAAGCTGAGGTATCACATTTATTAAATTATAAATCGTCATTCGTAATTATATGTGTTAAAAAACGACTAAATAAACATTTGTAAAAAAATAGTGGTTACGCTTTTTTGGTCAAATATTTGACTAATCTGACCGTACCTTAAGAATAATAAAAATATTTAGTAGCATTTAAAGAAGTTTTGAGTATTTTTTCTTTTAGCTTTCTAAGAAATGTATTTTTTAAACTTGAAAGAACTTACGAAATATTTAACTGTCAACGAACCGTCATACTGTTCTCTTTTTTTGTAATTTCCGATCAGTATACTCGGGTAAATCATTATTAACTTTAAAAATCAGTCAAACAATTGCTCGGGTTAACAGAGCTGTTAAAAAGCAACCTTAACGCATTTGGTGTTGAAACGACCCAGAACAGTCCCTACAGATCCCATTGTATTCAGAATACTGCACTGTTTAGTGCTAGTGATATTATTGGTTCGCATTTCTTAAAAATGAAGGCGGAGCTCTTGTTATGGTCAATGGAGATCGTTCACGTCTTTGATATTTTTATCCAAGCGAGTGCGGCTTCAATAGGATAGCGCTATGAACTATGCGGCGATGCCAGCATCAACATATTATAATCAACATTTAGCGATAAGTTAATTTCAAGATATGGATCTGACAATTGGCCTTTAATGTCGTGCAACTTGATACCTCTCGATAATTTTTGTATAAAGTCACTAGTTTATGCTGATAACCCGCAATAGTTGAGGTTTAGCAGAACAATAAGCTTTCCATGACTTAGGACAAGTAATGCTAGGATAGTGGATAAAAGCTGGTCGTCCAGGGAAATAAAAAAAAATAATAAAATTAAATTTTTAAAACACTCTTTAAATTTCAAACACATGTGTTTGTGCCTGACATATTTACACAAAAAAAGTTTTTGCAACTATAATTAGACTTGTCTGTTTAATTAAATTTTTTATTGATTTAATTATTTATTTTTTTTAATTAAATACTAAATGGTGCCAATTAAAAACTTAATTAAACTAATCTGAAAAAAATAAAACCTTTGCAAAATGCAAAAAATTTTTTCTGTTTAGTCACTTTAAAACTTCACTTCAATTTTTTACTTTATAATATTTTTTATCAATTTTAAAAATTATTTCTTAAATTATTAAAAAATACAAATTATTCGTAAGATGGAGGAGGAAATAGCTTTTAAATAACTGACTTTTCTTAAAGAGCTCCAAAAAAAATCAAGACTTGAAGGAAACTAAAAATTGTCAAACTCTATTACATTAATATCACAAATGAAATAGTTTGATTAATGTTAAATAATATTTAACTAAATTTATTTTTAGCCCGTCGTTTTTACTTTTTCTTATTCATTATTACATCAACCTTTGAATTTTCTAATTAAAATTTTACTTTATATATTTTTTAGACACCTTGTATGCTACTGATTTCAATATTTCCCAATACAATAAAATAAACTTTCAATGAAGAATAAATAAGAAATAAATTAGACATAATATTGAACTAGCCAGCCATATTGGCGTCCTCTAGGGAAAAAGACCCAACAATAACAATAATAAGCCACATAATATGAAGAATAAGAATAAAAGTTAAAGAATATAATAATTAGTTTTTATTATTCAGATCATGTATAGACAGAAAAGAAAGGAGTGATTTCATCAAAATGTATAAAAATAAGATTTTAAAATTTGTGAAAATTTAAACAAAATATTGTGTCTTCAGTATTGTTTTAATGCCCGCATTAGTCAAATTTTAAATTAATGTTTTACGTAAGGATACACATACAGATACCTTATATTTCGCTATTTCATTAGACTGCTCTTAATAAATTCCTTGATAACATTAAGAAAAAAAATAGATCTTAAGCTCAATTTATTAATTTATCTTGTGCTACATACACACGAGGAAACATTGAAGGAAACATGAGCATGTTCAACTCAACGTTCCCTACTGTATATCAATCCCAGCAAGAAAATATTGACAGAAAGTAAATCAAGCGCTAAGTTACTTTAACCATTTGCAACAATTTTATATTGAATAGTGTTGCCGTTGAAGTTTTTTTTTTAATTTTGATTAATTGTTTCAATTGACTAAATCTTATTTTACGCCTGCATTTGTTCTAAATGCAGCTTATAAAAGATTTTGTAATTGAACTTGTTCCAAAAGTCAAACTAATTTTTTAATTAATTATTTGTAATTAAATAACTTTAAGCAATTTTTGTAGTTTTTTAAAAGAAAAAAGTGATAAGTTTTCTTTTCAGCTTTTCGTATGGCTTAAAATATTTTTCTCGCCCCGAAAATAAAAATAGAATTCAAAATTTTATCTAAAATATGTCAGTAACATAATTTTCTTTCTTTATATTTTTCTCAGACCTGTGAGGGAAATCAAATTAGGATGGAAGCAAGCCCTCTCAAAGACCCTTTAAAGAACTTAGATAACAGTCCGTCCGTTTTAGTGTTTAAATCAACTAGATGAGCTGGAGACAATTTAAATATGCAAATCGAGACAGCGGGCAAAACACCACGCCTGCTTCATATCATTTGGAACAATGAAGTAACTCTAATCAAAGAACCAAAAATATGGAGCCATAAGAAATTAAAAAATAACAAAAAAACATTAAGTGTAAAAATTGGCGCTTTTCCGCGTTATGGGCCTCTGAAATTTTCATAAATAAGCTAGATTGTCAATATAGTCAATATGTGTATCATTAAAAATAAGAAGAGATTTTTCAGAAATCCTAAAATTAAAAAAAAATGCTAGGCCGATGACATTTTTATGTAAGTTTATATAACGTACTTTCTTTCTTTCTTTCTGCCATATAATTTTGGTAGTTATTGTGCTCATTTCTTTTTATGCGTTCAATATAAAAAAAGGCTTTTTATTAAATAATTTTTTTTGGACATTTTCTACTTTTCTCTATTATAGTTCTACCTATTATTCTTTTTAGATAAATTATTTCCTCAGCCCACAAAATACAAACTTCACATGTTTTTTTGTGGTTGCCTTGATTGCACTCAAAAAATAAATATGTTTTCTAAGCTTTGTTCCATTTAATGTTGCCTCGTGTGTATCTAGCATTGAAGTTTAACAGTTTTATGGGTTGATTTCTTTTAAACTCGGTTGCTTCTATGATAAAAGTGTTCGAAAATATTTGTAGTGAAATTGAGTTTACATAAGGAAAAGGCACAGGAAGTAAGTGTAGTAGTCCAAATAATTGTAAAAAAAATCCCGCAGATCAGTTAAAAATTACAAAAATACGTTAGCTAGTTTCATTGGTTTTCTGTTGATATTTGTTTCTAGACTTTATAAATTTATCAAAAATATTAACTGAGTTATTAGAATTAAACTAACTGGAATAACTTATCTCACGTTCCGTCTAAGTTTAACATGATGTTCGTATTTCCTGTGACAAATATAATCCCCTGGTTCTACGTTCGTTAAACAAAGTGAAAGTAAAACTTTCTCTTATAGCTTTTTTCACACTGATCATTATCAAACATCAACTAGCAATTTGCAAAGATTTTACCACCTTCCCATAAGTATTATAAAGGACTAAAAATTAATATCTTTCAACATCTTTATTAAAATCATTTTGTTCCACTTGCTTAACGTCTTCCAATAATTTTTGTGTCATCTGTAAAAAGGCGTAAACCATAAAAAAGTGTCAACAATAAATAATTTTTTTTGTTTGAAAAATATTATTTTATTAACGTATTATATTTTAGAATAAAAATCTAATTTGTTGATTGAAAAAAAATTAAAAAAAACATTTATAATATTACGAAAACCTTAGGAATCTTGAGAGTAGTTTTAAAAGTGAAGCAAGATTACTGTTCAGAATAAAAAGAAATCGACACAACACATTAAATTGGAAAATCGATACATGTAATAAAATTGTAAAGGGGTTATTTCTGTACATCAAAATAAAATTTTGTGTGGAGATCCCTAAGAATCTTGGTGCAAACATAAAAATAACTTCAATTGAAAAAAAAAAACAATTAAATATTGAGGTGACAGAGAATTAAAAATAAAAAATGTTACATAAATATATCATCGGCTTTTAATGGGGTAAACATTTTTTAAAAATAATAGTATTTTTTGAACGATCTCTTTAAAAGCTTTTAACTGATATCCGTGTTAATACCTTAAAAAATATGACGCACAATCGTTTTTTTTTCTATGAAAAGGTTAGAGGCCCATAACGAGAAAAATATAGGCGAGCGCAAATATTTTCACTCGATGTTTTTTTTTTTATTTTTTTAATTCTCTCTTACCACATATATTAATTTTTTTCTATGTTCAAAATGATATGGAAAAATTAAAGGCAGGCGAGGTGTTCTGTCCGCTGCCTGGAAGGACATAGACCGATCTTGCTGATTTTCACTAGTAAAATTTTTGAAGCTATGTGCGATTGCTTAGCGTATTTAAATTTTCTAGAGCTCATCTAGTACCTTGGAAAAGTTGATTTCAACACTAACACGGACGGATAGACAGGCATTGCTCAATCGATTACGCTATGCGTAAGGAATCAGAGTATACACATTTTATGAGTTTGGAAATAGATATTGTGGTGAAGGGTATTAAAATATATTTTTCTGAATTTTAAGAAAATTAGAAAAGATACGTGGACGAAGTCATGGGCACTACTAGTTATAAATATACGTGTATTTAAAAGCCATTATTATTAAATTTAGTTTCGCTTTAACATATAATTTTTTCCTTTTCGAAAAGAAGTCAAAAGAGTTGAAAATTTACATCAGTCAAAAGCATTAAATTTTCAACTATTCATTATAAAATAACAAACAAATTTTCCCTAGCCAGTATGAAATTAAGATCGTTATGAAATAACAGTTTCATTCATCTCATAGAATACCGTGAAATTCACTCCTATTTAGCATCTTGATTACATTCTCACATTCAGTTGCACACAAATCTAAAAAAGTTATTTCAGCAAAAAGTGAAACAAAAAACGGAAACTGGCAAAAGTATATATTTCGTTTTCTTTAAAACGTATGAAATAGAAACAAAACAAAATATAAGCGATTATTAAAAATTTTAGTAAAAACTTAAATTAAGCGCAAATTTACAGTAATATAAATATAAAAATAAATATTTTGAAAACAATCAGGCATGTTCTGAATTCCACACAAGATTTTAACTTTCGTATTTTTCAAAAAATTTATTTTATATTAAAAAAAATTATTTTATGTGGAGTTTACAATCTGCGTAATTGATTGAATAATAAACATTAAATTAATTGCAGAAAGGCAAAACGCCAGAACACCATAAGGTATGTGGGTGGTGCTGAACTAGTTTAATAATCCTTAAGCTTTAGCTTTTAATGTTAAAATGTGAAACAATTAGTTCACATTTAGAGATTTGAAAACAAAAAATCTTTCGCTTAAAGAAAGAAGCGTTTAAGCAGCAGAGACACGCTAGACTACTTTTTTTTAATACTCCGGTGTTGAGTAGCTACATCGCCAAGGTCTTCTGATCAAACGGAAATAATCATTTCGTAAGCTCGCGGTTCTTCTTCAGCCAGTGCTCATAGTCTTTTTCTTGGTTGTTGTCAGCTTCTGAATTATTTAGGAGTCCTGTCAATCCACACCTTAAAAACACATTTAAATGTCATAATTTTACGTTTGGTGTTCTTGCAATTTTTTTCCAGAATGTCTGCACTTCTTCTTTGGAACGCTTATAGTATCTACACGTTATATCATCTTTCATTGCCATAAATTAGTAAGCTTCTCATTTGTTCAGATGTTTTTTATATTTGAGCTACAATAAATCAAGCCAAGCTGTAAAATTTCATCACAAGTTAATTTCGGCTTGAGTTCATTTTTATTTTAACTTCTTTTAAAATTTTAAAATAATTTAATTTTTAATTCATAAAAAAATTCAAAAAATATTTATATTTTCTAAACACTTTATAACTTTAATTTTTTCCCAATCGGGATTTGAACCGTGAATTAATGTTTACTTTTTTCGGCTTAGGTTCATTTTTTTTCTGCTAGTGTCTAATTTTTCTTGTTTTCTTTAAAAAAAAGTCCGCACACTTTTGCGTATAATTTTTCTTGCTAAACTTTTTTAGAAATTAAATTAAAAAATGAACCTAAGTCGAAAAAAGTACATATTTTCAACCTCAACAAAAAAGAAAAACTTTTTGTTAATAAAATGAGAACTGAATAATTTATAAATGGAGAAAATTTCGACTCGAATATAACCGCCGGAACCGGAATTAAAACCGAATTTATTTTTACTTTATAGTGAAATGTAGAATCCATTGCTGTGGCGAATTTATTTATTTTCGTCGTCAAACTCCATACATAAGAAACCTGTGCCATTTTTATTTTGTTTGAAGTTTGACATTTCGATTAATGGAGCAAAATACCTGAATTCGTCATTGATATCACCTGGTACTTGAATTCGACATGGTTAAACCCAAACGAATACGTTCTCGTGTTTGATTCATAATTTTTTAGTTGTCGTTGACTTAAATACTGCATAACTACGTTTTTTATGTAAATTAACGTAATTAAAATTTAAATATTTAAATTTTTATTACTTACTTATTATATATTTTGTTATTTCTTTATTATTTATGCATTTATTACGAAAAATGTGTTTCAGAACGAATACTCGTGCAAATTTGTTCAGTTAAACACATTAGAATTTTACGCACACGATACTTTTCCAAATATCAATTGATTTACTAATAAGACGCACTTAAATATCGTTTTATGTTTTAACAACAGTGTTGACACATGAACAAGGCATCAACATGATTAGTCTACACTTCATATTAAATATAATGTTTGTCAATACGTATTCTAAAAGAAGACTTATTATTTTATGATAATTGTTCTTAAAGTACTGTGGAGCAAGCCAAATGAAAACTGAAGTGTAACAAACAACTAATTATGTGTGTTTAAAGATGGCTAAAAAATATAATGAAAACCTACTAAAATTTGTAAATTTTACAACAAAATGTACGTCTTTTTGTGTGTTCGCAGCTGACAGGATTCTTAAAATCCAAAGGAGCAATCGTTACATCCGTGATCGTATTTTCAATCGTACGAAAAAAAAATTTGTATTACGTTAATCGTATGAACTAAATGGCATTATGACATACGATTGCAAACGGATCGTAATTTTTTGATTAAATCACAATAGTTTCAAATTCAAGAATTTTAGAACTAGAGCTAGAGTATTCAGGTCAGTATTTTAAATTTCGTTGTTTCCAATGTCAAAACCGATTTTTTGCCTGTAACGCTTGATACAAGAACTGCTGCTTTACTTTACTTTACTTTACTGAACCTTAGCAGCTTTTCTTTGTAAGGGCTCCCTCCTCTAGTCTGCTTTTTTAAAATAAAAAAAGTTTTTCTTCGCTTGATATTTTTGATCAGCCTTAAGCACAAAATTATAAATATGTTTTCTTTTCTTACAAAAATATAAAATGCGAAATACCTTATTTCAAATCTTTACATTATTATCTGATGGTAATAGTACTTTTATACGCTTGGAAAGCTCTTTCCATAGTCTGCTAGCAGTAGATTTTCCTTACGTTCAATTACGAAACATGCTTTTTGCCAATTTTTTGTGTTTATTTATGAAACTTAGATTTAACTTATTGCAATAAGGATTTGATCACTATACTAAAATAAGTATTGTTTAAATCCTATTTTTTTTAGCGAATTTGAAGCACTTTTCACGTTATTCGAACTAAGTTTCGTTAACGGATGACAATTTGTAGAAAATGTATGTTCAGTCATACGATAACGTATTTTATAAACTTCAATATTGTGAATTAATTTCAGTTAACGTATGTCATAATCTGAAAGACGTATTTTTACGGTACGTGTTGTACGTTTACGGATGAAAAAAAATCTACTTCAGGACTACGAGAAAAAAATCAATTCAACTATGAGTATATATATATAAAGGTTTCATGCTAGATACACACGAGGCAACATAAAATGGTACAGGGTGTAAAAACTATGTTTCTTTTTTCTGTACAGACATGACAACAGTATAAAAAACTTGTTAAGAATCATTATTCCCTTACATATGGCTGTCAGTTATGACGCGACGATAAAAAGTTACACTCAAGCTGCTAAAATGAAGTACCAAGAAGCATAGCCGAAAATACCACAAGAGACAAAATAAGGAACGAAAGATTTTGAAAGCATGTAAGAACAGAACCCTTCCAAATTAAAATAAATCGTTGCAAAATGAGGTAGTATTTTAGCAGGATATCAGACACTAAACTTCACGAAAGAAAAGACTAGAAGGATCTACAGGAAGAGGGATTGAGAAAACGAAAGAACTTGATAAGACACCACCTGTCTTATCTCTCATCTATCCCTTTCCTTAAGAATGTAGTACGGTTACAAAAATAACTAAATAGGCATTATTGCCTGAAGTGCTACTTCTCTTAAAAAAAAAAAAAAAAAAAAAAAAATGGACAACGAATGGCTAAAATAACAGAACAAAATAAGAAAAATCGGCGCACCATTTGAAAAAAGCATCTACACTCTAAGGTAGAAGAGTTTCGGAGTAAATAAATAAGTACAACCATTCAAGTATCTAGTAATTGGATTTTTTTTAAACACCGAGAATCGTAAAACAACAACTTTTTTTTAACTATCAACCTCAAAACAGCTGTAAACATCGATCATGATGAGGGAACATTTAAGATTTGCCTTTAATTATTTTTTTTACATAGAATAATTCATCATATGACCTGGAAGAAATTACTCCCTTCAAAAAAGGCATTTTGTACAGCTTCTACTACTTTTACAAAGCTTTTTACCAAATGGTTCGGGTTTCATTTTGTTAGGATCTGTCTTAATGAGGAGTTAGTTTTTGTTTTCTTTCTTTATATACCTTAAATCATCCGTGAACCTCGAAGATATTGTACCAAATTCCCATCATAGTTACCCTTTAATTATATTTAGCTTGACATAGCTTAGACTAAAACGGCACTATCAATATTTTAGTAATGCCTTGTACTAGAACTACAATAAAAGTTATAAGGAGGAAAATGAAAGCAACAATTGATTGTGATCTTACCAGAATTGTGGATCTTTATAAGCCTAATTGATTATTAAGCTAACAAGGCGTCAAGTAAGTAGAACAGTTATGCCACCAGTTGGTTATCAAAGAAGTTTATTCCATTTGCGAACACTACAAATTTCAAGTAAGTTCGATGAAAGGTAAAAAACAACTTAAGTAGTACTACTTTTTCTTTGCTTTCAAACTGAAGGTTCCTTGTTATGAACTGCACAAATTTACTAAAATTATAATTGAGTATCACTCAGAGGAGTTTTTCGTTATCTGCAACAGGAAACTTTCTACACTTGCTTCGGGTTCCAAAAATGTCAATTATACCCAAACATTTTTTTCCAAAGACAGTTGATAGGACCTTTTCTTGTAGCTGCTATCGAGACCGGACGTGTTGGCAAGAACCACCCCAGGACGACCAGCAGAATGGCATGCGAGCGCAGCAAACAATCTAGTAACCCCTAAACGATTTTTTCTACTTTCTCTTTCGTTTTCAACAGCAGTCGCTTCAAAAATAATTATCCCTGACTTTCGTGACCAAATAAAATTTGGTTGGTTGAAGATATTGAGCTGAAATTCTTCTTCTGAAATTACAACTCTACGCCACAACAATTTAAAACCGACATGAGTGTGCTCTAGTAAAATAACGGTGCTTATAAACAATTTTTATGGAGGAGACTTTACTTGCTATCTAATGAGCGCTTAGTTTAGAATTAAAAATTTGAAAGAAATATACAAAAGACAAATGAAAAAGAAATCACATTTTGAAAATTCTGCAAATTCAATAACAAACAAAATGATCGATTAAACGAACAAACGATCGATCGATCGTTGAATCTTTAAAGCAATGACTACAAATTTTTCTTAAAAAGAGTCTTCTTTAAAAACCTTTTTAAGACGTGTTACACAAACTGAGGGGTACAGGGGGAACAGACAAAGAACACAAGATAACAAAGATGAAAATAATAATATTAATAAAGATGTACGGTGGAGTACGAATAATGTGTGTGCATGTAATCTAAACGAGTAGAGTCTATAATCAAATAAAGTATTGATCATGGAAATTGATGTTGGATTTGTTTAAGTTACATGTTGTTAAAGGAAAAGGGGTTCAAAAATTTTATAAGCTTGAAGTTATTGTCTTGTACATTTTTTTGTTTTTTTTTAATTTTATTTAAGCTCAACTAGACTTTAAGGCGTTGTGGAGACCAGCCAGCCAGCCAAACTGACGGCATTACCAAGCTAAACATCATTAACCAAACCATCATCATCATCATCATCATCATCTCAATGATCAAATTTTATGATGGTGAAATTGTTCAATGTGTGAGTATTGCAATTTGTTTTGTAGTTTTTAAAGATAGCGCGCGAATTGACTTTGATCATTTTACGGTTGCTTAAAGATTTTTTTTTTCAATACCGACACATACACACATACACGCACTTACATATACATTTGTATATTTATATGTTTGAACACTGTTTTGATATTGATACTAGAAAACTCCATTGTGGCACTTTAAACTACAACTATAAAATATAGAAATAACAGTTGCTTCCTTAACGATTTTCTTGTTTTGAAGAAAGAAACGAAACACACAGCATCTGGACTTGTAATGATAAAATTTAAACATTAAACATTTGCTGATGACTCATTTGCTTAGAGAGTTATTACCCCAAGTTAAGCTTTTTTATTAAAATTACTTTAGCCAACTCGTTTGCAATGCACCTGAGCACGTAGCAAGCCTGACAAATTCAAATAGCGGTTTGAGATTTTTCTTTAACATTTTCTTTTTTTTTTTTTTCTTTGTTTTGTTTCATTTTAGCACTCTGGTTGTAATGATGGTGGCCGGCCCATCGGGACTATCGGGATTTTATTATTGCTTTTTCTCCTTCATTTAGAAATAAATACAAAATAAGAAGTTTAAAAGTTTATTGTTATTTGTTTCATTTGCCAACATTTGCACCATATTTTTTTCTTGTGTCTTTGATGTTTTGCCGACACTCTTTCGCCTTGCCAGCAATAGCAACAATTGCTTAAATTTATGTTGCTGATATTGTAATTTTTATGCTTTTTTTTTTTTGTTTCTTGAGTTCCAAAGTGATTGTGAAATTTCTACTTATTTGTAATTCTTTATTTTCTTATTATTTTTACAAACAAAGTTATTTTAAGTTTCGTAATTTTCTTGGACAATGGTCAGAACGATAATGATATTTAACTTTAACTTGTACTTTTTTAATGTTTCTTTAGTTTTAATAAAAAAAAAGCATATGAGAAAAGTTATAAAAAATTTAATTTTTTGTTTACAGAGGAGAGGTACGTTTGTTTCTTCATAAAATTAAAGCTTTACGATGTTTGGCTGGAGCAAAAAGTGATTAGCTCGGAATTGTATAGAAAAGCCGAAGCGAAAAAAATTCCTTTAAAACAATTTATGTTACCGCCCGAGATTCTTGGAATGCTAATAATACTTATTCTCAACAGGAAATTCCTTCTTTGATTTTTCTAAAGCAAATCCAAATTTTGGAAAACTTTTTACAGAAAGCATTTACATTTATAAAGTTTCCCAAATAGATTTAATCAATTTATTGGCTAAAAACATTTAAAGAAAAATCAATTTTCCATATCGATATCTGTTCTATCGAAAAGTTTATTTAGTAATAGATTTTCTACTAAAGCTTTAGTTATTGATAAATTTATCAATGAGTTCTCTGCCGAAAATTTAAAGATGAAAAAAAATGGTTGTGGCTATCGGTAATTTATCTACAGAAAGTTTTTACATATAAATTTTCTACAGAAAGTTTTTACATATAAATTTTCTACAGAAAGTTTTTTATTTTCCCTTTAATTTTTATTTCTTTTACAACGAGCCTGATTTTTATAAATAAAAAGAACAGGTGTTTTGTTACGTATGGTGTACTTGTTGTCAAACAGGATTAATACAAATACAAAATAATATTGAAAAGCTTAGTAAAATATTTATGAAACTGTTTAGTTGTTGATGTAGTAGTAGACTGTTCCAAAGATGAAGCACGTAGATAATATTGCAATTTAGGTACTTGCACTTGATGTCGATTAAAAAAAACGTATTTGTTTAAATGTATATCCATTTAGGAATACGCGTGTGAATAATCTTAAAATAATTTTTTAGAGTCTTTCAAGTGACACTCCGTAAAAGTTATGGGAGAATAACAGTGGTCCTAGAATAGAACTTTGAGGCTCTTCCGTAAAGTATACGCTATCTGACCATGTGTCACAAAAACTATTTTTGTGCTATTTGAAAAATATTGCAATACAAAGATGTGTCAGTAAACATAACAAAATTGTTGGAGTTTTTCAATAAATATATCATAGTCTACCATATCGACGGCATATAGAAGTTAACATTTTCATTTTCTTATCCTTGTCAGATGTTTTTACTTACTTCCACAAGAGCTGTAGTGCATCTATGTATGATTCTGTCGCAAACCCGATTGCATACTTTGACATACTCAATCCTTTATTTATATGAAATTGCTTCTAAAGCTTTTGATAGAAAATACAAGATAGCTATTGGTCTATATTCTTCTTTTGGCTTTGGTAATAGCAAGAATTTTGCACGTTTCTAGTTCAAAGGTTAAATATATTTCACCATAATAAATGAGTAAAATGCGACAGAATGTAGGGCGATATCAGTCTAATAATTTTCTGGTGCATGTTTTTCATTCCTACTGCGTTCGATTTAGTTAAAAAACTAAATCTCGGGTAAAGTAAGAAAATTGAAAATGTTCATCGATGATCACATTTGTATTTGCCTGAATAACAGGGCTGTTAGTAAACGTTCTATTAAGCATAATTAGAAACACTTGGCAATAAATATCTTTACTAGTACTAACAATTTCCCCGAATATTAACCAAGTTTGCCGCTAATTGATCGCAGAATTAAGTCGGTTATAATTAATAATAAGTTTGTTAACATTTCTTAGAAAACTGAAATGATCGATAAATTTTCTATAGAAAATTGTAATGATCGATAAATTTTCTATAGAAAATTGTAATGATCGATAAATTTTCTATAGAAAATTGTAATGATCAATAAATTTTCTATAGAAAATTGTAATGATCGATAAATTTTCTATAGAAAATTGTAATGATCGATAAATTTTCTATAGAAAATTGTAATGATCGATAAATTTTCTATAGAAAATTGTAATGATCGATAAATTTTCTATAGAAAATTGTAATGATCGATAAATTTTCTATAGAAAATTGTAATGATCGATAAATTTTCTATAGAAAATTGTAATGATCGATAAATTTTCTATAGAAAATTGTAATGATCGATAAATTTTCTATAGAAAATTGTAATGATCGATAAATTTTCTATAGAAAATTGTAATGATCGATAAATTTTCTATAGAAAATTGTAATGATCGATAAATTTTCTATAGAAAATTGTAATGATCGATAAATTTTCTATAGAAAATTGTAATGATCGATAAATTTTCTATAGAAAATTGTAATGATCGATAAATTTTCTATAGAAAATTGTAATGATCGATAAATTTTCTATAGAAAATTGTAATGATCGATAAATTTTCTATAGAAAATTGTAATGATCGATAAATTTTCTATAGAAAATTGTAATGATCGATAAATTTTCTATAGAAAATTGTAATGATCGATAAATTTTCTATAGAAAATTGTAATGATCGATAAATTTTCTATAGAAAATTGTAATGATCGATAAACTTTAAAAACTGATCGATAAATTTTCTATAGAAAATTAAAAACGGCTTCATAAATTTTCTATAGAAAATTGAAAACAGCTCGATAAACTTTTTATATAAAATTGAAAACAACTCCATAAATTTTTTCTAAAAAATTGCAATGATCGATAAATTTTCTCTAGAAAATTGCAATGATCGATAAATATTCTCTAGAATACTGCAATAATCGATAAAATTTCTATAGAAAATTGTACTATAGAAAATCAAAAACGGCTTAAAAATTTTTCTATAGAAAATTAAAAACAGGTCAATAAATTTTTTATAGAGAATTTAAAACAACTCAATAAATTTTCTTTTTATAGATAAATTTTCTTAAACAAATTTAAGCCTTGATTTAAATATTTACTTAAGTAACAGGTAACAAAGCATTAACAAAACTGTTAAATTTATCAAATTATTCTAAGTAAATCATATTTAATAAGGACATTAAATGGCGTTTAAAAATTGTGAGAAAAATTTTATTGCGGTTACGCACATTTAACACAATGAAACGACTCACATACAAATTGATACAGTGGCAGAAGATACCACACCACATCACTTTGGTATTTATGTTTTTGTTTCGCTGTAGCCATAGCAACAATACAGAATTTTCATATTATAAATTTGCATTCCGCAATAAAATTCCAAGCGTTCTTTATAACATTTTTGATGCTGTTTGTTAACATTTCTTAGAAAACTGAAATGATCGATAAATTTTCTATAGAAAATTGTAATGATCGATAAATTTTCTATAGAAAATTGTAATGATCGATAAATTTTCTATAGAAAATTGTAATGATCAATAAATTTTCTATAGAAAATTGTAATGATCGATAAATTTTCTATAGAAAATTGTAATGATCGATAAATTTTCTATAGAAAATTGTAATGATCGATAAATTTTCTATAGAAAATTGTAATGATCGATAAATTTTCTATAGAAAATTGTAATGATCGATAAATTTTCTATAGAAAATTGTAATGATCGATAAATTTTCTATAGAAAATTGTAATGATCGATAAATTTTCTATAGAAAATTGTAATGATCGATAAATTTTCTATAGAAAATTGTAATGATCGATAAATTTTCTATAGAAAATTGTAATGATCGATAAAATTTCTATAGAAAATTGTAATGATCGATAAATTTTCTATAGAAAATTGTAATGATCGATAAATTTTCTATAGAAAATTGTAATGATCGATAAATTTTCTATAGAAAATTGTAATGATCGATAAATTTTCTATAGAAAATTGTAATGATCGATAAATTTTCTATAGAAAATTGTAATGATCGATAAATTTTCTATAGAAAATTGTAATGATCGATAAATTTTCTATAGAAAATTGTAATGATCGATAAATTTTCTATAGAAAATTGTAATGATCGATAAATTTTCTATGGAAAATTGTAATGATCGATAAATTTTCTATGGAAAATTGTAATGATCGATAAGTTTTTTCTAGAAAATTGCAATGATCGATAAATTTTTTCTAGAAAATTGCATTGATCGATAAATTTTCTCTTGAAAATTGCATTGATCGATAAATTTTCTCTAGAAATTGCAATAATCGATAATATTTCTATAGAAAATTGTACTATAGAAAATCAAAAACGGCTTGAAAATTTTTCTATAGAAAATTGAAAACAGGTCGATATATTTTTTATAGAGAATTTAAAACAACTCAATAAATTTTCTTTTTATAAATAAATTTTCTTAAACAATTTTAAGCCCTGATTTAATTATTTACTTGAGTAGCAGGTAACAAAGAATTAACAAAACTGTTAAATTTACCAAATTAGTCTAAGTAAATCATATTTAATAAGGACATTAAATGGCGTTTAAAAATTGTGAGAAAAATTTTATTGCAGTTACCCACATTTAACACAATGAAACGACTCACATACAAATTGACACAGTGGCAGAAGGTACCACACCACATCACTTTGGTATTTGTGTTTTTGTTTCGCTGTAGCCATAGCAACAATACAGATTTTTCATACTTATAAATTTGCATTCCGAAATAAAATTCCAAGCGTCCTTTATAACATTTTTGATGCTGTTAAGTTAAAATTAATTTTAAAACTTTCAGAAGATGAGGAAAATTAAGCAAAATGCTACAAATAGCATCAGCATTTTCATATTGTATTTCTAAATTAATATGTTTTGAATGAATATAACAAACACATTTGCACGCACACACAGTTGATTCGTGACACACAAAAATACTTGGAATGTTTATTTGATTAGGGAATATGAATGGTAAAATAAAAATTTGATTTATAAATGTAACAAAATGGCATAGAAAATTTGAAAAGCTAAATTTATTAAGTAAATATAAAAATACAACAAAAATGTGTTTGGAAGTTTTTTTGTGAACTGAATTAGAATATCCAAGAAATATTATTTAAATTAAATGTGATGATTTTATTAAAAACTAACAAAAACTTTACTTTTTCCTGTAAAAAAGGTGTATCTGAGTGTGTAAATAGAAAAAGGTTTTTTTTTCACATCTATGGTTTAGCAACACTGATTTTTTTCCACAACAGATTTAACAGCTGATAGTTGCTTTGTGTATAATTTGACGTGCGTCTATATAGCGTCGATTTTGGGAATTCAAAACCGGGAAAAATATCGGGAATACGGGAAAATTTTATATGTAGGAAAATAAAAAAATTATAAGTTGTTAACTTAGATCTGATTGAGAACATGGTATAGAATATTGGGTGAATTATTGGTAATATACGGCCGCAATTAATGGGTAATATGAAAGAAAATTGACCTATAGATTGCGTGATCGCATGCCGGAAATTATATATTCAACCATTTATTTATAAAATATATTTCGGAGAAATCCTATTCAATTAATTTAAAAAATATTTTTTCTTTATTTTGTTCTATTTTAAAATTCTGTACTTTTAAAAAACATCCTTTAATTCCTACATACTAATTTCAATAAATTAAATTTTGTAATATAGATTTTCGTAAAACCACAATCACTTAATGAAGACGATTTTTTTATCATCCCAAGATTAAAATTACAATTTAATTATATTTATTGCCTGCCTCGCGATTTCTGTCGTTGGTATCATTATATTTAAACCAAAACCAATTTGTTAGAATTTGCAATTGTTCAAACAAAAGAATTCTTGGGACAACTAAGGATATTCAATTAGTGTTTGGAAGGACCCCAGGGTAAGTAGTCTTGCAAAAATTAAAGTAAAACAAACCATCACCGCTGTAAGTAGATCCGTCAAAATTTACAATGTGGCTCAAATTTCCTTTAAGGAAGTTTTGCAAAAAAATTTTAACAGATTTATAACTGATAGTAACTTCTTTCATTATCCTTCAATAACTGTTTTTGCAGACGAGAAGTTAAATCTTATCCGCAATATACAAAAAGGAAGGTGGAGAAAGAATTAAATGCAACGAAGTAAAATATTTAAACGCCAAATATAAGCATGAGCAAAAAATAAATCTAAAGAACCTTTGTTTCAGATAGAAAAAATTCTAGAACTTCTTCATATGAAACAAGGTGAAGTTATAGAAAATGTCAGATCAGTTAAACGCCAGCAAACTATTAAGAAATTCCATCAAAACACTTTTTACAAAAACAACTGTTGATCAATTCTTTACATAAAAACAAAAGTACTCTAAAGTTTATGATGTCGGTTTAAGGATGTGTGTTTCTTTCGCTTCCTCTAAACATTAATTTTAAAGATGGTGGCGTATTAATTTAGATTAAAGGATGGATGTTCTTTAGAGCCCTTAAAACTCAATTTAAACTTAGTTAAAGCCCTACAAGTTCCGACAAAAAAAGCTTTAAGTTAAAAATAAACTAAATTATAATATTTATAATTATTCTGAGTATAAGATTAACTCTGATATTCTGTTAATACTAATTTATTCAATTAACCGCTTATTTAAATTGCAATATAACAATATTATTGACAGAATCAGTTCTAAACGAATTCAAACAGCCACATAATTAAGAATTGGTAATAAAGAAAGTAAAAACGTTTTTCTAATAATTGTGTGTTTTTAATTGTTTAAGAGGATCATCTAAAACTGTGTTAGAAAAGTTTAAAGTTTAAAAAGATGTTTTTCTTTTTCTTGGCTTGGAAAAGGATTTCTTACTCACATACATTTAAATAAATGTAGCAAAATATAAATTAAATAAAGCGAAGAATAATAACTCATATCTAATTTCGTAGCAAATAAAATCGTTCTTTATTCAATGCCGCTTTTGATATTTTTTAATGATTTTGGTCATTTCTTTTAAAGACCTATCGTATTGTATGTCATCATGTTATTATACTCACAAAGATCACCATTGATTATGTTAGAACAAACTAATTTCCGAATTTCTTATTTGGAAAATTTGTGCTGTATTTTAAAAATTATTTTTAAGACGACATAAAACTTGAAATCGTCCGTGACCTTGTCTTGTTTCTAAGATATTAATTTAATATGTTTGCAATAATTTTTATTATACCTATTAAATTATTTAAGAACTCTTAAGAAAAAAATTTTTTTTTAAATTTTCGTCGTCACGTTTTAAGCACTCAGGTTTTATGTAATTTCTTGTTTTTAATTCTGTCATCGAGTTTTTAAAAGCAACATAATTATATATTTATGCCGTTTGAATATAATGGGCGTTATACGCTGCCAAATTTATTTGTCAATTCATTGTTTACAATAGATACTATAGACTTTTTTACGTTCAGAAAATTGCACCCTTTTTGCAGTTTACATGCTTACGGCAGCACTAGACCTTATATCCTTTAAAATGAAACCAGAAGTCTCGTTACGGTCGGTCGGTTTTTGGTTGTAAATATGGATGACATTGATCTGGGAGAGATGTGAACTTAACAAGATGGCACAATGCTGTACGGTAAGCGCAACCATTGAAAACAAAATGTGATTTTATAAAATTAACCTATAAATTGCTTATCCTTTTTTTAATCCAGATTAATGAGTTTAAAATTAATCTTATAGTTAATGGATTAATCGTTTTCGATCAGCCGTTCTGCATGTGGGATAATATAACTTCAGCAGTCTGAAAGTATGCTTGGTTTTTGTTTTTACCCATTGTACTCCTTAAAATACCAAATTATAAAAGGTTTGGTCGTTGTGGTGTTGAAGCAAGCAAGAAAATTTTACCATTTATAATAAAACTAGCGGCTAACGATGCCCACGACTTCTTCCATTTAAAATTTTCTTAAAATTTAAATTTAGAAAATTTTGCTTTTCAATATTTATTGTAAAGATCTGTAAACCGTGTTAAAATTTTTTCATCTACAAAAATAAAATTTTCTGACAGCTGTTCTAGTACCTTTATACCGGTAAAATTGGGTGACTTCACATTTGTATATCTATTTCTCCTACGAAATAACTTTACCAAACAACAAGTGTTCTGTATGTGAATCAAGGTTCTAAGGGGCCACTCAACAAAACTTTATTTAAATCCATAAAGCAGTTTTTACGTGATGCAAACACAGACAGACAAAAATTCCAAAAATAGGTGCTTTGTATTCCATATCGATTACTATCTACACCAAATTCAAAATTTTCAAATTATATTTTATATACAGTGAAAGTTACCAACAGCCGAAGCTATAATTACATTTCTGAAGTATAAAAATTTTCGATTTTTAGAGCAAAAGGAATAACGCAGACGAAATCGCGGGCAGAAGATTGTACATATGAATGTAAATAGATGTCTTTGTGATAAACCTCATGCCTTAGGAAGCTCATTTAAGGTAGTTAATTTGAAAATGTTCAGCAAAATACTAAAGGTTGTTTTAAGTGGTAATGAAGTAAAACGTTCAAAGCAATTAAGCCACGGATTAAACAATTTTACAAAAAAAAAATAAGTAAATAAAATCAAGTATGAAAAAGCTATGAATCACTTGACTTATTCAACACCTTGTTTAGGACTTTGTCATTGATTCCCTGTCTTGTGTCTGTAATGGGAAATTTCTCACACGAACATATTATCGTTATGTTGTTTTACACAGGGTGAACTAGACTAATTCGTGAACATTTTATTTATTTTATATAATAAGAAAACGTCATTAAATATAGCACACCCTGCGTAAAATATTATAACTAAAATATTTTTGTATGAAAAAGTTCTCACTTTAGTTAGGAAAACAATGTACTGGAGAGATTCTTAACAAAAAGAGTAAATTAATCTTGATGAAACAGACATACACCAGAAATAAAACTTCAAAAAATGCAAGCTGCCCTAAGGATAATCAAAGTTGAAATGAAAATTGGCTAGTAGTATTATGGTTAATTTTTTTATTTTGGGATATGCATAGAAATATTTACATTGACTACTTGAAATGTGAAAATTATAGATGTTGCTGTATTACAAACATTCAACTGGTCTGAAAATGTTATAAAAATTATATAACTGATAGTTTTTTTTTTAATATAATTCAGACGAATTGATCGTTTGTAATGCAAAAATAAACACAAATACAACCTGTTTTTACTATGACAAAGGCTGTTGCCTTGGGTTGCATCGGGAAATCATCCATCCCTTCAACACCAAAACCATGAAATATTTAAATCCTATTTGTAGGAAGCCTCTACAAAGCAACTCTTTCATCGCATAAAAGGGTATTTTGCCAAATATAGCCGGACCATAGGCCAAAAATTAATTTTGGGATGTGTAAAAATTTAAGTACGCAGCTTGACATGACAGATAACCAAATCCTGCATCTTATAAAGAATTTTTTAGGCTTTCGCTTGAGATTTGTCGCTTTGGGATACTGTTAAAATCAGCAAAGTTAAGTAAACTGCCTACGTTTTCATTGACTTTTTACGAATTTGCGTGTTTTACAGCACATTTTTTTGTGGCTAAACGAATAAAGATTTTGATTTGATTTTTTTGCTGTGAAAGGCTGTATTAGCAGCTACTTATATTAATTTTTAGAAAAATTTTGTTTAAAATTTGTATGATAAAAAATTTCATTCGAATTAAAAAAAAGGATTTTATGGGAACATTTTTTTGTCAAAAAAAATGTAAAGAGGTTTTTGAGAGGGATCTCTATCACGATCCTAAAAATTTTATATATCAGTTTAAAATTTACGATCTTTACTTTTATACAGTAGAGAAAAACGTTGCGAGTTTTTGCGCATAAAATGTTTTGCTTTGATTTTTTAATAATTGAAGGTGGGTGTTTTTTATTGAAAAAGTGATAAATAAAATGTAATGCAGACAAAGCCATTGTTAAAGCGAGAAAAAAAATACCCAAAAAATTGAATTTAGGACTAATAGTAAATGTACCGAAAGTTGGATTTAGAAAGACCAACGATGGTATCACTAGCAGAAAATTTTAGTGCTTAGATACGCAAAACTTTACTTATCTCTGCATGAGTGACATACTCTGACACCTACAATGCACAAGATTTAAAAACATGGCTTAACTGTTATGAATGGGGCATTGTTGCTTATTGGGCTGTTATCAGAAGAAGCGGCTGAGGCATAAAATAAACTTTTATGGCTTTACGGGCAAAATTTCGCTTTTAAGGATTTAAAATCACATAGACATTATTAATAGGATTTTGATAAGTTCTGACTAGTATAAGACCCACACCCAAAAAAAAAAAAAATTTCATTACCTTTTACGAAAGAAGCAATTTCTTTAATGCTTCCACCTGTACTTAACGCTGAAGAGGATTCAGACTCGGAAGACATCTTTAGAAAATCAGACGAAGAAGAACCATGGCACTTATCATCATCTAAGTGCAAAGGAGAAGTTGTTTTAAATAAATTAATTTATAAAATTTTAAATAAAATCTTTAGTTACAACCATAAACAAGTTATTAATTATTTTCAATTAAATAAATTACTATAAAGTATAGAATTACAAAGATATCTTTTTAATAATATTCTTGGGAAGCGGGAAGTGGTAAGGCATTGGAAAGCTAAAAAATAAATATTTTTAGGAAATTGGCAAAAAAAATTAAAACAAAAAAAAATTGCAGGATCGTTTTGGGTTTGGGACTGGAGGTATACCTCCCCCTGCCCAAAAAAATTAATTTTTAAGGGCGTGTGTAATCCCTTTCTTTTAATAGTTACATTATTTTTTTTTTTCAAAAAGTATTTTATTTCACCCCCCCAAAGAAGTGGGCGGGCCAAAACTGGTATTTTAGAATCTCTGAAGTCCAACTTTAGTTTTTTGAACATTCTTTGACCTTAAAAGTTGCAATTGCTAAACAAAATGATGGGAAAAATAAGAAAAAAAACTTGAATTTTTTAGAGGTAGAATTAGTTCTTCTGAGGAAAACTTTTTTCTCTTTGGTCCGATATTTTTATTTTAGAGCTTTAATATCCTATGAATATAACAGATTTTTCTGCCAAAACATAAACTAAAAAAAATAAAGTTCAGCTAGATTGGCAAAATTCCCCTTTTGTGCATCTGCTTGATATCTTTCGTCTATGTTCTACATTAGCTATTATCTACATGTCTTTCACTCAGCCTAAGAAAACTCTTTAAATGTCTGCAAAGTCCTTCTTTTATTATTATATTAAACGACCAATTGAGTTTCACTTGGCCTTCTATTGTTACTGAGCTAACCGACGTTACCATGTGATCCAATCTGCAGAGGCTTTGTTGTGACTAACATTGTGGAAATAGATTTCGTGTTTCTTCAGTGTAGCAGGAATGTCTATCTAAAGTCTATAATTTTAGATATTTGGTTTAAGGTTTTCCACACTTAAATTATACTTCGGGCGTATGACTTTAAGCCAAAAATCTGAAACGACCAATTTGAGCATATAGAAGATTTCTATTGGCTGTTGAAATAGTTTTGGTACAATTTGTTCCTGGCAGTGAGAGCTGTTTATTTAAACTTGATTTGAATTTATTATTGCGGCTTAAAACTTACTACCCCGTTCACGTAATTCCAGTCGAAGAATTTGATAAGTCAATCTGAATAATATCGCCAGATTATTCTTGTTAAAATATTTAATGAATCATGACAGACCTGACACAATACTTGCAAATTTTTCTTCGATGTTCGTATTACTCGTTTGCACTCCTTCAAGTGAGATCTAGCATTATGCTTTACCCATGACATAGACATATGTCTAGATTATAATTTGCAATTTGAAATAACGTAAAGTACTTTTAAGAAATTTAATTCACAGCTAAAACTCAATAAATAATTTTCAGCAGCAATTCTAGTTTCTTAATTTTTAATTATTAAATTTGTTCCTTTTTTACTAATATCATTACTTTCGAGTTTTCTCATTTTTGCAATTCCTTTTTAACCGAAATGGTCACTGCCGACTGACAACATTATTTGAAGCCATAAATCACATCCTTTTCTAAGTGGCGGCAAAGACATTTCAACAACTTTGTTAATGTTCATATGATAATGATAAAGTACTCATATCTGTTGCTCTCTCAGCAGCATTTGTAGACAATTAAAGTGGGCCCACACAACAAATTTTCTATCAGCAGACTATTAAGCAAACAGAAGTAAAAAAAAAGAACAAAATGTACAACTTAGGTGGGCCCAAAAAGTGTCATTTCAAAAGACAATCATGACAATCTAAGTGTCCACAGTCTTTGCTACTGTATGTAACAATTACAAATAATTAAATGACATTCATGACACAGACAATGATGAGACAAACACTTATAAATAATTGTTAGCGTACTGGCAGTTATCTGCCAAAACGAAAACGAAAAAAAATCTAAAAGGAAGCAAGACATTTAGGTTTCTTAAAGATTTTAAACGAACAATAGAATCAAAGGAACGATCAATTATGTTGAGAAAGAGCAAAGTAAATGTATGTAGCGATAAGAAAAAGAGGAAGAGATATCAAAACTAAGTGCTATGAAAATAAGGAGGGTTGTTAGATATTAACACTCTTGTACAACCAAAAAAAAAAAAGGAACATGAAGACACAAGTCAGGATATAAAATCTGTGCATTAATTGATGATTTTATTTTTTTATCTTTTTTTCATGTTGGTTTTTTTTTTTTTTTTTGCTTTTTTGTTAACACTAAACAAAGGATCTTTTTGGAGTTAAAACATTAAGAGAGTAAAAAACAGTGTGTGACTGTATAGACCTTGTAGGTGGCAAGTCTAACACCCGCTGGGCACACATAATTAAAGTGATCTGCTTTTCTTTTTTTTTTGTGTTTTTAAAAGAAGGTAACTTCAAAAGATCAAATGTAGGTGCAGTTTTGCACTTGCAGGTCACATAAATATATTTGCTCTTCTCTCTTTTTGCTTTGTATTTTTGAAACTTCTTGTACTCATATACTTATTTGTCAATGAAGTGTCATTTTCCAATGACATTTCAAGTCCTTACATGCCCAACCTCCTTTTCATCGGTATTTTCTTTTAATGTGGTGTGCTGGTGGTCTGTTTTTGGCTCATCATCATTTTTGTTCTCCTCTTGCTTTTATTTCTCTCTTATTGTCTATCTGTCTGTCTGTCTGTTTGTCTTTCTATGCTTTTATTTCAATATCATTATTGTTCTGCAGCATCTTCTTGTGTAATTGTGTGTGAGGAATGTGTATATGACCCATATTAGTAAAAATTATATTCGTATTATTGAGTGCGATATTGTTTTAAAATTCTTTCACACACAATATCACTTTAATGTTTTGCCTCCTTTTCAAATATTTGTTTCTCTTGTAAGTCTAGTTGTGGCAATAGAAGAAAACGTGTCCTACATAATAGTCAATTATATTTAGTTGTTTTTAATGACGATATTGATGGCTTATTAATACAAGAAAACAATAAAGAAATTTTATTTCAAAAGATTTGTTCTAGAATAAAAGAGCCGCATAGTTGTTGTCTCGCTTGCTTTTGTTTTGCTTAGAACACACAAGTTGTTGCCAACATATTTGTTGTTATTGTTGTGGGAGAGTTTAACATGTTTGCTGATTTCTTGTATTAAATTAATGTAACAGGTGTTTAAGCGTAAACCAGTTACTATTAATAAATATTAGTGGGTAAACTGATTAGCTGCGGTGGTTCCTTCCATTTAACGGCAAATTACGGATATAATGCGGTTTTTCGACCGTCGATTTTGAAAGAGTGAGTGAACGTAATAGAAACGGGTACTAAAATATATTTTACCCGCTTAAATCTTAGATGTATTAAAAACATCTAGAACTCGAATGTTACAAAAAAAAAAATAAATAAACAAATTTTGTTTTGCACATAAAATATATCGTTAACCGAATTATTGCAAAAAACAAAACAACGTTTTTATGTATTTTGAAAAATAAAAAATAAAAATTTTTCACGCAAATGAATAAAATTTTTCAATATCTAAAAAATATTATTAAATCAATACATATCAAATAATCGTTAATTCGAATTGGTTTTCCAGTCTTTTAATCTGATTAATAACAATTCGTTTAAAAGTAAAGGAAAAGTATAATTTTTTCTCGTGAATAATTTTTTTTATTTAAGAATGCAACCCTAATTACCAAATAACCGTAAATATATTTTATATTTTTGCGAGTTGTATTCGGTTATTCGAAAAACTGTGTGGTAGATATCTGAATTAAAAAGTAAGTACTTAATAAAGTTTTCGCAATTTTCACTTAAATAATTTATTTATTATCTTATTTAGCGTTTACTCTATAATTTTTTTTAATATATTCAAATGAATAATATTTATTAAGCTTAAGGCAGAGTTTGCTAATATTGAATCCAAGTTTATCACATAAATAATTACTGGATAGACATAATCGAAATTTTGAGTGTTGTGTTATGACTTATTACTCGAATAAAAAAAAATCGATTAAGCAAACAAAAATATTTAAGAGAACTAAATTAAACAATATTATTGGTTAATAAAAGAGATTCGAAATATTCCGAATAACCACGTGCTCGGTGTGGCTCTAATTTGTTGCTATTAATTATAAAATATTGTATTGACTTAAAATTAAAAAAGGATTCGTTGAACTTTGTCAAATTTTAGAAAATTTTTTTCTGAATTAATAATCGAATAATAAATTAATCGATTAACCAAATAAAAATTTTTAAGAGAATCAAATTAGTTAATAATTTTTTGGTTAACAAGAAAGATAATAAATATTAAAATATTTTGAATAAAAATTTGTTAAAACAATACCTATATCCCAATTGCTCGGCATGGCTCAAAAAAATAATTTTCTAATTTAAATTAAAAAAGTATTCGTTTAATTTTGTTAAATTTAAGAATATTTTCTTCTGACTTATTACTCGAATAAAAAATTAATCGATTAAACTAACAAAAAATTTTTAAGAGAACCAAATTTTATAATTATTATTGATTAACAAAAGAAATTTTAAATATTTCAATATTTCGAATAAAAATTTGTTAAAAGGTAATAAGCCGAATAACCAATTGCTCAGTATGGCTTTAATTTCTTTTTATTAACTAAAAAATATTTTTCTTACGTTAAATTAAAAACATATTCGTTTAACTTTGTAAAATTTAAGAATATTTTTTCTGATTTATTACTCGAATAAAAAATTAATCGATTAAACAAAAATAATTTTTAAGAGAATCAAATTCGATAATTCAAATAAAAATTTTTTAAAAAGAAATATTCCGAACACCTAATTACTAAGAATGGCTTAACTTTGTAAAATTTTAGAATATTTTTTTCCGACGTATTAAAAAATTAATCGTTTAATCGAACAAAAGTTTTTAAGTTAAACAAAATTAACAATAATTTTTTGGTTGGCAATAGAGGTAGAACATATTTCGAATAAAATATGCCGAATAACCAGTTACTTCGTACGTCCCTTAAAGGCTTTTTTTTAATTATTCGATAAATATTTCCCTTAGTTTGAAAGAATATTCAATCAACTTATTAAATTCTTCAGTATTTTCGTTTGATATACCACTGGAATAAAAAAATCATTGATTATTCGAGCAAAAAACTTTTAGTAAAAAAAATTAAAATTTTTTTTGTTGGCAATAGAGGTAGGAAATATTTCAAAACGAGATATGCCGAATAACCAGTTACTTAGTATGGCCCAATCGATAAATATTTTCTTTAGTTTTTAATAATATTCATTCAACATAGTAAAATTTTTCAGTATTTACTACTGACATACTACTCGAATAAAAAAATTAATCGATTAATCGGACAAAAATTTTTTAGTTTAACAAATGAATGTTCTATAAACTTTTTTACTATTAAAATTCAAAGTAAAAAAAAAACAGCAGCCAATATTTTATAAGAAGAAACCACCTCCTCAGAATCCCTGCAACTCAACAGAAATCAAGTTTTTGAAATTTTTAAATAGATTTTATATATTTTCAAAAACAAAACAAAAGGTTGCGAACAACCCTTTAAGATTAATACTACTTATGAATAAAATTTAAAAACTAAAATAAAAATTAAATAATTAAAACAGTCTTAAAATTCATTGGGGTTCATTTAACTGAAATTCAAAATTATAAAATATAAATTTCGTATGAAGAAAGAAAAACAGAGAAAAGTTATGCAAATTATAAAGACTTATTTTTATCTAATCAAAATTAGTTTAATAAATTAAAAAAAGTAATATTTAATATAATTAAGGCAGAACATAAGAGATGTAAATTAACGCCCATCATAAAAAAGAAAAAATAAAATAGATAAGATTAGATTTTTAGAATTTTAAATGGATCATTTTAACAACAACAACAACACAAACGAGAAAGTTATGCAAATAAAATGTTAGTTAAGATAAGATGAGCTTTTAGAAACCAAAGTAATGATAAGAAGAGGCTGATGCTTTAGGATCCACTATGGGTTGATGATAGGAGTTCATGTGGTTATTGCCGCTGGGAAAGAACGAGTTGGCAAAGTTGTAACTGTCCCACGAGGAAGCCGCATGATGATGATGGTGATGATTTGCAGCTGTAGCAAACTGAGAACGTAGTTGTTCGGCTGGTGTTGATGTGAAGGCAGAGCTGGCAGAGTAAGAAGAGCTACCAAAGCTGGCTGAATTTTGAGCTGGATACGCGGAGGCATTAAGATAGTTTTGATTGTTGCTGTTGCCGCTGGCAGCAGAGGTACTTGTGGTATTGGTTGAATTTTGTTGCAGAGGAGAATGTGCCGCTGAACTGGAGCTGCTGGTGCTATTAGGCGACATGGAAGCCAAAGAACCTGAAGAATGAGCATAAGTATGATTTTGTTCATAGTTGTTAGCATGCTGCACACTACCCAATGATGGCCAAGAGCCAGCTGTTTGCGAGTACAAGCCCATACCATGATGACTCGAGTATTGAGCTGCGCTGGTGGCATTAAAAGTAGCTGATGTTCCAAAAGAAGACACTTGTTGGGTGTTTAATTGTTTGCGTAGACGAGCACGTCTATTGGAAAACCAAACTTGAACTCTAGCCTCTGTTAGACCAGTACTTTGAGCCAATTCTTCACGTGTATATACATCAGGATATTGAGTGCGTGCAAAAACGCGTTCCAAGGCATCGATTTGTTCATTATTGAAAGTTGTGCGCGAACGTCTTTGTTTACGTTTTAATTCTACACCAGGTTCACTGTCATCTTCACTGTCATCGCCAGAGTTACCAGACATAGGTCCTAAAATACCATCAATCGAGTGGCCATTTAAACCAACTTCTGAACGTCCACCACGCAATAGGCGACTAATGCTGCTAACCGAGGGCGCTGTATTCTTATCACACAAACCAGATTCAATCAATTTAGCACGTATCTCCCAGCTAAAGATGCCAGGATTTTCCTGTTTCATTTCTTCGATTTTGGTTTCAATATCTGGAGTGGCTACGCGAGGTTTGCTGCCACCAATAACACCCGGACGTATAGAGCCAGTTTCCTGATAACGATTTAATATCTTGGAAACACAACCATGCGACACACGCAATTGTCGAGATATTACGCAGGGACGTACACCGGCGGCTGCCATTTCTACGATTTGGCGGCGTATATGGTTGGGCAAGGGACGGCCATTAATGAAAACACCACCCAATTGATTCACCCGGCCTTGGCCTATAATTTAAAGGAAAACAAAAATTGTTTATAATAACCAAATTTGCAAACAATTGCTTTTTAAAAAGGCTTACAAAATAGGGATTTGCTTAAGTAGGGCTTAAGGATCTTGATACGAAATTGCTCAATTTATTTGTGAACATTGTGTAAACAATAATTGCCAAAAATCCCACACACACGCACACTCAGAAAGACTCAATCTTTTAAGGTTTTCTATTTAACATCAATTAGTATTGTTGACTTGAAACAAAGACTGGCAATAAGGATTATCCCTAAGACGTCTTAAGGTTAACGAAAAATTTACATAAAATAATTTCATAACGATAAGAATTTATGCAATTTGCAAATCAATCTTGCGGAAAAGATTTGTATGAAAAGAGGCAAAAACAAAATATTTTGTTTTGTTATTTTTTTAAATTTAAATTAAAGAATTGACTTGAAATATTCTTGAATCATACATAAGAAGATGCTTAAGTCGAAAAGGGAAAAAATATACTCCAGCTGTGCCAGTTAATCAAACAAGATGATTTTATTTTTTTTTTTTTTAAGAAGAAAGTTTCGTTTAAAGTGATGTTTAGTGAATGCAGACGTGTTTTGCCCAACAAGATCAAAGCTTCAGACCGAACGCGCCAAAACGTCTGGCAGTAAAAGGTTTTTATTTTTTCAAAAAGAATAAAATTGAAACATGTGTGTAAAGCTTAAACGATCATCATTATCATCATCATAATCAGTATTATTATGTTCAACGTAAACAAAGAACTTGAAAAACATAAGATCATCATAAAGTATTTATAGATGTTTGTATGTATATTGAGTGTATGTAAGATCATTGCTCTGAAGAAAAAAAAAAACAACTAAACTTCGAATGAAAACAAAAAAGAGGAGATGCAGTTCTTCGTCTACAAGATCCAGCTTAATAAAGTTGATAAGAAAAGTTTTCAGTGTTAGTATACATATACGAATATATTTTTATGTACGATCAATAACATGATCAAGTAGATAGAATATTATTAAGGTATCTTCCATAACGAAAAAGAAAAATATTTTTTTTATTAATTTAAAATTTTTTATTTACCTTGAAAGGGATATCCAGCAAAATAGGGTGTCATATTTAGAGTTGATACAGCCATTTTTATTTATAATTAGACTTGAATGTTTTTTATTAAAACAGATTTTTAACCAATTGTTTATTTGTGTGTTTTTTATTTTAATATACCAATTCACAAAATTTGTTTTTTTTTATTTTATAAAAATTTGTTGGTTTTAAATTTGTTATAAAAAATAATAATTCCGTTTATTTTAGTTTACCAAAAAATTTTATTCACAATAATAAAATAAGTCTCCTTGTTACTAATTCTTAAAACATGCAACTGCTTCGATGGTCTAGTCGTTACTGATTTAGAAATGGTCAGTGTTAAGAGTAAAATGAAATTTTGAGATTTTCTCTCTTTGCTCAATATCACTGTTACACAGATACAAAAACACAAGAGTTATTATTATAATAACAATTTGGAAAAAAAAAATTTATTTATGGTTATCAACCACTAGTAAGAAATGCAAAAGTGCTAGCGTGGAAACGAAAAAGCAAAATCTTATTGATCTTGTTTAACATATTGGTTTCTCTTTCGTTCTCTAGCAAATAGGTAATTTAACAGTTTTCATTTGTAGTTTAAAGAAAAGGATAACAATATTCATTTAACAATGGCTGCTTAATACTATAATCTACCCTTTTTCGCATGTTTGAAAATCCGCAAAACAGTTTATAATTTCTTCCTCTTTTCTCATTTTGTTTTTGGTTGGCCACTACTTTTAGAGACCAACCCTCCCCGTGTTTTGTTGCTTTTGCTTAATAAACAATCTGTTTAAACCAAATGCACTTAAGTAATACCCAGTTATGTATTCCTTTTTAACTGGTGCAACAACAAATAACAAAAACAAGAAAATAAAATCTTGTTTGCAAAATGGAAAAATGGTTGTTGTTTCCTTGATTTTTCACAGTTATTTAACATTTCTTTTTGATGTTTTGACTTAAGCCGACAGTTATTTTGATTTAATTTCCAATGGAGAGATAATTTTTCTTATTACAATTTCTAGTATTTTCTTTAAAGTTGTGATACACTAACATAAAGTTAAGCTTACTTTGGCCAGAATTTGCTTATGGTGGAGAGAATTCATGTAATTCCTCAAATAGGCCACTCTAATAATTCATTAATTTTATTTTTTAAAAGAGTTCTTGCCAAAACAGCTTTATAATAAGAATACACTGGTAAGAGAGCTATGGCTTTTTAAAATGTTTAGAAAATTTAAAGTCGAATATGTATTCAATTTGATTCGACTGCACCAGAGAACATACTCATACGTCTTTAAAAGGATATGTCCAAGCAAACAAAACACCACCGCTGGCGTGGAATCAGTGTAACTATAGTTTTTGTGGAGACCGCTATTTGAAAGGCTCTTTATTTTTCATGGCTTATTCCCCCACAGTAGTACAACATTAAAACTGCGAACAGTACTTTTGTAATTGATTATTTATTTAATCAGCTCACTAGAATGCTTGGCAATTTTGGAATGAATTTGAACCAGTCGAAGTTTTGGCACTTCATAAGATCCAAAAAACTGTTTCTTGCATAAAATATACCTAAATAAAATAGTTTTTTTAAGCATGATGTACCTTGCGAAAAATTAAATAAATAGTACGATATTTGTCCTTTATGATCAGCAATTTACATACAGGTGTCATTGCTGGACATTATTTTCTCAAAAATGATGTGGAAACTCTTGTTTTGGTAGATGGAGTTCGCAACGGCACCACAATCAATGATTTTTGATTTTAAAATTCGGAGGACATTGATCTGAGCAAAATGTGGCTTCAACTGGTGTCATACAGTGACCGCAACTGTTAATTAAATGAAATTAAAATTTGGCGAAGAGCTGATTGAAAAGAAATTAGTTTTCAAGGTGGCGGGATTTGGATTTGATTATTTCATAATTTCATTGGTTTACGCTAAAAAACCAGCAACAATTGATGCCTTAGATTATTCCTCTTACTCGTGGCATAGAGCAAGCAATGCTCGAAAAAGTTGCTTAAAAGTGTTTGCTCAACATAGGCTTCGTAAAGAACAGCCGCAGTTGCCATATGCACGAAATCATTTTTAAGTGTTTATGCCACATAAGTATTAATTCTCCGAATAAAAAAGTTTATTTTATTATTATAATTTTTTTGTTTGTGGTAAAAAAACAGAAATGAGTTTATTAACAATCATTTAAATTCCTTATTAATTGGATTCATCAGGAAAGCCCTAAAAACTTTGAACTTCATACCTAGTCGGTTCATGCAATTTTACAAATATTTTTTCGCCAAAAAGAAATTTAAAAGTGAAGATATTTTGATTGCAAAATTAACCAACCAGTTTCCGCTGCATCTTGCATTTGCAATGACGACTATTAAATCGCATGGCTCATCAAGAAATGTATGTCAGATAAGCCCTGAAATACCGTGTTATATTGATGACCTGATGTAAATAGTACGATCTGAGTCGGAACCCTGTCTGCACTATTTGATTTCTCCCCAAACGGAAACAAAAAAAATTTGGTGAAAAAATACGGAAAGCGCAGAAAATCAGTAATGGCACACAGAACTGAACAAGCGGAGCCAAACCGTCATCACCCCATTAAAAGCCCTGAACGTAATTCCAAAGATTATTCTAAAAATAAATAATTTCAAGTGTGATTTTCAAGGCAGAATATTTTTCGCCTTTGTGAAAATACTCTGATTTGTATTTAGAGGTTACGTGCACGAAAACCTCGAAACGTAAAATATTGGACTGATTATTTAATCGAGTTAACAACCCGTACCCAGTTCTTAGGTCCATAAGAAATAAACAAGAAAAATATGTATCTGCAGTAATTTTTAAAATTTTTGTGGTGCCTTTTCGCCTACCAATTGTTCGCTTAAAAATTCCTTTTATCGTCAGTTATTATTATTGTTGCTCCCACATTTATATCGCGTATCAATATCACTTAAGTCCAGAAACAACTCGGTAGTTATGTAGCGATATTAGGCCTCAGTAATTCGCTTTAGCAGTCATTTTATTATTTATATCATCCAATAGCGCGACCTATTCAGTTTTTCGACTGCCAGTTAGTCGCAAGGTTGCTTTTAAGCTTAGGATGATCTTGGTAGAGTGGCTTTGAATGGTAGATTCTCCTTTTTATTAACAATCTTTAGGCTCTTGCTCTTTTATCTGCTTTATTACAATGGAAATATACATAAAATTTAAAAGACGCTAAAATGAACTTTTAAAATAAACCATATTTTCCTTTTCATTGAAATATTTCATTTCACTCTTCCTCACTTTCGAAGAAAAGTAAAGAATCCGAATAAAATTTGTAGGAAAATTTCATTCAACGATTCCTTTAAAATATTTACCTTCTAATAAAAAACAATTTGAAAGAGCGCTTACTCCAAAATAACCAAATTCTACATCGACAGCTGTGAAATTTTTTCGGTTGGCAACACCTTAACACTCATCTGGCTGGTTATTTAAGTTCTTCAATTTTTTTTTTTCGTGGTCCTTAACTATACGATTTTGCGTATTATCCTTCAAACTTAAAACTCAAAGATAAAACTTTTATGATGAACAATAAAGTTTCTTTATTTTAAATTTATAATTATTTATAAATATTGAGGACTGATTTTTTTGTAATTGATGTAATGATTATTTTAAATTTTTGTTCCTGAGTTATTTTTACGGTAGAGTTTTTCTAGAATCAAGTGTGTGGCCCACGAATACTTTCTTTTTAAGTACTAAATATTCCATATCATATACAAGTTAAAACTAATAAATATCGGCATTTTTCTTTTGATGTGATTTCATACTTGTATGAATTTCAATGTTGCGTCATGTATTAATACCACACAATTACAATTAAATCAATGCCAACCAATCAACTAACGAACAATAACTACTTGCCACCTTCTTGATATTGAGGCGTTGAATGCCTTTGAAAATAAGCGATGCATTCAAGTGTTCACCGACAACAATTGCCACCAAAATGTCTACCGCAGTTTAATGTAACACAACAACCACATGTGTGAAAGAAGAAATTTTAAACAGACGGACACTGTGGCAAGCAAGACAGAATATAAAAGATTCTAGATACCTACTAAATAATATACAAAAAGCGTTAATAAGAACACCAACATTAACAGCATTAACAGTGAACAATAGGGACAAAAGAAAGAAAAAATAAATGTTACGCCTGCGCAAATGTTGTAAAATAAACGCCGCTTAAACCTTAAAAGAAAATTTACTTTTTAATTTCTGGATCTCTTTTTCTCTCTCTCTCTCTCTATCTCCCTTTTACTCTTTTTCCCTGCATTACAACCATTTAACTCTATTCATTCACACATGTTATATGTTTAATCAATATAACGATCATAATGAGATCCTTTAAGTATTTTTAGTAAATGCATGAGATGCTTGTTGTAGCATAAGTACGCGTGCCTCTTGCTTTCTTCATTTAAACAACTTTTAAAGGAGAGTAAAAATATGTAATAAACACTCGTTTAAATAGCAAAAGATCACACAACTTATGCCGTGGTTTAATTAGTTCAGGTAAGATCATTTTACAAACCAGTTTTTAAGCAGAATATGCCAGGACATTAATGTTTTTTAAATAAAGACCAACTGACGCAATTTTAAGAAAGTGTTTAAATGAAGGCGTTTTTGGAATTACACTTAAATCAAAAATTAAAAACCAGCAATTTTAAATTTTTGTTTGATTTTCTTAAGGTGAAAAATAATTAATTTTCTTTTAAATATTGAATCATCTTTGTTGGATACCACCTCCCTTAGGTAATTAATAATGATTTATTTCACATCTGTAATTTTTTTGGATTCTACTTTTTGCTTAAAATAACTCAATATTTTTTAAATTTTAAAGTTGTCTGAAGATTTGATTTTTTAATGACATTTTAAATTCTACTTAACCTTTAAGTTTCAGTAAAAGTATTTTACAGAGAAAATCTTTTCCTCAAAAACCTTTAGGAAAATACAAAAAGAAAGCAGTAGTCATTTACAACGGCTTAAGTTGTATTGTATTTGGTAATTTATGTAAATTATTTCTCAAACAAGAAGCCAATATTTAAGCATTTTATTAATTAAAACGTTTAATCTTAATTAGTTAAAAAAAAAGAAAAAGAGACTTTAATCAAAAGCATTTAAGCATTTGAAAAATTGAAAATTTTTTGTCATAACAGCATGTAGGCGCGCTGTAGGGTTACACTTCAAAGGTTTTAATATGTAAACGGCTGATGTTAAAAATCTGTTGTTTTCTTTCAAAAGATTTTTTAGACATAAAGAAAAGAAGCTTTAATAAGACAAATAGAAAACTCGAGATCTGTGAAATTTGTTAAATATATTTATTAATGCTTTATTTAAGACGGCTAATTATTAGATTAAAAAAAGAGTTGCAGACATGTTAAGTTGATTCATCTTTGTTAAATTCTTTTTTTTTAGATAAAAGAAAGAAAGAAAAACATTATTTATGCCAATATTAATTTTATTAAATAATTCTTCTAACATTCTTCATAAAAAAGAAAAGCTTTTAACTGCGGTTTTCAGTACAATGTGACAACTTTTTATTATAATATTAAAGTTAGGTTAGGTCGCCACTCCAATACACAGGCGACCGGTTCACCAGAGTTTGCGGCAAGGAAAAGGTGAGAGAGGTCCATAGAGTTCCCACAAATTCATGCTAGATCTAGAACCAAACCATTTCGAAAATTCAGTGCCAAAAAAAAAAAAAAAATGAACCACCACGGCAAAAGAGGAGATCACTTCTTGTATTATAAAAGCTTTAACATCCTGGAAAGGGCACAAATGATACTGTACCCTGTAATCCTAGCTACCCGCCTGCCTATCTCTTCTTGAAGTGTACTAATAATTCTGCACCCTTTCTTCGGTCATACTTAAGAGATTGGCACCTCCATATTGTAAAGATAATCTTGTTAGATAACCTGTTCTGTTAAGTTACTAGTAAATGCCGCTGCAAATTCGCCTCACAGTAACAGGACAATACTGGCGACTCTCTCACTTGTTAACTGAATTCCTGGACTAGACTTAGTTTATTATTTTGATTGGAGTAAAAAGCCCCTGCAACGTAGTCACTGAACTCCTATGGCCCAATATAAATGTTGCTCTGGCAAAATATATAAAAAAAAAGATATAAAAAAACCTTGAAACGCTTAAATTAACTTTAACAATGTTTTAATTGAAAAATCTTAGGAAAATAGGACTGAAAAGTTAATCACCTTTAGAATTATGCAATGATAAATCTAGTCAACCCTCTACTAGTAACCGCCAATAAAGAATATGACCCTGAAAGCATTGGATTTTGCAAAAATGTTCAATAGAAAAAGAAAAATATAAAATTGAAATCTTTCTCAAGATCAATATATTAACAATTGTTTAATTAACTTTTTTAAATCAATATTATATTTTAAAAGAATACTGATAAAACTAACGAAATATAATTTATTATTTTTAACCTAAATGAACTCAAAAAACAACCGTTGCAAAATAGTCAAATCTTGGCAACAACATTTTCTTTTCCACACATTATTCGATTCGCCGGATTAAGTTTTTCTATTAAAACGAATGTAAAACATATTTATTATTCTTATCAAATAATTTACATTTGATTTATTCATTTTCACATAATGATAAACGTTACTATAAACAGGAACATGCATGTTTTTCGAAAAAAAAAAAAATTCATTAACAATAATTTCTTAACATGACATTGAATTATTGTAGTTTAGGTGGAGGTTCTATTAGTGGCACTAAAGCAGTAAAACTGTTTTAATAAAAATACATCAATAGCATCAAATTAAATCCACAATATAAGAAAATAAAAATAATCATAATAAATCTCAGCCAATATGCAGCAGCATATTTATACTATTCCCGGCTTCTAAAGAAAAAAAAAAACAAACAAATAAAATAGGAACAAATAATCTCGAGAAAGAAGAACAGAATTTCAAGTCTAGTCGTATGGTAAATGATTGCTGCACTTCACTCAACAGCAAGCGGTAAATGGTGGTTTTGTGCTTTTGATGTGATTTATTTACCAAATCAAATGCAATTTTGTAATGCATTTTAGTTATGCACACAAATATACAAACACACACACACACATAAACATACTTTAACATTTTAAATACAAATAACTTATACTTGCACCAATACTTATGCCAACTTATATATTTTATCGGTGTTTAATGACATGATTTCTTGTTTTTAATAAATTGAAAGCTAAACAGACACAAATATTTATGTATTCTTGCGGGGAAAGAAAAACTAATAAGTCAAATATAAAATAAATAATTAAGTCTTTTAATAAAAGAGTTTAATAACACCAGCTGGAAAGTGAAGACAAAATCTTCAAAAAAACAACAATCAGAAAGAAAGTGAAATTCTTTTTTCTTTAAAGAAAAAAAAGAAGAATTTAATTGTTAAACGATTTTGTCACAATACTTTTTTAAAGAGCAATATTTTATTTTTTAACCTTAATTATAAATTATAATTATATAATTAATTATATAATTATATATTTTTCTAAAAAAATAATTTTTAATTCGGCCTAAGTTTCAAAATTCTAATTTCTAAATTTATTAAAAAAGAACAATTAATTACAAGTTTTTATGTTAAAGAAACAGGTGCAGAATTTTCTGGTTCGTTACATACGGATGCTTCTTAACATTCTCCTTTAAAAAAAAAAAAATTTTTTTCCCACTTGTAAAAAGTTTCTTAAATAACAACGATTTTATAAAATTTATAAAATTTTTAGGAATTTGAATTTAATAGATTTTCTTTTTTAGGTTATGTAAAGTACAGAGGCCGTTAATTTGACACATTTGGCTCAATAGGATGATTTTAGTTTTATATGGTCCATATATAAGTTCAATTTATTTCGCAACTTGATGTCTTAGAAATCATACACAATAACGCAGAACTCTGACATTCTGAAAACCGTGCTGAAAATTATTTTTTGTACAGTTCCTTATTTGCTTGTATGCCACCTAAAAAGGTCACCATTATTAACATGCCATTTCTGGTCAGTCTGGCCGTTTTGCAACCATCTCTGGTAGCCCGTCTTCTATTCGCTTCGTCTTGTCTAAGCCTACAAGAGAACAAAGGGGCCAAGCTGAATAAGTTTATCCGCCTTGTTATTCCCCAGTAACATGCCGCGAGACCCAAAAGGTTTTATTATTAAGCTTTTCGAAATGTGATCAAGGCTATCTATTTCCTTAGTTACAAAGACAACAAAGCTTTAATGGCGGCCAACCTTAAAAATTCTGTCTGAATATAAAGAGTTGCAGCTCCATGGAGAAAACTTCAAAATCTATACCTTCGAGGGATTTGGAACTTCTGTTCATAATGCCATTTATTTGTGTAGCATAGAATTGCTAAGGTATTAGCTGAGATATAATTCAAACTTTAGACAGATGCATATTACCCTCTAGTGACTCTCTGCGATTAAGGCTGTTACCATAAAGTTAAATGTAAGCCGACAGCGTAGCTCGTTGCCATTTATCCTCCAACTAAATTCAATTGTGGAAAGTACAGCCATGTAGTGAAAACATTAAGAGGGTGATGGGCCTTATTATCCTACAAAAATGCCATTTTCTGCACAAAAATATCTCACAACAAGTCGTTTTAGCTCCTCTGAGAAATAAGCTGTGACCGCAAAACTATTTAGCTCGTAAAACATTTACCAAAAAACTGCTTATTGTTACCGTTTACAAAAATAATGTCACAAAAATGTAATAAAACTAAAAAGAAAATTTACTCAAAAACCTGATGCGACAAAAACAATTTCTGTATAAATTTTTAACATTTTATTGTCACGTCTACAAAAGCTTTAAATTGTGCCTAAAATCTGGTTTCCTTAACTGCATTTAATTTTTATTTTTTTTATTTTTTAGTTTTGCGGTTCAAAATACAAAACGGAATGACGGAAGCTTTAACATCCGTTGTCACGTGGCATTTAAAAAAGATAACTGTTATTATGAAATTTAATTGTTTCTTACAATGATGTCTGTATTTTTTTTTTTCATATTTCTGTATATATTCAACGCTTAAAGGTGAGTGGAATAAAAATGTTAACAAATTAATTTTTTTTGTTACAGCAAATAAACAACAAATCGCTTTAAAAATTTCACATTAAAATTTGATCTTTAATCTGAGTTTACAAAAATGCAATAAATTAAAGGAAATTATTAAAATAACAAACACAAGTTTAAGGAACGCTCGTATATCAAACAAAAAAAAATATTTTTGTTAAAAAAAGAAATACAAAAATTTAATAAGTAAACTTACTTAAAAAATATCATAAATATTTTTAAATTAACAACAAGCAAAAATTGCAGAGTTTTCATTAAATTAAATAAAGTAGGAAGTCAACCCAGATTAAATATAAAATTTTATTAAAAAATCTTAAGATTTAAAAATAAAATGATTAACACTTAAATTTCGGTTTTGATCTGCCAAAAGCATACTTTCAATAAATGTAACATCCGAAGATTACGCTGTTTATTGATATTCCGAATCCAAAAATGCTGCATTACATTCTACTGGTGTCTAAGTTTTCCTGTTTTCTTTCTCAAACGTCCGCAAATATTTTTAAATAATTTTTCTTTCTTAAAAAATTTTTAAAATTAAAATAAAAATAAACTCAATCTGAATCAATTACTTTAATTGTTTACAATATCAAACAGTAAAACTAATAGTGTCATAAAAATTAAAAAATTAAGAATTTCTCAAAAACCATGCAATATTCAGTCATGTAATTTTAGGGGAAGGTATCCGTGTTCTTCGAACTTTTGTCCTTCGGCGTTTATTTATGTATTTTTGTTATACTTCTCTTTAGCTAAATCTTTTTGTTTTTTACTCTCAAATAATTTTTTAACACCTGAAATAAATGATTTCATCTCAATCAAGATAACCTGATTAGAGGTTGAAGGCATTAAATAATATTTGATGGAACGTCATGGTTTAGCGCCTTTAAAAGTGATAACATGAGCGTTAAGGTGCCGAAACACCAAAACACCTGTGATTGTCTAAAACAGACTTGGTTTTTTTTTATTTGTTTTGTTATGTTGCCGTCATGCCATTAACTTAAGTAAACACTTGTGTTAAATATTAAAACAATTTATTTATGTTGTCAATTAAGAAAAAAATGTTTTTGAAATTCTTTTTTTTTTTTTTTTTTTGATGTTGTAATAATTGTGGAGATAATTTTGGATTCCAATTAAATGTTCATAAATAAATCTATTTAACTGATTAATTTTATAACTGAAATCCTGAGAAAATCATATATAGCACTTTTAACAGCGAAAAAGAAAAGAAAATTATTGGGTCATTGTAAAAGGTTTTACGCTTTAATCGAAAAATTGATTAAGCAGGATATGAATGATTTAAAAGTGTAAGACGGAAGCATACTAATTTTGCAAAATGTTATTTCTTTATTTTTATTGTCAAGCTACGGTTGGTTACCGGTTATAAAATATTAGCAAATCCTTTTGGCTTCGATATCAAGGCCATATTTCCAGCGTGACGGGCACTACCACCTCGTAAGTTGAATAAATAAGACAAAGAATACATCGCGTCAACACTCTAATCTCCTCTTTATTTTATATTTTTCTAAAGACCTTACGAATATCCACGAAACATTTAAGAAGTCTTGTTGGACAAGTTAAAATGAATTTATTTGAAATTTTAATCGAAAACTTTTTTTTTTTGACGATAGTTCGATGCAGCGAAAGTATTTAAAAACAGGAAGACTGTCAGTAAAGACTGTCAGTTCATTAAAGATAATTTTAACTAAAGTCAGGCAGCCAGATCTAGAGAGAAAGCATTTAGTGGTAACAACTTAATGATTAAAAAACTGCAAAAACTTAGTTATCGTAACAAATGGATTTTTTTTACAACTGTAATTTACTTACTGCAATCACGTGTTTGTACAAAGAAATAGTCTTCTCAAATGGTTATTAAAATTCCTATTTACAGCCATTTCAAGAACCTTGTTTAATATTGCATGTTGATTAATTACCAAAAGGAAAGAGACTAACAATCTTGTTCATTGATATAAAGTCTTAATTTCTTCAGAAATTAAATTTAAAAAGTAATTTTAATTTAAATGTTCACCCGAAGATTTTATTTTTTTCCTCCACTTCACTTCTTGCATAAAGTTTTATTAGTACTACAGCGATTAATAGCTTAGAGGGTGTAAATGTAGAAATAGTTTAGCAATAGTTGTACTTCTGTAATAATTTATTCTTAATTGAATGGGAGGATCCAATTTGCAGAAAGCTGTAGAAGGATTTTATCAAACGAGCTTAAGGTTAAGTTAATGATATCATTAATATCAGCTCTTTCTTTTGCCGTAATTATTACTTTTTCTAATTAATCGCCTTTGTCAGATTTTGACGCCTATCATCGTTTAGGTAGATCAAAGAATTTTGTTTTTTCATTAATCAAAAATATGCTGTAAGTGATAGACATTTTGACTAAAAATAAGTCAATGAACTTTTTATCGTGCATCAGTTTAAGGGGAAAAATATAAATTCTAAAATACAAAATTTACGGGTAAGTTGTGTTAAATAAAAATAAATAAATAATTGGCAAGTAACTTGAGTTTAATTTACCCGACTATTTTGTTTTTTAGTGTTTTCTTATATTCTTATTTCTCCACGTTACTTCTTGCATTAAGTTATACTAGTATTACAGCGATAATTAGCCAAGAGGGTGTAGATATGGAAACAAATCAACAATTCTTGCACTTCTGTTATAAATTATTATTTTGCAGAAACCGGGTACCCTGAGCAGAAGACCTCCGTTAGTGGCAAAACGTTTTATGTCTTTTTATCATTTGTCGCCAAAATATAAAAAAAGGAAACCAATGCAAACTGGCATTAAATGTTTAAAGTCAAAAGTTAATTGTCTTTGAGGTACTCAATTCGATAACAAATACTAAAGATTACATGGACTCACTGATAAAGAAGGAAGTCGACAACCAAAAATTACCGTCATATAATTTTCGGTAAAGAGTTGCAGGTCTCACAATAACCAGTCGACAATTTTAAGTCACTAAGAATGGTTTAGGGTCCCTAAGAACGCTTTAATAAATAAAAATTTTAATGGTTACTTGTATTAAAAAAATATGTACAAAAAAAAAAAATTTGCTTTTTTAATCAAGGAAATTTGAAAACATACAAAAGCATTTTTCTAAATGTCTGATGTCCATAATTATGATAACGACACACATATATATTTGTTTAATAGTTTTTAAACTGATTTAAAAACTCATAAATTTTTAAAATCAATATTTACGAAAATAACAAAAATAGGCGTAAAAAATATAATTAACACATAATAAACCCACAATCAAAAACCACTTAATTATGGTACGAATTATAAATGGAAACACATTCAAACTATATTTTCGCCACAATTTCACAAATAAAAACTAAAAAAAATATATTAAAAAGTATCTCTAATGAATTTGTATGGTTTATTAACGCATTAATTTAAAGCAATTTGCCAACACCTTTTAAACAACTGGTGCCACCTACCAAACAACAACAACAAACTAATAGTATTTTTCAACTTCAAAAAGAAGAAGAAGAAGAAAATAGTATTTACTGTTTAAGAGAAGCTCTTGTCTTTGAAATCGTTAGTTTACAAAACGAAGAAGATGAAGCAAATTTATTTTTATAAATAGGTTGGTTTTAACAAAATTAATTGGCAACGCCACTGCAGGATATTTAAGTTGGTTATTTTTTTATATATTTTTTAACTTTTTAAGATATGCGTTGATAATCGATCATAGTGTTTACTTTTGATGAGTTCATTGACGATCTTGCAATGTTGAAACATTTAAATGAGACAAAACAATTGGCTCTCTAGGTGGCAAAAAGATGACAATAAAATAAAATTGATTTACATATTCCAAAAAAAAAAAAAAAAAAAAAAAAACAAAAATACAAGACCACCACGGTCTTTACAAACAGTAAGTGATCAGACAAACAATTGTGCGTTGTCTAAATATGAGCGTAACAGCTCAATTTGTTACACTATGATCAGGCGACAAAAATTACAAAAACGTTTATTAAAATTTAAAAATTAAAAAAAGAGTAGTGAATAGAGTAGTAAGAAAAAAACTACTACGAGTAGCTGATATAAAGGTTTGTAAAACCTCACACAGCGTTAAACTTTCAAAACTACATCTCGTTCCCCTTCTTGTTTCTCTTGAGCAAAAAGGACAGGTATGAAAATCTCTTTTAGCCTTAATATCCTGCCAGCAGTTTGTGGTTCTAGTGCTAATTGTTTGTTACTTTAGTTGAACTTATTACACCTTAACAAGTTCCAAGACTTCAATATAAATTCCCGCAGAGAATCTACAAAAAGAAAAAAAAAAAACAAACAACTGACTGACATTTGAATTTTTAAAATTTTCTAAATAATCGTACTAAGCGCAAATAATACAAAATTTTACGGGCACATTATTAAGGACAAAATGACAAAGTATTATAAAGTTGATCGCTGCGGTTTAGATATCTTCTGTCTTAAACTTATTTTAAACGTTCGAAAAATAAACAAAAACTAAATAAAACAAGGTGTTCAAAATTTGTTACGGCCAGCCATGAAGACCGCAATTATCACTGCGATTGTTGACATCCTATCAAAATCCTAAACTGTTCTCGTTGCTCTTATATTTGTGGTAATTTTCTATTTTATGTCTGTATTCAACAGTTTAGTAGATTGTAAAAACATTTTATTTTCTTTAGCCAACCCAAAAGTCAACATGATAATATCGCTGTGGTTTTTGGCAACAAAAGGACTAAAAAAAAACAAAAAAAGAAAAAAAAAAGCTGTGTCATATTGACCATAAAAATGTCTTTATAAAAATGCATAAATGTGGTCAAACTTAATAACAACGACAGATGTTTTAACATCTACGGATATCTATGGAATTAAAACCTTTTCTTTTCAACAGGTTATTCTGGCCATTGAATTTTATTAAATATTTGAGGAAAGGACAGTGCAATATCGTTGTCAATGTTTTCTCTAGATAAAAAAAGGACAACAAAGAATTGCAGAATTTTACAAAGTGCCAGAAGAAACTTGTTTTGTTTCCTTACAACTGTAGGAACAGGATAATTTTCATTAACTATTTATGGTGGGCGCTATGCCAAACTTTTATTAAAAAAATTAAATCACAAGCTTTTATAAATTTATATTTTATAATCTTAAAAGTTAAATTCCATTTTGTTTTGAAATTATAAAATATTTTTGCTCTAAAAAAGTTCGTAAATTCCATTTAAATTTAATTGTGAATTCTAAAGCATAAATATATATAACCAAATCTTGTTATGGGTGTTTAATTTAATAACAATCTTGTCTTAGCAAAAACTTTTAAAAATATATATTTTAAAGCAGTTCTTGAATTTATTATGTTTGAAGTTTTGAACCCAATTATTAAAGGGTAACTCTTGCATAACAACTTACTTCTATAACAACTAAATGCTTTTATATGTATAAAAATATTAATTTGTAAATTTCTGCTGTGCGTTCAAATCTCCGAATTTATGAGTAAAAGCAAAATAGATGGTTGAAATTGTAAAAATATTTCAAAAAGTTAAACAAATAAAAATTCCAATTGAAGGCCTTGTTTTATTTGGCTAAAATTTAACCGGCGCAAATTACTCAATTATAATTTTGATACAATTCACGTTTTACAAACTGAAATTTAAGTTTAATTTGAATAAAATTTTAATAACATTTTTTTTATAAAATCAAAACTTTAAATTTAGTTTTTTATTATTTTAAATATAAATTTTGTAAAGAAAATGTTTAATCACTCTTTGTTTTGAAACGTCAATTCGAAATTCAGTTCAAAGTTTTAAATTTAAGTAGGTGTACAATTCTAAAGCCTACGTTTTATTTAATACTATTATTGAGCTTTAAATTGATAACACACTGGTCTAAAGAAAAAGTCTATAGTAAAAAAATAATTCTCGAGATAGACGAGTTCGAATATTTAAAATTAAAATCTACAACTTTTAAAATTTTAGATGTTTGCACAAAAATTAAAAAAATTAAAAAATACGTGAAAATGACAAAATACTTAAAGTAAGAGTATGTACTTTCAAATTTTAATATTAATAAAAAAAGCTCTTACGTACAATATTTTGCCTTTTATTTACCAAACGTTTATTTTTATGCCAACATTCAAATATAAGTTTTTGAAATAAATTCGAAGTTTTAAGAAGATTTAAAAAACAATAATTATTGTTTTTTATACCAAAACGCCATACTAAAAGAATTGTTTAAACTCTCATGTTTAATTGCCTTGACGTAAACGAAAGAATAATTTTGTCAAATCAACGAATAAATTGTTCACTTTAAATTCCTTTCCTTATGTTCAGGCATGTCACAGAACTCAATTCCGATCGAAAGTGGTTTCAATTCCGTAAATTGTTTCTTCAGAAAACTAAAAACGAAAAATTTCTTCGGAATGAAACCATCTTCAAATTTCAAAGTGGAATTTAATTTCCTCGAAATTTTTTTATTTGCGTTTCTTAAATTTACTATTAGGATGTGTCCTACTTAGATTAGCCTTGTCGTTTACTTAGGTGTGCAAAATATTGCCACATTTAAATTAAATAGTGGAAATTCAGTACTTTTCAGGTATAAACAAAATCGGTCGGAATCTAAAGAAAAATCGATCGGAATTGTTCATACGGAATTAAAACCATTTCGATCGGAATGTGTGACACACCTGGTTATTTGGGTTTTTACTGTTTTATTAAACAAAAAAAAAAAAAAAAAAACAAAAATAAAAAACATGAATTTTCTGAAGTGTTTAACTATTTTTTAGAAAAATTAAAACGTTTTAGTAAAAAAAAATTTCTGACCATAACAGAGTCTGTTAATTCGTTAATATTATCTATGATATTAGGGTTAGCGGTTGGAAGTTTACAGGTTTTATTAGACATTTTTTCGACGTTCCTGGATCTTTACCATAATTCCCATTAAATATTTTAAACACTTTTTTCCAAATTGGACATTTTATTTATTATTCATTTCTCTTAAGTTGCTTTAACTTAAGCATTAATTCAATTTAAGAGCAGTTAAAATTTTAAATTCTCATTTATAACTTTTTTATAAGAAACCAATAAGAATAAATCTAAAAATTAAATATTACAATTTACAGACTCTAATGCTAATATAACATTCAAATCCATTGATTCTCTAGTGTTTCAAATAAAAACGTTATTTTTTTATTATTAATCATATTTTCTTATTACATACAAATCGGCTGGGATGAATGATATGTTTAAATCTTTTGTCTGAATTTATTTATTTATTTAAATTTATTTAAAACCAATAAAACCAGCAATATGATTTAACAATTTTTATGCCAAAAGGCGGTTAAATTCTAAAATAATAAAAAAAAATTAAACAGCTCTGTGAGACTAAAAGAATATATGAAAAAAAATACACAGAGAAGAGAAGAAAAAAAAGAAACACGTAACATTGTGATTGTTATGTAAATGTTGCTCGTATAACATTAAGCTATTGTGTTAATGAGATGACCAGCAACTCTTAGCAGCCAAAAATCATTATGAAGTGAGTTTGTGGGACAACAAGAGCTACAATTATTATTCATAGTTTTATTAAGACTTTAGCTGAAATGCTCCAATAAGTTTGAACAAAAATTTAAGTCATTCACTAGTTGAAAGAGTTTATATACACGCTGGGTGTTCCTCACTATTCATCCGGATACAAAAGATTATGAACAATAGTTAAAGTTGCAAATATACGAGAATAGTCCTAAAAAAAACTTGATTAACAATCTGACTTTCTGATGTATTGTCATACCATAACCATGAAGTAGGCGTAAGTAAATAAAATTTTAATAATATTTAATTAAGGATCAATCAAACATATTAATCACTTTTTTTAAACAATGACATCGTTAAACAATTGTACTTTGACTAATCTCCGTCCACCACATACTTTAATAAAGACTTACCTGCGCATACGAAGCTTTGTGAGGGAGTAGTTATTCTCTCTACTGCTAGAAATTTTATTATTTCCATAAAATCAAAAAGGACAGTGAGACAAAGACAAAGAAGCCCTACAAGTGGAGAAGAGGTTAGTCTTTGAAGAAAGTCCGGTTTTCTTGGCTAACAACGGAACCTGAAAATTTAATAAAAAGGTGGCAAGTGTAGGATATTAAAATTTCAAAAGACACTTCTTAGCGAAGATATAATGAAAGTAGTTTAAGCCGGATATTGCATAAGCGATAGCTCACTAAAACGTTAAGTAAAGAGTAGTCTCACACCACAAGACTTATTGAAAGTAAGGTCTTCGAAAAAAAGATTATAAAGAATTTATTTTGGACATTCTACAATTAAACGTCGACCTTCCTTTTGCACAAAATCTGGTTGGAGGTTAAAATAATCAAAAACTTTCTTTTTAAAAATATTATTCCAAAAGGGTATCGTGTATGCATTATTAAGATTTGATTTTGAGTGTTTAGATACTTTTAACGAAAATTGAGACAAACTTTAACTTTCATTTTTAAGTTTAAGGAACAATCAAGATAGCCGACAGAGAGGTAAAGAAGGTCGAAGCCGTTTGTTATCGATGATACAATTTGAATTTTCTGCTTTAGGGCTGGAGTAGATATTAGCTTTCTGAAATGGATTGCAATATTACCAATTTTAAGGAGAGAAAGCTCAGGTCGCCATATAATATATACCGTTCACAACAGTTGGAAAGGGCATAAATAAGTTTGTCGTTTCGTTTAATCATTTCTAGAATATTCATTTTCAACCCCATAGAGTGTTAATATTCTTGATTTTTATACATAGGAAAGCCGATTAAGCGATGTCTATCGTGTTAAAATCAATTTTGCCATGACTCCAGTTGATGTACAGAATATTTATTGACCACCATCCTCTTACACATAAAATATCGCAAGAGATGCTATTGAAATTTAGCAACATCGGTCCATAAAAAATATTGCAATTTCACCAACATTAAAGCAACAATTTTAAACTTTGCTAAAAAAATTGTTTTCGGAATAAAGAATTAAAAATTTTATTGAAAACTAAAAGAAAAAATGCTGGAATAGCAAAAAATTGGAATTTCACAAAACGATTAAAATTGCACCAAAATATTTATTTTGAAGAAAATATCACCAAAAACTTAATTTTTCCTAAAATGGTGATCTTGCAATAAAAAATTAGAAATTTTGTTCAAAACAGAAAATGCGCTAAAAATAACTAAAAACTATCGAGTCTTTAAAAGTTTTTTAAAAAATCCTATATTTTAATAAATTATTTATTTTGATGAAGGGTATATAAAATTCGTCAGTTATTAAATACCAGAATTACTTTTCTAACAAATTTTTTAATAAATTGGTACGCTTAAGCTTAATTCGTTCTTTCCAACTAAAATTTAATAGCCCCAGGGTAATAGAATAACTTTTTGCATACTTATATCATGTAAAATAGAATATTAAGCAATTCTGGAATCATTCTCGTAAAAAATTAAAAAAAAATTATACAAACGTCCTGGTAATCATTCAAAAATTATGACATCTTTAAAAAATATCTAAAGAAATACATGCATACATTCTTTATACTATTTAATGTATCTTTTATTGTTATAACTACTGTTTCAATTATCTCTATTGCTCTATGGCTCTATGCATGCGTGTGGTACTTTGAAATTTATTCATTTAATTATGGACTTCATATGCAGCAAGTGATTTCTTAACCAGTCATTTTACGTTAAATGTATATATGGATGTATGTATGTATGTGATGGCCTTTTGTTTCGAAAACTGCCGGGTTAAAAATTATTGAACAAAAAGAAAGAGATAAAGAAAAAAAACACACAATAGATGACAAGTAGCAAATATCCATCTATCATTTTCTTTATGTTTTATTTTCTATTTAAATATTTATTGTAATAAGTCTTATTGTTTAAATGCTACTAGCGAATTTTGTGCAAAAATAAAAATGTTAACATCTTTATGTTTCCATTTTCTAGAGCTTAAGCTACCGGTATTAGAGACACTACCAGGAGTTAATTTTGATTGCTTTAATGGTGGGAAAAAATGTAAATATAAAAAATTTTGCAAAACAAAAAAAAAAAAAAAAATAACAAAAAATTGTTATTATTAAATAAATAAATAAACAAAAAACACATACACGCACAAAAACACCTTTTTCATGTCATGCAGCAACAAACTGAAAACAAAACGTGTTCAGTTGGTTTTCCGTAGCAGCTACATATGTATTTACATACAAGTTGTAGCTGCTGTGTTGCCAATTTTTTACATAAATTAACCCACTACGAACCTACTAATTTATTTCTATTTATATTCGGACATTTTTATTTTTGGGCTAAACAACAGCATTTAATCTTTTTAACCGACTTCAAAAACAAGAAGGAAATTATCAATTCGACTGAATGTTGCTTATTTTATGTTTGTGCCTGCAGAACTCAGTCATATCTGAACCAATTTAATTTTTTTTTAATTTGACAGACTGTGCTTACAGATTGGGGTGTTCCAATACAACAAACATTTTTTAAGTGTTTAATAAACCGAAACCACTTTAAAATTAAAAAAAACTACGCGTCATTGTAGGTCCCAATAGCAAAAACAAATACAAAAATTAATCTAAAAATTAAAGGGTATCCCCATTTGAGCCAATTAAATGCGCCCGTTATAAAAAAATGCTTTAAAATTGAACAGGATGTCCATTACTATGACCGTTATAGTAACAAGTATAAACATTCAAAATTATAAATTAAAGGGTGTTCCAATATTTAATGTAATTTGATATATGTGGCCTAACTTTTGAACTGTTATAGACAGACAGCTGAAATTTGCAACAAGTGTAAAGTTTGAATTTTGAAATTAAAGGGTGTTCCCATATTAAAGTAAATTTACCTATACATATGGCATCATCGTTCGAACCGTTACATGCAAAAACTTGAAAATTAAACAGAATGTCCACTACTTTGTGAAGTAAAAATATTTAAATTTTAAATTATAGAGTGTTATAATAGTTGCTGTTACTTGATGTATATGAGCAAATTGCTGAACAGTTGTAGACAGTTGATTGAATTTTGCACAGAACCTTTATTGCTAAGTCCGCTATAACAAGTAGCAAATTTGAAATTAGAAATTAAAGGGTGTCCCAATAACTGATGTAATTTGACCATTAAAATAAAATATTTAAAATAAGTAATTTAAGGGTGGCCTAATGGTTGTAATTTGATGTATGTGGCCAATCTATAAAACAGCTATAGACTAATGCTTAGAATTTTAACAAATGTTGTTTTACTGTGAGTGACCACATAACTGCTGAACCTTCTTATTTAATCTGCATTCATATTTTGTTTCAGGACGTATAAAAAATCCTTAATTTATAATTACCGTCCTAAAGAAATATGATTTTAAGTTTGTCTGTTTTGAAGGCTTTTTATTTTGCAAGAATTATTTACATACGAGAATGCAGTTTAAAACTTCTTGCAGGTTTTATCCAAGAACAGCATCGGGAGGGTCATCGTATGGCTTTCAAAGAACTTTATAAGGTATTGTTCTGGGCATCTTTATTTGAAGTCAACAGCTTAAAAAGTTCTAAAGTTTTGTTTTCGTTTCTTCGGTAAATAGCCATGTCTCTGAGCAAAGAGAGCAGAGCAAAGGCTTTCAGCAGGCATTCAAAATTTTACATTTAGATGCAGTACAGTTAGTGCAGTGCAGTGCAGTGCAAGACTCGCCGAGTTCCCAGAAATATGGATTGTAAATGTCGGCGTGAGTTTGTTAAAACTCGTGGTTAATAAACAAGTGATTAGTTGCAAGAGTCACAGAGGTAAAAAATGGATGAATTAGAGATAAATATATTGCTGCAGAAGAGTAAAATAAAATTTGAAGTGAAAAAGGAAAAATTTCACAATACATTTGTTATTCAACTAAAAACGATTTTACATATAAAAAAGTTTGTGTCTTCCAAAAAGGATTAAATGTTATAATGTATGACATGACAGCCAAGTGAATAAATGTAAAAGTGGTGCAGAATTAAAATTAAGTGAATTTTCCTTCTTTAAAAAAAAGAGTTAAAAATTTACAATCACAATTTATACACTACGTGAAACACACATACATATGTAGGATGTAAAATTTTACACATCTTTTTTATTCTTTGTCATTTATTTTTGTGGATTTTAATGTTGTTTTTTGAAAGTGTGTGCCCTATTAACTTGGTAAGTCAAGTGTAGATTTTTTAGCATATTTTAAATTCTTTATGCACTTGTAAACATTTGTACATATGTGATGTGAATTAAAAACTTAATTTACTAAAGAGGTCATCGAGTATTTTGTTTAAAAAAATAATTTTTTTTGTTTTCTTTGTTTTTTTTTTTTTTGATTTTTTTTTAATGTTTGAAGACATTAAATTAATTAAAGATTTAATTATTTTAAAAAAATTTTCAATATTATAAAATCAGTTTTTTTATATAAAATAAATAGTTTTTGAGCATAGTCTTGATTAACTTTAACGATTTTGTTTTAAACTAAATACAAAACCCAAAAACAACCTGATATTGCCTTGCATCCTTTGCCGCCATATGTTGTTTTTTTTAATTTTTTTTTTTGTGTAAAATTCTCACAGTGAGCAATATTCCAGCGTGATTTTAATCGCACTATTTAAAAATACATTTAGAATTTTATGATTATTGTTATTATGCGGAAACATACTAAATCATGCAAAACAGAAAAATGCCGCCACCTCAAAAAATAAAAGCGATCACATTTGAAACCAAAAAATGGAACGGTTGACGTTAAAGAACAAAGAATTTGAAGCTTAAAACTTTGAAGAATGACAGCATTCGATCGAATGAACAAAAAAAAAACTGAAATAAACAGAAACAAATTACTCAACACAATACAGTAACGCCAACACCTTAAAGAAGACAATTTTAAAAGAAGCAGGATTATATTTTTAACCAATTGTCTTTAGACAGAGAGACATGCAGTCTGACACACTTGCAACCAAGGAAATTCCCCCTTTGAATCATTCATTCAAACTTCAGCCTTAGACGTATATCACGGCGCAAAGTAAAACTTAAAACGTTTCGAAATGCTGTTTTATTACTTTTCCAAGTTCATAAAAATCTCTCACATTTTAAATTTATTTATGATATTTTTTTATTTATTATTGTTTTTTTTATTTGTTCTTTTTGCTGGTAGATTTGTCGGCTCAGCTCAGTTGAAAAATGTTTGCGACAGACTTCTAAATGTGGCATGCTTTGTTGCTACATGAAACCGTTGTCATTGATCATATTTTATTTGGCTGCTCTTCTCAATCTTTTTGGTTTTTTACTTCCCAACTAATGGAGTATGAAGGTTGTTGTTTTCATAAATTTGCATTTTTTTTGCAAGGATTTTAAAAATAAAATCTAAATAATTTGGATTTGCAGTGTTTTTGCATACCGAGAAAAATGTAAAATTTTAAACGTATTTTTGAGTGATAATATTGCAAAAAAAAAACCCAAGTAGAAAAGTTTAAGCAAAAGTGAGGAAAGAAAATTTATTTTGAAAAAAATTTCCTTATACTGATGATTTTGGAGCAGATATGTGAAATTATGAGGAGTATTTGAAGAGCAAAAAATATTATATTTGTCGAAGAGAAAATTTTGCAATATAAAACATTTTCAGAAAATAGATTTTATACAACTAAATATTTATTTTATTCCTGCTCTGTGTTTCAGTCGAAATTAAAACTAACGAAAGTTCTAAAGTAATTTTTGTTATAAATAAGTTTCTAGAACAACGACGCAAAGTCGGAGCATAGTCAAACTATTGGGTTTTTGTTTAAAAAAATGTCTACTAGAAAAATGCGTTAAAAAATACTTTATTGCAGGAAACTTTAAAAAAATTATATTTTACTATAAATAATTTTACTATGGAAACTTTTAGAGAATAATTTAAAAATTTTTAGAGCATTAACATAATTTTTTCAGAAATATTTTAGAATATAATTTAGCAATAGAAAAATTTTAAATAATCTTAATATTACTGCGAAAATTTGTGGTGAAATATTGTGTACCAAAAAATTTTCCTAAAATTTTTCGAAATAATTTCTTTAATAAAACGTTGAAAAATTTTGATTATAAAAATATATCGAATGGTATATTATTAAAAGCAATTTACAGAAAAAAAATTGTACTCCGAAAATAATTTTTAAAGGAAAATATTCCTAAAAAATATTGTGGAAAAAAATGTCTGAATATTATTATGTGGGAAATTTGCGTAACATAATTTGTTAAATAATTTTCAGAGATTACTATTATACAACATTTTCAGAACAAAACTTTTTTCCGTGAAAAACTTTCGAAAATTTTTTTTTTTTTAAATTTTATTAATAAGAAATTTGTCGAGATTTTTATTATAAAAGAATATTTAAAAAATGTAGAAAACAATTTATTATAAAACAATTTTCAAAGATTCTAATTATTATAAAACATTTCCTCTTGTAAAACATTTCCTAAAAAAATATATTCCTTGAAAATTTTTTGAAGAAGGATATTTAACAAAAATAAAAAAAATTATTATAACAAAATTTTTAGAACAAATATTTTCGTGAAAATTTTCGAAAAAAAAATATTTAATAAAAATGATAAAAAAAAATTATATATTAAAAAAAAGTTAAAAAAATTATTATTCAGTCTTCAGAGAATAAAAAAATTTACAAAAAGAATTTTCTCAAAGAAAAAAATTATTATAAAAAATTAATAGAAATATTTTATTTCGTAACAAAATTTTAAAGAAGAATATTTAAAAAGAAATATTTATGATAACGAAACTTTTAGAGAATAATATTATCATTCTAAAAATTGTCACAAAAAATTTATTTCCTTAAAAAATTTTCAAAGAAAAATAGTAAAAAAGGCTCAAAAAAATTATTATTCAATATTTAGAGAATTTTCAAAAGAAAATTTTATTCCGTGAAAAATTTTCGAAGAATATTTTACTATAAAAATTTGCGAATAATGATTTTATAATATGGAAAATTTTTGGAGAATGATTGTGCTAAACAAATTATTGAAAAAGCTGGAAAATGTTATTCGATACATTTTTCGAACGAAACAGTGACTTTTATTTTTACTAAAAAATATTTTTAAAAAAAATTTTACTAAAAATCTTAAAAAAAATGGGCTAATAAAAAAATGTATAACAAACATTTTTATGAATAAAAAACCAAGTACAAAAAAATTTCATACTATAAATAGGAGCATCGAAAACAAATTAAGAAGATTTTTTGGTAAAAGTTTTTGGTTATAAAATCAATTTTTTATTTGTTGGAACCTTTCACAGACTGATTAATAAAATTCGGTAAAGAATTGTCTAATGCTTTATGGCCTTTGACCACTGTTGAATTTTTACTGAGGATTAGTACCATCTGTATGTTAATATAAGATCAAAATTTGCATTAAAGTCTTGAAATTTTGCGATAAACTCTTTTTTCATTATGCGTAATATTCCTACATGGCTTAAAATCCCTAAGAATTTCTTAAATCTGTCTAACTTTTTGGCTCGTAAAAGTTTTTTAAGGCCTTAACTGCAACAACAAAAAACATGGTGTATAAGTTGCGGGCAATTAAAAGTATGCAGCAACAACAACACTAACAACAACTTAGACAAGATGAAATAAAACTAAACTTTTAAGTTACAATGACATTTAAACGGAAAAAAAATACCAAACCCTGATTTCAAAACTCAGCAAACCTTAAGGAATTCAACAAAATAATATAAAATGTAGGAAAATAAAAGAACAGAAAATGGGAAAATGTTGAAAAAACAAAACTATATAAATAAAATTAAGAAATGCGCGCTTTGCAAAATCTTAAAATAAAAAAGATCAAACACTTGAGCCGCATCTTCTCAATATCATTATTATTAGTTGTGTTGTAACTAAAAGAATTGCTTATAGAAGACACAGATTGCTCGCTGAACTTTGGTTAAGACTTATTGACGACTGTTTTGCATGCTGTGGCCCCACCGCACAAAGATCTTTATACGAATGACCAGCTGAACAATGAACCGCACCAAGGCAACATACTAAATACTTGTGCACTAAAGATGGCCAATGATTTAGCTCAAATAAATGAGTATCATCAAATGAAGACAGAGTAAAATTTATGTGTTTAAGGGTTTTCCATCAGCTCGTCAAAAAATTGATGAAAACATGCTACAGCAGGTATTTAAAACTTGAAGATCTGTTTACCTATAAAATAACTTTTTTAATACTTTCAAATAGAATGGAAAACAAATTTCGGATCCGAACTACATACACATTGTTTTATAACCCACATAGATACACTTTATGATTAACGTCATGCAAGGCCGTCATAGTTTTATTTAATTTTATGAAATTCTAAGTTATTCAATTGAGAAAGTTTTATTACTCAATTTTGAATAAAGAAGATAATTTTAAAAGAAGGAGGTTTATATATTTATAACTAATCGTTTTTAGACAGAGATAAATACAGTCTGACATGCTTACTACAAGGGAAATTTCATCTTTAAATCATTCAAACTTAAGCCTGAGCCGCACAGCATGGCACGGCACAATGTAAAACTTTGAACGCTTCAAAATGTTATTTTATTAGATTTTCAAGTTCATAATCTCTTACGTTTCGAATATATTTATGATATTTAATGTGATTGAAAAAACCTGATTACAGCGGTGCTAATTTTACCAGAAGTCTGTGTGGGATCATGCCACATATATTTTATAATGACTCTTAGACTTGAAGTCTTTTTATATTTTCATGTCATTGCCACTCTCGCAATAGAGTGTCTTTTAGCTTGCGCAGGGGTTTATGCCAGTTTTTTGACCATACTTTCCCTTTTTCGTCTTCAAATTCTTTGCCGGTTCGCTCTGATCTGAAGCAGTCAAATCGATTTTAAATCTTCTCTAAAGTTTTTGCTTATCGCTCTCATACGCTCTCTGTTTCGATAGCTGGAGTTTCTGCTGTTTGAACAGAATTTTTAGCCGCTAATCGGGTTCCTGCAACATCTTTTTTAATAATTCCGACCTCGCTGAAATCCTCTGTTATTTTTTAACGCAATCAAAGAGATGTTTAAATAACATTTTTAACTGACTTCAAAAAATGAGAAGGTCTCATTCGCCTGAATTTTTTTCTTTAAACTCGGTCTCATTTAACAAAAAACTCTTAATAATGAAAAATAAAGGGTGCCCCCACACAATATATATGATTTGCAAAATGTCTTTTAAACCGTAATGGATACCCATTAAATATTTTATCAAAGTTGCTATCACTTGCAATAATAGATAGTTTTCAAAAAATACCCTAAACTATTAAAGGGTGGCCCCATGGGTGACATAATTTGGCTTATTTTTTACCCATTATACTAAAATTTTTTTAAATAAACACAAATTGAATACTTAGGTGTTTGTTATATCAGCAGTTATAATATAGGAAATTAAAGGGTGTCCCATAAGTAATGCTTTTTTACATATAAGGCCTTATCTTTTGAATTGTCATAGAAAAATATTTAATTAATACAGAACGTGTAAATATAAGTAGTTTAAAACATAGCAGTTAAAGGGTGTCCCCATAGGTAATTTTATTTGGTATATGATAGCCTTATCTTTTAAAGCTTATAGACAGACAATTATAAAAAAAAGGAACTAAAGAGTGTCATCATAGCTAAATTATTTATACAAAAAAATAAAAAATAGGTTTTCTTCTAGATCTCCGATATAACAAGTGTAAATTTTTAAAATTATAAATTAAAGGGTGTTCCCATAGGTGATGCAATTGGATGTAATGGACTTGTCTTTTGAACCATTGTAGATAGAAAATTAAGATTTAAGTCTTCCTGACTGTATTTTATAAAGTCCTTTTGTGCGAGATTTATTTTTTTGTTGTCTTGGAATTAATGAAAATAAAATAATTTTTTTTTGTGAAAAAAATATCTAAAAATTGCAAACAAGAAAAAGTTCATCCAATATCAGTTCATTTTTTTTTACCACCATAGTGAAGTGTGTTTAATAATTGACTTTGCTGATTTATCACATCATAAGAGTTTTTTTCTAAAAACTCATACAAAAAAGTCGTTATTCATGTTGCAGCATTTAAATGAAAATTTCCTAAACATTTTTAACTTGCGAAATTTTATTGCAAATAATTTTAATTTTATTTCTATTTTTTATTTTATTGTTTAACTGTTTAAAATAAAGTGCAACCATCAGTTTTGGCGTTTATAAATCAAAAACATATTTCCGACGTTTGGCGGCTTATGTCTTCTCCTGTAATCTACTTGGGAAAAGATTTTAATCTCTTTCTTATTTTAATATTAAAAGTGTTTTTCTTTTTCTTTTTGTTTTGATTTGAATTTAATATAAAGCTGTTTATTTTGCCTCACTTGAGACAACAATATTTTGCACAAAAAAAAAAAAACAACAATAAAAATGATAAGAAAACATTATGATCCTCTAGATTTGCTTTTTGTTTGACTTTTTTTTACAATTTTACGGCACCATTTAATATTTCAAATAAAATTCGTATTGCCAGATATTCGTATTCTTAATCAAATAAGCTTCGAATTCTTATTAAAATCGTATTAACTTGGTAAAAGAAACTAAAATTCGAATTTCTGAAATTTTCCACATTTGCTATGAGTAGTTACTTAAATGTTTCTGGAATGTTTTTTTTACTTCGAAAAATTTGAACGATTAATTATTTTTATGTAAAAATGTTCGCTTTTGCGCATAAAATTTGTTTAAAAATTTCGAGTACCTTTTTTTTGGAAAACAAATCTTTTACTCAAAATATCGCTAAATACTTCATAATAAAGTTCCGAATTTCTAAAAACAATAAAAATATTTAAAGTTTCATTTCAAACTAGTAAAGAAAAATTTACGATTTTATATTTATATTTTTGTAAACAAATTTTATCAATTTTTATGAAATTAAGAGTTGAACTGTGGACATAAATAAACTAAAATTTATTTTTGGCTTAAGTTCATTTTTTAATTTCTAAAAACCTTTTTTTTTAGAAAGAACAATTAATTTAGAAATGTATGCGGAAAAATTATACACCAGCCAAGTGATAGGCTGCATTTTCTGAATTGCTACATCCTTCATCATCATTCTTCGCATCTATCTATCTTAGACTCCGTACATCATTATCATCATCTATTTTACCAACTAATTTTGTAAATAAGAATACGAGAAATATTCATATCAATATTAATTTCGTTAGACGAAATCGATACACAAACTATTTCTTCACTGTTTTCTTTGTATCTTTGTCTTGTAGAAATTAAGAGCTGAACTGAAGCCAAAAATATATTTAAAAAAATTTTAATTCAAATTTTATCACTTAAAATTTATCCTTTTATTTTAAATAAAGTTGTATTCGTCATGTTCACTTTCTTTACATTGACATTAAAGATATGGGAAAATAAGATTTACAAAAATTTTGACATAATTATACATACATATATGTATATGTTTTTGGCCTTGAAAATTAAAATTTATTTTTTAAAATCGTTATCGTTAATAATAAAAATCAAATTTTCTCTAAAACCATATATATTAAAATAAATGGATTCCGGAAACTGTTAATCTTTTAAATGCTCTTAAAACTTCTTTTTGGCACAAAAATTAGAATAGTGTTTTATATAAAATGTTTGAATGTGTATATTATTTTAACTCTTTTAGAACAATCTCATCTTGAAAATTGCGTAAATTTTTAAAGCTTATTTATTTTTGTGAAATCTAAATTATTATAGAATATTTTAAATGCCATAAATCTAGTTCAAATAGTTCATAAAGAAAACAAATACCTTTTAATCCGCCTTAAAAACTTAATGACAACTAACGTTAAATTATTAAATTTCAATTAAGTTTAAGTTGAATTATTATTATATATATATATATTTGCTTTAATCGCGCTTAATCCCTTCAAATATTAATATTTCATTATATGTTCATAAAATTTTTATAATTTATAACTAAAATCTGAATTCCATTACTGTGGGAAAAACACAACAATATGGATTAACATAGAAAAGACAAAATAATAAATTTCACATTGAGGTTCTTAAATGAATTTTCAGAAGTAATTCAAAGACAACCAAATAAAGAAAAAAAAATCCGAAAAGGGTAAAACAACAAAATATACTCCGGAAGTTTTTTAATTGTTCAACTGCAGAAGGTCGTTTTAGGAAAATCAAAAAAATTCTGCTCCTCATGATAATTTCTGTAAAAAATTTTTTTTTTTTTTGCTAAAGGAATGGTCTCTCTAACAGCCGTTTAACGCTGACAAATATCTATTATCAATTTGCGAAGAATTTGACTACTTTCCATAAGAAATTTGTAGAGCTAAAAATCGACATCATCTAATATATTTGCCAAATGTTCCCATCTCATTTTGTTTTAATTTTCGTCTTTAAATTTTTTTAGTGGCATTAGGACAAATAAAAAGTTGGATTATTTTACCTGATATCAGTAATAAAATATGTTGAAATATAAAGGGTCATCCAAGAAACGCGCCTACATGTTTCTTTGAAATAAAACACAAACTATTTGCAATTTTTTCAGGCTGTTTTTTTTATTAAAAGTATGATCCATTACAATTGTAAGTGGAATAGAATATCATTCAAATGTCCACCATGACTGCGTCTGCAGACATCAATCCGAATATCGAAATTTTCAATGACTTTCCGACATGTTGCTGGTGTTATTTCACGAATTGCAACTTGAATGTTGTTCGTTAGATCATTAATTGTTTGTGGGTTGTTAGCATACACTCGACTTTTCAAAAAACCCCACAAAAAAATCTAATGGTGTTAGATAACATGACCTTAGAGGCCAATTGAAATCTGCATTTCGTGAAATTACACGTTGAGGAAATTTTGATCGCAAAAGCGTAATGTTTTCTCGAGTTGTGTGACATGTAGCACCGTCTTGCTGGAAATAGACGTCAGACACATTAATATAATTCAACTGTGTCCATAAAAAGTCTCTCAACATTGATTGGTATCGCTCAGCATTCACAGTAACAGCATTTCCAGCCTCATCTTCGAAGAAAAATGGTCCAATGATTCCATTTGCCCAAAATGCACACCAAAGAGTAACTTTTTGTGGGTGTAGAGATTTTTCATGAATAACACGAGGATTTTCATCACCCCAGATACGACAATTTTGCTTATTGACGAATCCATCCATTTTGAAATGAGCTTCGTCACTAAACAAAATTTTGCTTGAAAACAATGGATCTGTTGTTCAACAATGTAAACGCGTTGTTGCAATGTGTACCTGTCCATGGTTAAAACTGTACTACCTTCTAATAAAACAAAATGGCTTATGTCATATGAAAAGATGTCACGTGTAAAAATTATATAGTGCTGACATCTAGGCGTCACATTTGGATGACCCTTTATAATCAAATATTTTTATCGAATTGAATGTCCCATATACATAAATATTTATTTAAAAAATTTAATTAATTAATCTATTATAAAAATTTATTTTTTGTTTTAATTTCCTTCAATTTAAAAAATTTTGAAATTTTATCTTTTTTAATTTAATTTATTTTATTCAAGGTTATTCGGAACTTAACTTTGATTGTAAGTGGTTTCAATTCTGCAATTTGGTTTTTCAGAAAAAAAGAAACTAAAATTTTTTTCCGTAATGAAATTTTCTTTCAAATTTGTCATTTGCGATTTTTAAATTAACTTTTATTATGTGTCATTACTTAGATTAGCTTTGTTCTTCAATTTGATGTGCGCAATGTTGCCACATTGCAGAGTGAAGATTTTGGGTTTTTTTGTTTTGTTTTTTATATAGACAAAATCGTTTGGAATGGTTAATACGGAATTAAGACTATTGCGATCGGAATGTGTGACATACATGATTGTTTATTTATTGATTTTTTTTTAATGTTGCTATTTTCAATTTTAAGCTTTGGACATGTGATCTTGAATGATGAACTGCTTTTCCATTTTTTTTTATTCATTTTTTTTGCATTGTTTTTTACTTATATTTGTGTAGATTTTTTTGTTTCAATAATAAAAAGCAAAAATAAATAAACTAATATTTTATTGTTTCATTTCTTAGAGATAATTTTTTTAATGGAAACTATTTAATAAAAAAATTTGCTAATAGCTTTTCTGATATGTTCAGCTGGTAACGACTGAGCAGCAGATGATATATTAATGTTTTGTGAATGTGGAAGGGAAGATTTTTAAATAACTTTCGAGTTTCTTTAATATCATATTTTGGTTTAAATAATAAATAAAAATGCAACTACGCACAATAATTTTCTTTTAAAAGTGTGAGTGATTATCAGTTTGTATAAACCTAGCGTTTAGATGATTAAAGCATTTTCAACCACCCGTTAGTGTCTCTTGAAAACTTAAATTATTGTATGTATTTAATTTTTAGATTTGTATTTTAATTTTAATTTGCAAGTGCCCGTGCATTAAACAAAATTAAACTATCGTATGCGTTATAGTGTCTTGTGATATTTAATTTTTGCTTTTTATATTTCATCATCTTTTAACTTTATAAAGAACCGTATCATTTGTTTATTATTATTGGTTTTGCTTAATTTTACTTTATTGTTTTAACAAAAATCTTTAGATTATTACAAATTTAAAGTTTCCTGAAGTGGTGGCGATTAAGCCAACGTTACGTACTTTCGAGATCAGTAATCAATATTCAATGATTCTGTTTAATTAATTAAATATTTTCGTAATTTAATTTAAATTGTTTATTGTCAAGTTATTAAAATTTTATTTTCTTTTCCTTTCTTTTTAGCAGTTGAGCTGATTTATTTTTGAACATCTCCAACGCGTTTTGTCAGTGTAAAAAGGCAATAAAATTTAATTTAAATAGTGAGAAGTAAATTAATAAATCAGACTAACTTCGGCTATGCCGAATCTTATAAACCCTTCACCATGTACATATGTAAATCTAGTTTAGTGAAGTAACTCCAATCAAAAACAAAAAAATATTAGGCAGATAGAGAATTGAAAAAAATAAAGTACTATATAGAATTTTCCATAAAAATGTCCTCAACACTTAATAGGTTAAGATTTACAAACTTTTAGTATTTCCTGAAAAATCCCCTCAAAACCTTTAAATATACTTATATTTATATCTTTAAAAATATGGTGCACAATCGTACTTGAAAAGTTCAGAGGCCAAAAACTAGGAAACAATGGGCGAGCGCCAATTATTTCATTTGACGTTTTTTTTTTTTTTTTTTTGGTTATTTTTTAATTCTCTGTCGCCCATATATTTGATTTTTTTTGCGTTGGAGATACTTTACTAAACTAAACACGTCCAAAAAAATATGGAAAAACAGGCGTGGTGTTTTGTCAACTGCCCAAAAGAATATGAAACAAAATTCATGATTTTCAATAGCAAAACTTTCGAAACAATGCCTGATCGATGGGTGCATTTAAATTTTCTCTAGCTCATGTAGTGTCTTAGCAAAGTTGATTTCAACATTTACATGGACTGACAGACGGTCAGAAGTACATTGCTCAATCGATTTCGCTATAAATAAGAACTCAGAATATATGCACATGTGTCTGAAATAGATATTGTAGAAATTGCAAACAGATTGATCAATTTATATGTACCCTTTTTTCACCGGGCAATAAGAGTATAATAGATCTTTCTAGACCTGCCACATTTGAATAAGAAAAAATTTTAACAATTACCAAAATTTTTATGAAGACAATAATTGTAGGTTTCTTATATTACGAAGCTTTTAATTTTCTAAAAAAAAATTTTGATTGATTACTTAATATTCCAATTTTTGCTTTTGGTTTCATTAACTCTAAAATTAATTATTGTTAAACTCGAAGTAAAAGGATGCTTTTGTTATCTCGTCATATTTTGTTATTTTCCTATAAGCTGTTACAAGCTTTCAATCAATAAACTTTTAAAGAGAAAAACCTTAATTTAATATTTAAAAAATATTTTTAATATTTACCATAAATATTTTATTTGAACCTTGAAAAACATCTCATAAGCTGCTGTGAAATTTTTCAAATTTCAAATTTAACGGATGTAAGCATAAAAAACTAATAAAAAAATAGAAAAAAAATTAAAGGAAGAAAATTAATTGAAAAATGTCATTTGAGAATGGTAAGCAAACCTAAAGCAACGTCATTTAAATAACTTGAGTTTGAGGTTAGTTTACATGCATTTAGTGGAGAAAAATTAAATATAAAAACCAAATTTAGTTATGGCACTCAATGGAGAAAATCTATAAGGACATCCTGTTTGGTTGGCTGTTAATCAGCATATTAATTGTGGGCGCAAAAACAACAGTATGTTTCACGCCAGGAAATACATCAGCAATATTTCATTTTACACAACCACCAACCACAGTTACATAAATAATAAAGGCGAAGCCAGCGAACTGTTAGCGTCAATAGCCAAAGACTATATATTTAGAGTTTAGAATGCTTCACTACTATTTACAGGAAAATTATTTTGGTTGTAAAAAAGAAAAATCATTTATAAATTTATGAAGAAAAACTAAAAAAAAAAAAATACGAGGGTAATTGGGACAACAGAAGGGTATTATTATTTTATGCTTAGTAAGACTAGAATTTTCCAATAAGCACACGTTTGCGGTAGTCATAGCACTGGCGGTAGTAATAGCACTGGGTAAATTCAAAGGCTTTGACACCATCTTTATTGAACTTTTGTTTGAAACAGCACTTAGATTATGCAAAATATTTTAGTCGAGCTAGAAAAAATTCTAGGAACATAATTTGGAGTAAATAGCATTTCTTATCTTGCACAAGATTTCAAAAATTAAAAAAAAAATTAACTGTTAAAAATTAACTGTTCAGCTCAAAAACGAATTTCTCTCTGTCATGAAATTCACTCGCCAATCGATCGCAAATAAATGAGCTCCTAGGGAAGCCCCTAAAAACGGATTCGCTAAGGTATTTATATTATGAAGAACTACTAATAAAGCACTATACTGAAACATACAACCCTAGATCTTATGACCATTAGAGACAAGCCTGCTCACATGACTACTTTTAGAGTTTGTTACACTACCGTGAGAAAATGAATTATCAAGCGTGTATTGAGTGAGAATGTTAGCCAATTAATAACCCACAACTAGGTCTTGCATCTTCCCAAGCAGTTTTTTTTGTTTTGCTTTTAAAACCTTTTGCGTAAAGAACTTTTATTTCTGTTACGTGACGCGTTTCTTTTCCCAGGCCTAAGTCACTGTTGCGCCGTCTGTGTAGCTACTGGCGGTTTTTCCCATTGGGGGGAGTTCTCAACCCTACAGCTGAACTAGAAACGTTAGTAAACAGGAAACAAATCAATACACTTTACCATAACAAAATTTTAACCAATAATTCTGGAACTCGATAGTATGACAAATTTTCTTTGCCTTTCATTTTTAAGGTCGCAATTTGTTGATTTGATACAAGGTTCACGGGAAGTTGCATTCTCATGTGCCTTTAGCCACATAATTTTCATTTTATAATCACGGCGACCAGGATTATAGTTTAATTCATGCTGTGGAGTTTGTTATCAGAGCTCACCTCCACTTTGACCTCTTTGACCCGATTTGGATTCAACCTCTGCATTTCTACATAAAAGCGGCTTATTAAAAAGAGAGTAGGCGCTGCTTAAATAGTGGCCAAATCTAGATACTGCACTTAGAATCCTTTGGCTCTACTTCAATTCCAACATCTGGAACCAAGTTTAAAGTGAATATTTCCATTTGCGGTCTTATGAATAATGAATTCAATACCACAACCCATGATCAACAAAAAAAGGCAATTTTGGAAATATGAATGCCTGTTTAGCGTTCTCAATTCTGGGTAAAGGTCTGTAGACTACCTTAACTTTAGCGGTTACGCAATATTTGGAAGCATAACAGGTATTCCTCGCCATTTAAAGTATAAAATATCCTTAAAGTAAGTCTCGTCATAGGTCATGGCAAATCGCTTATCATCTCTGGTAAAAACAAACGTGCTCTTTAAATCTCAAATAAACCTTTTCCTCATATATATAAAGCTGTGTGAGTCGTAAAAAAATATTTTCTGAAAATTGAGGTCATGATTACTGCCAGCACCTGTCTTAATGACCCAAATTAAGAGAGGTCACCATTCTTTGTGACGTTACACGAGGTAGAAGATTGTATTACCTCCACATTCTAAATGGCAACTCTTGCGTCTACTTAAACGTACCAATCCTAGAAAGCAGAGAACAATAGAATATGATGCAAAATTAAAACAAATATAAAATTATTAAATCAAAACAAGTGACTTGAATTAATCATTTAAGCCAGGAATTTAGTCATAAAAAATTATATCATAAAAGATAACTGCTACAAATAAAAAATAAATGATTTCCTATACCCAATATTTTTTCTTCCACCCTCGCATAAAACTAAACTTTTTACAAATGCTTGAAAAAAAGAAAATAAGGAATTTTAATTTTAATTTTCCAAAAGATTTTGAACTAGATTTTTAAAACTGCTTATTTATGCCTTTGATACCTAACAACTGTTGTTATTATAAAAATATTTTTAAAACACAGAGTTTCCTAATTTTAGTGGTGAGTTCTCGTTAAACAAATAGGATAGAGAAACCATAATGTTAAAATTTTTAGATTACTTTTCTAACACTCCCTTATGCTCACCTTCTCTCACATCCTTTTTCTATTAATATTTGAAACATTTGCTATTGATAGTATTTGCTGTTAATATGCGTAAACTTCACGCTTAATTCGCTGTATTATGAAGATCATGTTGGCTTTTTATTTTTACTTTGTAAAAGAAATAGTTTTTCAAAAAATTGATAGAATAAAAATTAATGGATTTTTATTTTGTTGTTGAAATTGTAAAAATATGTTACCAAAAGACCAGGTGTAAGTTTGCTATATTCGTTTTTATAGTTCAAAGAACACTAAAGACTTGAAAGAGGAAAATTTAGGTTTGATCCTTTTGAGAACGGCAAAAAATATATTGATGACATTAATTGAATTTTTGAATTTAAGAAAAAAAATTATTTATAACATTTTAAAGAAAATGTATGAGTTTACAGATGCTCTCTTTTTCATTTGAGGAAAATAAACAAAAAAAAAAACATATTTTTGAATATTTGAGAATTATAGAAAGCCCACTGTTGTGCTTTATAAACTGACTTGATATAAGTGGAAATAAAACTTCTATTTCATTTAAAGACAATATTCTTTTTTTAAGTTTTTATGCTTTAACAAAGACTTACTGATGAAACAAGAGATTGGTTAATACGTTTAAACAGCCTGAAGTTACTAAAGTAAAATCTAAATGTGATTATTGCATCGGCAATTGCTACTCGTCACTTATCACTGAAGAATGAAGAAAGCATTTGCTTTAGTTTTATCGATTTTTATTAAGTTTTAAGCAGTTGCAATTTTATAGATAAATATTCCTTCTTTTTCCTATTCAAATTGATTTTTGTTCTTGGGTAATATACAGCACTTCTCTACTTCTGTTCTTGTACGACATCGTTCTGTAACAAGTTGAAGTTTCAGAGCAATTCATCATTAACATAAGAAGTAAATATCGTTAAATGTCACTTACAGAAAAATAAATTGCGTCACCTAAAATATTTTTAATGCAATTTTCAAGTAGCTTTTGAAGTGTAACGGGAAGAGATTTCTTTATTTTTATTTCGTCGAACCAATTCATGATTTTCTATCACTACGATTACAAATTAATTTTTAATTCCTACGACCACAATACGTTTAGCAAATTACGTTTGTGTTATGCAATTACCATTACAGCAAAAATATATATTTAAGGAAAATAAACACGCATTTCTTTTGGTGAAGGGTATACTAATTTCGGCACAGTTTAATATAATCTTGTAACTTATTTTATTTTTAGTTTAAAGAAGGATTAATCCAATAATAATATTTTTGGTTTGGAAATATGCTTTTCTAAGGTTTTTATGACTACATAGATAAAAGAAATTTATTATGAGAACCAAGTTTGTTGCCAATCAAATTATGTCTACTGTGTGTATTATCTTGAATTTGGTTATGATGACTAAATGAATATGGCACGCAAAACGATTAAAGAAAATGATACTTGGCTGTCAATAAAATATTATTGTAAAATAAATAAAACAATATAATTTTTTTAATATTTTTTTATTTTTTAATATTTTTAATATTAATATTATATTTGAGAAAAAAAAAATATAGGAATAAGATTCACAATTTAAACCAATTAATTTAGCATACTCCTTTTCCTACGTCATGTTTTATTCTTTTCCACATAGTTTCTTCAACTTTTCATCTCATGCCGCACGTTTTGCCACTGCGAAGTTTATTAAACATTTTAAAATTATTTTTATTTTCAAATGGCTTGGTAAGATAATTTTTAACTTACCATTCAACAATATTGGAAAACTTTTCAACACAAACAAATGTTTAAAAACACATGTTTATAAATTTTAATTTTAAGATAATTAGATACGATACGTGGACGGAGTCGTGGGCACTGCTAGAAAGTTATAAAAGAGAACAAAAGGAAACTAATCGGAATTTGAGTTATTCGAAGCTTCAAACACCAATATGGACAATTATTATAACGTATTGTTGATAAAAAAAACCTACTTCAGTAGAAAGTGAAAGGGAAATTTTGCAACGAAAACAATCTTCGGTATATCTTGTGAATTGTTAAATACAATTTTAAAAGCATATAATTAAAAAAATAATTAATAATATACTTCTTCAGTATTTTTATCTTTGCTATCTCTCGTCAAATGTATGTCTTGTCATTTAAATTGTTTTTAAGTTTTATAATCTATTAATACCATTATTTAACAATAATTTTTATTGTTTGTTTATGTTTTAATTTAATTATTAATTTAATTTTTATTATTTCATTAAATAAACTTTCTTCAAGAATCGTTTTCCGGAAATAAAATATTCCGGGAATTTCCAAACCCTAGATTCATAGAATAAACCCCAGGGTTAAAGAGAGAGTAATGGACAAAGCGTTCGGAGCTTTTTTAAGCCTTAATAAAAAAAAGAGGAATAAAAGAAAAAAAGAGGAATTACTGGTGCGAGGAAAACTTGCAGGCACTTGAGCGAACAGCCTCGTTACTCATGTTTGACAGTTATTCTTTGATAGTTGGTTAAATGCTGCGTTACATATTGCGTGAACTTATAGAAGCCCATATAGCAGGAAACAAGGAAACTAGGCAATATTTCATGCTTCGCTCTTAAATCGTTTAAAGTAAAAAAATTTTCTTGGCTGTGACGTAAAACTGCGAATGCTATTAAAAAACGCAGTAGCAATACTGTCGTAAAAGGCCTAGGGACTTTTTTTAAAACTTCTTTAGGAACAAGTAAAAAGTTAGAAATTATTAATTTCTTCGCCTTGGAGCTGCTTATGTTATCTAAAGATTTGTCTATTAGTTTTTATATATTTTTTTAAAGAAAACTATCTAAATAACTGTTGTAGTCATTAAGATGTTAAATTAGCATCAAGCTCTAACAAAGTTATATAAGAAACCTAAGACTGTGAATTTATTATTATCGCTGAAAACCAATGAACTTTGAATTGTTATGCCGATTAAACAGGCTTCCGGTTTTACCATCTTCTAATAAAATTTGTTAAAAAAAAGTATTAAACAAAGTGAAAGAATATTTATAACTATTAATTTTCAAATTTATTATTAACACTTAACCAGTCCTCTTTTATTTGTTTTGTCTTATTAAAGTGGTAAAATTGTTAAAAATATTAAATATTTATGATCATTACTTTATTAAGAAACGATTTTTCACACAACGGCACGAACAAAAATTGTTTAATTTTTATGTGTTGTTAACAATTTCTGTGAAACTGAAAAGAATGTTAAAAGAAGACACCTAAAAGTATAAAATCAATGAAAGCCTTCGCTACTTAGCAACAAAATGATGGCATAAAATTAACAACAGCAATGAATTTAAAGAAATTTTCAATAAAAACTGACAATAAACAGCAGCTTATCCTCTCGATAATGATTTAAATTAAGACTGCTTGAGACGATTTAAGTAGGAATTTTCCAAAAATTATGAATGAAGTGTTAATTAGTACCAGTTTAGGAAAAACAAAACAAAAATGCTAAATTTATGGCACTTGTTGTGTGATACTTTTTTAAAAGACCGAATTTGGTTTTAATGATTTACTACGTATTGTAAATTATTGAGATCATCATATCCTTTTACCCTGTAATTACAGCTTAAGACTTTCTTTCTTATTTTTTTTTTTATTTCTTTTTGGTCTTTTTTTAACGTTTGTTACTTGGGGAAAAAATGTTAAAGTCATAAAATTGATAAAATGTTATGCTGCTCAAGAATTGTAAAAATGGTCAGTTATAACGTCTTAACTACAGTCATAAAACTCAAGCAATTTCACAATTTAAGTATTTTTTTTTAACACTTTGACAACTAATTCCAAGAACAACTACACAAATATTTATAGTTAAAGGACATTGAATACATCAAATTGTTTAATTCTTAGAGTTCTTAAATTAAAGTGAGAATTTAATGCTTGTAAATGCATTTATTTATGACTACTGAATGATTAATAAAATGAAAAATTTACTAAGATATTTCTGCATAACACAATGGTAATTTATGGTCATTCCGTAAAGAGTCATAAAATAAAGATTTTTAATTTTATTGTATGTGTGTGCTTTTATGAGTTAAGCACCCCTACTGTCAATTGTCACTCAATCGCATTCGACTTTTTTTATTTTTTTTCTTTTTGTATAAAAATCTAGCACAAATGGTCACAAGCATTATACTCTTCAAATATCCTTCAGCAAAAATATTTTTATGATTTAAAGGAGTTAAAATTTCTTTTGTTTTCTACGTATTAACGGCAACTCTTCGGAGACCCATCAGTCATGTGGTTAAATATAAAATTATTCAATTTCATATTTATTCATTTCAAAAACTACTGTTTGTTTTTTCTGCAAAAATTTTTTTGGAATTTCAGAAGTACTTTTAATATTTTTGTTTTAATTTTAAGCAAATTTTCCTAAAACAGTTAATTCTAGCTACTTGTTTTTTGTTTCCTTTTTATTTTCCATTCAATAGTCACATTTATTGTTTGACGTGTTGTGGGCTTCTTTAGTTTAAGAATTATGTTTTTACGGAATTCACCACTTGTTGACGACATTAACGAATTAACGGTTTGTTGAGGTGAAAGGAAAGAGAGATTGATTAGTTCAGGGAATTTAATTGAATAATAATATTTTATTCTAAATTTGAAAAAAAAATTCAAAAGATTTCTTTAGTTGTTTGAGGATGAGAAGCACAGAAAAATCTCTCTTTATATTCCAATGACAGTTAAAGGATTTAAAAGTTGTAAGTCAGCAGCATTCTTGCAAAAGACATTTAAGCAGAAATTCGTACAACTAGATTATTTAATAGAACTCATTACAATACCGGCGACCGGCAAATGGAGTTTTACGCTGTCAATCGTTTAGTCGTTTAGAGCATTTTTAAATAGTTTAAGCTAAGCTTAAGCTATCAGGTCATGTTACCTTTAAAAACAAAAACACTAAATAACTATTGGCGTATAATTAAATGAACAAGCCGTTCTTAGTGGCCTTCAATTAGAGTTGCCAGATTTAAATTTTTAAGAAAATTCTTGATTTGAATACAAGCAAAATAATTTTAGAGAGCAGAAGTGTTGATAGATAAATAGTTAAGAAAAACATTTTACTATAATATTTCAATGAAATATTCACTGTCTTTTTACAACAACATTTTGTTCAAAAACAATTTGACAAATTGAAAAATATACCTATGAAATTTTGTTTTGCGGTTTTGGTAGGGGTCTTAAAAAATAAGAAAAATAAAGTTATTTGTAGATTTTTGAGCACCATTGCATATAAATGCATATAAAGGAAAACCAAGGTCATATGGAGAAAGATGTTTCTCCTTTTGATTTAGCAAAAAGTGAGTGTTGTTGCGATATACGTTTTTCCTTCTTTCTCTTCTGTTTCTAGATTTGAACTTTTTCTAGATTTGAACTACCGATCTCGTATTTGTTACAACTAGGATTTTGGATTTTCAGGATTTTTTTTATTTCCCGGGAAACGGGAAAAATATATTGCGCTTCCTGGATTTCCCGGTATTCACGGAAAAAAATCAATTCTTGCAAAAAACAAGTTTATTAATTGAAATAAATTAAAAAATCCACAGTTATATTAAAAAATAATACAAAAAAATGCTAGATAATAACATTAACAGTTTATAAAACTTAAAAACAATTAAAGTTTTTAAAACTGCATTTAACAATTCACTACACATACTCTTTCGTGTTTTCGTTGCAAAATTTCCAACAATAGAAAAAACCCTTTCACCTTCAACTGAAGTAGGTTTTGTTATCAACAACACATTGTAAAGATTGTCCATGTTGGTATTTCAAATGTGAGTGGCTTCGAATAACTCAAATTACTCTTAAAACAAATGAATAGCCATTAGTTCTGTTTTACATCTTAGTAGCAGTGCCTACGACTCCGTCCGCGTATCATTTCTAATTATCTTAAAATTAAAATTTAGAAAAATGTGTTTTTAAATATTTTTGGTAGAGATCTGTAAACAATGTTAAAAACTTACCACCTACAAAAATAAAATGTACTGACAACTGTTCTAGTACCATTATACCGATAAAATTGTATACTTTCACATTTGTATCTCTAGTTTATATACGAAATAATATATATTTATGAAATAAAAAGTGTGCTATATTGGAGCAAAGATTATAAGCGTCCTCCTAAAAAAATTTTATTCAAATCCATCCAGCAGCTTTTACGTGATGCCAACACAGACAGGCAGACAAAAATTCTAAATATAAGTGCCTCGTATTCAATATCGATTACTATTATCAAAAAATGTTTAATGTACAGATGTATAGATGTAGTAGAATTCACGTGAAACGAAATATTTAAAAACTTTCAAATGTCACAACCAAAATATTTAAAACACAATCGGTGCTTTTTTGGAAGTGCGAATGATTTTAAACTTCCCGTTTTCCGGGAATTTAGTCAAAATTTTCCCGGAAAATTGCGGATGGTTTTTCCAAAACCCTAGCAACACTCTGTGTGATCTCAAGGAGCCTCGAACTAATTGATATTTAGCAAACATACGCACTTTGGCAGGCAGCCATTCAGAACACCAACCAACCCGCTCATCCGTAATAACCACAACTGCCACATTTTTGTTCAAGGCTTCATCAAGACTTAAACAACTTTTGTATACAGACGCCTAACAATATATTTACTATACAGAAGTCTTCAGCAAATCCTTTACCGCAGCTACAAAACAATTATTTTTCTTTTACGATTTCCCCGTTTTTTAGAACCGGAAACAATATTATTTGATTTGTTTTCAATAAGCTATCTATCCGAGGAGGCTTAGAAGGCCCGAAACGACGACTTTTAAAATTTTAAGAGCGCATTTAACTTGAAAATTTAATTGAAAATATACTAACGAGAATATTTTTATAGATTTTTAGTGAGCTTTGAAATAAAAAATCATAGTTTCCCTAATGAAACTGCAGATTTCTTAAAAGATCGAAAAACTTATTGATAAAAATTTTAATTTTATATTTATTGTAACACTTAAAGATTCACAATTTTTTAGAAAAAAGTAAATTAAGGTTTCACAATAGATAATGTTTATTTTTTACAGAGTTTCTTTTAATAATTAATAAAAAAGCACATACTAAAATATTTCTGTTTACGGCAAAACAGTTCTCACATTTGGATACTGATTACCCCACTATGCGACTGCATGAAAATCAAGTTTGGTACTCGTAGAAGTTAACCAGTCATTTTCTGCTAGAAATTAATAGCTATTCTAGTTGAGTACAATTTTGTGATTTAAGTATACAATTCTCTGGTTTTGTAAAAATAAGTCATTTCGTAGAGAAAATAGAGATAACTCGTGTGCTATATTCGGCTATGCCATATCTTATACACTCTGCACCATTTATCTAAATCTAGTTTAGTGAAGTAGTTCCAATAAAAAAAAAAAAAAAAGAATAAAGAGGTGACAGAGAATTAAAAAATTAAAAAAAAGAAAAAAAAACACATAAAAATGCCACCGTCTCTTAAAGGGCTTAGCATTTTTAAAAGATTTTAGTATTTCCTTAATTTTGAAAATTTCAGAGCCCCGTAACTCAGAAAATATGGGAGAGCATAATTCTCTATCGCCCCAAATATATAATTTTTTTTTTAATGGAGTAACTTTATTGTTCCAAATGATTATAAAAAATTAAAGGAAGGCGTGGTGTTTTGCCCGCTGCCTCGAAGGACATGGGCCGATTTGAATTCCAATAGCACTTCTTTCGGCACTTTGTCTGATCGATTGGAGCGTTTAAAGTTGATTTAGTTCCTCGACAAACTTGATTTCAATACTAAACGGACGGACAGACGAACATCGCTCAATCGACTTCGCTATGCATAAGTTGTCAGAACATACATATATACTTTATGGGGTCGGATGTAATTGCATGTGTAATTAATTTCAAATTGTAATTGACATCCCCCAGGTCTGCACACAGGCGAAGTCATGGGCAGTGGTAGTCAAACTGAATAAAACAATTTAAAACTTAATACTCGTAACTTATAATAATTTTTTTTATTAATCATGTATTTTTAAAGTCTCAAAATCGTTTACCTTACAAAACGTCCAGTTCTTATTTACTTACTTCTGTGTAAAAATCTTATAAAGATATAAATATCAGTGTTGCAAAAATCTAAGTAAACTGCCTTAATAATAATAATAATCAACCACCCAAATTGTGAAAATTTTCCTTTATCAACCCCGTTTAAACATAAACTGTAAATAAAAATATTCTGCTGGTAAAATATGTTTAATGTAGTTTGATGACAAACGACCTATCCACAGGAATAAACATTAAATATTTGAAGGCTGAAATTTAAATTGTTTGTCTAAAACAGAGCATTGAAAGAATGCAATGCTTTTCGCCTTTAAGAAAAATAAATATTTTTGCTCTCCTAACTGTATTTTAAGCAATTAATTTATTCGAAACGATTTATATTTTCATCAGCTTTATATGATCGTTGAGACCTAAAAACTGGTTAATAAATTCGACTCTACCAGCTCACAATCACTCGGTTTTTAACTAACCGATTTTTCTCTTGTCGCATACCGTGCAACAGGGTTCAGCCTGTTTCGGACATAAAACTTAGATGATTTAGATGTAAATGACATGTAGCTCCTAATACAATGGTGCTGCATGCAGCGCCCTTACTCTGCAATTTATTTTTCGCACAAGTAATTCGAGATCATATTTATTTAAAGCAAATATTACAACCGACATCTTAGAAATTAGTTTTTCCTGAGACGTAAATAATACTCACGTTATAGGTTGATGCAAGATGGTATGACTTCTACCTCTCTGTAGCTGCAATTGAGTGCAGACTGCTTGGCAAGATGTAGAGAAGTAAGTTCATATCTGCGCTAAAAAATAAGTGGCCAACTTTGTCGGGAACGAGAGGCAGACACAAACTGACATTCAAATGCCATAAGGACACACTACATTAACGCGATGGCGGGAACTCAGTTTCGAGAGAAGGGGTCAAAAAATCTTTTACGCCAGTAGTTGATATTGCTACGCTTTTCCAATATTTAAATTTAGGGTTTCTCTTTATCGTTGTTCTTTGCCTTATTATATTTGAACTTAAGCCATCTCTTGTTTGTTAAAGACGAGCTTACGCAGGCATCCAGAGCGCAATATTCTATGAGAATTGAACTATCCTTATCCCTATCCATTCAACCCACAGCGTACAGTGGTTGAATGCCTAGACACAAGAACTAACGATTTTCTCTTTGATCAATCAGGCCCTCTCAACCAATTCAAGACTGTCATTCACAGTTGTTACGTTGCTCTGTAACTAAGGCTTCATTGGGACTTGGACTACAAATTCTTTGTTTTACTATGCAGACGTCTAAGACATCTCATCTACCGCGGCTAAGCGAGAGTGTAGTAACTTCGACCAGCTGCATTTTATTTTGTTCATATTTTCAAAAATCCTTTCACCTCTGAGCTGAGAATTCTCAACTAATTTTTGGGAACGTTTTTTTTCTTATTCTCTCATATTAAGGCAAGCATTCTTTCAGCAGTGTTGCCATGTTTTCAAGAAATTTTATGATTCTTTCATTTAAGTGTTTGACAAGAGAGATAATTAAAAGAAACAGAAAAAGAAGAACAAACAATTGTACATTGAAAGAAATTTTGTTTTGATTATTTAATTAATAATAATAATTTTTTAATTAATTATAAAAAATAAAGGTAAACAAAGTCAGTAGTGCTTTACTTGCTTGGTTTAGAAAAATATTTTTTCAATTGATATTATACTTTTAAATGCTGGTCTTTTTATTAAATCTATTTAGTTTTCAACAATATATTCACAACAAAATCATTAATGAATAAAAATAATTCTACTACCGTGGGTGCAAAAATCCACGCACTAGTGACAAAACTTTAGAAGAAAAAAAAAACAATTTTTTATTGTTCTCAAACAAAAGGCCCGGTTAAAGCAGGACATGATGACAAAAGCCAAAAAAAAAAAAAAGACGAACAACATAGCAAACAGAATACAAACGGCAGCCAGCCTTCACGGTTTAATTGGTTGCAAACGATATAAATGTCAAATGTACATTTGCAATCTTAAGCACAACAAACTGTCAAATGATGCACTGTATGCTGTAAACACAAAAATATGGCAGCCATTGATTTCAATTGCAAAGGAAACAAACAACAGCTTCTTTCAGTTCCTGACAGCTGGCTTCGTTCGTTAATATGTTGTTTTTTTTTTTTTGTTTCTTTAGATTTTGGTTGATCATTAATAAACAAAAACATGAGTTGGTTGATGGTGGTAGTTTTGAAGCTGTTGTTATAGTGGTTGTTAAAATTTTGATAACAATACAAGGGGGAAATAAAATAAGGAAATAAAAATTTAAACACCCTTTTATCAGCAACCAATCAGAAAGTTTGAAATGATCCATAAACTAACCAAAAAAAAAAAAAAATACAACATAAGAAGAGCTCTTAGAGAGAGAATTATAAAAATACACTCTACTTTTATAAAGAGCACGTTCTATAAACTCTTTTTGATTAAAGCAAAGAAGAATAGAGAGAGATATATTAAAAAGTTTTTATATAGTGTTACTCTTCTTTTAAGTATTTTACACAACAGAGAGAATACAAGCTTTGATCGTTGCCATTGTTTAGTGATATGATTTTATAGAAAGCCTGAATTAAAAGCCCAACTGGTTTTCAATTGATGTAATTCACAGTAAGCATCGAAATGACGCCCCTTTTTTATTATTTATTTTTCCCCGCACTGTAATTAAGAGACTACGAGGCCACGAGTTTGCATGATACTTTACTCTCTATATCACAGCGGGTAGTCGCGTGTATTGAATATTCTTTTATTTGGCTACTTCGCGTTATGGTAAAACGATACTACTTGGCGAACCAGTTTTAGTGGTTTTTGTGATCTTATTGCGGCTTTATTAATTTATGCCCGCGCGCTCTTTAGTTGTTGACCAAGTGTCGTGCTGTTAAAATGATTAGAAACTAACGCGTTTGTATACAACAACAACAACAACATTTAAAAACAACAACGTACTTCTAACGTTAATAGAATTATTGCCTTGAGAAAAAAAATTTTGTTTCTTGTTAACTCAAGAAAAATTTGTCAAAACAAAAGAAAAGCCCTGAAAGCTTTCATTATAACGACTGCCGTCGGTATAAGATTTTAAGAATTAAATATTAAAGTGTTAAATATAAAGGAGTATTTTGTTAAGAAAAAAGAAATATTTATAAATTTAAATATTATTATTCAAGAAAAAAAATTATCTCATGATTAATGAAAAAGTGCAATAATATTCCTTGAATGCTTTTCTCTAAGGCTTTTCTAACATAGCTTAAGGATTACCAATCTGATATTTAATAATAAAAAAAAGAAAACAAATAAAAGTTCCTAGCAACATGGATATGTCGAGTGCGAATTCTTTGAATATGCGACCTCTGTTTACTGGTTATCCGTTTCAAGGTGAGTTTTGGGATAATTCTGTTATAAGGACTAACGGAGTTTTTATTATTTACTTCTCAAAAGAAATTTTCTCTCAGGCATTTAGATTTAGCAACAATATTAAACCACTTATTCTTTATTCTCCCTATTTGCTGTTTAAAACTTAGATTTTGTTAATGCCGGGGCACATAGAATCCGTCATACGTTGTACTTAGACGTATTCAACTAAAGTCAGAGTAACGAAGAATGAGGTTGGCACAATGAGTCCTTTGCTGATAGCTGTTAAATATATTAATTTCATTTTATTTTTATTCACTTTTTAATTTAATTTTTATTTTATTTTTTACCACCGCAATTATTTTATTAAAATCCCAGAATAAAATTGAAGCACAGCAAGAGTTAATGGAAAATAAAGAAGAAGAAGCAATTGTTAGCTATAGAAATATTCAACGTACGTCTAAAGTTAATAGATGACCAACTTTTGTACTTTGCGTTGACGGATACGTATCAATTGTGACAACGCTTAAAAGAAACCATGTGTTTTAACTAACTTGTCAGTTGAATACGTCAAAGTTAAACGTATAGCGGGTTCTGTGTGCTTTGGCCTTTAGTTTGCAAAGTTTTAATTTTCAGAATTTAGATAGACACAGGAGTATAGATGCAGTAACTTCTCTGGCAATATTCTGGACTAATGGGAAAACAAAGACAGTCTATGATTTCACTTGCTTTCAAGAATCTCTCTAGTGTTGCTGGTACTGAACTGGGCCGATTACTGAGCTTAATAAAGGAAACCGATTTGGTTTTGCAGTCAGGGATCTATGTAAACCAGATGTTTGTTTGAATGTAAAATAAATAATATTTTAACAACTGAAATCACCTTACAAAACCTGTATTGAAGATACTGAAACAAAAATTTTTTAATTTACTGAAATCCCGAGTCTCATAAGCGCCTTACTACGGTTGCATGAAACATAATAAATTTTCTTGCAGGCCATGGAAAATAAAAACTACTAACATTTTATACCCTTCAAATTTTTTAAACTTCATGATAATGAATTAACGAGAAAACAATATACATTTTCATATTAATAAGAATTGAACTTCTTTAATTTTATTATCTATTTCTTATTTAATTGAATTGTGTGTTCGTAACGCTTGAAAATGGAATGAAAACTTTCATAATAGAAACTCATTCTGGCTTAATTGTTGTCAGTTATTACAAATGTCCGCTTATGAAAAAAGTAAACTTTTTATAATATCACATGTAACCAAATCAACGGAGAGCTACTAAGAATTCATTGGATGCATTAGCAAACCAAAGTCCACATTGTCTATTGCAGAGCCATTCGCTCCAATAAAGATATTCTTTTGATTAACGTTTATTCCCGGCTCTCATTTAAAATGTCTGGATCTGTTGTATGTTTATTAATTTTTGCAGCCTGTTGTTTGTTTTTTTTTTTTTGCCAATATTGAATCCTGTGTTATTTTATCGGTCTAAAGGTCTAAAGCAGACTCTTAACACGAGCTATGGAAACAACTTTTTAAAATAAAAAGAAATTCTTTTGCCATCCTTAACAAAGGAAAACTACTAATCTAATTACTGTGTTTCAATGCTTCTGTCCATTTGTAATAAATATTTTATTGTCTTTGTCCTGTAATTGGAGCGTCCGTTTATAAAAATGTAGTTTGTATTGAAACATTTAAAGAAAACTTAAGATTAGGAAATTTTCTAATGTCCCTTAAAAGAGCTTTCACTCTATTTACTCCTTTAACTTTTTCTCACTTGCAGTTTATAGCAATTTGTTGAAAGCACTTCCAAATTTTCGGCAAGTTATTTATCTTTTACTCCTTTCACCCAGTTAATAACCCTATTATAAATCAGTCTGCTTATTAAGTTAGACTTCAGCTAATCCTGGGCACATACTTTTGCCGGAAACCAAACTTAAGCACCAAAAGACGTTTTGAGCCCATGAATAGGCTTTACTACAAAAATACTTTTTTTTAGCACTGTGCCATTCCCGCACGCTGGATGTTGAACATTTAGATATTCTTGGCAGTAATTTTGAATTTTTAATTAATAACGTATAAGCTTGGTGCTGTCAAGCATGATGCATAGATTGGCAGTTATATGTTGACATGGGATTTTGGGTGCTAGTGGCCCAGTGGTTAGACAAGGTTAGAGTTTATGGAGCCAGGTACTGATGTAAGTCTTTATTACGTCTGTGTTGCGCACTGAGTGGTACTTGGCGGCATTCTGCTTAAAGGCATATATACCTGCCACACCAATACACAAAATATTAACAAACGTATAGCAGTAAAGTTCTGTTTAAATACGGGTTTATGGGTCTACTTGTAATAAAAAACCCTAAAATGGACTTTTTTTCATTTAAACAAGTTTTCACATTGGAATAACTATATTTTAAGAAAACTAAGTCGTTTAAATGTCAATGTCGAAACAGAGAATTAGAGTCATCGGGAGGATAGCAAATTGAAGGAACTGTCTTCTTTTTTTCGATATCTCTATTTTTTTAATTCTATCAATATAAAAATTTAATCCTAATTAAGAGGCACAACGAAAAAAGTTTCCTTGATGGAATTGGGATAAAATCATGCTGAGTTATTGATAAAATTGTCTCATTTGGGGCTCAGAGACCCCACAAAACAAAAACACCTACAAATTGTGCATGTAAAGTGAGCAATCTTCTTTAATCATTACCTTGCCAACCTTAGATTGCGTATTTAACCACTATTGCTTATAGAATTATTTGACTTTGTACGTCAATCCCATCAAATGAAACAAGATAGAAAAAGAAAAATATTCACCTATATGTTCGTATTATGGTGCTGAAACTTTTCGCAAAAAGAAGGCGTATATGCCAATAATGCCATGCAGACAAGTTTTTCAATATTTCATTTAACAACTATCGTAACCTTAAGAACACGACAAATACAGATAGTATTGTGGGAAGGCGATAACATAAAATGAATAAATAAAAAAAATACATTAGCACTCATTGCTCTGAAAACCCTTTGAAAACGACAAAAAATATAAGCCCTCCAAATATTGCTTGTGATAAAAATATAAAAATAGCTACGAAAAAGGCAAGCCAAGCCGAACAGAACCTAAAATCAGTTGTAACAAAATTTATTCTGCTGATATCGAACGGTCCTTGACTTCAAAAAATAATAAGAGCTCAAAGACTGCGGCTCAAATTAAAAGTTATCTAAGAGAGCGCACGAAGCTGCCTAAAGAACTATTTTAAGGAAGGAACTCCACAATAGGATTACGCGGTATTGCGTGCAAGTAGAAATCTTAAAAGACTGGTGGTATGAAGGCCTTTCGTTCTAAATTCTAGTGGAGGAAGGGGAGAAAGATAACGTTTTTGACGAACATGAAGAATATTTACATTAACGGTTCCGACTCACACAGCTGGGTTACTATCTGGAAACATCAGTGGTTCAGCACTTTCTCTTGGATTTATTTTTTGAAATGTTGATGAGGCCATGAAAGGGTTAAACTAAACTAATCGAAAAACTCTGGTATAGACAAACCGAGTAATAGAATGCTTCATAAGCTACCTAAAGCTGTAGTCAAAATATTTTTTTATTTTAATACCGTTCTTCGCCAAAACCAGAAAGCATAACATAAAGGCAGAATCATATAGACCAATTAACTTTTTGCTAGACACGTAACAACTATTTGAGGGACTATTAGTAATCAAGCTGGACTCTACTCTAAACAAGAAGAAATGTATTCCCAAATGTTAATTCAAATGAAGAAGAGGACACAGTACTATTGAACAAACACACAGAATGGAGAATGTGATAGAAAAAGGCTTTGAGAAAAAAAAATTTCCGCGCTTTTTATCGACAAGGTATGACATTAAAGTTGAAGCAAATCTTTTCAAAAATATTTCTAAGCTACTAGAAAGCTGTTTTAGTGGTTATACTGACTTGCCAATCAGTAATCGTATTTCCATATCAACTTTGGCTAACGACACAAATTTTGCTTGGTATTCACACAAGCCTCCATTAAGCAATCGTATATTTGCCAGACCAAAGATATTTCTTCTGGAAAAATGGTTAAAAAAATAGAGAATAAAAGAAAATTAGCAAAAATGTAAATATACAAGATTTACTCTCTGCCGAGCATTTTGCCCACTATACGAATAAATAAATTATACCCCACCTCAATTTTCATCGGAAAAACTATGCAGAAGCGAATCAGACGCAAATGATTTGGCTTGTTTGTAGATACTCTACAACTAGTTTGCAAGCTGTTAATTGATATGTGATTCTAAAACTTATGTGGTTCTATGGAATACTTTATAAAGCACGGCAGACCTCCTTTTGAAACTTTAAAGACGCTTAAATAAAATTTTACAAATGATCAATTATAGATTTCGAACTTGTAAAACTACACGCTTAAAGCCAAAATCTTAAAACATTGATAAATGCGTATGAGAAAGCTTGAAATACATCTTAAGTCTGCAATATAATAAACGATCGCACTTACGCTGAACTAAAAAGAAGAGACATTTTTTCTTTGGCAAAAAATTATAAAAATTAAAAATGTTTGGCATACGTTTTAAAATCCACAATAAGATTCTACTTCTGATTTCTTTGCCCGGCAGTCAATGTAACAAATTAAGGAAAATTAATTAAGAAAAGCAAGATAGAGGGTTTAGTATTTATAAATATTTTATTAATTATTACAGTTTATTTGCAGAAGCTTCTTTCTTGAGTTGTCTCAGCTGGAGGTTGGTGGCCTGGCGCAAAACATGATTAGAATACTTAATAATGATTTTTCAAGAATCTTCGAATGGGGTCGTGTGAACAGGGTTAATTTTACGTTCGTAAAAACCCAGTGATGTACGATTTTAGACTGATCGAACCCGCTACTTTATCTGTGGTCCAGGTTAATATAAATATTGTAAAGCTCTTGATGTTCTTGCATGAACATTCAGTTCATTGATGTTGGGTAGAAAAAAAGCTTTTAAGTCACAAAAAAAAAAACAATTTCTTGGTTTTCTGAAATGGTGTAATAAATGCTCCAGCCTGTCTCCTTATTATTTTTACCTATATCAGACCGGGAAAAGACGAAGAAGCTTATTGGTGAGAGCTCATCGACGCAATACGGGATCTATTTCACTATATTTTCGTCTATTCTTATTAATTTAGGGGAGATATCAAACAGACCGCTTTTTTAATGGGTCTTTTTTCGACACCCTTCCTTCCTTCCTCAAAGATTATAGGCAACAGTTAACGCGGTTAACGGCAACTTTACCCTAACTGAGCCACATGCTATCATCAGTCTTTACTCTTGACCTTACGGATTCTAGACTGTTGGTGTTTTTTCTTATAACTGAGTTCCTAGTAATTGCTTACATTTGTCCAAATCTAAGATTTCCTGTGGCATTCACATTTAACAAGCTTCTGCCTGTCGTCCTAAGTCTTCTGGCAGTCATTGCCAAACATTTAAAGAACATGTGCGTTTTCATCTCAGCCTTTTCCCTGCACAGTAGACAAGTATCATCTACTTCAATCCTCATCCTGGCCAGATCATACTTAAATTATCCATGATTTCTCAGTAACGCCTTTTTGCTGTTTTACTGTTACTGCAATAAAATGTCCTTTAATGCCACCTATTTGTGGTCGAAAAACCGAGAGAAATAATTATTTAGCCCAAGAGTTTATGAACTAACCTCCCTGCAGATGTGTTTCATTTTTCACTTTTAACATTAGAACGTAAAAGTAGAATGTCTGCAAGTACTAATGCCTTTATGCTTTTTCTTATAACTTTTCTAATTACGGCATTATGCATATCCCGAGTGCTTGCCTAAAAGAAAAAATATGCTACAAAATTACAAGTTTCATATTATTAAACAATGTAATAAAAAAGTAATAAAAAGATTTTTGTTAGAATGTGAATAGAATAGTAAAACCTTCAAACTTTTTCCCAAAGCTGAAGCAATAAATTTAGAGTATTATTTTATGTAATTTGGTTTATTTGGCTAAAAAAGTTAATTATCATTGATTGATTACCAAAATATGTTCCAAGCCTGTTTCTATTCAGTTTTTTCTATAAATAAGTAATAAACGTTAGTGCCATCTGCTTTTCATAGGAAATTTAAGAATAGAAAACCTTAACCAACTTTCAAAAAAGCTTTCATCTGCATTATCTTAAAAGTTATAAAGTAATAAAACTCTCCTTCTACTTACAGGTCAAGGTCGTGTTAATCAACTAGGTGGCGTATTTATTAATGGTCGTCCCCTACCCAATCATATACGATTAAAAATCGTCGAAATGGCCGCTAGTGGAGTAAGACCCTGTGTTATCTCTCGTCAATTAAGGGTGTCCCACGGTTGCGTTTCTAAGATACTAAACAGATATCAAGAAACTGGCTCAATAAGACCTGGTGTTATAGGCGGCTCTAAACCCAAAGTAACGTCACCAGAAATTGAGGCACGTATCAAGGAAATGTGTAAGGTCAATCCAGGCTTATTTAGTTGGGAAATAAGAGAAAAATTAATAAAGGTAAGTCAAACAAAGAAAAAATAAATAAAAAAACAAATGCAAATAAAAGGTGTTTTCTATGACACAAGAAAAAAGAAAAGAATGACTATAAATTTAAAAGTATTTTGCCGACATTGAAATGCAAAATCAGTGGCAAAAACCACATAATAACTTTTAGACTAACTAACATCACATTAAGATTTTAGTCTAAGAAATTCCAAAAAGTCACGTGTCTGTTGCAAAAACTATAACTTCCGTTTGCATTGTCAAACCAAGTGAATGGAATCAAAAGAAGAAAAAAAAAACACAAAAAGAAAGCAGGACAAATAAAAATCAAAGACTAACAAACAGACACCCATCGAGTTTGTTTATAGCTTAAGGTCAATGTCAATGAATTCTTTAATTGTTTTAAAGACAATTTTTTTTATTTAGTTTGTAGGTGGTTTTTGATGGCAAATATTTATTTCAAAGTCATACATACGGAGTTTTTAATGCCACCCAAACCGTTAAGAAATTGATTAAATGTGGCGGCAAGGTGCAAACAAATTGCATTTCACAGTCTAACTCGAACTTCCGCCTTGGCACGCACAATTTACAATTTGTTTTTTATTTAATTATATGTTTAGTGTTGTTGTCTTGACTTGTCTCGTATAATTTTGGTTGCATGTTGCATGGCATAGCAAATGTTTATTATTTGTTGACACCTTGAAACCTTTAGGCCATAGGCAAAACTATAAAATATTGAGTTTTTGTTTTCTTTTCATCATTCATTCATTCATTCATTTTTTGTGCTAAATTCATTCATGAAAACAATATTCCCATATGTGTCATGTCAAATTTAGCAGAAAGTTGCCGCCTTTTTTTTTGTTTGCTTAAAATTAGCGTTACTTTTCCATTGATTTGGTGAATTTATTATATTTTTTTATATATTTTTTTAACTTAAAGTTTTTTATTGATTCAAAACCTTTATCAATGAACAGAAGTTTGTAAAAGTTTATTTATATTTTGTCTTTAAGACCAGACCAGATGACGCTTTTGTTGTTGGTTGGGGGAAAAATGCATTTCGTTAAACAAAAAAATGAAATTTTAATCAAAAGTAGACTTTTTAGAATTCTGCATCTAAGAGGTAAATACATCACCCTATTGTTATCATTCCAATGCCCTACCGTCCATCTGTTCGTCTGCACAGCCGTTATAGGCAGGCGACTGAAACTTGCACGTAATAATTTGAAGAAATTATTTAAAATATTAAAATTTATTTTTCGGAAAGGAAGACAAAATAAAAATAGTTACTGAATGTTTGCTGTGTTTTTCTATATAAAACCTGTTGAGTTTTTTGTTTTTTTTTTTTTTTGTTGATTCAATATACATAATTCTCATTTAATCAACATGGCAATAGATATAAGACTTTCTAGTTTTGAATACAAAATTTGGGTAAAATCCACTGATGAGCTATATGAGCAGTAGCGAAATGGTCATGTGGATATGCTTTCCCCGCAGTAATACAATTTATTTTTCAGTTTTTGTAGTTGAAGGTATCAAGCACGATTATAGAAAATTATTTAAATTTTTTTTTATTTAAGATCTACCGAAAAAAAGCAACTTTTAATTCTTCGTATAGCAAAATCTAATAAATTTCCATGTATGTCAACGCTGAAAAAACTGTATCGTTTCTTTTTACTTTATAGTAATAGTCTTGAAGTAAAGAAAATGCAAGAGATGTGTGCTGTCATTTTTGAAATACGAATTCATTCTTAATATTTCTTTCACAAAATCAATTTAAATGTATTATAGAAGACACTTCTAAATGTTTCCCCATGAAAAAAACTAATTTTTAAATTTATTACCTTATCTTTAAATAGTAATTACATCAAACTGAAAACTAGAAATTAGGTGATTTTGAGAAAAGTCTAGTTAAAAATTATTTTTGTTTTTGCTTAAAACAACCCATTTTATGAGGAGCCAAATTTATCTCTTAATAAATTGAATGTTTTTTTCTTTTTAAATCATGTACTTAAAGTAAGTTTCTTCGACATTATATAAATAATTGGTGGTTCATATGGTATCATAAAGTTTTATTCACCCTTATCATAAGTAACACGTTAATTTTATGTTTCCCTGAAATTTTCATTCCCCTCGAAGTGAATATTTGTAGCTTAAAAATTAATAACTTTATTACAACTTTTAGTCGGGGCTTGCAAGAGGCATCAAAGCCCCCAGGAGTTAAATCAGACGTTGTTAATGACTCATTTCAATAAAAGTTAATTTTTGTATTAGATACAAATTAAGACCAAATATTTTCATTTTTCCATTGAACGATATTTTTAAAAGCTACACTGTTTAGCTCTTTTCTACGTTTTGCTATAACGTCTTTAAAAAGTTTCACTAATTTATAGGCGCTAAAATTTTTTGTTCTACATCTTGTCAAAAATGTGCCTCTGTATTGTAGTAACTGATTTTAAATTCAAAAAAATGTGTTCAAGATTGTTAAAAACTCAGAAAAAATTAAGCGAACAAATGAAAGGAATAAGCGAGAAAATTTTGAGGGAAAAATTCATTCACGATAACTGAAAGTTTTTGTTTAAATGAAAAAAAAGGTGACGTCAAATTGTATCAATTGTAATTTGGGAAAAAGGGACAATTTAAATAGAGTAGATATTTATGATGGGTGTGATCATCAAAGAGCCATTATAACAACTTGCTGTTACTTAAACGTAGCATTTTGTCTGCGTAAAAAAATATTTTTCATTACTAAAACTTTGATTTTTGTTGTTGTTAATAATTAATAATAACAATAATATTAATAAAATAAATAGATCCGAAAATAAAAAGTGAAAGTTTTTCTAAGCAAAGCCAATCGTCGCTAAGACAAATTCCTACCTTTAACTGACAGCAATTTGTTATTATGACCCTTAATATGATAACACAGTGCTAATCCAAAAACTATAAGAATATATTAAACAAGAGCGGTATATTTGGCTATGCCAAATCTTATATACTCTTCACCATGTATGTAAAGCTAGTTTAGTGTAGTAGTTCTTTAAAAAAATTATTAGAAAGAGAGAAAATTAAAAATAAGGAAAAAAATAAATACTCTTTATAATTTTACATAAAAATATCACCGGCTCGTAATAGGTTAAGAATTAAAAAAATTTAGATTTTTCTGAAAAACCTCCTCAAAAGCTTTTCAATGGTACTCATATTGACAATCGATCTTTTTATATGAAAATTTCAGAGGCCTATAACCCGGAAAATATGGACGAGCTTTAATTTTTTCACTTAAAGTTTTTTTCTTTTTGTTTTTTTTTTTTTTTGTATATTTTCTTATAGATCGATCTAGCTGATTTTCAATAGCAAAATTTTTAAAACTACTTCTTATCGATTGGCAATTTAAATTTTCTCCAGTCCATTTAGTTCCTTTACAAAGCGGATTTCAACACTTAGGCAGACGGATATCGCTTAATCGACTTTACTATGCAAAAGACTCAAATATATAAATTTTATAGTATCGAAAATGGATATTGTAATAATTACAAACGGAATGACAAACTTAGACATACTATTTTACAATTAAAGTAAGTTCGGGGAATGCAGTATACCCATTTGTTTTTTGGCTACATTTTGTAGAGTTTTTATTCAAATATCGTAGACTTTCGCTGGTATATTACCTGAAGTCTTATCTTAATATCAAGAAGGTTGTGAAAAGCTTTGATCATCAAGTTTCATTAATATTTTAAATAAGCTTGGAAAATCCATATATATATCATTGAAAAAATGTTCGGGTAATGTGGTATACTATTCCAGTAAGTATCTTACTAGCTCATTCTCCATTGATGCAGGCCGGCCAAGTTTAGTTGACAACAGATCCTCAGCTTTTTTCGCTTCTGGACATCCGTTGTAACCTTGTGTGGGGGACATTAAATGACTTTGAAAGTAAAAGAATTCCCATTTGGCTCTCTCTCTCTCTCTCTCTCTCTCTTACAGCTTGAATAGCTTTTGTCATATCTTTCGCTGCCCATTTTCTAATTTTACCTTTTTTGGACATGATTGTTTTGATAAGTGTTATGTATTTCACTATGCCACCTTAGCCGCCCACGCGATTATTAAAATAATGATTATTTTTAAAATACTAATTAAACATACAGCTTAACTGTAAGTGTTATTTAAAAAAAAAGTAGTTACCTTTGACTTGTAAATAACAAAATGAATGTTTGAAGCAAGCACTTTTCTAAAAAAAAAAAACAAATTGAACTGCATACAAAAAAATGTCATTAATTTTTTGCAACTATTTTTTTTAAAAGAAATTAAAAACAAATACACTCACGCACTTTTAGTTTGCTAAGAGCATTTAGCTTTTAAGCTTGGTTCCGTTATTGCTATGCTCTTAGTTTAAGAGAAAATCGACTATACCACATTACCCACCTATACCACATACCCGAACTTACTCTAGAAATGCGGTAGGTGGACCACGCCAACTGAATCATTCGCCAAAATTATTCCTATTTGTATAGGAAAAAAAAGTCTTATGGCATGAGGACATTTTTGGTTAAAAAATAATAACAGTCTTTTATTTATCTGTAAATTAGATAAATTACCCAAATAAGTTTGATTTAAGTGGTTTTGAACAATCAGTTGGTTCAAGAAAATTACTTTTACTACCAACCAATACATTTTATTTTTAATGTACTTATGTATGATTATTGTTTATAGTTTTCTTTTTGTTTTTGGGGTTTGTATGTGTTTTATATTAAAATTCATTTTGATAGTGTGAGTAGATTTCTGTTTTTTTCTTTCATTTTATATTTTTTTTGCAGATTTAGTTTTTATTGTTTCAAACATAAGTTTAACTTGTAAGGCTGCAATTAGTTATACTTTAATATGCCGATAGTGATACGTACTTATGTATGTACATATATGTTTGATGTTTGTACCTTTAAAGCTTATAAATAATCGTACATAAAAGAGTTTACAAAGAATTATTTATACATCTAGACTTCTAAAACGCAAGATACTTACTAGATAATAAAGCACAAAGAAAAATCCTATCGACAGTCATTTGGTACTTTTTTTTGGTTTTTTTTTGTTTTTTACTTTGTACATTAATATTAATATATTAATATTTCTAAACATTCAGTGTATTGATTGATTGAGATGATCATTATGTTTCATCACCCATTTGTACGTGTAGCGGCTTTATCAATGTGTTCATCTCTTTATTATCGCTAAGGTGATCGATAAATTCGCACACACACACATATATGCCTAAAGATATGTTTTACTCTCTTGTTCCGTTTTTATGAATATGGATATGGATGCAACATGGACATTAGGGGCAGCCTAAAAATTTTAATTTTTTCTGCTTTATTTCTTGAAAATTTTACAAATGGTTTTGAACATAAATAAAATTTTCTGCATGACCCTACTTTATTCATTTATTTATTTATGTTTCAAATATTATTGTGTTACTTTATGGCCAGTGTTGTATCTATATCTTTGTTACATTGAGTAGGCTTTAACAGCCTCCAGGTGCGCTTCATGCTTAATTAAAATATGAGTTGCTTTAAATATATTTTGTTCTGACCCAACATTGTTAACCATTCAATATCAGTCGGCCCGTTGAGCAGCGTTACTCTTAAGTCTACTTCGCGTTATTCAATGGCTGGTTGTTTGATCTATGATCAGTTGTGGCAGGGGTGTTTAATGTTTTGATTTGGTTTTAAGCCAAGATTTTTCATTACAATGTATATTAATATAATGTAACACACACATACATACAAACAAAATAGAAATTTAAGCCTGGATTATATGTCAGCTTAAAGAGAATACAATATACTTTTGCCAGACATGTAAATCTTTTTTCTTTATGTTTCAAATTTTATTAGTAAAAAAATCAATTGTCCATGATGTAATTTAACACAAATCTTAATTGAATATCTAAAATCTTGCAGCATTCTTTTAATTATTAATTCATCATTATGTCTTAAATTCAGCTGCCCTGTCGCGTGCTGCGTCTTTTTCAATATTTACAATAAAATTATTTTATAATTTCTCTTGTATTAGATCATTTAGTTTAACAAACTTTTATCACTGCCACAAAATTTAGAGTTCGTGATAAAAAACGCCTGGTACACGCCTTGCTTTTATAAACATTTTTCTTTTATTTAGATTTTCTAATAAAGTAACTTGGTTTTTATAATTTGGTTGCTTCAGGCTTCAGATTTTTGGCACAATGATTCTTAAGATAAGATTTTAATACATAATTGGGGCGTTCTTATGTCTCCAAGAGATTAAACATTAAAAGTTATTAGAGGACATAAGAAAATTTAGCAAATTGCAATGAAATGAAAATAAGCAGATATTGATTTCAGTTTTTTGAGTCCAGGTTAAAATTAATAGCATCAGTTAAGATAATTGTATCAAAGCTGTTTTCAATATTCTATTTATCAACAACTATTTTACTACTACCACACATTTTTGTCCGCTTTAAAATTATTTTAACAAAACATACGAAGGTACCATAAAAATAAAATAAAAATTTTCTGTGTGAGTTGAACTCACTCACAAAGGGTTCTGAACTATGTTGGGCCAACCTTTAATTTTTAACTTTATTTTTTAAACTTGTTACAGCGGACATAGTAAAACATGCTTTGGGTTTATGATGTTAATGAGGTTACTATTGGGACACCTTTAAAAATGAACTTTTTGCACTTGCTTTTGTAGCGAACTAGCAAAGCACACTCTTCATAAATTTATAGTCTCGGCTTATCACGATTCAGAAAATAAGGTCATTTATGTAAAATGCGTTACTATCGGCCTTCATTTAACTTTCCTTTAATTTTTAAATTTATTGTTTACACTTATATTTATAGCGGACATATTTGTGCTTACCCTGTAAAAATTCCAAATGTATGCAATAATATTCAAGTCACGTTACTTTAGGCGCACCCTTTATATTTTAGTTTTATTTTAAAAGTTTTTGTAATTGTTTTTATGGCGGACTCCAAAATAATTAAAGTTAAAGTGTGTGCCGTTAAAAATAAAGGCTACATGTGCAAAAATCACGCCACTTTTGTGATACCCTGTTTATCAAAGTTTTAGTATTTCTATTTGTATATATAACGGGTGTAGTTGTATTGACACTGTGCAAAAATAACACGTTTTTATGAGCATAAAGTCAATTTTGGTACACCCTTTAAATTTTAGTATTTGCTGTTAAGAAGGCTATAATAATACATCTCCCGTGAAAATTTCAATAATTTACTTTAGTGGACTCTTATCCATAAACCCGTATGCAAAGAGTTGGTAGTGAGGAAAATATTGCTACTGCATGGGTCACTATTAAAAAAGATCACGATATGTCATTTCGTTGCCGTTTTCAACAAACTTCTGTTATTAAACCACCTGGAGGATTTTATATAAGAACCTCAGTATGAAATCTTACAGAGTACAGCTTCTATAAGATCTCAAACCAGGTGATGTTCTACAATTTCGTTTGTTTAATAAACACCCCTTACGAAGTTTGGCTTCGTCACTGTGTGAAGAACAAAACTGTTGAGTACAGCATTTGAGAAGGAGACATTATTGGACAGTACTTGTACTCATACAAGAATTATGAAAAACGTAACGGTAAAGTCAACGGTGCAGGAAACTGTGCAATGATTACTGAATTTTTTTTCCCAAATAAGATAAATTGGACTTGGTTAATATGCGGCTTCAACAACATGGCGTCAATGCTACATGCAACGCGATACTATGAACCCATTGAGAAGAGAAATAATTTTTATGTTTTGAATTCAATTTTGTCCGATTTTGGTGGGGGTACGTAGTCTTTCGCCGCAATTCCGCTGAAAAACAACGTTTACAGCTGCTATTGGTGGCCAAATATTAGTACCTATTACACCAACAAATATTTTTATACCCTTCACCAACAAAAGTGGAAAAAGGTCATTCCGTTTGAAATTTCTACAATAACCATTTCCGAAGTCGATTAAGCGATGTCCGCCTGTCCGTCCGTGTTCGTGTTAAAATCACCTTTACTAAGGCAATAGATAAGCTAGAGAAAATTGAAATATGCCAATCGATCAGACATAATTTCGAAACAGTTGCTATTGAAAATCAGCAAGAACGGTCTTTTCCGTCGATGCAGTGGGCAAAACACCATATCTGCCTCCAATTTTTCCAAATTATTTGGAACAATGAAGTAACTCCAAAAAACTAGTATATGCAGCAATAGAGACTTAAAAAAATAAGAACAACAATCAGCAAGTAAAAAAATTGGTGTTCGTCCATATTTTCCGAGTTATGGATCTCGGAAGTTTTCATAAAAAAGTTCAATTTTCAATATGGTCAATATGGATATCATTTAAAAGCTTTTAAAGAGATCTTTTAGGAAATACTAATATTTTTTATTTTTGCTTAACCCATTAAGAGCAAATCACATTTTTGTGTAAAATTATTTATTGTAATTAATTTGACATAGTCGAATATAGCACTCTTACTTGTTGCCATTAACTTTTTTCTTCACAATGGCGGGTATTTCTATCCTCAATAGCAGACAAATGATCTATCAAATGCCTGTCACTGTTCTTATACGGTGTGTCTTCGCAGTAGTCTAAACGAGGCGTATATAAACGGTATACTGTGCAGTTATGGTTCAGAGAGAGATACTCATATGCTTCATTTCACCTTGTAAACTTGGCATAAGAAGATGGCAGAAGGTGGCATGCAATTTCATGTGTTCGTTATTAAGATATCCAGATTAAGAAAAGTTACAGGGAGTAATTGTTGTCAAATACTTGTTTAATGCTTATGAGAACAAAGATGCCATTAACATCACCTTTAATTATTCTGCAAATCTTACATTTGAAGGATAGTTATCCTGCATGGATTACGAAGTTTGGTAATGTTACACTGTTTAACCATCCACATATGACCGGCGCTTTTAAAATTAAAATTTATACATCAAGTTTCGAGTTCAGCAGTTGATCTAAGTTACAGCGAACATTTGTGCAATTTAAGAGTGTTAAGCTAAAAGCTCCTGCCATGCGATATAAACGTCTATCAAAAAAGTATAATCAGTGTAACTGTATGTGTTAATTTACACAGCTCAAATCACAATATGCTTTAGACACTGGCAAAGGGAAAAATAGGTTTAGTCTTTTAATCAATTACAGGGCATGAACCAGAAACTGAAAATAATCTCTTGATTTAACGTTAACAGTTGCCTCAAAAAGTGAGCGCTTAGTTTAACTTACAACAGCTGGGATCAACTGGACAGGCATGTGAAAAAAGATAAGAAATAAATAAAATCAGCAGAAATTCTGTTCACAAAAACAAAAGAAGCGTTAAGTAATAGCTTGACAAGGACCAAGTACTAAGGTTGACATTCCAAGTGATTTTTTAGAAAAATGTAATTTACTTCTTGCAGCACAAAATGAAAGCCATATTTTATTTCAATATTTTATTTATGTAATTATAATAATAATTTTATTCCTATAACTGCTTAAAGAGAACTTTAAATACAATTTTATTTTTAAAGATTATTTATGTACTAAGTTTATTTAAAACATAAAGTAACGGATTAGCGCTCACTTTATAAGCCAATTGTACAGCTCTTCTTATAAAAGTTTAACATCTGGCCGTATCTATTGAAAGCCCTCGACTGTTACTAATTTAATAGGCAAAAGAGAATTATATTTTGTATTTTATTTTGACAATATTTTCCTATTTCTTTGAACAGACTTTTTATAACATGGATTAATTTGCAGCAACTTCTAAGATAATTGAGTTAATGTCATGACCAATAGAATATGAAATTTAACTAGAGAAGCCTTTATGTAAATAAATCTTATAATCTTGAATGTGTGTGTGTGTGTGCGTGTGCAGTTCAAGATAAAAATTTTAACGATGATTTATCTAACCTCAGTTAAGTAAAAGAGCTTCTTAATTTTTCTTATCATATAAATTAATGAAAGTTTCAGGAGCCATCAATCGATCAACATGTGATATTAAAGGTCTGTATACATTTTTATGTGCCACATTGAAATTTGCCATATTGCAATTCGAATTTATTCAAAAGACAATTTTAAAAATGTTGAGACAAAAATGATTACAATAATAATAAAAAACCAAAACTCATACAATAATAAACAAAAAAAAACTATTTTGTCCATCAAACAGGTGTCTGCATGTCTAAGCAAACACAACAACCATCAAATTTTTTAAGAGAAGATTTTTTATTGCTTTTCATTTCGTTACTTACACATTTAAAATCAAGTAAAAAAGTAAAATAGAAGTATGACAGATACAACGTTGTACAGACTGGATGAAAAACTGGACAGAAAAGATTAACCATAAGATCCTTTTGGAAATGTTAAATGCAAAAAAAAAAAGACTCAGTGTCTTTTTGTTGTCGTAACGAAATCTTAGAAGTCAAATGTCTCTTCGGTATTTTAAATAAAAAACAAACAGGTGGCCCATCAAAAACATAAATATACTGTTTTGTGGCAAATGATAGTAGAGAAAATAATTAAAATCTATTCAACTATTTTAGATCTTACAGCAGCATACCCGATCTAAGATTCATGGCATCTCATTATTTTGATAGTTTGTTAAGAAACGCTAAGAAACTGTACCAGCGGTTCTTATTATCTACTTAATGTATGAAATTATTCGATTCCAACGTAGTAAACGCCAATTGTAATGCTCCATATGCACTAAGTGCGACAAATAAAAAAAAAATAATAAATATAATTTAACCCTACACTCAGTAATTCGCGATTGGTGATCAATTTCTTACTTCTGGCATTGCAAAGATTCTGAAAATCAGCAGTGTTTATCTATCAATTAATTTAGACTTGATGATACAACTTAATTTAATTTGGCAGTATTGTATTTAAATTTTCGTTGAAAAGATTCTATTGACATTTTATGCTATAAAAATTATTATTTCAAATACATTTTTTGTTTTTGTTATTTGTTTAGGATAATTTTTCACCAACAATATATATAACAAAATTGTAGCCATAGTACGGCTGAACATTTCAATACAAATTGAGTGTTGCTAGATAATCTAAGACTTCTTCTTTATACATACAGGGTGGCTGATGTATATTGCTACATTAAGAAACGCAAATAACTTTTTTCAGTGTATGGAATACATTTTTCTTTTATTCATGTTAAAGCTCATTCAATTTTATTAAATATAGTTTAATTTGTTTTAGAAATAATGGAATTTAAATGAATGCTCGTTGATGCATGTGCGGCATTTTAGCAAAAAGTTGTTCATTACTGCTTGCAGAGTTGAGACAGGAATAGCCGCAATTGTTGCTCGAATGAATTGCTTTAGTTCCTTCAAATTTGTTGGTTTTGCTTTGTAAACTTCCTGTTTGCAATAACCCCACAAGAAAAAGTCAGGTGCAGTAAGGCCAGGCGACCTGGGTGGCCAACGGAATGTGGAGTTTCTGGATGTCAGCTTATTGGAAAATTTTCGTCGCAATTATGTCATAACAGGTTGGGCTATGCGAAGAGGGGCACCATCTTGCTGAAACCATACAGAGTTAAAAGGAATTCTCTTTCGGCATAATTCTGGATAGAAAAACTCTCTCAACATGCTCAAGTAACGTTCTCTAGTAACCGTAACGGGGTGACCGTTTTTTTTCGAAGAAGTAGAGCCCGACAATGCAGCGTGATGAAACTGCACACCACGTTGCGACACGAAGTGGATGCAATTCCGTCTCATGGAGTGTTTTTGTTTGTTTACGTTGCCGTTCAAATTGAATGGGACTATAATAGTTCGAGTTGTGAAATTTTGCACTGGAAACTGAAATATTATTTTTTATAGTCTCGCGAGAAACAGACTAGATAGGGGCATTAGGCGTGGTACCTTCCCATGCAAAGTGAATAATTATTATCATGAACCTGGAGTTTGTTGAAATTCTCATTATGGTTAATAATCAATTAAAAAGCTGGCTGCATTGGATGAGTGGATGTAATACAATTATTCCTATAAGGCTAGTGAAGTGCACCGAAAATTGCTAGTTAGCTGTTACTGTACCATATAGAAATAAATTTTTGCTCCAAATAATATTTTAATGTGTTTTCAGATAAATATTTTTTAATGATTCAATTATTTATTTGATAAGAACATTTTGTTCTTAATTTTTTTTAATTAAATTTATTCAACTTGTTATTAAATCAAAAAATTTTACATTTATTTTCAAACTACCTATAAAGTAGTTAAGTCAATTGAAAATCTAATTAGGCTTTAATCTAAAAATAAAAATTTATGGGATTTTTTACCGGGTAGGAAACAGAACTCGGTTAATTCTTATGCATGTAAAAAGGAGGGATGAATTCAAAAGCAACAATAATTTAGTTTGACTAATATTCTATCTGTCATATCCATGAAATGGAAAATAATTCTCTGTATGATTCGGGACTATCATATGATCCAATTTTAATCAAGCAAGACCGACTTAGTTTTGTTGTTTTCAAACTGTAGCTATAGCATCGTATATTTAAACATTTTTAAGGCAGCGTGAATATACACTAGTGCAAATTGGGCACACCTAGATGCCACTTCTTCTTCTTTATAAAAGATATCGTACGTAATTAGCAATTCTGAACATGCCTTTCAGTTTTGAAACTGTTATGGGAGCGAATCTTTAAAAGCAATCACTCAAGAATATTTAAAAAACTAGAAGAAATGATAAAGACGTCTAAGGAAATTTAACAACTTTGAAAAAGAAATTTAATAACTTGAATTAATAAAAGTATATGTCCACTGTTCCGAACGGCTTATATACAATCCTTTCCCCCTAGAGATATGTGTTTTTTAGTTCAACGTCAACGCAACTCTGGTTCTAGAGCTATCTAATTACTTACAAAACTAAAAATTATTTAAACACAGTGTAACAGTTTATTAAGGCACATTAACTTGATGTTTTTAAAAAAGAGTTTACGTTGTTCCCTACAAACCAGCTACAGGTCCTTAAAAGGTTACATGACCATCAACTGAAACAAATTTGTCAAACAATAATAAAAAGTGCTTGAGCTGCAAAAAATAATGCTTTTAATTAGTTGTTTTTGCTTCAAGTTATTTCACAAAGAAAAATATTAAACTTAAAAGTCAAGCTGGTTCAAGTGCCAGCCTCATCTAATCAGTGCTGGGATCGTGTATTATTTGCTTTAGCAAATCAAAAGCCTGAACACTGAAAGATTCTAAAAAAAACTTAACTCTTTTCGAAGGCCTGCTATGGGAAACAAGACTTAAAACTTTAAATGCAAATCTCTCCAACAGCTATTCTGTTCTAATTCAATTTAACATTTTACAAAGTGTTTGCTTAAACACAAAAAAAAAGTTATGCAAGAAATGTAATTGAAGCAAGAATAAAAAACATCACTAAATAAATGAATTCATAATGTGAGTGGCATGAGCGCATGCAGCTTTAAAAAAGTTTACCATTAGCGAACATGAGCACGGGCAACCAACCAGCTATAACAACATTTCAAATAAAAAGTTTGTGATTATTAATCTTGTTTTTAACACACCACACCGGTTTCAGTATGTGTTGGTTAGTATGTGTGTTTCTAAATGAAAACAATTTGTGGTCTCTGTTGATCTCTTTTAATTCTTTAACGCCTTTTAGCCATAAAGATACAAAATAGAATGTTAAGTGCATATTTTCAAGGCAACACGTATCTCACCAGTAGATAAAGTGACATTTTGTCCACGTCACAAAAAGAAAATACGTTGTGATCAAGATTTGAGACGTGGTGAATAAATAATTTACCTCGAAAAAAAAACTCTTTATTGAGAATGTAATAATTGAAGCACATATACACATACATGCACGCACTTATTAAACAACACAGCCAGAGGTAGAGTGAAAAAGAGCGGAAAAATGAGAGGGAAAAATTTAAGGTTGATCTGGGTTGATTAAATTAAAAGCTAGCACTTGCCCAAGTCAGGAATGGCAAAAAAGATATAATCAAATCGTGATGATACAATTCGAAAGTGAAAAATAATGCGGCAATTGAACGACTTTTCCAACTTTGTGTTAGAAATGATTTTATACGCCGCTTTCAAATTATTATTATTTACTAAATTTAAATAGTCTCCTCTGCTAATTTAAAGTTCGGGTTTAAATTGGAAACTCATCTGCTGACGAACAGACTTAAAAAACAATTCCTCAAGTTTTCCTTAAGCTAAGTTTTGATGACAAGCATTTAATGACCAAGAGATCCCATAATTAATTCTGTTGGAATATCAGACGACTTTTGATGTGATTCAGATCAGCCTTGAGACTTACACGCTGACTCATTAAGACCCTCAAATCTAGTCCCATGGCAGATCGCTCTTCTTAGAATAAACATTTCTCTTCCAGTTACTTCCAGTTACATGTATTCATGAGCGTATGAACTTACCATTTGCGGTTAAACAATATCGAACATTCTATTCTTAGCTGCAAGTAGTAAAACAAGCGTCCCCATATTCAACCAGGATTAAAACTTACCACGATTTGTGCAACAAGATGTAGGGAAACGTTTTAAATAATGTCAAACTTTATTGATGGTTTAATGATATAAAAAAATTATTTTTTTAAAAATCATTTAGAAAACTCTTTGACTATGACTACATGTGCCATACTGCACATTTTCCATTGAGTAGTATAATAAATTCCTTCCTGATATTAAATTTTTCTGTTAAAAAATTGTTTTTAAAACATTTTAAGTTTCGCTTAGGGTTGTTGTCCCAGCTTGATGATAAAAAAAAAACGTTGCATGTCAGATAAATAGCTTTTTATCATCTCCATTAATTTTTATCATAAAAACATTCACCTGCAGGAATACAAACGAAAGTTTAATAAATGATATTGAAAAAATTGGGGCAGGTGTAGTATTTTGAGCGCTGCTTCATGGGACATGAAACTAGAGGTACAGTCGGATTAGTCAAAATAAAAAATATTTGTACTTCTCAAACACTTAATAGGAAATAAAAAATCCTACGCAATATAAAAAGTAATATATCACATTAATTATGTTATTTTATGTTATTTACCGCCAATCGTAATAATACGTGTTAGGAAAGATTAAACAAATATTTGTAAAAATAGTGGTACTGCTTTTTTGGTTAAATATTTGACTAATCTGATCGCCCTTAAGTCGTATTTAAATTTTCTCTAGCTCATCTAGTGCCTTGGCAAAGCTAATTTCAACAGGAAAACGGACGAACAGATGGATATCTCGACTTTGCTAAGCATAGGAACTCGAAATATAAATACCTCTTTTGTTCGGCAAAGGATACTGTAGAATTACAAATGAAATGATAAACTTAAATACATATGTACCATTTTCTGGTAAAGGGCATTGTGATCAGAGCTTAAAAGCTGTTTTTTCGAGCAAAAACATCGGAGCTAATAAGCATGTTTCCACCTTTAAGTAATTGAGATTTTAACACCTTTTCTAAAGACAAATAATATTTAAAGCATTTCTTTTTTAAGTCATTCTTAACTTAATGGCAATAAAATTAAAAAAATAATTATTAACATTTTTTACAAATAAATCAATTTTAGTAATTTTTTTAGCTCAAAGCAAATAAATAATATAAATTATAAAAAATATATGTGTGATTGGCACCATTTGATTAAGAGTAAGAAGTGGGTTGGTTCAGTTTTAAAATTTTGCTTTCCCATCTCTGACTCAGATTTACAATTTTATTGCATTTGCCGTTAGCTTTTAAACCTGACTAAAAGTCTTCTTTCTATTTAATGTTTAACAAACAGTAGTTTGTTTATAGTTATTGTTGTTGGTTGTGCAATATGTGCCTTTTATAACATGTGGTGGTCTTTACCAGACACTTTAACCAGGTGACAGCTTATCTTGTTTTTTGACAAGTCTTTGGGTTTCTTTATCTATTCAACTCAGTTATTTTCTATTCCTTTTTTATTGGCTTAAAAACGAAAAGGCAAAAAAGAAATAAACTCAAGAAAATCATAAATAAATGTTTAAGTGCGCATTATGTTAAACAAATTCAATTGAAATTTAATTAATTAGTTGACAGTTGGATTGACACTTGCACCACAGCTTGTTGGGGTTTGTTAAAGAGTTAATAGACTTTTTGTGTTGTATTCTATTCCTTCTATTTTTGATTGTTATAAATTAATAAAAATTATTTCAAATACTAAGAATTTGAAGGTACAACAATCTAAAGGTGGGATTAGTTCATTGAATTGTAAAGAAATAAAAACCATTCATCAAAAATATTTTAATAGACACAGAAAAATTAAATAGAAATATACACATGTATATAAAATAATAAAAAATTATGCCAAACAACCAAATCTCAGAATAAAAAAGGTCGATTGTCAATCCTCTGATCAAGACTAATTTTAGTTTGAAATTACAATACATTAGAAATATACAATTTTATGTCTAAAAAGTATTTGGAAAAATTTTGTTTGCGTTGTATTTAGGATTTTGTTATAATTTTTGTAAAACGGCGCACGGTGGCACAAAAAAAATGTGGATAAAAGCAAGAAACTGGCAAACTATACAAATATGTTTATGTCCGAAGTAATCTACCTTGGAACAATATTGCGCCATTCCTAGCAAGCTCAAGCTCTAAATTTAAGCCTAAAACTCCTCTACTACAAACAATACAAAATATCACATAATTTAATTTTAATCGCTATAGCCGATTACAATTTCGTGCAATGAGAAATTTATCGATACGAATTTCATTTATTACTACGGGATATTCGGTTTATTGTTTTAACGTGAAATGGAGGATTAGAAAGCTTGAAATGAAGAAGGAATCGCTTATTCAAAGCCAGATGTTGTTGCGAAGGGCTATTGGCAAAAAGTTGTCAGCCATTTTTTTGAATCGTCGTTGTATGCTAATATCTTCGCCTCTTTTCGAAATAGTAATAACTTTTACGATTGTCATCATAGATAAATAATATATAAAGCTACCCCAACAAGCGACCTTAACCAGCTTAGGATTAGACTTGTGCCAAATAGTTCAATTTAGTGATCGATCTTTTTAGTTCAAAGTTTGAAAATGAACTAGTTCAAAATTTAGTTTAAATGCTCTCTTTAGTTCAAAATCTCTCTTAGTTCAACTTTCAACTTCTAGTTCAAACGCTTTCTTTAGTTCAAAGCTCTTTTAGTTCAAATGTTCTTTTTAAACTATGATGGCAACAATACTGCAGCATTGCCATAACGAATGTTAAATTAAATGCGTGGCAGCACTTATTTCATCTCGGAAATAGTTAACAAGAAAAATAAAAAACACATGGATTCTAGTTTATCTTGTCTGGTACTTCAAATACAAAGTATAGTTCAAAAATGAACTAGGTTTACTTAAAAGTATGAACTAGTTTACTTAGTTCAATCGATGCAATCGTTTAAATAAACTAGTTCGTTTATGAACTACACAAGTCTACTTAGAATACTCTGCGTGTAGTTAAGTACCTCTTTCGTGGTATTAAAATTGATTTAATTTTACACAGAGCTCCTAAAATATATCCCCACTATAACGAACACATAAAATATTCTCATACAGACTTTAGCAGGAAACAATACTCTTTTACAAACAAATTCCGTATTTCCAAAGTGCAAGAAACAAAAAAAATGTTATAAATTAAATCAAACAAAGGGTGTTGCGAAAGTAACATAATTTTTTGACCTGTAAAAAACAGATACGTTAAATTTGCACAGTGATAGTGAAATAATGTTCGCTATGGCAACAAATAAAAACATACAAATTTAGATTAAGGAATGTCCCGATTTTTTTTAGCCATGGCCTTATTCTTTTTAACCTTAATAGGCTGATACCATAAATCAAAGTATTACACATTTGCTATTAAAACGAGCATTAAAAATTAATTTTATAGGTGACCTAATAGTTACGTTATTTTTACAGGTTCTTATTTTTAATTAACTTAAGCTATCAGCCATGTCACAGAACAAAATTCCGTTCGGAAGTGGAATTGATTTTGTATTTTGCTTCTATAGAAAATGTAAAAAGAAAAAAATGTTCGGAATGAAACCACTTTCAGTTTGCTATGTGGAATTGATGTTTTGATCATTTTGTTAACATAAGAACCATTCAAAACATTTTTTTATAGGTAAGGCTATTCTTTATCTTGCTTATTGATCCAAAATAAATTTATTTTAATATGATGTTAATAAAAAATGAACTTTTTCTTAATCCTTTATAAAAAACCAAAAAATAAACGGATGTTTTTTTAAAGATATTGCCGCACTTTTTTTCTTTTTCAAAAGAAATCCGTAGTGACCGCACACAAACAATATTTCTTTTAATTTTCCTTTGCCGCTGCATTTTTTATATTTTTGTATTTTAAATTTTATACCAATTCGCACTGAAACAAAAACATTTCTTGAATTTTTATTATTTCTTAAGTCAGCTGCTTTTTATTTTGCCACATTCGTTGCTATGTTGCCATATTTTGAACAAACATAAGTGGTTTTGTACTTTCTTCGGTTTACTAAAACCGAACGGAGTTTATAGAAGCAAAAATCATTTCGATCGGAATAGTAACCCGAAATCATTTCAATTCCGAACGGAATTTGTGACATGACTGTATGTTTTACCATTTCCTCTATGACAAGTTTAGAAAACAAAATTTAAAATTAAAGGCTGACCCATATATGATAGGGAAACTTTCGTGTATGAATCATTGTCTATATTTATTTTACTACTCTTCACTATCTAAGCTTGTCATTTCATTTGCAATTTCTACAATATCCATTTTTGACCCAAAAAATAAATATGTCCCGAGTCCTTATGCAAAGCGAAGTAGATTGAGCAGTGTTCGTGCTTAAATCACTATGATTGGTCTATGTTTAAGGCAGTGGGCCTCTAATTACTTTAATCATTTGGAACAAATCAAGTTTAGTGAAATAACTCCATTCAAAAAAACAAATATATGGGGAGATAGAGAGTTACAAAATAAGAATAAGACATAGAAGAATACGATTGTGCCCCATTATTTTAAAGAAATCATTATGGGTATTATTCAAAAGTCTTTTGTAGTGGAGGTATAAAGAGTGTTTATTTCCACTACAACAACAAGCATAAATATTAAAAATTAGAAATTAAGGGTATCCCTATAGGTGATATACATCGGCTTACGATTTGAACCATTATATCTAGAAAATTTTTATTTAAGCCAAGTGTGTATTACATTTTTTATTTTATACACAAAACCTGAAATGTGGAGTCAGACGTGTTTTTAATGTAACTGAAAATTTTATTATCTAATTCAACAAGCACTAGGTCAGTTTTAAAATAAAAATATTGGTTACTATTCTTTATTTATTCTTTATTTCTTCAGGAAACAGGAAGCAAAATAATTAAAAATTAAGTTTTTCAAAAGCAAAAATTAATTCAATTGAAAAAATTTGTCAAATTAATTAAAAAAAATTTCAAAAAACAGAGACAAAAAGTTCAAACATTTAAAATATACATATATTTTAAAATGTTTGAACATATGTACATATTCGGCATTTACACTATGCAATTTTTCACGCAATTAACATGAAATTTTCATTCAAAGGTGAAGCAGGAGGGGTAAACAATATGGTATTGCTTGAATTTTGAGGGGATGTTACTTATATTTATTTTTTTATAACGCATAACGCTGTGACTTAAATAGAGAATTAAAAAACAAATGCCTCAAAAATTGCATAGTGTTAATCTGGACATACACATAAAATTTCAATGCTCAAAAAATAAAAACACATTCATATTTAAATTTCAAAAAATTAAAAAAAACATAAAACATTATACAAACACAAACACATAAATTTTGTTCATGAAAATGTTACAAACAACTAAGTTAAGATACGTTCTAGTGTTCACTATTTTTTATGTACTAAATGTCTGTAACACTACGCAACATTATCAGTATCAGCCTTAAAGTTTATTCTTTTTGCTGTTGAAACTTTAATTATTTGTAACATCTCTAACTGATGCATTTTCAAAATTAGGAAGAATCTGGCGTAATGGGAAGATAATGCAGTTTTTTGTGGATTATTAACGTCTCTATATCTTTGATCAATTACCTTCAATTAAACTTTTTATATAAATTAATGAAAGAAATAAGAAATATAATATAATACTGTATGACCTGGATACTGTTACTATGTGGTCGAAGTATAATTGCTTACCTTTTAATATTAAAAAATGTTATATAATGACATATCACAGATGCCGTAATCAAATAATTTCTAAATATATTTTAAATGGAGTTAATTTATCGGTTGTTAATGAAATGTTGGATTTAGGTGTCACATAGATTATGCCATTCCTAAAGCTTTGTGTATTTTTACCTTTATACGACGTTTATCTGAGAAATACTTAAACCACTATACAAAGAAATTGTTGTTTGTTTCTTTTGTTAGAGCTAAATTAAAATGTTCATCTGTAATTTGTAATCCTATCACTGCTACACATTGCAAGAGAATTTTAAGAATTTAAAGTAAATTTATAAAATATGCTCTTTCATTTCAATTCTCCACTTATAAAGAGAAATGTGCTTTTACATTGGAGATAAGGAGAAAATTATTTTCCTTAAATTTGTTATATACTGTCATTCGTAGTTTTGTAGACTGCAATTATTTATTGGTATCCATAAAGATAAACATTTCGCAAAGATCTTACTTTTATTGATTTTTATAATACAGAGTCTGCGTTCAATCAACCAATTACTAGAGCTATGCGCTTATTTAATGACTGGCAGTGCCGACGACTTCGTCCGCGTATTATTTCTAATTTTCTTAAAATTTTGAAAAATATGTTTTTAAGCATTTGTTGTAGAGTTTTGTTAACAGTGTTAAAATTTTTAATCCACAAAAAAAAACCCACTCACACCTATTCAAGTACCATTACGAGGGCTGCTATATATACTTCTGGCCTGGCAACACTGAGTGCTGCCAAGTGCAATCTGAGATTTCCATTGGAAAGTTTGTCATTTTTAAGCATAATCGTACTCAAAACGTTTTGACATACGACCATTATTTGTGTTGTTTACAGTGACTTGAAAAAATTAATATAAAAAAAAATGGAATTAACTCGTGAACATTTTCGTGCCATCATTTTTCACAACTTTCGACGTGGATTATCACGACAAGAGTGTATTGATGAACTTAAATATTTATATGGCGATGAAGCACCATCCTATAACACTGTGAAAAATTTGTATAATGGATTTAATCGTGGCCGAAGCTCGCTCAAAGACGAATTTCGTGAAGGTCGTCCAAAAACGGCTGTTGTGCCAGAGAACATTGATGCCGTGCGTGAACTCATAATGCAAGATCGATATGCGACATACCGAGAGATAGAGACATCCTTGGACATTTCTTCCACCAGCATACATTCGATACTGCATGAACACCAGGCCATAAAAAAGGTTTTTTCTCGTTGGATAACGCACAATTTGAAAGTCGCTCAAAAAAAGGCTCGTGTCGATTGGTGCAAAGAAATGTTGCAAAAATACGAATGCGGTACTTCAAAAGACGTTTATATTATCGTCAAAGGTGACGAATCATGGATCTATGCGTATGAGCCCGAAACGAAACAGCAATCGACCGTCTGGGTCTTCAAAGACGAGCAAGATCCAACGAAAGTTGTTCGTGGAAGAAGCACTTCGAAGCAAATGGTCGCCTGTTTCTTCGGCAAAACTGGTCATGTGGCGACTGCTCCGCTTGAGCAACGTAGGACGGTCACTTCTGAGTGGTACACTACAATTTGTTTGCCTGAAGTCATCGGAGAAATTCGAAAAACCAACAAGAGAAGACGAATCATTGTTCACCATGACAATGCGATCTCTCACACATCGGCTCAAACCAGAGCGTTTTTGACCGGCCAAAACGTCGAATTAATGGGTCATCCGCCGTACAGCCCTGACTTGGCACCTAATGACTTCTTCTTGTTTCCGCACATCAAGAAAAAAATGCGTGGTCAACGATTTTCGTCGCCAGAAGAAGCTGTTGAAGTGTTCAAAAGCCATATTTTAGAGGCGTCTCAATCGGAGTGGAAAAAGTGCTTCGACAACTGGTTTGAGCGCATGCAAAAGTGTATGAATAATGCGGGAGAATACTTTGAAAAACAATAAAACCATTTTTGATTATAAATATTCGCATTTTCACTATTAGGCCAGAAATATATAGAGCAGCCCTCGTATACATGAAAAATTGGGTGCTTTCAATTTTGTATATCTATGTTCTGTTTTTACGAAAAAAGAAATTTCCTATATTTAAACAAAGGTTCTAAGAGACCTCCTAACAAAATTTTATTCAAATCCGTCTAGTAGTTTTAACGTGATGCGAACACAGACAGACAGACAGACAAAAATTCAAAATTAGGTGTTTTGTATTTCATACTGATTACTATCTAAACCAACTTCAAAATTAAAAAAAAAATTATTTCATGTACAAAAATGACCCCGTTAGTATTTTATTATATGTATAAATTATTTTAGTCATTTAGACATTACTGTTACTAAGATAGAGTTTCAGAAAACGTCATAGGTATTGCTAAATTAATAAGTTTTAAATATATTTTAATTTTAAGTAATTTAAAATATAATTTAATGTTACTCTGAAAGGATAATATTGTAGTCAAAGACTTAAACAAATAAATAAATAAAATATTGTTTTTTTCAAATCCTATAATTCCTAGAAATTTAACACAAGGTCAGGCAGGCGGCCGTGTTGCCACAGCCCACTTGGTCCATTGATTGGTCCCTTTGTGTTAACACAATATCGAACCAAAAAAAAAAAAAAAGCAAAAATGCATAGTGGTCAGAAATAAATTGAATCTAGAAATTATATAATTTATTATGATGACTTTTCGACCAGAAGAGACCTGTTAGATAATTGATACTTTAAATGGCCTCTCTGGAAGGTTTTAATGTTTCATGTAAAACAAATTTTGAACTTAAAATTTTTATTAAAAAAATTAATGTAGAAATAAATAAAAATATGCAGGCCACCTTTAAGAATTTTTTTTAACTTCACATCTCTGCATTAGAGAATTTGCAATTATTTTAAGCCGGTAGGTATGTATGTCTCTCGTCGACGTGAGGTGTATAGCAGTTAACGTTGAAACTAAAACTGGTTTAATTGTTAAAAATAGTGAGTAAGTTTTAGTGTTTGTTGTGTAAAGAAGACATATTTTTTAATAATTGACTCGAAGAGTCATTAATTTCATAATTTAAATATTAATGTAAATTTAATTAAATTTTATTAAAATACAAATTTTTATCTATTAATAAAAATGATTATGCTAATAAGTATTTAAATATTTTTTTTCATCAAATTAATAGGAAGGTTTTACTGATCCGCCCTCTACATCATCGATAAGTCGTTTGTTAAGAGGTAACGATCGCAGCAGTGACGATGGACGTAAAGATTATAGTATACATGGAATATTGGGCGGTAAGTCAATCAACTAATATTAAACGAAAGCAAACAGACGAAAATATCTTTACTAATTAATTAAAACACCTTTTCTAAATTTATTTAAAAAGCAAAACAAAAGATATGAACACTTGTTAGTGTATATTTTTATTGATGATAGAGAAAGAAAAGGCTTTTGAATGAAAATCCATTATTGAAAATAAAAAGTAGAAATCAGTATTTTTGATCAAATTATAGATCATTTATTTGATTATTTAAAAATCATCACCAAATCATTTGTTGCACAAATCAACAGCATCAACATCGACATCAAAGTAAAAATGAAACACGACAAAGTGGCGGTATTACAACTTTGATCGTCTTAAAGAAACGAAATTTTAAAAAAATATATACAAACTTAAAGCCGCCATACAGAAATAAAACAAAAGATTTAAATTTCTGTCGTAGTAGATGTGCAAAGGGATTTTTTTAGGTTCTCATCAAAAGTCCATAACCTTTCATGCACAATGTTGTGGATGGACAAGCAAAAGCAAAGTGTCGATGATGACACCTTAGAAAATGATAATGATTATTATTTTATATTTCGTTTTCTCAACATAATTTTTCTCTTATCTTTCTTATTTTACTTTTCATCTTATACTTTTAAGAGGCTGTGGTTTAAGTAACCAACTATAATAAGCTAGATTTTTCATTTGTAGAGTGAAAAAGTATCGAAAGATTATTAGAAAGACAGGCTAATTCTATAAATATGCAAAGTCATGCGATAAACGATCTGTAATAAAATGTGTTTGAAATATTAAATAAAATAACAAAAAAAAAAAACAAAAACTGATAAAATGAAACCGCTGTACAGAAACAATGTTTTAAAAGTGTTAATGATTAATAAATATTATTGTTTAGAAAATTGAGTAGAAAATTGTGTTTTTTGTGAAACTATAACAAAAAAATCAAAGATAACGCTTTTTAATCAAAAATGGTCTAAATAAGAAAGTTTTTGTTTATTTAATCAAAACTGTAAATACAACAATCTGAGAAGCATAAACAAAAAGTAAATAAACTTATCTTTCTCCATTGTGTATGATCCGTTAGACCAAAGCTATAATAATATTTGAAATGTTGATAACAGTCACAGCATTTCGAGATTAACAAATTAGTTAAGAAATAATTGTAAAAAAAAATTCCAAGTTAATGTTGTTACCTTATTGATGCAAAGAGCTCGTCCTCTTCTTATCAGCCAAGAAAAGGAGACAAAAATATGGAGTAAAAATTGTTCATCGATCTTGATGCTTTACGATATACAAAATATGTCATAATATAAAACTATAAATTGATCATATAAAATTTTTTATACGGATATGAATCGAATAATATTATTCGATTACAAAAAAAAAATTATTTGCTAAAATAAAGTTGTGTAATTAAGAAAATAATCATTGATTAAAATTATTCGAATAATCGAATACTCGATTAAATTTTTGCAGCTTTATTTAATTTAAAAAAATGTAACCTACATCAATAAAAGCAAATCAGTCACAAAAATAAAATATATGAAAGGGAAACAACACTGCTTTGCTTACAAAACTATCTGTCCGCAGATGTGAAATGATGTTTCATACCTGACGATTATTCACTACTAGACGAAAACAATTAAAACTAATCAGATGTTTAATAGGGACTTCAATCGAATGAATATTTTTGGATAAAAAAAGTTTTTATTTGTCTAAAAAATATTCGGTTCACATTATTCGAATAATCGAATAATCGATTAATTTTTTCTAGGTTAATTTAAGCAAAATAAATATTAAAATAAATCTTTAAAATGTTACAAAAGCAAAGTATTCAAAATAAAAAACAAGGTTTTGCTTCTAAAATAAGTTTTTTTATACACAAATGGGAAGAAAATATGAAGGAAGACAATGTAACTCAATCAGATTACGTTGTAAAGAGGAATATGAATTAAAAAATATAATATTCATTCGAATATTATTCAAGTGAAAAAATATTTTTTTACTTACATAAACAAAATGGTGCAATTTATAAAAAAACGATGCACATTATTCGAATATTCGATTAGTATTTTCTAGCTTAATTTAGTACAAGAAAATATGAGAATTTTTCTATTTAAACCTCTAAACTTATAGATGCATGAGAGACATTAACCTCAGAAGATGAATCTAAGCTAACCGTAATCTTAAGACTGGAGGAAAACAATGCATAGCGATGTATAAAAAGTAATTTCTGCACCGTAACTACTGGTCTAGTGACATTGTATTCTGTTTATGGTCCTTCCACGAAGAGTGTCAACTTTTTTCTTGGCTTTTGTTTAAAGCAGCGCTAAGTTCCTAGTTAAAAAAGAAAACTGTTTAAGGAATCTGTTCAGCTATTTTCAACCTTCTCGTATTGATTTTAAAACTTCCAATTCTTTAATCTGTTCACGAACAAGATTTTTTCTGCAAGGGTCGGTTGTCGTATAGTTTACACGTTTTCCAATTAATTAACTTCAGATTAAAATAATGTAATTTTTAATTACTTTTTCAGCTATTTTTGAATCATTATTTTGTGTATTTCTTTTTTTTTGTACATTAGAAAAGGTTAAATGAATAATATTTTGCAACTAATGGAATAGAATTTTTATTGATCTTTTTAAATTATAAATAATAAAATTTTTTTTATTATCGTCAGCATTGTTTTAAGCACTATGGGAAATTGTTTTTTATTGCAGGTTCGTTTACCTAAATGACTTTTTCAACTCAATGCTGGCTTTAAAAAAATAAAAAGAAAATTAAACAGAATATTCCAAGAGTTTATTGACAGAAGAAATAACATTCTTGTCATAGATGTTTCAGATTGATAAAACTACAAACATATGCAAGTGTGTATAGATGTATTGATGGGTTTTCTTTTTTTTTCTTTTTTTTTCATCTGCTTTCAATTTCTTTATTTTCTTTCTTATGGGTTTCACATGTACGCCGATGAATGCCTAAGGAATGTTGTACATGAGGAAACATGTGTCTACAATTATTTGTTTCACTTGAGGTGACAGTATTTTGACATTTCATGACTTAAATATGACCTTGTCGGAAAGTTTTAAATAAAGAAAAACACTCAGAATGAATATTGATTTTGTGTGTTGTGCAAAATTAAAAAAAAAATGTAATTGTTGAAAGTAAAGTGCAAAACAAATTAACAGGTACATAAGAGAACATGCTGTTTTATTGAAATTCAGCACACATACATACATACATACTTATAAATATAAATTGTAAGCAGGCAAAAGTAATTAAAGAATTACAAACAATTAAAAGTTTTGTTTTGTAATAAATTTTTTATTTTGTCGTAAATTGTTTTTAAGCTGTAAATTAACATTAAAAACCTCTAATGGTCATCAAAGTCGATTGTAAATAACTCGATGTGACCCATACTAGAAGCTGATCTCTCAATGATGTGAGTAAGATCCCAAAAATGACTACTATAATTTATGAACTTTGAAGATTTAGACAATTCGAAAAATAATTTTTGATTGCTAGACCTTTGTACTGCTATCGACAGCTGCAAAGACTTTTTTATTAAGTTTTTTATTACACATCCCCGCCTTCTTGCCCGTAAAACTGAATGTACAATTTGCGTTACTTTGCAGGCGATCAAATTTCAATGACAGGAATTTTAAAGATTTGAACAATTAGCATTTCATAATATCACGTAAATAGGGGCTGCCGCATTGTTTTCACATAATGGAAGGGTTAGAGAATCGATAACAATTCAATGTGCATCATGGCTGCCTTTTAAGATCGGATCGAAAATATGGTTATTTCGGACGTACAATCTATTTGAAAATTCTTTAACTTTAATTTACACATACATAAATTTTTAGATACAAAAAGTTTTTTTTTTAACCGACTTAGAAAAAAGAAGGAGGTTAGCAATTCGACCGAATGTTGCTTTTTATATGTTTGAACCTGCAAAACACAGTCATTTCGGAACCGAATTTGAAATTTTTTTTGTAATTTGATAGATTATGCTTACAATTTGTTCTCGTTTAAAAACCGTTCATAATCTTTAAAATTAAAGGGTGTCCCAATAGGTGTCATAAATTTACTTGTATGAGCCTATCTTTTGAACCGTTTAAGACAAACGCTTGAAAATTGGACTGGATGTTGACTACTATGACCGTTATAATAACAAGTATAAGCATTCAAAATTATAAAATAAAGGGTGTCGCAATAGTTAATGTAATTTGATGTATTTGGCCAAACTTTTGAACTGTTATAGCCAGATAGTTGAAATTTACAAAGAACCTTTATTAGTAAAAACTTTAAAATTGGAATTTAGAAATTAAAGAGTGTTCTCATATTTGAAGTAAATTGAACTATATGGCCCTGTTGTTTAACTATTATACACAAACTCTCGAAAATTAATTAATTGTTTAGTATATTAAGAAGTATAAATATTTAAAGTTATAAATTATAGGATATTAAAATAGTTGCTGTTATTTGATGTACATGACCAAAAGGTTTAACAGTTGTAAACAGTTGATTCAAATTTCCACAAAACCTTTGTTGCTAAGTCCGCTATAACAAGTAGCAAACTTGAAACTAGAAACTAAAGGGTTTCCATAAAACTGATGGCCCTACCTTTAAACCCGTTACAGACAAACTCTTGAATATTAGATGGAATATCTATTACTACAACAAGTATAGTAACAGTTATAAATATTTAAAATTAGAAATTAAAGGGTGCCCTAATATTTGTAATGTGATGTATACGGATAATCTTTTGAACAGTTGTAGACTAACGCTTAGAATATAAAAAGTGTACAAAATAAAGCGTGACCACAAAACTGCCGAATTTTCTTGTTTGATCTGCATTCATATTTTGTTCTACGACATATAAAATTTTTGACGCAATCTTCATCGAATAAAATAAAAAGTAACTAATGTATAATTACCGTTCCAAAGAAATATGACTTTAAGTTTGCTTGTTTTGAAGTTTGTTTTTTTTTCTAGAAGAATTATTTTAACAACTTATTGCTTTGTAACGTCGGTCAGATATATTCTTAAAGTGACACTATTTCATTTCATGAAGAAAACTTCAAAATTCTTTAATTAATGTGACGGTATTTTTCGACTGCTTACACGCGAAATCGGCTACTTGTAATGTATCCATTCTTCGTCCACGGTTACACAACTGCATTTAAACTTATTCCATTTAAGCACAATCAAATACTGTTCAAAACTCTATTTAACGATTTAACACATAAAATTTTATTTTATGATTATTATTTAAAGCTTTAAAAGAGCAATAAATATTTTTGATTTCTCAACATTTGCTTGCAAAAAAAAAAAACATAATCAAAATTTTTGAGTGTAATTTTATTTGCTTTAAATTAATACATATTTTCAAATAAATTTACTTAATCAAAAATTTATTGCTTATGGATTTTTTCTTTATTTTACAAAAACAATATAAATTAAAGTAGTTTGAAAACTTATAGTGAGATTTTTTCGGTTTTTTTATTAGTGAAGCTATTGTCATTGCTCGAAAATCTTTATTTCGTTAGCTGCAACTTTTATTATTAATTTTCAGAAGACTTTATTGAAAGCACCTTCTAAGATTCCCAGGAAAAAATTAAATACACGTTGTCATCGTAAAGCTGTAATTGCCAGCGATAAGCAAGCAAAAAGTTTTGAGTTGTGTGTGGTTTTTGTCTAGCCAAGTTAGTACGTTTTGATTATGAATATTTCAACTTTAAATGTAGAAGATGAAAGTGATCTTTTAGTGTCAACACATTCAATTCAAAAACTTATATTTTGCGTGATATTTATTTTTTCTAAAATTCATTTTTATTTATTTATTGATGCGTATTTAATTATTTATTCCCGAGTTCTGTAGAAAGTGTTAAAAATTTTTCATTTACAAAAATTTAATGTGTTTACAACTGTTTTAGTACCATTACACCAGTAAAATTGGATGCTTTCACACTTGTATCGCTATTACCTCTGGAATTACCTTTTTTACACAAAATTTTTTATTCAATATCGAATACTATCCACACCATCATTAAAATTTAAAAAAAAATATTTCATGTACAGAAATGAATCCGGTACAGTTTGTATCATTTCTATAGATTCACATTTATTTATGTATTTGTTATAAACAATTAAATAATTTTAAATTTGTCTTATGTTCACATTTGTTTCGATAGCTTAATTTTTTTAATTACGAAAAATATTTTTTTGCAAAAATTATATAGTTTAAATCATTTTTTTTTTAATTATTGTGTTTTTACTTTTGCGTATAACAAACACAAAACTTGTTTGTCGTGACAGAATTATAATTTGTTCACTGCAATCATGTGTTGCTAAAAAAAAAAAATAGTTTTTGCATTTTTTTCTGTGCCAAACTGGTCAAGAAGTCTATTGAATCTCGTAACATATTTTGTCTGCCTAGTTTTCGTGTTTTTTTATTTAAAATAAAATATTTCGATATTAAAGAATAAAAACAACTAAATGCATTCGCCTGTATGCAAATTTTGACTTAAGGATGCATACGTGCCAACATAGAAATCTATACTCTATCAATTTGATTCAAATCGTGCTTAAATTTTACTTAACTTAAATCTGTATTGTAATAATTTTAATAAAACAAATCTTTATTTTGAATACACCTCGTTAGTACATTTAATTTTAATCCGTCTCGGGTTAGAGGTGTTAAAAATTGGGCGTAAAAGTTTTATTAACAATTAATAAATGCCATAGTAAATTACAAATAAAATTTATTTCTCTAAATGGCCAAATAGCTTTGATAGATATAAAGATAACAAGCCAATTCTAACATTTATTTAAAATAACACAAAAGCTCGAAAACAGCAGTCATTATGTTGATAATAAAAAATTAAAAAAGATTAACATAATTTAAACATCATTCACACGAAACTCAAATAAACTACTGTTTTAGAAAGAGAAAAAACAAAACAAATTTTTTAGCCTGTAAGAAACACATACACACGCTCATGAGGTGTGTTGTTCAGGTTAAAAAATATAAAAAATGTTTTATTGATTTTTCTTTTTTTTTTGGAATATTTGATGTCAATTTTATATTGATTACAAAGATTTTAAAGTTTTGGAATTCGAAAACATTATTAGATTTTGACCTTTTTCCGGATTATGTTCAATTTGATTCCAACTTAAGGGGCTTGTTTAAACTTGAAAAAAAGAGAAGTGTCTCAAAACTGTCATTTTATTTGTTACATTGCTAAGACTAGAAACTTTTTGAAAAAATAGTTGAAATAGTTTCAAAAAAAAAAAAAAAAAGAAAAAAAATAATGAAAAGAGAAAAAAGAAAATAAAAATTGTAGCAGAAAAAAATATTTGATTCAAATAAGTGATAGACAGCTTAACATGTCTTTTGTCAGTGGCCAAGATCAATTACCTGGTAGTGCCACAATTTGTTACTTAAATTAATTTTTATCAGTAAATTTCTTGTCTACTTTTTTTGTCTAAAAATATCTTACGTATAAAATGTTTTTTTTATAGAAGCTGAAGGTATTGTCATCAATCAATGTAATCTTTTATTTCTGTTCTTCAGTTATAACACTAAAATTTTTCAAAGATGTTTTAAAGCTTAAAAAAATATTTGTTATAATTTGAGTGTTACCAAACAACATTTACCATTTTTTTCATTTATAAATAAATTTTATTTTTTTTTTCTATCAAACAAAAAATTGAAATAAAAAAAACTTAATGCAGCATTAAAGCCAGTAGTTTGTTTAGTATAAATTTTTTGAACCTGGTTTGTTTAATAAGCGATAGTGTTTCCATGATTTAAACCAAACGCAAATGGTTTAAATTAAAAGTTTTTGAATTTTTGGGACAGTTTTATTTTAGTTTGGTTTTATTTATGGCACGATTAATCGGGAAACATACCTTGTGTAAATTCCAAACTTCTGCCCATAACGATTTAGCAGATAAGACTCATATTCATAACAATCACGTCCTTTATAAAATACACGTTAATTTAGGAATTTATCGTTTATACTTGTTCCTATATAGTGATTATATTTGTACAAATTCTAAATATCTGACATCTTTCAAATTACGCCACTATAGGAGCACCCTTTAAACTAATTTTATTTTTTTGTTATTGTTTTTCAAAATAAATTGTCTGCCTATTTCGACTCAACAGAAAGGTCACGTACGTGAAAGGCACCTTACTATTGTAATACCCTTTTAAATTTTATTTCTTTTATATTTTGTTATAGTGAACATAATTTAACATACACTGTTCAAATTTTACGTGTCCGCTTCGCGAAATGAAAGATAACAATATTTTTTTAAAAATTGCGTCAATTTCAGTACACTTTAGAACTTTTAGTATTTAATGCTATAACAGCTAAAGCGATATATTTGCGTAAAAATTTCAAGATTGTACTAAAGGTATAGATCTATGAAAGATGGGCAGACGGATAGACATTGTAGAAAAAAAATTTGTTACCCGTTTACCCTTTGGGCGTGAAACCCTTAAAACGAGAATTTTATGTTATTGTACGTAATTAGAAGTACAAGTAAAAGTGCTATATTCGTATATGCCGAATCTTATATACTACCATTTATCTAAATCTAGTTTAGTGAAGTAACTCCAATCACAAAAAAAATACATAAAAATGCCTTTGGGTCTGCTGGGTTAAGCATTTTTTTAAAAATTAAGTATTTCCTTAAGAATCTCTTCAAAAGCTTTAAAACGATAACCGTATTTATATCTTAAAAAATTTGAAAATTTCAGAGGCCCATAACTCGGAAAATATGGGCGAGCTCTAATTTTTTTACTTGTTTTTTTTTTCTTAGTTTTAATTGTCTGACGTCCCATATATTTGTTTTTTTTTTTTGTTATTGGAGTTACTTCATTGCTCTAAATGATGTAAAAAAATTAGAGGTAAGCGTGGTGTTTTGTCGCTGCCTCGAAGGACATGGACCGATCAAGCTGATTTCCAACAGCACCTCTCTCGACACTGTGTCTGATCGACTGGTGTATATGAATTTTTTCTAGTTGATCTAAAGCCCGGCAAACTTGCAGACAGAAGGCAGACAGACGGACATCGCTCAATTGATCAGATCGCTATGCATTAGTAGTCAGAATATGTACTTTATAGGGTTTAAAATGGATATTGTAGAAATTAGAAATGGAATGACAAACTAAGTTATACCCTTTTTCCACTTTTTTTGGTGTAGGGTATAAAAAGTAGAAAAAATTAAAAATAAAATTGTATTTCTTACTAAAACGGTGGTGACGATTTGTAAAGAGAACAACGAAAAACTCTCTGAGTTGTGTGTTGATTTTATCTAACCAAATTAACAACGTAAACGTGAAGCATAATTACAAATTATGATTAAAAAATCGTTCGTCTAATAATTAATTTAAAAATTATGGAAACAATAGATAGCGAAACTAAATTGTACACTTGTGGTGGCAAACACATTTAAATTAACATTTTTAACCAGCTTAAATGCCCCTGTACGAATACTAACACTTATTCTGTTCCATCGAAATCCTTCTGAATTTTTCTAAAGAGGGCTATCGACCTTTAAATAAATGGAAATTGTGTCACATACTGCTTAATTTGTACGCAGCTTGCTGAGCCTTGTTCAAGCAGAACTTCTTAAGTCAATGCTATTGGCATTATCTGCATTATTTGCATAAGATAAAGCGAAAATGACGGTAGAGATGAAAAAGAAACGACAATGACTCTACATATTTTAAATATAAACTTAAGTTTGTTCTTAACATTGCACTTCAGAAACAAAATAGAAATGTGTTCGCGATACTGACTTCTTCTTCTTTTTTTCAGAATTTATATTACAAAAATAAGATAAATTTTTAGCTCTGGTCTGAAAAGAAGTTTAATAAAAAACATATTCTTCATAGGACTGTATCTAGTTTAAAGTTGTTTGTGATAAAAAAACCCAATTTTTTTAAGGTTAGTGCGATTAAATATTTGCACTATACTCGTCATATCATATTTTAATCAATAGATATTTTAAGCTACTTGCAGAAGCAAGTTAAAATATCTATCAGTTGGAAAATAAAGCGCTTTATTTAATGTAGTTTTCAAAAATCGCGTCGGCAGGTGAGGTTATGCAGAAACTTTTAACGACGATATTTGCATTGCATGCACCCAGCGGAAAGGCCACCGAATTTAGCCATCATGACAGGCACTACTAATTCTCTATTAATCATCTGTATTACAATTGAGACAGTTGCTTGTTTAAAATATTGTTTCTTTTTACAAGTCTGTATATTATTTTCTATTCTATTTCTTATAATGAAATCACTTAAGCTCTAAAATAAAGTGGTAAGCATTAGCTGCTTGCGTAATATGTTTTTAAAGCTTTGAAAGCATCAGTAACACCAAAGCAGCTGGTATTGTCTGTCCACAATAAACATATTGTCGCTAATACATTGCCAGTAACTGATTATTAATTTTACTTCTTTCTTTTTGGTTTCAGCCCATTATTACAACGGTTTCTTCGTTGAAGCTGTTGTATTTATGGTTATGAACAATTTTTTACTCCTCTCTTTACGCATAATTTTTTATGTCCTTAATTGTAAAAATATATGCAAAAAAATATATTTTTTTATTGCATTAGACACGGGAGTTGAGGATAAATGGCGTTCTAAATTTATTTAATTTTATTCATAGAAATTTGCTTACGGTACACAGGGGATTATTTAAAAATAAAGTGGAAATCAATATGCACTTTCCCAAAGAGTGAGATAAAATCTTAAGACTTAGCATACATCCCTCATTATATTATCACAAATTTTAAGTAGAGAAATCTGTTAAAAAAGATTATAAAAATTGCGTTAATAATCGAAGTCTGGCAGCACGTTAAATTTCTTAAAATTAAGTAGTGACTGGCTTTGAGGGCTCTCTCCTAGCTAGTGTAACTAGCGAATGTTTTTGCCCTTAAACAAAGTGAAACATTGTGTCACGTATTTTATAAAACGAAAATTTTCTAGGAGCTTAGACCTTGCCTTACATACCTATCTATGAAAATACATTTAAATATTTATTTAAATCAATTCCCTCGTATGGGAACTAAATGACAAGACAAGCGATTTTATTTCTGGAATTTGCTTATTTTCTTCTTTGAAATTACATTCGTTTCCACATGCTTAAATCAGCGCAATGAAAATTGCAACGTGTGGAAACTGCATGTGGCTTAAACGAAATACGGATACAGACCGAAACCCAATTTTGTTTTATAAGACATTTGCTTATGATATTCGGCCTTATTCCAAGATTTTAAAATTGTTTTGTTTGCACATCCTTTTTTACATGGTGTTTTAAAGTCAACTCTACAGGTGGTAGTTAATTTATATATCAGAAACTCAGCCATATTTATGCAAAAGAGGCATAGAAATATCGATAAAGAAAGTAAGGTCGTCCTTAGCCTGATGTTAATAATAATGTGATTAAATGCACAACATAAACCAACACAGACAAATATATTTTCACTGTTAATTTAAGTCAATCCTTAATTTAGCTAAAAACTTGAAATTTCATTTTCAAAAGCTCCTACAACAAAAAGCAACGTGACTGTTCATAGAGCTCAATTAAAATTTTTCTTTAAATACATTTTTCAATTTATTAGCCAGGCTTAATAAAGCTAGAGTTTAGAATTTCGGGCTTAATGGACTCCTTATTGAATGAGGAGTGTTGAAAGTTTATTGTAGAGTAATTAAAAAATAATAAATTTTTCAGAAACAAACCATACTTTTTCTTAAGCCTTAACGTTTTTGCAATTTTAAAACACCCTTTAGTAACGCTTTTGTAAAATGGATTCTGACTGGTCATCCTGATATTGATATATTCCTTTATTACTAAAAAAAAATAATAATAAAATACAAATAACCTTTTTATAGCCAGCTTAGAATTTTTAAACTTTAATCTCAGCATTAACTTAATTTTACGATTGACCTCGTATTAAAAATTTTGCATTTAATAGTTTTCCATTAAAAATTTACTCTTCACATAAAGAAATATTTAATTACACACTTAATTAAACATTGATTTAAAATAAAAAAATATAAATAGAATATAAAAGCAACCCTACAACCAGTAGTTACTTTTATTTAAAATAAAAAACAACATTCATTTATAAATCCAGTAATGTGGCAAAATGAAAAATTACGATTAAAAAATTAATTAGATCATTAGGAAACCAACTATAAGATGACTTTTAACTGCTACACAAATAGTATTAGAGTCTATCACTAACGCCTTCAGTAATTGTAAAAAAAACTTTTGTTACCTGTAGGGTATTAAAAAGCAAACAATAAAAGCTATGAAATTTGCCTTTATATTTCTTAATAGATTTAAATATGAATTGTAAAATAAAAAAGGATTAAAATTCAAGGTCATTACACATGATGACTATTACAAACACCAGCTGTTGCCTTAATAAAGTTTATAATTCTGAGTTTATTTTCGAAATGTGCTATGAAAACGACAATTAAGTGTTAATAAATGAATTTATTACTTTATATTGTTGAATAGAGAAAAAACATAAACAGTAAAAAGTTTTTTATACTTAAAATTTGTAAAGGACGTTTGAAAACTTCGAAGCAAAATATTGCTATTAAAAAAGGTAATAAAATATTATTATTTCAGTTAAAGAATAAAAATTAAAAAAAACCCTAAAAGAATGCTACTGAGGAATAACATAATTAAGATACATTTTTTCAAACAATTATTTATTTATTTAATTATAAAAAAAATTCTATTTATTTTTCTTTAAATTCACATTAAAATGACTTATATCTAGAACTGATATTCAAAATTCATATGAATAGTGTTTTAACATCGATTATTTTAAAAAAAGTCTTAATACTTTGTGGAAAAACGGTGTAAAAAACCTTAAAGTGGAATCACACCTTTTTCATAGAAATTGAAGCACAAGTAAGTTTCGTTATTAACCTTTTATTGTCCGCAAAAATTTTTTTACGGTAACAGTTATTTACAACTATTCATATTTTAAGGCCCATTAAAAACAAATTAATTTATCCAAAGAATTACTCAAAAGTTATTACACAATTATTTTTTTACTAGAATGGCAGGCACTTGAATCCTTTGACCGAACTATAACAGAGAATATTATCAAATTATAAAATCATAATTTTTCAAAACAATAAAAACGTCTTCATTTATACTTTCTATAACTTTCAAAATGTGAATGAACCACTTTAAATCGAACAAGTAAACGTGCTATATACAGGTGTACCGAAGATTGTATACCCTTCACTAAAAGAATTGTGTTTTATTTTCTTAAAATAAATAGTTTGTTTTAAGAAAACCTTTAAGTCATTAATAGTTTAAATAAAAAAAAGTTTAATATTAAAAAATAATAATTAAAATTTATTTTTTGTGCTTTTTTGGTTTTTAATAATTATTAAATTTTTTAAATTGGAAGTTTAACTTTTTTAAAATATTAAAAATTTTGGTGAAATTTCATTCGTTTAGTGCAATTAGATTTATTTATTTTATTTTTTTATTTTAAAAATAATTTTTGGCAAAGCTTAATGTTTTTGGTGAAATGTTGGTGAATGAGAAATTCCAATTTGCTAGTCATTAATATTTTTTATACCCATCATCACAGAAAGTGGAAAAAACTAATTTTGTCATTCCGTTTGTAATTTCTAGAATATCTAATTTCGAACTCATAAAGTGTAGGTATTGTGAGTTCTTTTGCATAGTGAAGTCAATTGAGCGATGTCCGCCTATCCTTCCGTGTTAGTGCCAAGGCACCAAAGAAGCTAGAGAAAATTTAATACGCCAATTGATCGTTGATAGTTATTTTATGGGGTTGGAAATAGATATAAATATAAAAATACTTCATAACGTAGAGAAAAAAAAGAATTGTTAAAGCACTAAATTTTAAAGGTATGATGGTACTAAAATAGTTGAGATCATAGTTATTTCTGTAGGTGAAAAGTTTTTAACACTATTTTCAAAACTCTACAATAAGTATTTCCAAAAAATCATTTTTCTAAATTTAAATTTTAAGAATACTAAAAATGGCACGCTGTAAATACAAAGAAAATAAATTTTAAGTTAAAAAGAAATAAAGCTCTTTAAAAAATAAACAGAAAAACGGTTCCCTTACACAGAAACAATCGTCGCAGAGTTCGTCACGCACGACGAATTTCGTCAACGCGTTGATTGTGCTCATTTTCATGTACATATATATATAAAAAATTTCGTCGTTGGTCTCAAATGTGTTTATACCATTACTTAGTCACAGTTCAAAATATTTTAAGACTTTTTAATAAATAATTCGAAAATAATTTTTGATTATAATAAAATGCTGGAACAGTAACGAATAATATACAAACTTTTATGCGTCGTGAGCTGCATAGTTGGCGATTTACAGTTTTTTTTATTGAATTTTGTGTTGTTTAAAATGTTATACAATTTTATTTAGTTTTTGTGATTGGATATATAATAAATAAATATAATGATAGCATAATGTGATTAAATTAACTAAAATACCAAGCTTATTTACTAATTTTTATTGGTTTAATGAGTTTCAAATAAATCTATACAGAATTGAGTGGATATACATACATACGCTTATTATAAGTATATCTATAGCTTTGTTATTTTTGTCAAACACTGTCCTCAGCTTTGCCCACAGAAAAAAATTTGTCAAGGGCCGATCGATAATTGAAAAATAAAAGTAAACAACGCTGAATCACCTTAATACTGTAGCCCTAAAAGTTATTTTTACTTTTAATAGAAAGTGCTACGCTCTCTTAATTAATAAGATCTAGTCTTCCATTGACATTTTGAACTATTCTTGCAAGATGACACTTACGGCGGCACTAAGACGAAGATACACATTATCTAATATGGATGAAAGTAAAAAAGATTCATTAATTTTGAATTTTTATTTTGAACGATCAAACTACCGCTCATGTTAAAAGCTCAAAATGTCAATAAGTTTAAAAATAAATTTAACATGGCAAATAAAAAAAGACAAATGATTGTTCATTATATACTGTTCTGTTAGTTGAAGAAAAAAAAAACTTTTAAAAAAACATTTTGCACGTAAACCAGTCAAAAGAAATAAGTCCATCATGGACTTTAAAAGTCATTTCATAATAATCTTCCAGTCCAGCCAGGTTTTTTATTTGATTAGGCACATTTTAAATGCACGATAATTATTTACAATGTTTTAATTCAGAATATTTTTGTCTACAGCTATGCTTATGAACAGCAGATTTACTGGTGCAAAACTTCAAGACTCTACATATTTTAATTCTCTAGGTACAAGATAAAAATTATATACTTTGTATGGAGTAACCACGCCCCCTATTCTAATTTTGTCTGTATTTCGCCCGACTATTGAGACTAATATTGGAGTTTCTTATGCAAAAATTTACGACTCAACCTACTACAGTCTCCTAGGTGTACGATTTTCCACTTTAAGTAGGAGGTACAAATTTTTCAAGGATACAAATCACTTGCAGTAATAAAAAAAATAAAAAAATCTAAAGGCCATAGAATAATTTATAATCAAAAAATGTTTGAAAAAATAATAAAAACAAGAGGGCTACACCAAATCTTATATATTCATAATGAAATAACTGCCAAATGAAATAACTCCTAACTGGATTCTGTTGGGAGTTACTTCTTTTATTTTGATATCTGGGAGTTATTTCATTTTAATTGGGAGTTATTTCATTTTCCTAAAATTTCATTTCAGTTCATTCAGATATTATTATAACGGTTGCCATAACTTACAAATTTTTTCTGTATAGAAATATTTTCTCCTCTATGGTATTTTGAACACTGGCTTCGCTAATAATATATTTTCCACCTTCAACCTTCAGGTATGGTATTGAAGTTATTTTATTTTAATAAATTGAAGATCTATTATAAGGGGTCACCTAATAAAAGATTTTTCCTTAGGACTTATTCCTTTATTCTGGCTATAGAGAAAACTTTTAGTCAGCGAAGCCGGTGTTTGTTATACCATAGAGATTAATATCCTTCCGCCCAGCCGGAGGCCGGCATGGTTCTATGATCTCTCTATGGTATATGGAACAGCGGCTTCGCTAACAAAATATTGTGTGTATAGCCGGCCTTTAGTCATATATCTATGATATATGGTATGATATCAAAGTTAAGGACCTCTTGCATCGGGAGGTACCTTATATACCATAGAGGTTAAAACATTTAAACAATGGCCGGGTGCAAATATAATTTGTATTGGGAGTTATTTCATTTTTGTTGGGACTTATTTCATTTAGGAGTTATTTAATTTTTTCTTCTAATATTTTTATTTTGAATTAGCTGTTACGTTTTTGGGACTTATTTTATTTTGGCGTTGGGAGTTATTTCGTTTTTTTAATTTGGGAGTTTTTCATTTTTGTTGAGACAAACAAAAGCTAAAAAACAATATGGAAAAATTACAGGCAAGCGGAATGTGTTGCCTGCTGCCTCAATAGCAATATTTTCGTAAAAATGATCAATGATCGACTGGATTATTTAAATTTTCTTTAGCTCGTCTAGGGCCTTGGCAAAATTGTTTTCAAGACGAACACGAATGGACAGAGGTAAATCGCTTAATCGACTGCGCATAAAAGCGCAGAATTTATATACACCACCAGCGATCAAAGGATGAAGTAGCAGCATTCTGGGAGGAAGTTGCAGAAATCCTCAATGCACTAGGCTCTCTAACAAAAAATGCAAGCGCAAAAATTAGTTGTCATGAAAAACTAATTTTTATTTTGTTTTTATATTTTTTTATTTTATTAAACAATTGTTTTATTAAACTTCATCAAGCAATTGTTTTCAATTATATAAACATACAACTTTTTGTATTAAATTTGATAGTTTTTTATGAAAATGATGACAAACTTGTTTATTTTGCTATTTCATTTCCACATTCTATAATACCAATTTACGATCGTAACGGAACTGAATGCGGAGACTTAATCGAAACGCAGAATAGGGGTGATTATCAAGTTATCTATATTTATACATATAATAAAACAATAATGAGGATATTTCTGTATATGAAATATTTTTTGAAAATTTTGATGTTGGTGAAGATAATAATCGATATGGAATGCAAAAAAACTTTTTTTTTAATTTTTGTCTGTCTGCCTGTCTGTCTATCTGTGCTCACATCACGCAAAAAATACTGGATGCATTTGAACAACATTTTGTGAGAAGGCCCCCTTGAACCTTGGTTTAAATATAGAATACTTTTTATTCCATTAAAATATGCCATTTACTAGAGAAAATATAGAAATTTGAAAGTACGCAATTTTACCGGTAAAAAGGTAATAGAACAGTTGTCAGTACAGTAGATGGAAAGTTTTTAACACTGTTCACAAAACTCTACAAAAAAATGTTTAAAAACACATTTTTCTAAATTTTGGTTTTAAGAAAATTAGAACTGATACACGGACGAAGTTCGTGGGCGCTGCTAGTAAAAAAATAAATTAAAAATAAATCATTTAATCTGTAATAGGAGCGTTATGTGTGATACAAATCATATTATTAAACAAAAGTTTACTGCTAAGTTGTTGTATAAAAGCGGTAAAATTTTTTAATTGCTTTAAAACTATAAACAAATCTGAGAGTTTTATGTTAATCATTTTTTTCAGTTATTAAATTTCAGATTTTATTAATAGTACTCAAATCTACAATAATTACTACTTTAAAATTTCAATTAGTAAACTCCAATTTAATAATTTAAAATAAAAAACACTTAAGTACTTTTTTAACGAATATTAATTAAATGTTTTAATTCAATTGAAAACAATTGTTTTGTAATAAAATTTTTTATTTATATTCAATAAAAAACCTTTAATTTAATTATAACATTCTAAAGCTAATAGTTAAATTGTTAAGCTTTATTAACATTGTAAATTCTTTGTTTAATAACTGATATTTGTCCTTATTTAAATATATTAAATTGTTAAATTTTAATGCGATTGGTTATTTTGCTTATTAATATCCACTTGTAATTGAAGAAACTCATTTAGTTTGAGTCTGGGAGTAAGAAAAGCTACTTAAGCGATAAGAAAAAATACAAATGCATGCAAACATATCACAACCCTACCATTTTTTATGACTACTTTTGTTTTTATTTTTTAATTTTTTGCCCCACATACATACATACATAAATATACACATACATATAATTTTTTACTAATATTTTTAAACTTTTACGAACCAAGCGATATAATGCAATCTAATAATTTAAAACACCCACGTAAATATTTTTTGAATTACATTTTTTTTTTAATTTTTACCTAAGATAATAAGACAATGAAAATTATATACATAAATAGTTTTTGCAAAAAAAAATTCCCCAAATCTAAAATAAAAATTTTTTTTACACAAAAAAGTTTTAAGATCCTTTAAAAAATACGCTTTGTGAAAATCTCTTACGGTGACGGTTCTTAACTGCCAGTTTCACGTTCGCAAATGACATTTAAAACAAAAACAATTTTTGAGAATTTGTTTTTGTTTTAAATGTAATTGTGCGAACGAACGATTGCGATATCGTGAAACTGGTAGTAAATAACGCCCATAATGTAAAAATAAACATTTTAAATTAAATTTTATTTTTAAACTACATTTAAATTTTTTTTTAGCGGGTATAATTTTATACACTCGTGTACGTGTCTGTCTATAATGGTTCCAAAGGTAAGACCACGTACATACATACAAAGTCAATTGGATGCTACAGGCATTGTGCACAGTAGGCGAACGCGATGTTTTTCGGCTGGACCGATTGTAACAAAATTTGTAGAGTTTTTAGTTTGAGCTTTTGAAGCTTTTCAGGATTTCCAATTTTGTTTTTCATAATTGGTGAATTAGGGTTCATGGTCTAATGTCAATTATGAAGAAAAAATTTGGAAATTATCAATTACAGCACTTTATTGTTTTGTAGCTTTCTTGGGACTAGGATTCTAACAACTAAAAAACTCAGAAAAAGATATCGTCTTAATACTAATTTTGATTTTTCTATTTGACCATAAAACACTGAGATCTGTTTAACACTTGATGCAAAAATCTGTTAAAAGCTAAACTTTTATACCCTTCACCATATATGTAAATCTCGTTTAGTGAAATAACTCATATAAAAAAAGCAAATATTAGTCTGACTGAGAATAAAAAAATAAAAAAACTAATTAAGTTCTAATATATATAATTTTAGATAAAACTCAAACGACTCTTAACGGGTTAAGCAATGAAAAAGTTTAAGGAGCTTATAATTCGGAAAATTAAAGGGAGCGCCGATTTTTTCACTTAATGATTTTTTCCTATTTTTTAATTTCTATCAAAATATTTCTTTTATTTTTTTAGTTACTTCGCTAAAACAGATTTGTTACCAATGATATAGAATAATTAGAGACAGGCGTGGTGTTTTTCAAACGAAATAAGTGAAGATTACTTAACTTAAATTCACAGTTCTGCCGAGTTTAGTTCTTAGTTGGCAAAAAATAATTTTTGTAAAATGCTTCAGCATTATACAGAGCTGGGGCTTCACTAGTTTTCCGTTATAAAATTGGCTTTTTGTAAACTCAGATGGAAGAGAAGACTTGTGGAAGTTAAGCATAAATTAGCCACAGTTTCATAGGCCACTAATCACACAGTTATTGGTTAATTTTATGAATTGTAAAGAAAAAAAACTTAGAAAAAATCAATGTGGTACAACACTTTGAGTATTCAAAGCTGGAGGTTTTCCCGTAGGAAATCTATTTTCAATCAAATGATGTAACTGTGGTCAAATGGAATTGTTCCACCATAATGACGTTCAATAAAAGTTTGTCCAATTTTAAAAAAGGAGAGAGTTCATACATTAATCACAAACTAGAGACCCATATGTTTGTTGTCCGTCTTACTTAAAGCTTAGAAACATCTAATTAAACGCCAAATCGTAGCTTATAATGAAGTAAATAATATCTTTCCCGCTAGATCATACACTTTTCGAAAACATAGACCTTTTGCTTATGTTTTAGATACAGTTTATATTTAAAAAAAAGGATCTTAATGTTTGTCTTAGATTTTTTCTTTTCTAAGTGATAGAAAGTTAATTTCTAATGAGCAAGTAGCGTCTACTGCAATGGGCCTAGCCCAAGGAAGTACTCTCTTTCCAAGTCGGTTCAATATTTTTACTGCAAAGTTTAATGAAATTTCAACTGATAAGGTCGTGCTATTTCAGTTTGCGGCTGACTTCTTCCTAATTTGTGCTCACTGTGACTTTATAACTGCAAAGCAGACTTTAACAAGGAAACTTAGCGAACTTAGTCAGTTTCGCGCCCAACGACGTCTCTCTTTTAATCCTGAAAATTCGAAATTCATTCGTTTCAGAAAACTCCGCCCTCTTAACACTACAATTAATAACTAATTGATTCCTTAAGTAAATTTAATAAAATTTCTTGGAAGAGTACGAGTAATAAAACTTTATAATTCTTCAGTACCGCATGTCACTTATGTTATTGACTTAGTGCGGAAAACCTGCAGTTTTCTTAAGATATTAAATAATCGTTTCTCTGGCGTCAATCCTTTACGTGCACTGCAAATATATAAAGCTTTCGCAAGACCAAAAATAGAGTACGCTGTATCTATATTTTCTAATATGTCTAAAAAAGCCTTATCCAAAATTCAAGTTTATATCAATGACATTGTTAAGCATTCTTTGGGTCTTTCTGAAACAACTCCCAATATTGTGGCCTTTCATATAGCTGCAGAACTTCCTCCGACATATCATTTCATACTGGTCACTTCTAAAGAAATTACCAGGTCTTTTACTTACAATCTTTCAATCTCCAAAGCTTTATGTTTGTCCAACTCAAGTCTTAACATTAGCATTTCAAAAGTGTTTCATCGATTTAGAGGTATATTTATGGATTTAGGTTGGATTAAACCAAAATACAAAAACCTCAAAGTATATCTATTTTTTTGGACTTCTTTGGTAAAACGACTACTAGCAAAAAGAATGATTGTAATGACATAATTAGAGCATAAGCAAAGGAAAAAATAAACTCGCTGATTGAAAATGGTTTTGAAATTTTGTTTAGTGATGGTTCTGTGATCGGTGAGTCTACTGAATTTGCATTTTACCACTTAAGATTTGATTCAGTTTGCCGATATTATAAAGGGTCATCCAAAAAACGCGCCTACATGTTTCTTTGAAATAAAACACAAATGTCCACCATGACTGCGTCTGCAGACATCAATCCAAATATCGAAATTTTCAATGACTTTCCGATATGTTGCTGGTGTTATTTCACGAATTGCAACTTGAATGTTGTTCTTTAGATCATTAATTGTTTGTGGCTTGTTAGCATATACTCGACTTTTTAAAAAACCCAACAAAAAAAATCTAATGGTGTTAGATCACATGACCTTGGAGGCCAATTGAAATCTGCATTTCGTGAAATTACACGTTGAGGAAATTTTGATCGCAAAAACGTTATGTTTTCTCGAGTTGTCTGACATGTAGCACCGTCTTGCTGAAAATAGACGTCAGACAGATCAATATGATTCAACTGTGTCCATTAAAAGTCTCTCAACATTGATTTGTATCGCTCAGCATTCACAGTAACAGCATTTCCAGCATCATCTTCGAAAAAAAATCGCCCAATGATTCCATTTGCCCAAAATGCACACCAAACAGTAACTTTTTGTGGGTGTAAAGATTTTTCATGAATAACACGAGGATTTTCATCACCCCAGATACGACAATTTTGCTTATTGACGAATCCATCCATTCTGAAATGAGCTTCGTCACTAAGCAAAATTTTGCGATGGGTATCTTTCAAAGAACGCCCATTTTGATAATAACTTTGAATGATGTAAACGCGTCGTTGCAATGTGTACCTGTCCATGGTTAAAACTGTGCTACCTTCTAATAAAATAAAATGGCTTATGTCATTTGAAAAGATGTCACGTGTGAAAATTATATAGTGCTGACATCTAGGCGTCGCATTTGGATGACCTTATACTAATAAATCTCTTTCTTAACTTCAGCAGAGCTGTTAGCTATTAAAAAAGCTTTAGAATTTGCAACATGTTCTGGCTTTACTAAAGTTGCTATTTTAACTAACTCAAAATCAGGATTTAATGCTATTAAAAGAAAAGATCATTTCTAATGATATTCTTATAAAGATAGCTGATTCTACATTAACTGCTATTAAATTACATTATATTCCTGCTTATGCGTCAATTATTGACAACGAAAGGGCGGATGCAGCTTCGAAAGAGGCCCACTGTCTTGGCATTTATGAAACAGTTAAATGGTCTTACCACGATGCCATTAGGCGAATCAAGACTTTACTGCTAAATGACTGGCAAAGGGAGTACCACTTACTACAACAGATTAAAGGCAGACTGTATGGTACTATTTTTTCAACTATTGTTAGAACACCATGGTTTAATAAAATTAATTGTGGCACTAGAGTCCAACTTACAACTAAAATAAGAACAGTCAATAGAATACTTTCTCGACACACTTTTTCTGAAGCTACCCTTTTTAAAGTGGGAGTGACAAACTCTGATCTATTTGAACTATGTGGTGTTTCTAAAGACGTTTTTCATGTAATTTTTAATTGATCCCGTTTTAATGCTCAAAGATTAAATTTTCCCTCCATTCTTCGTTACAGCAATATTATTGATTTCCTTAATGGAGAGGACTCGATAATCTTGTAAAGACCATAGAGTTGAAACTCTAAAAATTATTATTAAGGTTAATTTTAATATTGTCTTTGGTTTACGAGTATTAGCTTCTGTGTTTGTAATGGCTTTATGAATATTATTCGGTTTTCACTAGAGTATTTTAAATTCACAAAAAAAGGAAAAGCTGGAGGTAAAAACAAAAATAAATTTTGTAAATTTAAATATAAGAGTTTTGTTTCGAAGCTTAAATTCAAAATAGAAATTTTTCATAAAAAATCGGAACTATTAAAAATCATACACCGGCAACATGTTTAATTTATAATTTATATCATTTCTCAGAGATCAAAGAAGTTTTTTTTTTAACAAAATCTTTTAAACAATAGACATGTTGTCTAAATGATGTTAAATATTACTGCAATTTATTTTATTATTATATTTTTACCGCAAACTAAATAGTTTGAATAATGTGCGACAAGCCTACTTCACCTGTGAAAAGAAAAACGCCTTATTTGAAAAGATCTAAAAGGATCTGAAATGAAAACCGACATCAAAAAGTCAAAAAATACAAATCACTTGAGCCAATTAATAATGCAGCAAGTGATAGATTAAACAAATACAAGACAACATAAGTTAAAAAAGCATAACAAAATCAAGGATATTAAGGTGAGGCTTACAAAAATATTTCTTTTTGAAAAAGAACAAATGCACAATAGACAAAACGGAACCTTTTGTGTAAAGGAATCATAACAAATAGCCAAATGAAGGCGGCTTTCCTTTATTTTAGTTTAAAAAAATACAAAATGTCGTAATATTTTCATTTTCATTTTTTAAGGGTGAGACAGGTTATAGATGAAAGGAGTTGTTTATATGATTGCCAATTTGAACAATAACATCTTAAAGAATAGAAAAAAAGGCCTTTGAGACACAAAGACGCCCTCTTTTATTTATAATTGACTTTGCAAAAAAAAAAAAAAAATAAAAACTGAAAAACCTAAATAGAACAAAAAAGACGACGGCAAACGTTTGAGGTTAAGGCGTTAAATATTTTACACTTTTGTAAAACTCTTTTACATACTTCTTTCAATCTTTAGAATTCTTATCCACCCTTAGAAAAAATATAAAAACAAAAAAAAAAAAAAAATACAAAGACGCAAGTCACCAGACAAATGATTTTGTAAGACTTTAATACAAAATTTTTGAAATAAAAACTTAAGCTGTGAGTGAGTGCGCTAAAATTTTAATGCGTTTTTTAAGGTTTTAAAGTTAAAAGCAAAAAGTTGAAGAAAATATTTGTTAAAGGATTTAATGAACATCCTTGTGTGCGGTCTATTATTTTTTAACTGTTGCTTTAACCTGCTTTTAGTCTCATAAGTCATTCAAACTCTCTTCACTTGATGAAAACAACGCCTTCGTTAAATTCACTTATATTTTATTAAACAATATTTTTCTTAGTTTCTTTCTTTCTTAAATTTCATTTTATATGTTTTTTTTTACCCAGGATTTTAATTGTGATAAATTTCATTTATATTTCGTGTTCATGCCCGAAAATAAGTGTCAACTTAACAAAAGCATTGACGGTATGAACAAATGTACCGCCACATTGCGGCATCTTTAATACGCCATGGGGAGTCCTGTGCGGTGGTTTTTCATGTCTTTGTATGATCGGTATTTTTTCATTACGTTTGGCTGCCCCTAATTTTTCTCTTGTTGCTGCTGCTGCTGCTTCTATTGATCGTGGCAATAATAATGTGATGATGATCTTGATCTTATTTTATGTGTTTTTTCTTGTTTTTGTTGTTTTGTTTTATTTCTTCTTATTTTGTTTTCAATATTTTTAGGCAAGAGATTTAATTAGTTGGTAAATATTTTATTAATTTTTTAACACACTATAGGGTGTAGAATTAAATTTGTCTGCAAACAAATTTAGACCTAGAAATGGAAATTTAAAATAAGAATTTTTGACAAGATTTTTTCACAAGATTTACTTAAATGTACATAGTTTTCGTATAAAACTAAACGTTAATTAAAGAAAATTTTAAATAAGATATGGATAATCAGGTGTGTGATGGAAATCGATCGATTTGAAAACAATTTGTTTTGGGATATATTTTAAACAATTATAAAGAAGTTAATCCAAAGTAATTGTAGAAATTGAATGGAATGGCTTAAAAAAATATATTCGAGATGTTTAAACACGAAAATAGTATTTATATAAGTACCACTCTCGGTCTTAGATCGTTTTTAATTCGAAATCGATTTCCATCACATACCTGAATATATTTGACCAACATCCTTAAAATTGTTTTTGCGGTTTATTTTTTAAGAAATTTTCGCAGACAAGTGTGTGTCTTTTCATTTTCAAAGTGTTGTAGTTAAAGTATTTAAGTTAAAGCTAAGCAAAACCCAGCAGTGAATTATTCAACGATGTTAATGGCCATTTGTTTTCGCAACAATGACAACTTATTCTAGCAACCATTGACATTTAACTGTCATATCCTGAATTTTAGGTATTGCTCTGCAAAGGGTGACAAGAATTCGGTGGTCATATCTTTCTTTTAGTAGCGCCTAATTTTCTTATTAAATTTAGAAATGAAAATATTTATGAACAAAGGAATTTATTACTTCGGCCTAAGTTCATGTTCATTTTGATTTTTAAATTTTTATTAAGAAAGAAAACCTATTTATAAATTTCGGCGGTCGTTTTTTTTACAAAAATTAATTCTGGCAACTCCTACATATCTGAAAAACAGTGTTGTTGCTGTTGTCTGTGTGTGCAATATAAAAACAGAGGGCTAGTATTGTGCACAAAGAAATAGGATATTAAGAATAAACTTAACAATCCCGGTGGCTGCATTAGTAGAGGTGTTCATGAGTTCGAGCCCACCATCGAACATGCGTGCAAGTTGAAAGTAATAATTGCAGTATAAAGGCATGGTAAACAGCAGTACAATCCTCCAGGAAAGAATAGAAAAATATTGTAAGACGCCATGGAAGTTAAATTGGTGAAGGCACTCGGCATCTATTTAATATTATAGAATAGCGTATAATAGTTCAATGCGTCTATGACAATAGAAAAAAAAGCTTTAGCTTTTAGCGTAGTGAGAAGTAACAGTCTAAGAATAGTGTATGACAGATGTGACTAATTTGGATAGAAGAGTGGTTATAGGTTGGCGCCTCTGCTGGGTGGTAACAGCGTATTAAATGGTCTTGAATGGTTTAGTTTACTAAACAAAGTATAGAGTTGTTCGTGTCTCAATGGAGCAACACGTTAGTATAGCGTGGAATAGCGCATGTTAAGAAACAAAAGAAGAGACCAAGCAGAGATCGAGTATAACCAGATTCACAGGGTAAAAAATAGAGAATTTATATTGTGCCACTGAGGCACACTATATCTGCAATCAAAAGAACTCGTAAGTTTGTCAAAAAACGGGTTATATATAAGACTAAAATAACATAATTATTATTATATTTCCAAAATATGATAACACCTAATTTGTCTGGTGTATAAGACGACACAAGTCGCCTGGGCTTACAGGGGTCAGAAACTAGAAGATTAGCATATTCGGGCTTCTTTGAGAGATAAACTATTTGGACCAATGCAACCGGTAGCCCATAGGGACTACAACGCCTGTTTCTGTTAGTAATGAGGGCAACGTGTGTGATCTTCAATTAAGATAGGGCTTGACTACACTCACTTTCTTCCATATTTTTCAAATTCGTGTCTTACAAATAAATTTCTGCTTCTAAATGACTACGAAAATCAATGTAGGAACTGCATGGGGCTAGAAATAGTTGTATTGGAAAAATTCTATTGGGATTACTTTTTCCGATAACTTTTTTAATTATAAACTGACTTGATATTCAAGTGAGAACAAAAATTATATATAGATTTACATGGTGCATGTTTAAGAAATATTCTGAGTTGAAAACCAACTGAAAGTAAAAATATAAAATCTTAATTAAATAAATAAACGATATTTTTCGATTATCTCCTGATGAGCTGCGAAATAATGTAATTCCTCATTTAATAACATTTATTTGTTCCATTACAATAGAATGTAGAAGATTGCAAGAAAGAATACTGTTTGCGACAACAAAAATATGAGCTCTGATTTTCGAACAGTGCACACTAAAAATGCTTCTAAATTTCTTTTTATCGTAATTAAAAGAGTTGTACAATTTTTAAATAAAAATCTGTAAAGTGAATAAAATAAAAACGCTGCTTAATTAAAATATACAAATGTAAAGTTTCTGTTTTAGACTAAAGTATTCTCTTATTCTTATAACTCCTCATTAATTTTAATCACACATTTTATGTGCTGAAGCGTAACCAAATTGCTGGTAACGCCTGTATGTATGTATGTCTCTCCAAATATCCTGGTTGGTGGTTTAATTTTCTTATCCTACAGTGTTGTATTTCCTTGTTTAAAACATGTCAAAATTTTATGTTCCTGTCTTTTACAAAAAAGAAACCCATTAAAATTGTTACACAATTACAAGTAATAATTACAGAATAGGTTGTGTGCGTGTGTGTATGTGCGTAGTTTCTTAAAGAAAACATTCCACTAAGTAGAGATAATACCATTATTATTGACACACTAACATGATGTTTGTAATAAAATCTTTGCTGTCAACTGTTGCTACTATAACAATCATATCAACCACACCGTGTGACAATTGGACTACCGCCATCTAATGTGTCATGGCATTACATGTCAAATTAGGTTATTACTTGTATCTTAGTTTTTTTTATTTCTTTTTCCATCTTAATGGTGGGATTTTCTTTTGAAACTTCATTTCTTTTAAATATGAAATATATTGCACTTAAAATAGGTTTAGCTCATAATATTTTATACTAAATGGTTGTGTATTATTTTTCCATTTTCCATATAGAATCTTTTTTTTTCTGCAGTTTTGTGGGTTGTTTAGAATTTGTTAGAGCATATTATATTTTATGACACTTAATTTACATTTTGGCGGTAATCTTTTGACAGATTTGTCACGGCTATAATGACATCCACGAATAGAGTTAAACATCACATCAGGCATATGGAGTGTAAACAGTTTAATTTTTTTAATTTTTGTCTATTGCCTGTAAATTAGAGTTGCCAGAAAGGGAAAAAGCAGTTTAGGGAAAACAGATGTCAAGGGTTGATAAGTCTATCCTCTGCTTGGTTTTCAATTAAATTTAAGAAAAGAAAGAAAATGTTTATTTAATATCCATTTAGAACTTTTGAGTTTTTAAGAGCCATCTATAATTTAAAGTAGCGTCTCAATAAATTGTTAAGACATTAAAAGAATTCATTAAATATTTATTTTAGCTGCAATCATAAGCATGTTGTCTAAAGCAAAATAATGTAGATAAATGTTAAGCTTTGGATGAAGCATTATGAAAATATTGATATTAAAGGTTAAATATCATAAAAGTAACACATGCATTTGAAAAAACAATAAAAAAATACCATTGAAATACATAAGATAATTTTATTTTACACAATAAATAAATTGAAAAGATTAATGTTTAAATTTTTTAAATTCTGTCTTGCGATTTGTTCCCTACATTCAATAACAATAAAACAAAAATATGTTAAAATAACTGAAGTATGCTACAGAGGCAAAAATGTTTGTTTGTACGTTTGTTTAAATTAAACACTTGCCAATGAAATTAAATAATAGAAAAATAAAAATTGAAGAGAAAGATTATTTATTTGGGTAGTGCCTGACACTACTTAAAGTAAGAACTACGTTGTTGAATAATCTCTTTTGATATTTAGTTTCCCTCAGGCACCTCATTGATTTATGGCTTGAAGTGGTTTTCTACTCTCGTCTTGTAGTTATTGACCTCCTTTTTGTCCCTGAGTCCACAAAATCTCCTTATCTAAGATCTTCTGATTTTTCTTCTTGGTATAAAAAGAACACAACCGTTTTTCATCCCATAGTCCATAGCAATTGTCTTCATATGTCTCTGATGACAAAAATATTAAATATATATCTGCTTTTAACTTTCAGCATAATACCACTCATACTCATACAGTACAGCTGATCATTTATTTTACTTTTGTTATACCCTTCCCCACAAAAGATGGAGAAAGGGTATAAGCAATTTTGTCATTCCGTTTGTAATTTCTACAATATCCATTCCCGATCACATAAAGTTTATTATTTTTATATTGACTTCTAACGCATAGCAAAGACGATTGAACGATGTCCGTCTGTGTTAGCGTTGAAATCAAGTTTTCCGAAGCGATCTAGTGCTAGAAAAAATTTAAATACGCAAATCGATCAGACATGGTGTCATTTGAGATTTCAAAAATAAAAAAAAAAAACATCAAGTGAAAATTTGTACGCTCGTCCATGTTTTCCGAGTTACGGGCCTCTGAAATTTTCAAAAATTTTAAAATATCAATATGGGTATCATTTTAAAGCTTTTAAAGAGATATTTAAGAAAATATTAAAATTTTTAGAAAATGCTTCACCCATTAAGAGCCGATGGCATTATTATGTAATTTTTTTTTAATTCTCTGTCGCCTCTATATTTGATTTTTTTGATTAAAGTTACTTCACTAAACTAGATTTAGATAAATGGTGAAGGGCATACGAGGGCTGCTATATATATTTCTGGCCTGGCAACACAGAGTGCTGCCAAGTGCAATCTGACATTTCCGTTGAAAAGTTTGTCATTTTTAAGCATAATCGTATTCAAAACGTTTTGACGTACGACCATTATTTGTGTTGTTTACAGTGACTTGAAAAAATTAATATAGAAAAAAATGGAATTAACTCGTGAACATCTTCGTGCCATCATTTTTTACAACTTTCGACGTGGATTATCAGGACAAGAACTTAAATCTTTGTATGGCGATGAAGCACCATCCTATAGCACTGTGAAAAGTTGGTATAATGAATTCAACCGTGGCCGAAGCTCGCTCAAATACGAATTCCGTGAAGGTCGTCCAAAAGCGGCTGTTGTGCTAGAGAACATTGATGCCGTACGTGAACTCATAATGCAAGATCGACATGCGACATCCTTGAGTATTTCTTCCACCAGCATACATTCGATACTGCATGAACTCCTGGCCGTAAAAAAGGTTTGTTCTCGTTGGATCCCGCACAATTTGAAGGTCGCTCAAAAAAAGGCTCTTGTCGATTGGTGCAAAGAAATGTTGCAAAAATACGATTGCGGTGCTTCAAAAGACGTTTATAAGATCGTCACAGGTCACGAATCATGAATCTATGCGTATGAGCCCGAAACGAAACAACAATCGACCGTGTGGGTCTTCAAAGACGAGCAAAATCCAACGAAAGTTGTTCGTGGAAGAAGCACTTCGAAGCAAATGGTTGCCTTTTTCTTCGGCAAAACTGGTCATGCGGCGACTGTTCCCCTTGAGCAACGTAGGACGGTCACTTCTGAGTGGTACACTACAATTTGTTTGCCTGAAGTCATCGGAGAAATTCGAAAAATCAACAAGAGAAGACGAATCATTGTTCACCATAACAATGCGAGCTCTCACACATCGGCTCAAACCAGAGCGTTTTTGACCGGCCAAAACGTCGAATTAATGGGTCATCCGCCGTACAGCCCTGACTTGGCACCTAATGACTTCTTCTTGTTTCCGCACATCAAAAACCATGTTTTAGAGGTGTCTCAATCGGAGTGGAAAAAGTGCTTCGACAACTGGTTTGAACGCATGCAAAAGTGTATAAATCATGCTGGAGATTACTTCGAAAAACAATAAAACCATTTTGGATTATAAATATTCGCATTTTCACTATTAGGCGAGAAATATATAGAGCAGCCCTCGTATAAGACTCTTACTTGTTTTAATTCTATTTGTTTTTCCTCAAAAGTAGCCTGAGATTTGACTCCAAATAAGAAAAATTATCTGAAACGTTACGTTTTAAAAGGATAAAATGCTCTTCGCTTAGACTTTATTGAAGAAATTTCCAAGCTGCTGCCATTTACTCTTTCCAGATCCTCTCCCTGGGTGAAACTTATTCTAGTTCATTTGCTACTCTTTAGCATTTCCATATCCTCTCTCTTGCTAAAATTTTTTACGCTCAATAGGGTTTCCGTTTTTTCCCAAATATAATAGCATCTACACCTTGAAGATCATTCATTCATTACTTCTTTAAATATTTACATCGTCTTTTTAGCAGGAATAACTTTAATGGAGCTACCTCATTGTCCATCTTATTTAGTTCTGTTTAGTCTAAAAATGTTTTTTTTTAATATTTTTTTTATAGAGTTGTTATACAAAAAAAAAAAAAAAAAAAAAATAAGCCATATACAGTGGATAAGGAAAAAAAAATCATTTTTGATTATTGTTGTTTTTTGCTTAAAATTTGATTTTTATCTTTACTTTATATATAAATAATTGTGAGAAGTTTCCTGAAGAGCTAACTGAGCGGTAGCGAAATTGCCATCGAGACGTGCTTTCACCCTCAATAATCAATATCGGTGATTTATTATTTTAATCGGGTTAAAAAATAGCACGATTTTTTAAATTAATTGATTTAATATTCCCGTAATTTAATTTAATTTATTATTCAAGAAGTTTTTGTCTGTTAGTCACAGGCACATTTTAAGATAAAAAATATTTAAAATACACAAAATCAAAATCAAGGGGTGACCCATACAGTATTCGTAATCTTTTTAGTGTAATATTAACTCATATTTGACTGACTTAATTAAATTATTTGTTGTGTATCGGCAAAGAACTTTCACCAGTTCATGTGGGTAACTCGAAAATATCTGACTCGGCCTCTGTTGCACATTCTCATAGACATCAGTGTGGTGTATGGCAAATCTTATGTTTTATTCATGGTTCACTGACTGTTGACTTAATCAGTTAACTCTTATTTGGCAACCAAAGGATGAGATAAGATTATTTTGTCTATCTTTGCCACAAAAATACATCTATCTTAAAGGCTTTTGTTAACTGTTTAGAAAATAAATAACGAAAATTTACAGAACATAAAACAAAATAACCGCTTTTGGAAACCACTTTGGATGACACGAGAAACCTTTAAAATTTTTACACAAGCCAATATCAGGAAGTTTTGTGTCAAGCTCTTAAAATCTTTTTACAAATTAAATTCAATGAACCGGATATATTGTTACATAAGAACAGTTTGGTTTTTCTCCCTTTTCTTTCCCCCATATGATTAATTTTTTTATTTCCTTTTACCAAACAAAAATAGAGGTTATGTTATGTCAGCCCTTTTAAGTTAATGATGTAATGCTGTGTGTGGCGTTCGTTGTGTGTAATACATTGTGTGTTTTTTTTTATACTTTGTGTGGTTAAGTTGGTACAGTTTGTGAGAACAAAAGGTCATGTATTAAAAGAAAGAAAATCCTTCCGGCTTTTTAGCCATAATTGACGACAGTTTTGTATTACCGCATACATGAGTATTACGCACATACGCATAAGGAAAATGTAATTATAAGAAGAACAAGTGTTAATGTCACATTAATTATCAAGGATTAATTTAGGATCTAAGAAAAAGAAAAACCATTATGTGTTTAATGTTTATTTTTTTTTCGTTCGTTTTCCTTTGTGTTTCTTTAGCTAGAGATTCAGACTTAAGTGATACCGAATCCGAACCCGGCATACCATTGAAACGTAAACAAAGAAGATCACGTACAACTTTCTCGGCTGATCAGTTAGAAGCTTTGGAAAGAGCTTTTGCCCGCACTCAATATCCTGATGTTTATATTCGCGAAGAATTGGCCCAAACAACCCAACTAACAGAGGCTCGCATACAGGTGTGGTTTAGCAATAGGAGAGCACGTTTGCGTAAACATTCTGGTGGAGGTGGCAGCATGAATGGTGCTATGGCTGGTTCAGGAGTATCCAATTCAGTTGCAGCTACTACCGGGGCAAGTGGTTCCGCAGCCTTAGGTTTTGGTCCTTTGGCTATGGGTTCCATGGGTTATAGTCCGGCAGCAGGTACAACAGCTACGAGTACGGGTATGAATGATCAGCATAGTGTGCATGCAGCAGCGGCTGCTCATCATCCGGCCCATCATCATCATCATTCGCACTCACAAATGGGCGGTTATGATTTAATGGCAGCCCAGTCGGCTCATCAGGGTTTTGGAAGCAGTTTTCATAATACACATTTCAGTGGACAGAATTTCTATCATCAAGGTGAGTTTTTTATTTAAGATTTATTATCGCAGAAACATTTAAAATGTATGCGGCCTCATTTTTAAAATGGTGAAAGAACTACTTTGATTTTGCATGATGTTTTCTACATTTCCTGCAATATAACGTCAAAAGTCTATAAAAAATATAGTAAAAAAATTGTGTTGCTGAAGCTCTATTCTTGTTTATTTTGTAAAAAGTCACGAAGTATTTCTGGCTTCATGGTTGTTAACAGTAAAATTTTTCCAGCATTATTTTTCCAACTGCGACATAAACTCATTGTGCCCCAAGAGCCTATAAAAGCGACAATTATCTTCGTAATCGTAGTTATAGCACCAATTGCTACTTCCCACATTTTTCAACTGAGAGCAAAGTACGAGAAAAGAGCTGTGATTTTGATGAAATGATAAATTTAAATTATCATTCTTAAGTCGGTTATTCCTAGAAATAATTAAATACCTGGTAAAATTTAAGTCCTGAAGAAAAATTTAGTTTGATTTAGCATGAATAGTGTGCGAATATTATATTTGCGGCCCGTGTCATGTGCATGCCAGTCGCGGCATGCTTATGAACCACAAATAAATTAGGCATAACCTTTTAATTAAAGCCAATTTTCTGTTTATTATTTATATTGATATTTCTTTGCCTCTAAAAAATATATCAACTGAAAATCTTCTTCCATTCACTATTATGGGCAGAAAAGAATTGATCCGTCTATTAAAGTTTTAGTTGTGGTTCAGGTTGAAATGTAATTAATATTTTAATTGACTCAATTATTTAATTAATCATCAAAGAAGTACAAAACTTTCTAACTAAACAAACTTTTTAAATAAATATATAATTGAAAAAATTAAAAATTTAATTAAACTTTAATATGAAACCAAAGAAAACGTTTCATCTGTGTGCAATTCCTAGTTGAAATGATACGTTCCTGCACTAGTATCAGTTTATTTTAAGATTGTCAGCACATTTAGCTTCAATTAAGATTTTTTATATTGGAGTTTAATAGTTAAGCCTTCGTCAGTTGACACAAATGAGACTTTAATACCAGAGTGTCTCAGTTTGTTTTCTAACAAAAAAAAAAAAAAAAAAAAAAAAAAAAAAAAAATGGTAGCTTTATGTTCTTAATTATAGTTTAATAATTTTAACAATTACATTTCTATGGTCTTGTTTTAGATTATTCCAAACTATCGATTGACGATTTTTCCAAACTCACAGCCGAAACTGTACCGAAAATTTCACCCTCCCTACATCTCACCGATAATTATGCCAAATTAGAAAATCCTTCCAACTGGTCTCAGGCTGCTGCATATCAAACAGCTGCTGCTGCAGCCAATTATAATGCAGCAGCAGCCCATCATCATGCACATGCGGCGGCAGCAACACAACATTCTCTTAATGATTATGCTGCGGCGGCCAATGTTTCGCTGACTCACAATAATCCTATGAATTCAGCGGCGGCGGTAGCTGCTTCAGCCTATCAACATCCTTTGTCTACACAGGGTGACACCAAATATTGGAGTTAAAGTAGTAGAAAATAAAAATATTTTTAAGAATACTGATCTTTTTCTTGAAATTAAGGAGGCATTAGTTTTAAGATGTATTAAGATTTATACATTTAAGTTTCAAATTCATTTTGTTTAAAATTTAAAACTGTTAAATTTTAAAAATTTTAACACTTATTTAATGATCCTTAAAAAGATGCTTAAAAACTACAGAAATTTGCAATAAATATTTATATTTTAAAATTAACATAAATAGTTAAACAAATAAAACTTTTTAAATGGTTTATTATTAAATAGTTTTTTACCATTTTTAAACCTTGTACGTGCGTTTAAAAGACTTATTATTTGTAAATAATATTTGAAATAAAATGTAGATCACATATTATTGAAATGTAAAATAATTTATAAGTTTTATTCCCTTGTAAAGGACAGATTTTAAAGGGTAAGTTACGAGTTTCCAAAGCTTTCAGTCCAGATGTAAGGTCTTCTAAGTTTTCGTTTTAAATTCGAAAAAGTCGTATACCCCGAATATTCTCAAGATAACAACAAAGAAGCAGCAGAATTGCACTATTTTAGAAATAAGCGCACCAGAAACGAATTTAATAATATTTAACCTGGTACTTTGAATCCGGCTCAATAATGTCAGGGAAAGTTTTTTGCATAACTACCATGAATCTAGCAGCCAATTAGAATAAAAAGTCAAACGGCTGCCGCTGGCAAAAAACTCTTATCCGAGGGTCAACTAAGACGTTAGTTGGATTATAAAAATATAAATCGTCAGAGATGATGACAGATTCTCTTAGTTGTTTTCCAATCGGAAATTCTGGTAAGCAAAAGAGACAACAAGGAGGACTTACAAGCAATACTCCGGTTGTCATTCTTTATGATAAATTTATGCTTGTGGACCCCGAAGGTAGTCAATAAAAATTCGAAGAACATAACAGTAGTTAAAAACTAAACTTAAAACAAAGAATTTTGTCTCTATTTGTCATAATGGGATTCATTTTTTTACTGTAACGGTCATGTATTATCTGCTTAAGATGAACCTGCATAAGAAAGCACAAAAAAAAAACAAAAATGAAGGGAAATTGTATAATAGCTTTAATATTCTGAATACATATGCCAACTGTTGAAATTTAACTACTTAAAATTTTCCGATATGTATTTGCCGGCGCAGTAAAGTTAAGAAAAAGATAGCTTACCAGCTTTAAATTTATAAATTAAGTTTTCCAAATAAGGCAACACAATTGGTAAATAGAACACCTCATTTATTGCCTGTTTTGAAGGACATATAAACTGTCATTTTCTAAAAAGTTTCGTAATACCTAAAATACCAAATTAAGTGTGTTCATAGAACTGAAGCATTTACATAAATATGTATGTTTACGTTGAACGTTGTTGTCAAAATTTTAAAATAATTTTAAAGAGAAAAAAATTTCAAATAATTTGAAAAAGTCAAAAATAATGTAAACAAATAAGAGTGCTATATTCGGCTATGACGAGTCTTATATACCCTTCACTATCTATGTAAATATAGTTTAGTGAAGTAACTCCAATCAAAAAAGCAAATATTAGGGTAACAGAGAATTAAAAAATAAAAAAAAAAATTTGGTACTGCAAATATACAATTTTACATAAAAGTGACATCGGCTCTTCATGGGTTAAGCATTTTTAATAAATTTTAGTATTTCCTTAAAGACCTCTTCAAAAGCTTTAAAAAGATACCCATATTAATATTTTAAAAAATTTTTAAATTTGAGAGCCCCGTAACTCACAAGATGTTTTTTTTCTCATTTTTTAACTCGCTATTGCCCCATACATTTATTTTTTGATTGGAGTTACTTTAATGTTCCAAATGACATAAAAAAAATTAGAGGTAGGCGTGGTGATTTGCCTGCTGCCTCAAAGTACATGGACCCATAATGCTGATTTCCAATAGAACCTCTTTCGGCACTATGTCTGATCGGTTGACGTATTTATTTATTTTTTTTTTTTTTTGGGGGGGGGGGGGGGGGGAAATCAAGTTTGACAGAAAAGCGGACATCGCTCAATCGACTTCGATATGCATAAGGATTTAGAATACATATATTTTATGGGGTCGGAAATGGATATTGTAGAAAAATAAAAAAATGAGTAATTGAGTAATGAGAAAGAAGCTAACTAGTACAACTTTATTTAAAGTACCAAATGTTGATGAAGGATAAATTTTATTGCTTGGTTTTGTTTTTAAGCTCTTTTTAGCAAGGCAGATTCATATAAGGTGGCACCGGCGCTATAACAATAGAACAACAAAAAGAAAAAACATGCTCGTAAGTGTATGGTTAACTTTAAAACACATTTTATTACTGCATTTTTTTTTTCTTATAATTTTTAATAACGTTTTTAGTAAGCTTTGTTTTTGAAGTTGATTTAAAACTGTAATTTTAGGAATATAAAAAAAAACTTTTGTATTATAAAATAATACACTTTTGACAGCTACTTTACACATAACAAAATTAAATTAATAAAAAAATTTAGATATACGTTAGCGATCGAGTAGACGCTATTTAAGTGCAAAAATCATGCAGCCCAGTAATTGTTACGCTTGTGAAAAGTACCCTTTTGGTATGTTCGTAATCACGACGAATTTATAACAGGTAAATGAATTAGCTGATTTGGCCTGCAGACGATTGCCTAAATAGCTTATTTATTTATTTATTTATTTATTTTATTTATTGCTAATCTCTTAGATCTTCAACTTTCAAAGAGTCGTCTACCAAGGTGGTGTAGAAGATAAACCTAAAGAATGCATTACTAGCAGCAACCAAAACAAAAAAAAACAAAAACAAAATTAAATTAAATAAATTGGAACATAAACATGCAGCAAAATTGGTATAAGATGTTACTCTGCGTAGAGTTTATATAATGAAAGTTTCATTGAAATTGTATTTTTTTTTTTGTAGTTATTGCGCAGTGATTGTGACGTAATATCGACTTTGTGCTTAAATAAACCAAAAGCGCCAAATAACATGGGCTATTTCTACCACCTGCAAACGAATTCGCATTGTTAAAAACGTAAAAGAGCATCGTGTGATCTGGCAACTTTTTTTACTCCAGAGCAGGGATTTTGAACAAATCACAAAATACCTACCGTTTAATCATTTAAATGAAATAAAACTGCAGAGTTTTTTATTTATTTTTCGATAGTATAGGAAGTGAAACATTGACATTTATTTTATTTATCTGCTTGTTTGTAATAATTAACATATTTCTTTTTTTTTTTTGGTTTAATAATATTGTTTAAACAATTATTACTATTTTTATTCGTATTGACAACATCAGACTTACAATTATTGTAAATATGTTTCTGTGTGTGTGGTTTTTTATTAAATAATTTTTAATATTTTGTGTATAATAGAATAATAATTCTGATTGAAAGATAAATTTAACATTAGTATAATATAATTTTATGTAAATGTTTATTCTTTTAATAAAATTTTAATCAAAAGTTTTTTACAAATTTTTCCTTTAAGAAAAAAATTGTTATTGTTTGTTTTATTTTGGGTAATTATTGTCAATTTTTTATTACAAGATTTTCATATCATATTTGTTTGGGTCCAAATATGTTTTCTTTTATTATTTTGTTTTTTTTTTTTTTCTTTTAAATTAATTGTCTTTTCTTTGTTACTTAAAACAAATACTCTGGTTTAGAGATTTTCAAATATTTCTCCTTAAAAATTATTGTCCTTTATTTCAAGCAGCTTTTTTTTTTTTGTCCAAAATTATTTTAAAATATATTTATATTTTAAGTACATGCAATATAAATTATTTTTATAAGAAAAAAATTATTGTCTTTTCTTAATTGTTATTTTAATATATTTAAATATCAAAGTTAGGAATTTATGTTCTTAAAGATTTTATTTCATTTATTGTCTTAGGTTCAAACTTAAACATAAAAATTCTCACTTTTTCTAGCCTTTATATTGTTTATAAATAGCAGCCATTAATCTTTTAAATTTTTATTAATTTTTTTTTTAATTTTCTTTTTTTTTTAACTCAACATATTTTCTTTTAAATGATATTATTGTCCAGATATGTTATAATTAATAATTGTATTTAAAGATATGACAATATTGATATAAATAGTTGATTTTTTTTCAATAATAATTGTTTAAATATTTTCAAATATTATTATTTAACACATTTAAAAAAATTACTAATTAATTTGATTTTCAGTATATTGTGGTGATGATGCAAAAATGCAAGTTAATTCGTAAAAGGTATTTGCTTAAACTGTATGAGAATTTATGTAATAAGTCTATAATAATTTATGATTCTCTATGCTTAATCCTGAAGTGAGCCTCATACTCTTAAAAAGATTATAAAATCTTTTCTCAACAATCGACTAAAAATTATTGTATGTTCTGCTGGATAGTGAATTTAATGAAAAACATAGAGTAACATAAATTCGAAGTGGCAGAAGGTGTAGTTTTTAATTGTTTTATATGTTGTAACTTCTTTATACAACAGACATTATAAATGGAATATAAAGTTGTGTAACAGGAAAGATTCGGATGCATTACCGCGTGAGTAGCCGATCATGAAAACAAATTAAACCTTCAAGCTTTAAAAAAAGCAATTTAATGTCAGTGCCTGCCACCTTTCTTAAATTTGTAAGTGCCAGCCTTGCAATTTATCATAATTTTTTTTACCATTTTATAAGAAAAATTTCTATCTGTTTAAGCAAAATCAAGTCAATGAAAGATTAATGCTGAAAATTGACTGCTTAAAGCGATTATTAGTTTTAATAGTTAAAGATCTGTTAAAAACACTAATCGCCTAGAAGTAGTGAGCATAAAATAAACTACAAAATATGAAAAATGAAAAAATATCATAATGGTTGTGAACCTTACTACACGACTCCAGTATAAGCTAGTGTTACAGTTTCAAATTTTAAATGACAAGATATTATCTCGCATTCTTGCATCATGGTATAAATAGTTAATGTTTTTTTTTGAGTTTTTTATAATTTTTATTTAATAACGATAGTTAGCATCATTGCGGCGAAAACTTCTGCGATGCATGGCTGTTATACGTGGTGGTGTGCCCCAAGTATGTAGGGGACCATTTAAAGCAGCAGGATGTCGAAGAATATTGGGTGTAGCCGCCGAATATGATGGTAAATAGTTGGTATTTATGCTGCGTGTATGTTCTTCGGTTTGTACATATTTTGGCCAGCGACCACGTATACCAGTAGCACCCCAATTAACCACGGGTCGATAGGGTAGAAAACAGCGTTTACAAACGGCTGCGATTGGTTGACGCAGTCGCTCTGGTTGGGGGTAAAACTCGACCTAAAGCGTTATTAAATTTTTATTAAAAAAAGAAAACGATTGTTTGTGAATATTTTATTTTTTTTTTAATTTCTTCACATTTATTAAAAAAAAAATTATAAAGTTAAAAAAATAAAAATTACTAAGTTATTTACTTTGGTAAGTTAGCATTAGCACTATTAGAATTTCTGCTTAATATTTTACACCTAAAAATACACACATTGACATAAAAAAAAAATATTTTTAATATAATATTCATCAGCATTCATGCAATACTAGATAGCAGTCAATAGAATTGTAGCGTATAGTTGTTATACATTTCTTATGTTGTTTAGATTTGTGTGTAATTTTTCTTCATTTCACATTCTACTTTAAGGAAAACATAAAATGTTATCAATAATTTAAAGCCAGATACAAAAGTAAACAAAAAAATATTTAAATCATTTTAGACAAAGAAATATAAATGCAGAGAAAAGAGTTAGTCAACATAAGAAAATTTAAAATTTATTTTCGGCTTTTGAATTCTTAAAAAAAAATTCAATATATAATTACTAAATTCGGTTTTGATTCTGAGAGCAAAATGCTATTCTTAAGTGAAATTAAGACGTAAGAGCTTAAGTTTTTGCTTAAAAATTTAACAAGATTTTGAACAAAAAAAGCTTGTAAGCATTGTATGTTTAAACCATAAAACATCATATTTTAATAGATAAAAGTCGAAACATTATTTTGTATTTTATCATACATAACGTTAACAAAAGATATTAATCGCTTACAAAACGAAAATAAATAAAATTACTACAAGTTTCCTTAAAAGAAATTATTAAAAAAATGGATTTAGAAACAAAAACAATTGAATTGTGTAATGGTATTTCAATTGTAACAGCAATTAAAATAAAATCAAAAATAAAATAATAATTTTCTTTTTTAATTAATTCGCTTTTTTCACTGTACAAATATCCAAGGCTTTCGGTTTTAAAATGGCTTGTAGTCGTCTTAAAATATTTTTGCGTGCTTTGCGAAATTTGTGAAGACTTGTCACTTCTTATTATTTTTTTTTTTTACTAAAAAAATACGAAGAAGATCTGTTTGCATTGAATAATGATACAAAAATTACATAATTGTTGCTAAATAGTTTAAAGCAATTTCAAATTTTGGTTATTGCCAATGCTCAACCGCCGTTGATTGTTTTCATACGGCATTGATTCATAAAAACAGCTGATGTCAGATGGTTTGTCAGAGCAAAATAGAACACGTTCTAAATGAAATTTTGTCAGATGTCTTTCCAAATGTATTTTACAGAAGCAATGTTTTAACAGCCCTACATGACATATATGTGTTTGACAGTGGGAAATTTGACATGTCAGGTGTAAAAAACATGTCGTGGATGGGTACCTTTACCTTTACGTTTTTTTTTCTTTTATTTTCTTAAACAACTGATTTTTTAGGATATATTTTTAACGCAAAATCTAAAAATTTTGCTTCAAGAAAGAAGCTTTTAAGAAATTTTCAAACCCGAAAGTGAGAAACTTTCAATGGAAATTTTATAGACTGAGCACTAACAGTAGAGGCTTTAAAGCAAGATATTTTCTTTAATAAAATTTCAGAATAAAGGGAAAAAATCAAAAACGTTATATTGGAAACAATGTTCTATTACTTCAATTACAATAGGAAACTTCTAGAAATTTGACGACCAAACGATTTTATTTTCACTATTCCATACTTTATCCATAGAGAACAGAAAAATGGACGAAAAGTTTTCAGTTCATGCGAAAAAATTTATCTTAAGCAAAAGCTTCCTGGTACTAGAGGCCGAGGATTTTTATAAAGCTGATTGGCACTATGCGTTATGCAGCTCATTTGCTTATAGCTCAGGTGATTTGGACAGGCTTTCTTACCCATATTTGATGAAATTTCTTCTTTCACTTTGTGTTTAAGATTACATGAAACAAATAAAATTGAAAGGCAAAGTTACGGAAAAATACCCCTTAGAAAATAACGATCCCAAACACTGATTGCAGTAAATTTATTGTTTTTTGACAGTGATGTGCATATTTTGAAGTTTCTATCATAATCTGCTTTTTATAAAAAATATCTAGGGAATATTTCAGATTGGCTTGCCAGGTTTAAAATTAGGAATAGCTTTAGTATCAAAGCTTTTATAGGTTTTTTGCGGAAACACATAGAACCTTTTGCCAGAAAATACAATTTATTGAACTGAACATGATAATTGCATTTACTTTTGGTGCTTAGTATTTCCCTTCCTATCTAAAATTAGGGAAAGTTCTCATATTTTATTTAGGGGAAAGTCATAGATCGCATATAACTATGGCTTAAATAATGTCCGCTTAAAGCAGCGAATCTAACAAAAAATAATCTCAATTCGTTTAATCTTGTCAATTGTCTAGAAAATAATAGCAGCATAATCATACATAGAAAATATATTTTACATCCGAATAATAAAGTCTAAAAATTAATCAAATCTAAATGACAAGGTTCTACTAAAGTTTAATTTAGATCCATTTAATGTACAACCCATTTTATTTTTAATTAAAAATTAAAACAAAAATTTGGGATTTCGAACTTTAAGGCATTAAATAGTTTAGCTGTTCAAATCAACGTATAGCAACGGTTCTCAAATGGGGGTCCATCCCAGGGGTCCGCATGAAAACCCGAAAAAACATTGTTTTCAAAAATAATAAAAATTTTAAATTTGTGCTTTAGAGGGGTCCGCGAAAAAAATTAGTTTACTAGGGGTCCGTGAGCAGGTATTTGATGAGAACCCCTGACGTATAGGAATCTTAAAATTTCTGCTGGGGAAATTTTGCATTATTCTTTGTATTTAAATACAGCGATGGCCCTAAACATCGTCTGGTTTAAGAAGGACATAATTTCAAGCGATGTGTTGAGTTAAATTGGTGTTAGTCTGAACTAAAGAAAAGAGCTGATTTAAAAATATTTTATTACATCCCTAAAGCATGCCACGAAATTCAAAGTGAAAAGTAATAAATCCAAATATAGTGGAATAACATTACTTCAATCATGGGAGGGTGTGCAGATTTGTTCACCATATTAAAGCATATTTTAGATTTTTCGAGTATTGACTTTTCAGCGCTTGTTTACTTCTTCTTATTTATTATGTTATTTGATTATCAATATGACATCTTCAAAAGTTTTTGAAAAACAAATTAAATACAATTTGTTAAGTTTTTTTTTTATTTTTGTATAAAATCGTGCAATAAGACCTCAATTCTTTTTAAAATTCCGTAACGCAAAATGACTAGGAAATTATTATATTCTAGTCATGAATTGCTTGGGTTAAGAAAGTTACACTCACATCATCGTTACATCAACAGCATTGTCACCATTAACACATAACATTGTTACAACTTTTAAACAAATAAAAACGAAGAAAAGTTTTCAAAGAACAAAATTTATTATGTATTTGTGAAGAACTGAAACCTTATTAAAACTCTTTCATTAGCGAACATACGCACACATATGTTGTGTGCACGTATGTATGTATATTTCAAATACTTGTGTATAATGGAGTGCTTTTTGATAGAAGATTTCTTATTTAGAGAGTGTGTATTTATTTACACAGAAGCTGGAAAAAACTTTAGGCAAATTGAAAGTGTTTTCCTTTTCTTTAGTAGAACAAAGGCATTTAAACTAAAAGAAAATTAAATAAAAACAGCTTGATAAAAGTAAAAAAATGTATAACAGTAAACAATTGCATTATTTGTGCGACTTAAATATGAATCATGGATTTGTTGCGATATTAAGGAGTGGAAAGAGTTCAGCAAAATCACATCAAATCACATCACAGTTCAGGATCACATCTTTTAGTTGTATAACATTCATTCATGAACGGCACAGCTTTTGTTTGTTTTTCTTTCATCTCATGTGGTGATTTTGCTTCATTTCAACGCTGTGGGGTCTTAAACAAAGTAAACAAATCAAAATGTTTCTGTTTTATAAGTTGAAATTAAGTTTTGTTTTTGTCAAAAAAGAAATTAAAAAAAAAATATAAAAGTAGTGAGAAAGTGAAATTGAAAATCTAAAATAGGAAATTAAATAAAACAAACTTAAATTGAAAACAATCTTTATAAAAAGCCAAAGGTGAGAAGAAATAAAGAGGTTAAACACGTCAGACACGGGAAAAACATTTCGAAATAAATTAAAAATATGACAAAGAAAATTCAAGTGAACAGCAGTTAAGATAAATTAAAAGGAAAACTAAAGAAAAAATAAAAAATAATTTATTGGAAGAATATAACAATTGTTGCCATTTTAAAAGATACAAGATAAAAACAAACACACAAACACACAGAAAGTACACTCACATATACTAGGATAAGAACTCAATACTAAATCATAATACATAAACAGGAAGCACAAGTAAAAGGATACTGGTTAAGCCACCTACAAAGTATACAAATACATTCACGCATACACACACATATAGTTTAATCATTTTTTTAACACAAGCTCAAGCATGTAAATTTTTCGTTTGTGTGTACAGTGAATCTCAAAAGTATTATTCCTATTGATTTTTTTGCATTTAAAAGAAAAAATAATAAAAATCATTTTATTCTTCAGAAAAACTACCAAATTTTATTTAAGGCAAGAGAATACGAAATTTTTATAAAAAAAATCATTTTTGTATTTATTTTTATAATAAAAATAAATTTTTTTCAGAAAACCTATCAAATTTTATTTAAGGCAAGAGAATACGAAATTTTTATAAAAAAAATTATTTTTGTATTTATTTTTATAATAAAAATAATTTTTTTTCAGAAAACCTATCAAATTTTATTTAAGGCAAGAGAATACGAATTTTTTATTTTAAATAATTTTGAAAGTTAAAAAGATGCTCAAATATTTTCTATTAGATTTATGTTTCAGGTTTTTAAAAGCATCGGCTTATGTTTGAAATTGCTTGGCAAATAAAACTTCACAACCCTGATGGATTGTGTCTTAGCTAAAAAAGAACAGAGCTGAATAAGTTGACACTACCTCACAAAACTGAAGTAACAGAGTGAAATTTGTAGGACAGGATGAAGAATAAGATATTTCACGTGGAGCAGTAGCGTTGTTGAGATGGCAACAGTGTTTGTGTGTTTCTTAAACGGGGATCAGGGTTCAAATCCTATCAGAGCCTTACTTGGATAGAAACATTTAATAATTAACAATGATTGCTTAAAATTGAAAAGGGCATTTTAATTCTCCCGCAATTTCGCTTAAAAAAATACAAAGGATGTTTTGTAGTAGCGATAAATAACGAATATTTAATTAGAAAAAAGCAGTTTAAATAGTTGGCGCATGTGAAGGAGCCTGTTTAGAAAGTAAAAATATAGAAACCGTGTCTCAATCCTTAAACAGAAGATTTGTTTTGAAAAAAAGTGACAACATAACAACATTTTCTGATATTGTAAATGAAATGCTGACGTACCTAGTTGATAACACAAGTCATAACTTTTCATTTGAGTCACAGCATGTTGTAGTCTGGATGGCTGCACGAATGTTGGCGCATTTAGTTTGAATCTCACACAGTGTTATTATAACATTGATGGCTGCGGAAGTGTTCAAAAGCGCATATTTAGTAAGCGAGAGATCTAGACAGAGCCGCACCGAAGAATAAATAAATCAAAAGAACGTTTGAGAAGGGAAAAAAACATTCATTTCTTGTTGGGATCGTTTTGAAAGTCATATTTTTTTTCGCTGCTAATTACCAGTATTTTATATTATTAGACCTTCAAGCCCTAAATTGGGCATAGAGCCCATACCATTAACAAGTTTTTTTTCTACGTTTTAACTGTCGATTAGATGTTTTGTATGCAAAAAACTTCTTAAGCCGTGCCGTGTCCATCAGAGAAAAAAACATAAATCGGCCAGTAAGAGTAGTGTTGTCTATCGCTTAGTTTTTGCGCTCAAATGACAGCATTATCATTGTATCATAAAGAATAACACGCTGTCAAAATCGTATCAATATTTAATTTAGCTTCGTATATTATTATTGAGCAATTAGAATATTTGATAAATTGAAAACCCTTCCTGCGACGAATTTAAATTGATTGGGAGTCTCTGATCGCTAGATATTACTAACTGCCAATTTTTAAATTTTTTCCTTAATGGAAATAAGCGAATCGTTTATTTGGACAAAAATATTTTATGCTCAAACTCTCCTAAGACTTTTTGATCTGCTTAATGTTTTATTAAAATTTGGAGAGCTATAAAAAATATTTTTTGGATAAATTTTAAAGCACTTTAGTTCGCCTTAGTTAATGCTGTGCAAGGAAGATGCTGAGACGACAGCGCCCATAAGGTGTAGCTTTGCAAAAATTTATTAGTAATACAATAAGGATCATAGACAACAGTATATTGAATGTAGATACCCTTTCTTTTACCCCTTCAATACTTATGGGACAAATGTGTCCAACGGTTAATTTAATCTAATACCCATTGAAAAATCAAGAAGTACGTTAATATCAATACAAATGGATAATAATCTACTAAAAATAAAAACATACAAAATATGTTCACAAAACTGAATCTGGGTCATAAGTATCCCAACAATAAATTTCACTGGGCCACATATGTCTCAACAGTAACGTACTCGTTAAATAAGTAATTTGGTTGTTTCTAAAATTGAGTGAGTTTTATTCAAAGAGGAAATGCAAAAGATTATTTAATGTTGATAAGATTCGAAGCCTTTTGGAAAACACCAACTCTAAAAGTGGCAATGACTTCGATTTTTGCGGTACTGCTAACCCCAAATACTCCAATGACACTGATATCTCGTCTGAAGGCAACATCTTGCCTATAGAAAAGAGAAGGAGAGCGAAAATTAAGCATCGCAGCACAAGTGGACAAAAACATGTGATCAAAAACACCTTCAGGAGTTGATAAAAACATAAGCTGCCTTTTAGATGATGTCCCGATAGTAAAAAAGGATAACGTTCGAAAATTATTTGCGTTGCCTTTAATATTCCTTTTTGCAAGATATGTTTTGCTAAATACCATTCCAACTAACTTACATTTATAATCAATCCATTTAATATATATTAAATGAATAGTTGTTTTATCAAATAAATCAGTACAGCATTCAATTTTTTGAAAAAGGAAACTGACAAATATCGGTCAACAAACAAATAAGCTGAAAATGAGTGCTTGTTCTTTTACAAATCCGTTCCGTTTCTTTTACAAATAATAATAAACAGAAAAGAAAATATTTTTTGAGACCCACTGTATATATTCCAGTTAAGAATAAAAAATAGACACACATACACTACGCATTTGCAACATTTACGGCAACTGCATGGACAGTAAGGCTTTTTTAGTTTAGTTTTTCTATTCCTTATTTATTTAACTCTTTAATGCGTTATTTGTATCACTTTATGCTTGTATTGTGCTTAGAATATAAATCATATCAAAATTTTTTTGTTAAGAAAACTGTAAGATACGAGGAGCAGAACATCAAATTCCAAGCTTTTTTCAAGCCATACCAAAGTAAGATTATTGTTGCAGGGATGAGATCCCTATTTGACTCGAATAATTTCCTTCATTGAAAAGGCAAAGTAAATAATTTTCTCCTGACGTGCCAAATAACTATTTTGTATGAGTTTCGAAATAGCTAAGCACTGAACTCTTAATGCTGGAATGTGAAACGTTGCATAAACTGGTAGTCTATATAATCTAAACCAAGCTACGTTGTTCCTTGCAAATAAGTGGAAATACAGAAATACTCTGCCTTCATTTTTGGACTTAGGAAAAGAAAAGTCATAGTTTTTATCTTAACGGTTACATCTTTCGCAACCTAATTGGTGGTATGACCAAGACACTACTTAAAAGTAAGTTGACTCTCTTTTTAAACGGCATAAACCAAGCTTTTGCTTAAGTATTGCCAGAAGCATAAAATCAAAAATTCAAGCTAAATTTACTTACTGGAAAAAAAAGTTATTTAACTTGACGATCATTTATCATTAAAGAAGGAAATTCGCTGTGCTCTATAATTCCCGATAAATCCGAAGTTTCCAAGGCAGCATCTCGTAGCCTATGCTTTCGATATACCCTTCACAGATATTATAGGTTTTCCTGCTTATACTTGTTGCACACAAATAGCTTTTATTTTCAGGGGCAATAATTTTGTCAATCCAAATCAAAAGCGCCCTTATATCGCAACAACGAAGCGTTAAGTACCTTGCTATTTATTTTGACGGTCGATCAACATGGAATACCATATGATGCATGGCTTATTTACAAAAATATTACACTTAGCCTCCATCGTACTCGTATACGAGTATTTCTACTATACAAGTTTATTCTAAACCCATAAGCTGCTACGGTCTTCAGTTAAGGGGTACAGCCTTAGACAGAATAAAATCTATTTAATCTAATCTATGTCTTCACTATGCCATTAGCTAGCCATTGAACAAGGCATGCACATAACGCCGGCAGAACAACAGTATTAATTTGTCCATATTTTTGTATTTTAAAAAGAGTGTTGTTGTTAATGTTCTGTCTGAACATTATTTTCCATCGAAATGGAGAAATCATACTAAAAGTCCTACTTGATGACAAACATTATTGTTTAGAGAAATGTTCGGACGGCGATGGTTACACATGAACATGATGTTCGTACCAAGTTGACCGCTAATGTAGACGTAGCGTATATAACCCTTCAATGTATATTGAAGATGCAATAAAAATTGATCCTTGCATATTTTATTTAATTTATAAGCAATTTGTCTTTTATTTATCGTATTGGATTTTTTCAATAAATATTTGTTTTCCTGATGATGCTACACAACGGAGTAGCGAAATATTGAAAATATGTACGATAAATAAAAGACCAATTGCTTATAAATTAAATAAAATATAATAATTAAAAAGGTCAAATAAAAACATTATAAATAATGATCTTTCCTTTTGAAAAAGTAATTTTGTCAATCGTCAAACACTGAACTTGATAATGATATATTCACAATGAAAGGTCTCGCTTATCGTATCCAATAAGCAGCCAATGATAATGGTCTGTCTTTACAAGAAGTTTTGTCTTAAAATAACCTTAAAAATTTCAGTATTAAACTTAGAATCAATTGTAACAATGTCTTATGTAAGACAGAGGCTTTAGCAGTTCAGAAAATTAATGCATTCGGTTCATTTTTAAACCCTTCACCACAAAAAGTGGAAAGAGAGTATAACTAATTTTGTCATTCCGTTTGTAGTTTCCACAATATCCATTTTCGACCCCATAAAGTATAGTTATTCTGACTTCTTATGCATAGCGAAGTAGATTGAGCGATGTCTGTTTGTCTTTCTGTCCGTCCATGTTAGTGCCGAGGCACTAGATCAGCAAGAAAATATTTAAATACGCCAATCGATCAGACATAGTATCGAAATCAGCAAGATCGGTCCATGTCCTTCGACGCAGCGTGCAAAACACCACGCCTACCTATAATTTTTCTATATTTTTTGTAACAATGAAGTAACTCCAATTAAAAAAACAAATACATGGGACGATAGAGAATTAAAAAATAAGAAAAAACATCAAGAAAAAACATCAATTGGCGCTCGTTCATATTAACGAGTTACGGGCCTTTGAAATTTTCAAAATATCAAATTGGGTATCAATTTAAAGCTTTTGAAGAGATCTTTAAGGAAATACTATTTTTTAATGCTTAACTTATTATAAGCCGATGTAGTTTTTATGTTAAATTAAATGTATGTAATGTGATAATTTTTAAAGGGGGAATGTAATAAATTTAATTATTTGTTTTTCTCTTTTCATAATCAACCAAAATGAAGCTGCTTGGATAAAATGCATACACCATCTTAAACTTCTTCTTAACGTTACTTTTTGGTCATCATTAACATTCGTGTTTGTTTCCTCTCTTTTGTTTTTCTTATTCCATAAAATTTTAATTTTAAAAAATATTTAAAATTCATTTTTCAGTTGTTATGATGCATATAAACGTGCAACTTGTTATGCTCCCCTTAAACTAAATTCTGATTTCAAATTTCGTTAAGCTAGTAGCTTTAGTACGACCCTTCTTGAAAATTCCTTAAACAAGGAATTTTCTTTTTAAACATTTTTTAACATTAAGTATTTTGTAAAGAAATATTTTTATTCGTAGTTCTTTCTTCTTTTTTTTTCTTGTCATTGAAAAAAAAATATTAATAACAACTACAAACACGACATGGTTTTGTTTTTTACTACTTAAAATTTTTAAATTCTTGTTAAATTTCTTAATTTTTTTTTTTGCTAAGTTATTTGTCTACCACAATAACAAAAAATAAACAAATTTTTACAAAAATACAATCAAAACGACACAAAAGCATGAAAGAAGAAAAAAAAAAATAACACAAAAATCCAGCAAGTTAAGAGCAGGTTTTGATTTAAAACAAATTACATTTCTCTTTAACATTGTTTAGCGGCCCCAATACAGACTACAAATTCTTTTTTTAAGATTATGTTTGACATGTTTGGCTTACGTATTTGTTTTGTTTATTAGAGTGTGTGTGTTTAAAGTTACATGCCTCTATTACAATTCCACAATTTAACTACAAACGTTATCAACAAGCCAAGGGAAACTTAATTTTGAAACTCAATCAATTAACAGAATTTAAATGAAATTAAAAAACGAAAATAATGTTAGAAGTAGAAGTAGCAGAAGTAGAAGTAAAAGAAGAAATTGAAGAAACGAAAAAGATAGCACACAAATCACCGCCATTTACTCATACAAATTGCCTGGCACGTCCAGAACGACTAAAACGGCCTCCACCTACACCGGAACCACTGGTACTGCGTAAGGCCCGATATGAAGGCAAAAATCCCGAACGATAAACAGCACCTATGTGTCGTTTTGTGGGCGGCGCATAATTTTCATCCTCTGCTTGAACTTCTTCATCCATAAAGTCTAAATTATTTGCATTTTCATCTTGGTCGCCAGTTAGTTGATTGAAAGGTAAAGCAATTTCATCCTCTTCAGGATTTTGTAATAGATGGGCATTTTCTAAGCCAAATAACTCCGGATCCTTGGAGGTGTCTTTGAGTTATTTTATATTTTTGTTTGTTTGTTAATTTTATTGTTAATATTTTTTTTTTGGTGTTGAATTTTGTTGTTTAATCATTTAGCATATATGTATATATAAATAGTTTATTTAATATTTAGCATACTTTTAGGGTTTATATATTAATATTTAATTTAATATTTCTTAAATATTATATACAGAAGTTATATTTATTTTATGTGTTTTTTATATAAATTCCTTAAATGTGTTGTTGTCATAAAACTCACCTAAAAATCTCTTTTGGGCCCGACCAAAATCATCCCAATCCAAATCGGCATAAGTACCATAATTCCAGTAGTAGGTCAAAGGATCAATATAATTATTATACTCAGCTGGCAAATACACCTCATCTTCTGCACGTTTTTGTTGCTGTATAGCACCATGTACTGGAGAGCCTTTCAAAGCACCAATGTTACGTTTTTCGGCGTTATTGAACATACGTGAATTATAACGTGCCACTGAGGCCACATTACGCTTCAGTTGGTTCTGATTGCCCAACATACCCATACGAGCTAAGGTGGCCAGATTACGTTTGCCATTTGGTGGTAATTGATAATCTCTAGCCAAAGTACCAATATTACGTTTGCCATAACCCATTAAACTACCGGATCGTGCTAATGCTCCCACATAACGTTTGTCTTCATTGCGTTGATCCTCATCGCGTACAATTTCTGGATCTGGTGTTGGCAATTGTCCATTTTTAGCCAAAGTGGCTAAACTACGTTTGGCAGCTGCTGCGTTGTTGTGATTTAAAAGACCCTGAGCTGCTAGAGCGGCCACTGAGCGTTTATCTTCTTCCAAATAGTCCATATCATTGTTTAAACTTTGTTCTTCGCCTTCTTCGAGTTGGCGATCACGTAATATGTTGCGCAATTGATTGCGTAATGAAGCCGCCTATAGAAAAGTAGAAGTTTTACTATTATTACTTACAGCAATAATTTTAATGCCTTAAATTTATTACAAATTTTGTTTAAGAATTAATTAAAAGCGGTTAGAATATTGAAATAAACAGTGAGTAATTAATATAGAAAATCTTAACTAATAAACCGATTTACATGAAGCAACCTGTTGTTTATAGCAGAGAACTTTAGGTTCCGAAATATTAAATCTTAAGACACCCTGTTTTGGCACTTATTTGTTCTATCGAGTTTTAAAGTGGCCGGTCTCATAAAAATATTTTGTTGATGGTAACTTTTGTAATCTACGCTTAAACAACTAATTACACTCTAAAATTTTTAATGAAACTGGCATGAAATTTTTGTTCTTAAATCTTAAATCGTTGTTTTTTTTTACTGAAGGAAATATATACATTAAGTTTTAATTTTTACCCAACCATTTTTTTAAAATTATAATTTGCTGTTCACTTTTTTGCTTGTTATGAATTTCATAATTTTTTGTAAATTTTCTTATTTTCAAAGAACTTTAAATTTGAAATTTTTAGTTTTATTTTTAAGTTTCAAATTTTAATTTTTACGATAAATTTCTTTAATTAATTAATTAAAATTAAATATATTTTTGAAAACTTTATATTATTTTTTTTAATTTTAAAGACATTTCAAAGTCCTTAGAATACAGATTATATGGTCCGCTATATCCTTCCTGTTATTTATAATGAAGCCTTCATAAGCATCATTGTATTTTCCTTGTACCTAATTATCATGATTCATCGTCGTACATTGGGATATTTGGTAAAGAAAAAAAAATTGAAATGAGACAGTAGCCTTTAATGAGCTTGTCGATTGGTTTTGAAAGTTCACACGTCTGTGGTAAAGTTTTACTGCTAACAGAGCTGGCGCCACGATGCATAAAAAGTAGCACACCTCGGGTGTACAAAAATTCTTATTTTTTCATGAATTTTTGAAAATTTAGCGATAGCTTATCTTATGTAGTTTAGTTTAGTTTTAAGATATTCAGCTTTTAAAATTAATAATTTGATTTTTTCCTACCACAATTTCCATTTTTTTTAATCCCATTCATTTCCAGTGAATTATAATTTTTTAGTTTAATATTCGATTTTAGGTTTAATTTTTTTTTTTGTGAGTTTTCGATTAATTTTCACATATTATTTTTTTTATTTACTTTATTTTTTTATTTTGTTAGATAGTTTTCAGCATTTTTGTCGAATTATTGTAAAGAATGGTAAATTTAAAATGAGACTTCATAGTAATTTTTAGTTCAGTAGTCTAATGAGTCTTAAATTTATTTGTAAGAAACATATTCAAGTGCCAGTGCTTGGAGACCTCTAGGTATTAAATGCTTCAGAATTATATATTTGTCCAATTATTTAAAAGAGGTGAAAGTTACATCAAGTACAAGCACCGCCCTACTGCTTAGATTTTAGAAAGCAAATTATCCAAAGTCTCTAAAAATATTTTACTTTTTTCAATAAATAATTTAGCGATAATTTAACCATCACTGTATGTCTGGAATGTCTTTTAATCTTTTTCTAACTGCGTGCAATAAGAATAAATTTCAATGAATAAATAACAATTGCTCTTATTTATGTTTAGATCATTAAGTTGCTTTAGTAATTGTTAAAATTTGTGTAGCCTTTGTGCTGTTAAGAGCTTGAAAAGATTATAAATATATTTTTTTTAATTAAATTTAATCCCTTAAAGATACAGTCTGGAATGCCATTTCAACATTAGTTTTGTTTGTATAATTTTTCTTGACATTCCCTGCTGCGTGCGTTGTTCTTTTACTGCACAACATTCGTTGCAAAAGAAAATGAAAATGAATTAAAATATACTTACGTGCATTTGATACTGAGGACTTGGATACACCAGCTGGTTTATAATGGATTCCAATTCACAAGGTGATACATTGGCAACATCATCTGTGGCTTTAACAGCACGTGGATGTTGTAACTGTAAAAGAGAAATAGCAGAAAAAAAGAAGAATCAATAAAAGTTTCAAGTGAAAAAACACATTAACTAAGGCGAGAGAAGAAAAATGAGCGAGAGATATGCTCAAAATCAACAACAAACAAAAAACCACTTCAGATTGAAAAAAATACAATTTTTCTCATAAAACAGCAGTTTAATGGTTTAACAATAAAAACTTGTTTAAAAACAGACAATTAAAGGTTTTTTTTGTAAAGTTAAATACTTTTGTCATATAAAAAGAAAGTCAAGTTCTATATTCAGATATTTAATTTTACTTCTGCCTTAACTTTCCATGATTGCGACAGTAAGAACTGTCAGTGAATTCTACTTATAAAAAAATTTCTCGATTCTATGGAGCTAAACAAAGTCTGTCCTATATCTGCTATTGCATTTTTAACAGATGCTTGGCAGAAATTGATGGTATTAAATGGAATTATTTCATTGATATGACTGCTTTTTGGATAATTTTATCATCAACTAAAGCATTGCAAGGCAAAAGAAGAATATGTATACAAAAGTATTACCCAAATATGGTTAATTCTTAAGTTGAATTATTGATTTATATTTTATTAAGACTTCTTTCTTTTAATCCTTAAGTTGAACTTAATCATTAAAAATAATACAAAGTAATTAAAATATTGCATACGTTGAGGTATTTTTAAACTATTTTAAATTTATTACTATAACGTTTTTAAAACGTTATGTATCTTCTTTTTACTACTCTTATCTCCTACATACAGGCAGTAAAGTTTTTATTAAATGAAGCATATTTTTGGGCCTAAACGTTGAATATTCGTATGGATTTATGAGTTAAAAAACAAACAACAGCAAAGAGTTTAGTTTTCAAATAATTTTAAACCGATAGTAATATTTCACGTCCCACTATCCTAACCTTCATTTTTTACAAATTATTCATAATCAGCTTTATTTTATGCATACTCATGAATTTTTGCTTATAGTTTTATTTGCGTGTATCATTTTAACAATATAAATAATTTTAAATCACGATAAAAGTGTTTGAGTAGGAAGGAGGAAATTGATGTAAAAAAATCCTTTTAAATTTACAAATGTTTTTATTTAAATATGTTTTAAGAACTGTTAAAAAAAACACATTTAAGCGACGAAGTGTATTTTTCTTAGAAAGGAAGCTGCTTAAAATATGCAACAGTAAAAGTTAAAAAAGTATAAAAGTTCTGCTAAAAGAAAATTTAAAAATCATACTTAAGTGTCTTTGAAAAGTTTTATTTTAAATCAGTTTTGAAGTCAAATCTTAAAAGAAAAGTTACAGCCTGCATTAAGAGGTTAAAATTTTTTGATTTTTCTATAAAATTTGCTTTACCCACAACTTTCGCAAAAATTGACAAGTACAAAAATGTTCTTAGATTATTGAATAGAAACATTAATGAATGTGTTTAAAGTCAAAGTCGTCCTAGTAGAGGGTGTTTTTTTTTTAGCCTGATATAATAAATAAAAGGTGTAACTGTCCAACGAGCTGTGAAACTACTACTAACTGTGGCAGACGCTATTAATTCGATTGACTCTTAAAAAAATGTCCCCAATTATCCAGATTTACTTTAAAAGTCTGTCATCAATTCGGGCAACTTTTGATTCAAAATTGTGTTAATTTTAAGCTCAAGACAAACAAGATTGCGGGATATATTCTACAACAGACGCTACAGACTCGATACCATCCAAAAACTGTTACTGTTTGGTGCGGCTTACACGTTGATAGCAACATTGGAATTTATCTTTTAAAAAATATAAAAATATTTTGTTGAAAATAAAAATAAACATGATAGGACTACCTATAAACGACCCCTATAAACGATTTTTTGAAATCAAAATGTGGCGAAAAACAGATATCGAGAAATGTGCCTGGGATTAGGGAATGACGATTTTTCAAGTAAAATCCTTAACCGTAAAATTTTTAACTTGCGTTTTGAGAAATGACACGTATTTGACGAGAAACTATTTAATTGAATAACGTGTCACTGTTTGATGCAAATTATTTCTAGAGCTACCATCGGTCCATATTTCTTGGAAAATTACTTTGGTTAACAGTGATTTTTTTCTCCTTATATTTGGCGAGATGTCAACCGAGTTCTTTTTGACTTTCTAATATTAATGCAGATAACGTGTTGTTCAAATAGCGCAGGCATATCTGCCGTATTAGCTCGTGCAATATTTCAATAACCATAAGAAAGTTTCTTAAGTCATATAATCTCACTAATTTCAGTGCCGGAGTTATAAACAACTCATTATTATTGTTTTTACTTTTTTGTGTGATGTTTTTGAAGTCATAGCTTGAGAAACCTACCACTGGACCAACGTTCATTATATTAACTGTGTTTCTTATTTTTAGCCTTTCACCATTTGTCAGATGTAACCTTTTTTTACCTTAAATTTTTAATAAAAAACAATCCTCATATTTTCTTCTTTTCTTCTAAAATAAAAATTATAAAAGATAACACTAAAAATTTAATTTTGATGAAAAGTTTTTTCTTATTATTTGCACTAAACTTTGACAAATAATTATGAATAGATTCATGCTTGAACAACCCTATCAAATTATCCAAGTTTACTTTGAAAATCAGTCATCAATTCGAGCATTTTAATGACCACTTTGTGACTTTTATGGTGCTCATAATCGTCGAACTGTGGATAGCTTTTGTACCACATACTCTCTAGAGGATGCAATAACACCAACACGTCGAAGAAATCCAGATCTAGCTAGTGAAGGAATTAAAGCCATGAGACAGTTATATATGTCTTTTTTCGGTGATTGGGCTCTAGAGCAGTTAGTAACTGACCCGTTGTTTTTTAGCCAAATTGTATTCAGCGATGAGGCTCATTTTTGGCTTAACGAGAGTGAGACCAATCTATAACATAAGAACCCATTGCAACCAGAAAAATGCGCCGCTTGATGTGGTTCACATGCTGTTGGCATCATCAGACATTATTTCTTAAAAAATGAGGCCGGATCTTACGTTACGGTTAATGGAGATCGTTACCGCACCATAATTAATGATGTTTTGTTTGAAAATATAAATGACATTGATCCGCATGAAATGCGGTTTTAACAAGATGGCGCTACGTGCATTCGGTGACTGCAATCATCGAGTTATTGAAATCCAAATTTGGCGATAAGTTGATTTCGAAAGATGAACCTGTCAGTTGGCCTCCAAGGTCATGCGATTTGACATCCTTGATTAATTTCCGCTGGGCCATGTGAAGTCAATTGACGCTTTGCAGGCCAACATTGCTTGTGTTATTCGTGACAAACAGGCAGAAGTTCTTTAAAAATTGACCCAAATTTGGACGTCCAGAATAAGCTCGTTATGAGCTGCCGTGATGGCCATACGCCAGAAATAATTTTTAGATATTAATGTTCTGATCTTTCGTATAAAAAAATTCTTAAAAAAACACTCTTAAGCTTTCAGTGATTTTTACATAAATTGTTATTGTTATTTATTTTTTTTTTTTTTGTTAATAACTTTATTATTATCATTGTTCCCAAACTTAAAATTAAGCGACATTTAAGTTAAGTTAAGATATTCTTAAGGAATTCAATTTATGCTTAACATTGCTTTACTAAAGCTATTGGAATAACTTGGTAAATTAAAAAATAAACAACAACAGCTTGTTTTGTTTGCAGACAACTTATAGCGCAAAAACTTTTCAAATATATTTCTCCCTAAAGTATGCAACATCAGAAAACAATTTATTGCACATAATCTGATAGCTAATAATTTTCATAGTGTGGGGGAGTTTTCCATAAAGTAATATAAATACCACACACATACATTGTATTAGTTGTATTGTGAATAAGAAATTATAAACATATAATCTGTATATTACGTCTGTCTTACTAAGTTTATGTCTATTTTATAGTAAAGTATTTATAAACATTTTATTATATCAGTTTATGCTGTCTTTAACACTACAATATTTTAGTAACTGTTTAGTTTGTTTATAAAATATTTTGTTCATGATTTAAGAATAGAGTTGGAAATAAGAAAAAAGGGTTTGAATATTTAAAAACGTCAAACACACCTGTAGCAATAGTTTTTTTTCCTCTAAGAGGCTTAAAAGCTTTATTGCAATATTATTAAGGTAAAACAGGAAAATGTAATTCGTTATAAATAGCAGCTGTCAAAAAAGTTTAACCTTAAGAATGAATATTTGAAAAACTTTTGTTATGATGAGGTTTTTAACCCCAAGAACTAATATTTTAAGTGACAAGCTTAAGGAACATACAAGTAAATAGTTGATTCAATTCTAGAATTTTTACACTCTTCGATTTTTTTTACTAAAAATGCTTTGTTTGCCAACGTATTTTAAAACACTGAAAAAAATTAGTGTTCATCTAAAATCAACCTGAAATCGAATTTTGAAATCGAAATTTGGCGATAATAATTCATTATCATCTCTCTGATTTTGGACAAGACAAAGGAAGCAGTATTGCTTTTCCTTAGCCGAGTATAAGAACGGTCGTATAATATGTTGCAAGCCACGGATCTTGGGGTGTATTTGACGCTTCCTCTTATGCGTTCTTGCATGTCTTACGATTTTGATGCTTAGCAATAGAACGTTTTGATCTTTACGGTGGTCTAAATTTTTTATTTCCAGAGGGCAGCAGTGATCATTCGTGGAAATTTATTTGTTTTACAATGAGTTCATACAATACAAGTTTTCAATCTTAATTATGTATAAATTAAAAAAAAGAGCCAGCTCATTTGTATTGCTGTCAATTTTAGTTGTGTCGGCTTTGCTTCAAAGTAGCTTCTCTAAGTCAAACGCCTGTCTAGTTGAATATAAAACGGTATTTGACTTCCGAGAGTTGGGGTATTTTTCGGTTATTTATTTGAATACGCTCAGCAGAGAGTAAATGCGTATATTTTTGCTAATTTTTCTTAATTTTCCAATTTATTAATAACCGTTTTTCAAACAGAGGGCTTTCGTGAATACTAAGAGGACTAAAAATCGATATGTTTTTGGGAACGTTTAACTTCAGTAAAAAAAAAAAAAATAATAAACTTTGATGACATTATTGCTAAAACCGCATTCACTTAAATTCAAAAATGAATCTAAATTGTACTGCCCAATAAAAAAGGACACTTTTATTAAAAAAACAGGAAATCTAAAATATTTCTTGCACAAAAAAAAAAACGACTTCAAAACAGACAAACTTAAAAACTTTGGCCCATATTCATAGTCAAAATAAAGTATGCTTTAGGGGCACTAAAGTCGATTTTACTTTAGAGTCGACTCTAACTCATTAATAGACAATTTAAAATATACTTTTGGCGTTAAAGTCAACTCTAAATTTAAAACTGGCTAAAGCTGTTTTTAACTCATTTTTCCAAATTTATTTTATTTGATTTAAGAACACAATACTGTTTATCTGATTTTTATACCAAAGTGTACAAAATAAAATCAAGGTTACTTTTTTCTAATGTTGACACCCAGTTGTAGTCGGCTAAACTTAAAGTATTTTTTATTCTTGACTATGAAAGCAAAAAAGATAATAAGAGCCCTTTTATTTTAGAGTATACTTTAGCAAGAGTCGACTTTAGTCTATTACTATGAATATGGGCCATTTTTCTTTAAGACGGTAATTATAAATTATTTGTATTATATTCAAGAAAGATTGCGTAAGGATTTTTTACATGTTGTAAAACAAAATATAAAGGCAGATTAAACAACAAAACTCAGCAGTTATGAGGACACTCTTTATTTTTTATACTTTTTATTGCTGGCACAGTAAAGCAAAATTTGTTTTAATTTTGAGTGATTGTCCATAACTGTTCATGAGATTGGCCATATACATCAAATCACAACAATTAGAGCACTTTTAATTTTAAATATTTCTGTATAATTTTCCAGAGTTTGTTTGTAATGATTTCAAAGATAAGGCCATATAGGTCAAATGACCTTAGTCATAGGGACTTGTTATAGCGAACAATTAAGGTTCTGTGCAAATTTCAATCAACTGTCTACAACTGTTTAGCAGTTTGGTCATATACATCAAATAACAGCAACTATTGTAATACCCTATAATTTTAAATGTTTATACTTCTTATTATACCAGACAAAGTAGTAGTTTGTATATAACGGTTCAAACGATAGAGCCATATAGGTCAATTTACTTCAAATATGGGAACCCCTTTAATTTTTAAATTTTAATTTTCTACTTTTTATTATAGCGGACTTAGCAATAAACGTTCATTTTAAATTTCAACTATCTGCCTATAGCAGTTCAAACTTTGCCACATACATCAAATTACATTAAGTATTGGAACACCCTTTAATATATAATTTTGAGTGTTTATACTTGTTATTATAACGGTCATAGTAATCGACATCCTATTCAATTTTTAAGCTTTTGTCTATAATGGCTCAAAAGATAGGCGCATATAAATAAATTTACTTCACTTATGAGGACACCCTTTGTATTTTGGATTTATTTTTGTATTACTTTTTGCTATTGGGAGCTATAGTAGTATGCATTTTATTTTTAATTTTAAAGCAGTGCGCTTTACGGCTTATAATACACTTAAAAAACATTGAGGACACCCTTTAGTTCTTAAGATTATGACCTGATTTTCAAACGGGACCAATAAGCATAATCTATCAATATACAAAGAATTTTCAAATCGGTTCTCAAATGAGTGAATTTTGCAGGCACAAACATAAAAAAGCACCGTTCAGTCGAATTGATAACCCTTTTTTTTTTAAGTCGGTTAAAAAAATATAGATTAAGCAAAAGTAAAAAATAAATGATGTGCTAATTATAAATACAAAGTCACAAAATTTTTAAATACCTAAATTTTCGATTTTTTGTTAAGATGAAAACTTGATACTGTAAAAAAATACAGTGTAAACGAACTAAATTTTAAAAGACTTTCCCAATCTAGTAGATTTCGGTGTAATGTAAATGCACTATAAGCAACGTCATCAGAATCTGACTCATACATATAAAAACTTTTTTTTATCTTTTTAACTTCCGGAAATATGATTGAACGAGTTTTAAAAAAAAATTTAAAATTTTATTCTCCGAGCAGTTCAAAAAACTTTAAAATCTTATAAGTGAATCCGTGTAAGTTCAATTTGTAGTCTAAATTTCATTACAATCGGGAAAGCTATTTAAGCACGATTGAGTAAACAACATTCAAAAATTCGAATTTTCACTCTTACAAAAAAATTTTTATTTTGATAAAAAAAAAAGATCGTGAATATTATTTTATATTGTAAAACAAATAAAAAGAATATTCTAGATTCGGCATGTGCTCCTTTTTCAAAATAAAATTTGTTTGAAAAAGTTTAAACGCTCTTTTTTATAAATAATAACAAGAAGCCACATGAGTGGAATTGTATTTATTTATTTTTTAATTTTTTTAACAAATGCAATCTTAGCTTAGAAGTCATCACTAAGTTAAAAGTTAGTTAGTTTTGCGGCGTAATATACTCATGCTTGTATTTAAAACCAAGACTGTATGTTTGGTTAGTTTGTGTCGTTTGCAGTATAATTTTAAATATCTCAACTAACTTCTTCACAACCAAACTTTCGGCACAAAATTTTCATTCGATAGTGTAAACCTTCTACAATTATGAACCTGTCTAAAATATGAAAAATGATAGCACGCCTCAAGGAATTTTGTTAAAGTAACATTTTGTTGTTTAGTTAGTGAATGATTTATTTTATTTTCTACGCACATTTTTTTAAAGACCAAAATATTATGGCAAAAAAATAACTTTTTTTACGAGGGCTGCTATATATATTTCTGGCCTGGCAACACTGAGTGCTGCCAAGCGCAATCTGACATTTCCATTGGAAAGTTTGTCATTTTTAAGCATGATCGTACTCAAAACGTTTTGACGTACGACCATTATTTGTGTTGTTTACAGTGACTTGAAAAAATTAATATAGAAAAAAATGGAATTAACTCGTGAACATGTTCGTGCCATCATTTTTCACAACTTTCGACGTGGATTATCACGACAAGAGTGCATTGATGAACTTAAATCTTTGTATGGCGATGAAGCACGATCCTAAAGCACTGTGAAAAATTGGTATAATGAATTTAATCGTGGCCGAAGCTCGCTCAAAGACGAATTCCGTGAAGGTCGTCCAAAAACGGCTGTTGTGCCAGAGAACATTGATGCCGTGCGTAAACTCATAATGCAAGATCGACATGCGACATACCGAGAGATAGAGACATCCTTGGACATTTCTTCCACCAGCATACATCCGCACAATGTGAAAGTCGCTCAAAAAAAGGCTCGTGTCGATTGGTGCAAAGAAATGTTGCAAAAATACGAATGCGGTACTTCAAAAGACGTTTATATGATCGTCAAAGGTGACGAATCATGGATCTATACGTATGAGCCCGAAACGAAACAACAATCGACCGAGTGTGTCTTCAAAGACGAGTAAAATCCAACGAAAGTTGTTCGTGGAAGAAGCACTTCGAAGCAAATGGTCGCCTGTTTCTTCGGCAAAACTGGTCATGTGCCGGCTGTTCCGCTTGAGCAACGTAGGATGGTCACTTCTGAGTGGTACACTACAAGTTGTTTGCCTCAAGTCATCGGAGAAATTCGAAAAACCAACAAGAGAAGACGAGTCATTGTTCACCATGACAATGCGAGCTCTCACACATCGGCTCAAACCAGAGCGTTTTTGACCGGCCAAAACGTTGAATTAATGGGTCATCCGCCGTACAGCCCTGACTTGGCACCTAATGACTTCTTCTTATTTCCGCACATCAAGAAAAAAATGTGTGGTCAACGATTTTTGTCGCCAGAAGAAGCTGTTGAAGTGTTCAAAAACCATGTTTTAGAGGTGTCTCATTCGGAGTGGAAAAAGTGCTTCGACAACTGGTTTGAGCGCATGCAAAAGTATATAAATTATGCTGGAGAATACTTTGAAAAACAATAAAACCATTTTTGATTATAAATATTTGCATTCTCACTATTAGGCCAGAAATATATAGAGCAGCCCTCGTAGCTGGTGAATATTGAAAACATTTCATAATTATTAAAAAACTTTATAAGACGATAGCAAAATATCTAAAGGCTTTTTCATGAAAGTATGCTTTTTGTAGGATTGCTTGAATTCTACATATGGTAAACACACAAACTTAAGAAATAATTGTGGCATAATTTAAGGGGAGTAAGAAATAAAGATTTTAATAGCATTAGTCTAGGCAACATAAAATTTTTAAAATAATTTTTCAATATAAAATATTTTATTAATGGGTTTTTAATCTAAAGTAAGAAACATTAATCATATAAGTGCTGCTGAAAACAGTGCCTGGTTTCCGGTATTTACATGTCCCAGTAATATTTTTTTAATAATCATTAATAACTTTTGTTGAAGTTACTTAAAATGAAGAATGAAAATTGAAACTGCAGATGAAGAAGCAAAAACTTTAATAACAATAGAATAATTATGTGAGGAAAAACTTTAATCAAGAACAACTGCTGAGTTGCTCCTATAAGTATGCTATACATTTTTAATTCAACAAGCGAAAAATATAAACACAATTTACTTTAATTATTTTTTTATTTATTCCAAATAAATTATATTAAATTTTATGAAAATTTTTTTTTTATTAATTCAAAATAATAAAATAAAAAAAAAAAAAAATAAAAAAATCAATTCAGATTTTAGCTATTTTCAGTTTAGAAAATAAAATGTTTTTTATTTAAAGTTTTGATTTTTATAAATATGTTTTGTCTACTTTTCTGTTTTTAAACCTTTCAGCACACAAAGTGGAAAATGCGTATATCTAAGCCTATATAAATTATCTTTTTCCGGCCTCATAAAGTATATATATTCAGTTTGCTAATGCATAGCGATGTCAATTAAATAATATCCATCTGTCCGTCCGTGTTAGTGTTGAAATCAACTTTGCTAGGGTACTTGGTATACTAAAGAAAATTTAAATACGACAGTCGATATGCTTTCGAAAATCAGCATGATCGGTCCATGTCGCTCGAGGAGTGGGCTTAACACCACTAATTTCTTCAGACCATTTGGAACAACGAACTAACTCCAATAAAAAAAAAAAAAACAAAAAGATGGAGCGATAGAAAATTAAAAAATATAAAAAAATTTCACGTGAAAAGTTGGCGCTTGTCCATATTTACCGAGTTATTGGTCTCTGAAATTTTCATAAAAAAGTTTGATTGTCAACATGATCAATATGGGTATCATTTAAAGATTTTGAAGATACCCTTTAGGAAATACTAAAATTTAAAAAAAATGCTTAAACCCATTAAGAGCTGATGATATATTTATGTAAAATTATATATCATACTTAAAGTTTTTTTTTAATTATCTGTCACCGCAATTTTTGTTTTTTTAGTGAAGGGTATACAAGATTCGACATAGCGGAATATATCACTCTTACTTGTTTTTTTTTAATATTGGTAAATTTTAAAAAATGTACTTTTGTTACTGTCCAAATTTTTTAAATTAATTGTTGATCATTTAATTCCATTTTGTGGTAAAACTCGTTTTTATTGAGAGACTTAAATTTAGATTTGTTACTAAAATTTGGGTACTTTTGAAAATTTTACTAAAATTTCTTTTTCCTGTGGAATATTCAGCAGACTTTTTATGATTTTTTTAAACATTCAATGTTCTGGTGGTATTTCAATTCATTATTCAATGAATGCCATCTTTTTAAATTTTGGTTTTTAATTAAAACTTTGATTAGTTTTGACTTTAATTTTCTTTATGGATATCATATTCCATTAAGTAAAAATTTATTGGTATAATTTTAGTTTTTATTTTCGAAATTTCTTGCATTTAAAAATAAAAATTAAAATCCTTTTTGTAGAGTTTGTGGTAAAAATTCGATTTTAAAGGAAGAATTTGAATTTTGGTTAAAATTTTATTTGTTTTACGTAGCTTCAGATTTTTTAAAATTTTCTCTAAAAAATATTCTTTATTAAATAATGTTTTTTTCTTTTAGATTTTTCGAAGAATGTTTGATACCTTTGCCATTGTAGTCTATTTTGTAGTGATTTTTATTGTGATGTAATGAAGCCTGGGATTTATCCATGAGATGTTTGGTATGTCCAAGAGTTTTATTGTAGAAATTTAAATTGATATGTGTTGTTTTGTTTTATTATATCAGGCCGTTAAATTATTTGGGACGCAAGAAATCTATTGCATCCTCAAAAAACGGAGCTGGTTTAATGTATTCTTCTGTTAAGTTTTGATACTCATTTGTAAAATCTTTCGTCTTTATGGCTTTTGCATACCACAATTATTTAAAAAATCTTTGTTCTATAATTTGTAAAATGAACTGAAATCCTTAACGAAATAAAACAAAACGAGTCAACAATGAAAATTTTCTATGTTACCACAAAAATTAATATGTACAAAATTCCGTCTTTGCTTTGGAATAAAAAATTTAAGTTTATAAAATATTATTTGCTCACAACAAAAGCAAAAACTATTCATAGTTGTTTGCCATAAAATGTGCTTGATAAAATAACTAAGAGAACTCTCACATGTAGGTAGCATTTTTTCAAAAGCTCTTCTTACTTAAGCATCGTTGAATAAAATGTTACATAATTTTAGGAAGTGTTCTAGTGTGTTAACATTTACCAAACGAAATTTAAACATGTTTATAACCCTTTGTGTGTTGAAAGATAAAATAAAAATTTCAATTTTACCACTTTTCAACAGAATAAAAAATGCTTTTAGAGACTTCAAATGGAAATATTTTTGGACATATTTAAATTCTAATGAAGCATTTAACTCTAAAGAGCTTGATAGCAAAGGCTTAATTAACATTAAAGGGTTTTTAGATAAGTAAAAAGTGTGGAGATTAGCATTTTATGTATTAAAAAGAAAAGGGTGAAAATTAGTTTAGGAAAATAAATGCTTTAAAATTATCTGATGTTGTTGACAAGTAAATTTCTTGTTTCCTTCATAAAATTTATAGACTTTTATTTAAAAACTTAGGACTGAGATGTGTATGAAAGCAATTTGACTTTTAAGTTAATTAATTATACAACAAACACACAGTTTTATTAATAAATAATTTAAAGTAAATAATTAAAGTTTTAAAATAATATTTTGTTGCTTAACCTATGCTACGGAAAATTGTAAAGAACAATATTTCTAAAGTGCGCAATTTCATTTCACCCCATTTTCAACACTCTTATGCTCTTAAGTTAACTATGTTTATTAACTTACTCCTCATTTGTGTTAACAGTAGGAAGCCCTTCATGTTTAATACGTGTCTATCTGTGATCCTTAGTCTTACGTTAGTGAGTGTTGGACGATCTGGTATTGTCTCAATCCCGTTTTTTTATACCCTTCACCACAGAAAGTGGAAAAAGGGCATATTTTGGTTTGTCATTCCGTGTGTAATTTCTACAATATCCATTTCCGACCCCATAAAGTATATATATTCTTATACCTTACGCACAGCGAAGTCGATTGAGCGATGTCCGTCTGACCGTCTGTCCGTCGGTGTTAGTGTTAAAATCACAAAAAAAAATTGATTTCACAAAAAAAAAAAAAAAAAAAAAACAAATAAGTCAATCGATCAAGCATAATGTCGAAAGAGGTGCTATTGGAAATCAGCATAATCGGCCCATGTCCTTCGAGACAGCAGGCAAATCACCACGCCTACCTTTAATCTTTTCATGTCATCATAATTAAGTTACTCCGAACAAAAAAACAGATGTATAGAGCGATACAGAATTAAAAAATAAGAAAATAAACATCAAGTGAAAAAATTGGCACTCGCCCATATTTTCCGAGTTACAGGGTTCCGAAATTTAAAAATTTTTTAAAATATTAATATGGGTATCTTTTTAAAGCTTGTGAAGAGATCTTTAAGGAAATACTAAAATTAAAAGAACAAATGCTTAACCCATTAAGAGCCGCTGTCACTTTTATATTAAATAATATATCTGCAGTACCAAATTTTTTTTTTTTATTTTCTAACTCTCTGTCACCGCAAAATTTGCTTCTTTGATGGGAGTTACTTCACTAAACTGTATTTACATAGATAGTGAAGAGAAGAGTATATAAGATTCGGCATAGCCGAATATAGCACTCTTGCTTCTTAAATTTTCTTTTAAATTTCGATTTTAGATTTGTCTTATCCTATTACCGATATTGTGCTTAAGTACCTACCCTTTTGGTTTTCTTGATTAAAGGCTTTTCGACAGACATGTGGCTTGGCATGCAAGTCAGTAGTGGGTAAATACTAAAGTGGTTATTCGAATAATTTTTTAAATTTTTCTTTAAACTAATGAAGTATACAAATTTATTATTAAAAATTTATTCGAAAGATTTTTATCGAATATTCGAATATTTGCATATTCGAATAAATTAAAAATATATTTTACTGTTTAGAATAGCATGAAGTGTTACGTAAGCTTGTAATCACATCAAATTTAACTTTGTTTATTATGAACGTTTCCACATATAGGCCAAGGCGACTTAACGTTACAAGTTGGCAGCGGTTTTACAACAAACACAAAATTAAATCATACTTTTTTCGAACACAAAGATAATTTTACTTGTACTAAATGCATTTTTAATCGTCAAAAATCGTATATAAATCGATTATTACTTTGTTTATTTTAAGCAATGAGTTTCCTTATAAATTAGTAATTTAAATGCATTAAGATATGCCGGGTTGTATAATTAACGCCCCCGTTTAATTTTACTTACAATAAACCTCATTAGTCTACCAAATTATAAATACAGGACAGAACGCGTGTTTTTACTTATTTGTCTAATACTTGAAGGGTAAACTATTTATATTTAATTCTTGTATTAATAAAGATTCATTTATGTGAAGGGGATTTTTTTTATTATTTACATCATCGATAATAAATTTTTGTGAATGTAAAAAATAAAATAAAAAATACAAAGCATAGCAAAGCAAATTATTTTATTTATATAAATTATTGAAATGAATTAAATGTGTAAGTTTCGATAATATTGTTATAAGGGTTTGATTGTTAATCTATCTAGACGTTTAATTATTTAAAACGTGATGAACCAAGTCACAGGGTTTGACGAGTAGGGTATGCCTTGTGTTGCACGTGTAATAATAACTGACTTCCAAAAGTTGTTTAAAATTTATTTCTTCTCATTGTTTCCAGAAAAAGCATATAAGAAGCCTAAAAACAGATACATAAGCAACTTTAAATAAAGGCCCTTTGAATTTTGTAAATTATTATTAAAATTGGTTATTAGGTAGGCAGAACTATATAGTAAAAAAGTTAATCACTGTCCATAGTTGCTCCCCAGTTTAAAAAAAATCTTTTCAAAGCAAAAAATTCAAAAACATCTTGACCCTATGTTTATTCAGACATTCAGTATTGATAGCACATTTTTAGGTGTCAAAAACAAATGCCAATAAATCATTATGAAAATAAAAATTCCTTTATATTAAAAGGAAAGTTGTATAAAGAAAAAATACTTCATATTTATTTTACAATAGAATGGGAGAAAATATAAATAAAGTACTCTGGCAGAAAATGTTTTTTATTTTTTTGCAAATATTTGTTTAGCCAGGCCTATAGTCTACTTTAAGGAAAGGCCGAAAACAAATGTTAAAAAATGTGTTTATTTTAATTTTGTGAGTGTATTTTCCTGTTGTAAAGAATTGTATGTATTAAGTGTAATAAAAAGAAAATATGTTTAATAAACATTTACTCTTATTTAAGAAAATAAAAAACAAAATTAAAAAAATTTTAAGCACAAAATTTTAAAATTAAATTTTAATAATTAAAAAAAAAATAAAATGTAACAGACTTTTAAAACCAAATAAATTTACCATTTTTTACATACGAGCACTAATGGCTTTTCCTTAATTTAACAACTTTAACAATTATAGGTTTATGCATATAAAATGTAATATTTTTTAATAAAAGAAACATTAAAAATGTAAATGTGTATGTACGTGACTAAAAAATAGTTTATTATGACAGCTTTACATTAAAATAAAAACAAATGTTTTATTATCAACCACGAACAGACACTTTTCATTTTCATATTTCTACTTTGGGGATGTTGCTACAAATTTTGTTGCATATTTTTAGGAAACCATAAAATTTATTATCAAGAGAGTTTTTATTTCATTTCATTTTACAAGAACAAAAAAGTTTATACGTATGTGTCATAAATGCAAATAATAGTTGGTATATTTACGGTTATTTATAAAAAATTTAAGTTCATTTTGACTTTTAGTTTTCAACAGTGATTTTTTTCTTTTTTAGATCCCAATCTTTTAAAAATTTTGACCAGTAGGGAAAAAAGGACAGATTTTCCATTTCAAACAAAAATATAAATTTTTAAAGTTTTTAAAATTTTTTGGTTTTTTATTATAATTAAAATCCAAATATTTAGCATTCCTAACTTATTAAAAAAGTACTCCTATAGTAAAATTTTTACCAATCTACTATCAAAAAAAAAAAAAAAAAAAGAAATAAGTAGTAGTAATATCACCGAAGACTGAAAGGCAGTTTTTATAACTAACAAAATATTTTGACTTTTAGTTTTCATTTAATTTTTGTTATTTATTTTTGCAAAATACTTTTCTAAATGTGTTGTTTTTTTTTCTAGATTCTTTGCTAAAATAATAAAATATTTTTGTCACTTCTATAAATATTTTAAAACTTTGTTAATTTATATAATTATTTTGACCCTGTTTAATCTGAAAATAAAGAAAAGTGTAATAAATTAAGTGTATAGCCGTTATTTTCATAGAGAGTTGCTAGAGTTGGTCCAACTAACTTAATTGCGATTGAGTGTAAATTATTTCTCGTATTTTATTTCTTAGATAATTCGGTTAAATAATAATAAACGTAGACAGATGCAAAAATAACTGATGGTGGATGTAGCGTTACAAGCTGGAAGAGTCAAATTTTCCTGTGTTCTTTTAAAATTAAAGCAAAAATTTTTGCAATTCATTTTTGTTTCTTAATAAATTTACATATTAAACTGTGCGCGAACTTAAGCCATATTAATACTAATTTGATTCTCTAAAAAATCTGCATACATATTTCATACATTATTTTAATTATTATTTTAATAATCGATTTATACTTAAAACAACTTTTAATTTTTTAAAATTTTGAAATTTGTGAATTCATGCAAAGGGCTTCATTCGATGTGTTTTGTCATTTATTTTGTGGTAAATAGAGTAAAAGGTAAAAATACTAATGTAACGTAACAAACACGAAGACAGTGAATTTGTTAATTCTGTTTATTTGAGCGATTTTCGTTATATTTTTTTAACGCGCTGTACAATTTGTTTTTGTTTAACATTTCAACGAGTTTAACTATTTCCTATTATGATTTCCCTATCTTGCATTTACTGCAAAATTTTCAGGTTTTCTAAATACAACTTAGAGAAGTAATCGAAGAGTTAAAACCACATTTTTTGAAAGCAACAATTTAAAGTTTTTTCAATTGGTGACGTGTTCATTTGATTAATATTTTTTTAACTTAATATCACAAATTTTACATTTTTAAATTACCTTTTACTGAAAAACTGGTAGCCAATTCCCAATGTGACATGGAATTATTTTCCCGCCACCTCTTTTATTCTCATATTTTGTGAACATGATCTTGATAAATTTTCTTAAAACTTTTTTAAATAAAATTACATTATTTTAAACCTCTTCATTTAATTTGCATTTGTGAATTATAAATTTAATGAAATAATGTAAAACATTAGAAATAATCCTTTCCCAAACGGTAAATCGGCTTTGCGAAATCATATGTAAACCAAAAGTTAAATAAACAAAAATATTTACAATTTTTATTAAAAAAATATGAAAATGGACAAAGAATATGAAAATAGTTTCTATTTAAATATATATAAAATTTTACAATACGATTTTATCGTTTTATAATAAAAGTATTAAAAATTGATAAAAGCAGTAATTGGAGACAGGTAACAAATCTATTAATTGTATAGAATGTTAACTAATACAAATATTGTATTTCTTCAGCTTTCTTTTTATTTATCAACAAGTTAATCATTTATAAGTTTTTCTATTTAAACTGCTATTTATAATTAAAAAACTCAAATTAGTTATCAACTTTCTAAATGTTCCTTTTAAACCATTCTTTCCTTATTTTCATACTATTAAGACGCACATTTAATCATATGTGATAGCGAACTTACGCATAAAAGTAAAGAATATTTTTTAGTTTGTCTTATTTAATTTAAGAAAACTTCATGCGTAAAGGATTTCCGTTTTTCTACGATTTCCATGTCAAGCATTAAATTAACTACAAGTGGAATCATTTAAGTATAAATAAAAAAAGTTAAAAAATTATTTGAAAAATCATGATCTAATAAAAATACAAAATAAATATCTTAAATAAATCTCAAATGTGAATTAAATATCTTAATAAACGAAGTTTAGTAAGACGAAATTTACAACCAACTACCACATTTCTCTACTTTCCTTACTAATCACCAAATACATTTTTTTAGCTAACTGAAATATTTCGCCGTATTAAATACAGTTTCTTTATCATACTGATTGAAAGCTTATAAAACAAATTTTCTTACAAATTTGTTTAATGAAACCTCTATAAATCAAAAAAATTTCTATTGTAATTTTTCCAGTTTTCTTCAAAATTTACCACATCATTTGAAAATATCTTTATTTTTTTTGAGATTTATTTGGTTTCAAATTATTATTATTGACTTTTACAAAACCGCATTTTTGAGGGTAAAAAACGCCATTTGAAATTTAAGAATTAGCAAATCTGGCAACACTGTTTGTATATAAAGCACGTACTGATTTAAAAGAATTAAGAATATAAAATCCGTGTTTAAACGAACGAATATTGTCAGGGAAACATTTAGTTTGGGGGAGAGAAAAAAAGCGAACAACAACAATAGTAATAAAATGTTGATGACAACATGTTAGTCTCAGTGAACGCGAATGAAACAACAAAAGAGAATTCCAGATGTTTTTCTTCCAAATGGTTGTCCGTCTGAACTTGGTTAATAAATACAAATTCTATTGTACTATAATTACGAAAGTGTTGTTTTTTTTTGTAAACAAATGCCTTCTTTTCTAAAACCAAAAAGGATTTCATTTTGCTTTTAATTCCTTTTATTTATTGATTTCCTTAACAATTTCCCAGAAAAGTTTCTTATTAAATTATACATCTTCTTATCATAAAGCAGCTTAGAAAGCATAGACGGGCACATTGCATTATATTTTGAATGCATTTAGAATTCTTGTAATCAGAAAATGTTTACTGATTATGAATTTTCGTTAGCGCTGACATTAAAATTTTACTGCTTACTAGAAAAATTATAATGACAATGTCCATTATAACACACATTATTATTAACCGACTTAAAAAAAGAAGGAGGTTATCAATTCGACTGAATGTTGCTTTTTATGTTTGAACCTGCAGAACTCAGTCATTTCTAGGACACTTCTTTAAAATTAAAAAAATGCGTATTACTGTAGCTCCTTATGGCAGAAGGTAATAAGAAAATAAATCTAAAAATAAAAGGTGTACCCACAGGTGACGTTAATTGACCCATATGGGCTTATGACTTGAACCGTTATAGAAAAACGCTCGAAAGTTGGGCAGAATGTCGACTGCAATGATCGTTTTAATAGCAAGAATAAACATTCAAAATTATAAATTAAAGAGTGTCCCAATAGTTGATGTAATTTGCTGTATGTGACCAAATTTTTGATTTGTTATAGCCAAAAAGTTGAAATTTACAAGGAACCTTTATTTCTAAGTACGTTATAATGACAAGTATAAAATTTAAATTTAGAAACAAAAGGGTGTTCCCATATTTAAAGGAAATTGTTCATATGAAACGTTATATTAAAACCGTTATATTAAACAAAATGTCCACTACTTTGTCTGGTATATTAAGAAGTATAAATATTCAGGATTATAAATTATATGGTGTTACAATAGTTGCTGTATTATATGTATATGACCAAACTGTTGAACAGTTGAATGAAATTTGCACAGAGCCCTGTTGCTAAGTCCGCTATAACAAGTAGCAAACTTGATATTAGAAATTACAGAGTGTCCCTATAACTGATGTATTTTGACCTATATGGCCCTATTTCTGAAACTGTTAGAGAAAAACAATTGCAAATTAGACAGAATGTCTATACCAAGTATAATAAAAAGTGTAAATATTTAATATTAGAAATTAAAAGGTGCCCTAATGGTTGTATTTTGATGTATATGGCCAACGTTTTAAACACTTAAAATATAATTTCACAGAATGTTTACAGTAGCAAAGACACATTGAAAGAAGCCTTGAATATCATTTAGAATGATGAGTAAGGTTTTTCTATTTTAATTGGCTGTTATTAATATTTTGATTTAGAGATTTAAGATATAAATATAAAGAAATAATAAATGAATTTATGCGTTTAATTTACCTTACTTTAAAGCCGATGGAAGCACCACCGTTTGTTAACAAATCGAAGTTTTGTTCTATTACAAGTAATTTGAATTGTAAAGTCTCCTTTTTTGGTTTTCAAATTGCAGAGCAAGCCGGTACGTATTTAAAAGACCGAGACAGGAAAATAACAAAACAACCAAATATAGAAAACAACATTTTGTTTCAGACAAAAATAGCAGACCATCAAATCGTTTTTATTTTTGACCGTCTACTAATTTTCTGCATGAAGAATCTTTCCCTTTAATTGACAGTTTTGCCCACTTATTTTCTTTTCAACTCATTTATCTTGTTTTATTTATTTTCCACTGTATTGGTTTTTGTTACTAAATTAACTAAAATTGTTCTTTTTAACTGCTTTGGCATTTAATTACCCTGTCAATTATTTTTTATTAATGTTCTACAAAAAAAAGAAATAAAAAAATAAAGAAAAACTGTTGACTACCGGAATTTCCAGGGCGAAACATTAAAAAGGATGAATAAATATCTGAACATACATTTATTCATTTATGAGTTTATTTGTAGAAAAAATACATTCATACATACTAACGGTACATGAATGTTAATATGGAGTTGGTTATAATAATCGTTTATCGAAAAAAGACGAAACGACCAACTTTATTATCAAATTTTGTATTGAACGTCCTCGTTTATATTTATTTATTTGTTTTTTTTTTTTTGTGTTTGTATTATCGATTTGAGCTTTAGATTTTTTTATTTTATTTCTTTGTTTTTAATCTTTTGTTTTAAGTCTCATCATGTCATCGTAAAATGTCAAGTATTAAAGTCACTTAACAAATCACGACAATTTTTGCGTGTTTTAACAGTTGTTTTGTTCTACAAAAAACATGGTTACATTCCAAGGATGTAAAATTTAATAATATTTTACATATTTTTTAATTTTTAAAAGAACTAAGTTGTGTAGTAGAGTTGATTAATTTACTTTGCAATTGTTTTCATTATGAATAAAAATTAATGCGAAATGTGTTGCTAAGTGTAGAGCTCTAGAACGGGTCACCTAATTCGACAATTTTTTTCATGTTTTCGTCCAGGCTTAAGAAAGGTTTTTATCTAGAGAAAAACGTAAACATTTTAGGGAAAGTGGTAAAAGATACTTTTCCTTTTTAATAAAAACCACAGAGTAAATTTAAACACTTGTTCCCAGCTGTGAACTTGACATCAAACAAAACAAAGAAGGGTTAGGGTTATCTTCGGCATTCCTTCCAGTTGTTTCTGCGAATTAAAATTTTTATGTTGGTGTGTTTAGAGTGGATTCCTAGGATGGGTAAAAAAATAAAAGCCATTCAATTTTTAATATGAAGGCAAAACGTAAATATATTTCAACAATTGCACAAACACTAGTCTGTCATCAAACATTTTTATATTTGACTAAATTAGATTTTTTACTACTTGAAATTTGTCTATTTAGTTTTTTAAATCAAACATCTATACCTACTGCCACGTCTAGAAACAGCAACCATTCGAAGCTTAAATTTGCCTTCAAACAATTTTGTGAATGGGGGATTTTTTTTTTATTTGATGAGCGTTTTATTTATTTGTCCAGATAATGATAAAATTTATTCTTGATTAGTTTCTTTACAAACATTAAATACGGATAAATAAAAAAAGGAATCTTTGGTCGGATAAGAAGTTAATCAGAATCAAAAGCGAGCTACAACCCCTTTAACACCAAAGCATTTATTCTAAATTATGAACAAGGAACGATTATTAAAGTTTAGTTAAAATAATTATAAATCTAATAAATAATAAATATAATCAACTGCATAAGCTCCTGCCATAACTGGACGAATGATCGAAACTACCAAATACCTTTTAACTCGTTCACGGACTCTAAAAATTTCAGGGAGCTGCAAAAATATACACGCAATTTTTTTTTAATTTATGTCTGAAATCTGATTAGACACATATCATAAGAGTAATCAGATCATCGTATTTTAGCTGATGCAGAATCCACGACGACATAAATAATATTTTCAATGTATTCGGCTTAAGATAATTTGTAAATACACGAAGAAAAGAGAAGTTAAATGAATAAAAGTTGGCTTAAAAATTTTAATGCTGTAGCATTCACGTCTAGTTGAAAAAGTCCAGATTTACACTATGCAAATTTTTGAGAATTTTTTTTCTCAATTCTTTATTTAAGTTACAGGTTTATGCGTTATTAAAAATAAATATAAGCAACAGTAATATCCCATCAAAATTTAAGAAATACCATATTGCTTATCCCTCCTGCTTCACCAACAAACAAAACTTGCATGATATTATCATGCAAAACCGCAAAGTGTAAATGCCATAAAAGCGTTTAATACTCAAAAAGAACAAGTTCGAATTTAAGTTAGAAAAAACAGCCGAATTAAGAAAAAGAGAAAAAGAAAAACAAAATCTTATTATATAATTTTTAAAGTAAAAACTGCTTTCCATTTTCCGCTCTTCACTTCTCAAATAACAAAACTATGTTGCTCCCTTTTAATTATAGGGTGCTGGCCGGCATGGTGTGATGTGTAACAGTACTTATGTGTTTGACAGCTTAAGTTTTGATTAAATCTACTGAAATGATGTGGTTGTTGTTGATATTGATGTTCTTGTTGCGTTCAAGAGTAAATTGACCAGAACTCAAATAAACATTTGTATTAATGTTTTTTATTATGGATGTGTTGGCGTTTGTCCAAATGTCTGTATTTATTTTTAAGTATATTGACGTTTGTACAAATGTCTGTTTTATATTTAAGAGTTTTTATATTAACTGCTTTTGTTGTTGGTTTTGTTGCTGTGACTTTTTTTTTTTGTACACATTCAAAAATAACCTACGGCCATGTTGAGTTTGTGGCCAAAATGATTTAATAAAAAGTTATGCCATCAAAATACATTCAAAAGAGATGTTTATTTTCATTAGGGCTTAAGCAAAATAGGGATAAAGCAACTAAAGCATTTAAAGCTTTAGTAATAACAACCATCACAAATTTAAGAATTTTGTTGTATTTATTGCTATTGCTGTGATTATTGTTGTTGCAGAATACAAATGTTATGAAAGCATTAAAGTACAGAAGGGCCACAGAACATGGGCCAAATTACGCTAAATTATATTTAAAGCAGAATGAACCCCTGACATTAATTTTAAAGGGCTTTAACACTTCTCTGTAACGGTAGAGTTAATTCTAAATAATTGGGAATAAAGTAAAATTTGCATACTTTTAGGAGTGTTTATTATAAAACAAAATATGTGCTAAATGTTGTAAAATTATCATTCAATATTGAACGCACAAACTAACCGAAGGACCAACATCATAAATGTGGTCTTACCAAGAGCCTTAATATATTTCAACCTTCTTACAAAAGGCTGGTATAAGATGTGATTTATTAAGATTGAAGTATCTGTTTCATATTTTTAGGGAACTTAATAATATTTCAAAGAAAATGAAGAATTTTTTCAAAAATATTTTTAATTAACTAAGATTTTTGTGCGTGTCTTCGTTTTATAATTTTTAATTAATTGAAAATTAAATTAATTTCAAGGAATGAAACAGCAGTGAAGGGTTTGAATATATCAAAATTTCGACTAAACGTATCTCAATTTTAAAATATACTAACAAAAGATTTATTACTTGCTATTCATTACTGATACCATACAACAATTTCCACTGTGCTTGACTTTCTGTGGTAACAAATAAACTTAAATAAGACTAAATAAAAATATTATTGTATTGACCCCTGTTTTCCCCTCATTTAATAAGGTTATTGGAAAATTCCCCTTAAAAAAACTTTAAAATATATTTTGTGGTATCCCTTAGGCAGGCTATGAAAGCAAATTGTTTGAATAACAAAACTTATGAGGAATTTTTTTTCTCTTAAAAGAAAAATGTTATTTTTGTATGCTTCGAAATATTTAAAGGGAGAAAAGAAAAAATTAAATGATAAATATGTAGATGTATTTTTTTTCTTTTTTTGTATTTTAATAAATCAAGGACCTTTTTCAACAAATGGATTAGTCAGAAAATGAAAGTGAATAAAAAATAGAATATTTATAGAATAGTGGAAAGAGGGTTTTTAATACAGGTTTTATTTATTTGATAATAAGATCGTTTGGAATGGACAATATTAAATACAACATAAAGTTATTGGCGATTCGGATGTGAAATGTAGAAAAATTATTTTTGTTGACTTCTATGTGCTTTGGAATTCTTAACATCCAAAATTTTTTCAAGTTGTTGCCAAAATTTCTCATCTTTTATAAAATGCATGAAAAGCAGACATATAGCACGGGGTCAAATCTCTTTAGTAAGAAAGTCTAACTTTAATAAGAAAGTCTAACACTTAAAAATTAGTTAAACGCATAACTCTCTTCTATCAGTACTGGAGTCTGTGTTCACATGTTGACTAAAACTAGTTAATAAATCTAATGTTGAAAAAAAAAACAATAAAAAAATGACAGCCAATACCCAACTGCTCACTTGGGTGGAACTTTTCAACAACAGTCAAGTCTTATGGGAAAATTTGAATTTACCAAATTTTTTGGCCAACATCTATATTTATTCACATTTATTAAACTCCTAAAACTTTAATAGCGAAAATATAACACTTTTAAATTTTGCTGTTATTTAAGATGCCATATGTTGTTAAATATTCAATATAATTTCATTTTTATTTTCTGGCGGCTTCTCGTAAAAAAGTTAAATTATGATTTTGTTAACGTTTTTATTACTAATTTTATCATTGGCATTCATTTCTATTTTACGCTAATATCACATAAAGTAAAAAGTGAAGCATACAACCAGGCTGCTACAAATAAGGGTGTTCAATGAAAAAAGGAGAATTAAAAATAAACATTACTGACACATTTGTCTCCAACACACTGTCTGGGGAAATACTCTAAAAATACAAATTTAATGTCAATTTAAACGTAAAAATTACCTAAAAAATATGGTAAGTGACACAGAAAAAATAAGGAAAATGAACTAATTAAAAAGGCAATCAGTATTTAGGTGTTTTACACTTGTTTTTCAGTTATTTTTATCAAAAGATGGAATCTAAAGTACCTTTCACCCACGATAATGCACACTCACTTTAAATTTTTTTAAGCCCGGCCTTGCTGTTTTTTGGCGTCTACGCTTACAATTGGCTTGTGTTTGACGATTAATTTTAAAATTTAATTTAGTTTAGACGCAATTGTTTTGTGTCTTAGGTTTATATATCGAAATGTTGCTTCACACACATTCTCTAAACAGTGTTTTATTTTAATTTCTACTCAATATTATAACAATATCAAACTTATTGTGCAATAAATTATTGAGATTTTGTATGGAACTTTGAGCTCAATAATGGCTTTTATTGAGAAAAGCTGAATATAGAGTAATGTCTGAACAGGCTATAACGTGAATGTAATCAATGTTTAACAACGATCACAAGAACTCATGATCACGAGATACTAAAAAAACTTGAATTGACGACATGATTTATATATTTCTACTATCACAACATATTCAAATATTTAATACAGACTTGATGCCAATAAAGCATCACTTCTAATTGTATTTCATTTTATTTATTCATTTTATTGTTGTTATTTCAATCACGAGGCAACCACGACGCATTTTCACCCGAGTGCTATCAAACGTGAATGGTTTTTATGTCTTTAGTTTGTTGCAAAATCTGCGCCTGATTAAATGTATAAATTGGATTTGGACTTTAAATTACAATGGCTTTTGTTAATAAAATTTATTTCTAAATTTAAGCAGAATATTGGATGAAGTGATTTAAAATAAAAAAAATTATAGTTAAGTTATAAATAGAAAGAATTGAAATAGAACTGATATATAACTGGTAAATGATCTTTTTTATTTTTTTTATTGAGTTAGAGGAAGCTTGCTGTAACTTTTCCTTATGCTTCCAGTGATTTTTTTTACTGAATAATAAATTCAAGATATTATATAATTTCATAGCTTCAAGACCAACCAACTTAAATTATTGTTCCAACTCTCTTGCATTTAAATTTCTTAGTTTTCTGCACACCCTACATAACTACGCATTCGGTGTCAAATGTTTTGCATCATTCATTAATTTCATTCAACCCATATTATGATAGAAAAACATCTGAATATGCCAGGCACGTGCCCACATTTTTTGCTCAATGAATAAACGTTTTTTGTTTCTATTTTAGCTGGATAATTTCAAAAAGGCTCATTGCATATAGAAAAAATATTAAATGTCAACAGTTTAACAATAAAAAAGATTTAATAAATTTAAGAGAAAAAAAATATAACTTAAATTTTTATTTTATTTATTTAAATACTGTTTTACTTTTCCAAATTAAGAATTTAATTTAATTGAATGACTTTGCATTTTACTTCTTGACTTGCTTTTTTTAGTCTAAATTTAACAAATTCTGTTACTTACTTCCCGCATATCCATTAAATTTAATTGATCTACATATATTTTCAATAATTTTAAACTTATTTGAAAGGTTCGTTATATGTCCTTCCAGGTAGCGGGAAAAACACCACGCATGTCTCTAAATTTTCAACATTCGTTTGTATTTCGGCAAGTGATTGTGTTAATGACTTAAATTAATGAAAAAGAAAGAAAAGTGGGTGAGTTTTTTACCTTTTTATTTCCTAAGCCGGGAAAACAACCATAAGCAAATCTCAGAATTTTCAAAAAAAAAAAATAATAAATAGTTTTTGAACAGGAAAACTTATAGTGCTAAAAATTTTATTTACAACTATACAATAAGAAATCTTCAGTGGGACACAGGCGTGGTGAAGGGTACATAAAATCCTTCATAGCCGTATATAGCTCTCTAATTGTTAAATTTAAAAAGATGCTGGAGGTGAACTTAATTAGTATTTAGGAAATCATTATAAAAATGGTCTAAATATGCAAAAGGAAAAATCATCTGTCTGAAGGGATGGGTTATAAATTGATTCTGTGGAAAGACATTGGATTAAGGTTTACGGAGGGTGGGGGAATAATTGACCTTTATAATGACACAGTGTTGTAAAAATAATTCCCAACGACTATGCGGGAATCAGTGATGCACAAGAACGAGAACATAAAATTAATGAAGAAAGAAATTGGATTGTGAATAATCTTTAAAATTAGTTGCCTGCGTAATCATGTTATCTATACAATTTTCATTTTTTTATTATTATTATTATTATTTTTAAATACTTTTTGTTAAATGACCTTTAACCTTCTTATGTTTTGCTTACAATCATGAAATTTTCTCCTTTAACGAAATTACCTAAATTAAAATTTCAATGTAAATTCCTGCAACAAGATTTTTTTTAAAAATTTGCAACGCTGATATAAACTTTATAATATCGCATGAAATAGCTGGCTATTATTTTCATTAATATCTGCCCACGCAAACTTTAACTATTTATTTTCACTAGTTTTCTATTGTTTTAGCCATCAAGTTAACTGATGTTGGTATGCATTCGCCAAATAATATTAAATACAATAATAGACTTCACTACAAAAAATTCGATGCAGAGCAACATTGTTATTTACACAACGTTTTTAGTTGCCTCGCAATTGATTTTCAATCAACTGCAATTTTCGATACCATTCTTATGCACATTTAATACACACAGAAACAGAATTATTTACACTTCACTGACGGAATTTAATCTAAAATTGAATTTCATTGAGCTGAAATTGTAAATTTTATAAACAGGAATAAAATTTAACTCCTAAAAGCAGGCAACGCTTTTTAAAATAAATCTTCTTGAAATGTAAAGTGCAGAATTGTTTAAAATTGGGAACAGTAGTGCAATAGTAGTTATTTGGACAACAAATTTTTATAATTTATAATTGAATATTTGTTAAGTGAACCAACCGGCAGCCTCAAAAGACAGTTAAGAAAGAAAAAAAATCTATGACAAAAAGTTCATAAAAAAGCATTATATATCGAATAGATTCTATGGAATAAATTTATCCTTTAATATTTTCATAGAAATTATTTTTAAAATAGAAATGATATCATGTCTCAATGACTTATATAATCATTTTTGTAAAGAAAGAAATAATCTTAAGCTTATGGCTTAAAATTTTTTATAATTATTGTATATTTTAATGAAAAGTTCTTTACTAATTAAACAAATTTCTCATTATTTGAATATTATAGGCTTAATTTTTAAGGCCTTAAAGACTTAAAAAAAAATACTTTTCTCATTAAATTTGTTTTGTGTATATTTTTGTATAGCATGAACACAACACGACTGTTAAGTGTTTCAACGGAGCCACTTAAGTGTTATTTATATCAAAAATTAAAATATTAATGGATTACCTTATTAAAATATTTCAGATATAAAAAGTATTTAAAATAGGGTTTGGGTTCAATAGCCATATTAAAATGTCATATAAAAACCTTAAACTATGCAATATTTATTTTTATTTTAAATTATTTATACAAACAATTAGTTCAAACTAAAACTTTATGAATTTCAAATTTGTCAAAAACAGACATAATGGCTTGGATTTGTTTACAATCGATTTTTTTAATTTAATTATTTTCAATGCCAGACGAAAATCATACGTTCAGAATTTGTTTTTAAATCGAGTGACATTAAATAAATGATTTTTCCTTTTATTTTTTTTATTGCTTTAAAACTGTTGAATTTTTAATCTGCAGCAAACGTTTCTTTATTACTTAAAAGTATTTTAGTATTTTAATATTAAATATGATAACACGAAACTATTTAATCTTTCTCACGAATTACTATGTTTTTTCACTTCTAACTATTTCCCTTAACAAAGAAAAAATTTTAAATACTCATCTTTACTTGGCTTCATAAACGTTGTGTAAGTAAATACACTATTTTAATTATATTGACGGGCTTTTTATGTGGCAGTAAAAAATTATTATGGGCTTCCAAAAAGAATTAAAAGGAAAGCTTTCACTTTTCTTAATTTGACAATATATTTTTTATATAAAATGGAAAATAATGTTTTATTAAAGATACACGCAAACAAGCAGTGTCTTATTAAGATTAAATTTATAAACAAATAGTATTGTGTCACCACTTTAAGGGATGAAATGGGATGTAGATAATTAAAATCCACACAATACATTTTAAGTGTGACAAAGAAATTTTAATGTTTAAAAAAAGTTATTTAATGAATATCGTAGTTTTTATTTTCCATTTTATTTATTAATATTTTAATTTTTAATTTAAAAAAACAATACAAAAGTAGACATCATTGGTTGAAGAATATATAAACTTAAGATTAAAAAATTGCTAAGACAGATAGTATAAAGCATTTGCTGCTACGTTCGTATGAGAATTCTATTAGCTTCAGCTTCTAAGAAATTTGATAACTTGGCACAAAGCTTGCAATAGTTTTTGCAGTCGTCTCGTATTAATTGTTTCAGTGTTTGACCAACACAAATTATACCCCTCCTTCTTGGTCAATTTAAACACTGAAAATTTAAGATGTTGTGGGCAACGTTTTTGCTGAGTGCTTCACGCTCAGTCTTTGTGAATGTTTCAATTTTGTCTTAAAATTTTTTTCTACCATTCAAACGGAGAAGGTGATCAAAATTGAATTCCGTAATACAACATCTGTTTTACAATCACAATACAAAATATAAGTTTACTGATTTGCAAGAGTTGTTGTATTATTTGGTCTTGATCTAATTAAAAAAGAGATATTTAACAGTCTAAAATGCAACTTTTCAAAAATACTTTTGAAAATAATAATATTTCGTCACAAAATTCTTTAGAAAAGTACCAGAGCAAAAACCAGTTAAAAAAAATTTTTCTGCAAAGGCATTTATGTGCCACAAAAAAAAATCAGTATTAAATAAGTACAAACAACAAACAAAACAAATTTTTAAACATCTTTTTTCAAAGTACCCTTTCATAAAAGTACTTTTAATAAAATTGTGTTTAACGAATGGTACTGTATAAAAAGGGTAGCATACAAATAAATATTTTTAGAAAAAAATTCCATTTTTCTTAAAGTGCTTTAAAAACCAAATTTTTGCTAAATTTTAAAATCAAAAATACTTTCAATACGGTTCGTTTAAAAAAGTACCTTTTGGTATTTTACGGCTAGCAAGTAATAGTGCTATATTCGGCTACGCCGAATCTACTATACCCTTCACCTTGTATGTAAATACAGTTTAGGGAAGTAACTCCAATCAAAAAAACCAATATTAAGGTGAGAAAAATAAAATTAATAAAAATAAGTACGATATGTAAAATTTTACTTAAAAATGTCACCGGCTCTTAATGGGCATTTAAAAAAAAAATTAGTACTTTCTGAAAAACCTATTCAACAGCTTTTAAATGATACCCATATTGACCACATTGAAATCAAACTTTTTTATGAAAATCTTAGATGCCCACAACTCGGAAAATATGGGCGAGCGTCAATTTTTTCACTTGATATTTTTTTCTTTCTCTCTCCATATATTTGTTCGTTTTTTTTTTGTGCAATAATTGGTGGCAGGCGCAGTGTTGTGCTAGTTGCTTTGAAGCAAGTGGATCGGTCTTGCTAATTTTCAAAATTTTCGAAACTATGTCTAATCGATTGGTCTTAGAAAATGTTTTTACAAAATTTTTTTAAATTTAAATGATGTCAATGTGCTTTAAAGATTTGTTAATTTCTCAAGAAATGACTCATTGTTTATTGTTTGTGTATGACTTGTACGTCAAATAAATTTTTTTTTATATAAAAAATCAAGAAGAATAGGGGTAATTTTATTAGAAAAGTTTACTTTTCTTACAATTTCTCTTAATGAAATGTGTTTATCATACTTTTCCAAGGCGCATATATCATTTAGTATTTATTTTTGTAGCATCATATTTGATTTTGTTTTTATTGTTACTACTTTTTGTCAATTTTTTTACACTACCGTCAGCCTTGATATACGTGCTCTTATGATTTCTTTGTTAAAATTATTAAATAAAAGATGGTCTTTTGCTTGTGTGAGTGTATTTGGTGGGAAACAATATCTAAAATTTTACTTTACATTTCTATATTAAAGTAGACGTATGATTTATTTTAATTATGTAAATTTAAAAATAAAAAATATTGTTAAAAATACGCCAAAAAAAAATTTTCAGCTTATAGTCGATTTTATAAGATTCGCATCACCTAATAGTGTAAATTTATTGTGGATTATTTATTAAAAAATTTAGTTTAATAAATAGCTAATTGTGATGACTAGACATTTTCGAATTTTCCTTAGACGATAAATAAATATTTTATCCGACAGCATCAATGTTTTTTCGTCAAAAGAAGTTTTAATTTTTTAAAGCAAAGGTGGAAGATAAAGCGCAAATTTTTGCAGCAACAAGACTTATTATTGATAAAAATAAATTCAATTTAAAAAATCAATATCAGCTGATTTAAAAAAGTATCCAACAGTATTGATGAAAAAAGCAGGCCAATTGCGGCAGAATTCAAATTCGCAACCGAGCTGTCACTCTTTGCGAATGCATCGGCTTCTCGACAATGGCTTGTGGGTTTTTCGATATTGATATGCGCAATTTTCCTTGTTAATAAAGTCGCAGAGATAAAAATACACCTTGTTAAAAAAGGAGGATTTTTCGGCTGAATTAAATGCTCGAATGAAACTTCAGTAAGGCCTAAGCTAAAAAACTGTTACACAATAAGTCCTCGTTGAGTAAACAGAACTTTGTGATCAAGTAAATAAGAAATCTTTGGGCAAAATTTTTATCATTAAAAAAAAAAATTCTCAACATTCTCGTAAAATGGTTATTGAGACCAACATTAGGTCGATGTTCTTGGCTTGAGTTGCACACTTTCGGCCAAAGCAGCGTGATAATCGGCGGTATTCACCATTTACAAACAGATACTTAATTTTGTGGTAAAAACTACTCTCGTATTGTTAATTTTCTGACGGGATATATTTCACGAAAATATCGTAACTTTGTTTGTTGTTAAAAAATAAAGATTTTAAAGGAAACAAGAATAATGGGGAAATCTTTAAAAAAAAAAAACAAATTAAAGTACATATAAATGAGATTTTATTGCAAAATTGAATATATTTTAATTTAATTAACTTATTTATAAAAATAGGGTTGCTAACCGAAAAAAAAAATATTTTTTTATTTTATTGACCTCATCACAGTTCAGATTTTAAGGGGAGAAATATTTGATAATTTTTTATTTTATTTTATTGCACAAAATCTAGAAGAAAACTTTAAATTTAAATATATAAATAATAATAAAGACTTCTTAAAGTTTTTAAAGTCCGTGTGATTATTAAAAATTTATTATTAAATTTTTTTTCATGCCACAAAAAAAGAAAACTCATGTATCAGCAGGTTTGTTTTGTTCCAAAAGAAAACCGCTACTAAATTATAGCAAAAGAAAAAGTGAAAACAATAAAAACTTAAAAAGTGATAAAATGAGGAAATGAGAAAAAAAAAGTTCACACACAATTTTCCCCTTTTCCAATGAAGTGTAAACAGTTTGATAGAAAAAGCTAAATCATACAGGAGAAACAGTTTTGTCTTTCATTTTAAAAATAAATTTTTAAACGTAAACACAACCTCAAATCAAGTCAAGTGGAAGAAATAAGTATTATTTGATTTATCGAAAGGTTAAGGAGCAGAGTTTTGTGTATTTGAACTTAAAAATAATAATTGAATTTTTATTAGAGGAAATACTGTGTGCTAACACATGCTATCAAAGCAAATCAATTATTATGAAATGTATCACCAAAAAAAAAATGGTTTTTATTTTATTGTTTAAATAAAAATTTTTATCGAACATCTTTGAACTGGCAGAAATTATTCTAAAGATTTTGTTTTAAGATTAATATTTTATTTAGTATTTTTTATTTGCAACAATCCGATTATTTTTCTCACAAATAATTAGCAAGCAGATGAAGGTGTGTGTTTTTAATATTTATTTAATAACGAATTTTTAACAGAAGTAACGAAAAACAAAATTTTATTAGGATTTAATGTGTTTCTAATGTCTATTGATTAGCACAGCAACAGACTCCATATGTAATTGCATTTAAGATTTTTATACCCTTCACCACAGGTGAAGCCGATTGAGCGATGTCCGTTTGTCCGTCAGTCTTAGTGTTGAAATTAACTTTGCCAAGGCACTAAATGAGCAAAGAAAAACTTAAGTACGCCAATCAATCAGACATAACTTCGAAAATTTTGCTATTGAAAATCTGCAAGATCGGTCCATGTCCTTCGTGGTAGCAGCATAACAACATGCCTGCCCTTAATTTTTCATTCAGAAAAAATTTAGTTAAGTGAAGTTATTCCAACTAAAAAAACATATAATTGGGAGATAAAGAATCAAAAAATAAGAAAAAAGATTGAAGTGAAAAAATTGGCGTTCGCCCATATTTTCCGAGTTGTAGGCTTTTGAACCTTTTATAGAAGAATTTGAAAGTGCACCATATTTCTTACGATATCAATGTGAATATCATTTAAAATCTTTTGAGGACATCTTTCAGGAGTCGATGACATTTTTATTTAAAATTATGTATAGCTCCTATTTTATTTATGTGGTACTTTTTTTGAAGCATTTTCCAAAAAAGTACCTTTCTTTAAAAAGTATATATAAAAACTTACTAATCAAAACTGCTGTTTACAAAAAACCCTGTATGCAAAATATCTTTTCTAAAAGTACCTAATTTTCTTTTTCCTTTAAAAGATCTTTACAAATAAATCCAATAAAAATTATTTTCAAAAAATTCCCTAAAAAATGTTTCCATATTTAACAATGTACCTTTTGAAAAAGTTCCGAGATGGTACATTAAAAAAGTGACTTTTTAAAGAAATCGAAAAGTACCTTTTTTTTGAAAAGGAAATGCTCAAGAAAGTTTCTTTTTTAAGAGTATTTTCTATTAACGCATGTTTTGAAAAGGATCCAGCTAATTACTTTTTTAATTGCCTGCTTTTTAAAAACTACCTTTAAAAAAGCCTCTCACAAAAAGTTCTTATTATAATATAAATAAAAATAATAATTTTTACTGAAAATAATTTTTTAATAATAAAATAAGAAAAATTTTAGACAAGGAAATTCAGGAAATTTTTCTTTTAAAAAGGTTTCTGGAAAAATACTTGTAAAATGTACTTTTTAATGGTACTTAAAAATAAATTAAAATTTCAGAAAAAAAGAGAAGAAATATTTTTAATATAAGGTTTTTTTCAGCTTAAAGTTAAATTAAAAAATATTCCCGTGATTTAAAAAAAATTTTAATTATAAAATTACAAGTGTCCGTGTAAAAAAAATAAATAAATTATCATAGTGTTTTGTGATAATTTATTATTGTTTTTATTTTATTTTTCAACATTTTTAAACTTTATAAAAAAGCTGAAAAAAGTCAGCCGTATACAGTGGATAAAGAAAAATAAAATCAATGTTGATTATTGTTGTTTTTGCTTTAACTTTGATTTTTGTCTTTACTTTATTGTTTGGACAAAAATCTTTAGTTTATTTAAAATGTAAGTGAGATGTTTCCTGAAGAGCTACGCAAGCGTTAGCGAAATGGCCATCGAAACGTGCTTTCACCTTTAATAGTCAATATCGGTGATTTTAACAATTCGTTCGGGCTAATCAGCGCAATTTTTTTAAGCTTAAAGTTAAGGTTTTATAAGTTTATCCATTTTTACATTTTTTATTTTTAAAAAGTACCTTAGAATAAATTAAAAATAATTCTTTTTGTAATCAAAATTTTTTAGAAATCCTTGTCAAACTTCACATCATACTGACTATAAATTATGGTTTAAACTCTCTTTTTTTAAGGTAAAATATACATCCAATTTCTGAAAAAAACCGCAACATCAATGATTATGATGTTAAGGCCATTATAAAGAATAACAACTGTTTCAAAAGTATAATTTTTTATATTTGCCATTGAACTAAATTATCATTCCATCAATATAAAATTCTTTTATTTATTTTCTTTTCTTTACAAATATTGATGATGTGGTCTTCAAAAAATAAATAATTTTGAAATCCCATTACATCATATACTTGCATTTTTTTAAAATACAGGTACGCAGTTTTTTATTTTGTTTATTTATTGGTTTTCTTTTATAATAGTTTAAAGCTATTTTTTTATTCATTAACAGTTTATGATATTTTATAAATACCATTTAAAGGAATAAAAGCTTACACTTATACAAGGTTTTCTGAAAAATCCATTCCTCAACTTTTTTTTACAAAACTAGACTAAAGTCCTTAACTGTACTTCTTTCGGTTTTTAAAAGTAGGAATAGTTGAAAGTAAAATAAAAATAATTAAATGAAATTGGAAGACAAAATTCTCTTAAAGTTGCTCCTTAAAGTATGCACCGTATTTTTTAATATTTAAATTCTTTGAAAGAGCAATACAGCCTGATTTTAATAAAATAAAATAATAAAATCCCTCATAACACTTATTTATTTTATAGTATTGTGCTAAATATTTAAATTTAATTTTTTTTTTCAGATTAACTGCTTTAATAAAAATCACGCACTATTGTGCTGACACACAGTACGTATGATTAATATTATTTTCTTTATAAACCCTTTTTTCTGAACTGAAAAGATTCTGATAAGTTATTCAAACAATAAAAGGCAATAATTTATTAGCAATGTTATGACAAATTATTGTTACAGTAAATACACAATCTCTGTAAAATATTGATTTTTTAAATATATAAAAATCTTATTTACTAATGTCACATTCATTATTTTTGAATGATATTGATTGATTTTCTGTTGGACCATCTCATATTTATTGCTATAGAAAATTTAACAAAATGTGTCGAATATCTATAAAAAAAAGCAAAAAATTGAAACAGTAAACGTACGACAACAATCACCAATCAACAAAATGACATTTTACAGATTTTCAATCATTGCGGCTATTTGTGGAATTATGTCAACAAGAAAAGATATGGAATAAAAACAGTATTGATTGATCATTTAAAATATCAACATTTTGATTTAATTTTTAAAGAGTTTTTCGTTTTTTTTTTTTTGTTCATGGAAATAAAACTTTTTTTTATTTAAAGAAATAAAAAATTATTACTCTGTCATTTTAATAATTATTGGTATAAATTTTGTTATTGTCCAGGGTAACATTCTACTTATGGAGCAAAATAAGTGATGACTTAGTGTAACTTTGATGATTGTATAATGTGCTTTAAGACGCTGAGAAGATAGCGCGTGTGAATTACCAATACTAACTAGCTTTAAGCATAAGACTAAGGACAACAGGCAGAAGCTTGTTAAATGTGAATGCCTAGGGGATTCTAAGCCTTGGAAAACGCTTGAAAATACTAGGGACTAAGTATTGAAAAATAAGGCAAACAGTTACCACTCGACAGCTTAGAATCACTAATGTCTAGAGTATAGGCTAAAAATAGCACGAGACTGAATGAGGGTATAGTTGCCATAATAGGGAACCAGTCGACTATAACCATTGAGGACCGAAGGGTGTCAAAAAGGGACCCATTAAGGAAGCGATTTGTTACGATCCACCTAAACTCATAAAAAGTGTAACCTTAAAGGGCGTATCGAAAAGAAAAATGGTTGCTGTAGAGTACCACAACATTCTTTTCGTTCGAAGAATTAAAAAGAATGAAGAATTCAAAAGGCAGAAAAAGTTATGTTCAACTTGCAACTAAGGTTTTCTTAAACATTAAAAGACGATAGTAATAAAGCAAATGGCAAATTGGCTATCACTTCTACCAATCTGTTACCCTATTTACACTAAGAACCCGTCTTGAAAAACTATAAATCGATTAGTAAATCCCCTAAACATTTAAAAATTAACTAAAGCCACAATCGAAGTACAATCGAACACGTACTTAATGAATGAAACTAAATAATTTTTGTAAGAATAAAATTTTAATTTATTTCAATTCATAAATCCTCTGGTAAATGTAAATTTTCAAATATTATAACCACCGCTGTTCATTTTTCGTTTATTAACAAAAAAAACATAATAATGAATCATGGACAGACGTATGATTGATATTAATTCAAAAGCATTCTTAGTGTTAACGAAAACAACTCATGATTTTTTTTTTTTTTAGAAAAAAAAAATATATAAAAAAGCAAGAAAATAAAGAAAAAGTCATTGAATAAAAAACTGAATGACCGATCGATAACAAAACCTTTTTTTATTTAAATTTAATACGAGTAGAAAATTCAGAGTTTTTTCACAATTCCTGGTTAAACTTGTGTTAAAAACATTGTTTTATTTTGTTACATGTTAAAGCAACATTTTTTTTACATTTAAATTATTATGGAAATTCTTTGTGGTGTGTTTGCATTTTTTTATTCTGCCATTACAGAAATAAATGTTTAATGCTCATGTTTACTGCGCTTTTTTTAACATGTATTTTTTAAGCCAGTCATCCTTTTATTACAACTTTGTATATGTTAAAAAATTAAATTCATTCTTTTGTTTTCAACGTTATTTATTTCTCTTTTATGTGTAAAATATTAATTCTTCATTTTCTATTCGTTTAAATTTGTGTGTGTGTGTGTGTGTATTTCAACAAATGTGTAAAACAATTATTTGATTCACAATCTATTGTTAATTGTATGTTATATACGATTCAGCCAGAGTAGTTGTAAACACGGTGTTGTTGTTTCTATTGTTAAGCTTCTAAACACTTAAAAATAAAAAAAAATAAAAACAATAAATTTAAAATTCTATTACAAAAAGGAAATTCGAGTAAAATTTTGGAAAACGAAAATATTTACATAAAAGTTACCAATATTTATAAATTTTTTGTGGAATCCAACGTTTTGAAGTAATGTTTTCTATTCCATAAGTATTCATTTCTAATTTTCTTAAAATTATAAAATTTATAAAATTAAATTAATTTGGTCAGTTATTTGTTTCCAAAAATTTATAAAAATCAAAACATTTTTATGTATTTTTCCCAACGTTTCGTTTGTTTTTTTCAAGCCTCATCAGGTGATATTTATTAAAAGTCTAGCAACTTAAAAAAATAAATTTTTTTAATATGGTTGAAGTTACAAAAATATTTTCACAGGTTTTTACTTACGTTTACTTTATTAACATTACAGAAAAAAGTTTTATATATAACTTTCTTAATATTAAAAAACTGGACTTTCGCAATACAGAAATTAAGTTATAAATAAAATAATTTATAAACTTTATACAACACAAACACAGAATTTATTGTCAGTCTTACAACTAATGTCACAGAACTTCAACTACTTTTAATAACTAAATTAGTGCAGTGTCATATTGCAGTTTTGTCTTATCTTTGTCCTCTTTTGTATTCATGGTGGTGTTTATTTTTTGTTGAATACGTAAGCTTTCCAGAGTATATCGTTTATTGTCTATATGTTCTCTATCCAATATTTTGATGTTGTCAAAGTTCACAGTGTGACTGAACTCTTTTGCAAGCTGTGATAAAAAGAACAACATTAAAAGTATTCTATATTTGAGCCAAGGTTCTAAAGGACCCCCTCAAAAAAGTTTATTCAAATCCATTCATTACTTTTTACGTGATGCGAACACAGACAGACAAAAATTCTTGAAAAAGGTATTTTGTATTTCATATTGATTACTATCCACACCAACATCAAAATTTTCAAAAATATTTCATGTACAGAAATAACCCCATTACTGTTTTATTATATGAATACAACAAATGCTTTTTCTACTTAGTGATCAAAATTGGCTGCTAGGAGGAGATCTTTTTAAATGACCGTGTAAACAAGTAAATATGTAACTGCAAAACCATGAAGTTTATTTAAAATAAAAAGTTCTTTACTTTAGAATTTATGTTTTCATTAAAACATCTTCCAAAAAAAAAAAAAAAAAATTTACTATTTTTTGGATCAAAATCAAAATTTTTGTGAGTTGTGGGATACCTAAAGACAAAGAAAATGTTTTAAAATATTTTTCAAAATTCTTAAAATATTTTTAATTTTAATAGAATTTCGACTTTTAAGCCTTAATTCAATAAGAGAAAAATCTTCTATTTATACGAAAGTGTAAATTTTATTAATGTTGTTCAGTTTAAGAAGTAACGATAAAATGTTGTACATATTTCAATTTTCGTGCAAAATTTAAGCATCTTCGAAATTTCGAATTTTCGAAATATTTTTTCAAAACATTATTTATACGCAATTTTTTGTTTTCTTAAGATCCATATTATTTTTGTTATGTATTTTCGTTGTTTTCTTCTTAATATTGTGCTATTAAAATTTATGTATCACTTTCTAAAATACTTTATAAATATCAATTTTCTTTACTGTTTTTAATAATTGTCTGAATATTGCTCGCCTTAAAATATTATTATTCTTACGAATGGTGACAACACGCAACAGTTTTCTAAACTGACAATGAATGAGATGTGGCTTCTTTTTTCTTTTCATAAAATTATATTCCTCTACAGAAATCCTTGCAATGTGACACAATAGGATGTGTGTTAAAAACAATGGCAATGCGAAAAAAACAACAACAAATGATTGTTTCTAAGAGTAAAATGCCTTTGTTTAATGATAAATGTTACAAGTAAAGAAAAAGCAATAATGAAATTTCAAGAAAAATATAAACAATTAAAAAGAAAGTCGAAATGAAAAGAACAAATGGTGTTCAAAACTGATGAGACATCTAAGCTGAGAAAAATTAAAGTCCATGTTTAGCTTTATATTATCTGTGAAAAAAAAAGCTTTTAAACATTTACTGCATGACTAACAAAAGGTTGTAGGTTGTGAATTTACAGCTGTAGACGACAGGCTCCTATTCAAGATAGTTTATGATAATGTCATGATAAAAATTTTATGTAAAACGACGAACGCAAGATTTTGAAAAGACATTGAATTTGCGTTTGAAGAAGATATCAACAATATGTATATAAATACCAGATAAAAATAAAATTTCCTCCACTTTTGGGTAACTTATTTTGCATTTCTCTACCTTTTAGGTTTTAAAGCACAATGACGTTTGATGCTAAGCTAAATCAAGGCACACTGTCGCCATGACGATTTCTGTTTATGAAAAAATATATTCAATACTTAAGCGATAATCTAAGCTCACAATATTGTCTGTTGGTCTTTTGTTTATACATAGTAACGCATAAGTTTTCGTCCAATATTCTTTGGCATTAATTTGTCGATAAATGAAAAAAATTATTTCGTGATCTTAAGAAACTTTATATCGAAATATAATTAGTATCTATTTACCTCATACAAGAATATTATATTTTTAAAAAAAATTACAGCATCATACAAAAGAATGATAACTTTTGAGCCACCTCTTTAAAGTCACTGGAAAATATCTTCTATTTTTATTGAACATAATTTAAAATTACAATTGATAAGTTAAGTTACTTTTAATTTCTTTTGTTCACTTATTTAGTATCTATAAAATATTTGCTGCATTATATTATTAAGGAACTTAAGGGAAAAGATATAAAGATTTGCAAGCAAATATGTAGCGGTACATTTACGAAACTGAATTCTTCTAGCGGCTTAAAATTATAAGGGATATAACAACTTTATAAATTCCGTATTTTTAATACAGTCAGTTTTAGGTAAATCTAGAAGTAATTACTGTCTGCTCTGAAAGTAATGGCTAATTCAATAGAGAACTCGAAAAGAGTCTAGGGCTAAAAAGCCAACGTCGTTCGTTTACTCTATTTTATGGTTGAACTGACAATTTATGCTGCAAAGATTATTTGTTCATCAATATTGCACTCTTTCATCTGGCTCACATTATATGAAACCACCATATGGCAAGGCCAATCTTATCGTAGATAAACAAAGATAAAACAACAGAAACGTTACTCCGATTTTCGAAAACTATTATATTGAATAATTACCAGTAAAGAGCTGTGATTTCCATAGTTGGTCGTTTTGGGGAGAAATGGAATTGTGACTTTTAGCCTGCTGCTGTATAAGAGATTTTTTAATTTTTTAGTTTAATTTGAAAACTTATTTAAGGAAGATTTATTTATTGATTTTTTATGTGCATTTATGTGTAAAATAATCTAATTGTTCAGCTTCACTGTTATTTACTTTATTATAAATTTAGAAAAAAAAACTGACTACAAAACTAACTTAAAATCATATTTCTTTACGACGGTAATTTAACATTAATTATATTATATTTCGAAAAAGATTGTCTCAGGATTTTTATAGGTCGTAGAACAAAATATGTATACAGATTAAACAAGAAATTTAGCTGTTTTGTGGTCACTCTTTATTTTTTACTCTTCTTATTGCTGGCACATTAAAACAAAATTTGTTTAAATTCTAAGCGTTAGATTTATTTTTGTATTACTTTTTGCTATTGGGAGCTAAAGTAATACGAATTATGGTTCATAATATACTTAAAAAGTGAATGTTGTATGGGGACACCTTTAATTTTTAAAATTATAAACTGTTTTTAAGACGAAACCAATCTGTAAGCATAATCTATAAAATTACAAAAAATTTTTAAAATCGGTTAAGAAATGACTTGCTTGCAAAACAAACATAAAAAATGCAACATTCAGTCGAAATAATAAACTCCTCCTTTTTTGAAGTCGGTTAAAAAAACATTATGATTGGTGTATTTCTTTTCATTTCAATACTAAAAATTTAATTACTTCATTAGGCAGACGCATAATAAATATATTTTAAATTGTAAGATGCATCGTCAACAACGTGTGGTAAGAATGTTTAAAATTTTTATGTTAAGTATTATTATTTAAATAAAAAATTAGCCCTACAAAATTGTATTCGATATTCAACTAAGTAATCAAATCACTTTTAAATAATCGAACCATTTTTTCACTTCTAATAAAAACTTGGGTCAATATTGTTAATTGTTTATGGATTTTTAATCGAATAATTTTTTATTCGAATAAGTTTTTATTCGAATAATTTTCTATTCGAATAATTGTTATTCGAGCGATATTTCATAATTTGCTTTATGATTTGAAAACGTACCTCCTGTCTCCTAATTATTTCAGGATGTAAACTTTCTTAACCACCAACACAATTGACAATTCTTGTTAAAATGCTTAACTGAGTTTAATTATTTGTATACAATTTATATGTAAAAATATAAATAAAACGATTAAATTAAATGTTTTTATTTCAAGAGTAATATCTTTTGTTAAATTATCTGATGACTATCTTAACTTAAGCTTCCAAAATTTTCCTTTTAAATCTGAATTCTTTGAAAACAATGGCGAAAAATTTATTGCCAATTAAAACAAAAATATTTTGTGTTGAAAAGACATCAGGCAATTGGCCTTCACGACTCCCAGCTCTAATGGTTGCTGCCGATTTAAATTTTACTTAAGGCTGTAGAAATAAATATAATGCGGTTAAATAAAACGAAACATATTTTGCTCAAAAAACAAAGAGTTACAAGATCACTAATTGTCTCAGAAATAGTTACTGCATGTCCATCTTCACTTTAGTCAAAAAAAAAATTTGTTGGACGAACTTGCTAAATTTTATTTTTTTGCAAACTTGGAGACCCACACAAACTCTGTGGGATACCCTGTATTTAAATAACATAATCTTATCTATCAACGTTTTCTTGTCATGCCTTCTGCTGAATGTTCGTTAGTAATTTCGTTTTAACTACATAAAATATTTCTTAACCGTTAATTTCAATGTCAAATGACTTGTCATTTGTTTGCGTCTTTTACAGCTAATAAATCCTTTTCGTTATTATTTTTTAACTAAAATCATTTATCTTGAAAAGAAACAAAAGCAGAAAAAACTTGTTGAATAGATAGAAAAAAAGAAAACATAGTTTTGAAAGAAAAATTTTAATTAAATTTTATTCTTAATTTTAAGGACATTTTAATTGGTTTTTTAGAATATAGAAGTTTGTCATTCCAAAGACCATAAGTTTTGTTTTATTTCTTTTGCTTTTCATATCTGGTTTCAAATCAAAAATAAATAAATGAAGTTAGAAAAAGAGGATCAAATTTTTGTTAGAACAATTTTTTATAAAAAAATAAAATATTTTCTTCCATTTAATATATCAATTTTAATGGTTTCCAATAAATTTAGGGAATTAAAAAAAAAGAATTTAGAACTCTTTTGCTATTTTCTTTCATGAGAACTATTGAAATTTGTCTTTAAATTTTAACTAATTAAAAACAATTAGACGAAAAGTTGTATAGACTTCCAGGAGAGCTTTTACTCTTAAAACTATATCACTAATAGTGCGTTTTCAAATTAAAGGAAAATTGATTAAAATTGTTAAAAGCAAAAATAATAGCATGAAATCGATTTTTTCAGAAATAAAATAATGTTTTTTTTCAGAGAAATTTGTCAGTGTTACGTCAGAAACAATCAAATGTACAAAACACTTTAGCTCTATGAAAACACTTCTAAGTGTTTTCCTTAAAACTAGTTGATTTTAAATCAGTGAAAATCTAGAATAAGTCCTATTTAAATACCAACAACTAAAACCAGAGACCGTAAATGTTATAAGATTTATAAAACAGATTACTTTTTAATGAGTTTTTTTTTATTTAGAAAATAAATGTTATTTTTCAAGTTTTGACAAAAAAATAAAGTTTTTTTTTGCGTAAGAAGTAACAGTTATTTTGCCTACTTTTATGTTTTGCTTAAAAAATAATTTTGTTTTAATACGGATTCTAAAGATTAACTTGATATAAATCAGTAAATATTATGTTTAGAGCGGAAAAAACTCGATAAAAGTAATTTTATTTTTATGCCAGAAATAAAACTAAAGAAATAACAGTTATTTTTTTTTCACAAAAAATTAAGTTCGGCGAGTAAGTTTAAATATAATTTTTTAATAAATTTTAAAAATTTAATCTGGTTGTAATAGTCCGCGGCGCACTGTGTTTTGTTCCATAGAAAATATTTTTTATATTGTAACATTATTTATACTGTTCCACAGCTAACACCATAATTCAAGGCCATGTGAAAGAATTTTTAACACTTAGTCCCTACTGACAGCACCAGGGGGCGCTAAATACAGATAATTATGTGCTTCATTTATTAAAAATTAAACTTGGTTTTTTGCATTTTCTTAAAAACGGCTACACATATTTAAATTTTGGAAGTAGAAGATCAAAATTTGGTTTTTCTGATAGTTTACATTCTTAGCAATAGCAAGTTAGCTTTTACAAAAATTCAGTTAAAGTGACTTAATGCAAATTAAAATTTGAATTACTATCAAGTTTGATGATATATTAAACAAAAAAGAAAAATATGATCTTCTGATTTTTTCCTGTTTCTGTTAATTTGTTGTATTTTTCCGGCTCAAATACCTCTACTTTTAAAAAAATTTTAATGAAAAAAAGAAAAAATACAAATGTTGCAAAATAAAAGTTTAACTACATCGTTTTCCATAAAATCTATAATCGTTTAAATTCTGAAAGAAAAATGTACTGAAATAGTCTCTTTTTTGCCGCAAGGAAAAGTTGAAGTCACAAAAATAAACTTTAAAAATTAATTTTTTGCAACAAAATAAGATATGTTTCTTTTCCTTTGTTTCAAAAAAAAAAAAAAAAAAAAAAAAACAAAAAAAAAAAAAAAAAAAAAACCAAAAAAAAAATTAATGGATATTATAAGAGAGTTAAAATTTACTTTTGTGAGATTTATTATTTTGGTGAAATGCATTTTTTGCTTTTTTTTTAAATTCCTTTAAAATGTTATAAAATTGATAAACTTAGTTTTTTTGTTAATTTTTATTTCTCATAAAATTTTGAAATTTTCTTTGTTTGTTATTATAAATAATGATTTGTTTTTTTTTATGAAATTAAAAGTTTTTAAATGAATTTAAATTTACTTTTTCGGCTTAAGTTTAATTTTTTTAATTTAATTTGTAAAATTATCGGTATAAAATGTTTCTTGTTTTTTTATTTTTTGTTTTTGCAAAACGTCCACATACTTTTGCAAATAATTTTTTTAAGAATTTGGAGAAATTTAAAAAATGAACATTAAGCCTAAAACGAAAGTTTTAATTCTTTTATAATATACACGCCTCAAATCCTGCTTGGGAAAAAAATTAAATAAATACAAAAATTTTTTTTTAATTAGTAAGGATTTTAAAATATTTTAAGATGTTTTTGTGAATAGTATTTAAAAATTATGTTTTGTAACCGACGTTGGTCTATATTTTATGAAATTATATAATTAATATTTTTACTTTGCTTTATTTTGTTTTTTGTTTTATTTTCTTCGAACTTAAGAAAATACAGTATTGATTGCTTTTTGCGAATTTAAAAAATTTTCTTTAAATATGATCTTTTTGTAAATAAATTTTTTAATTTAATAAAAATAAGTGGTTTTCTATATGTTTGACTTTTAATCATAAAATTTTAATTTTTTTGGTAACAAAATGAAAAAGAATTAGTTTTGCAGTTCTAATCAATTTAAGAAACTTGTATTGTCCTCTAATTTTTATTCGATTATTTGTGAAAAAAATTTCTTTCGATTTATCGACAATAATTTTTTAAATAATTATTAAAATATCTGTAGTGTTTATTTGGCATTAATTTGGCTTAATTTTTTTATGGAAAATAAAATTTATTTTTAAGTTTAATATTTGAAGATAAAAGATCTACTTGCTGGGCAAGCTTGCCTCATGCTTGCAATGTATAACGCTATAATTCCCATTCTGTAAGTAGACAATGTAAACAAATACACATTTTAAATTACTGTGTGGCCTTTATTAAAGTAATCAATTTGTATGTCTTTGGCCCCAAATATATTTACTCTAAAAAATTTGTTGGTTTTTCTATTATTTCTTTTTTTGATATATTTTGGCGCATCGACGTCTCATCAATAACAAGAGCTTAAAATGAAAGAATTAGAAATGTGTTTCTTTAAAATTTGTATCGCTAAAAGTAATATTGTAGATACTGTATCAAAGTCCATAATTTCGAACTTAAAGGTAAGTTCACGTCTGTCGTTCATTAGATGGTTGATGCATTTTTTGCTTCTTAAGAATTTAAAATTTTTGTTTTTTTTTCACAGACCTCTATTTGTACAGCTTGTTCTGCTGAAGGGGTTTTTTCATTGATAATAAACTATTTCTTCTTTCTTGGCTAAACATATACAGAATATAAGTTAACGAAAACGCAGCTGTTCAAAAATAAGAGTTTTCTTATTTTTCATTCTAGGGCAATGCCTTTGAAATTGAATTTTTCTTTCCATAGATTCTCCATTTCTACAAGTTGCATTTATTGTCTTAAAAAAATAATCTCGCACTCTATAAGAAAATTGCTGCATTTTTTATTGTATTAAAAACACTGCCCACGACTGCGCCCGCGTATCATTTCTAATTTTTTTTTTTTTATTATTAAAATTTAAAGAAAAATGTTTTTAAACATTTGTTGTGGAGTTCTGTAAAGAGTTGTACAAATTTTCAGTCTACAAAAAATAAATGAACTGGCAACTATTTATTATCATTAAACCTAAAAAATTGGGTGCTTTCCCGTTTGTATCTTCAGTTTCTCTATGAAATGACATATTTTTATGAAATAAAAAGTGTTCTATATTTTAACCAAGGTTTCAAGAGGGTCCTTTCAAATTTTTATTCAAATCCGTCCAGCAGTTTTATGTGACGCGAACACAGACAGATAGAAGAAAATTCCAAAAATAGATGTTTTGTATTCCATATCGATTCCTACCAACAATGAAATTTTCCAAAAATATTTCATATAAAGAAATTACCCTGTTACGGTTTTATTATATTTATAAATATGGATTAAATTTTTTGTACGTCTTTAGAAAATAATACACTTGCGCTTTCACTTAGCTTCTTTAAAGAGATGCGTTATCCTTTTCTCTTTACTCTTTAAGAATATTTTAAATTCTGCGATACATTTTTTCAATTAGAAAAATGCAACATTGTGCTTTCTAGGAACAGTGCTACATTTCCCGACCTTAAGAATTTAACTTTTTGTTTTTGTTTTGATAAGAAAAAAATCTCTGCTACTCCTGCAGTGGTTATGCCGAATCTTATATACCCTTCAGCATCTATGTAAATCTAGTTTAGTGAAGTAACTCCAATCAATAAAGCAAATAAATAAAATTAAAAAATTAGAAAAAAAATTAAATACTCGTACAACATATTTAAAATTATACATAAAATTGATATCTACTCTTACTCGGTTAAGCATTTTTTATTCCCTCAAATATCTCTTTAAAACTTTTAAAATGATATTTATTTAAACAAAAAAATTAAAAAAAAAATATTTAAAATTTTAGAGGCCCTTAACTAAGAAAATTTGAGCGCCAATATTTTCACTTAATGTTTCTTCTTATTTTGTAATTTTCTATTGTCCGATATATTTGTTCTTTTTTTTTATTGGAGATACTTCATGATCTGAAAAAATTAGAGGTAGGCGTAGTGTTTTGCCCGCTGCGTCGCAGGACATAGGCCGATCTTGCTGATTTCCTATAGCACCTCTTTCGACACTATGTCTGATCAATTGGCGTATTTAAACTCGATTTCAATACCAACACGGACGGACATTGCTTAAACGATTTTGCTATGCATAAGAAGTCAGAATATATATACTTTATAGGGTCAGCAATGGATATTGTAGAAATTACAAACGGCATGACAAAATTAGTTATACCCTTTTTCCACTTTTTTGGGGGAAGGGTATAAAAACTACACTCACAGACTGCACAGTACATTGCTCATTTTACCGCATAAAAGAAACCAGGGAACATGACGGCAATCGATATCAAAACATTAGATTTTTTCAACCTTGATCGTTATCGCCGTAATTCGTCTCCTGACTCTTTTTTTATTTATTAATAATTCTTGTCAAGAAAAGATTACTGTTGGTGTGAACTGGCTTAGCAGGACAGATTTTTTTCTTAAACTATAAATCATATTTTAAAAGGGTTTTTTTGAACACTTTGAATATATAATTTCCAAAACTTAAGAAAATTAAGAGACCTGTATTCCTCCACGCAAAAAAAATTATACCGTTTTTTTAATTTACCCACCTAAATATTTTAACTATTTTTTTCTAATTTTTTGAAGATCTATATCAAAATAATATTTTTCAATTTAAAATAAAATATTTCAAAATAATTAACTCTGAAAAACCACTTAAGACACAAAGGGATATTGATGAGAGAAAACTTTTAACAAAAGTTAGAATTTATCATTAATCTTCATTGTAATTACTTTAACATCCAATAAAAGGAAACCAAAATCCAAAACTTTAAACAAATTCTTTAAGTTACCCCGGACAATTACCTCAGCCAGGACTAATGATATTTATCACACCGTTTTCATTCTAAAGAAATTAATAAATTTGCAAGAACATTGAAAAAGATTAGACAGGATATAAATGACTTTATTATAGTCTTATAACACAAATAAACTTTCAAAAGTAAATGAATATAATAAAGGGCAACTTACAACATTCAACAGCATGCCAAAAAGCACACACAGCTTAATTATGGTTAAAGGATGTAGATTTTTGCGTTGCTGCATGTTCAACAATTTAATGCTGGCACTCACTGATAACGAGAAATTGCTGACAATTTCCAACAGCAAAACAAGCACACTTAATTTGAAGTATGTGGCTTTATAGATGTGTGTCTGTGTGCGTATAAGTGTTTCAAATTATAAACAAAATGTTTTAATCACAAAACCACACGAACAGCAACAAATTCTTTCTTTTATTTCCGGCTGTCGTTACACTTTCTTGAAATTAATTTAAATTATTTTTGGTTAACAGTTTAACACTATAAATTTGTTTCTATTTTCTTTCTAGTTTTTCTATTGTAATTTATTTTATTTTGCAAAACAAAAAGGAACTTTTTTTTTAATTTTAGGCTTTAATGTTAAAAAATGAAAGCTTTTTTCTTTTTTTCAATTTAATTTTTTTCTTTTTTTTGTTTTAAATTTTTCTCTACTGCTAAAGGCAGCAAAGTCGTTTGTGATACTAATCACCGTTAGCAGGATGCCTGGACTTTTATACATATTACTCTCTTTATTGTCTTAACGGCAAGAAAATTTTCTAACAGGATTTTTTCAAGCAACATGTTATCTGAGAGTCTGTATTATGTTACTCTCTTGAGAGTGAAATTATATTAATAAAAAATCTCTTGTTGCTCACTTTTGGTTTTGCGTTGGATAATAACGAGCTTCAATTATTGTTATTGTCTTTTTTTTCTATTTTATGAACTGTTGCTGTTTTTCTAGTTGGCTTAAATGTTCTTATCTTTGTTACTTTCCTTTAATTGTTTATAAACCGAAACCGCCTTCAAAAAACTGTGACGTCATTATGGATATGGTTTGTAGACCGAATAGAAATACACATGTAACGATTATTGTTTTTAATTTCTATAAGATGGTCCTTATTGAATTGCACAGTTGACCAAAAAGTAGAAAACCGCCTGCAGTGTTCTGGGTAAAAATATTTTCCCTATGGACATATAAATTTGACTCCTCTTTCAAAAGCATTAAGTTTTTTAAATATTGTTCTAGTATTTTTGTATCAAAAGCAAAAAGGAATGCGCACAAAAAAGTTGATTTGGATTTAAAATCTTTTTTTTTTTGCAACAATTGTATACTAAAGAATTATTTTAATGGAAGGAAGTTTTTTCCAAAGTGGGGAAAAAAAGCTAGTTCTATAAAAATATTTTTTTTTTATAAAATTAGAGGCAGATGCAGTTTTTCGGACCGATCTTTTTGATTTTTAATAGCAAAATTTTCGAAATTATGTCTGATCAGTTGGCAGATTTAAATTTTCTTTAGCTCATTAAGGGCCTTGACAAAGTTTATTTCAACCTGAACGCAGACGGTCAGACAGGTATTGTTCAGAAAAAACGTAATTTATAGGGACAGAAATGGATACTGCAGATATTAGAGTCTGTATTAGAAACGTAGATATACAAGAGTTTAAGAAAAAAAGGGTATATGAAAAACAAATAACTTTTTTTGTTTATTCCTGAAACCCATTATTTTTGGATCATAAACAGGTTAAAAATATTTTATTGGAACATTTTTTCGGTTGAGGTAATTGATTTTTCTGTAGAAAGAAGTTTCGGCATCTACAAAAGGTTTTATTTGTTTTCAGATTAAATTTTAAATAAATATTTCAATGAACCGATTAAAATCGGGTTTTCAATAAGAATTTTTTTCTTTAATACAAAAAAATTTGTATTAAAGAAATGATATCTGGCAAACGTCCGCAGCGACCATTTTGACAGATGTCGATTCTTTTAATAACAAAGTTTTTAATCACGGCCCAATCATAAGTATGCAGACATTTAGACATTATTAAGCTAAAATATATTTGCTTTCAAAATATATCCGAACAAAAAATTTAAGGGTTTAGAGTGTTTCATAATGTCAGTGATTTTGACGAAAGTTGGTTTAATATTAAGCCGTTAAAAAGTTCAGACAACATGTGGTGCTATGTTTGCTATAAGAATAAATACAAAAATAATTACGTAAGAAGGATGTACCGACAGTTACTTAATTTTCAGATATATAACCTTATTTTTTCAATCGTAATTGACTGGGATTATAAGTTTACGCACAGTATGTAAAACTAAAAATTATATTTACCCAAAGAATATTTAAATATTTTTACTGTATAAAGTTTAAAAATAATATTAAAAATTATTGTGTGTTTTGATGTTGTAATATTTTCAATTAAAAATTACATTGATATTACAAAACTATTTATTACCTAAGTGCACAGAGGCTTAAAAAGGATTTATTTTGGACAAAATTCCGTATCTAACGAACGACTTAAGATGTAATAATTAAATTTAACTGAGGTAATGTAGGTGTGTTTCTGCGTGGGAGCTGCGAATGGTCGGCCTTCCAAGGAGGTTTCAAGGTAGGCTCAAAAAGTTGTACCTGGGGCATATAAGTTTTCAACTTAAACGTCAAGATTTTTAAAATTTAACTAGATGTTGAAAATGACTATAAAAATGTGCTTGCATGTTGAGGTTTATATCTTTTGGTTTAAGGGATAATTGGCTACAATTCTTTTTTTTTTTAATTTTGGCCAATCTAAACTTACTCTAGACGTAGTGCACTTATTAAAAATCGGATTGCTACTTCTAAACTTTAGCGATATTCTTTATAAAATTAAAAATAGACCAGTTTGAAGTTTTGTTTTGATAGCGCTTTTCGTTAAAAAGTTACAATCTTCTAAATTGCGAAAATTAAAAAAATACCATCATCTTAAGGATTTTCCCAAAAAAGGTGATATTCCTTTTTTGCTTATATAATCTAAGTTTACCTTGTCGCTAGTAAATTTTTTAAACCATTTTAAGGACAATAAAAGAATAAAAAAAATTAGGTCAAAAACTATCATGAGTCCCTTTCCAGCTCTATCAAAACATCGCCAATTAAAAATCAAAAATGTGTAATTATTGCTAAATCCTTTGAAGCGCAAAGCACCGACTAAAAACTTAAACAGACTTTTAAATCCTCAATTGTTGGCTAAATACCTCAAAAAGTATTTTACAGCCCCTTGATTAATAGGCAGGATAGTCAATTTTTTTAAAAAAAGCTTTTGGGACATTTTCCCCACTCCGGGAATTTACATATTAAAATAAAAGAAAAATTAATTTTATTTCACAATTTGACTAAAAGCTCCTTTATCTGTTTAATTCAAAAATATCCCGATGTGGCAATTTAAATTCCATATTTTGTTCTCAAAAATGTAGCACCACTGGATTTTTTTAATTTTTAAAAAGGAGCGCGAAAAAATCATTCATTATAAATCTAGAAGATCCCACTTTTATTTAAGCTATAGGAGCTACCCAAACCTCGCCTCCTCATGATTTTTTTTCTTATTTTATATGTAAAAATTAAAAACTTATATAGACATTTTGTGCCAAACTATAAAACACAATAGCTATTTTGCCTCTGTTAACATTCATTAAGATATCTTCAATGACTCGTAAGAAATCAAATTTTTTCACAAAATAAACCCTTTCCAAACCACTGTGAAATAGAACTTTAACGGAATTAAATAGTTATGTAAGTTAATTAGTTTATACCCGACACTTAAATTAAATTATTCTTTAACCCATTAAAAAATAAGCAAATTTACTGCTTCAGATATTAATAATATTTATACACAAACATGTGGCACAATAATTTTTTACTTTTATAATTCTTCGTTCAAAAGTTCTGCCACAAGATGTTTTTAATAAATAATTTTACAAATAAATTTTAAAATAAAATAAACATTTTAAAAAGTTGTTCCGCTTACCTAATTTTAAGTTTTAATAATTCAATTCCACTGTACTAATTTTCCAGAGAGTATCAAATTACTTGCATTTAATGACAACCTTATCCGTTTCTCTTGCTTAATCCCTCAAGAGTTTTTATAGCTGCTATTCAATACTCTTATTGTAAAGGACCTGCGCATTAAAAACCGCAACATCACATAATGTTAAAAAAGCAAAATGAATAAAGTTTCAAATGGTAGTTGTGTGTTAATTAAGTCATAAGAAATTTGATTTCTAATTTAAGCTCTCAGCATTATAGTTATCAGCAATAGCAATGTTATCCTTGCAGAAGGATTCATAACAAATCTCAGCCTACAACAACCGGGCAGGCCATGTTAACATATGGACAACAACAAAAGACTATAAAATTACATTTTTTTAATTTATTTTTCTTTCTTTTTTATTATTAAACTTAATGCTGCTGTTGAAGGTCTCCAAGGACTGGCAATGAAAATGTTGCAAACTTGAGCTGCTGTTACAGATACTGTTTTGCTGGCGTTAAGACTGTTTAATGTGCAGATAGCTACAATATATAAATTTATTAAAATGGCATTAAAGAATACAACGTTTTTTTTAATTTTTCAATTCAAAATTATGATTTATTGACGATAGCGGAAAATCTAAGCTAAACGTAATTTCTCTTAAAAAAAAAACTGAGGCAATATCTGAGACAATACCCTGTAAGCGGATACCTTAACATCATATAAGTTTAAGGAACAAATTATAAAGTAGAAGTTTGCAATCCTTCAACCATATTTCCAAATGCGAAATATGGTCTTTCAAATGAATAGAGATTCTACGTGGAGTCTCTTAACACTATTGTCACTCCCAAAATGATGATAAAAATCTTGCTTAGGGATTGGGGGTTTTGTGGGGATATAAAAAATATTTTAGGAATTTTTCAAGGATTTATAATTTTTATTTTTTTTTTTTTTTTCGAAATAAAAATTTTTATTTAGGGTTTCAAGCCAAAAATAAGGGTTACAACCGCACTACTATCGACAAACTATTCAGAATATACAACACCAAAAATAAGAAGCAAGAAGACAAAGAGATAATCAATATAACACGACGACACATTTTACTTGCACAGGACCAAAAATGTATGTAGATTAAGTAACCTTTTTCAGAAACTTTACAGACAACACTAATAATTATCAACCGTCAACCAACAAATTGAATACCAGCGCAGTATACAAACTGAACGATCATTAACAACAAGGTTCACAGAACACATACGATCATAAAAACGGAAAAGAGAAGCATAAAGCCAATGGAGATAGGTGACAAGACGACGACTAGACATTCTTAATAACATGGAAATATACAAAACACGAACTTTTAACGGAGATATTATTAACCAGCAGATAAATACAACCTCTGAAACAATTTTTACACCACTAAAATTATAAAAACACCCACAGATAGCACACTTACCTATCCAATTATAAAAAGCGGATATATGGAAATTATATACCTTCAAGAAACATGACGGATTTCAAGGAATCTACCTGTATAATACCATATCAATAGACACTATCCTAATGGACAAAATACCTGAACCTACCACTATTTATACAACAAACACGTAATACTCTCTATCCAGCACTAATTAATATGGGACTTAAAAATTATGTTCTCACATTGAAAGCTCTCGCCAGACGTATCAATTAAAGGGCCAATGATGACGGTCTTCACCGAAAGGTATGACAATAGTACAATTTGATAACCATTTGTGTAATAAAATAATTTGAAAATGTATTGTTTTATTAAAATATAAACAAACAATAATAATAATTGCTAAACAAAAGTTTTAAAAAACTTAAAAACAATTCAGGTGACAAGACATACATATGTAAACTTTTACTATATAACGAGAGATAATAAAGATAAAAATACTGAAAAAGTATTTTATTAATTATTTTTTAAAAAATACGATTTTAGAACTGCATTTAACAGTTCACTAGACATAATGTTGCTTGTTGTCTTTGCAAAACTTTTAATAATAGATAAAAATCTTTCACTTTCAACTGACGTAGGTTTTTTTTGTCAACATTGCGTTATAAAGATTATTCATATTCGTGCTTTAAATGTTGATGGCCTCAGATCAATTAAATCCTTTTTAAAGAAATTAGTAACCTTTACATACAAATGTCATAGGCTCTTAATGAGTTAAGATTTTTTTTTTAATTTTAGTATTTCCTAAGATATCTCTTTAAAAGATTTTTAATGTTACCCATATTCATATCCTAAAAAATATAAAAAATCCAAGGCCCCATTACATGGTCTAGCGTCAATTTTTTCACTCGATGTTTTTGTTTCATCTTTTAATTCTCTTTCGCCTAACTAGATTTGTTTCGAATGATGTAGAAAAATTAAAAGCAGGCATAGTGTTTTGCCCGATGCTTCGAAAGACATGGTCGAATCTAGCTGATTTTCAATAGCAAAACTTTCGAAACTGTGTCTAACCGATTAGCGTTGCGGTGGCAAAGTTGATTTCAACCAGAACTCTGTGGAAAGACGGATATCCTTCGCTTTGCATAAAGACTCAGAATATATATAATTTTTATGGCCTCGGAAACGGATATTTTAAGACTGAAGACTGAACAAAAATCCGTTGGATATTTAGAAAGACTATAAATCGCAGTTTTTTAGGCTTTTCAAGATCGCTTTTAAATATCTTACAATGATGGAAAAATCGGTTCCGTCTGAAAGACTATTTTATAAGTGGCGCAGGTAATGACTCAACAAAAAAAACAGATTGAGAGGTGAAAGACTTGGTAAACTTTTATTTCTAAACAGTATTGAAAAAAACTATTAGGAGATGTAAAATAAACTTAAGATTTTTCGAAAATATAATAATAACAAATAAAAAAACATCAAAACTTTAATAATAAATAATAAAAAAAACAATCGTTGTATAAAAAAAATCGATGTATTTTATGAAATATCAATGCAACATCGACGTATGTTTGCGATACATCGCATGGAAAAAACATCGATGTTTTTTACCGTCTCCATCCCTGCTCTAGTTTAGGAAACTACCCTACTGTTCTGTTTCATTGATAATAAAAAACCTTTTTAATTTGTTTTTAAGTTTATTAATTTATCATATTTATTCTGTTTACTTAATTTATCTTTCTTTAATATACAATTAATTAATAATAATTTTATTAAAATATTTAAAAAATATTTTATCATTTCCAATTGTCATTTTAGATCAATTCCATATTATTAACAAAAAAATCATGCGCCAGAAAGTATGTTATATTTTATTTTCTTTACGCTTGCAATTCTTAGTTGCTTGTAATTTTATTTTTTTTTTTTCTTAATTTCTTTTACATTTTAGCTGTGTGTGATCTTGTGATTAAGTTTTAAATATTGTTTTTACGAATACATTTTTTAAGCTATTTATAGAGAGAGGGAAATAGAGAGAGAGAGAGAGAGGGATACATACAAATATAGTTCAATATAAAAGTTAACAATATCGGTAGATTAATATTGTTTATTTGTAATATTTTTATTTTTATATAGTTAATGTTTAATATAAATATTCAATAAATTTATTTTATGTATTTAAAATATCACTGGTTTATATTTAAATTTTTTAGCTTTTTATTAAATACGTGTGGGTCATTCCATAAGGTGTGATGAATTTAGTTACAGGTTGAAAACAATAAATTGCTGTGTCTTTTAAAGAAATAACTAAAAATTAAATCATTTCGTATTGATTAACTTCTAAATTGAAATTCTATTGTTAATTTAATAAAAATCGAATACCATAATTTGTAATTTTATATTTGATTTTACTCTTAAAATGATCAAATACTTGAGATATTACGTTCAGTTTATAATTCTATTGCTTAAAATGAGCACAAAAATTTTATTTTCTGTCATAAAATTAATTTTGGTTTTACATTCATTTGCTTGCTTTTTGTTAACAAAATATTTTCGTACTGAAGAAATTTGAAAAAAATGAGATCGTTAAAAAATTTGTTTCCTTCGATAAAATAACAGATAATTATTAATTGTTCTATGACTACTTTGTTAAAATAAAACTGTGCTTAATTTCCTTACGTTGTCAGTTGCTTTATTTATTATTTTTTATGAGAAAAACTTTACTTCATAAAATTTGTTTTTTTATTACATCTCAGTTCTTGCTTTTCTACTCTTAGAAAGCTTCTCTGAAGAAATGTTTTCTTTGTTTTCTTTATTTTAATATTCTTTGTTTCATTTCTTCCTTAGCTCTCAGATTATATAAATTCTTCCAGACCTTCTTTTCGCTTTTTTTCCCAACACGTACCTGACTAATCAGAAAAATAAAGAACAATGTGTTTAATGACTCAGCCCCAGAATTCTTTAGGAAGTCTTTTCTAAAGGAATATGATTTCTAAAACCCTGCTCACACTGTCATTCTAAAATCTAAAAAAAATTTAGGTTTCAATGTTTCTGGCTTTTGTCAAAGACTTGAAAATTATTTTAAATTTACCACACTTTTGCCCACCTCAGTTGCAACGCATTATCACATCGAAAGCGTAACGACTATTTCTTGATATTTATTCTTAAATATCAGACTTTACAACTAAGCAATGATCATAACTATGCAGATAGCACATCTGCAAGTATATTACAAGTGTCAATGTTCAGACATCGAAGACTTCAAATCTTATCAAGCAAGCGGAGGTCCTATTGTAGCATGCTCTCTTAGCAACCTTTCTTGAGAAGAGCAAGTGTTCTAGCTATGACAACAAGAACTTATGTCGCCACAAATGCAGTAGAATTTAATTAGTTCCTAATCCCTTAGCAAAATGTTAAAATTGAATAAAGTTGGCTTAAGTTCATTAATAAACAAACATATTTTAATGGAAGTAGGACAATACCCAGTTATGACAATCACATATTTATCACGTCCTCCCTTTGATACGTGAAACATATAATTATTTGCTAACCTTAATATACCGTGATAAAAAAGAGTCCCTGTGTACGATACGTGAAAAAATTCTAAAACAACTTAAAATAGTCTTGCAGATTTAACGGAAAAGAAAAAAATTTTCAAATAAAATAAATATTTGTAGAAATCAAAACGAAGAGCTTCCAGCTCTGGATTTTAATATTATTTAAAATACTATTTGTATATTTAATCAGTTCTCTATGCTAAAATTTTAAAAAATTATGTATGTTAATAATTTATTAATTTATCTTATGGAATGACCCATTTAATATTTTTTTCTGTTTTAATTTACGTAAATATTTTTTTGATTTGGATTATTAATTTTTATTATTTTATTTATTTATGCAACTTATATATTTAATAAGCAACAAAATATATTTATTTATTACATTTTGCATTTCAGGCAATAAATTCAATTGTACAAATCGTGAAGGCGTATAAAAAAAAAATTAAGCTCTTTTTAAGCGACAGGACGAAATACTTAAATAGACGGAGATAATATAAGACAAAAGGCAGTGTGAATAATGTATCAATAGAATTAAAGTAATTAATGTCTGTACATATTTTTTTATTTATTTATTTTTTTTTTTTTTTTTTGTAAAAATGCAACATTTTCCTCCTGTGTTTTTATTCAATATGCACTTGATTAAATTTATTTAACAAATACTTATTTGTCGTTTAATTAATACAATAATTACATTATTTAACACTACATAAAGCTGCTTATTAATGTTAGATTTAATTATAAACTAAAAACATTAAAACTATTTTAAGTCAAATTTAATTATAATTAAAAAAAACCTGCAGTTTTTTTTATGGAGTTAAAATGTTGAATCTTAAATTTTATTTGTTTAAAAGCAACATAAATATGAAAAAAAAACATGTTTTAAAATGTAGTAAAAAACCACCATACCGCAATAAAAAACATAAATTTTAATAAATTAAATGTTCGTTGGCTCTAAAAAGAGTTAAACAGTAAAAAAATGAAACAAACACCACACGTGCAAAAATCAACAACCATAAAAAGTTTTTGCAGACGAAAAAAAAAGAGTTAGAATGCATCACTGGTTTTTGAGCTGCATACGCTTTAAATGTTTAATAAAATGTAAGAGTTAGAATTTTATATTTCAAATTATCAACTTTTCTGTAGGTTTTTAGGTTTTCGTGTACGGGGAAGAAGTTTAAAAAATACATTTTGTTTTAAAGAAGACACAAGAAAAATTTTATTGAAACCAGTTCATCCTTTAAAGGGAAAGATTTGGCCTTTTTCTCTTATAATATTTCCCGAAAATGAAATTCATAATTCTAAAGTGAAAAAAATAAAAAGAATTTTTTATTAGCATTTTAAAGGTCAAGGTTAGAGTCCTTAAGACTTTAAATTTGTGCTTAATCTAAAAATATTTATTCGTTCCACATAAATAGGAGCTGTAGGCTTTAAGACCTTTTACTGATCGTAGATATTATAACGACTACATAATGAGGCAAGTTGCGAAATAATTTAGAGAATAATCAAAATAGTACAGACATGATTATGGCTGTTTTCTACAGTGAGCTTAGTAAATATGAAGCAAAAGTAACCATAAGAACAGAGGTCGTCATCCTCTCCTCCTGGAATAAAAACCTTCTCCATATATCTAAATATAGTTTGGTAAAGTAACTCCAAACAAAAAAAAAAAAAAAGAAACAAATATTGAGGTGAAAGAGAATTAAAAAACTAAAAAGAAAAATGTACACAAAAATTTTATCAGCTCTTAGTGGGTAAAGCCTTGTTTAAAAAATTTTATTGTTTCTCTAAAGATCTCTTCAAAAGCTTAAAAATTATACCAATATTGACCATCGAATTTTTATGAAAATTTCAGAGGATTCACTTGATGTTTTTTTCTTATTTTTTAATCCTCTATCATCCTATATATTTCATTTTTTTTTCATTGGAGTTCCTTCATTGTTCGAAATTGTATGGATAGAGGCAGGCGTAGTAGTTTGTCCGCTGTCGCAAGGTGCATGAACCGATCTTGCTGATTTTCCATAGCAAAATTTACGAAACTATATCTGATTCATAGGCGCATTTAAATTTTCTCTAGCTCATCTAATTCCTTGGCAAAGTTGATTTCAACACTAACACGTACGGACAGACGGGCATCGCTCAATCGACTTCGCTATGCATAAAGACACAGGATGTATAAAAACGGCAATAAATGGTAACAATTGTATAATTTATGATTGTCTTAAAATATTAAAAGTGCTTTATTTTAAAACTAGCTTGTGAATGTATGTGAAGCATTTGGCTCTTTTTGTTTTGCTTTTTTGTGGGTGTATTGTATGCATGAGTTCGCGCGGGTTTGTTTGTTCAAAACTGGGCTTTCATTAAATAATATTAAGTCCACTTACTATCCAAGCTGTCTCAGGACAACTATTAAAGTAAATAAATCCGCCAAGTGTAAGTTTTGGTATCATACTAAGTGTTTTTTGAAATGCATGGTCTGTTTTTAAATTTTTTACTTTAACTTTCTCTTATTTGTTGTTAAATATTTAAGGTATCTGCCTACAACGGCCTTAAGTGTAAGACCACATCAATCAAAACTACGAGCCCTATGCCAACACCCTTAAATTTTAAATTTATTACTAACATTTATTTTTATAGCGGACAGATTTGTACAACCTTTGTGTAAATTTTATCTTCCATATTCATAAAAAATAAAATAATTTTGAAATGTGTTTTATGGCAAATTTTCGATACAAATTTGTCCTAAAATTTATTTCAAATCAATTTTATTATTTTATGAATACGGGAGTAAATATCTACTTATTACGGTTGCAAAGCTCAAGCCATATAAATTTAACTCACGTGATACTTCACATCTTGGTTTAATTAAAAAATGTTTGTACTTGTTCTCATTATAGAAAACATGAAAATTCTTTAAGTGTCTGTCTATTGCTGATTAAAAACAAAGTCACAAATCACGAGACTATTGGAACACCCTTTATTATTTTACTTTTTGTACTTATTACTGTAGCGTACTCAGTTTTAGTATATTGAGTATAGTAATGCACATTTGTGTTAATATCAAGAGTCTACCTATCACGGTTCCACAAATGGAGGGCTGACGGTCAGTCAAACAGCATTTGTAGCAAAGACAATAGGATTACATTTTAGCCTTTGGTTAGGCAACTCTCAAAAGTAATTAAAAGTATTAAACTTTAATTTTTTATATAGAATTTTGTCGTTGTAAAACTTTTGTTCCTGCTTGAAGCTTTTATTTTCAAATAAAATTGCATTGTGAGTATAAAACTTTCGCACTGGTAAGTTACTTTAGTTTTACTATAAGACTTTCATTTCCATAGAAAAGATTAGCAGATTCCGTTTTAATATATAAAAATAAAAATGTTATCTTTTTTACAAAGCTTCAACACATAAATTTTTTTTAATATTATTTTTTTTATTACTAAAAATTATAGTTTGAAGAAAAGCATAATTTTTGCTCTGCAGAAATTTAAAGCTAAATTGATGTGTTGGCGTATAAGTTCTTCAAATTTTATACCAAAATAAAAAATTTATGTTGATACAAATTAAAGTTTATTGCGGTTTCTCTGCAAAAAAAATTTCGCTTCTTGAAATTTACATGCGTCAGTGTGCGTGACATGGCTAACTAAAGGGGGGTTTAGACGGTACGACTTTACGTACGTAAAATCCAAGAGAATATAATATGAAAATCCATTCGTATTTTAAAAAATGAGAGTAAAAATCTTACGACAGATTTTTTCGCGTTTACACAATTGGAATATACAGGTTTTTGGGCGGTTTGCAGAAAAATGCATCCCTGATCTAATGATTCGTAATTGTCTTTTGAAAATTTTCAATAGAACATAGAGAGCCATACGACTGTCAAATTTTCATCCGTAATTTCTCTCAATTTGTGCAGATTCATTACATATTTGGTTTAGACGATCCCACTAGTACTTTTCTGCACAAAAATTTGACATGTCGTAAGACTTCTGACACAATGTAAACCGCCCTTAATAATCATCTATTTCTTTCATATTAATAAGAAAATAAAGTTTGATCAAATGATTTTGATGTAGCAATTTGATGAGTGGCCATAGCGCTTAAGAATTGTTTTCTCTTTCAAACGAGTTATTTATGCTTCTTTATTCTTCTATTTTTTTATGCTTCATTTCCTTTATTAAATTTAATGACGAAAGCATGACTTTAGTTTTTTCATACATATGAATCTTAAACTATTCGGCTGAAGTTTTAGGGTTAAAACTGGAGAATAAGGTCTTGCGAGGTCAATCCAATGCCCAGATAATGCAGCAACCAATATTTAAGTCGAAAATCGAGGAAAGGTTGCTTAGGCCAAATGTGCTATTTCATTGCTACCAATGACGCAACGTAAGTTTTATCTCTTTAGCACAACGGACCCTGGGGGTCCGTGGACCCCTGGGGGTCCGTATCAACCATCCAAGGGGACCGCATAAAGAACCGAAAAAAGAGTGTTTTTAAAAATAATAAAAGTTTTATATTGAACTTGGGCTTCAGAGGAATCCGTGAGCAGGATCGTGCCAATCATGATGCTAAAGGTTACCGCTCAAGGGTGAAGATTTTCATTGATTTTACTCGCAGATGGGAGCACCGTATAGTAGTGTTATCCTGGCGAGTATCCACATTGACTTGGATGAGCAACAGATGGCACCATTTAAAGATAAAACTATTAAACAACTTATTCTTTGGCATATATTTTGACAACACTGTTTGAACATCAACATAAAATCGACACGATTCAAATTTATATGCGAATAGGAAGCTGTTAAATAGCTGAAGAAATGTTAAGGCGGTATTGTTATAACGTCATCACAATAAATTATCAGGGCTATTAAGCTAAAAGTGGCTTGTATGACTTAGGAGCCACCTACGTAATGAAATTTTATTTAAACGGTTATACAAGAATATTATTTGGTTTTTTACCTTTTTTTATCATTTTCAATCTAAACTAAATTTTTTAAGAAAAAATCAAATTAAAAAAATTTTCTAAAAATTTTTCATACAGAATTTTAACTTAAAAAAGGGTTTTGTTTTGTTAAATAAAACCTTTGAAATTGAAAGTGTTTGCCACTCTTTAATCATTTTTTATTAAATTTTTTACGCTTTATATTATTCTTTTTATTTTATTTTATTTTATTTTATTTTATTTGTTTTAAAACGAAATATGATGACGTTCAAAGATACCATTTCCATATTTATTTAAAAAATAATCATTAATTTTAACGAATTTTATTGTGGATAAATATTTGTCATTTTATTTTAGTGTCATTAATACCAAAAGCTTATGTCATGTCATGTATTTATTTCCAAATAAACCGGTTTGATGTTAAAATTAACACAAACACTGCTTTACAGTGTTTTAAATTATTTTTATTATAAAACAACACCAGCAGCGCAGAACCATTTTTTTTGTTTGTTTGTTTGTTTGTTTTATATTTTCAAACCAAATTAACATGTTTTGCATTATAATTAACTTGGCCAGACAGCATGGCAATATCAGGGTTTTTATTTTATTACAATTCTTTCTATTAATTTAAAGTTATTTATATAAAAAATAAAATAATTATTTTATTGAAGATAATAAATGAGCTGTAGGTTTTGAAAATAATAAATAAAACAGGTTTAATAATGGTTGCATACAAAAGGGCTGGTATAAATAGCAGTTAATTATGGAGCATAAAAAGGCTATAAATCAATTTATCAACGATTTTGTCTATTGTCATATATCTTTGTGTTGTTATTTTTTAATAATTATTTCTTAAATAATTAATTGTTAAGTAGCAAAGTTTGTTAGACGCTGTATTTAATATTTTACACAAACTTAATTTATGATTTGTCGGTTATATTGTTTTTTATTGAGTAGATAAATAGCATTTAATCAATAAAGGTCTCCTAATTAATTATGTTACTTTCTTTAAAAAGAGATAAGACTTCAACACAGAGATTTAAATTAACTCTGCAACTTCTTTGGTGGAAATTAAAATTGTTAATTTAAAGTACAACAACAAGGTTCTCTATGCTATTCACTGACAGCTAAAAACATTAAACTAACTGTATATTTGTTGTTGTAGTATTCTCTTAATTGACTTATACTCAAACACACACAAATTCACGTGTAAAGGAACTGCGAGAAAAGCTGCCAGATCTTTCCATATTAGAACAATGTAGACGTTTCAACTCGCCTACAAATATAAAAAGCAATAGTAAATGGTGTGACAATATTAAGTTTCCGCTTAAAATGCCTCAAGATTTTTTCAATCTCACTCTATAATTTATTTGAACTATTCCTCTGTTTTTAATGCACAGAAGTGGCATGCTGGCATTTATATCCATTCTGACCGAACACTGTCTTATGAAATGGCATGCTGGGGCAGTTATCAAGTTGCGAATGGGACCTTCTCGTGAACCGTACAAATTTTAACATAAAAAACATAAATTTTAATTATTATTTTGCAAACAAAAAATAATTAAAGATTTTTAAGAAATTCTAGAAGAGGATTAATGCAACACGATAGCTGATAGCTAACCACTGCAACTCCAGCGATAAAGAACACAGTTGAGTATGTCAATTTGATGGAGTACCAAAAAGCCCTCAAAGCCACCCATAACTTCCTGGGAGAAGATTTTAATATTGGCCCGTAATATCAAAATATCAAAGAATATTAAAATATCGGAGCATTAATAATAAAAAAGGTTTAAACTTTACTTCAAAATGTAGTGGTGTGCTTTAGCATTCATTCACCATTTCTATATAATTATTAGCATGCAGCAATGAACGGATATAATTGCTTCGTAGGAATATTAAGAGGCCCATACGATCGTAAAGAAATTTTATTGAATAAACAGTAGTTCCCAGAAAGTTTTACATTTAAAGCCTCCTTTTTGTTACAAAAAAGAATAAAGTTTTAATATGAAAAGCAGTGGCTTCATCTTGCTTTTTTGCACAAGTGCATATAAGAACACATTCCTAAAAAATGGAGTTAGATCAATCTTAATTTAAAAATTATTAAAAAAGTCGACGCAGTGGTTCCAGAGATATTAGCGTTCATGTTAAAATGTTATCATATAACTGAATTTGGTAAAAATGGCATAAAAGTAGCATAAGACTGGCTTTTACTAGGAAACTAAAAATTATTTCTAAACAAGTATGAATCATTTTGAAAGAGGAATATTAGACTAACAAAATGCAGTAGTTTTTAAGAAAATCGATGCAGTGGTTCCAGAGATATCAGCGTCCATGTTAAAAAGTTATCATATAAACCAAAAAAGTTATTATTTGTAAAATATACATATTTTATGTTTGATTGAAATAATATTGTTTATCGTTACAACTAACTTCGAAATGTTGAAAGTTTTTTATGACATATTCGCTTTGCTAAGAAGTATTTAAAGTATTTTCAATATATTTTTTCTTACAATAATTCCTTATAAAAGAGTCATAAAAAAAAAAAAATAACAATTTTAAACTGGGGGCTAATTGTGTCAGACGATAGCGATCAAAATTTTGCTTAAACGTGCGAAAAGCTTTCATTGTGGGATTCTGTCTGTACCGAGTGTTTTGTAACAAAATTTGCATTGATTTCAATCGATAGAGCTGTTTTTTCTTTTGAATGGCAATGAAGTTTTATTCGAAAACCAAATAGCTGTTAAAATTCAATTATTTATAAAATTTTAATCTGTCAATAATTTATTTTTGTGATTACAATAATATTGTTTTGGGTTTAACTTTATTGAAAGTGTACTTTTGTTCTACTTTTAGTTTTTCTAATTTACCACAAAAAATATTATCTGTTAGTAATACAAAAAAAGGTGTATTTTATGTAACACATATTTACATAAATATATGAATAATAAAATAATTAAAAAATAATTTTTCAAAAATATATTATGGCATTAACTCCTGTCCATAAGTCAAACGTAGCACAAACAAATGCAATATAAGCAGCAATAAATTTACCCAAAATTTACTAAAAATTTATTGCTGGTCATACTGATTTGATAAAAAATATAAAGTCAACTTTTCCGCAAGGCAAATAGATTATGAGAGCCTCCGAACAAAGTAATAAAAATATTGGCCCATATTCATAGTTAAAATAAAATATACTTTAAGGGAACTAAAGTAGGTTTTACTTTAGAGTCGACTCTAACTCACTCATAGACAATTTAAAATATACTTTTGGCGTTAAAGTCAACTCTAAATTTAAAACTAGCTAAAGCTGTTTTTAACTCTTTTTTTCAAAATTATTTTATTTGGCTTAAGAACACAATACTCTTTATCAACACTGAGTGCTGCCAAGTGCAATCTAACATTTCCATTAGAAAGTTTGTCATTTTTAACCATAATCGTACTCAAAACGTTTTGACGTACGACCATTATTTGTGTTGTTTACAGTGACTGGAAAGAATTAATATAGAAAAAAATGGAATTAACTCGTGAACATTTTCGTGCCATCATTTTTCGCAACTTTCGACGTGGATTATTAACGCAAGAGTGCATTGATGAACTTAAATCTTTGTATGGCGATGAAGCACCATCCTATAGCACTGTGAAAAATTGGTATATTGAATTTAATCGTGGCCGAAGCTCGCTCAAAGACGAATTCCGTGAAGGTCGTCCAAAAAAATGTTGTTGTGCCAGATAACATTGATGCAGTGCGTGAACTCATAATGCAAGATCGACATGCGACATACCGAGACATTTCTTCCACTAGCATACATTCGATACTGCATGAACACCTGGCCGTAAAAAAGGTTTATTCTCGATGGATCCCGCACAATTTGAAAGTCGCTCAAAAAAAGGCTCGTGTCGATTGGTGCAAAGAAATGTTGCAAAAATACGATTGCGGTACTTCAAAAGACGTTTATAGGATCGTCACAGGTGACGAATCATGGATCTATGGGTATGAGCCCGAAATGAAACAACAATCGACCGTGTGGGTCTTCAAAGACGAGCAAAATCCAACGAAAGTTGTTCGTGGAAGAAGCACTTTGAAGCAAATGGTCGACTGTTTCTTCGGCAAAACTGGTCATGTGGCGACTGTTCCGCTTAAGCAACGTAGGATGGTCACTTCTGAGTGGTACACTCTTATCTGTTTGCCTGAAGTCATCGGAGAAATTCGAAAAACCAACAAGAGAATACGAATCATTGTTCACCATGACATTGCGAGCTCTCACACATCGGCTCAAACCAGAGCGTTTTTGACCGGCCAAAACGTCGAATTGATGGGTCATCCGCCGTACGGCCCTGACTTGGCACCTAATGACTTCTTCTTGTTTCCGCACATCAAGAAAAAAATGCGTGGTCAACGATTTTCGTCGCCAAAAAAGCTGTTGAAGTGTTCAAAAACCATGTTTTAGAGGTGTCTCAATCGGAGTGGAAAAAGTGCTTTGACAACTGGTTTGAGCGCATGCAAAAGTGTATAAATCACGCTGGAGAATACTATGAAAAACAAAAAAAAACATTTTTGATTTTAAATATTTGCGTTTTCACTATTAGGCCAGAAATATATAGAGCAGCCCTCGTATAAATTATTTAAGCAAAACAAGTAAATCTTTAAATATCTTAAAATAACTTTTTCAAGTTCTCATTCTGCTTTATGATTAGAAACAAATAGTGATTTTAATTTTGTTAAAAATATTCATACCAAAAAAAAAAAAAAAAAACCATGGACGTTTTACGCGTCAACATCGCCAAAACTATAAAAAGTCTGCAAAAAAAAAGATGTGTAAAATGCTAATTTTAAATTAACTTAAGGTTGGGAATATGTTATTTATTATAGCTCATGACTAAATTTTTATCATCTGTTTTATTCAAAAAGTAGTTTTAACAGAGATTATTAAAAAAAAATATTTAGTCTAAAGCGACCAAAAAAAAATTTCCATTTTATTTATATTTAAATTTTGATTTTAATCAGCTTTTTAGCAATTTGTTTGCCTTTATCAGTGGAATAAAGTTATTTTCTTATTTGATTATATAAACTATTTTTTAATCTTGTTTAATATTAGTGTCTTAAGAAAATAATCATTTTTAAAAGGTTTAAAAACTATAAAATATTAATTTGGAATAAATGAAAAATATTTTTAAATATTGTTTTTATAAACTTAAATTTACTTTCTCTTATTCATAAAAATATATATAAAAAAGAATTATACAATATAAAAATTTTTTTAAAAGGTAATGCATGGATTAAATTTTGACTAAGCAGAGTTTCTTGACGTAAGTCTGTGTCTACTGAAGAGAAAAGAATAGAAAAGAGTAGAGAGCAGGAGCGAAAGGACTATTGCAATTCCTTTCACAACAAAATAATTTTAAGTTAGAAATTTATCATAAGATTTAATATTAATTTAGCGATGTTTTTTTCAACCTTTTGTTCTTTCCCAAATGATGTGCGATGAGTGAGCAAATATGAAAAAATTAAATTATTTTTTTTTTGCTCAATGCATCAATCATTTTGTATCATCTATCCATTTTATATGATTATGCCCTTCATTGTGCAATGTTGCAAATAAATAATTTTTTGAAGGCATTACAATCACGCATTTTCGGAAACAATACTTATTTAAAATTTGTATGGCTTTAAAATTTTACAAACTCGAAAAGGCGTTTCTTCACCTGTGGTTTTTCTCTTAAAAAAGAAGCTAAAATTCGGCGTCCTTTTAATTAATAATGCAACTGATAATTTTTAAAAAATCAATTTTAATATTGCTTTTTCCTCTAATAGAAATGAAAAAGTCAGTAGAAGGTTTAAAGAGCTCTAACATGTTTGCTTGGCAAAGTTTTTTTTTTTTTTTTTTGGCAGTCAATTTAGAATGCAAAAATTAAAAAGTGTGCTGCACAGCACGTCTTTTTTCAACATTTGACGTTTGATTATTGTTAAGAAACAAATTTGGCTTAAAATCTTTTGTTTATTTTTCCTTTTTTGTAGTAAAAGTATTGTTACTAATCCAATATTCTTATTTTGTCCCGTTTTAAAAGTTGATGCAACATTTATAAAGAATTTTTCTTTCTTAATAAATTTAAAAATGAAAATATAAATATAAATGAATTTAAACCAAAAATAAAAATGGTTATGCTCGTAATGCACAAAATAGTTCTAATAATAATTTTCAGAATAAAGTGATAGAAAAGCTCATATTTATCCAAAAAAAAAATTTTTTTAATTTTTATTCGTAAATGTTTGAACATTTTTAAAAAAATAATAATTTCTAGACATGTATATCTCTTATGGAAAGATTTCACATCTCTGGGCATTTATGGTACATGTCTTACATGAATTCGTCTAAAGGTACCCATGCACGACATGTTTTTTACATCTGACTTTTTATCTGTGTAAGTCATATGAAATTCTGCATGTGTGTCAAAATTGGTATTTTACAGAAGACTTTTATTATTTGGTCACAAACGTACATGTATAATTGCGTCTGACATAATTATTATTTGTTTATAACAGCTGATCTGCAAATTTTATTAAAATTGTTTCTTGTTAAAAGTGATTATTAAAAAATGGATTTAGAAACTAAAACAATTAAATTGTGTAATGTTATTTCAATTGTAACAGCAATTAAATTGTAATCAAAAATAAAAGAATAATTTTCTTTTTTAATTAATTCGCTTTTTTTACTGTACAAATATCCAAGCCGTCCGGTTTTAAAATGGCTTGTAGTCGTCTTAAAATATTTTTGCTGGTGTTGCGGAATTACTAAAGACTTGTCAATTTTAATTATTTTTTTTACTAAAAAAATATGAAGAAGATCAGTTTGCATTGAATAATGATACAAAATTTATATAATTGTTGCTAAATAGTTAAAAGCAATTTTAAATTTTAGTTATATAAAATATTATCTTCAGTCGGCTAATGCTACCGCCAATGCTCAACCGCCGTTAATTGTTTTCATATGGCATAGATTCATAAAAACAGCTGATGTCAGATGGTTTGTCAGATCAAAATAGAACACGTTCTAAATGAAATTTTGTCAGATGACTTTTCGCATGTATTTTACAGAAGCAATGTTTTAACAGCCCTACACGACATGTTTGTGTTTTACAGTGACAAATTTGACATGTCAGATGTAAAAAACATGTCGTGTATGGGTACCTTAATGTAGGCAACTAATGTTAATATTTCCTTCATGTGCATTTATCGCTGTCCGAACATTTGTCTAAGAAACGATGTTCGTTATCAAATGTGAATTTTCGTATGAATTATCAATTTGGAATTAACGCCATCTATTGATCAACAGTGCGAACACTCTCTTTCTTGTTAAAAACATTGAATCCTGACGACAAACAGAAAATAATGGTCAATCAGAACATAAACATCAACACGTTTTCAGCACATACAAGAACATGGACACATAATTTCCGTTGTTCTGTATATTTTGTTCAGTTTGGTGGCTAGTGATCGTTAAGTGTAAAAAGGCTTTAAAACACTGGCATACATCCTACATTTCTTAAATGCTACGTTTGTAAATAAAGCTGGATACGATACGATTTTCAACAAAGCTGCCCGAAGTGTCTATTAAAAAATTACTAAATGCAAATTTGGCAATTTTTAGTTAATTTTTAATATCAAATCAACAGACGAAATGTCAACTTTAATTTCAAACCAGAACATATGTTCTCTTTCTACTTTGCATCAGTTGGCATCACTTCAAATGTCGTATGTTCTAAAATTCATTACAGATATTTATGATGCACAAACAAACCTCCAGCAAGTATCACAAAATTGACCGATGTGATAGATGAATTAATTTTATTTTGTAAAATTATATTTGTTTATTCATTTCTAGAACTGAATTCGAATAAATAATTGAGCAAATAATTAATTAATGATTTATCAGTTTTTAATGTTTAAACGTGTGAAATAGAAAACAAATGATAATTTCTTTTTGTCTGCACATCAAGAAAGTATCAGCATAAGCAACGAATCGCCAACGTAAATTTATCACACATGCGCTTCAGATGCAGCGTAGTGATGCATTTCCAAACAAGCCCACACACGAACCAAAAAAATTATTTCATTTAGCTATTTACTGATTTCTTAAAAAAAATTAACACACCCTTTGGGAATAATTTTTCTTTCTAAATGAGATTGAAAATTAACAATTTAGTGAACTACATACAGCCTGGTTAGAAATGTATTATTTTGTTCTGTATTTCAATAGGTTTGAATATCATAACAAAAGCTAGAATTTATTTTTATATTGTGCGTTTTTATTTATAGAAAACATAAAATTGTTAGTGATTGATACTATTGTTTTAATTATCAAGAACTAATGAAAATCTATTTATTTTTCTTAAAGTTTTTGAAATGAGTGCTGGCAATACCGATTTATAATCAAATATATCTGGCAGCCCTGGTATTTGTATTCCGTGTCATAAATGTATGACTTTCGAATGCTGAGGCATATTTACTGCTGGTTTCTCTACATGCAAACCAACATTTCTTTCGTATATTTATATTGAAAACAAAAACAAAATATAAAAAATTATTTTTGTTTTAAATATAAATATACGAAAGAATTGTTCATTCGCATTAAGAAAAATCGGTAGTTATTCGTCAGAAGAGATATGGAAGCTTTTAGGTTGATTTTATTTAAAAACTCTTTTAAAGAAACTTTTTTTTTTAATTTTTTGGATTTTTTTAAGTTGACAAAAATTATAAATAGGAATTACACTTCTAATATTTTTTAATTTAATAGTCGTATTTAAATTAAGCTTTATAAAACTCCAAGAAACATTTTGTTGTATTGTGAGTAAAAAAATTTTTACAGCTAAAGTACACATAAAGTGGTGGTGTACAAAAATAGTTAAATTATTTTTTGAAAGATTTTTTTATTTAGCAAAAAAATATATAAGTTTTGTAACTAAAATCTAAACTGGTGTTTGTTAAGGCAATTTAATTATATAAATTTTTTTTCTTGCTTTTAATAGAATTTACCTGTATTGAGTGTTCAGCAGAATTTTAATAATTTTTTATTTTTTTTTCAATGAAATCTAGTCTAGTCTGAACGAGCATCCAATTATAAACGCTATCCGATATATATTTTAACACATGCCTCTATTCATTAACAGAAAATATAATTTCAGATGACAAGATATTGACATATTAAACGCCATTTCCTATAGCTTTCAGCAGCTTTTTTAATTGATTTTTCTAAAATCTTTTTTATATTGTATAATTCTGTTTTTAGGTAAAATAAAAAATAAAAAAACCAAAAACGGAAAACGGAAAACTTTTATAAACAAAAAAACTTTATTTTTAAAAACATTTAATTTTAGTTTTATTCAAAATTTGTTATTGTGTTTTTATTTTTTGTTCTATTTAAGGAATGTTGGTTTTTTAATTTGTGGTTTAGTTGATTTTAAGACTTAAAACAATTAAAAGTTGTATTATATTTTTATTGTTTTTAGCAAATTATAAAATAAAATATAATTAAAAATTTATACACGTTTATAATTATCATTTATGTGTTTAATTTAATATTATTTAAATGTAGGTTATGTTTTAAAATTATTTTATTTTATTTTTAGCAAATTTAAAAGAAAAAGTTTTGCTTCCTTAAATACCCATCTGTGAATTTAATTTTATTTCTTAAAGATTGTTTTATTAATTTTAATTCTGCTTTCTTTCTTAAAGTATGACAAAACACAGTCATTATTTTATGTTTCTTTTTTTTTTTCAATTTTTATTCATATTGACGGGTCTACAACAGGTACAACAACAAGAAAAAAATAATAAATGCTATCCTAGTTAAAAATATAAATTAAAAAATAATTCAATTCAATAATTTTTTCTTCATTTCACATATTTTTTCACAAAATTAGCTGTAATGTACGATTTGGCTTCAGACGATTTTCATTTTTTATTGAGAATAAATTAAAGAAATGATTTGACTTTTATTTGCTTTTTTATTTGTCAGTTTTTAAGAATTTGCAAAAGTCAAAAAGCGAAGCCGAGTCAAAGAAATTGCGAAACCTCATCTAAGTGCCAAGTCTTATAATTTCAAATTTTTTCACACTTGAAAAAATGTGGTGATAAATGTCTCGCGACCTATACGATCAGCAGCTCGTTCTTATAATAAAAAAAAGAAAAAAATTTTTGATTTTTTTCAAGTGAATCAATATTTTTTCACTCATAAAGAAATTAAAAGAAAAAAGAAAAACGCCACTGAAGCAAATTTGTACATAAAATTTACTTATAAAAGATACAAAAAATTAGCATACTGTTTAAATTTAATTATAATTTTAATTATAATTTGTTTTGATTTTATTCTAAATATAAAATGAACGTAAAACTATAAATATTGAAGCCATACTGGCTGCTAACTTCATGCTGTGTTGTGTTATTGTTGTTGTTGTTGCGGCGGAAGCGCTCTCTGTAGAGGCTCCCATACCTGCCAAAGCTGTGTTTTGATGTTTTGCTGCCATATTTTCGGGTTTTTCATTTATTATTTCATTACTTGATGATGGTTCATCTTTCATCGATTTTTCAAGAGAATCAGGTCCCGAATGTACGGGGCCCAAATTGGTCATTTGAACCACCGGTGGTTCGTGTATGGGTGTAGGTAAGTGACCACTGGTGGTAGTGGCATGTGTTGTCGTCGATGTGGTAGATGTTGTAGAGCTGACGGGTACAAAGGTTCGATTTTCAATCCAATAGGGATTGGTCAATTCCAATTTAACGTCCTTTAAGTAGGACTTACGTACCTGAAAGAAAAGCAACATCAATCGTGTTAATTTTAAGAATAAAATCGTATCTATGGTTTTAATGTTTTTTGAACAGTATAAAATACTTTAAAGCTTTCTTCTTATTAAGAAATGTGATTTTGTGGTTAAAGCTCGATATATCTATATGTTCCAGAAAGCTAAATTTACTAAACCTTCAATCCAACCAAGACTTTCGAACGAAAACTTTAGCAAAAATATTTAAAATTAATTTTAACTGTAAACTAAGATGTCAAAGCTTTTGAAAGATTTATTATATCTTTCGATATTTTTTATTATTTAAATTTTCGGGTTAAGAAGTTGTATCTCCTTAAAAAACCACAAAATTTTGAAAAAATAATAAAGATTTAGTAAAGACATCACATTCAAAGAACTTATCTAAACAATTTTTTTTTGTAAAAAAAAGCTTAAATAATCTCGAAATTAAAGAGCTTTTTACTTACTGAGAATAAATGTTTTTAAAATTAGTTTCTTGTACTAAACCCACCTCTGCTTTAATTTTCCTTGATACACTATCATCACTGCCAGCATAGAAGGCGTACAGTTTCGCACTGTATGGAGCATCCAAAGTTACATAATTTCCCTTAAGCGTAACATTGATAGCAGTGCCCGGCCAAAGCTTGGTATTGACCGACTTAGTTTCAAAGCGTTTCTCACTATGCTTTAAAGCCCAATAAATTTCAGCCGGTTTGGCAACATCTTTTTCAAAGACTTTTGTAGGCAGACCACGTGCCACACCTTCGTGTGAACCCCAGTATTGTACATGATCAAAGCTATAAGTTAAAGCCGTCTCTACCACACTGTATTTGTCACCATTGTTAGCCAAAATACCAAAAGCTAAGGAAAAATATTTCGTTAAACTATTTGAAAGCAAATTAAATGAAATCTACAACTCACCTAATTCAGTTATATTTTCTCTTATATCCATACGTATTTGATCCAAGCGTATATCTTTCAATTCATAACGAAAGGGTTCTGTTTCCACCAACACCTCACCCTCATCATAATCCTTTTCAACATTTGATTCCATAACTTTTATTTTACCCAAACCGACTGGATCTAAACGTCCCAAATTAAAATCAGCTCCATGCTGTTGGCCATCAGCAGCAACATTACCTTGACTTGGCAATGCCTTGTGTCTGGCTATATAAGCATCTTCTCCTATACGTATGGCTCCCACCGGTACGCCCACATTAAATTTACGCCAATGTTTCCACGATACTTTACCCAAATGACCCTTGTTGATCAGAACATCAAAGCTTTTGTATCTCATATTTTTATAGTGGGCTGCTTTGCATTCATGAGCCTGTTGAATTTTCTCCGTATGACCAATAGTTCCCACACCATCTATATTCACCCGACACACATAGATGGGATAGTGTTCTTCATCGGTAATATATTTGCCACCCTCTACAGCAAATTGTAACTGTTTGGGATTTTTAGGATCATACGTTTCCCACACCAGTGTACTGGAGGTGACCAACTGGCCTAAAGCTGTCGAGGCATTTTTGTACGTTAATACAGAATGGACGGCTGCTTGACTGGTTGTTATGAAGAGAAAGAGAACTATTGTGAGGACGTAGATTTTTTGTTTAAGAAACCTGGATAATTTCGGTGGTTTTATATCTAAAGACAACATATTTGTGCTGTGATTGTTTTCGTTATTGGTAGAGATTAGAATAGAGTAAGGAACTGTAAGTAAACAAAAAGTTAAAATATTTTTTAAAAATTTAAATCTTTAATATATTTTAATTTAAATATTTTAATTTTTGATTTAAATTAATTTTATTAATTTTCCTTATTTAATTTTAAATAATTTCTACTATTAACAAAATCTGATAATTCAATTTGAATTTATTTTAATTTAAATTCTTTTCAGATAAGAGAAACAATCAAGAGAAGCTTTGTTAAAAAAATAACAAATCTTCTCTTTAAGTAAACTTTAAATTATATTTGCTTCAAAAGCTTTTAGTGATGGAAAGGTTAATGTGACTGTACTTTATTAATACCATTTGCGATTCAACAGCACCGTGTAAACCCCCTGGCTATTTTGATACTCTCAACTTAATCCGTTAGTGCGCTGCCAGATAGCTAAGGATTTTATAACATCGTAAGGAATTATTTGTTGATAATAAAATTACGAATAAAATAATAGTTCTGGGAGTAAAGGCTATTCAATGAGCGGCAAACGCTATTGAATAGATAAATGAGCAGACAACAGAGATTCAAACAAATCCTAACTGAACGAAATATTTGCGTTAATTCTAAAGGTTTTAAGAGAAAATAGTATAACAATTAAAATTATGATGTGTTAACTGTGTAAAGTATCATCTAAATATGTTCAAACAGTAGCTTTAAATAATAAATTATAGGGCAATAAGCAATAACTTATTTCAAGAGAATTTAAAAATCCCCTTTTTATATCCTTCACCAAAAAAAGAGAAAAAGCGGTAAATGTAAGTTTATATTTCCGTTTTTATTTTTTACAATATACATTTCCGACCCATAAAGCAACTGAGCAATGCCCGTCTGTCCTTCAGTGTAAGTGTTGAAGTCAGTTTTGCCAGGGCACTACATCAGGTAGAGAAATCTTAAATACGCCAACGATCAGACATATTGTCCAAAGAGGTGCTACTGAAAATCAGCAAGATCGGTCCTTGTCCCTCGAGGCAGTGGGCTTAAGAACACCCCTGTCACTAAGTTTTCCATATAATTTAGAACAATGAAGTAACTCCGATCAAAAAAAAAAAAATATGGAGCGATAGAGAATTATAAAATAAGAAAAAAACATTAAGTAACAAAATTGGCGCTCGCCCATCTCACCGACTGATGGTCCTCTGAAATTTTCATAAAAAAGTTCGACTGTCAATATTGTCAAGTTGGATATCATTTAAGAGATTTCAAAGAGATCTTTCAGGAAATACTAAATTAATTAAAATAATTAAATTAAAAATGCTTAACCATTAAGAGCCGATGACATTTTTATGTAGAAAAACATATAGTACTTTGAATTTTTTTATTTTTTAATTCTCTGTCACCGCAATATTTGTTTTTTTGATAGGAGCGACTTCACTTAACTAAATTTATATACGTCTTGAAGGGTATATAAGATTCGGCATAGCTGAATATAGCACTGCTACTTGTTAAAATAACATTGCATTAAAATTGCACCTGATTTTATTAAGAAACATGCTGTAGTCTATTGTTCATTCTTACCAAATAGATTAAGACCACAATTTCAAGGTAATTAAATACAAAAAAAAAAGATTTAAACAATTTTGTCTAGATTTCAGAGAATGTGTATGTTTTGAATGTTTTATTTTAGTTAAAATATTGTTAACCAAAATAAATCCATAAATCAAGTTAAATTATTTCATAACCTCACTTTTACCTTAACCAGCTTAAAAACATTTCGAATAATAAAACAAACTTCAAATGCTTAGCACAAGTTGTGTTTGTTGAGATAACTTTATCTCTTTGTTCTTTGTTTAAGTAAAGAATTTTTAATATATTTGACTCTTAGGGCCATAAAAATATTTTTGATACCGAATAAAAATATTATTTTCCATCCCTGAGTTTTAAGTTTCAAAAAACAAAAATATTTAATATTTGAATATTAACACAGCTCTGAGGCTTTTCATAATTTCTTAACACCATTTAAGAGCTTCATCAAAAATATATTTGCTTTCTTCATAAAAGCTTTTCATAAAAAAAAGGCTTTTCAATGAGATTTTCTTCTAAAGATTTTAATTTCTCCAAGATATTTGCAAAACAATACGATGACATAAATATTAATATGTCTAACAACAAATTAAAAAAAATAGAAAGACAAGTTGTGTCTAATGCAAGTACACATTTCAAAGAAGGCGCTTCAAAGTAAAAGAGCGTTTTTAAGTGAAGAAATAATTATGAAATACCTTTGTTGCTGTATTCAACTTATTTACAAAAGTATTTTACATAGGATATTTGTTTGAGTCCGATAGATTTGTAAGTTGTATAAAATAACACAAAAAAATTAATTTTAATTAAATTTATTAATTTTTATCACAAATGATTTCATGCATGCGGCCACTGTAGCTGTTCTTGACGAAGCCCGATTCTGGATGTCGAATTTTGACACACTTTTTCCGGCATTGGCCTCCAAGGCATCAATTGTTATTAGTTTATCACCATAAAGCAGTCACTTCACATTTCTTTACAGAAAAAAATCGTAAGGTGCCAAATCACACGAATTTAAAGCCATTTATCATAGTTCATTTCTCGAAATCATCAAAATTTGATTTGAAAAAAATTTGATTTGTCGTATTAAACGTAGCGCCATTCTTTTGAGACCCTTTTGAGCCAAAATCAATGTTATTTATACTTCCAAGCCCAAACAACATTTATTGTTTTTACTCCACATGCAGCAGTTTTTTTTTATTAGCAAGCCAATGAAGTCAAAAAAAAAAAAAACTTAAGCACTGAACACAGTTTTTCGATAGAACGTAGAATTGATAAATGATTTTTAAAGCAAATCTGGATACTTTTATATCGCTGTTCACGCGTCAATATATTCCTGAAGATTTGCCAGAGTATAATGATGTCAAAAAGACAGGGCAGTATGACATTTCGTTTGACATTTAAAACTTAAATATTTGTCGGTCTAAAAAAAAACCACCCGATACATACAAAAACAACTAGAACTACATTTTCTTGTGCTTAGAAAAGCAGAAGTGTAATATTATGTCTGTTGCTTTTGTGTTTGTAATTCAAAACTGCTCAAGTGACATAAGTCTTTATATAAACACGAGTGTTTTTTTTGTATTTCAAGATAAAAATAAACTTTTATTTTTCAATTCCACAGCAAATGACAACTATAAATATTTATTTGGTCATATGCAGACTTTAACACAGACACATATAAACACAAATACAATTTTATACATTTCAAATAATTTTTTCTAAGGACACTTGTGATGTATAAGAGTTCGAAGGACAACACTACAAGCACCAGCTTTAATGAAAAAAATACATAAATGTGTAGTTAGTAAATGTGTAAAACACATGTATAAAGTGAACTCTAAGCAAATATTCAATGAGCGCCCAGAGCTGTTAGATCCTTGCGATGGTTGTTTATAAATTATCCAAGCTGACTTATATGTGACGTGAGTTATACATGTGACTGTGTAGTGCAAAAAATAGGAATTACAAACGACTGGCGAAGTTTATTTTTCTGTTAGTGGATTCCTTGAGCTAGCACCCAGGATCGAGCTTAGCTCGTAACCTACAAGTAAAGACGTGTTGTAGGTGTTAAGAAGGATTTGATATTTTGAAACTTTATTATCTGCCTAAAACCAAGTTGTTATATAGTTCTGAATTAAAGCCATCTGGTGTTTCGGCAGAATTAAACAGCACCTTGGCTGATTTCTCTATCTTTTTCTGTCTCACAGGCCAACTTAAAATCGGCCACTTAACGATCATGTTATGGGCTCGTTTCAGAAAAGAATGAAAAAAGAAATAGACATCTAATATTTTTTATCTCAGTTATCAAGTTTAGAAAACATACTGAGCGGTTTTGTAGCTCATGATTTTTTAAATATTTTTGGTTTTTTCAGTCGCAAAGCATTTGTTTCATTTTATTCTCATTTATTTCATTGTTTTGCCAATTTCCTTTATTCCTTAAAAAAAAAAAAGCTGTTCTTAAAATCCTAAAGCTAGACGTTTAGTTTAAGCTGATCTTTTCATTCGTTTCAAAAAAAGGCGAGCAAAGTCTTTAGGTATTTAAGGCGGGTGGTGGGGTGGTGTAAGATGACAAAAAAAGCTAATGGGAATAAGAAGTCGAAATCCAGTAATTTTTTACCAACTTTACACATGTATGATTGCGAGTTGTCACTGTGGAAAAGATTTTTTTTCGACAAATGTAATTGTTTATGCATCGAATATACGTCAAATTAGTCGCACACCTGTTAATAATATTCGCCTGTTATAGTTGTATTCTTCTCCAGGTTTATAAAATAACATACAAATTTGCCATAGAATTATTGGCTGGCGGATTCAATTTGATTATTTGATTTATTTGATTGAAATTTACCTTAATATGTAAAATAAATTGACAGTATCTGAATAATAGGGGTTTCCATAGGAAGGAGGTTACAAAATGACGCAAAAATTTTTTCGGACTACAATTGAATATCGTCAAACATCCTTTTTTTATATGGCCACGTGACTACGTGTGTCATCTCAGCAGCTACCCCACGAATAGTTGCTTTATTTCAAGTTTTATGTACAGTTTCCTAAGACCTCAGCTACCATCACGAATTTTCTCAGCTTTTGAATTGTTTTGTCTTTCCCAAAAAATCTATTTCTCTTTTTAAAATAAGCCGTTTTAGGAGCTAAACGGACCTGCAAACCTTTGTAAAAAGTTTGGGACATTTTGATAAATTTTTTCAACCGATTCGGTTTTTCCTGAAGGGACAGATTCATCCTTTACTACCCTCGTAGGGCTTAGAATTTTATCTATGATGTTTTTGTTCATCATCCACAATAAACAAAAAATTATAAGGGCTGCCTAGAGGTATGAAGTAAGGAACCGAACATAGACATGTAAATGGCCCTACACTCCCTTCAGCGGCTAACAGCTAACAATAATCGAATATTGTTTTTTTTTTTTGGTTTATTTTACAATCATTATTGATCCAGGCAAACATTTTTTGAAAATTCTTTATTTTTTCACTGCTTGTGAAATCTATCGGGTATAAAGTTACTTAAACATACAATCAACCATCTGGATGCTAGTGTTATTTTTTTTAATGGAATACAATATATTCATATACTTTTTCGGCCATTGAGAACCTCTCTCTCTCTCCATCGGTGGAGGCCAAGTATGTCCAAGTATGTGTTCATTAGCAAACTATTGTCGTTTATCACATGATGTTGTGACTTCTATCAGAACCATCATTGTCATGCAAATGGATAACGAAGTTGATGATGACATTGTTTCAAAAGTATAACCGTAGTACAGCATTGCTTTTAAAAAAGGATATTCTTCCTTTATGGAAATACTTCAGTCATGTAAAGTACTTTAAATTGATATTGAATCTGTGGTCAATTATTTATTTTTTTTCTTTTTTTGTAAATTGAATTTGTTTTCCACTTAAGCTGAAACAAAAAAAAATAAGGAAAATTGTATGCATCAACATGGTTGATTCTTTAATTTAATGATTAAATCTTATGACGCCGGTTTCATGCACACAATCAAAATCAATTTTACGAAACTTGTTTTAAGTTAAAATAAATAGATTTCAAAAACTAAAAATAAACCAAAAGTTAAAACGTATCGGTAATTAAGTTTATAAAAAGAAAGGTTTTAGAGTAAGCAAAATAATAAAATAACTATGAAGTAATTAATTTAAGTTATTTGTCAATACGGTGATATTTTTATTTTAAAAAATTGAAACTGATATTTAAGGAAACTTCAATCTGCTTTGAGCTCTTAAAAAGGATTCTTAAAATTCTTTAGTAGAATATTGTTTGAAATACAAAGGAATTAATAAGTCCTTGCAAAAGGATAAACAATTATTGGTAAAGTTTTTATGAAATTCAAGCTCCATTAAGGCGGAAGCACTTCAGCAAGTGGCTATCTACCTTATAACTACAAAAATACAAGCTTTCTGTTAGAATTTCTATTTACTGCGTCCATATAGCTCTCAGCTGCTATTTCTATGTATAGACGATTTAAAACGTCAAGATTCTTATAATATGAAAATATGTGGCAATATGTTTTAGTTATTTATTTTTAAAAGCATTAATATATGTTTTTTACGTGTGTACAGAGTTTAAACAAAGTTTGCGTATTGCTCTATAATTTATATTTAGGGTTTTTTAATCTTGTTCAGGTATTTAATCTAATTTGTAAAGATCAGCGCAATAATTATGAAAGCAATATCATAGATTATTAAGCAGAGGATATACGGTATGTTATTAACTTCATATTCGTAATTTTGTACGCTCATTTTTTATAATTAAAAGCAACTATAGTCAAAGCATCAAGCTACAATTTTTCCTATAATAAATTATTACTCAATAACGCAGGGGCAATGCCATTCTTTTAAAAAAGTAAACAATAAACGAAAAAACGAAACGAGGCTCTGTAGTCAAAGTGGTAAACACGTTGCTACAAACCTGGCTGATCAGGGTTCAACCCCTGCGGCAACCAAAAAATAAAAATGTTTTTTTTCTGTTTAGTGGTATAAATACATATTCAGCCACCTTCGTCGGTACTTCTTCATAGTATATTCGCCGGCGAAGTTAAATAACTAATAAAATGGCTATATCTATCTTTCCCTTTTTAGCACCTATCTTATGTCTCATCTATCCCTTTCCTAAATAATGTAGCACGGTTACGAAAATAACTAAATAGGCATTATTGCCTGAAGTGCTACTTCTCTTTAAAAAAAAATAAAATAAAAAAAAAAAAACGAAACGAAACGAAACGTTTTCAGAGGCGAAATCTTCATGTTTTTAGAGAAATTAGAAAAAGTGAAAGTAGTAATGAGAAATGCCTTGATTTTCATATGCTTTTATCTACATGTCAAAAATCTGTAACCATTTTCAAAACTTTTTTAACGCAAATGGTGCTCATTTGATAATTTTTGGAAGAACTAACTGCTCTCAGTTTATTTACCTAACAGCAGTGTCTAAGATTTTTTTATTTTTTTCGTACAACGAATGTCCCAACAAAAGAGTAAATAACATGAAAAGTGAAAAAAACCAGCGGTAAACAAACAGTTGGCTCCAAATCCAAAGGAAGGGATCCCGAAAAATGAACCTTATGATAATGGTTCCAAAAATGTTCCTTAGGGAGCGTTTAATTAAAGGATGACCACGACAAGAGAAATGTCCTGGGACAGGGTTTTCCTATCAGTAAATTACTATGGGACATCTACGTCCCAATAGTAAGAATAAGAAAGATACAAAATAAAAGAGTTCTAATCGTATAACGTTGAAAATTGAATCCTATACTGATTTATTTGGAAAAATAACTATAAATTAAATATGTATTATATGGATTGTATATAAATGTATGTTAATCGGAATAATATTAAGCAAAACATAGCTTGTTCAAAGGAATATTACAACCAATGCAAATAATTTTCGAACGTTGATCTATTTTACTATCGGGGCATAATCTAAAATGGCAGCGCTGTTTTCCCCAACTCCTGAAGGTGTTTTTGATCACATGGAAGGATGTCCACTTATCCTGCAATGCTTAATTTTCGCTCTTTCTTTTCTATAGGCAAGAAGTTGCCTTCAGACGAGATATCAGTGTCAATTGAGTATGTGGGGTTAACAGTACCGCAAAAATCAAAGTCATTGCCACTTTTAGAGTCGGTGTTTTCTAAAAGGCTTCGAATCTTATCAACATCAAATAACGTCTGGCACTTCCTCTTTGAATGAAATTTGCTAATTCTTAGAAACAACCAAATTACTTATTCTAGGAATACGTTACTGTTGGGCCATATGTGGCCCAGTGAAATTTATTGTTTGGATACCTATGATCCAGATTCAGTTTTGTGAACATATTTTATATATAAAATTTTTTTATTTTTAATAGATTATTTTTTATTTGTATTGATTTTAACGTACCTCATGATTTTTCAATGAGTATTAGATGAAATTAACAGTGGGACATATTTGTCCCGTCAGTATTGAAAGGGTTAAAATAGGTTTAATTTATTTTCAGATTTTTTACCGATTTACTCAAAATAAATTGCCGTTAATGCCGGTTTTTTGTGCAATATTCCGATTTCTCATCAAATCTAATCTTGTACCTCTGGTTATACAACTGAATTTGGCTCCTTTCACCTTTGTAATTCTATTTTCTTTACGAAGTGACTTATTTTTATGAAAAAAATATTCTATGTTTGAAACAAGGTTCTAAGGGACATCTTTACATTATTTTGGTTTAGTTTAGCTGCATTTTATATATTCACATTGGATGTTTTTTATCGAAAAAGTGACATTTGGTTTAAAGTTTTATTTTTTAAATATAAACTTTTTGTTATAAAAATTGTGTTTAAAAGAAAATATAATTTAATATGAGTAAAAATAAAAACAAACATAATAACGAACTCGTTTTTTTACAAAAATAAAATGAGGGTTGTGTTTCTTTAACGGAGAAAAGTGTCAGTGTTACGTAACAAGTTTGAATATATACAAAACAGTTTTGCTCTATGAAAACACTTGGAAGTTTTTTCCTCAAAACCAGGTGATTTAAAGTCAATCGATAGAATTAAGCTTAAATAACAATTGCTGTAGGTATTGTTTTAAATCCACTAACCAAAATAAAAAATATTAAAATTATTTAGTATTCAACATAAATTATAAAAGCGTAAAGATGAAATAAAATCAACAATAGTTTTTTTTTATTAATTCTTTTAGATATTAAAAAAAGATAAAAATTTAAATCCACTGCCAATCGTATGTAAATTTTAACATTAAATTAAAAAAGTATCGCCTAAATAAACGATCTGTTTAAAAAATGGCCTTCTCCTGCCACAAAAAATTCCTAAAGTACTTAATCGTTTAAATTATTTAATTAAAAATTCACTTTTTCTCGCTTTTATTGCTTAGGAAGTACGTTTGATTGTAATTTCGGTAGTGACCTCAAAATCAATTGTAAATTATTAAATAATTAAATCTACACTTTAACTATGAAAAGAAAAACAAGTTGTATTGAAGTCACCCTTTAACAAATTGAAGGGTCAGTTAATTGATTAATAAATGAATAAATGATTAATATTAATCAACTGATGATAACAGATCTTTGATCAATGTGGAGAATAAAACAACAACATTAAATTGTGTATTATGACGTCATCATGTAACTTTATAATAAAAATTTTGACAGTGATACCCTACCCAGAAGGTTCAGATGTCAGGCAGATTAAGGCAAGTACTTTTTATTTTGATTGTTTCATTTGATTTTTTTCATGCTTCTGCTTCATAAAGGTTTAAAGAAAGTGGGACTCTACTGTGCTGTGTTGTCGTTTTACTGCTGATAAGCGGCCATCGTGAAAGCTTTCTCGTTCATCTGCAATTCAACGTTTATTCAATTTCCTTTTACTTTTTTTTTATGACTGCAGCTTTAAAGAAAAAGGCTTCAAGGCCAATAATTGATTGAGAGTCAGCAGCTTTTTTTAATGAACAATTTTTATTTTTTATTTTTATGTGTTTTTTTTTCTTTTTTTGCCAAATACCTAAAATCATAAAGCATCCAATTTCTTAAAAGTATGGCAACATTGCTGTGAGAATTCGAGTCACTAATTAGAATAAGAAAGAAAAAAAATTCGTTATGTCCATTGCCTAAAAACCGCTAAAACAATGCATTTTTTTTTTTTGCCATTTTAAAATTGACTTCACTCGATACAAGTAATTAATCGTATAAACAGCAGGATTATGGTTACATTTTCAAGTGATTGAAGACCTGCTGTCTTCTCAAATAGATGATAATCTTTTATTCACGATTTTACCGTTAAAAAATTTGTATTTTTTAGATGTTTCAACGTTGCCTGACAAGGTGAGGCCTGGGTTGCTCCCATTAAAAGTAAGATTTTGTTTTTTCTTACGTTCGTTTTTCGTTTAAAAAATTTACGAACTTTTAGTGGAAGCACGAATGTTTTTGGAATTTTCGATAATTGTTCAAAATTTAATTTTCTTGATAAAATTTAATATTTTAATGAATTAAAATTTATTTTTTTTTAAACCCTTTTTTTAGAAAGAAAAATTAATTAACGAATGTATGCGGAGGTTTTTCTAAAAAAAAAAAACAAGGAAAAATAGCACCGGCATTCTTCGTATGTATTTTCTTTCTAAAAAAAAGTCTTTAGAAATTAAAAAAATTAACTTAAGCCATTAAAAAAAAATTAATTCATTTTGATTTTGATTTAAATATTTTATTTTAGTTTAAATAAAATTTTTTGTTGAAGACTAGACAAGACTTCGGTCAATTTCTTTTCTGCGAAGTAAAAATTAAGAATTTTTCTGGCATCACTATTTTGTGGTGGGTTGTCTACTATATTGATGCAAAAAAGCATGGAATAGTTTAAAAATTTTGATGTTGTTGATTTTCGACTTAAATATGAAAGTGTTACCAAATTGTTGTAACCCGAAAAAAAATTTAATACTGAAAATATTCGAAAACTGCAACTTGGAAGTTTTATTAAAGCAAATGATATTTTCGTTACATTTATAGAGAATAAATAAAGAATCTGGCAACGCTACGTATGGCTGCAAGCATGTAAATTTAAATCTCTCAAAATAAATAATATAAAGAGAAGTTTGTGTCAATATGGAATTGAAACAAAACTTAGTACTTGGGTTTGTTTCATTGTGTCGATGATGTTGTTAAATAAAAACACGTGCAAATGAGGTTTTATTTTGCTAAGAAAATACATTTTTGTGGTTGTTTAAAAAAAGATCTAACGATCAAAATCTTAACCGGTTTAAGAAATCCAATAAAACTACTTCGTGACTAAAAGGCGGGCAAGCATGCGCTTAAAACTTTTATTTGTATTGTTTTTTATTTTTATTTATATTTTTGTGGTCATGTTGTTGTGTTTCTATTGTTTTGAATGTTGTGAAGCTTGGTATTGTAAGGGAATTGCTAACAATAACAATTTCGTTCAGAAACCTATAAAGAACTGGAGCAGTTAAGTTTTTTGCTGGTATATACACATATAATTTTTTTTTTAGCATTGTATTTGAACAGAAAATTCAAGAAAAATGACGTCATACACTTAAAATTTGTTCACATAAAAGAAATTATTTTAAAAGTTTGATTATTTTTGATTTGACCAACATGACTCGCTCACACAATTACAATTAAAATTTTTATTGCTCGACTTCTTTACTAACTTTGCGGCATTGTAGTCGAAAAATTGTTCTACCATCGATATGACAGTTTTGTAATAATTTGACCACATCAGGATTAATTTTATTGGATATCTTATGCTAAAGAGTTTATTGCAATCAAAAAAAAATTTTTTTTTTTCAATATAGAAAAAATAAAATACTACTTGTCGCCCTTACAGTGAAGATAAAATCAAAATGATTAATATTTTTTTTAATTAGGAGTTCCACTGTGGACAGAAATTAATTAATAATTTTCGTTTTCGCTTAAGTTCATTTTTAATTTCCTAAAAACCTTTTTTTAGAAAGAAATATTATTTTGAAAAAAAATTCTGCTGGTGTCTAATTTTTCTTTTTTTCTTTAAAAACCGTCAGCACACATTTGAAAAATAATTTTCTTTCTAAAGCAGGTTTTTAGAAGTTAACTAATAAAGTTTAACCAAAAATAAATTTTGACTCAAAAATGTTTGATGTTTGAACTTGGCCTGCTGTTGGGTCGTATAACGGCTGTTTGCCCCTTGATTAAATAGGACTTAAATCTGTTTAACTCTAACAACCAAGTTGGGGCATGATTTTTGTTGATTTTTACTTTTTTAGATTACACGGATACGGAAGACAGCGTTAATTGTTGGAAAAAATTATTAATTTTATCTAAGCAAATACTCGCTATTTGGTTTCTACTTTAGAGAAGTGTGGAAGAAAGCAACAACAAACTCAAGGGGTTAAAAGTTGATATTGGAATTGACTCTATTTCCAAAAAACAGAATCCCTCAGAAAGCTTTTGCAAAGATTTAATTGAAATTTCACATGATGATAAAAATAATAAAAGACCTGCAGACAAGCTTTCATTTCAAAGTTGGTCCTAATAATCTTAAAAAGGAATTTGCTGGAAATTTTTCTGTCTGGGGCTACAATTAAAAACGTGACAAAGTTCAGATATTTTTTTTTTTTTTTTTTTTGACTTGAGAACAGAACTCGGTTTCTGTTTAATTTTGATGAAAAAAAGTCCGGTAACCTCTTTGAACATAAATTAATATCGTGTACTTTTTTGACAATAAACAATTTCCGCAGTGACCAGTTTAAAATTTCTTTTGTTTATTATTATTAATTTTATTTGTATAAGCAACTAAATAAAAAAATAACTAAATTTTTTCTAGGGCAGTTTAAACTGCAGCTCTTTAAATACAAGAAATTTTTTTCAGCTATAAAAATAATTTATTCCTGAGCAGAAAAGCACACATAGCTATTAAATAAGTATGGTAATAAAAATCTCAGGCAATACTTCTCGCAGTTTGACTTACTCTATTTCATCAGTTTGTTTCTTTTTTTTTAGAAATTTTGCGTCCAAACAAGTATACCAGAAGAAGACAGGATCGCGTGACCTGTCAAACGGAAGGCTAAGGCTAAGGCAAGGCGTGAATTGTGTTGAGTGAATTGTTTTTTACTACGGGCATTTTTTAAAATGACTTGACTTCTTAGTCATCCTACGTAATCTTAGCTTAATATTAATTTGTCGATTATTTCTAGATATAAAATTAAATTTTCTTTATTATTCAAACTTAAATAATTAAGACCCGTGTAGTTGAAAGAAAATTTTTTCCTATCAAATACTTGAGAAGTATGAACTCATCTTTTACAGGTTAGAAGCCTGTTGTTTTGTTTTTATATTATTTTATATTATTTTATTTCCTAAACATTATCATTTTCTTTATTTCTCGTTAAATTTTTGTTACACATTTCGTTCATTTGTTTGCTGCTGTCTTAATTGACTTTTTTTAGTGGAATTTAATTAAATTACATTTGGGGTCTTAAGTTTGCTTTAGTTTTCTGTTTTAGTTTTTTACGTTTTTTTTTTTTTTTGCTTATTTAAAGCTTTTAGTTGAATGTGTGTGTAAATTGTTTCGTTTTCATTTTATCTCAAATCAAAAAGTAATAAGACGCCAACCAAGTTGACGATATAAATTTCTTAAAAGATCTTTTTTTGCTCTTTTTTTTAATTGTTTATTTATGAAATTTAAGTTTTATAGCAAATGAAGAAACATTTGAATTTAACAGTGAACGACAAAAGTAATCGTTCACTAAGGTTAATTGGTGAAAACTATAAATGATTAAATGCTGAGTGAGACGAAGAACCTATTTAAATATGAAATTTAATTATAATTTATTTGTTTACATAATAAAAATTGTTCGTCCTCAAAAGAACGTTTCGCCACCAAATTTACCATAAAATCACATTTTCACCAAAAACTTCACTAAAAAAAATTTATCACAAAAGTTTCATTTCAATAGAAAAACCTTAATTTCATTTAAAGAAAAAAAAAACTAAAACTATTATTTATTTCAAAATATCATTAGTTAAAAATTTCACTAAAAATCTAAATAATAATACAAAGATATATTTTCATTCAAAATTTGCTAAATATTAAAATAACTATCGAAACGCAAAATTTGCTGACAAGGAGAAAATACAAACATTTATAATTTTCTGGAAAATGTTATCTAATACTTGGTACGGCCGAATACAGCACTTTAAATCGTTTATTTTTATTTTTTTTAACAAAATAAAATACAAATGATTAGTTCTTACGTAGCATTCTTTATGCTCTCAACTACGGTTCAATAGGAATTTATTTTTGTCTACTTGCTTTTTTTGCTCTAAACAACATATTTCCCTCGTGTTGATTAAAAAAATATTTTTACGAATTTTTTTAGTGAACACTATAGTAAGTAAACGCACTCATTATTTGAATCTGCAAAGATGCGTTATCAGCAATTCTTTTATTTAAATTACTTCTGCAGATGCATTAAGAATTTTATGCTCTAAACCACAAATATGCGATACAAGATATTCTTATTCTTAAATTAACATAAAAATGTTTATAATAAAAATATTTAAAATTGAAAACTATTCTCAAACGTAAATATTAACAGTGTGTTTCTTTTAACCCTGTTTTGTATGTTTATACGATAAAAAACACTGAGTTAATGTCACGACATATTTTTTACATAAATAATTTTCAAGTAAATTTTTACAGACAAAAATTAAATTTTGAGGAACACATTTTTTTATTTTACATATTTGTTACACTCTTTGTGTCATACTTGTAAAAAATAAATCAAAGAAGGAATAGAAGTAAATTACTAGACCTAGTTCCGTCCACTTGAAGTCATCAGCATGAATCTAACTATCTGTCTCCAGTCTTACAGTCTAGAATAATTCCAAGTCTACTGCGGCATCCTGTGATTTGGTATGACTTATCATGATATTAGATTAATCGAAAATTGAAATATTTATCTATCATTTTGCATATTCACTTTTTTCTAAATTTAAATTTTAATAAAACTAGAAATTAAAGGGTATTCCCTAAAACATAAATTCAACTATATAATTTTATCTTTAAAACTGTTATAGAAAGACAATTGACGTTTGCATAGAGTAAAAATGTATAATTAAGCTCAATAGAACAGCAAAATCAAAACTTAAATTAGTATTAAAGGGTGTCCCATTGGTATCGTATATAAATTTATGACGTTAATATAATTTTTGTTACCTTATTAATCTGTCATTTCTATGAGCAATTTCAATGGTTAATGAGTTTTTCGTCTTAGAATATTTTTTGATTTCATAGCACTTGTATTGATTTGTTGTAATTCTCATTCAATCAAATTTATTTTAGATGTTTTTATGTGCCTACATTTCCTAAATAATATTTAGTTAAAAATCATTGGTAAGCTTTTTAAGCGATAACAAAATAGCTAGACGAAAAGGATTCTGTTGGATTACTTTCTCCCGTTTATTTTCTGACGACGTATTTTTCGTGAAAATATAACTAAATTGTTTGCTTTTAGAAAATAAATATTTGAAATGATAAACACTTGCATTGCTAAATTATTCCAAATACATTTCTTTTTTTTATATATTTTTTTTAATTTTTTGCGCTACATGCAACAAATCGTAAAAGTGAAAAACGTAAAAAAATCTCAATCATCTTATAATTTTAAAATCTTATCAGTTCTTTTATATCAAGCAATTATTTGTAAGACCTGCTTATTTATTAAGACACAACGCAAGAGAAATTTTTTCCTATTTTTTTGTTTTTAAATACTGATTTCTGTAGCCCTGATGATGCTACTCGAGGTGGTTGCATTAAATTGGTAATAAAGAATTAATTTTACACAGTAATTTTTGACCTCAAGCTCGAAAAGTCTTCTAATTATAGTCTCACACGTTCGTTCAACTTATTGCACTTCTGCATATTCCTGTTATTCTTTTAATTAAATTAAATAAAAAACGTCTTTTAATTCATTATTCTTTTCGCTTCTTTTGTTAGAATTTTATTTTATTTTTTCCTTCTGTCAATTGCATCACTACCCCTACGAGTAATTGGAATAATGCCAATTTAGAAAAAAATTGGTTTCTCCCTCTCTTTCCTTTATTTATGTTTTATTATTTATTTTTATTTTTTTTGTACTTTACATATTCTTTTTCACATTGCTTCATCATTTTATAATTAAGAGGAGATATTTTTTTAACCATAAACAAACAGCAAACGTTTCATTTTTGCATCAAAGTTGTTTGTTCAATGACTGGGCACTTTACACGCTTGTCTTATATTTTTTTTTTTTTTACTTTTTTCTTAAATTATGTCAATTATTTAATCATTTTCAATTACGTTAGGGATCTGCTTAAAGTTAAAAGTTGCTTTTAAAAAATTATGTTAATTTTCAAAAGGGTACGAACATTTTCTCACAATGAATAAGAAATTTACATTAAAAAAAACTTTTTCTTGTTAAAAATTTTCAGATATTTTTAGTGAAAATAACACTTTTTCTTTTATATTTTTCTTAGCTCAGGTTTAGAATTAAATACAACATATAAATAATAATAAATTTATTTAAAAGATAATAAACTCGTTATATAAAACTGGTGTCCGTTCCACAGTTTAAAAATTTTAATGACGTTAATTTTGTTTGTTTAGATTGTGTTTCAGATAGGTGTTTATAAATTTTTGTTTACAAAAACAATTATAATCAATATTTTATTTTAAGCGTTTTTTGTTAAAAATAAAATCTATTAATTGGTGCAATTAATATTAATCAGTTTGATTATGATAAAAAACAACATAAATAAATTTAAGTCAAGTTGCCCCAAACAAGTTTTAATTCATGATTCAGATTGATATATTACAGTAAGAGAAATGGTAATTAAGTTGAAAAATTCTCCATAGAAGTATTATCATGCTTTGTTTCAATGAAATTTTTCGTAAAACTGAAGCTTTGATACCAATCATTAAAGAAAAGGCCTTTTTTCAATTTAATTTACTATTCAAATTCTTGCGTACAGATGCCAAAAATACTATTTAACAAAAATTCGCTTGGTAAAGGTGTTTTAGCTAGACTGTCTGACAACGATAAAAGTCTACTTAGTTAATACGAAACTTAATATCTAAAAAATAAGCGACTTAATAATAGATTTTCGCAATCTAAAGTTACATTGAATCATTTCGATTTATTTCTGACCCATGTCAATTTGAATTTCAGTTAATTTTATAATAAAAAATTATCTCTTAACACGTTGCTCCACTCTTTGGATTCTCTATAAAAGAAATTTGGATTTTTTTTTGCCGCATTTGCACTAGTGGTGATTTTATTGGCCGCTTAAACATTCCAATAAGAAGTGTTTCAATGAGAATGATTTTTTTTTTTTGCCATGTTTATTCGATGATTATTCTGCTTATTAAAGTTTTAAGTAAAAACCGTGTTATCTGTGTAATGAAGAAGAGTGAAGTAAAGGTCGATTCAAAAAATCATCTTAAAGAATGATGCACATTTCTGTCAAAATGTTTTTCTAAATAAAAAAAAAATATTGAAATTGGGCTTAGAAATACCACTCGTGCTCCTTTTTTTAAGGCCGGAACTGAAGTTGGTGATACGTGAAAATGATTATGGAATTTTTGTGGACTTAACTGAAGATCAATACAACGGCGCTAACTAAGGCAATGGGTTGTTCAAAGAAATCTTTAGTCTTTAGAAATCGTGCATCTATGCATTTCTGAGTTTAATTTTCGGAGTTTAATTTTCCGAGGCTAGGACCAAGATCTAACGCGTCCTTATAAGATGTAGCCCAATCTGTGTAAAAACTCGAACAAAATTTAAAAAAAAGGAATAATTACCAATTTTCAGAGCGCCAGGAACTACCTACCGCAAATAATTGGTTTCATAATTAATTGCAACATGTCTACTTTAGATTGCAATTAAAATATAACAACTCGTTCTTAAAATGAACTTTAGTTTTAAACAATAGGTCCCCTCTTACTGAGATATTCTTCTTATCTTTTCAGACATAAAACAATATATTTACAGTTTGTATAGCAATTTCCGAACACCACAGCAAAATTAGGAAATTTCAGCAAAAAAAAATATTTTATTTTTTAATTGTTTATTGCTGTAATGATTAATATTATCAGTTTTTATTTTGATGACCAACAAAAGCCGAAATATCGAAGTAATAAAATAATTTAAAAAAAAAAAAAACTTATACAAAATTTCTTAATTTCTTAGCTAAGACCCTAAGCCAAAAATCCTTAATTAATTAATAAGAAAAAGGTCTACAACTTTAAAAACATTATATATTTTATGTTGTAATATTATATTATAATAGGCCTGACTCTAATTAAAATTACACAACAAATATTGAAAAAGTTACCACCTTCGCTTTGTTTTTTACGTAATAATTAATATTTACATTCAACGTTTATCTGCCATCAAGTTTTGATACACAGATTCAACATCCAACTTGCTTATTTTAAAGCAAACATGAACCACAATTTGCTACTAAAGTTTTTTTTCCAATTTCTAAACAACTACTTTTTTAATTTTTTAAACCAACTGTTAAGGCCTCCATTTTAACATAAAACATAAATTTCAATTCATTTATTAAATTTTAAAGATTTTTTATCTAATTTGTTTAGCGCAAACAAATTTGTTTATTTACCATTAACTAGTTTTTCCATACAACATTTTTACGTTAAATCGTTTATCAAAAATCTTTCAAATATAAATAATTTAATAGGCGCCTTTAAATAACAAATCACCTTAATTTGGCGTTAAAAACAACAACAATAACAAAAGCGCCGCTCTGTCAGCACAAATTAGTAGAGAAAAAATTAAATAATATTTTTATTTATTTAAATAATAAAAAATCCATATATAGGATATCAATTAAATAGTTTTTAAAACAAGAAAAAATGTTGAAAAAAACATGTTATAAAATAAAACAATAGTTGCAACGAATTGGCTAGACACTGCATTAAAGGAGTAAAAAAAATTGTGTTCCTTGTGTCTTGGTGTTCAAAAAATATTTAAATTCGCATTAAAATGTAAAACAAGTTTCGTTTAAAAGCTGAAGCACCAAGTTGGGCACTATTTATTTTAATGTTGAAAAGAAAATATGGCAACACATCACATGTCTGTAACAAAAAAAAAAGCTAATGTTACATAAGTTGTTACTTCTACCACTAGCAAAGGGTGGTGTGTAAACATAATAAAAAAAATCTCCGCAGTGGGAGCTGAACTAACACACAAAAGATTCGGTACCACGTAGGGCCAACATTGCGTTACTATCGGGACACTCTTCATTTATTTACTTTTTCATTTTTACTTTTGAAATTTCAGATGTCTGTTTATAATGACTTAAGAATTAACGGCTTCTATTGAAATATCCTTTACTTTTTTAATTTATTGTTGGCACTTATTTTATTAGCGGACATATTTGCACATACTCTGTACTACGGTTGAAAAACAAATCAATATCCTTTAACATTACTATGGGAACACCCTTTATATTTTATTTAATTTAGACGTTTTTGTACTTCTCTTTATACTTAAAGCATCTGCCTACTGCGGTTTAAGAAATTGGCCGCGCACGTTAAATCGTACCAATATTGGAACACCCTTTAATTTAATTTTCTTATTCTTGTTGCTGAGCGGACAAGTTCTACTTTTTCTGCGCAAATTTGTATGCCTATCATTATTTAATAAAATGCCAACACTTTTATGATTAACAATTCAATTTTGGAGCACCCTTTATTTTTCAGTATTTGTAGTTAAAGCGGCTAAAGTAATACACTTTTTGTGAAAATATAAAGTTTCTACTTGAAACGGTTCCAGAGATAGGGGGCTGTGACAGACAGACCGACTTACAGACGGACAGACATTGTAGTGAAAAAAATAAGGTTACGTTTTGTGCCTTTGAGTACGAAACCTAAAAATAAAAGTAATTCAACATATGTTAAGCATCCGTATGATCTGCGTTAGAAGAGTTGAGTTTCTAATTGTTTGCTAAAACGAAGGTCATGAGTTCAAATCACATCAGGACCTTAAATAGAAGTGCAAAAAAATTTGTGGTTGAGAAACCGCGCTGTATGAGTTTTTTAAATGCGTGAATTGCGAACTATCAGAAAATAGCAGTTTAAACCTCCGCGAGAAATAAAATTGTTAAGGTCACTTTATATTAAAACACCAGAGGAGATGGCAAGGTCAACTAAGAAATCGCAGTCTAAACTTAATAAAGCCTATGTTATAGAGGAAGGTAACAACAGCATTTGGCGAAGTTGGTTAAAGTGCCTGGTTGGCAAAACAGAAGAAACTTAGATACAGTCTCGCCGGACTGAGTGCCTGTACGAATAAATAAAGCCGAATTTTCTCTAAACAAGACATCGAGTAGCGAGTAAAGTTCCACAGAAGAGTAAAATAAAATGTGGATATCGACATTTGGTATTGATTGAAATTTCCATTTGCATTCTATGAACTTTCGATAGATATAAAATAACGTAGTTTTCATTCTGATTAAAATATATTTATTCTCTCTCTCTCTCTCTCAAAAGATTTGGAGTTCATATCTTGATCTGATATAGATACAAGTTTATAGAAAGTTTTTTAATTGAGAAGCTATCTAATGTATCACGCTCGCAGAAAAAAATACATACGACTAATATATTCCCCTTCGATTTTCTTCAAAAGCTGCAAACAATTTTTAAGGGGGTAACATAAAAAGTCTCTTAAGACTTTTTGTCGTCTTCTGGAAAAATATGCCACAGCGTCAAGGTAATTTTTTATCTTGAAAGCTCAAAAAATATTACAATCAAAAAAACTTATTATTATCAATCATTAGTCGAATTAAATTAAGTTTAAAGTATAAGAAAACAAATTTATATTTATTTTTATCATTAAGAAAAATAGTCTTACTTTCAAATTAAACAGTTCGTATCGTCATTAACGATGTAGCTCCGCTGGTAGTTAAAATCAATACAAAACCAATTCATAATTGATACTTTCATATCAATGAATATCTTGTAAAATTACTTGCTACAATTTGCCACGAAATTAGCATGTTGCGATACAACTGTTGCCACATGCGGTAGTTGAGTTTAATAAAAATGTATCCAACAACATGATTTTAAATAATACAGTATCAAGTGAACTTTGGACACACAGAAAATGTTGGTTTGTGAATTATTTTAAACAATCAGTTAAAAAAATTTAATTAATTTTCTAAGAAAATTTTCATGAATTTATTCACAATTCTTTGTATCAAATGAAATACTTGAGATTTTTTAAGAGGTATTGTGGAAATGCATTCACTGCTTGAAATATATAAGTGATTAAGAAATCCTTAATAAAGGATCGAAAATGTTGAATGTGATGGGGATCTTTGTACAGGTTATGTTTTTTATACATCGTAGACTTAAGTGGCAAGAAAAAAGTACAAAGAATTTGGTCTCTGAGAAAACTCCAGAGCATGTTAGACAAAGCGGCCCAGAAGGTGTAAGAACTTAAGTTCTCACAGCGGAGAATTTGGTGATCAGTCTAGAACTTCCTTAAATGTAGAAAGATTTTATGGTTTTGAGCAAGAATAATAAAAGATAATGACATTTATGTATACAAGGCTCACTGATGACATGTAACCAATATCTTGCAGTCAATGATCGTCATTTTTACGTTACTCTAAGCAAGACATTTGCTAATGATAAACACTGCCGTCTCATCATTTTATTCTGCATGTTGTCTTTTATTATCCCCTACAACAATATGACCCTGGCTGGCATTAATTATGCTCAGCTTTCTTCAAGAGTAGTATTTTAGCGTGCTAATTTCCTTTCGCCTTTGTCACACTCGGAGTAGACCCTCTCTAATTGAGTCCGTTATTAAATGTGGTTCTGAGGGTGTCTGGTACTACGGTTGTTGTAAGGCTGCAATTTCACTTCCTTGATTGGATACGCGAAACAATTTTAAGGCAGAAGCTGCTGTAGTCAAGGTAGTAAGCACGTTGACTACAAATCAGATTGACCAGGGTTCAATCCCTGCGGCAACCAAAAATAAAAATATGTTATCTTCTGTTTAATGGAATAAATACATATTCAGAATTTAACAATACAGCACGCAGCCTCCACATTCGCCAGAGAAATAAAATAACTCATAAAATGGCTTTACTATCACCACCTGTCTTTTCTCTCCTTTATCCCTTCTTAAACTGAAAATAGGACGGTTACACTTATTAAATAGGCATTTTTGCCCAAGGTGTTACTTCCCTTAAAAAAAAAGTAAACAAGGTCTAATAGATATATATTTTGTATGTCTACATCCATCACGTAGACATAGTGAAGTTGTTGGACGTCTTCTTAATAAATTTTTAGTCTCTGCGGCATTTCATCTCTCGTGAGTGCTTCTTTCAATTTCAGTCACTCAGCTTCAACTTTGAGTCGACGACGTAGTTAGCAGTTGGAGTTTCTGCTGCAGAACAGGTCTTGGTTCGGAACAATATCCTTCAGTATCCCCTGCTCTTCTTTTATCCCTGCTATTCTTCCATATACGACTCTCAAGAATAAGAAAAGATTAACAATTAAATGCGACCTTAAGAGCTGAGACTATGACGAACGTTCAGTGAATTTCTTGCATTGGATAAAAGACAACTGGACGCAATGGTCTTTAGCTACCGGAAATTACTAAAGTACAAAAATTGTTAAAAATAGCCCAAAAACTATAGCGCTGAGTGCTTAGGAAGATACCCCATACACAGTTACTCATGAAATCATATTTATTTCTAAGTGAAACATGCTTAAGTATAATTAGCAACAAGACTTTTGATTCAAATTCGCATTCAAAACTTTGATGAAATAACACCTGATTTAATTATAACAACAACAAAAAACTTTTTGCATGTACAAAAGTTTTAAAGAAATTGCTTTAGTAACACGTGACCTGTCCCATCTGTCTCATTAAATATAACTTTTATTGTTTTTGTAATTTTTATATAATTGTTTGCTATCATTTGTGGTAAGGGCGAGTGCTGAAAAATGTTTCTAAGAGTCGCTTTTGAAATAATGATTTTACATTTTATTGTTTTCCAAAACGAAACAAAATTTATTCAAATAAAATTGCATTTAGAACACAACATCAACAACATCAAATACTTTGTTAGACTTATTGTTTGTTTTATATGGTCAAATACTTACACAGGTACAACACGTACAAAAATACCCACAAGTACCCAAATGCATTTACACATTACGTGTTTGTCTATTTGAATTACGAGTGTGCCCAGTATGCCCAGTGTGCCATGCGTTTGTGGCATTTAAATTATATTGCGTCTGCCTCCGTTGCATGTCAGGCAATCAATTAATTACCACCTGACTCTTAGGTTTGTTATTTTTATAGAGTGATCTTTTTGCAGCTTGGTCTTCCAGTGCAGACTTGTTAAATATATAGTCATTTCAAAGTAAATAATAACAAGTAATGAAATTTTTCTTAAAAATAATCATGTTCTGCAGTTTCTTTATTTGGTGTACTTCGACCACTTCGACCACTTCATGATCTTTATTATCAAGGCCAGTAATTTCAAAATCTAGTAACCAGTAAACGTAACGTGAAAACAGAAAAAATATTGCTGTTATAGCCCGCTTTCGATGCCATTTGTATTTACTTTTTGTCTAAGACACATATTTGTACTTGAATCCTGACCTGGAATCCTAAGCAATTTTTTAGTATAAAGTTGAATGCATATAGTTTCTAAGCTCGGACCGATTGCATGCTGCCTACATTTGATACTGTGAGAAGCCAAAGGCCATACAAAAGTATTACCTGGAAACATTTCGTTCCGTTGCCCTATAATTAACTTTTTTTAACATCCAACACGAAGTTTAAGCGAGCTATTTAATCGACCAGTTGAGTAAGTCATTTTTTTAAATTTAAGTAGCTGCTAAATACATATATATAAAAATGAGCGCGTTAAAACTTGGACTCTTCTCAGGTCAAATAAATATTTAGATTGGCTGGTATTATGTCAGAGATTCAATATGAAATATGAGGTTTTCTAACTCTCACATAGCTTAACGAAGTTTTAATGCACAAAACCATTTTTTTTAATTAATAAAGTAAAATTTAGCTTAAAAAAATATTATAGGAATTTTACATAAACCCTTTGTACTGCATAATAACAAGAATGATTCTCTCATTTCTTAAAAAACTTCATCTCTTTTTGCTGTTTCTTTTTCAATATTTTAACACTTCTTTCTTTTAGCTTGGTATATTTGTATTTCTCTACTCTTTTTGCCATCAAATCATCTCTAGTGTGTACGTGAAGGTTTCCTTTTTTTTTATTCACCAATGAAGACAATATTTAATATGAGGCTTATAATTCTCATACAGTTTTAAGTTAAAAATAGTTTGTTGTAAATTCAATGTAGACAATATTTTAAACAAACTAGAAGCAGTTCAGTTTCCCATAATAACCATATTTTGTCATTAGTATTTACAAAGCTTTAGAAAAAGTCGTTGTGTTTTTCTTCTGAGTTTATTTTGAACTTTTCAACAAATTATTCACACATATCACCAAGCAAGTAAGACATTTTTAAGTCTCTTCTTTTGGGATCCTTCATTTTTGGTGTACAGTCTTAAGTCTATATTTCTTCAATAGATATGAATCATAATTTTGGAAATAAGAAACTAAGCAAATTACACTGTGTGGTATTTCTTGATTATTGGCAAACATGGCAGCCGTCATGAAATTCGTCATTTACGAATGTTCTTGCAAGATTAAGTTCATTGCCGTGGGTGCAAAGATGCAGATATAATAATTCTAAACGTTTTTCTATTTCTGTGTCTTGAAGTAGAATCGTTTAATGATATGGGTGTTGTTATTTTTTTTTTTTTATTTATTTATTTTATTTTATTTATTTATTTTTTTTTTTTTTTTTTGAATCGCGAACCTCATAAATTATCTGATATAATTTCCTAAGGATAAATAGACGTTTTCTCATGTTTGCACTTCATTACTAATGCTTTTGTAAAAGATTTTAAAACCCAAACGTCTTGTGTTCACTCTTTATTCGCTGGCCTCTTTTTCTTTTTTCCTAACTTTGATTTAAACAACTCAAACAACTTGGCCAAGTTGAAGTCATACAAACATTTTTATATTTTATTTTAAAAAAATTTCTTTTCAGTTGCACAATTCTTTATTTATTTAGATTTTTTTAACACATATTTTTTTTCGCTAATTATTTGATAAAGTGCGAGCAGCAATTAAATACTTGCTGAAAAGTGTTTAAAAGCTTTTATAAGTTTTATTGAATTGTTTACACATTTTCTACACGTAATGAAATAAATATTTATTTTTTACTTCTCAATATTTTTTAATTGGATGCAAGGAGAAGGGGAATTCAAGAAATTTAATTCAGAAAAAACTGGTTTTAAATTTATGATAATTGCTCAATTTGGCTTAGAATTTAATATAAATTATAGAAATGACATTAATATTTATAATATTATTATTGTCTAACCGAAGGCATTCATTAAAAAAAAAGTTAATTACAAAACGTTTATTAAAGTCGCTGATAACTGTAAGATTATCGATTAATTTTAAAACTAAGAATAAAGCGTGAATATTAAATAGTGACTTCCTCTACGGAAACCCCAATTTACATAAAGATAAGTGATCCAAGATTGAGAAGTTTTAAAAAATAGGTTAAGAACTGATAATGCGAAAAATAATAATTCAAGCCCATTGACGAAATAGCAAAATCCTCAAGTGAAAGCAGCATAAAATCTGCTGCATTCTTCTGCAAGATTGAACCAAGGCATGTTAGTGATTAATAGTTGGGTGGATGCTGAGGTCTTAAGTTGGTCGTACCTAAGCTCTAAGGTTAATTAAAAAGACTTGTTACGATTTGCATTAGATGCCATGTGAGACCTTTTTAAAGTTAACGATAACTTGGAGTCACTGATCAGTAGAGATCACCTAAGAGCCGAAGATAACTCAAGCCAAAAATAAATGTAATGATTAACTTTCAGGCTCTCATTTGATGTCTTTTACATTTTACATAATACGAAGCTACCGTTTATAATTTAAGAGTTCAATTAAATTTATTATGAAATTGAAATAATTAAAAAAAATTATAATTTTAATTTTTTCAAAAATTACTTGTGTTGTGATAAAACATTCTTATTTCTTCAAGACAATAAGTTATAACGTTACTTTTGTAAAAATATTACATTTGAATGTATTTTATAGCTTTACGAGGGCTGCTATATATATTTCTGGCCTAGCAACACTGAGTGCTGCCAAGTGCTATCTAACATTTTCATTGGAAAGTTTGTCATTTTTAAGCATAACCGTACTCAAAACGGTTTGACGTACGACCAATATTTGTGTTGTTTACAGTGACTTGAAAAAATTAATATATAAAAATATGAAATTAACTCGTGAACATTTTCGTGCCATCATTTTTCACAAATTTTGACGTGGATTATCACGACAAGAGTGTATTGATGAACTTAAATCGTTGTATGGCGATGAAGCACCATCCTATAGCACTGTGAAAAATTGGTATAATGAATTTAATCGTGGCCAAAGCTCGCTCAAAGACGAATTCCGTGAAGGTCGTCCAAAAACGGCTGTTGTGCCAGAGAACATTGATGCCGTGCGTGAACTTATAATGCAAGATCGACATGCGACATACCGACAGATAAGAACATCCTTGGACATTTCTTCCACCAGCATACATTCGATACTGCATGAACACCTGGCCGTAAAAAAGGTTTGTTCTCGTTGGATCCCGCACAATTGGAAAGTCGCTCAAAAAAGGGCTCGTGTCGATTGTTGCAAAGAAATGTTGCAAAAATACGATTGCGGTGCTTCAAAAGACGTTTATAAGATCGCAACAGGTGACGAATCATGGATCTATGCGTATGAGCCCGAAACGAAACAACAATCGACCGTGTGGGTCTTCAAGGACGAGCAAAATCTAACGAAAGTTGTTGGTGGAAGAAGCACTTCGAAGCAAATGGTCGCCTGTTTCTTCGGCAAAACTGGTTATGTGGCGACTGTTCCGCTTGAGTAACGTAGGACGGTCACTTCTGAGTGGTACACTGCAATTTGTTTGCCTGAAGTCATCGGAGAAATTCGAAAAACCAACAAGAGAAGACGAATCATTGTTCACCATGACAATACGAGCTCTTACACATCGGCTCAAACCAGAGCGTTTTTGACTGGCCAAAACGTCGAATTAATGGGTCATGACTTCTTCTTGTTTCCGTACATCAAGAAAAAAATGCGTAGTCAACGATTTTCGTCGCCAGAAGAAGCTGTTGAAGTGTTCAAAAACCATGTTTTAGAGGTGTCTCAATCGGAGTGGAAAAAGTGCTTCGACAACTGGTTTGAGCGCATGCAAAAGTGTATAAATCATGCTGGAGAATACTTTGAAAAACAATAAAACCATTTTTGATTATAAATATTCGCATTTTCACTATTAGGCCAGAAATATATAGAGCAGCCCTCGTATATCCAAAATGCTTTTAAAGGCTTTTCGTTGTCTGTCATTTTTCATTTTTTATTATGACGTAGATAACAGAAATCTTAACTTGTGTTGAATTAGATACATTTTATACTTGAAGAACACCCAATTAAATATTTTCTTTATTTTTTAATATTTCTCTATTTGAAAGTTATAATTTCAACACTTAAATATTACAGTTCTTTAAAAAAGACATGCCGTGGCGTAGGGTGTGAAAACTAACGTCATTGCATAAATATCCACACTTTACTACGTTAGTACTTACGTCAAAATATTTTACGATTTATTATTTATCTTCATAATCATGAGATATATAAAGTCAAGGAAAAATAAAAGAAATCTAGAATTCATTGCCGAATGAAAGGTTTTTACTCATTTAAGGCACCTCTTACAAATATTATTTTCCTTTAATACTTTCAACTCTGTGTGTATTCTATTTTTCATTCATGGTGAGAGGACTCTCTGCTTAAATTCAATTCAATTCTTTTCAATTGAATTTCATTCTTGGCTATTTTTGTTTAATTACAGCATCTTGTTGATCTTTTAATTGAAATATTCATCTGTTGTTTTAAATATTTAATTAAAATGGAATTGAATTTTTTTCTAAATAAACTTTGACTTTTAAAATTTTCTCAAAACTAAAAATAGCATTTGTAATAAATGTTTATGAATGAAATTTAAAATGCAATAAATATTTTAAACTGAAAAAAAAACAAACAATAATTAAACCAGCCAAGCCAGTAATTTCATGTTTAAGCTTTGAACATTAAATTTAATTAATAATAAAATGGATATGTTGCCCACATTACAAACTTATACACATGTATTTAACACACAAACACTTAAATATATGAATGGCTGTATAATATAATTAAGATTATATTAAAAACAAAATAAAAAGATTTTTTATTATAATGGTTGGACAAAAATAAATAAATAAATAAATTACTTTTTCTATTATTTTGGTTGAAAAGAAAATTAAGATTTATAACAAACTGCGGGCAAAACCAAAAAAAAACTACAACAGAAGAGAGTGCAGCACTTAAATGTGATTAGATTTGTGTAGCATTTGTGCTCATGAATTTTGAATGTTTGCCATAAACATGATTTTTTGAAACATAACCATAATTACTAACAAAGATACGAGGGTGGCCACCACACTTTATTACAGCTTTATTTTATAGCTTGAATTTAAAGATGAAGCCGTTATTAAGCGAATATAAATATCGCAGGCTGTGAAATTTAAGGAAAATGCTGAAAAAAACATCCTTCTCGACCAACTACGCAGTACCTCGGTCTCAAGGATCAAATTGACCTTCGTTCTTTCCTTTATATGTTTTGGAGGGTCAATTGTTTAAATATATTACATAATTCACAATACCCTCTGGTATGGGTGACTTCTGACGTTATGACGTAAAAATGCAAGAAATGTTATCTTAATGGTACCGCCTGCGTTTATGCGAAATCAAACCTAAAAAGACAATTTTGCTGAAAAAATTTTTAAAACTTTACATAAATTCTTATTTCGAATGAACTGTTCGAATATAAAACACCACTTACACTGTATAATGGTATATAAAAAGTAATATCATTATATTTAACTTATAAAAATCACCTTTTTGTAAATTTCGAATGAACTTCGAATTTTCGAACATAATCATATTTCTAAAATAATATACTTTTCACATAAAAACTGAAGTTTAACATAAACATTTCCTTTAAAATTGATATTTTGCAAAGTTCGAAAAATTTTATTTGATTTCGAAAATTCGAGCTTATTTTAAAAATTATTATTTAAGTATTTTTGGCATACAAAAAAAATTTTAGCTTGTAAAGCAGAGCTTTTAATAGATTTTTTGATATATTTAACATTTTCGAAATAAAGTTATAACCAAACAAAAATATTATGAAATTTTTAAATTATATTTGCAATTTATCTAAGAAATATTGTGGTTTTTGCATAATTCAGGGTTTTAGATGATGGCAAAATAGTCCATCTTACTTTTCGTAAATTGCAAAGTTAAATACAAATTTTCTTCAAAAAGCCAAATCTTATTTTTTTCTTAAAATTATAAGTTTTTGTCAATTTTCGTTAGCAATTAAATTTTTATCATAATTCGTCTTGGTTTATCTAAAAAAATCTTTCAGTGCAAAATTGTTGTATGAGTATCTTAAAACCAAATTTTGGAATTCGAAATTTCGATTGTTAGTAAATATCGGTGTAAAAAATAATTTTTATTTATCTAATGAAAATTTGACATAAGAACTTGTTTGCATATTTAAATGAAATAATTTCCATATGAGTTCTCTGGGTTAGATTGGACCTGCTGAAATATCCCTCGTATAATTTACTGCAACATTCCCAAATATTAATAAAAGGCAGCACAAGACAGCAAAGCAGCATTAGCAATTCATTGACCTCTGAACCTTAAATAATGTTAACAAGAAAGTACAACACACGACCACTATTACTTTCTCTCTTTGGAGTTGTAACTATGGATGTGTGTGCGTGTTTACCATAAAGTTAAAAATGATATATTACAGGAAATATGATCAATGTTGTTTGTTGTCACTTTAGTTTTGATGATTGCTTTACTGGAAGTCGTATATGCCAGTATTTTTTTAGTTTGTTCTTAATTTTATGCTTCATGTACATGTTAAAAAACTTTTTTTTTCATTTTTAAACTTGTGCATTTTGAAAAACATTTTTATAAATTTATTATAGTTGCGGTTCTTGAGTTTTCTTTAGTTTGATTGCTAACGTTGTTGTGGTTTATTTATAACTTTTTTATATAAAAGATTTTTCAACAAATAAAGAAAACAAGAGAAATACAAGAAAAATTTTACATTTAATTTAATCTTTAAGCTTGTGCTGCATGCTAAAAGAATAAAAAGATCTTTAAAAATTATGTAGAAAAATTTTGCAATCATTAGCTTTCGTCACTGAGGAAAACAAGAGATCTTAAGGACAAAATTTCAAATCACCAGCAAGAGCAAACACATAATTATCTCCTTGTTAAGAAAGTAAAAAGAGTATTTTTTTAATATAAAATCAAAAAAGTACTCTAAAAAATTGCCTTCAAAAGAATTTATTTTACACATAGACCCCACGAAAAAAAATAACAGGCAGAATCGTTTTAAAATTATCTTGTAAAGAAAACTACTATAAAAAGTAATTTCAAGGAAAGTATCAATTAAAACTACTTTTGTAAATAGTAACTTAAAAAGTCCTTAATTTTTGAAGAAATCAATTTAAAAAGACCTACAACCATTAAAAAATACTTCTTTAAAAAGAACCCTTATAAAAATAATTAAACAAAAGTACTTTTATAAAATGTATTTTAAACAATACATTTTAAATAAAGCATTTTTTTAATGACTCTGAAATAAGTATTTCAAAAAAAAAAAAACATAAAAAATAACTTTTCAGATTAAGTGCCTACGGAAAAGTACGTTTTTGATACTTATTTTTTAAAAATTACTTTTAAAAACGTAATTTAAGAAACCTTTTCAAAAAAGTACCTTAAGTACCCCTTTATTTAACAAATGGCTTTAAGAAACTCCTTTTTTAAGAATTCTTTTTAAAAAATATAAAAAATATCTTTTTAAAAAAAATCATCTTTGAAAAAACCAACTTCAAAACATCTTAAGACAGGGGACCTTTTTCCTTCCTAGGAAAACGCTTTAAAATAAGAAACCATTAAAAAAAGAAAAATGGGTTCCTTAAAAAACCTGTTGAAAGGGTATTTTGATAAAAGTACTTTTCAAAAATTTTTCTTTTAACAACAGTTTCCTTTCATCAGTCATTTAAAGATATCAATCTCTTATAGCTCTGATCATTAACACTCTTCTTGTTTAACAATTGTTGATTGGTTTTAAACAAAAAGAAAAAGAAAAATTGAATGCACACACATATTTTCGAAAGACCACAATCTTATATTTATGTATATAGCATACATTACTGCAGTCGTATAAAGTCATAGCATTTGTATAAGTAATTGTGTATGTATTTTGGAGTACTTGTGTGAACATGGATGAATGCAAACATTGATACAGATGAACAGCAACAACATGCACCAAACATATTTATGGCACAAATGAAATAAATAAAATAAGTAAAAAATCAGAGTTATTTTTTAATTTAACAAATGTGTTGGTATGTTGTTGTTATTGTTGTTATTTTTATTATAATTATAATTTACTTAACTCATTCTTATTACTTGTAATAACTCACTTACAAATACACTTCACGAGTGCGTAGACAAGTGAGTGTGATTGTTAAAGCGATTTGTAAATAGAGATGATGGTGATGATTGACTTTCCACTTTATTACTAAAAAAAAATTATTAATAAAGAGGGACTTAAAAATGCATTCAAGCGTCAATAACAAAAGAATTAAATCAACAAGTACAGGCAGATATGAGAAGTGGGTACAAATGGTGCCATTTGCTGAAGAAAAGAAACATCAAAACAAAATGATAAATTAAGTTACTAATGTTATTCCTGGATAAAAATCTTGTGATGTGAGCTATATGTTGTTAAATTCCAGGTAATTATATGCAATACCATTAAATAAAAAAAGTGTTTAATTTTTTCATAAGAAAATTTTTTAATTTTTCAATCTTTTAACATTTATAATCCAGTATTATTTTAAAGTTTCATTGGCAAACAAAATTTTTAACAAGGGCATATTGACATTTTTTTGTAAAAATACCTTACTATTAATTTCAAAAGTATGTTCGAAAATTTTAACTTAATTTCGAATTTTTTATTTTTATCAGGGTAGCAACGTTTTAACGCAAGTTTTCAAATATAATAAAAAAATATTTCTTTTGGAAAGGGATTTTAAAATTTCATTGGCTTTTTGTGATTTTTAAACCGCAAAAAAATACGATTTTTATCCAAACTAATATTTTCTGTAGAATAACTTAAAAATTTTTAAATATAAAAAAATATTTTAAAGTTCAATTAACACGATTATATTGATGTTTTTCCGTAAAAAATACCTAACTATTAATTCCAAAATTATGTTCGAAAATTCGAACTTAATTTCGAAATTTTTATTTTACCTAGGATACAATGTTTTAACCCAAGCTTTTAAATATAATCATTTTATATAACATATTGCAAAATTGTGACGTTTTGTTATGTTCGAAACTTTGAATTAACGTTTTAAATTCAAATATCATAATACAATTCATTATTGTTGAATAATTGCAATATCATAAGCTTTAACAAATTAATTAATATTTACTACGCTTAAATGACTTTCGAACTAATTTATGCATTTTTTCACTCTTGGTAGAATATTACTCTTAAGAGCCTAAGTATTAATTTTATAATAATGCAAAATTAAGCAAAAATTTTTATCATTACCTAATTTCTGTTAAAATTTTTCAACTCAATTTTGAATTTCTTATTGGAAAGAGATTAATATTTTTTAACTGCATATTTTTTATAACAGTAACAGTGCAGTTTATTTTTAAATTCTTAGCTTTTTAGTGTTTGAAAATTCAAATTAACTGCTAAAAATTAGCCAAAAACCAATTGTGTTACCAATTGTGTCACTTCAGTTTAGTAAAAATTTTAAATATTAACTATTAAAGTGTATTCGAAAATTCGAACATAACTAATAATTTTTTTATTATGATTACAAATTCTTATTCATACAAGTAGTTTTAAAAAAATTTTTAATAATAATAACTCTTTTAGTATTTTAAAAATTCGAACTTAATTTCGAATTTTTTTATCTAAGAATAATTTAAAATTTTGAATAAAAATATTTTACCGCACAGGTTTTAAGTCTTATTACTTTTGAAAATCGTATTAAAATCAGTCCTACTTATTATAAACTCAATTAAAAATTTATTGATTTTGAATACTTTGGAAAATCTTAAATTTATTCAAGAACTCAAAGGAAAAAAAAGCTATTTAAAAAAAACAAATTTATAAACGGCTTATTATTAGCTCAGTTCAAAGCTAAACAATTAGTTGTAGAAAAAAGAGTTTCAAATAAATCTGCACTGATTTGCAATTAAATAAAAGAAAAAAAATTTTCAAAAAAAAAAAAATAGGAAAAAATCCCCATTTGTTTAGTAAAATTTAAAATTTTATTTCGCCACCCTGTTAATAATTAATTTACAAAATTGCATGTAAAAAGTATGTATAAAAGCGTAAGCGAGAAGATCTTTTGTTGGTTGTGTGTGAATAAGTTAAATTATTTAATTTGACTTTTGACTTTGAAATATTTTTTATTCTTGTTCATTTACAATTTGGGTTACATGGCTCATAAAAATCATATGTCAATAAGACTTGGCGAAAACTTTAGGGAAATTATACATATGCATTAACGAAAATACGCTTGAATGGAAATATTTTTTAGAATTTAAGCCTTTCAAGTGCTTAAATGCTTTTATTATTTCTCTTTGTTAAGCAACAAGTGAATGAAGTCAACGAGAAGGTTAACGATCAGCTTATAAGATAAGACGCCATTTTCCCATCTAGACAAGGAGATTTTTTCAAAGTAAATAATATTTTATTTTATGCAATTTTAGTTTGCAAGAGATTAATTAAAGATATACAAAAAAAATATTATTTATTCTACAAAAGCAAAATAAATGAATAATTAAAGAGACCTTGGAATCCCTATAAAATTTTAAAAATTATTTTGACACAATATTTTAAAAACAAGGTATTTGTTTTGGAATAAAATTAAATATTGCAAGACCTGTCGTATGTAAGCCTTTCTTGCTGGATTATAAATAATTTATCGTGGCTTGGTTGCGTAGCCAATGAGTCCATGAGTTAGGAAGCATAAAATTGATGTGTTATCAGCATTTTTAAAAGCACTAAAATTTAATATTGATTTTGAGCATAAATATTTTAAAATAAAAAGTCTTTACACATGGTCAATTGTTCAATTTGCATTTCTCTCTTAGGAGTTCTTACAAAAAAGGGAGAATTATAGAAGCAATCAACAAGCGACGCTACTCATAAATTTAAGAAACCTCCGACATTTAGCAAAAACTTTTTGCCAATCCTGATAAAAACTTCACAACACAAAATTAAATATGGTTACAAGCTTTTAAAATACAATTGTAGCGATAACCATTGACCACAATGCCTTAATAAATCCCAATTACATTACCAAATCTTTCGTTCCTTGTTAAGAAGAAAACACTTGCATATAACTCGCTTTAATTTATCATTCGTGACCTGCAGTTAGCTGCAAACATAATAAATAATGTTTAAGAAATATTTCAAACAGAAAACCTTTTTCCAGCCATTCTCTTTTTCTGAAAAATATATAATAAAAAATTGTTGCAAATGTGTTGTGACCTTATAACTCACGAATGATCAAAACGAGGTCTATTAAATTTTTCGGTTTTTTTTGTATTGTCGTGTAGATGTTTTTACGGAATAATTCGTCACGTTCGTGAGTTCTGACTTTTAATGAGAACATATGTTTTGTCCATATAAAAAATACAACAAATACGTAGGAAAACATAGAAAGACCCTAAAAATAGACTCAGGCTGAGTATAATAACCTAGTAGTATCGTGAAATATTGTTGCTTTATAATTAATGTGATATTAAATTTGTCATAAAAAATAATAAAAAAAAAAAAAAACATAAAAAAGTAACAAATAAATTTATAACCGGAACCAGCATTTAAAATAATGAAAGTTCAATTGAAACTGTGAACCAAAATAACTTTTTTTTAGTAACGACTCTTGATCATAATAAATTATGCATCAAAAAAGAGAAGATTTGGGTTACATTTAAAATAATAAATGTTAACAAGTAAATATAAAAAGAATTAAAATTAATTTTAGTTAAGCTATTTTTCAGGCAATAATTCGTTCCCTTTCTCCTGCTGCAATTTTTCAACAGCAGAACTTTTGAATGCAATTGTTAAGCCTTCGTTACGAGAAAGTGAAAGAAGAGCAGCGATTACAGCTGCAAAGGTTATAGACTAAAAAAAAGATTTCGTAGTTTAAATTATACAAACATAAAAAAGTAAAAAAATGCTTTAAAATAAATAAATTACTTGCAATGGTTCTCCCACATAAACATGCGTAGACATTTTAAATTAATAACCAGTGTTTTTCATTTTAAAACTCCTGCACTTAAATCACATTTTGAATTTTTCCAAATTACTTAATTTACTGCAGTTTAAAAGGCCGTCGGATTTCAGTTCTCATAAACCAAGAGGTCTTTATTTTTATGTCAATGTTTGCTGCTGAAGCCAAATACTGTGGCCTTTAAAATAAAAAGCCAAACACTTATTAAATAAAATTGTTTTTCGTTAACAAAAACACATAATCAGCAGTAATACCAGCAAAAGAATTTTCATGCAACATTAACATTAAACATACAAATTTATTTGACACAAGCATTACGCCGACAATGCTTAATAAAGTCAACAAACAAATTATCGATTCTTTATACGTTTGAAGCCTCAGTTTTATTTAGAGCGAGAAAAGTGAACACAAAATAAAAGGGGGATATTAATGTGCATGCCAAGTATAGTTGAAATAAAAAATTTAAAATAATAATAAATAAACTGAATGTAATAATTTTAAAAATAATATATCATCAATATTTGCTTTTCAAATTAAAATAAAACTTCTCTAATCCAGTTGAAAAAATTATAAATTTTTCTTTCAAATGTATAGATTTTATTTCACTTGTATTAACAATCAGTCATTTAACTATTAGATTAGAGTTTATTTTAAATCTTTAAACTTATCGCGTAATATTTTACTACGCAATTCAATTTTAAAGAACCGAGAAAACTCTACATTTATGAAAGGCAAAATCAACTGGCCAGTTTTTTTTAATATCAATAAGACAAAAGTATTTTGGACACCGTCACTTTACTTTCATGACTGAGACATCTCGGAGACCGACATTTGCATATTCCCTCTAAAAATCTGTTTTCAAAAGGTGCGTTAAATATTAAAACATCATTCGTCCCAGGGCCAGGATAGTAGCACTGTAGACTATAAAAATTAATTGCGAAAATATATATGGTAATCATCCTAATCATCCAGAGATAAGTCGACATATGATATATAATCTGAATGCAGTAAAATTATATGTAATTTTAAAATTTGATCAAGCGTTGCACTCAGTTGTAAAGTGACCATATTTCACAGCACTCTTAAAAGCAATAAATTTTTGCTCAATTTCATCTTACAGCTACTAAGGATGAAATGGATTGTCTTAACTTTCTTCTCCATTTTTATGGAAAATTAAGAAAAAAGCTAATCAACTTGTTTAGGGATTCGCATTACATATGGGCCGTACAATAAAGACAATAAGAATAAAGACATAAATAATTTCATGTCAAATTAAACTTAATTGCTACAAATCTTAAAACGAAACAATTTTTTTACATTCTAATAAAAAGGTAAGAGATTGGAGTTGTTCGAAAACATCGTTAATTTTTTAAAGAACTAGAAAAAGTTTTACTTACGTCAGTGACTTTTAATGCACTTTTCACAAGATTTATTGTACTTCAATAACAAGGTCTGTTTCATAATATTTGGTCACACTATTAGGTGACAACATTAGGAAACAGGCAATAAAAATAAATAAATAAAATTAGAAAAAAAATAATAAATAATAAAAAAAATAACTTTAAACAAGTTTTTGTGGTTTATAACACAATTATTAAATTATTATTATCATGCAATTTAAGCACGTATGATAATTCGCTTAAAAAATTTTTAAAATTCATCAAAAATTCCTTTAACCAGATTTTAATAATCTTCGTATCAGTTGCAAAAGAATCACAGCGGCACAGAATAAAAATAATATATAATAAATAATAGCAGCACAAAGCTAAAAGAATCTCGTTGATAGTTTTAAAAAAAAGTGGCATCTCCGAAAATTTTTTTTATTTAATTTCCTATCTATACACCACATGTTTTTTTTTACATATGACTTTTTAACTTACAAAAGACTTTTAATATCTGGCATAACAATTATCTCTTTACAGCAGTTGATCTGTTCGCAAATGACTTGTTGCCGTCTTGAAATATATTTGTGTGCATTACGGAATTACTAAAGACTTGTCAATTTTAATTATTTTTTACTCTGAATAAATAGACGTTTAGTTTGCATTGTATAATGATACAAAATTTACATAATTGTTATTAAATAGTTTACCTTCAGCCGGTGAATGCTACCGCCAATGATCAACCGCCGTTTATTGTTTTAATACGGCATGGGTTTTTGGCAATCACTTTTAACATGTATTTTATAAGAGCAATGTTTCAACAGCCCTACACGACATGTATGTGTTTTATTGTGGGAAATTTGACATGTCAGATGTAAAAAACATGTCGTGTATGGACAGCTTTATTTGATTTTTTTTTTTTCGATTTTTAAACTATAATATCAAATTAAGCTACTGTATGTTATTGAACAGTGACAAAAATAAAACACCTAAACGTTAAACATTTAATTTTTTAAGACTGAGTATCTCTGTAGCCTTCCAATATGTTAAACTCGCAGAAAAAGTATTAAAACTTAAAATTAATAGCTTTCGTCAAAAAATATGAACGAATTTGAGTAAAAGAGAATGTTAAACAAAAGTATTAAATTAAGCCGTTTTGTTTAAAAGTGTTGCAAGTCCATTTTTGACAAAAAAAAAGTAGTTAATAACATTAAATGACTCCTATAAAGAATTTCCAAAAATAATCTTGCAAATTTCTGGTTATATTCCGTAGTTTAAAGCTCCACTAGCACTTTTGCAGCAACAAGCCAGCCCTACAGCAAGATTCAAGGGAAAAAATTTACAATTATTCTATGTGTTTTATATGTTAATATAATCTAAACCGCATTTACCAATGTTATATTTAAAAAATTATTTTCTTTATATACTTATAAATAATATAATAACTTTCATTTTTTGTTAAATTTAAAAAGAGTGGTGCAGTTACATTTGGTATCATCTTTTAACTAACACTTAAAAAACGATCGTTATACATTTAATACTTAATTAATTTCAAATGGTCGTTTAATATAAAACGGACTTACTCCACTTTTAAAGAAAATGGCTTAAATAGAATTAAGAATTTCTACACAATGTTTAAGAGGTGCAACGATCTCAATTGATACTTGATTTGAATGCTGTATGAATACCTGTATACGATTAATGAGATAAAATCGTGAAAGCTTTAGGTAAGATCAAAGCTGAATATAAACATGATCCCAGTACGATGGCTGCTCTATATATTTCTGGCCTAATAGTGAAAATGCGAATATTTATAATCAAAAATGGTTTTATTGTTTTTCAAAGTATTCTCCAGCATGATTTATAAACTTTTGCATGCGCTCAAACCAGTTGTCAAAGTACTTTTTCCACTCCGATTGAGACACCTCTAAAACATGGTTTTTGAACACTTCAACAGCTTCTTCTGGCGACGAAATCGTTGACCACGCATTTTTTTCTTGATGTGCGGAAACAAGAAGAAGTCATTGGGTGCCAAGTCAGGGCTGTACGGCGGATGACCCATTAATTCGACGTCTTGGCCGGTCAAAAACGCTCTGGTTTGAGCCGAGGTGTGAGAGCTCGCTTTGTCATGGTGAACAATGATTCGTCTTCTCTTGTTGGTTTTTCGAATTTCTCCGATGACTTCAGGCAAACAAATTGTAGTGTACCACTCAGAAGTGACCGTCCTACGTTGCTTAAGCGGAACAGTCGCCACATGACCAGTTTTGCCAAAGAAACAGGCGACCATTTGCTTCGAAGTGCTTCCACGAACAATTTTCGTTGGATTGTTGTTTCGTTTCGGGCTCATACACATAGATCCATGATTTTTCCCCTGTGACGATCTTATAAACGTCTTTTAAAGCACCGCAATCGTGGTTTTGCAACATTTCTTTGTACCAATCGACACGAGCCTTTTTTAGAGCGACTTTCAAATTGTGCGGGATCCAACGAGAACAAACCTTTTTTACGGCCAGATGTTCATGCAGTATCGAATATATGCTGGTGGAAGAAATGTCCAAGGATGTCTCTATCTCTCGGTATGTCGCATGTCGATCTTGCATTATGAGTTCACGCACGGCATCAATGTTCTCTGGCACAACAGCCGTTTTTGGACGACCTTCACGGAATTCGTCTTTGAGCAAGCCTCGGCCACGATTAAATTCATTATACCAATTTTTTACAGTGCTATAGGATGGTGCTTCATCGCCATACAAAGATTTAAGTTCATCAATGCACTCTTGTCGTGATAATCCACGTCAAAAGTTGTGAAAAATGATGGCACGAAAATGTTCACGAGTTAATTTCATTTTTTTCTATATTAATTTTTTCAAGTCACCGTAAACAACACAAATAATGTTCGTACGTCAAAACGTTTTGAGTACGATTATGCTTAAAATGACGAACTTTCCAATGGAAATGTCAGATTGCACTTGGCAGCACTCAGTGTTGCCAGGCCAGAAATATATATAGAAGCCCTCGTATAAACAGGAAATGTAGCTTCAATCTCAACAAAATCCTGCTTTATCCTATAAAAGAAGGTCCACATGTTTTAAAAACGACTATTATTTTTTTAAATTTTATTTTTGATCCACTATTAGCTTTGTGGTTGAATATTTAAATAAAATTCTGCAACAAATCTGTGGTCGCAAAGAACGCCTTAAGTCGAGTTAGGACAAAGTTAGTGTTATCGCTATTGTTGCGTTCGTTACATTTTTAACATTTTAAATATAAAAATAAGTATTTTATTTCTCAAAGTACAAACAGCTAAAATCTATATTTCCTGATTCGAGGCAAGAAGTTTATTTGTTATTCCTTGAAGGCAAAGGTATTTTTGTGTGATATATTTGATTAAAAAAATTTGCTTCATTAGATTTTTAGAATTTTCCTAAAGTCTAATCATTTTTGGATGTCACTGTTGCAATTGTGAATTTTATAAACATGTTTTGCTTGTAGCATTGTTTTAACAATTAATTTGACATGAGTTGTACGACAACATGACTAAACAACAAAAGAAAGACATGATCTAAATTGCATTGATGAACAGATGCACCAAAACAAAAAAGCTATTTTAGACATGAGAAGAATATTAGTGCCACAAATTACATTTATTTTGTGGCAAATGCAGAAGCATGTAATCAAATCAGAAAGGAAATTTTCTAATTTAATTAAAAGGAATTTTAATAAGATTTAAAGGTAAAAAGTTTTAAAATACAAATCAAATTAAAATATTTAAGAAAAGCAATTTGAGACAATTAATTAAATTTTGTTTCTTAATATTTGTTTGAAACAATTTTCCATTTTATTTGATAAACTCTATTAGACTTAACACTCTAAATAATTGTTAAGTAACTGTTTAACAAGGAAACTTGATACGACAGTAAAGAGACATTATTCAAATGGCAGATTATTAAGACTTTAAAGAAAAAGAAAAAAAAAACAAAGAACCATTTGTTTTCATTACTTATGCAAACCTTGAAAGGCTGTCTAAGGAATTATCAAAGCGAACAAAATAATTACAAGAAGTTAACCCATTGTGGCAGCAAGCCGGAAGGCAGTAATCTCTGATGATTTTTTTTTTTTTTTTTTTGTTTGTTTGTATTTTGTAAACAGTTTTCATATCAAAAGAAACGAAAAGACAAGAAAATTTTTAAAATTAAGCTCTAATAATTTAAAAATTATAGGCTTTTAAGGAATATTAAACTCGCAAAACAAGTTAAATTAAATTTTCTTCCAAAAAATACTTTTTTAAACAGTAACAGCAAATGACCTGAAAGAAATTGATCTTTAAAAGTTTTTGGGAAAAAAGTTTTTAAGAACTTTATTTTAAAGAAAAAATTTATTAGGAAAACAGCTTTTAAATTCGTTATCTTAAAAAAGTTATTATAGTAATCCTTGCAAAAATAAACGACTTAAAAACGAATTTAAGCTGTCTGTTCATAGCGGTTCAAAATTTTTCCCACATACATCAAATTATATCAACTATTGGGACACCCTTTAATTTCCAAATCCAAAATTTATATTTGTTGTTATAGCGGACTTTGTAAACCTCAACCATCTGTCTTAAACAGTTTGGCCATTTTTTTTATTTTAAAGGGGTGCCCCTTAACGTTCATAATACACGTAAAAAACAATTTTGTTGTATGGTGGCACCCTATAATTTTTAAACTTATGAATTGTTTTTCAAACAGGATCAATCTATCAAATTTTTAAAATCGGTTCAGAAATGACTAAGTTCGTCAGGTGCAAACATTAAAAAAGCAACTTTTAGACGAATTGACAACCTCCTTCATATTTTAAAGTCGGTTAAAAACGCGAGTAATCAAATAAGTACTTTAAAAAATATAAATTTTTGTATTAAGTACCACTTGCAAAAAGTAACTACTGAACTACTGAAAATATTTGATAAATATACTTTTTTAATAAGTATTTTTTTTTTAAATACTTATTGAAAAAGATACTTTTGTTTCAAATGTACCTTTTGCAAAAAAATTTAAAAAACTCAAAAAGTACTATCCAAATAAGCGCCTTTAAAAATATTTACATACTTTACAAAAAGGAGAACTCAGAAAAAATATATTTTTCAGGAAAGTTTTAATATTAATCAACTTCAGGAATAAATCAAAAAGTACATTTAAAAAATAAAAAAAAAATTTTTAAATTTTGATAATTACTTTAAAATTAAAAGAAGTAAAAGAAGTATCTAACTGAAAAATAACTTTCACATGTTAAAACAGTTACTTCAAAAATATATGTAAAAAGTACTTTTCTAAAAAAATTTTTAAATCAAGTACCTTAACAAATTTAAGGCATAAATATTTATTTTAAAATAGAATTTTTTAAATGTTAACCTTTGAAAAGTATAAAAAATAACTTTATCAATAACCACCTGTTCAAGAAAAGCACCTATCAGAGAAACAATACCTGAAAAGGCACCCTTTAGGAAAACTTATATTTTTATTTATTAAAGGTTTGGTTTTATTTAGCGGGTTAAAGTTATTCGTAATTAACTATCAAAAAAAACGGTTTTAATTGTAAATAAGAAACTTAGGCAATTTCAAAGTCTTATTTCTTAGTAATGCGATACGATTTTAAGTCAAGTGTTAAATGGTCATGACAGGTTTTTAATTTGAAAAGCCAAAGTAGTCACAAATTGTTGTTCATATAAACAAAATGTAGCATTTGAAATTTTATCTTGAACAGAAACTCAAACGAAGCATTGTTATAATTAACAAAATGAACCTTTTTTCTAGCATGTTAATTAAAAAGATTATTTTACATAAAATTGAATCTATAAGAATAATTTTGTCACAAAAAAAAAATTATACTCTAATAAATAAGGACGTTATGTAACTTCTTTATTTGGCATCGGGGGTTTTTATTAAGTCTTTGGCAGGATTTCTGGTAGTTTCCTTTGTTAATGTTTTTTCCTAACATTTAAGTAAAACAAATTGTCAACTGTAGCGTCTACATTAATGAGTTCTAACAATTTATTCTGAACGTTTTAATTAAATAAATTCGGAAGAATACTTAAATCGTTTTCAAGTCAACACTCTCCAGAAAAAGAACCATCCCAAAAACTCTTCAAAAAGTCAATAATGACAATTTTTTAAACATTGATGTTGATATCCTTTAAAGCCGTGGCACTCGTAAAATCTGTAAAAAAAAAGGATTTGTCCGATTTGCTTATATATTTGAAAAAACTATGGTTAAATTAAGTTTTTGTACGATCAAAAAAGGCGCGTTCGGATTTGAATTTAAATTGCATATTTTTTGTTTGATCGAGTGACACCTAAACATATAGTTTTTCTAGCGATTTTTCTGAGTAAAACAGAATTTTATTAGACTGATTTGTGAATGAATCCTACGAGTATGTAAGAAAGACAGACATGTCCCTTATTATTAAGTAATTTCTCTGACTAAGAAAACTCAATAATCAATTTTACAATTGATAATGCTCCTTTTACTTCTACGTAAGTGATTATTTAGATTTCATTTCTTGTGGTGGCAACCCTGAATACAGAACTTATTGTTTGATCACTGATTCATACAGCACTTACGGATGCACTCTACCGAAAGTAGGAAAATATGTTGTAAGAAATGGGATAGATGGCGTATTCCCTTTTTTACCGACTTCAAAAAAAGAAGGAGGTTATCAATTCGACTGAATGCTGCTTTTTTATATTTATGCCTGCTGAACTTAGTCATGTCTGAAATAATTTTGATTTTTTTTTTTTTTTTTTTTTTGTAATTTGATAAATTATGCATACAGATTTGTCCCGTTTTAAAAACAGTTTATAATCTTAAAAATTAAAGGGTTTCCCCATAGATGACGTAAATTGACTTATGTGCGCCTATCTTTTGAACAGTTATAGACAAACGCTTGAAAATTGGACAGGCTGAATACACGCTAATTTTCCTAACTGAAACCCTTTAATAGCGTTAAGTTACCACAAACACTAAAATTAGAATTATTTATTCAAAAAACTCAATGCTTAAGATTTAAAAATCTTACAACATTGATTAAAGTCTCGATTTAAAAAAAGTCTCATTAAATTTCTTTCCTAACTCGCTGTAGACATTAGACGTAGAACTAATATCGTGCCAACAATTACATGCACAAAGTTAAAACGAAAAATATGTCAACGACAGAAACTAAAAAAAGAATAAGGTCAGATTTTTTTTAATTAAAGCTCTCGTACACAAGAACACTATTTTGCTATCACGTACGATAACTTTAATACTGGTGACGATAGGATAATGTGATATTCAAGCATTTAACAAATTGTAATGCTTGTGTTGGTAAAGTATGCGTCTTAAACACATTTTATTGTCAAAGGAACTTGTCAAATGATGATTATGAAGACCACATTAAATTAAGAAATACAACAAAAGACTCCCACAGTGTCGCCACATGATAACGAAATTACTGGCCACTGTAGCACAAACATTTGCTGTAGAGCCATGATAAACCAACAAACTATTAAGAAGTCATAAAAAATAGAATAAGTTTTTAAGTAAATTATATTGTACCAAATTAAATATTTGGTTTTTATACTGTCGCTTTCAAATAAAGTAATTTCTATGCAAATCCGTTCTAGTTTGCTATTGAAATAGACATTATTAAAAAGAATATTTTAAATAATTTTCAAAACATGCATGCAATTGTCAGGGAAAAGTAAAACAAACTTAGAAAAAATAAATAAAAAGCAGCAGACAATAAACAGCAGTTCAGCATAAACAAAGACTAGACGCGAAATAAATGTAACAAAAAAATAAATATAAATAAAAATATAAATGTTTACAACAAAAAAACACATCCAGCAGTGAGAACTTCTTACGGATACCTTACGACTTTGTACCCATGAGTCTTTAAAGACCTTCAAGTGTTATCTTTATCGCAATCTGTTCGATTTTAAAAAATAACCTAAAAATCCTCTATCTAAATGTGAGGTTCTTTTGGACAAATATCTCGCTCTCTTTCATTCTCTTTCTTTTTTTATTGTTAACACCTACTCCCCTAGCACTTCTACATATAAATGAATCTAAATATTAGCAAGAAAACATTTTCTTTGAACTAGAATCTACTAAATCTGGGGATGTTTACAATTAAGCAACTGGTGTGGCTTCCGTGGAAATCTCAGATTTTTACTAAATTTAAATATAGATCAGCCTTAATTTTATGAATTTATTATACGATATCTTCGGCCTGTTCACATCGTCTTGTGTTGCACTTATTCTATAGTTCCGGTGAATTACCATAAATTCTATTCGGTTAAAACTATTTATATTTCGTCTACTTACATATCATTCTACAAGTTTAATGTTTCTTTTATATGAAAAACTAGAAAGCGGTAAGAAATTGGCATTCTAAGGACTTTATAAATATTTTTTAAGATCGCTTTTCAAGAATCTTCTCTTCCATTACCAAATTGTTCGCTAAATAAGCTGAAGCAGTTGCAAGGTAAACGAAAAGTAAGACGAGATCCTATAAAAATTTGCACGTATTTGTCTTAAAAGAGCTTCGATTTAAAAATACACAGAATCTGGTTTATAGTTTTGTTATAGTCTTCAAAACTACTTAATATTCATTGCATCCACTAACGCTTATTTCTGCAAATACTCTGGTAAAAACAAGATGTTGAAGGATTGACTAAAAATGTCGTTTTAGCAACAGCCAACCGTGTTCAAAGAGTTCATACAAGAGTCATTCCACGGGAGGTTAATGCTCTTGAAATGTGCACCAATAGTACAAGGAACTGTCGGAACAACTAACAGGATGCCAGTTTTTTATCGTGGGTCGGCACCTCGAAATTAAGTTATAAACTCTGTGAGGCCATATGGTTTGTGCGATTTTCAACAATTCCTAAAAGTTAGATTTTTGCTTTTAAGCCGAATTACTAACACTACAATTTTCCGATCTTAAAGATGGGTTCTTGATATATTGAAATAAGATTTCAGGACCCATTCTCATTTCTCGCTCCCCAAAAAATTAAAATATCTCGCCATTTAGTTAAAAGATTTCCAGCATTTCAAATCAATCTAGATGTAGAGTATATCTAAAGTAGACACGACGACAGTCCCCTATTAACTAAGTGTTTTTTCATCGTTCACCATTACTAAACGCCGTAGGGTCTTTGTGATAGACATATACGGGACAATATCAGTTGGATCGTGGTTTAGAAAAAAATTTTTTTTGTACAGACGAGGCAATCACACAAGAATCATTTAAAGGAAAAAAATTAGTTGTGTGTTATTTCATACGTTAAAAACTTACGCGAGAGAAGAAAAATTAAAAGGAACACACCGGCAATTATTTTACTTCTTACTCTTCTTATGAATAAGAAGGCATCATAACTCTAAAAGGAAAAAAACATTATGATAAAAAAAATTGGTTTTAAAGAAAAAACAATTCCCAAATGAAAAAATTTAAATAACATGAGCAAAAAAATTATCGAAATTATATGAGGACGGGTAAAAGAAAAATATTTTAAAAGATGTTAAGCAAAAATCACATAAGAAATACTGTAAACATCGATATAGACGAGGATACATGATATTTCTGACAGCATGAAAAAACACGAAATCAAAAAGAAACAGTGCTAAGCACGGGGAAACTTAGGTGGAACATGCTTATGTTTCCTCAAATGTTCTGTTGTGTGTATCTACTATTATGGCTTTGTTCCTGTATGTGATGTAGAATTGAGAATCATACGTTTCTTTGATATAAAAGTAATGACCGATTGATCGCTGAACCAGTTGACTTTTATTTCGACACTCATTCGTAGACGAATGTATAAACCTTTTCCTTGTAAAATCGGCACAAGGACAGCTTATTTATGTTTTTAGCCACAAATAGCATTAAAAACGATTATAAGCATTATAAGCTTTCCCCCCTAAAGCCACTTTTAAAGCAAAAGTCTGTATAGAATCTAAATTTAAAAAAAATGTCCTTTGGGCCCAACCTTTATATGTTGCATTTTATATAATTTTATAATCTGTATATGACTTCACGTCTACATATGATGATGACATCCATCTACTGCAGGTTATTTTTATTTTTTATATTTTTTTTAAGTTTAAAAATATGTGTTGCTTTTGCTATATGTCAATGTTATCAAAACGATGTCATCACCACTTAATGTACGTAAAGTATGTGGAATCTTTTTTATATGTTTGTGAACATTTGCACAAATGAACTGAATAAAAGTTTGTAATAATTTTTGTTTTTTAGTAGTTGTAAAAATCATGTAGAACAATCACTACTTTATAAATGGGTTAAGTGTTTGTTGTATTTGTAACCGCATATTTTTTATCAGCAACATCATATTTTAACTTTTTTTAACTTACACTCTAATGGAAACAATTTAATTAATTATTTTTTGCAACCTACATTTTTTCACTTACTCAGTCACATATTTAATTTTATAACCGACATTTTTCTTCTTTTACCTCTTGCTGTGACTCTTGACAAAACTGTTAGTTTTTGTTTTCTTGATTTTCTGAGAGCGAGCGCCTTGCAATTAAAACTAAAGTAACTATGACAGCTGTCAGTCACAATTAGATAATTATCATTAAACATTTGAAGAATGCTTCTCATATTTTCTATGACAATTGTCTAATTGCTGTGAATGTTTGTTTGTTTGTTTCTTTTCTATCATTTTAAACCAGGAATTTTATGATGAAACCAAAACTTGATGGTTTTAATTATGGAATGAGTGAGTTTAAATTATACACCTGTCATTATTAGTTTAGTACGGTCATTATTCAAGTATGTCTTTGAAAAAAATTAAAAGCTACCGCAATTATTCTTTATGTTCCATCCGTTAACTGGACATTATAAATGTAGTGATGATATGTTTAAGGGTGTTTGAAATCTTTAGTTTTTTTTTGACGGGAAAATCAATTTTTGAAACTCAGGGGGGTTATTATGTAATTCGATTCGAATCGAAAAATATACGAATTCGGAAAAATTGCATTAGACAGTACGATTATCGGAAATTTCTTTTCGAACTTTCGTAAGAAATTATTTGCTTACGCCATTTTTTTTACCCCCTTTCGTATTAAAAAAATCCCTTTCGAAACTGCAACTATGTAGTAACTATGTAGTACGAAAACAAGTGTCAAATTTGTTTCTAACGCATTTATTCATTCGAATGCCATTTTCATTGCGGAAATATAAAGAAATAATAATGTAAGTATAAATGTATATTATTAAGTAAATAAATAAATAAATAAAAATTCTGTTTCGGTTTGTGCAAGGGATACGCCAAAAAAAAGTGTTTACACAAAGCCTAGACAATATGAAATATTGGTAGAATTTATGACGCGGCATTCTGATTTAGCAAGGGGCCATTTAAACGCTTCAAACGCCAGAAGTAAGTCAAGGGAATTGTGGCAAAAACTAGCTCAAGATTTAAATGCTGCAGGCCCACCTACACATGAAATAGAAAAGTGGAAAAAAGTATGTAATTGAAAAATTTGAAGTGTTTAGATCTCAATATGTACAAAAATTTTTATGTTTAAAATCGCAGGTATGGGCGGATTACAAACAGCATATTAAAGTGAAGTCCCGTCGCAATAAAAATAGCCTTTCAGGAACTGGAGGAGGGCCAAGCAATTACTGTTCATTAACAGCGCTGGAGCAACAAACTGCTGAATTGCTTTCAATCGATGAATATGTTGAAGGAATTAATGGTGCATCAAGGTTTGGGGCATACACAAATATTAAAACGTCTACGCACAATACAGAAAATAATATTGAGGATAACTATATAATTCAAGAAAGTATTGAAATATCTTGCAATGACAGTATGGCAAATTCTAATGAACAAAGCTCAAAAGATTTAAATGTCACTACTCCACGTAGACGTACCTGTAGCAATTCTTCAAGCAAGGACATGCTATTACAAAAGCAAGTTGAAAACCAAATTAAGTATCAAGAAAGTTCAATACAACTGTTGAATAAATTAGAGGAAAATCAAAGAAGTTGCCTAATAGAGATGAAGGAAATTAATAAGAACCTTTCAACCAACAACAAATATTTAAAACGTAAAAGCGATTTGAATGAACGCATTTACAAGTTAAAAAGAGAAAAGTTTGAATTTTTGAAGAAAAATGAAATAGAAAAAACGAAGCGTAAAGTTGCACAACTGGAGCTCAAGCAAAAAATGTTTGAATTAGAGTGCAAAAAATACGGTCATAATTAAATACTTTTACTAAAATTTTAACTTAGCTTTAGAATATTTTTTTTATTAGGTAGATAGATAAATGCTAATCTCAATGAATTACAAGTTTTTGATACGATACACTTCTTATTTGTTAATGAAATAAAAAATTGATTTTTTTTAATTTTTGTATTTATTAATTTCTTATCATATTATCCCTTATTTCATTTCTTATACGTTTTGCTATATTAAAAAAATTACTTTCCAAATTACTTTCAGTGCTACTGCTAACAGAAGATGTAATAGTACTATTCTCAATTTGCAAACTTTCACTCTCTACATTATACAATAAACAAATATTATGTAATAAACAGCAGACGTTAAGAATTTGAACTGCTTTTTCTGGGGAGTAATGTAGTTCTCTTGCTGATAAAAGACAACGGAATCGCGCTTTTAGAATACCAAATGTCCTTTCTATGATGGACCTTCCTTTGGAATGTTGATCATTGAAAAATGATTCAGGAGAATTTTCAGATGCATTTCTGTAAGGCGTCAAAATCCATGGTTCCAACGGATAACCTGAATCGCCTGAAAAAAGTTAATTACTTGTTTATAAAAGTTAAACAAAATAATATGCGAATTTTACCAATTATTCTGGTTCCAGTATCTCCAAGTTGAAAGTTTTCTTTTAAATTTTGCCTCTCTTCAGATAAATTCCAGATATGAGAGTCATGACAAGCTCCTCCAAAACGTCCATTTATAGCTCTTATATACATTTCATGATCACAAATCTTAAGAAAGTATAGAAATAATATAAATAATTAGGCATATACGTACACATGCATAGGCATTTAACTTACCGCCATAGCGTTTATACTATGTTTAAGTTTTCTGTTGAAATATAAATGTTCATTGTTTCTTGGTCTTATTATTTGAATGTGAGTTCCATCTATTGCACCTATTATTCCCGGTATTGCACATTTATTATAAAAAAATCTTTTTGCTTCCATTTTTTTCTCTTCGGTCATTTCTAAAACAATATGCTTGGGACAAAGATTTTTTTCAATTACTTCACATACTTCCGATAGACAAACGGAAATATACGATTGAGACATTCCTAATAAACGATCTTGGCCGATTTGGTGCTGGTAACCACCTTGTGCCAGACACTTTAACGTCGCTGCCAATTTCAGCATTGGAGGCACGGCGCTAGATCTTTGAGGTGCTTTTAAGTCGTGGTTTATAGAATTAAGTACATACATGAATGCGCCTTTGTTAAGACGAAAATTCTTGATGAAACTAAAAGTAGTTTTGTACATGATATGATATTTTATTACTTGTTTCAAATAAATTTCTTACGAGTATTCAGTGAGATTCATAATATTTGATGTATCTCTTATTAACTTTCTTTGTATTCTTTCTGAAGTTATGTTAGTTTCTTCATCACTTTCCCATAACGAAACACAATCCATTTGTTAATTTTTATATCCTTTAATAAATTTAGCACAAATTTATTTGAATTTTATTTAGATATTTTCAAAGCAATTTTGACGTTTAAAAAGAGAAAAGCAGAGTACAGCCAAGTTTCTGACATTCTGAACATTGGCATTACTAGGTTTTACCCTTAAATATTTAAATGCAACTGTGTAACCCTTTCGAACGTACTATATAATATAATTTTGTTTTCGAATCGGAAATTCTTTTCGAATGCCTTTTCGATTCGAATCGAATTACATAATAACCCCCCAGAGTATTACAACAACAACAGATTTATAAAATTTTTATTGCCCAAATACATTCTTCCAAGTTAAAAAAAATTTTATTTAGGTTCATTATAAATATAAAACAAACGTATACGCTTTATAAAGATGTAAATAAATATTCGGACTTTAAATTTTAAAATAAAAATGAACTAAGCTAGAAAAAGATTTTTATGAATAAATTTTTATCATTATTTGTTTAATATCATTAATGTTAAACAAAATGGTTAGATTGTTCGACCTTTGTAAAAAAAGTTATTCTTGAAGAAAAAAAAATATTTTTTAGCGATAAACTGAATAAATTTCATTTGAATAAGTGTTATTCAAACAAATGTTATTGGAATAAATGTTATTCGAATAAATGTTATTCGAATAAATATTATTCGAATAAATGTTATTCAAATAAAAATTACACAGGTATGCAAAATGAGACTTTTGTTGTACCCCCCGAATATTTTTATATTTTTTTATATCACTGGGTGTGTAAACCAAAAATACATTTTCAATTTTTTTTCTAGCACGTAGTTTTTTTTTAATTCATGATCAAAATTTTGATTGATAATATAAATTTTTGTCCCATTGTTGAAATTCAAATCGATGTTACAGCTAAATTAAAAGAGATAACGACCAATTTTTTTACTTCTATGTCCACAAAAGTATACCTTTAGCATTGCCAACAGTATGCAACTATTTTAATTGGAGTATTAATAACAAAAAAACTGATCTTACTGCTGGTAGTATATCGTGATTCCAAGAAAAACAAAAAGCCTCTTTTCTCAGAAATTGTACGTGATGGAAATTATTTTTACGTAACCTAGTGGTCAATACCTATCCAAGATGCTGTATAAAGTTCGGAGGGGAAAACCCTTGCATACCTGTGTTATTTGAATAAATGTTATACAAATAAATGTTATTCGAATAAATAATATTCGAATAAAACTTATTCGAATAATTGTTATTCGAATAACAAAAATTATTATGTTTATACAATTTTCCTGATTGTTTACAATTCTAATTTAATCATAATTTTTACAACTGTTAACAATTGCGTCTTTTCCTTTACGTATATTACTGTTTTTACTTTGGATGCAATAAAAGTTAATTTTACTTATAAACTGCTATATTTTATATTAAAAGTGCAATTTGTTTAGGAAAAATCTGGTATTTATGTGGATTTAAGTGGTCGCTTGGCTTTATCTGGGAAGATTTTGTTCAAATATTTAGAAAACCAGAAATATATTTGTTTAAGTTAAGAAACTTTACAATGACAGAATGAGAATTATTTTTTAAATCCAGTACAATATGTTAAGTCTTTCTCAAAAATTAGCAACCAAAAAAAATACGTTCATTTAAAACATCACATATATACTTTACAAAAGCTGTTTTTAAGTCTCTCTTTAAAATTAGTCAAACGAATTTGTTCTTGCTTTTTGCTAACAGTCGATTTAGCAACGAATTCTTTTTTTTCACACTTGATGCTTTTTCGGTATTATAGTGTTTTTTAGAAATTAAGTATGAATGCGCGGTGCTTTGGAAATAATTTTAATATTTTTAATTTTTGAAGATGTGCAATTTTAATTTTTTTTTATAAAATTAGAAATCAAAAACTTTAAATCATATATATCTTTAATAGATGCATAAATCATGTTTACAAAATTTTGCAACTGAATTTACTTTTTCTTTTATAAGTTTCTGAGAGATTTATAATTTAAAGTGAAAGAGATAATAAAAATTTTTTAGTTAGATATATATTTAACTATTTTTCAACAACAAAAGTACCTACCTGTCAATTTTCATTAAAGTAATAAAATTTTTAAAAATATTTGCCTATGATTTCAGCTGTTAGTCATTCTACCCACAATATTTTTCAAAACATAAACATCTTTTTATGATTTAATTTTTAATGTTTCTCTGAAATCAGATTAAAAAATGACTAATGTAAACTATTTTTAAAATGTGTTTTTTTTTTCAATAATCTTGATAAATAAAAAGTTGTTAAGTTCAAATGCGAAAAAAAATATGTTCAAGCCCAACCATAATTAAAATGACATCATTTAACACTTTAGAAAAATATGAAAAAAAAACACTCAAAAAGTCTATAAAAATAAACAAAAATATTAAGAACCTACAGAAAGAGAAAAAAAACGCTCGGTGATTGTAATTGATTGTAATTTGCTAAATCTCATGATAACGAAAGCAAAAATTGAAAATTCCAGCATAAACAAAAACAAAATCTAGAATATTAAAAAATTATTTAAATTGAAAAATTGACTTAAGGTCTTTTTCAACATGTTGTTGCTTTTTTTTCAAATAATTTAAAATAAATTCAATATAATTTTTGTATTTGATATTTTATGCGCAGTTGAAATATAAAAATTTGTAAAGCCAGTATTGATTCGAAATATATAGAAAGAACCAGATAAATCCACAGTAATAACAAGTTTTAAATAAATTTATGCATTTTTTGTATAATAAATAAAAATACTTAAAATGTCAATGTAAATTTGTTTGAAGAATTCATATGAATTTTAATGAAAATCTACAGTGTTTTTTGTTAAAATTTTAAAGGACGTTTTTATATACAAATTTTAATTTTTTTCTTTTGCATTTTATTTTATGATGTAAATGAACTCAATCTGTGCGAAGTACGTAAATGAATAAATTATCTATATCTAGATTATAAATTATTAATTAAAACAACAAAGTTTAATTGAAAAAAAGCTATCGATTGATTGGTAGCAGAATTTAAAAAAAAATTGATTACAATTTATATTAAGTTATTACGGTTTTATATTAAGTTAAAAATGACTTTCTTAATTATTACATGGACGTTATTAATTATATAAATCAATTCATTGTCAGTATCATTAGCAATGAATAATAACTAATGCTAATGTTTTAGTAAATGGTAATGCTTTCATTGGTAATAACTTAAGTAACAACATAATTACGATTAATTATTTGTTAAGTTTTCAAAGCCTTAGCATTAATCAACGTTTATTCTTATATTTAATAATATAAATAATATGAATATCCTAAAATATAATAGAGCAGTGGCATTATTCTCACCAAATTTTTTTGTTAAAATATTCTTAGCAATAATAAGACATGATGAGACATACTTTCAGTATTCTTTTAAGTAATACAAGCTGCTAGCATTCGTGTTATATTACTGTTTTTGTTGTGTTACTATTTCACTTCTTGCAGCAGATGCAGTTAGGATTTATAGAATTCCTCTGTATATATCGCTCCCATATCCAGTCACTTTATCTTTCTATCTTTATTTTGATCCCCCTTACATATGACCCTTCTCTTTATATTTTCTTTTAAATGCAGACTTTCTTTTTTCTACTCCGCAGGTAATACAAAAGCTTCAGCAAATGAACTTAACAGAAAGGCACATCGCATAATGACTGGAGATGAAAACAGGGCCATTACAACAAGCGATTACGAATATTGATGTCTGCGAGTTCGTGGCTTTAAAGCGATTAATACTAGATGACTGGATTAGCTTTAAAAGCAATTCGCATTAACGAAATTCGGTTTACTTGTCAAACAGTTACAATACAAAACTAAGTTTTTTGAAGATTTCGAGGAAGAAAAGGGGCAAAAATCTGTAGGCCGTAGGACCTAATGCCATTAATTCATTAATTTTGCAGCATATTTTTTTATTTTAGTAAAGTAAATAAAATAAAAAAAACAAATATTAAGATGTCAGGGAATTAAAAAATTAAAAATAAATTCCATAAAAATGTCACAGGCTCTTAATGAGTTAAGCACGATGACTTTTCCTTATTTTATAACCCTCAATCGCGCTATATATTTGTTTTTTTGATTGGAGTTTTTTTATTGTTTCAAATCATGTGAAAAAATTTAAGGTAGGTGTTTTGCTCGCTGCCTCGAAGGTCATGGACCGATCATGCTGATTTCCAATAGCACCTCTTTCGACACTATTTTTAAACGAATGGCGTATTTTAATTTTCTCTATCTGATCTAGTGCCTTGCCAAAATTTATTTCAACACTGTCATGGACGGACAGACAGACATCGCTCAATCGACTTTGTTATGCATCAGAAGTCAGAATATATATATACTTTATGGGGTCGGAAATGTAGAAATTACAAACGGAATGACAAACTTAGATTACCCTTTTTCCACTTTTTGTGGTAAAGAGTATAAAAAAAGTAATGAATTTCAAGAAAAACAGCACAAGTCAGTTTTTTCCTGTAGTTTATAAATCACTTATTTCTATGTGCAAGAAAATAAAAACGCACATTTGAACTGTTCATATAAAAATAATTTTAAATTACACGCTTTGAGTAAAAAGAACCTTTTTTAGCACAAATCTTTTATTTAATTCTATTGGTCCCTATACTTCGTTTGCATGTTATTTCTTATTTAATTAAAATTCCAATTTAGAAAAATGTGTTTTTAAATATTTATTGCAGAGTTCTGTAAACAGTGTTTAAAATTTTCCATCTACAAAAATAGATTGCGCTAACAGTCTCTAGAAAATGACTTATTTTTACCAAAAAAAAAAAAAAGTATTTTATATTTAAACAAAGGTTGTGTAGAGATCCCTAAGAACCTTTGTTTAAATATAAAATACTTTTTTTGGTAAAAATAAGTCATTACGTAGAGAAACTAAAGATGCAAATGTGAAAGCACCTAATTACCGAACAACGAAAAAATCTATAACTGTGTGTGGACTTCATCCAACTAAATAATAAATTATTGCTCGTTTTCCAATTATTAAATTATTTGTTTAAATAGATGATGTCATTTACAACATATCCAACCAAAGGTAAATAGATGCGAAGAGGGCTGATAATGAATGTATCGGCCCAAAAAATGTTGCACTACGATCTGCTAATGTCAAATTTTTCTTGTTTTCTTAAGAAATTAATATTAAAGATTTTGTATAATTTTCATTTTTTATTAACTTTAGAAATAAGAGTATACGTAAACTTAAGCCGGACTAATAATTATTTATTTGATTACAATAATAAAACAAATGGACTAATAAAAAAATAATATTTCATATCATCAATTTTGACATTTTTTTTAAATCATGATTTTTAACTGTACATAAAGAAATATGTTGTTTTTTTATTATTGTCACTTTTATTGTATTTAATAGCTGTACAACTGGAAAGGTATAAAATGTGAATGTAGTTTAAGTAGAGATAAATGTTTTTTTTAACATGGTTCAAGGTATTTTCAAATTATAAATCCCCTTTCCTTTTTACAATTTTAAATAATTTTTTTTCTTTTACATTTATTTGCTGATATTTTGAAATGTTCAGTTAATAGAATCTGGTTTCTAAGAAAAATTGCTGTCATTTAAACTAAAGCTTTTCAAGTGCAGATTAAACCAGTAGTTTAAAAGTGTGTGTTGTGTGTGTGTATCAAATAAAAAATAAAATAAAAATACCTAAGTACAACAAGAGAATGACAAATTAAGGAATAATTGTATATTGAAGTCAAGTCAACAGTCGAAGGTATAATTTGAAAAGCAACATATACAACCAAATAATACAATTAATGTCTAAAATCAAGGGAGTGATTTTTTCTCAAAAAGATTTAGCCCTTAAGGCTTCTACTAAGTAAAAATTTATGTACTTATTTTTTAGCTGAATCAAAGCTATTTTAATACCTCAAAGATGTTTCATTGTAAAAGTGAAATGAAAAGGATAATTTGATTTATCTATGAGATGCCTCTAAGTTGTGTCAGAACACAATAAACATAAGGGTTCTGTATTATCTATGAGCCAAATTATTATCAGTTTTAATTTTTATCTCTTAAATAGAATTCTTTTAATATTTATTTTTAAACATGAACGTAATAACTATCGCAGTGGGAAAGTTTAAAGTGCGTAAGACAATTATAGTTCCATTTACACTAAGAAAGCTTTAATTGAGGAACCGCTTCTTCAGGTAAGCGGACTATTCTTACTTACTCTTCTATAGAAGATGGGAATCTTTCAACACTAGAATTGACGAAAATTCAAACGTCTGGAAGGGGATACAAGGACACTTTTTCCTTATTCTATTCAGTTTTATTTTATTTTGTTCTCTTCTTTGTTTTCTATTCTGCTGTGTTCTGTACTTCGAGAGAAAAATAAATTATATGGAAATGTTACAGTGCAGAGAACAAATATAGGCCGGTGTACATAGAATCCGTCATACGTTGTACTTTGACGTATTCAACTGGATGAGGTTGGAACAATAGATTATTTGCTGACGAATATTTAATCAAAGTTTACTCTTTTTTTTAATATATTTTAAATTTTATTTGGATTTTATTCACTTTTTAATTTAATTTAATTTGTATTTTATTTTTGCCACCAAAATTATTTTATTAAAATCACTGATTACAATCGAAACACAACAAGAGTGAAAAGAAAACAAAGTATTCATCGTACGTGAAAAGTTAAAAGTTGACCTTGAACCTTCGTACTTTGCGTTGACGGACACGAACTGATTGTGACAACGCTCATAACGCTAATGTTTATTTTTACTGACTATCAGTTGAATATGTCAAAGTTTAAAGTATGACGGTTTCTATGTGCCCCGGCCTTAAGCACTACAAATTATGAAACATTTTAAAAGTGAAACTCACAAAATTTAAAATGACTTTAAGGATCTATAAAATTCTTGTTACATCAATCATTACCTTTGGATCAAGAAACGGAATAAACGCAGAATTCGGTTTTATTAAAAATATAAATTATTACATCGGCTAACGAAGTTTGAAACAAAATAACAAGTATTATAGGGACAAGTTTATTTTAGGCCCAATAAAAAAACACCATAGACCAAAAGTCTACTGCCCTCAAGCTGATTTTAGTGCCATTTTTATAGATGATACTCACAATATCAATATTTTTCTTAAAGGCTCAAATTTATTTATTTCATTTGATGGGTTATCAAACTAAAAGTTAATGTAACCATCGAATTTCATATCCAGAAATACGAGTATAAGGGAATATTTCATATTTTACAAATTGTCGGCAAGAAAAAAAACATATTAGTAGATTTTAGGACACAGAAGAGCAATTGAAAATAAGAGGGCAGACCCCAATATGCCAAACTCAGATACGTATGAGGTCGCTTATCAATTTTCAGATGCCAAAGTCATATCGAATACTTACTTAAGTTTCTATGAATTTTTTTTCCAAATACACAAACAACAATATACATTTGCTTTAGATTTGCGACCTTATTTTAGTTGCATAACTTAAAGTGTCATAGAAAAAGTTTAATAAGATGCTTTTGTAAACATTGAATACTTAAAAATAACATCCAACGACCATACAGAGGGAAAAAAGTGACCCTTTAATAGATTTCAGGAAGAAGGACGAATATAAAAGGACAAAAGAATTGGGCCCGAAGCATTCTTCGAGGTGACTTGGACAACTCTTGTGTCGGTTGCAGCAGTCAAAACTACTAAATTAACCCCTCAAGAAGAAAATTTGGATTATAATTTAAATGGTAATTAACGGCCCTTCACTCCGTACATTTTCGCCTTTATTACCAACTGCGGAGGATGGAAACTGTGTTTCGATTCTGCCTGGAAGAGTTCGAAACAACGAAGCACATTTTTTGTGAAAGCATTGTTTTTTGGGGTAGGAGGACATTTAGTTATGGGAAGCACCTAGAACCCAATGAGAACAGGGGAGCCTCCTCACCATCTGTTATTGCATTCATAAAGACTGCATTGCAGTCGATGGCATTAAAGATCCTAGGGCGTCATACTGCCAGCAGCTGGAACGTGTCCACTTATTTTTCTATTTGGATCATAAAATACTTTCAGATCTTGAACATATTCATCTTTGAACATCAATAATGCACTATTGGGGTATAAATTTCGATCTACTTAGGAGTTTGTAAGGCAAAGGGCGTTAAACAAAATAAAAAAATCAAAGCATCTTGAGTTAAATAAAATATATTTAAATTCGAAATGTTTGTATGATTATAAACCTTCTATTTCTCTGGTACTTGCCTTATTCTATAATATCTCTCCAATAGAAAATAATAGCTACAAGACAAGACAATCTACAGTGTCTTAAAACTCATTTTTGAAGTTTTAAGTTTATTCTAACATCAGCAGTGCCCACGACATCGTACGCGTAACAATTCTATTTTTTTTTTTTTAATTAAAACTTTGAAAAATATGTTTTTAAAAATTGGTTGTAGAGTTCTGTAAACAGTGTTAAAAACTTTCCATCTGTAAAATTAAATTTACTGACAACTGTTCTAGTACCATTATACCGGTTAAATTGGGTAACTTCGCATTCGTATCCCTAGTTTTTTTTACGAAATGGCATATTTTTTTGAATAAAAAAAATGTTCTATATTTGAACCAAGGGTCTAAGGGACCTTCTCACAAAATTATATTCAAATCCATCAAGCGGTTTTTACGTGATGCGAACACAGACAGACACAAAAATTCCTAAAAAAGGTATTTTGTATTCTATATCGATTACTATCTACACAAAAATTTTCAAAAAATATTTTATGTACAGATATGATCCCGTTACTGTTTTATTATATGAATAGATTAAATATCAGTATCTATTTGCAGTTAAAGTGATAGAATTTTTTCCTTAAACTACGTTTGTAATAAACACAAAACATAATTCTTCTTTGAAAACAATTCGTAAACATCAAAACTCAATTAAATTACATGATTTGTTTAATTAAATTTCAAAAAAGTATTTTTTTTTTTTTTTTTTGTACTGTTTTATCTTTGATAACAAACCTGTTTTGCCGCTTTCAGATATAAAAATTGTATATAAAATCTGAAAATAAAAAAGAGTAGTTTGTTGTAGTAATAATTTTAACATTTTACCTTTAAAATTTAAAAACAGAAAAAAAACTAATGTTGTGAATAAAATGAGGTTTATGGTGTATGAGGCTGTTGTACTTGTAAAATAAAAAGAGGTTGTTCTTTAACCGTTGGCCCAAAATGTGAAAGCTGCAGTAATACCAAAACTTAAATAGAAAAATAGTAAAAAGAAAGAAAATTCTCTAGTAAAACCAAAATTTTAGAGCTAAGTCGACTTAAGAAAGACGTTTCAAATTATTTAGGGGGAAAAAATATACGTTATTTCGTGAAGGACAAACAGTACTTTCTGGAGCATGAAGAAATCGCTTATTCATTTAGTTACTGGAAATATTGGTACACAACAATTACTTATATCAAAATGATTTCTAACGTTCTTCTATTGGCTGCTGTAAATGATGAGGCCAAGACCGTAACTGCCAGCAAAAATGCTGGCATAAAAAGCAAGGATATCAGTCACAACGTACAATTGTATTTTTCTCCTACTGATTAGTCCTACAAAAGGAAATACAAAAGTTAGAAAATATGGTAACATTGCTGTGAGAATGCGTCTCTAAAAATCAGAAAATAAAAAAAATCAATTTCAAACTAAAGTAGATTGATTCATCTCACAATGACAAAGCCACATTCTTTAAAGTTGCTCCCAATGCTCACCACTAACAATAGGGTCCCTTGAACTATCTTCGCACCAGTATTTTTGAAAGAATCCTAAGTAAACTTCTTTTAATTTTAGTTTTAAGGCGATAGTAGGTGCCTTAATCTCCTAGACAGCAATTTATCGCAAAGTTAGGCCTCTCAGGGATATAATTTTCCTGGAAATTAATGTGCATTTCTAATACACAAAACTTTATTTTTATGGTTAAGAGCTTTTATTATTGTCGGACTCTGCTTTTGGCATGATTAAGGCTTGAAGAACTTGGGAACTTTTGAAGTGACCCAATTACATGCTTCTTTATAATATCAGTTGGGCTGTCAAGTCGCGAGTAAGTGGTCGCAAAAAGACATTGCCAAATATTTCACAATTTTCCGCTTTATTAAGAATGGCGATTCCACCCTTCACAGAATATTAAATTCGAGTCCTGTAGAAGGTATTTCCAATTGAGAAAGGTAGATTCTTGAATTGTATAACACAAGTTGCGTGGGAAAATCAATGAAATAATATTGCTTTCTTTATAAAACTTAATTTGATTTTATCGTTTATAGATCGGTTTGATTTGGAAAAAAAAGCACAAGAGAAAAGCTACACACACGATGGCCAGTCAAGTAGGCTTCTACGTGAGACAACCAAATCACAAGTAAAAAACATACTGAAATCAACACCCAACTGCATTCTTTCTCCTCTTTTTTTCTGGCGTTTCCTTGCTTTAAAATAGTGAAGATTTTTTATTAAATCAAAAAATATTAAACCGTTGACTGGTTGAGAGGACTACGTGTAAGATAGAACACAATCCTTCGGGTTCGGTTTTTTCTTCAGATGTAGAAACAAATTGTGAATAACCCAATTATAATCTGCGCTAAAGATTATCGTATTTACTTTATCTCTTTCGCTTTTAGCTTTAAAACAAGTTTTTTTAGATTGAGAAAAATTCACTTAATTTTTTTCAAAAAAAAAAAAAATAAAAACAAATCTTATAAAAACACTTAAACTTAAAATTCTTACAAAAACTTATTTCTTTCTAAATTTCTAAGAATAAAACTTATAAAGATTCGATCCACTAATAATTCCTATTTAAAAGGTATCATCTTCGTCCAAATGTGTATCTTAATTTTATAGCGTACCTAGCAAACGTTTCTTGTAAAACGGTCTCCACAACTCTAAAACAAGGAGTGAGAGGAAGTGAGAGTCACTTAAAACAAAAGTATAACTTCAACTACAAAAAACTTAAAGCTTAAAAAAAACTTTTAATACTTTCATGCACGTTACCGGCAATAACAATGATGGCAATAGAAGCCGCAGCAGTAACAATAGCAAGTTCAATAAACCTTTTTAAAAAAAAATTTATACGAAAACAATAACAACAGTTAAGAGCAAGCAGATTTAAACTTTAAGATATTTATTTCATTTTGAATTTAAAACAGCAACGAAAAGCAATCCCATAAAACACATTTTGTCGGTTTTGTAATGAATATGAAATTTAAGTAACCAACCATCAAACCAATATTGAGCGATTTTATTTTATTAATTTTTTTTTCAACTCTTTAAGATAAATAACAGATGTTAGTTCAAGTTTAAGACAGCAGAACTCGGAGATAGTATTTTTTAAAGATACTCCCTCCTTTTAACTATAATTACAAGCAGCAACTAAAAACAATTATATTTTTAATTTACAGTCTTAATTACACTGACTGATGGTGTTATTAGCTTAAACATGACCTGTGTAGTGAAATTAAATGAGCAGCTGGTAGATTACAGAATCTTATATTTGAAAAATGTAAAAGAATAAAAAAATCAAGGTTAAGAAATTAAAAAATCTAGTATTTTTATTACTGAACGTTATACTTTTCCAATGTCGTTCTTTTGCCTACTGTTGCTTTTTAATGGATTATCGAATAAGGGTAATCGAGCTTAAAGTAACAACAAAGCCGCATTAAGGTGTGCAAAGGTAATGCAAAGTTCAATAGCAATTCCTGGGTTAATGAGGGAAAGGCGAATAAGCAGTGTTTTGTCATCCTTATCATTAATAACTATTGTTTATATTTTTCGTTTATGTCCGCAACACTTCTCTCTTTTACTATTCTTTTTATTATTTTTTTTTTTTTTTATAATTTCTCTAAATACTGAGAATTTTAGTTTTTGTTATAGATATTTATTTAGGAACAGGCCAGGTAACCGTCAAGTCAAGATCATGTTATAACTCCTAAGGAGATCCGCATGTAATGCATTTTAATGCCCACAAAACCCAATAGACTTTATTACAGAATGTACACCCAGGAGGATGCTTTACCTTCGTAGTAAGCAATTTTAACCATCCAGTAAAATGTCCAATAGACAGAACACATTTAGACTTCTTAAAAGATGTTCTCAAGTACCTCGGTTTTTTATTAAATGTACTTTACTCCATCTAATATTATTTCTATTCATACCTCGACTAAAGTCGAAAACCACTTCCTCCACCGGCTCGCTAACATATTTTATTCAACTAAATTGACTTTCTAGAAAATCGAAACAAAGTGTATGATGTATTTCACATTTTTAAGCGTTAATACAATGAAATATTTTTTATATAAAATCACAGAATTTTTTTATGACACTCGCTCATATGCATTTTAAGCTTCCTTGTTCTTTAATCAAGATTTTTTTTAAAGAACGAATAAGAAGGACCTTTTGAAGTCTTGCTTTACGAAAAGCTTTAAGAATCTAGAGAGCGAAAACTCAGAAGCTAAAACAAGAGCAAATAAAAAAATGAAAAGAGCTCCGAGAACTACAATTTAATGAATCTGCCTTATACATCCAGTTGTATATATGGAATATGCAATTGATTGGAGGCATTGACCTGAAACTTAAGAAAATTCTATAAAATAAAATTTTTGACAGAGAAATTGTACTTTATTAAGAGCAACTTTCTTCGGGAGGTAACTCAGCTTACACCGTTTCTTTTGACGAGACTTCATTACCATACAACAGCACAAAAAACGCAAGATTCCTTTCCACCCGGTTTTAAGCCACAACCGCTACATTACTTTCCTAAGGATTTCACAAGTAATCGGTACAGTGGTTGTTATTCCTATTGGAACTGTTCCCGTTTTACAAGCAATTAGCCAATAATCAGACTTTGAAAGTCTTAAGTGCCGACTTATATCCCGGAAGCCTCTTCAATACAAAAGTCAAATCGATAACGCAGCATTAGTTTTATGACATTTCCTATATGGCACTTAGTAACGTTTTGGTAAAAATATACTTTGTACTTAGATTGTACCGTTAACTGGAGACGCTGACGACTAAGAAGCTCGAAATGAAAATGCAACCAGCAAGAAATCTAAACAATTGGTGGCGTATAAAAATTACTGTATTCGAAAAATCATTATTTTAAGTTTAATAAAATATTTTACCTCTGAATAATGAATTAGTTTAGGGTAAATTTCAATATGGATTAAAGTCCTTAATTTGGTAACACTGACATCTAGCATTTGCGAAAAAAAAAGTAAGTGCTACAGAATTTACCATCCCTGTTTCATACTTAAAAGGAAGAAAGAAAAAAAACAGAAATGTGTGGAAACTTTTTACTTGTTTTTTAAAACTTTTTTATATAAAAACTTATTCAGATTTCTATATTTCTATTTAATATATTTTTTTTAATAATTTTGTGTTTATTATTTTTATGTTTGATTAAAAATTTCTCTCAACCGTCACAGATATAGCATGTAATGCTGGCCCTTAACTGATTAAAGCCATTAATAAACAACTAGCAAATAAACTTTTACTCTGTGGCCACAAATTTCAGTATTTATTTACTTTCTACACGCAATATGAATTCCAAACATTTGATTGCGTTATAAAGAAAAATTAAAATCCAATACAACAAACAACAATCAGACCATTAATCCATTTCAATTGAATTGATCCAATAACTGTTTGCTGTAGCATTGCAACAACTGTTTTGTTATCGATGGTGTTCATCTGTCTGTTTGTACTTTTCAATGTTACTGAAACACTATTAACAAAGAAATAAATATTTAAATATTTTTCATTTTATTTTTCAACGTTGGTGGTGAATTGTATCGCCACCCTCATAATTAAACAAAATGTATGTTTAAACTGTAACATCAATGAAATTGTCGAAAAAAATATTTGAAATGCAATGTAAACAAAATATTAAATTAATTTCAAGTACAAATTTATTTATTTATGGTTTTTATGTTACAAGTACATGTTGTTGCTTTTGTATTTTTTTATAAACTTGGCATTAACATAAAAAAATATATCGCAATTAGTGTGCGCCAAAGAGATAAGGTCACTTTTATTTTGTTCTGTTTGTAACAATCTCTTCGTCAAATGCATTTCTAAAAACTACAATCAGAGAATAAAAATAATTATGACATTATTATGACAACTAAATTTTATTAATTCTTAATTAAAATTGGAATAGGACTTACGATTACTATTAAATTTTAATCAAATAAAAATTGGCAACACTCTATGGAAAGAAGTCACTATAACACTTTGATTTATCGTTGAATTTTTACTTATTTTTATTTAACCTCCTCAGAGTCAGATTTTGAAGTCCATCTGACTTTTATCTATTTTTTCGAAGCCATTTCTTTATAATTAAAAACAAAGGCGATAAGAATCAAATTTCAAAAATAAAGCAACTGCGGCAAAAATCCGGAACTCTAAACGTGATTTTTTGCCTTTGAAAAAGTAATCGATCATTATACTGCTGAAACAATATTATTCTTTGTCTAAAGGTTTTTCGCAAAGTTGGCGCAACGACAGCGGCAAATGATTTTTCTCTTGCAAGTAGCAAATTTCATACACAAGCCGTAGGCAAAACCCCAACAGCTGACTTTAAAATTCAAAGCATTTTTTGTTTATGAATTCTTTAGTCTAAACTGGGTTATTCAGGAGATAAAGCAGTCACGATTTTGTGAAGTATTTAATCCAATTTGCAACGAAAAAGCTCGTATACTTTTACCAAAGTGCAAAAATTCTCCTTAAATCTTTTGTTGAAAAAAAAAACTCGTCAAGCTACTCTTTTTTAGTTAGTTAGTATACTGCAGTAAATACCCGCCAATTTTCTTTTTTTCTTAATTTCCATTCATCGCCAACAACTTCTTCAGAAGCGAAATGCTTTCGTAATCTTGGCTTTTAGCGTTAAATTTATAGTTTTAAAACATTCCTTGGTTGCTGGTTTTCGTAGTTCACTATGCACACAACAGCTAAGTAGAGTAGTGATTTCAGAGGTAGGGAATTTTCCCCTTTTGTAAGGATTTTTTCAAAATTTTAAAGCGTACGGAAAAAACACTGATTTTCCAGTTCAAGCAAAATGTAGGGAATTTTTAAAACTTTCGGTCTTTTGTTCAAATACTCTATAGTTTATTTTAAAAAATAGACAAAGTTAAAAATACTAAGCATTTCCAATTAAATTTTCACCAATTTGGTATAATCAACAATGAAAAGCGGATTTTTTTTAACTAAAAAAATATTTTTATTCGTATTTTTTAAAAGAAGCTTTTTGATTTAATTTTTTCGATATTTTATTTTTATTATTATTTATTTATTTATTTTTTTTTTTGCAAAATTCTTTTGTATATATAGAGACAAAATATGTATGTATGTTTATTTCTTTTTCGTTGAGGTACAATCTGTTATTACATTATTACGAGGGCTGCTATATATATTTCTGGCCTGGCAACACTGAGTGCTGCCAAGTGCAATCTGACATTTCCATTGGAAAGTTTGTCATTGTTAAGCATAATCGTACTCAAAACGTTTTGACGTACGACAATTATTTGTGTTGTTTACAGTGACTTGAAAAAATTAATATAGAAAAAAATGAAATTAACTCGTGAACATTTTCGTGCCATCATTTTTCACAACTTTCGACGTGGATTACCACGACAACATTGCATTGATGAACTTAAATCTTTGTATGGCGATGAAGCACGATCCTATAGCACTGTGAAAAATTGGTATAATGAATTTAATCGTGGCCGAAACTCGCTCAAAGACGAATCCGTGAAGGTCGTCCAAAAACGGCTGTTGTGCCAGAGAACATTGATGCCGTGCGTGAACTCATAATTCAAGATCGACATGCGACATACCGAGAGATAGAGACATCCTTGGACATTTCTTCCACCAGCATACATTCGATACTGCATGAACACCTGGCCCTAAAAAAGGTTTGTTCTCGTTGGATCCCGCACAATTTGAAAGCCGCTCAAAATAGGCTCGTGTCGATTGGTGCAAAGAATTGTTGCAAAAATACGATTGCGGTGCTTCAAAAGAAGCGAATCATGGATCTATGCATATGAGCCCGAAACGAAACAGCAATCGACCGTCTGGGTTTTCAAAGACGAGCAAAATCCAACGAAAGTTGTTCGTGGAAGAAGCACTTCGAAGCAAATGGTCGCCTGTTTCTTCGGCAAAACTGGTCATGTGGCGACTGTTCCGCTTGAGCAACGTAGGACGGTCACTTCTGAGTGGTATACCATAATTTGTTTGCCTGAAGTCATCGGAGAAATTCGAAAAACCAACAAGAGAAGACGAATCATTGTTCACCATGACAATGCGAGCTCTCACACATCGGCTCTAACAAGAGCGTTTTTGACCCGCCAAAACGTCGAATTAATGGGTCATCCGCCGTACAGCCCTGACTTGGCACCTAATGACTTCTTCTTGTTTCCGCACATCAAGAAAAATATGCGTGGTCAACGATTTTCGCCGCCAGAAAAAGCTGTTGAAGTGATCAAAAACCATGTTTTAGAGGTGTCTCAATCGGAGTGGAAAAAGTGCTTCGACAACTGGTTTGAGCGCATGCAAAAGTGTATAAATCATGCTGGAAAATACTTTGAAAGACAATAAAACCATTTTTGATTATAAATATTCGCATTTTCATTATAATATAGAGCAGCCCTCGTATACAATATATATAAGTACAAACATTTCATTAATATTATTACTAAATTGATAGCGTAGCAAACAATTTTTAATGCAGAAAAAAGGGGTTTTTTTGAAAATGTAGGGTTTTTTAAAATAAGGATCTAACGACAGCAGCCTCTCCCGAATGTCGCTAAAAAAACCTAATATTCCTCAGAATATAGCGGTCATGATATTTACCTAAACTTTATTAGAAAAAAAACAGTAGATTGGACACCACAGTTAATTTTAAAACCGTCTTGGATGTAAGAATGTCAAGCACTAAACATACGAGAAAATTATGAAGGGAATAACACAGCTTGAGAGTTTATCAGAATCGAAGATAATAAACTTTAAATTAATGCATTGCTGTCTTTATCGTCAACACGCTTTAAAATAAAAATATTTTTTAAAATTTTATTTTAAAACCTCTCATTACGATAAAAAGTTTGCTTGTACGAAAAAATCGTAGATTCTTCCAAAATGTGATGAATCGATCACAACAAAATACCAAACAGAAAATTTATGTCATGAAAAGTCAAAAATTATTGTGTTAAACAAACTTTTTCTGTCAAAATAAAGCCAAGAACTCTTGTACCAAAATACAAGTCTAGGCGCACATCAGTTTCTGTTGATAAGCCTTCGCATTTGTAGAAGTTTACGTTTTCTTCTTTTTCTTTCTATATCTGATGGGTAATTTTTCTAGCAACTCTTTTTATAACGACTTTTTTTCCATCTTAGAACGCTACAATGGTTTTATTTACTTATTTTTTTTATCGCTCTCTTATGCAAAAGCTAACAAATCATTTAAGCGTATTTTGCTCTAAAATTAAAGGAAAGTTTTTCTTATTTTCTAAAGGGATGTATGTTTATCACAATAATCTTAAACGTATTGTATTCATAGTAATGCAACCCAGTGTAATGAAATGTATGCAAATTGTCTATGTTTGAGAAGCTTTTTTTTTCATATAAACATTATAAAAAGTGACCTTATTACTTTGATGGGCGCCTTACAAGCTGAACGTTAGTTCACTGTAAACTCATCTATAAATTTTAAGCTCTTTTCGTGTGCAAAGAGTGCAGCGACAGTTGAAACTTAAAAAAATTTTGTATCAAAATTCGAAACCATGAAATTACTGTTGGAAATTAAAAAGGCACTAAACACAATAAACACGAATGTATGACGGCGTCATTCGTCTTAACACCAAGTAACGTAATCATCATCATCACTTTCAACCCCACCACCACCACCGTCATTTACAAATCATTATCACCAGTTTTATTGAGGGGTTTCATTCGCATTTAATTTTCCTCGCACACACACACACACACTCTCAACAGACATTCAGTCATTCATATGACTGCCTCTACTTTCTACGCTCGAATATCAACAACCCCTTTTAGTAGTAGTTTTGCCATTTGTTTGTCAAATTATCTATTTGTTGTCGTAGGTAGGACGTATGCAGTTGCAATTTATATTCGTGGATTAATTTTAATTCATAAAGTATTGAAATACAAACAGTTTATTGTACATTAAAATTTGGCAAAACTGTGTAAATTGTTTTTATTCGTATGTGTGTATTTTAAATTTCTGGGTGGTTTTTACTGAACAAATTCGTGACATTCTTGGAAATTTTTTATTTCTATAACAAAAAAACATGCAGCCACCGTTATGGCTAATTGGTACTTTGCGCGACGAAACGATTTTTAATTGTCTGCGTAATAGTTTTCGATTAATAAAGATTGAACGTCAAGTGAAATTTAAGTAGAGAATTGTATCCCGCAATTTATCTTAACCTTCAGTATGAATAGAGGGATTATAGTCATGAAACTTGCAAATTTTATAATGCCGTTTTAAAACTTTTAAGTTATTAATCAAGTAGTCAATAAAAGGGAATCTATAATTCCGGATTTTTTTATTTAGACCAAAATTTTTCGGAAAGGCTTTACGACTTGAACCTGTTAGGTAAATCTCTTGAATATTAAAATAGTAATAATGGTCGTAACCCTTTTTGCTTCCGAACTTTCAAATATATATTTTTTTAATTTTAGTACATAAAATATACTCTCTCCTTTTGTACTAAAAATTACCAAGACTGTCAGGAAGAAAGTTATACTTTAAACGTTTTTATAAAATAATTTAACGTAGTAAAAAACTTATTACCTTTAATTTTATACCAAAAAACAAGGCACTTTATCAATTTAGTACTAAAGAATTTAAAATTTCAGGAAGCTTAAAAAAAATTGTTGGTTGAAATAAGTTTGTTTTAAAAACACGATGTTTCATTGTAAAATTGTGTGCTCTAACCACAGTATGTGACTATAAAATGTTTTGTACTAAAAACAACTTATACAGTTTCCAAAAAATTTACTTTTAAAGCTTAAGTTTAAAATAGTTTTTAGTGCTTAAACACTAAGAAATAAAAATATTCTAACTAAAATCGTAGAAAAAGGTTTTTATTTTTTCGTTTAGTTATAAAGAAAATAAATTTAAAATAAAATAGTAGTAACTTTTATTCAAAAAAAATTTGTACTAAATATTATAAACTTTAATATATAAACGTTTGCTAAAACTAAACTGCTGAATATGATTTTAATGAAATATTATTTTGAGAAATTTATTGGTTTTTTAATTTTTTGTACTAAAGCTTTTTTATAACTTTTTTAATTTAAAAAATATAATGAAAAACGTACACCTTCGAAAAATTAATAATAATAATTTAAGCTAAAAAAAATAAAAAAATAATAAAATACTTGGTTCACAACTGAGTTCAAAATATAAAAATTAATAATTCACTAAGCGAAAAAATTAAAAAAAAAAATCAATATCTATAAAAATCAATAAGTAAACCAAAATCGAAATCATAACATAAAGAATCTAATGTCAATAGGCTGCTGTAGTCAAAGTGGTAAACACGTTGACTACAAATCTGGTTGTTTCAGGGTTCAAATCCTGCGGCAATCAAAATACAAAAAATGTTCTGCCAGTTTTTGTTTTGAATGTAATTATGCGAACGTACGATTGATTGCGATATCGTGGGACTGGCAGGTTTTTTTTTGTTTAATGGTATAAATACATATTCAGAATGAACATTAAAAAAAACGTGCCGTCTCCTTCGTAGGTACTTTCTCATAGCAGATTCGCCGGCGAAGTAAAATCTATCTTTCTCCTTTCACCACCTGTCTTATCTCTCATCTATCCCTTTTCTAAAGAATGTAGCACGGTTACGAAAAATAACTAAATAGGTTTTAATGCCTGAAGTGATACTTCTCTTTTATATAAAAAAAAATATTGTTTTAAATATAACTCAAGTCAAATTTATCTCCTTTATGTATTGGGATCAAGAATTTATTTAATAAAAATCTTAAATCTTGAAATTTTAGTACAAAAATAAATTAAATACTTTTATAAAATTAATTAAGAAAAATTAATTTGTAAATGTAATCACTTTAAATGTACTAAATTAATGAGCCAAAAATTTTGCAAATATTTTTGTTTCAAAATTATTTAGTACAAAAAAAAACAACGAATTTAATTTTAAACTAAAATTTTATTAAGAAATTTTTTAGGCCGAGTTTAAATTCTTTTATTCAAATATGTTTCCCCCTTTGAACTTAAATAATTTTAAATAACTTGTATTTAACTGAAGTGTTTAAAACTTGTAGAAAAATTTCTGTAAGAAACTACTAAAAACTATTTTTGAATGAAAAAGAAAAATTCTAAGAAACTAAGTACTAAAATTTGTCTAAAAATTTCTTAGAAAATTTTTCAGGAAGACAAATTATTTAAAATGTATGCGGACGTTTTCCTAAGAAAGCAAGAAAAATTAGACAGTCAAAATGTAATGCTGCATTTTCTGAATCGCTACATCCTTCATCAGCATTCTTCCCATCTTTCTATCCTTAGGTTGTGTGCAAGGTAAACATCAACTATTAAACCAACTAATTTTATTCAATATTAATTTGGTTAAACAAAGTTTACACACAACCCAAAGCATTTCTTTGTTGTTTTCTCTGTATCTCGTCTTGAATTGTTGTTTTTTCTTTGTACTAACCCTCTTTCGAAAACGTTCGCATACATATTAAAATAATCTTTCGTTCTAAAAAATTTTTAAAAATTAAAAAATTAAAAATGATCCTAAGCTGAAAATCAATTTTAATTTAATTTTAATTTTATAATATCCACGGTTCAACTCCTGATTTCATAAAAAAATTGAAAATATTTATTTAAGATTACATACATGTTAAAATTTTTTGGATTTGACAGTTTGATAGTAAAATTTATTTCTAAGACAAAAATATGGCAATAAAGAAGCAAGTACTAAAAAACTAAGAAACTTTTTTGCTGAGCAGCTAACCTTAGGAAGATTTCAGCAAGTGTAAGAAAAATACACAAAATAGAGTAAGACTCATTGCAACTCGATAAAATTACATCGACTGTAGGACAAAATAAAAAAAAATACGAGGGCTGCTCTATATATTTCTGGCCTGGCAACACTGAGTGCTGCCAAGTGCAATCTGACATTTTCATTGGAAAGTTTGTCATTTTTAAGCATAATAATACTAAAAACGTTTTGACGTACGACCATTATTTGTGTTGTTTACAGTGACTTGAAAAAATTAATATAGAAAAAAATGGAATTAACTCGTGAACATTTTCGTGCCATCATTTTTCACAACTTTCGACGTGGATTATCACGACAAGAGTGTATTGATGAACTTAAGTCTTTGTATGGCGATGAAGCACCATCCTATAGCACTGTGAAAAATTTGTATAATGAATTTAATCGTGGCCGAAACTCGCTCAAAGACGAATTCCGTGAAGGTCGTCCAAAAACGGCTGTTGTGCCAGAGAACATTGATGCCGTGCGTGAACTCATAATGCAAGATCGACATGTGACATACCGAGAGATAGAGACATCCTTGGACATTTCTTCCACCAGCATACATTCGATACTGCATGAACACCTGGCCGTAAAAAAGGTTTGTTCTCGTTGGATCCCGCACGATTTGAAAGTCGCTCAAAAAAAGGCTCGTGTTTATTGGTGCAAAGAAATGTTGCAAAACTACGATTGCGGTGCTTCAAAAGCCGTTTATAAGATCGTCACAGGTGACGAATCATAGATCTATGCGTATGAGCCCGAAACGAAATAACAATCGACCGTGTGGGTCTTCAAAGACGAGCAAAATCCAACGTAAGTTGTTGGTGGAAGAAGCACTTCGAAGCAAATGGTCGCCTATTTCTTCGGCAAAACTGGTCATGTGGCGACTGTTCCGCTTGAGCAACGTAGGACGGTCACCTCTGAGTGGTACACTACAATTTGTTTGCCTGAAGTCATCGAAGAAATTCGAAAAACCAACAAGAGAAGACGAATCATTGTTTAACATGACAATGCGAGCTCTCACACAGCGGCTCAAACCAGGGCGTTTTTGACCGGCCAAAGCGTCGAATTAATGGGTCGTCCGCGGTACAGCCCTGACTTGGCACCTAATGACTTCTTCTTGTTTCCACACATCAAGAAAAAAATGCGTGGTCAACGATTTTCGTTGCCAGAAGAAGCTGTTAAAATGTTTAAAAACCATGTTTTAGAGGTGTCTCAATCGGAGTGGAAAAAGTGCTTCGAAAACTGGTTTAAGCACATGCAAAAAAGGTAAAAAACATGATAGAGAATACTTTGAAAAACAAGAAAACCATTTTTGATTATAAATATTCGCATTTTCACTATTAGGCCAGAAATATATAGAGCAGCCCTCGTAATAGTAGAAACCTAACAGCTTTAAAATGATGAGCCTCCGGACTTTATTCTAAAATCCAGGTTTTCTACTGATCCTCATTACTATCTGTACCTAAGAATTGTATACAACGAGAAAGAAAACGTCTGAAACATCTATCTGTATTTTTCTAACAAGTCCTCTTCAAAGTTCAACCTGACTTAATTTTTATTTTTCTTTTTCTTATTTGCATGATTTTGCTTCGTTTTCTTTTATAGGTTTTCTATTGTTTTGTTCCTCATTCTTTTCCCATTAACGATTAGTTCAAATCGTGTGTTTTATGCATCATTAGTACATTCGGCTGACAGCTTGATGATGATGATGGCGATGACTACGTAGACTGGGGCAATGACAACAAGGTGTTCAGTTAAGGTTCATGTAAAGTCAACATTCAAACACTTAAGGCAGTGTTAAGCCAAAGTATGTCTTTGGGATATAAAAATCTACACTTATATTTACATACAAAATATTCATGTGTAAAGGCAAATAAATGCACACAAAAATAAAAAACACAAAAAACAAACAAACAATGCACATTTAAATGAGTAAATGAATAAGTAAATATATGAATTGTATATGTTAAAGTCTAAGTACTTAAAGTGCTTTTTGGCAATGTCATAAAATTGCGGAAATATCACATCATCCTCATCAGCATCAGCATCATCATCATCATGAGCATTGTCATCTTTACATGCCCTTTTTGTATACAGTTTCCCAGGCAGGCAAACAATAAAAATGTAAAGACATTTTTGTGTCTGGTATGTAAAACATAACTTGACACTTGACTCATAAACATTTATGCATGTGCAATGTTTAATTTTGTAAACTTATAATAATAATATTTATTTAAGAACCTTTTATTAATTTTAATCTGATTGCCCAGAAAAAAAATGTGTCTTCAAAATTTAGCTCCTTAATTTAAAGCTGAAAAGAAAAAATCCAAAAATAATGCTGGCGACATATTGTGTTTTTTACTTTAACAATCATAACAACTACAACAACAAAACACGGTTGTAGTTGCTGTTCATGTTGCTGACTGACTGGCTGGCTGGCTCACAATGTGATTGTTGCATGAAGTTCATGTTCATGATGGAAGTCTAGCCTTCTGTTATTCCTCACTTATTCAGTGCGGCAAAGTCAAAAGCGTGAAAAAATACTGTTTAAATTTTTTTACGCCACAATAAAAAGACTACAAGCACTAAGCTCAAAGTCAGACGAGGTCAGTTGCAGAATTACCAAAACTGTGTTAACTAGAAATTGTTATGATTCGTTTTACTCTAGTTGACTTGGGAGAAAAACATTTTGGCAAAATTATTGCTAAGGAAAAGAAAATATTACGTTAAAATATTAGTTTTACCAAATGAGAGTTCTATAAAAGAAATCAAGACAATAATTAAAGTAAATTAAAACACAACTAAAGGCTTCAATATATTTCGGGATAAAAACCTTCAACCTGCTACCAGAAGTCATTGACTGTTAAACCTCTTCATTATTCAAAACTGTAAAAAATATTTATTTTTCTAATACCGAGTTTACACATGTCAATTTTTATTGCAGCAATTCTGAATTTTGTGCTTGAAAAAAACGAGAAATAAAGTAGTTCTGCACTTCTTTCTCTTTCACAAAATTCAGAACTGCCCTAAGAAAACATGACGTGTGTGAACTTGGTATAACTGTAATCTGTAATTTATCAATTTCATTTTATGTGTTCTAAGTTATTCATTTTCCAGGCGAGAGAAGTTAAAATTGATGTTTACTTAATAACACATTACCTTAATAATGTAATTCCATCGCTTAAAAGCCGCTAAAAGTTCTACTGATACTGATAAGTGAATGCCTAAGCCTGTTCCACATCCAGATCAGAGGTTTGCCTTCGTTCGAGAAATCAGTATGATTTTGTAAGTTTTTACTCATTTATTCAAAATTATTATACCAAAATATTAAATATTTTTCCGATGAACAAAGAGTATTAAGTATAAGGAATAATGTGGTGTTCGCCTTTGGCAAAAACAGAAATCTTGAAACTCTCAGACTGGGGATTTTAACTAAAAATCAAAAATTGACCGAATTCGCACTTTAAACTTAAGTTTGATCATTAACTTAATGAGAATTATTATTAAATGTTTTTAAATATCTTATTCTATTATTTGCTTAAAACGATAAGTTTAAATTTTATTTAAATCGTTTGCTGCTTCTTGTAGTTAGCGCTTCATATCGAGAAAAGTGAACAAATAGTTAAAAATTTTGAAATGCCTTGTGTGCCTGCAATCTCTTCTGTTAATGTGTCATAAAATTTTTGAGTATTACAGACGGAAGATCAAAAGTCTATCTTTAGTTTGTTTATTACTTTGTCCGAGATTTTTGCAACATTTGGAACTGCTTTTTTTCGATATTTTAAACCCACTCGCGCAAAGATTGCTGTCTGTTAATTTTTACCAGTCAAGAAAAACTTTATTAAAATTAAGCTAATTATGATACACTCCTCGTGCAGGCAATTCCTCCAACTTTTATATTTATTTCTTATTTTTTTTAGTTGAGCTTTTATTCCATTCAGTATTGTAAATAATTTCAAATAATTTATCTCCATTGTGTGGAACAAAAAAAAAAATAAATAAAAAATAAACACAGATCAAAAAAAAAAAAAAATTGACAGTTATAAAACGGAGACCTGATTCAGATGTTTAAACGGTACTTTAAGAGAAAATTTAATATATTTTAACATTACGCTCACGACTACAAAACTAAAAAATACTAAAAAACTGTTATTAAGAAAATTATTTTTCTATTTCTAACCTTGAGCAATGTTCTATATTAAAATTAAAAAAAAATAAATAAAACAGCCTTAAGTTAATGGAATGTACTAAAATATGGATAATTAGTTTAATAAATCTGTAACAGATTTTTTACTGTAATTTATTTAAAATTTATTTCGATATTTCGAATGGCGAAATGTTTGTGCTAAATTTTTGTAGGCAATAATTTTTACAAGCGAATTTCTGCTATAAAATACAACATCTAGTTTTCGTTTAATATTTATTGCTAATGCTACTTTTTAAAAGCGAACTAAAACAGTAGTCATTTTTAAACGCGTTAACCTTTCTCTTTTTTACCGACTTTAAAGAAAGAAGGAGGTTATCAATTCAACTGAATGTTGCTTTTTTATGTTTGTGCCTGCAGAACTCAGTAATTTCTGAACCGATTTGGAAAATTTTTTTTAATCTGTCCCGTTTTAAAAACAGTTCACAATCTTAAAAATTAAAGGGTGTCCAATGCAACATGCATGTTTTTTAAATGTATTATGAACAGTAAAGCGCACGCCTTTAAAATTAAAAAAAAAATACGTATAGCTCCCAATAGAAAAAGGAAAAAAAAATAAATCTTAAAATCAAAGGGTTTCCCCATAGATGCCGTAAATTGACTTATATGCGCCTATCTTTTAAGCCATTATAGACAAACGTTCGAAAATTGGTCAAATGTCAATAACTATGACCGTTATAATGACAAGTATAAATATTCAAAACTATAAGTTAAAGGGTAAGCCAATAGTTAATATAATTTGATGTATATGACCAAACTTTTAAACTGTTATAGACAGACAACTGAAATTTATAAGGTACCTTTATTGCTAAGTCTGCTATAACAACAAGTATAAAATTTGAATTTAGAAATTAAGGGGTGATCCCTTATTTGAAGTAAATTGACCTACATGGCCCTATGTTTAAATAGTTATATACAAATACTTGAAAATTAAAGAGAACGTCCACTATTTTGTCTGATATATTAAATATTTAAAATTATTAATTATAGGGTGTTACAATAGTTGCTGTTATTTGATGCATATGACCAAACATTTGTAGACAGTTAATTGAAATTTGCACAGAGCCTTTATTGCTAAGTCCGTTTTAACAAGTAGCAAACTTGAAATTAGAAACTAAAGGGTGTCCCTGCAACTGATGTTATTTGACCTTTACGGACCTATTTTTGGAACCGTTATAGACATACTTTTCAAAATGAGACAGAATGTCCATTACTATATCAAAGTCTGTTTTGAATGTCTGTTTTCAAGTCGGTTTTTGTTTTTGCAAGAATTATTTTCCTTAAAAAAAGTTGCACAGTTCTATTGTTCTAAATTTGCAGCACCTTTAGACACTTGTTATTTATTAAGAGAGCTTTACGCTTCAATTCAAACATTGTACGACGTTTAACTTTGTTCGTAAATTTTACTCACCTTGTTCAACAAAAACGTAAATATAAAAAATTCTAGTTATTGATCATGTTTTTAATCTTTTTCGAGTTGAATATCGATTTTTCAGATTTTTTTATTTTTTATTTTTTTTTATTTTTTCTACTTTCGTAAATAATGTCTTTTTTGCCTTAACAAATGTTTGAACTAAAATTTCGGTTTTAATCTTGAAGGATTCTTCGTTACTTGTCTAGATTTATTTGTCGTATTTATTTCTCTTCTTTACATGTTTTTAATTTTGTTACAAAAAAAAAAAAAAAAACTGAATTAAAGCAAATTTTGGCAAAAATTTTCGAAATAGAAGAGAAATATTCACAACAAATAAAGGAAATTTTGCCACCCCAGTTGTTAAATGAGACGATGCTGATGCTAAGAATGATGATGATGTTGCTGCTAAGGAACAATAATAATGCTGATGAAGACTACAAAGGAAAATTTTCATCGTATACAACAACAACAAATAAAAGAAGAGGATTTTGGGCAAATCATAATAACAAGAATGGCAGCAATGAAATCAACCAACCAAACTACCCTTAAAAGAAGACTAAAAAGAATCCTGTTAAATAAAAGAACAAAATTGAAAGCAATAATAAAAACAACAACAACAGCAACAATTATAAAAGAAGTTGATAATAATGCAGCATGAATGTTAACGCAGCAGCAGCAGACGCAGCTGTTCCTCAGGCCAACTAACACAGGATAAATTAAACATTTTACAACTACAATAAAAACAATGCCAAATAAATGCTGATGGTAGAAAAAAGCGCGTGGCGTCTGCAAAAAAAAAAAAAAAGAATTAATTTACCACGTACCACAACAGATTCATTTATGCCTTACAATTTATGCTACATGCTGCATGAATGATTTTGATAAAATAAAAAATATAAAAACAAAGAAAAGCATAAATTAAAAAAAAATCATGTAAATAATGGTAATAAAACAAAAATAAAAAGAAAACAGAATCAAATACTATAACAAACAACAACAAAATTCTTATAAATAGGAAATGGAAAAATCAGATTTGAATTATTACCAAAAGTGCACAAAAAGGAATCAACAAACCATGTGTGTTGTGACTGACTCATTACAAGAGAGAATAAAGTCAACAATAATGTTTCAATTCCACGAAATTCCTTGCTTACTTTTTACGACAAACTAAGGAAAATTAAAGCGATTCTTTATATAGTTTTACGTCTCTGGCCAATTCGCAATAAATGTATATTACCGTCTGCATTACTTTGTAATGACTGATAAATGTGTTCCGTATAGTTTATACTTTAAGTGTCAAAATGGATAAATTCAAATAAAATCGCTTAAATCAAAAGAATTATTAAAAACGCATAGCTGAAAAGCGCAGGGTACAGAAACACAATTAAATATCGGAAATATTTAAAAAACGCAAAATCAATAAAAAAAAAAAAATAGCAGCGATAGAATAAATGAAATATAATTATAAATTTATATTATTACCACACAATAAATACAAACCGCCTGTCGCCATCCTAAATTGTCTTAAGTCATAAATGTTTTTGCTAGTTTTGGCAATATGCTGGTCCGAATCGCTAATAACACCTGTTACTAGGTGATTCGAGACCATATAAGATCCTTAAAGTCTTTCTAATCAAATTTTTTTGAAATAACTAGACTCTCATTCCTGCTACTGTAGGATTAGCATTACACTTGAACATCTTTTAAGGAGCAATTTGTTAAAGTTTTTGTTCTTGCCAACATCATCCCCAATTATTGCTTGTTTGGTATTAATTTTCTTCTTTTTAATTTAACAAAAACAAAGAAGCCAAAAAAGCACGTGACGCGTTTGCTTCTTTATCACAAAAAATATACTTTACTACGTCATAAAACTTTTAATCATAAATTAACGTTTTAGAAAATTCTTAAAAGGGGGAAAAATACATATTTTAGTGGAAATGTTTTTTTTTTAATAAAAAGTACCTTTTAGAAAAAATGAGAAAAAAAAACTTTTAAACAAAAGGTAGTTTTTAAAGCAAATTTACTTTAAGAAAAAGCTACATTTTGATTAAAAGTGAAAAGTACGTTTAAAAGTACTTTCTGAGAAAAAGTACTTTCTAGACAAATATTCCTTGATAAGAAAAACGACTTTTAAGAATAAATTTCTAAAAAGCCAAGGTTGATCTTAACAAAAAAAAAAACAAAAAACAAAACAAACCTTAAGCAATAAATATTTTTAAAGGAAATGTTCCTTTAAAAGAATTTCATTTTCGAACAAAATGTTCCTTTGAAAATCTATAACCTAATCTTTGGAGATAAGAAGTTTTATAAAAACATTAAACTCAAAATACATTTTAAAAACGTTACCATTTAAAAAACTCTTTTTAACAATATTATCTTTTAAGACAAATTATCTCCAAGAAAAAGTACTATTTGCCATGTAAAATGATGACAAAACCCATAACAATAATGATATAAAAAATTTTAGCAGAAACCGATAACTTCTTCAAGTGAATCTTTTCTTCCTTTAAGCACAAATATATAACAGCACATAATTTTTATTTTATAAACGAAATTTGATCACATTTTAACAAAAAGTACTATTATCATAAAATCAAATTTTAATTTTAATTATCACACCCAAGCATTTTGTTTTAAGGACGGTTTCTAAAGATTATCAGATATTTATGTGACCGCTTGTGAAATTAATTTAAGGTTTTTTTATTGTAATCAAACTAAAATGTATTTAAAAATTCAGCTTTTTTTTATTATAGACAGACACAGTCATTACAATTAAGTACATGTATTTGTATAGAAATTGTACGCTTTTTGTGTTCGTAAATGTCAAAAGGTTATTTCCGACATCTTGCCATAATTTAAATAATACAAAATACTATTACAACAAACAAAATGTAAAAAGTATGATAAACCAATTGAAAGAAATATTTTTCATGACAAACTTGCAGCTAAAACCTGAATCAACAGTTCTATAGAGAAAACTACAAAGAATTATAAACGAGAAGAGACAGCAAGAAGTTGGCAAAAAAAAAAAACATTTTTATGAAAAATTCAGTTTTATTTAATAAAACATATTTTCAGTAGTAAATGATGAGTCATAAATTTATTACATTTTCTGCAAAAATAAAATGTATATAAATCGTCAAGTAAAATAATAAAATAGAAAAGAAAAAAAAGCCATAATAAAAGATTCATTGATATTGAATGTGATGATATCACTGAATCTACTTTTCATCAACTGAAATTTAAAATAATCAACAAAGATAAAGAGTTCTTTTAAAATGTGTTAGACTGAAAGTCTATTATTAATAAAATAAAGCTTTTTCTTTTGAAAAGACTGCCTTAAAAGAAAGTTCTTTTTAATTAAGAGTTCATTTAAAAAAAGTAACATTTAAAAAAAAAGTATTTCAAAACACCTTTTAAATTCAGAAACCTTTAAAGATAAACTGTCTCTTAAATTAGTACTTTAACGTAAAGTACGGATTTTTACAAATAGAATCATTACGAAAAAAGCACCTTTAAAAAAACACATGGTTAATAATAATGACTTATTTAAATGTACTGTTTCAGAAAAAGTACTTTAGACATAAGTACCTATGGGAAAAAACGTTAAAAAAGAAGCATTTAAAAAAGTATTTCTTTAAAGTATTCATATGCAAGTACATAAAACTTAAAGTCCTTTAAAACAGTCCTCAAGAAAGTACGTTTAAAAACTGACATGAAAATAACTTATTAAAAGTACTTTTTCAGAAAAAGTACTGTAGACATAGGTACCTTTGGAAAAATCATAAAAACGATATATTAAAAAAAATTTCTTTAAAATAAGCATATGCAAGTACATAAAACAAATTACTTTCAAAAAGTCGTCTTAAAAGTACCTTTTAACAAAGTATCTGGTATAAAAAAGTATCCTTTAAAAAGTACCTTTTAAAATGGCCAACCTTTCAAGAACAGTCTTTAAAGAAACATCAACTGATTATCTTAAAAACGTATTTTTTCCAAAATAAATTTTTGCAAAGTGACCTTTTGTTTTACAAGAAAAAATATTTTAAAAATCAGCTTTTAAGACAAAGCACTTTTTGTTATTAGAAAATAAGAACTTTTAATACCTTTTTAAGGGTTTCTTTTAAGAAAATAAAATTTTAGACAATCCTTTTTAGCACAAAAGTGCCTTTTAATAGACAATCAAATATTTCCAAAAAATTGCTTTTAAGAAAAAAAGTACCTGCTGACATAACGGAATTCGTTCTACATTTAATTTTAATTTATATTAAAAATTGGAATGAAATCGTATACATCATTATTTTCCCCTCGGTGGATGAGTAAGGTTGTGCAACTTTTATACTTTAAAACTTATTTTCTTTGGAACAATTCTCATTTTTATATAAAAAAGGTACCTGTATTTATGTGAAGCACTGTTCTATTTCCCGAAAATAAAAGTAACCTACCTCAACAAAAATATAATTTAATTAAAAAAGATAAAATCTTTATTTGTTTTGACTGTTTTGCTTATTCAAAAAGTTATTAGATCTTGAAAACTAATAAAAAACAAAGCATAAAAATCCTTTTTAAAATACATCTTGACACTCATAAAGCAATTTTTAGAATAAAAAAAATTATGAGCCTTAAAATCCCAAGCAAAAGCTTCTTTAAAAATAATAATTTTGTAACAAATAAAAATAAAAACTTTTCGATAAAATGAAACAGTCAAAGCAAACAATAAATAAAATAAAGGATAACATATTTAACAACACACAGATTCACATCGTTAGTGTGTGCATTGCTGTATGAGTATGTGTGCATGTATTGGTAACGAAAGAGAAAATATCGATATCAAAATAAAAGTACAAAATACACAACTTTATATACACTTGTCTGACCATGCTTAAATATTAAATTAAGTTTAATGTTTCCTAGCAATATTTGAGCAGGATGACTCATATAAATGAATGAGGGCAAGCAAAGTTACTCTAATATCTTTGTATTTATATACGCAAGCCCACACAAACATACACAGAAAAAATATTTTATGACACATTTTTAAAAAATTGCTAAGTACCCTTGGAATTTACTTAGTTGAAAAGTTGTTCCTTCATAATATGTAAAGCTAGATATTTTGTTGTTTTAAATATAAAATTAAAAACCTAACTTTTATGAAAATATCTGTGAAAAAAATTTTTTTTTTTTAAAAATAGACTCAAGTTTTTGGAAGTTTTTATTAGCTTTTAACAATAAATTCTTAAGAAATATAATATATTTTTGAAGTTATGTACCTTTAAAAATACCTTTCACAAAATTAAATTTTAAAAAAATATTTTTTTTAAATTAACTTTAAAAACAACACCTTCTTAAAATCAAAGCAAAGATAGTAGATTGACAAGAAGTACAAAAGTACGCGTCAAAATAACTTTAAAAAAAAACCGTACTTATTATCAAAAGTCTTGATCAAATAGCTCAACACAGTACCTCTTTAAGATGTATTTTTGACGGTGCATTTTAAAAAAGGACCTTTAAAAATTCTCTTTTCAAAAAAGGTACAATTAAAACAAGAAACATTTTTAAAAAGTGTTCTTTTAAAACAGGTTCTTAAAAATGATGATAGTAAAAGTCTCTTTGTTGTAAAATGTTTTTTTTTTTTTTTTTTGAAGAAATACTTTTAAGAAAAAGGACCTTCATCAAACAAGGTTTTACTTTTTAAAGTTAATTTTTGAAGTATTTTTATACAAGAAAAAAAACCTTTCACAAAAGACACCTAAAATTTACTATTTATCAAGTAAAAAAGCTCTTAAAAAATTGTTATTTTGTAAAACTTTTGAAAATCCAACTTTCAAAAAAGTAAAAAAATTGCGCGTCCTGAAAATCGATGTTTGGAAGAAAGTACCTTTTCGAAAGGGTACCTATAAAAAAGTTCTATCAAAAGTAAATGTTAAAAAAGAATCACATACAAAGGTATTCATATTACAAAAGTACTTTTCAAAAGTGTACTTCAAAAACAAAAACATCAAAAAGTACCCTTCAACAAATGTACCTTTTAAGAATTTATTTTTTGTAAGTATGTATACATTTTTAACTACCATCTAAAAAAAGTACTTTAAAAAAAACATAGCGCGTCTTACAATTTTTCTTTTGTAAAAAAAAAATACCTTTTTGAAAGGGTAACAATAAAAAAGTTCTATTAAAAGTGATTAAAAAAATATATATACAAAGGTTATTATATTAAAACAGTACTTTTTGAAAGTGTACTTTAAAAACAAAAACATCCAAAAGTACCGTTCAACAAGTGTATTTTTAAAGAATTTATTTTTTTAAGTATGTATATATTTGTAAATACCTATAAAAAGAGTACCTTGAAAAACATAGTGCGTCTTATATTTTTTAGGTATTTTTTTGAAAAAAATACTTTTTGGAAAGGGTACCTATAAAAACGTTCTATCAAAACTGATTTAAAAAATAAATTACCTACAAAGGTAATTATAATAAAAAAATTAAAGAATTTATTTTTTGTAAGTATGTATATATTTTTAAATACCTTCTAAAACTAGCTCTTACTAACAAACGATATAGAGAAGGAACATTTAAGAAGAAATAATGAAAAAATCCTTTTTTAGCTCTAAACTCCCCTGACAATCTCTTTACACTGTTTGCTATCTTCCTTAAACTTAAAAACTTGCACGCACTGCATTAAAAAAATACACTTGGTGTGAATAAAACAACAATAAAACATTGTTGCATGACTTTTTATTTGTAGATTTTTTTTTGTTTTTGTGTTTGTTTGTTCTATTTATTATTTATGGACTTACAATTATTACAAAATACCAAAAAAGTATATATGAGTAGAAAAAAAACAAATAATTTTAACCGATAAACAATATAAAACTGTGGGTGGTTTATTTTATCGTTATAAAGAGTCCCACAAAAGTAACAAGACCATTAAAACTTATACAGTTAGCGATGAAAATATACGTGCTCCAGCAAACAATCTTATACAGTTAGGGATGAAAGCTGGCATGCACCAGCGAACAGTCTTCGTAATTTAGTTAAAAGCATGTTAATTTAAGACAGTGAATTTAGTTATGCCTCTCAAACACATGTAGTATTTTTGCTTAATACCAAATAAATTAATTTAATTTCTAAATTAATCCTGTTAACTAAAATGATTAAAAGCTTTTTCCAAAAAAAAAAAAAAAACATCCAACAGGAAATTAAAAAATGCGAGAGTATGTCCTATGAAGTAGAAACAAAAATTTTAGGCAAACTAGGTTTCTGAAAAATATTAAATTTAAAAATACCACTTATTTATCAAATACATTTAACACACAAATCATGGTCATAGTGTCCTTGCGTCAAATGGTTTCTTAATTTATTAATCAGCCATGATGGATAGCATTGCTAAGGAATTACGGATAAGACAGCAAGAATTGAGAAAGCTGTCGTCGAAATAAATGCCGCCCCTCTTTTTAATTGAAAAAAGCACCAAAACAAACAACGGATTTAGTAGCTTTTATAGAGCTTTTCTTTTGTAAATGTTTTGTATTCGCAAAATAAAAAAAAAATATTCTTCCATTTAAATATTGCTCGACTGTGGACTTGTGCAGTTTCGATGACATATTGTTTCCTTATCCAAAGCGGCTTTTTATTTCGAACCTTTAAAAAATTGTTCAGCATGTCAAATGAGGGGAGAATCTTTCAAAGCTAACTTTACATGGAGCTTTTAAAAGTTGAAGAAGTTCTGTATTCGGTGTTAAAACTTTATTTTTCATGTTTTCATAAAAACTTGGTACCCTCGTATTGTGTTAACTTTTTTACAGACTGTTTATTCACATAAAATTTAAGACGATTGTGTGTGTGGTGAAGTTCTTATCATTTTTATACAACTGGCGCCTGTTTAATGACATTGACGACTGAGATATATAAAAAACACCAAAAAAAAAAAAAATAAAATACGAAAAATGTTCAAGGATATAATACACGCACACACATACATACACCCACAACTAATTTAATCTTTTGAAATAAACTTCGAAAATAAATTTCTGAAGTAACTACTAAAACTAAATAAAAAAGAATAAATAAAATAAAATCAATATTATTTTGTGGTATCCTGTTAACGCCTTATTAATTGGTATTACAAATATAACAAGTATAAAATATATGTTGCCTATATTTAGGGCAATAATTTATTAACAGAAGTTTATTAGTTTTCTGGCTGTAGTTAAAAAATAATAAAACTGAACAATTAAAATTTTAAGTTTAATTTCATAACATTTAATAATTTATTGCTTTTTAAATAATTTTCAAAATGCTTCCGTACGCAAGTTATGTTGCCTAAGCTTAGGCTTGCATAAATTTGTTTATTCTTTTTCTGGTTGTATTCAATACATACGTTTATTCTTTTAAAATAGACCGATATGTATAGAAACACAGAAACCAATTTTATATGACACGTGCTTCATTTTTGTTTATTTTAGCATAACAACTGCCAGGACAATAACATCAACGACCTAACGATTCAACGACAATTCCCAATTGTATTGAAACACAGACTTTCACAAAGCCAACATGAAAAACTTAATCAAAAGCAATAAAAACAGAAAAAATAAATACACGCACATATGAAAACAAACACTAGATAAAACTTCAAATAAAAAAGAAGTTTATAACTGACAGATTGAATTAAAGACGGTCTGGCTGGCTACTTTAGCATGTATTTAATGTTTACATAGGTGTGCTTAGTTTTAGCATAATAACAAAAGTAAAAAAAAGAAAATTTGAAAATATCAACAAGGATAAAGTTTTTTTTGTGTTTTCTTAAAAAAACTGCGTCTTTAATGAATTAAAGGAGTTATAAAGGGTAAATTGACTTACCCCTAAAATCGCTATACGATTCCTCATATATTTACAGTTTCAGCTGTTGCAGTTGTACTATGCAAACATAGATTCTATACGTCCTCCAGGCAACGTGCGAAAGCGGCGACAAGAAAGTTAATATCTTCAAAAAACACTTTTGTAGTAAAGAAACCTCTTACTATCTCCAGTCTTAATAGAGAATTCCCGCAGTAATAAAAAGCACTAAAATAGTGAACTTTTGTGTATTAAAAACAGCAGAGAATGCAATAAAGATGAAGAATTTAGATTTGTAAAAAAATTTTAGTTACCAAATAGGTACCTACCAAAGAAGCTGTGAAAATGTAAGTTTAAACAATGGAAATTACTTCTAAAATAGCATATGCAAATATTTTAAGGATTCACAATCCTTTTTTTATAAAGAGAAGTAACACTTCAGGCAATAATGCCTATTCAATAAGTGTAACCATGCTACGTTTTTTAGGAAAAGGATAGAAGAGAGAAAAGGCAGGTGGTGAAAGTATAGCCGTTCTATTATTTATTTTACTTCACTGGCGAATGTGCTATGTAGAAGTACAGACGAAGAAGGCTGCGGGCTGTGTTGTTAAATTCTGAATATATATTTATACCATTACGCAGATAAGAACATACTTTAAATGCCGCGGGGGTTGAACCCTGGACAACCAGATTTATAGTCAACGTGCTTACTACTATGACTACAGCAGCCTGATGTCGTAGAAACTATTCTCTTACAATAATGAAACTCCTAAAAGTAGATAAAAAAAAAAATATAGTCAACAAAGAAAAAGACGAACAATTTTTTGAAACTGACATTTTGAACATTAATACCATTCAAGATTCAATTCGATAGTATAGAGAAGCTTAAACGGAAACTTGACAATAACGGTATGTCTTGGTATACCAACACAATATTAGCCAATTTTCTCCCAAACAAAACGAGGTAACCCACACGTAAGCACATTTTTTGTGAATATTTCAAAGTATAATTAAATTTAAAAAAAATCTTAACATTTAATTAAAAAAAATAAACTTTTAATGAAACTTCCAAAAAATTATATTCCAGTGGTACCCAACTTTTGGGGGCCATCCAGCAGCCTCCCTTTACCCTTAGAAGCCGAACTTTAGTAGCTCTACTCAGAAACAATTCTGCATTTGCATCTGTGATATCTCATTAAGATATCTTCAGTGGTCCATGAAATACCGAATTATGTTCAAAATAAATCGCTTTCACGCCACTGTGTCTCCTTACGAAAAAATTTATATTTATGTTCGAAGTTTTGTAATCACCGTAAATAAATATTTGTTCAAAATATTATTTCGTAAGAGATGTTAGATTTTAAATAATTTTAGTGGTATTTTACTGATCTGGTTTTCAAACTTTTTATGATTTATTAGATTTTACTTAGTAATTCCAGTTTTCATTTCTTCGAACATTTTTGATATTTTATAATTGTGATGCCTTTTTATAATTATAATTTTTATCTAAGTTTCCTTTCTTTTGTTAATCAGACAAACTTTTTTTGTGAAAATTTTTATATTATTGACAAGTCTTTCATTAGTTTATAGGTGTGTTCAGATTAGTCAAATATTTTACCAAGAGAGCGGAACCACTTTTTTTAACAAAAGTTTATTCAATCTTTCCTGATACGTAACATTACGAATGGCGGTTTAAATTATAAAAATTATAATTATAAAAAATATAAAATCTTACCTCTTATGTTTAGTAGGAACATACATTTATTAATAAGTATTGTAGAAGGACAAAAATTGTTTTCCATAATTTACCTGTTACGCCTTTTTGGTCAAATATTTGAGTAATCTGACCGTAGTTTTTTTTTTTTTTTTTTAATTTCATTAAAAAATTCTTATATTTTGTAACATGTCTATCTAAGCTAATTCACGTCCGCTTAAGAGTTATTAAGTTAACACATTTGTAGACAACATAATATTCTTAAATTTGATAGAAACCGTAGCTTTCAGTGACCATAGACTTTACACAATTTTTTGTAGTTTCAAAATTTTTATACCTACGTAGTTTCGGTAGCAGGTAAAACTTTTAAAACATTTGAATTCTCTTGAATACTGTAAAAAATTCGTAACATTAAATAATAACTTTTCTATTTCAACTTACAATCCTGGGATCTGTTCTGTTTCTCAAAATTTTTGCAGTTTTACGCGTTTTTATAAAATATTTATTTTTTAACGGAATAATTTTTAATAAGTGAATTAATTAATTTGGCCTAAGTTTACTTTTAATTTTTTTTTATTATTGTAAATAAAATGAAATTATTTAAAGAACGTTTTTTTGAGGTAAATGTTAGATTTTAAGGTGTTCATGGTAGTGTCTAACCAATTGATACAAAATTTTCAAAAAGAATATTGATCCACTGTGGTGTAAAATAAAAACTGTCTTAATGCCAAAATAATCAATTAATTTGGAATTTAAAAATTTATTTAAAATAATAATAAAATTAATTTTTTCGTTAATTGTTCCTTTTTGCAGTTAAATTAATTAATTCTTATTTCTCCTTAAGATTTTGAGACATTTTCTGGCTTAATATATTGTATTTTAATAAATTTAGCGTTTTTGTTTGTTGTTGCTATTAAATTTAGCGATATTGTCTATTCCCACTCTCCATCAGATTTAAGACATTTATACCATCTAGCGCTTTAAGAAATTTTTGAATTTGCATTTTAACGAATACATGATTTTAGTAATTTTCCTTATTGCGAATTGCTGAATTTTAGAATAATTTATTTTAGCTGAAAATATCACTAAATCTAAGCAAAAAAATGCAAAGATTTTTTATTTGTACGACTAATCCAGGGTATGAGTAAGAACTACGTTATATATAATTAATATATTTACATGCCCTGGATTTATACAAGCTCTGTGGTCGTTTTAAAATATTGCATCCGAAAAAGTGAGACGACACAGACAGATAACAAAAATTCATTTGGACAAAGCTTCTGAGATCAGTTATTGTTATTTTTGTTGTGCTATTGCAGATATAACTGTAAATGTACTTATGTTTGAAAGCAAATATTATAAATAGTCTGTAATTTGACAATGGCGGGTTTCTTTAAGTTGTCTAGAATGTTCTTATAACTTTATTAAGTCAGACATCGGTAAAGTATTTTTTTATCTGCGAAAATTATACACCTAAAAATTTTATTTTCTTGAGTTATGACAGACTTTTATGTTTAAAACAGCATTTATAAATTGTATTTACAGCCCTGTTAAATAATTAACAGAATTAGAGAAAGCGTCACAACAATTTAACATATGTGCGTTCGTTGTTAAGGGAAATGACTTACCCCAAAGGATTTGTTAAATCTAAATATTTCACAAAAAATGTCTGCATATTTATTAATGAAAATCCTGTTCTTGTAAATGTCTTTTTGAATGTATTTGTATTTTGAAAGATTCTTCTTTTTTAAAACCGGAAATATTGCGTTGTATTTACTGGGAGTTAAACAATGATCTATAAAATGTTTTATTTTTCGCCACTAAATTAGGTTTGTTGCTGTTGTTAAAAGCAAAAAAAAAAATAATCTAAGGAACTTTGTTTCAGGGTAACATTGATGATTTATAAATACAAAAAAATAGTAAAAAAACTGCCGTAAAACGTGACATCTAAACGTGATTAAAAAAATAACACGTACGACCCAAAAAACAATAATCAAGATTTAAAATGAACTCAAATAAGAATTAGAAGTGTTAATGACATAAAATAAATGTTAGTTGCTAAATAAAAAGGAAAATGTAAAAAATTTTTATAAAAATATTGAGTAAAATGATGAAATTATGATCTAGAGTCGTTTTTTTTAGAAAGTTCGTTTAAAATACGGTTGCAATGTATTTTAATTTTGTGTCAAAGAAACATACAACATGATTGGAAACGGGTCAGTTATGAATTTATATCACTACAACTACAATAATGACTCTCCCTAAAATATATGTGGGGAACTTCTAGAACAAACAAAAAGTTATAACAGAATCTTGAAGCCAAAGAAGGAGGGAGCCAGATGTCCCCTTTACAAAGCAATTTTGAATTTTTCTATATCTACAGAACTGAAAAAGTTAAACACAGTAAATATAATGTGGATAACTCTTAGAACAAACTGCATTTTTTAATAAAATCTTTGTGGTAAAAAAGGGGGATATGGGTACCACCAATCATTGTATTTTTTAATTGATTATTAAAGATGATATTTTGTTGATGCAAGCAGAATTACCAACTTAAGAAAATTTTTATTTCTAAACTTAATTTTTGAGGCTGTTACGAATTCGTACTTCTGAGGGCAACGACGAGTAGCATATATTTTTTAAAAATAGCGCTTCGCTTAATTTTCGTTTTTTGCATTCTAAATTTAAATATTCGAAAAAAGCACTTCCATCAATAATTTATATTACAACTTCAATTAATGCACTTTTTTATTGCATGATTAGATTTATTCATTCATTTTCTTAATTTAATTTATTTTTTGTTTTTTTTTTTTTTTTAATTACTGGAGGTAAACAGGATTAAATAAGTTATATTTTTCAGTTTTCTCTTACGACGTTTAATTTAAATACTTCAGTACAAAAGCACTGTTAACTATTTCACATTTAATTTTTGCTTAGTGTAGAATTTTATGCACTTAAAGCGAGTACTTTTAGTCTCTCAAGGTGACTTAACTTTTTTTAATTAAATCCTTTAATTCCAAACCCATGATTTTAAGTTGCTTCTATTTCAGCTGTAATAAGTTGTCACAGATTTAGTCTGACATCTATCAAAAATTGCACTTGTGTTAATCTTCCTTTCTTTTAACAACCTTATAAAAGGGGGGTTTAACGGTACGACTTTACGTACGTAAAATCCAAGAGAAAATAATATGAAAATCCATCCGTATTTCAAAAATGAGAGTAAAAACCTTACGACAGATTTTTTCACGTTTACACAATTCGAATATACAGGTTTTTGGGCGGTTTGCAGAAAAATGCATCCCTGATCTAATGATTCGTAATTGTCTTTTGAAAATTTTAAATAGAACATAGAGAGCCATACGACTGTCAAATTTTCATCCGTAATTTCTCTCAATTTGTGCAGACTCATTACATATTTGGTTTAGACGATCCCACTGGTACTATTCTGCACAAAAATTTGACATGTCGTAAGACTTCTACGACCATGTAAACCGCCCTAAAATAATATTTTCTTTGCGATCAGGGTTGCATTTTAATTGCATCATTTTGGTGTGACAGTGTTGCACTGAAACATACATTTTTTGTGATTTTTGTGAATAGAACAGAAATTTATTAGATTTTCAATAGTTAATCACGTAATTAAGCACACATTCGCGTCGATGACTGTTCAAATTATCAAAATTATCGCATTTGGATTATCGACGACCTACATGTGGATATAGACTGCAAATTTATCTTTAAGGCTCTTGAACTAGTTTTCTTTTATTTTACTTCCTCAACAATTAGTGACCTTATAATACGTCCTGTCTACATTGAAGAATGTTGATTTGTATAACTTGTTCTTTTTTTTTTTTACAATGAGATGCCCCAAGTATATGAATAATTCTTGATCGTGTAATCTTTCGTTTCAATAACCAAAGAAGGTGTATTAAAAGTGTCAGGTGCATTAATATAAAATGAGTGATTTATTTGTTTACAGATCTGAAAAATTTGCAAGTTTTTTAAAAAGTTTCATAAAATAGTATTTTCTGCACGATCAGAGTTGTATCTTGTGCATCCTTTTTATGTAACAACCTAAATATAAATTTTTTTTTAATTTTTCTAAGACTTATTGAAAAAAAACAAGAAACGAAATTAAGACTTTAATCAGAGAACTGATTTATTAAAACCGATAGGTGCTGCTGTTTCTAAAACCTTAAATGTTTTATAAACAAAATTATTTTTTCAATTTGATAACTTGCTTTCACTAAATCAAGAATAGACCCATAAAGAAGGCAGATAGGTGAAACGAGCAATCTATGAATTAATGTTTTGCTCTTTGCAAGTATCCGGATAAGTAAATTAAACCTGACAGATGGCGAATAGGTGACGGACGCTGTTTCTGACTTCCTAAATTTTTTATCTACAAAATTAATTTCTTAAAATTTTTTTTTTTTTTTTGTTTTTATTTGAAGTAAAGCTAATGAAACCACAAATTGCTTAAACACTACTAATTTTTTTCTAATGGGCAAAAATCCACCATTTAAAGAAGGCATGAATTTTTGAATATCGCATCGTTGACAATATGTTGAATAACCGAAATTACTTTTGCAAATGTCCCGCAGTATTGTATAAATGACGTAATAAAAATGCGTACTTTGAAATGTTTAACACACATACATAAATTAGAGCGTGATTTGGAAAAATAAGAAAATTTACATATTTATATATTTAAATTTTGTTTGGAAAAAAAATGAAAAACAAAAAAAAAAATACCAGTTAGAGACAAATTACCAATTTTGAATAAAATTAAACAAATCAACGTTACTTTATCTTGTAAAAAAAATTTATTTATTAAAAACATTTTTGGGATACCCTCTACTTTTTAAAGGTTATAATAAAAAACACATTTTTTTTTAATTTAATCAAAAAATACTTACATTGGTCGATTGGAAATATTTGTGAGTTAAATTGGTTTGATAACTTGTAATTTTTTGAAGTTTGTTATTTTTTTATTTTCTTATTTGCATATAAATTATCACTAAAATTGAGAAAAAATTATTATATTTTATCACTAAAAAAAGATCATTAAACATGCAGTAAATATTTGTTATTATTTCAACACTTCAAATTAAATTCAATTAAATTGTTTAATGCAAACAAAACCCGAAAAACAAAAATAAAACAGCAGTTGCAGAACAGTTTAAATTACACTGCAATTTTCCACATAACTGAGCATTAAAGTACGCAATATTTATTATTATATTTCGCTGTTGTTTTTGTTATTTTTTAAAAAGAACTTTTTTCTCTTTCTCTGGAACCCTTTTTCTTTAACAACCAACAGAAGACAATAGCACAAAGTTTTCAATGTTAAACTTAAGAGTGGGCTGTGTACCGCTAACTGGGTAGAAGGAGAGAAAATAAATGAATAAAATAAAAGCCGTTATAGGTGTTCACTGCACTTTTTATTGTTTTTTCTTTTTTATTGATATTTGAAGGGAAGAAAAAAAAAAGAATCCTGAACTTAGGAAACACACAGGAATAGTGATACACAAGCAAAGACACACACACACAAATATATACTCTGAAACACTCTCAAAATAACAACGGTAAAACAATTGCGTTTTCTTTTCTTTTGCGTTTTTGCAAGACTTCTTTCTATACCTTTTGCTTTTTGAGTATTTTAAATTAAAAAAATTTCTTAATTTAACAGAAAATTTAAATTCCTCAAATTGTATTTTTATTTCACTTAATTCAATGTATTTTCATCAAATCATTTAATAAAAAAAAATAAAACTTTTTTCTTTGTATCGACAGAAAAATATTAATGCGCAACCCGTCTGCTCTGTTTTACAGTCGTTTAAATTCTGACTGATTTTACAATTCATTCAAAATAAAGGCAAAGTAAATAAATGGATGGTTGTTTTTTTAACACAACAACAGTACACACGGCTTCAAGCAAATGAACTCAGCTCAATCACTACTAATATATTTTTTACTGGGTTGACTGCTCATCTCACTTGTTTCGTTTCATATTGGTGATGAAGAAACCAACGATGATAATAATGAGACAGGAATGTTGTGGTAATGAAACATTCTAGACTTAAACCCAGTATTTTTGTGTTGGGGAAAATGAAAAATGTAGAAAAGTGTTTTATTATACATATGTTAACAATAACCTCTGTTAAATACTTAACATTTCATTTTAAGTAATATAAAACAGCAAGTTGCCAACTAGTATTTATCTGTTAATAATTTTCTGTTAAATACAAAAGCAATGAATGGTAACATCAACACTAAGAAATTGCTTTAACAGACATTTTAATTCCCCCAAAAAATATATACTGGATATAAAAATTAAATTTATAAAAAAATTAGTCAGGGAAGCTTAAAGAAACATTTTTCTTTCGCCATAAAAAAGCAAGTAAATTGTAAGAACTTTAATATGATTTAAACACTAAATTTAAAAAAAAATGTCAAAAATTCACTGCATAAAAATTTTACAAAAATAGGAAAAATAATTGAATATTTAATTGAGAATATTAAAAAAGGAGACATTTTTCGTAATTCATAAATTTACAAACATAAACTCAATTTTAACAAACAAGCGAAAATTAAGAAAAAAACTAAATTTATTTGAAGATCGTAATTTTATAGAAGAATTATAAATTTAGTACAGATTAAAGCTTCTCAAAATAAATACAATTTGCCATTCGATATGCTAACAAATTTTATATTTTACTTATTATTTTACGTATTTTCACAAAAAAAAATTTCTAAAAAAAATAATAAAAGTATGAAAAAATAAAATAGCAAAATAAGCTTAACTGATGAATAATAATGCATATGCATGTAAAAATAGTTGGAATAAAAAAATATAGAAATAAAAATAATTGTAGGCTTTCCAAAAAATTAATTTCAATTTTCAATTGGTAATTAAAATTTTTAACTTAAAATTAAGTTTTATATTTATTGAAAAAAAAAATAAAATTAAATTCAAGCAAATAAATCAATAAACAACAAATTAATATTAAAAAAAAAACAAAATTAAATAACAAAATTTTGTTAAACTGGTACAAAAATTTAAATTGAAAACTCCTAAAATTAAAGTTTCGAGAGAGATAAAAATCTAAACTTCTAACTAATTTTTATCAAAACATAAAATTTTAAAAACGTTGAAAATATCCCAACATAGAAAATTTACTGCGCACTAAAATTTTACAATTTATTTACACTCTAGCAATGCACTTAGAGGTATTTTGCCAATGTAACCTGACATTAACTCTAAAATTAAATTTAAAAAATATAATATTTAAGTATGCTGCTCGACAGAGTGCAAAATTCTACATCGTATAGCGAATTTTCAAGGCTTTTGCTGTAGATTTGTCGTTTTGCGTCGCTATTAAAGTCAGTGAAGTTGAGTAAATTGCAGACGTTTTTATTGACTTTTTACTTTTGACTTTTGCAGTATGTTTTTCTTTTTTTGTGGCTAAATAAAGAGAGATTTTTTATTGATTTTCTTTCTGGGAAAGTCTGGATTTACAGATATTTATATTAATTTTTAGAAAAATTTAATTTTAAATTTAATGAAAAAAAAATTTCGTTACAAATTAGAAAAATAAATTCTATTGTTTACTTTTCTGTAAAAAGAAATTTTAAAAGATTTTTGAGATTATAAGCAGTCGCAATCCTTAAAATGATTTTAATACTATAAAAAAAACGTTCCGCCTTCTTACGCCATTTTTTTTTTTTTAGAATATTTGTAAATGTTACCGTTTTGATGCTTTAACTCACTTTGCATAAGAAGATACGATTAAAAATTTTTTTGTTGTTATAAAATGTTTTGATTTTTAATAATTTTATATAGATGTTTGGTTAATCATACTGCAACATGTTTTTGTATGTAAATAGTTCTTGCAAAATAAAACCGAATTAAAAACAAACTTAAAATTATAATTCTTAAGGGTGATAATTATACATTAATTATATTTTATTATATTCGAAAAAGATTGCGTCAGGATTTTTTATATGTCGTAGAACAAAATATAAATGCAGATTAAACAAGAAAATTCAGCAGTTATGTGGTCACCCTTTATTTTTTAAACCTTTTTATAACTGACACAGTAAAACAAAATTTGTTTAAAATTAAAGCGTTCGTCTATAACTGTTCAAAAGATTGGGAATATGCATTAAATAACGACCATAATGACACCCTTTAATTTCTTGTATTAAATATTTATATTTGTTGTTATACTTGATATAGTAACGGACATTCTTTCTGTAACGGTTTTAAAGAAAGCTCCATATAGGTCAAATTACATCAGTTATAGGGGCACCCTTTATTTTCTAACTTCAAGTTTGCTATTTGTTATAGCGGACTTAGCAATAAAGGTTCTGTGCAAGTTTCATTCAACTGTTCAACAGTTCGGTCATTTTCATCAAATTATAGCAGCTATTGCAACACCCTATAATTTTAATTTTAATATTTTTAAATATTCTGTTTAATTTTCAAGTGTTTGTAAATAACGGGACAAATGATAGGGCCATATACATAGTTCAGTTTACTTCTAATATGGGAACACCCTTAGATTTTTTAATTCAAATTTTATTCTTGTTATAACGGACTTAGCAATAAAGGCTCTTTGTAAATTTCAGCTGTCTGTCTATAACACTTCACATACACCAAGTTGCAGTAACTATTAAGACACCCTTTAATTTTTAATATTGAATGTTTATACTTGTTATTGTAACGGTCATAGTAATCGACATACTGTCCAATTTTCAAGCATTTGTCTATAACAGTTCAAAATATAGGCGCATATAAGTCAATTTACGTTTACTATAGGGACACCCTTTAATTTTTAGATTTATTTTTGTAATACTTTTTGCTATTGGGAGCTATAGTAACACTAATTTTTTTGAATTTTAAATGAGTGCGCTCTACGGTTCATAATACACTTTAAAATAAACATGTATGTTGTATGGGGAACCCTTTAACTTTTAATATTATGAACTGTTTTTAAAACAGGTCTGATCTGTAAGCATAACCTATCAAATTACAAAAAAATTTCACAATCGGTTCAGAAATTACTGAGTTGTGCCTACAGAAAAAAAGCAACATTCAGTCAATTTGATAAACTCATTTTTTTTTAATGGGTTAAAACAGCAAAGTAATGTCCGTCTAGATTGCCAAAATACCTTTACGTGTGATAACCAAATATGTCTGCAGCAGTTTAAAAAAACTTTTATTAGAAAAAAGATATTCATAAATTTAATTTAATAAACTTTTGGAAACAACAGATCTTTTATCTCAAGCTTCTGGATTCAATGAAAATTGGACCATCCGGACTTTTATGAAGAAGCTAAATGACTGATATTATTTATTAACACATAAAGTTATTAGGAATGTCATTACAAATTGTTCTTTTTTATAAATCGAGAAGTTGCAAAAAAATTTAAAAAAAAACCCACATATTTATGCTAAATATCATTGATATTTCTATATCCTTTAATTGTTTAATTAACGATTATGAAAGTAATTCAAAAAATAATTAGCATTCATTGTTTAGTTTACAAAAAAAAAAGAAAAAAAAAATGCTAAACATTCTCGTAATCCATCTAATAAAGTCACGCCATTTATGGCGAACAATAAAGCCACATACTGACATACATTTTCGATGGCAAGAACAATTACACCAAAAAAATATATATATTGATGCAAACACTCCAACAAACTTATGAACATTTAGATGTACAATATCATATTAACACACTTGGCTGGTTGTAAACAATTGCCAACCAATATGGCTGACTTCCGTTTTTTCAAACAAACCAATTCACTCATAAACATTTAAATACAGAGACAAACACATATACAGTCATTTACATTACTATGACGACAATGATGAGCCCTCGACATTGCCAAACAAAATGTTTTTGTTGCTTTCATTTATCTATCCTTCAGTAAAAATGAAGAAAACAAAATTTAGGTAAATAAATTATTCATAACGTTTGTAACACGAAGGAGTTAAAGTATGTTTAAAGGATTCATAGAAATGATTGAATGAATGAATGATTATTTTAGGTAGAAAATGTAGGACATTGCGACTTGGGATCTATTGTTTGCTCTGTAGATGTAAAAGTACCATAGCTAAATCTGCTCTTCTGAGGAGTCCCAGGGTTGCTATCAATTCAAGTGTTGGCAGATTCCCTTCCCTACGTGATATTTCCAGGTGCTTTTGAACTTACCCCCTCCCCCCACTTACGATTTCCTTTCAGATTCTGTTCGCTGAAAGACCTCATCAAAAAAGTCCAGGTCCCTCCATGGATATACTTGTTCCCTTTCCTGCCAGACTATCTGCCCTTTCATTTTCTTTCACTTTACGTATGTAAAAATGAATGTTTGTGTATCTCACGAATCCTTTAAAGGACATTTAAAGGTATTTACTTGTTTAAATCATTCTTTCTTAAAGTGTATTTAAAGTACGTCATATTTACTTCTTAAGAATATTTCACATGTTATTTTCTGCAACATTTATTTCCTCATTGTATCACGCTTATGAAATCAAGTTCACAACAATAACGCAAACTTTAAGCAATTTGATGGCAATTTTCCAAAATAATAAATTTGATTTTTTTTTATTATTTAAATTAAAAGCAATTTAGATTTATAATTCCTAGAAATGCAAGCCAACAGGATGAGTAATAGAGTGTGAGAGAGGGAGAGAGGGAGAGAGGAGGAGAGAAGGAATACAGGGGGAAGACTTTAAAATAACAGCAACCTTAGAAAAATTGAGGTTAAGCTAAAGACGCAAGCAGTTAAATAAGTAAAATAAAGTTAAAAAATTTGAACAATTTTACAAAAGTTACAAAGCGCCCTGATAAGTCTATGCATAGCAAACATACACATGGACACACATATAAAAATGTATGTGGAAGGACTAAACAATTTTTTTGTTCTTTTTTTTATTTAAACACGTTAATAGACAGACCCCTTTTAATGCTTTTAAAATTTATATAATGGATTGTTTTAGTTTGTTAAATATTTTTCTCTTCTATAACTTGCAATGTCTGTTGGAGGATATAAGTAACGATATGTGTTGGATATACTAAAGTACTATGTAAATATTGCAAAGTAAACATCCAATTACACTCACAAAAAAATTTAAATCGTTCCATTTCGATAAAAAAAATAGCATGACTGTTAAACTACCTTTCGAGTAGCGCTTAAATTTACGTAGTAGCTCAAGCATTTTTTACTAACAGACTTTTATAGATAACACTGTGTGTACTCAGGTAGTTGATAACAATTTGTCACAAACATTAATGATTTCTTATCTGTTTATAAAGAAAGACTTTCAAGACTTAATGTAGGCAAACAAAAGAGGACTAGTGACTTAAAGGACCTTTTTAAAACCCCTTAGTTTTCTTTATAAAATAAAAGGCAAAAATACTATTTTCAAAATAGCATTTCCAAGTTATTACCAAGTTTTGCGCCCTCAAACTGCTTCAACTCTTCACTAGTGATTTATGTATAATTGTTGACTCCCTCCTTCATTACAGAATTGAGGTTCTTGATACAATTTTCATTCAACAGGCTTTTGCTCACAGCCTTCACTCTAATGGCAACCAGTTCAAAATTTTCGTACACGTTATGCGATGCCATGCTTGAGCATTCGAGCCTGTCTGCATGTATTTGACCACCTTTTCAGCTTTATGGAATCTAAGCATAGTATGAACATCGGAGTAGATTGCCAGTTTGTAAAATAACTACTTGTGCCTGGATGACTCCATATTTTAAGTAACTAAAAGAAAGATATTTGAGTACATCACATCGTCCATAACTCGTTGGATTGTAACTCACACAGTTGGTACTCTGATTATCTTTATAGTTTTACTCACTTCTCGAAAATTCTTTTTTTTCACCCTTGTGAATTACAGTTCTCGTTTTGGGTATGTTTCACCCACTTAATATGATGGTACTTCTTTCGTTTTTGTCAATTAAATTTCTCGCTTTGAATGCTTTTATATAAGACCTTTCTACCCGCAATTGCGAAGGTGCCCATATTCCTTCCGCAAAATTTTTGACTGAAGAGATGTGAAAAATTAATCTCTCCGCCTTTTGCGAGGTGCTATGTTTATCCAAGTCTATATTTGATATTCAAAGTCTGCATATTAGGGACAAAACATTCTACTGTTTACCTATTCCTGTTGTTTGCTACTCAAACTTCACTAGGAAGAGGTATAAGTCGCACCCCTGACAAATGGGAGCTGGCTGCTTTGATAAAGGTTTCTTTGCATTATCTATATACATTATAGTGATGTAGGAGAGGAAGCGAATAATCCCCACTTAGATATTAATTATTAATTTTATCTTATTTCTGAAGAATCACAATATTAGGAATTTCTAAACTTGAATTATGTAGGTCATTTTAAACTTATAAGCAAACCTCAGCTGCTGAAGAGGTACCTACCATAGTAATAAATTATTAACTCTCCTATATAAGCAATAAACTGTTATCTTTAGTTATGATATGATGCTCTTAGAAAACAATTCGTTTTGGAGCAAAAATTTACGAAATATTAGAAAAGGAAGACGGGTATCACTCATACAAGGTATTTGGTAATTATTCTATATCTGCACAGCTCCAACACTTGGATGCTCTTAATTTTATGTCAGGAGGTATAAGATAGGGCATTCCTAATAAAAATAGCTTTTATTCTGTCTAAAGAACTATAAAAGTTAAAGTCTTCAAAATTGGTGATGTTAACTGCTGGCAGGATAACCAGGGAAGCCCCTTTTATTTCTTTAACTAAATAGTTTTTATTTTATTTCGCCTTTTCAGACCGTGAATCATCGATTGTGCGAAAAAGCTAAAGTCAAAATATTTTCGCTTCTTTTGAACCAGTGTCAAACAAACGGGCATGCATCGATTGCGCTGACTTTGCTTTATGTTCGTTTCTCACATTATTCCGCTCTTTGCTTTACCGTTACATAAATTGTGTTGCAAAATTCTTCAGCACATTTCAGTTTTGGCAAAATGAGCTAAAGAATTAAGTTGTGTTTTCAATTACAAAAGTACCAATCGGTAAAAAAAAATAGTGAAGTGGGCAAATTTTAACTAAATAAATCTAAAGTTTAATTTTTTAAGTCAAATGAAATCATTGATTTAATAAAAAAGCATTTTATCTCAAAATTTCACCCAGATGCATCAATTTCCGACGATTGAGCGATGTCTGTCTGTCTGTTTGTATGTCCGTCAATGTAAGTGTTGAAAATATCTTTATCAGGGCACAAGATGAGGTAGAGTACATTTAAATACACCAATCATTTAGACGTAGATCCGTAAAAGTTGCTATTAAAAATCAGCAAGATCGGTCTATATCCCTCGAGGCAGTGAGCTTAACACCACGAATGCCTCTAATTTTTCCATATCCTTTGAAACAATGAAGTTACTCCAATGAAAAAAACAAATATATGGAGCGATAGAAAATTAAAAAATAAGAAAAAAAATCAAGTGAAAAAATTGGTGCTCACCCATTTTTTCCGAGTTATGGACCTCTAAAATTTGCATGAAAAAAGTTCGATTGTCATTATGGTAATCATTGAAGAGCTTTTCAAGAGATCTATCAGGAAATACTAAAGTTTTTAAAATGCTTAACCCATTAAGAGCCGATAACATTTTTATGTTAAATTATATATCGTGCTTATTTTTTTTTTAATTTTCTGTCACCGCAATATTTGTTTTTTTTTTTTTTTTGTTAATGGAGCTTCTTCTGTAAACTAGATTGCATACATGTTGAAGGGTTCTGATCTAACTTCACTTCATTTCCAGTTAAAATTCAGCTTTTTTATTTTTAATCGAATTTCACTTTAAGTCAAGTTTAGTCATAATTCAATTTTAGTTCTAATTAAATTCTAATTATTTCTGAATCTTCTCTAGTTAAATTAAAATTTAGTTTTAGCCAAAATTAAACATTCGTTATTTTAAGAAATTGTTGATTAAAAGTCAAGAGCTTTTTAAGATTCGCTCTTAAATATTTACAATTTATTTAATATAAATGCAGTTTTCGGACTTTTTCCATCAATATATTTTCGTCCCTGTTCATTTACTGACACATATTTTTCTTTGTGCGTATCAGGATAAATGAAGTTTCTATTATCGACCTTCGCGTGTAGATAATAATTTCCATAGAGTTCCATTATATGTGACCTTTTATTCATTTTTCAAACTCATCTCATACGCAAACACACACGCTCTCACACCAAGTCAATTAATACTTATCCATTAGAATGAATTATTGTAAAATTGTGTGTGAGTACATACAACTCATTCATATGTAACTACGATTAGTGAGTTTATAAACTAAAATTTGTAAATATAGTCACAAACGTACATACATCTCTACATTTGTGCGTGTGTGTTAAAGAATACTTGTTTTTGATTGATGTTTTTATTTGCATTTATTTGATTTTAGTTTTCTAGTTGCCGTCGCTTTTTTTTATAACGGAAATCCTTAAAGTATGCTTTAAATTGCAAACAGTTGCGTACGTGTTCTTTTTATTCTTGATATTTTGATTCATGCATTTTTTTTGTGTGCTAGTGTGTGTGGTGTGTGTGCATGTTCGTTAAAGTAGCTAAACTATATTTTGCATGCGTGTTAAATTATTTTTTTGCCATTTGTCGCTAAAACAAAACGTGTATATTTTATTTTATTTTATTTACATTCAAACATGTGTTAAATAAATGTTTATGAATTAATTAAAAATAGAAAAAAAAAATACACACACACATTCATGTGCTCCCTCAGAAAACTACTTGTACATTTACTGAACATGACCATATATTAACTATTTGTTCTGCTTAAAGCAGTTATTTAGACAACAGATAAATTAAAGCAAAAACAACCATCTTTTCTTTTAAAAATTATTAGTCATTTTTAATTTTATATTCTATTTTGTCCTCTATCTTGACAATTAACCCAATTCTTATTTCAAAGAGATATAAGAAGCTGCTTAAATCCTTGAGCTTTCTATACAATTTTATATAAGCAGTTGAGCAAAAATTTTAGTCCCTTAAAATTAATTTCCCTGGAGCTTTTTTTGTATCAATTTATTTCCGTTTTTATAGGAAAGAGTTTTTATTTCTTTTCTTAAAAACAAAAACAAACAAAAAATTTTTTTCTCTTTTTTTTTTATTGGGCCATTAAACAATTTTCAACACTTTTTGATTTCGGAAGCGCCACACAAAAAACATCAACAACAATAAAAGAAATCAAAAAGTTTAGATTTTGTTGAGATTGTGACATCAATGTATCGTGAACAATAAATTTTCTTGTTTGGTACTTTATCACTCAAGGAATCTTCTGTAAACATATTCAAATATGCAAATTTATGGACAAGCCTAAAATAAAGAACAAAATGTATGCAATATAAAGAACTAACCTTTAAACTTAATATATTTTATGTTGTTCAAAATTAAAATTAAAATTATATCAAATTTAAACTTTAAGAACTGCTTAGAAAGTACCTTTAAAAAAGTTAAGTCACAAGGAGTTTTTTTAAATGAACATTATAAACAAAAATTTAAAAGAATACCATCAAAAATAAAATTTTGGAAATTTTCATTACAAAAAGTACATTAAAAAAGTATTAAAAAATGTAAAAAGTATACTGAGTAAAATATCCCTTAAAAAAGTCCCTTGAAAAAAGTACATTTAATAATATGAGCCTTCAAAAAAGTACCTTTATAAATTTTCTAATAACAAACAAGCGCTTTTTTAAAGTCATCTCTTGCTCACTCTCCTTAAAATAAACCTGTTGATAATGCTGATTTAAACATAATATAGTGAAATATCCCCTTTCAAGAAGTTACTTATAACAAAAGCTTTTCAGAAAGTTTTTACTTAGCAAGCAAAGTTTGGAAAAAAAATATCTTGATTTTATAAAAAGTTAATCCAAGATATTTTTCTTGAAAAAAAAATATTTTCAAAAAGTTTTCTTACAAAAAATATGTTAAAAAGGAGCGTTTTAAACAAAAGTACCTGAATAAATCTAAAATATGATAAAATTGTAACAGGGTCATTTCTGTATATGAAATATTTGTTGAAAATTTTGGAGTTGGTGAATACAAAGCGCCTATTTTTAAAATTTTCGTCCGAATCTGTCAGGGTGCGCATAACGTAAAAACTGCTGTTCGAGTCACGTACACTGTCTTGTATTATTTTCGCAGAGGTACTAGAGATATAAATATGAAAGCATCAAACTTTAGCGGTATAATGGTACTAAGATTTTTTAGATTTGTCTGCAGAACTCTAAAATAAATAATTAAAAACACATGTTTATAAATTTAAATTTAAAAAAAATTTTTATGACACGCAGATGAGGTCGTAAAACATACACCTTGAAAATACTTTTAAAAAAGTACCCTAAAAATGTACCTACTATAATAATGTCCTTTAAAATTTAATGTAAGATTTCCATATTTCATTTCTATTAAAATTTATACAAAAAAAATGATTAAAGTAAACAGTGTTAAAAAAATTTTTTTTTAAATAGTATGTTTCAAAATAATGAAAGAAAAGTACCTTTACCAAAAAGTACTTCTTTAAGCATTTATTATTTTTTTAATATTTTTCATGCGACTTCCTTTTTTAAGCACGCTATGAAAAAAATAAAAAATCCCTTAAGAAAATTAACTTAAAAAATACTTTTTAAAAAGTACTTTTCGAAAAGTACTTTTGCTAAAAACTTTAACTCTGTTTCTTGAAAATAAATATAATATGGGTAAATAAAATACTGTTAAAAAGAAGTCAAGCGATAAAAGATCTATAAAATAGCTTTCTCAACTTTAGCGGCTTAAAGGGAAAAACTTTTTTAAAATCTCAGAAATTTGTCCCACAGTTATGGGCTAAATGTATCTTGTAAAATTTAATATCCTCTTAAAACAGCAATTCTTTTGGAATTATTTTTTTTTTTTAGGTGTTAGATAAATGGTTTTACTCTTAACTCCGTAAAAATAAAGTCCAAGTCTTATCCTAATTAGTACCCAAAAGCCGCGACAGGTTAAACGGTACGTTTTTTCTAAAAAGTGTAGAAATCTGAAAATTAACACTGAATCATTTTCAGGTTTTGATTAATAGATTAGTTGATGCACAATATTGTAAAGCCCTCCTAGTCGTTTTTAAAAACATATTGAAGAGGCGAAGGGCTGAATAATTAGTTTTTCTTACCGGAATTCTAAGGATAATGAGTACAAAATAGTTTAATATCCGAGAAGAGGTTAATGTGTTTTTTTTTTTTTTAATTTTAAACCTCTTTTAGTTGCGTCTTAATGCATGTCCTGCATTTAAGCGTCTTAATATTTTTCCTTAAGACGAATTATATCGATATTTATAAACAAAAATATTTTTGAACTTTACGAAACGATCTCTTAGGGAACAGAAAACAATAACAAACAGCACTCTTAGATCCGGAAAGCAGGTTTTTTTAAATACATTGACAAAAATCATATTTAAAAGTGCAAAAGATCAAGTACCGTTAAAAAAAGTACCTTTTGAAAAAGGTTCTAAAAAAGTACTTTTTGAAAAAACTTCTAAAAGAAAGTACTTTTAAATAAAAATTTAAAAATAATATAAATAAATTAAATTACCTATAACAGTACTGATTTTAAAAAACCTACATTTAAGTCTATTCTCAAAACGATTTAAAAAAAAATTCTCCAAAAACTAGAAATTTATTTTGAATTTTAAATAAGACAATTGGCAAAAATTTTGAAAAGATAAGAAGAGCACTCTACATCTACTTGTCAACGTAAGACTTAAGCCTTCTATCAAGCTTAACACTCGAGTTATGCATGGCAGATTTCTTCCAACAACAACAACAAAATCTACTTGTTAGTGTTATAACAACACTGTTTTGCAAGAACTTGATGAGCCTCATGCTTCAAGGAACAAACTAAAATCATAGAAAATAGCAAAATTCTTCTTTTAGAAAAAAAATTATATTTATAAGAAAACGCAATAAGAAAAATGTACAAACTTAAGTATCCTTGCGTGTTCCCCTAAGTACTCGTATGTCGAGTTTTTTCTTGGAATCTTCTTATTTTATACATGTGATGGACTTTTTTCTAAATATATGACTTCGTTTTTGCTGCAATTTATACACATGTCTTTATGCGCTCCAGCATAAATGAACGAATATTTTTATATATGAGTAATTGTTTACGTGTAGAAAAATGTCTTGGCCACTTGTTTTATATTTGAAATACAATTTTTTTAAATAATTTTCTTACATTTTATTTGTCTTGAATTGTTTTGGTATGAGATATTGGTATAAATGAGAATATATGTTTGTAAGTATGAGTGTTTTATATTTGGCGCCTTGATTTTAACACAAATGTATAATATTTTTTTCCTTTAACAAATACGCCATCTCCTGTGTAAACATACATATAGTTAGAGACAGACAAGACAGAAGCAAATACACACAATTATTTATGTATGTTCATACATTAATTCAGGCGATAGAAACACAGTGGGTTGAATTAGCAAAAAAGATGAAAATTTACATTTATATATAATTTTATATTGTTTTATTTGTATTACTTTGTTTTCTCTTTGACATACGAATATGCCACTATATGGATCTACATGAAATCGTATTTCTGATTTTCGACAAGCTAATAAATATAGAAGAGATATCTTCTTTAATAGTTAAAAATTTCTGGTACTCAATTGAATTTAATGCTGTCACTTAGTTGATTTAGGACTGTCGACATGTTGCCGTCAACATGTTGAATAAACATTTAATATGTGTCTGCCCCTTACTCATACAAAATGTGTGCTACAGTCTGAGCTTTTTGAAAGCAAAGTCTGCAAGTATCACCTCTTTCGATTTATTCTTGCGCAGATGATACACTTGAAGTTTTCATGACCTGTTATTTAAGCAATTATCAAGCATAAGATACAATAATTATATTCCTTTGCCACGACAATAGGATCTTCGCTCCGAAACGACTTAAGTTAATCTCGGCCAAAGATTGTTACAGATTGCGACAGCTGCACAAACCGAAAGTTTTTTTTCCTCAGGGATAAACTCTTGACTACAGCAGAGCTGTTACAATAACAACAATTATTTCCAAACATCTTTCTGAACTTTCTACTGGGGGCCCATTGCCTTGGAAATTCTTCTCTCAATATAAACCAGAGTTCCTTTATTCTAAACACCTTGCAAGGCTTCCTTGTTTATTCCTATCGTATTCTCTCAGGTTTGATTGCTTAAAGCAAAATAGAAATTCATAATATTCCTAGTAATAAAGAAAAGATATCGCCCTATACACAACTCCATTACAAAGTTGGTTCGATTTAATTTAGACGACCTAACTAAAACTCTGTTAGCGGCCGTTTCAGCAAGGTAGTTAAGGTCGAACTAGTAAGATTAGGCTCTACTACTTCCATAAAAACTACAAAAATAGGCTTTAACTCCCAAATATTAAAGTGATAAGCTACACCTCTCAAGCAAAGCAAATATTAGTAACATCTTAAAACAGGTTACATCTACACCATTTGCGGATTGACTAAAACAAAAGATGTCCACATTTTACGATATGATTTTCTTCGTGCATCATTATTTCGACCAGAAACCAAGAAGAGTATTGGCTTCCTTTTCTAGAATAAGAGAACCTTCATCACTCTGTTTAAGGAATCCTAAAGCTATCGTGAGTTCATATTTTCTTACTTTATATTTACAAAAAATGATGAGATAAAAAAGGGGCGTCCCTCTGTTTGTTTCATTTATTAGATTTAATTCATCGGCCAGGCACACTTTTTGACTTCACTATATTCTAACCAGGGGTTGTTCACAGCTTTAATATTGTGATAGGAACGACTTATTCCTTTAATAATGGTTAATATATCTATTGGGAACCAAGGATCAAGATCATTAGAAAAAATCATCAACCCAGTATCGATTTTCCTGTTTGAGCCTTCAGCATAGTCTGATATTCATAACATATCACAAATATCTTTTGAGTCTGCATATAGAAGGACAGAGTCTTTATTGGTCACTATTATTAAAATTTTAAGTTCAATCCAAAAAGGAAAAATAGCAGTAACAAACAAAAAACCTAAATAGGCCCAACTGCTTAACTAAAAGAATCATCGGTCGCCTAGAAAGAATCAAAGGATATGGACCTTAGAACAATGTAGACAAAAAAAAAGAGAAGTCAATCTCTAAGGTAATGTCCAGTCTGATAAGCAAAGTGATTAACAAAGAGATCAGAGGATCGGGAAATGGCTTTAACCGTGATAACATTAAAAATCTAATCGTGTAGGAGAAATAATCTTTAGTAGTATTAGTTGAGTGATGCTGCAGAAGCACAGCTTTTATTAAGTAAAAAATACAACACTCAAGTCCAGCAATAGAAATAGTATTCTCTGAAACTTGAACAACAACCTTAACAACTTCTGACTGAAAATAAAATAATGGCAGACGATATTTGCGTGTTGTGTCGGAGAAAGCAGCAATCATTGTATGCTATGACCGTCTATGAGAAATAAATTGGGCCTTAGCTTCAAAACTGGGGTTGAAGGAAAGTAAATATTGATAAGGAGTTTTTTAACTACGTTTCAATAATCAGGATAATTAATATCCTTCTTAATATTATAAACGCTAAAGTTTGTAGGATGTTTGTTGCTCAATCACGACTAAATGAGCAAAACGATCCTTGTTTATTTTAGAGCACAGATATCTGTTTTTATAGTGACCAACATCAAACATCTTTCATTATTATTAACCATAAAGGGATCAAAATCAAAGCATACTTTTAGGGCGTAAGAAAATATATTCATACGACGCTTTTGTTGAACACTTTAAAACCTTTTAAAAATGTTAGCACTTTTTACATTTTTATAAGGATGGATTTAAATAAAATTTTGAGAGGAGGTCCCTTAGAATCTTGGTTCAAATATAGAGCACTTTTCATTTCATAAAAATATGCGATTTTGTAGAGAAACTAGAGACATCAATGTTTAAAAACAAATTTTTTTAATTTTAAGATAATTAGAAATGATACGAGGGCAAAGTCGTGGAGACTGCTAGTAAGATATAAAACAGAATTAAACGTTAGAAATTTATTTAAAAAGGAATCTGAGTTATTCGAATTCACTAACATTTCAAACACGAACATGGATAATTTTTATAACGCATCAGTAGAAAGTGAAAGGGTTTTCTCTATTGTTGGAAATTAGGCAACGAAAAGAAGCAACAGTATATCTAGTGAATTGTGAAATGCAATTCTAAAATCATATATTTCAAAAAATAATTAAAATAAATACTTTTTCACTACTTTTATCTTTGTTATCTCTCGTTGTGTAGTACAAATGTACTCGTATGTATTGTCATCTGAATTGTTTTTAAGTTTTATAAGCTGTTAAAGCTAATATTTAACATTTATTTTTATTGTTTGTTTATGTTTTAATAAATCTATGAATTTTTTAATATTATTTCATTAAATAAACTTGTTTTCTTCAAGAATTGCTTTTATCCCTGGATAATGCGATAATTTTTTATCCATTTCCCAGGAAATCAAAAACTCCGGGAAATCCCAAACCCTAATTTTTATACATAAACGTAATGCAGATTAAACCACAGACAGACGCTAATTTTATTAAATCTTCGCCAACACCAAAATCTCCTGCCATAGTGCAGTTTCCTAGATCTAATGCTAATAACAGCGGTTTGTTAGTTTTTATTCTCCCCTTGTACATTTGATTGTTTGTCTGGTTGTTTGGATAGCTGTTTGGCTAAGGATATCTTAGTATAAGTAAATATGTGAATGTATTATGTTAACATGAGTGTATATATCCTTTTCGTCGCCAACAATACTTAACAATATTAATGTATGTTTTGGTGGTAGTAGTGTCAGTAATACATTTATTATACGACCATTGTAAAAACGAGTGCCGTCTGTCTGTGTTTTTGGTAAAAAGCGTTAAGGGAATAAATACGTTTGTACATACATTTGGCTATAGGACATCTAGCAAATAATTCGTTTGTTGTTGGCTTTTTTTTTCTTCTTCTTTTGTTATTGCTGTTGTTTTTGTGTATTGCTTGTGTTTTAACAAGAAAATTTTTGTTAGTACTTTATTAGCGCTCTAGCGGTAAACATTCAATTATTATTTTCTATTTTAATTGTATTGTTAAATCCATAAAAAACATTTAATTTTAACGTGTCGTCCATAAGTCAATTTATTAAGAGGTCGCTAAAAAAAAAAAAGTTTAAAAAATAAAAGTGTGTAAATAAATGATGAATAAAAAATATGTGTTTCAAAATATTTAATTTTAAATTATAATTAACTGTTGTTATTACTAAACTAAAACATGTGTGACATCATGTCACATACACGGATACATATGTACATATAATGAATGCGTAATGACACAGGGAAATTAGAAATCAAATTAGTAAAAGCGATGAGTAATACTTGAGACAGGACAAGTAAATGCTTAATGACAATTTTAAACAAAAAACTTAATCGAATGTTCGAAAATGAGTTAAACCAATATTAAACACATTAATGAGGATTTTGTCTTTTCATTTATCATTTTTATTGATACTGGCATGTGTTCCCATTTGAAATATTGACTGTCAATCGTTATTATAGTCCCACCAAGTAAATATGTGTTTTTTTTTTTGGTTAGCATTAATAAATCAAATGTCAAGATTTATCTTAAAACACATTAACAAGCTCAAAATTTACTCTTAGCGTAAGTAGTTGACAGCCTAACAAGCTATAGAATTTTTTTTATTTAAAATGGGTCATAGACAGTTTTCTTCCGTATCTTAAAAAGAAATAGAAATAGAAAAGTTTCACAACTTGTATTATTTTATGGTCTTAAAAAATATATAAAAATAAATTTTGTGTCACTCTTTTTAAATGAATTATTTCCCTGAATGTCCTTTTTTGATATTTGAACTTTGTAATTTTAAATCACAATTTTAAAACACTGCCAGCAGCAAATAATTAATATGCTGTTGAAGGTGAATTTAAAAAATAATACAAAGGGTCATCCAAAAAACGCGCCTACATGTTTCTTTGAAATAAAACACAAACTATTTGCAATTTCCAAGCTGTTTTTTTATTAAAAGTGTGATCTATTACAATTATAAGTGAAATAGAATATCATTCAAATGTCCACCATGACTGCGTCTGCAGACATCAATCCGAATATCGAAATTTTCAATGACTTTCTGACATGTTGCTGGTGTTATTTCACGAATTGCAACTTGAATGTTGTTCTTTAGATCATTAATTGTTTGTGGCTTGTTAGCATACACTCGACTTTTCAAAAAACCCCACAAAAAAATCTAATGGTGTTAGATCACATGACCTTGGAAGCCAATTGAAATCTGCATTTCGTGAAATTACACGTTGAGGAAATTTTGATCGCAAAAGCGTAATGTTTTCTCGAGTTGTGTGACATGTAGCACTGTCTTGCTGGAAATAGACGTCAGACACATCAATATGATTCAACTGTGTCCATAAAAAGTCTTTCAACATTGATTGGTATCGCTTAGCATTCACAGGAACAGCATTTCCAGCATCATTTTCGAAGAAAAATGGCCCAATGATTCCATTTGCCTAAAATGCACACCAAACAGTAACTTTTTGTGGGTGTAGAAATTTTGCATGAATAACACGAGGATTTTCATCACCCCAGATACGAAAATTTTGCTTATTGACGAATCCATCCATTCTGAAATGAGATTCGTCACTAAACAAAATTTTGCGATGGGTATTTTTAAAAGAACGCCCATTTTCATAATAACTTTGAATGATGTAAACGCGTTGTTGCAATATGTACCTGTACATGGTTAAAACTGTATTACCTTCTAATAAAACAAAATGGCTTATGTCATTTGAAAAGATGTCACGTGTAAAAATTATATAGTGCTGACATCTAGGCGTCACATTTGGATGACCCTTTATAATAATAAATTACAATTACGTCTTTTGGTTGTACAATATGTGTCTAGCAATACAGTTAACCAAATAAAAGGAAATTTAAAAAAATGTTAAGCACTAAACTAGCTGCTCATATATCCTTTTTTGATTTGGAGTTTGTTATTCTTAAATGAAAATTTAAAAAATATTTTTTTCCTTACTTAATAAAATTAAATGAAAATTAGAAAATAAGTTAGTTTTTAGTTGTAAAAATTTGTAAGAGCAAAAATTATTTAACCAGCTGAACAATTTTAATTTTGCTTAAGTTGACGTATATTTTCATTTTTTAATAAATAAAAAAAAAACATTTTTGCAAATTTTTGTTTTAAATTAAAAAAATGAAAAAAACTGTGTTGCAAAATATAAGGCAGAGTTTTCTGGATCGCTACATCCGTCATCAGTATTCTTCGCATTCAATTAACTTAGGTTGTTAACATCTATTAAATCAAACGAGAGCACAGGTATTATTCATATTTAATCAATATTAATGTGTTAAGAGGAAGTCACAAACAACTCCAACTTTTTTTCGTTGTGTCCTTTATTAATCGTCAGATATATTTTAAAAACATTTATACGTTAAATATAATATTACTGTATAAGAAATATTAATTTTTGTCTCAACGCAATTTATGTTTTGAAATATAGCTTAAAATTTTAAAACTTTTTTTAATTCAACTAATTTTTAATGTACCCACATATCCTGTTTTTGGGAAACTAATCATTTGTCTCATTATATGACTAAATTAGCTCTTTTGCTGTTTTTAATGAATAATATGGAAAAATAAAGTAATGAAATGAATTCACTTTACTTTATGTCCTAAATAGTACTTAAAAGACATAAAACACCTTCAATGTTTCGTGTTAGTTAATGTTCAGTTGATTAAATTATTTGCTTAATACCAATTTCCTCTTAAAAGATATGTCTGGAATATTTATTTATTTTTTTATTATTATTTTTTTTTTTAATTTAATATAAAGAATTATACAACTTATGTACACATCTACGTGGTTACAAATTGTAAATGAATATTATTTCTTTTTCCAGTACAACTTGTATTTTTAGATGAAATTTACTTAACACCAGCTGTTTAAAAAATATTTAAAAAAATTTGCAAGCAGCTCATATATCCTTCTTTTCTTTTTTTTTTTTGACAAAATATATATTTTTATAAAAACTGAAATCTGTACATAAGCTTGTTGAATTTGAACATTTACAATATAAAAATCTAAAACGAATCAAATATTTATTATCAAAAATAAGATTTGTTTAAATGCCTTGAATCAGATAGCGCTTGGTTCATAAAAGAAGCGCTCAATTACTTAAAATCATGTTTAAATACTACAACAGTTCGTGAAAGTTTCTTTAAAATATATTTCTAATAAACTGTTAACTCCTTTCAATAAACAAATATTTAGTTAACTATTCAAGCTTGTTAAAAAATTATATTTTAATTACAAAAAAATTACTAAACATTATTTTTTTTTCAACACATTTTTTTTTTTTTTTTGTGCACTACGACTAGGCTTGGGCAACGGGCATTTTTGAATCATTATTACTTTAAAAAAATACACTGATTGTTTTTCAAATACTTTGGTTGTGAACTTTTAAAATTTTCAAACATCTCGTTTCGTGTGAATTCTGCTACATCTATACATCTGAATATGAAATATATTTTGAAAATGATGTTGATGTTGGTGTGTGTACAGTAATCGATATGGAATACAAAACACCTATTTTTAGAATTTTTTTCTGTCTGTCTCTCTGTGTTCGCATTACGTAAAACTGCAGGATGGATTTAAATAAAATTTTGTGAGAAGGTCCCTTCGAACCATGGTTAGAAGATAGAATTCGTAAAAATATCTCAGTTCCTAGAGAAAATAGAGAAATGATAAAATTTTAATATTGTTTACTGAACCCTGCAGTAAGAGAATTTTATATAACTTTATTTTTAAAAAACACAGTTGCATTTTATTAAATTTTAATTTTAAGAAAATAAGAAATAAAACGCTGACAAAGTCGCTTACATTTTTGCGTTACATATTTATTCTTAATCCGAACTTATCTTTTTAATATTCTTATTTACGTTGCTACAAACTTGTATATTTATTTTTATTAAGAATACTGTAATATGACGAGAAACTTTCTTATTTGCTTATTACTTAAAGCTGTCCATCATGTAGTAACTTAAAACCAATAGTATATTGGTTGTAAGTTACTACAGTGTAAGTTAGTATATATTGACTCTTGTACAGAAATAAATGTTTCACAAATATTAATATATGAAAAAAAATAAAAATTTAGTGCAAATGTATATCCATTTTTTCTAAATATCTGCATAAATACCTTTATATTCTCATGAAATATTTATTAGTTAAAACTACAAAATGAAATGTATTACTGCGGGGAAGGCATATCCATATGTCCATTTCGCTACTGCTCGGCTCATCAGTGATTATAAAACCTTTTGAGTTTTTATTATCTTTTTGCTTTGCTGATTCAATGAAGTTCTCATTTAATCAACTTGGCAAAAGATATAAGACTTTCTAGTTTTGAATACAAAATTTGGGTAGAATCCACTGATGAGCTATATGAGCAGTAGTGAAATAGCCATATGGATATGCTTTTCCCGCAGTAAAACATTTCATTTTGTAGTTTTAAATAAAAAATATTTCTTGAAAATATTATGAAATATTTAATTTGGAGGAATCAAGCACGTTTAAAGTAAATTTTTATAAATGAACAGTAGTATGTCTTGTCAACTAAATTGTTTTTAAGTTTAATAAACTGTTAAAATTATTATTTTTATTATTTGCTTATGTTTTAATAAAGCAATGAATTTTTAATATTATTTTATTAAATAAACATTTTTCTTCAGGAATTGCTTTTTTCCGGGAGAATCGGGAAATCCCGGGAATACGTTAATTTTTGCCTGTTTTTTCGGGAAATACAAAATTCCAGGAAATCCTAAACCCTAATTAAGACTTAAGATTAGATGCTAAATACATGAATATCCAAAATTTCACAATTTTAATTTTATTGATTTTTTTTAACTGAATTTAATATTAGAAAAATATATAATTAAGCTAATTTTCGGTAATTAGCCTTAATAAATTATATTTAACTGTGTTTGAAATAGAAATAAAAATAAAATCCAAAACCAACTAAATAGAATTATTGTCGTAAAAGTTAGCTTAAAATATGAGGAAAATCTAAAAAAAAAAACTTTATCAATGTATTTATTTTTGAATAAAATTCTTACGAAAGTGGAAACAAAAAAGAATGTGCTTCTTTTCATACATAAAAATCTAAATTAAAAAAAAAACATCAGGAGGCTAATGAATTTTGAGGCTGCTACTTTTAAACTTTAGTTCAATAGTTTGTAATATTGGGAGTGCAATGACCCAACTTCAAATCGTGAAAATAGTAAATCACTACATTCTCGTAGTAACAATGTGTTTCGACAACAAAGTTTGATTCGATTTAAAAATGTTATTTCGACATCGATTTATATTTATATCAGATTGTCAAGCCTTAAATTACGAAAAAAAGGCAAGAAAAGTGGTTAATTCACGAAGAAAATTTATTCTCTCAAATCATATAACAATGACTATTTATATTCATTGGGTGCTGATAGCACGCGACGCGCTGAATCTGTTAATCTCTTCTCTAAAACATCAGAAAACAATTGAATTATAGGCGTCCAAGTTCACAACCAAGAATGAATGAGGTATCAGAAGATGAAAGGAGAAGCTAAATTGAATGTACAGGTGGTGGGTTAAGAAGTTTTCTTTTATAACTGTTAGTGTATCGACCACACCAGAATAAGGGTCATTCAAATACTCAATACTCAAGGCTCGTGTAAATACTTCAGAAGTTGCCATTACGAGGAGAAAAGAGAAAATTATATTTTTTTTATTCTATCTCTTATCTTCTTTTCTTCCAGATAACACAATAAGATAAAAATCAAACACAAGTTAGTTGCCTTATATTATTCTGGCTGCCAGTGGAGCAAAAGGAAAAATCTTCAATGAGTGGCAAAAAATCGAATCGAGGTGTCTTATTCCCCCAGAAAAGTTAATGGAACGACAGCAAGCAAAGTTTAAACAAGTGAAGCATCATAAATAGTAAATATATGTTTCAAATAATTCAAAACGCTCTCGGTTCGAATATAAAGGATGTATAAGCTACAAAACACTATTTGTGTTGCACAAAATATCAACTTGTAAAAAGCAATAATTTGTTTGTCATAATTTATTTGTCATGGTCATAGAGCAAGACTTAGAATTTTTATACTCAATCTATGGAACTGATCAACGTCAGTAGTTTTTTAAGTTGGGCCCCAACCTGACGATGGTCTTAACTTTGTGTGAATACACCTTCCTTGAGAGCTGGTTACTATCAACCTTTTAACGCACCATTGGCAGCAATCAGTTTAAATGCAATAGCACATTTTAGGCAAGCGCTCTCTGCGCGATTTAGGTTTAAATCACAGACATCACATTACTTACCAAAAAACGGCACAGAGATTTTTCCGAGTTACCGGTTCCCGTGGTACCAATGATTTAGCCATAGGGCAGTACTCGAAAGTTCTTCTCTCTCTTCTTCCCTATGTTGTTTTTAACAGATTTTGCATTAAATTAACGAACGTTTGTTGACCAAACCCCTCATCTTAAATAGACATATCCTATTTTTCATTACCACTATTAACGACTATTTGTTATTATTAACGACCCTCGATGATTATTTTAATTTAATTTAAAGTTCAAATTTATTTATATTTTTTGTCTTGTAGTTTTATACTTTTACAAAGTACCTATGTCCTTTTTATCGCCCCTATTAAAACTGGAAAACCTATCGGCAACGCCCATCATGAGTTTGGATCACATACCGGAAGAGAAGCGTTATAATAAAAATAACATCGTAGCCAAATGGTGTGCTCCGATCAATGGAAAAATGTATCGTATAGAATTGGAACATGGCACAACAAGTGGCAGGCGTATGATATGGGTTAATGGCAAGGTAAAATAATTTAAAGAAAAAAAACAATGATATTTAAATTATTTTCTCTTAAGTATTTACAAATGTCTTAAATTATTGCAAAGTAAAAACCAAAGGCAATGAAGGCAAATTAATAATATTTATGCCTTTGATGTTATTAACTCAGGGGTTAAATATAATTTCAATTTTAATTAAACAATTAATTAAATAACGCCTTTAAATTTAATTTATATATATTTAAGTTATAGTTTTATTTAAATTTTTTTTTAATTTTAGGAAGTCCTTAGACGTGACTGGATGTTTAAGTTGGTAGGTGAGGATACATTTTATATTGACGATGCTCGCTGCATTATACGTGTTGATCCTGCACCAGGTTTTAAATATGAATATTTATTATTTATTGATGGAAAATCCCATGACCAATATACTGAGGAACAAACTAAGCAATATCGATTGTGGATAACAACTATCAATGGTATCGAATATCGCATCATGTTGGAGCTGGACACTTTATATTTATTTATCAATGATAAATTACGAAATGAGACAGTAAGTAAGATGCTGGCTTTTTTTTAATAATATAATTGCTAAAACTTTTTAATCTATTGTTTTTTTTTTTTTCTTCATTAGTTTTAATAAACACTAAGAAGTTTATTTTTTTTTTTTTTACTACTTCAAATTAATTTCAATTTTTATTAAAATTTTAAGAATAGTTCAGAAATAATTTCTAATTTTCGAAATAATAGCAGAAAGAAACTTAAGTAAACTCCAAAATACTAAAAATGTATTTTTCTTTTTTCAATTCTTTTAGGCAGAATTTGTTGATGGTGGCACAGATACGGTGGTCCATGAAAATGATGTCGAGTTTCGTCTTCAAACGCGTTCAAGTGGTCATAAACTAAGTGGCATCGTACACACTCTACTGGCCAATCAAGTTGAAATACCAGAGGCAAAAATTCAAGAAATAATGCAGGAACCCTGTTCAATTTTATCCACATAAGAAAAAAAGCTTTAAGAAACAAAAACTTTAATTTTAATTAAAACGAATTGTGATCTTTTAAGGTTTGTTAGAAAATAAATTTATTATAAATAAATTATACAAAATTGCAAAAAAAAACCTAAACATAATGAAACTTAATAATTGAACATCAATAAAATAATATCCATCATTATAATTTAAATTGTCAGTAAAGGGAGGCGTAGTAAAATGTACTCCGCCATTTTCTATATGACCAAATGTTTGTTTTTTAAGCCCAATAAAACTTTAAGTTTTAAAAAATAAATTTTGATTAAAAATTTTTTCTTATTATTTTTAGTAAACTCTGGCAAATCATTATAAATAGACTCACGCTTGAACAACAAAAATCAGTTAACAATTCGAGCAACTTATAGACGATTTAGTGATTTTTATGGTGCACATAGTCGTCCTTCTGAGCAAGCCATCCGTCGAACCACATAATCGTACCAGATTAGAGGATGGAATAACACCAATGTGTCATAGAAATGTGCGTACTGAAGAGAATATCGCTGCTGTAAATGAAAGTGTGGAAGAAAATCCAAATTTATCTATTCATCGTCGGTCGCAGGAATTGAGGCTCTGTCCATCAACTACGTGGAAAATTTTACGCAAAGATCTTGGCTTACACCCGTATAAGATCCAGCTATTGCGGGAATTGAAAGCAGGAGACCATTATGTGCGCAAATGAACTGTTTGGTGCGGTTTACACGCTGGTGGCATCATTGGGCCTAATTTCTGCAAAAGTAAGGCCGGATCTCACGTTACGGTCAATCGGTATCGTTACCGCATCATGATTAATGATTTTTGTTTGAAAATATGGATGACATTATTCCAGACGCAATGTGATTTCAATAAAATTGCGCTACGTTCCTTACGGCGCCCGCAACCATTGAGTTATTGAAATCAAAATTTGGCGATATATTGCTTTCGAGAAATGGACCTGGCAATTGGCCTTCAAGGTCGTGCGATTTGACACCTCTGGGCATGCAAAACGCGCTTCGCCATGAGCAGCCGCGGTGGCCATACGTCCGAAATCGTTTATAAATATTAATTCCGTGTTCTGATCTTTCGTACAAAAAATTCTTGATTTCAATTTTATTTTTTGTGTTATTTTTACAATTTAAAGTTCAATCGGGCTTAAAAAACACCCTTTGTCATGCTGCCTGCTTTTCTCTACATCATGATTTGATAATATTTAAACAATTTTCCAGTTTTAAAATACATTTGGTGCCACCACAAATCGAACCAAAGTTGGGAGTTATAGTTAAAAATTTACTGCTATCATAAATGGCCTAAGAAAATGTTGTTTAAGCAAGTTTTTTATGACTGTCAGTGTCTTCATTATGCATATGGGGAGTGAATACTAAATAAACCTGATTTGCAATAAAAATAAAAAATTATAGAAAAAGATTTTTGCCTCAATTAATTGCCTTTGTTTCATAATTTGACTAATAATAACCCATGCCTATAATTTTATCTATTTTAATTAATACATTTACTAAAATCTAAAATGATAAATAGCTCTTTGTAACAAAATGTATGAAGAAAAACAGAATTTATAATTTTTCACCCAAGTAGGGATGCCAGATAACTTTGTGATAAAAATCGTCAAAAAATATTTTTTTAAACTTAAGAAAACATGCGACAATCGTAAAACGATTAAAATCATTAAATCTTTATTAATATTTATTTTTTTCGTTTAATCTTTTTAATACATACAATTTGACTTCTAATGGCCAACCTTTAGCGATCTAGACACGATCCAAATTATCACTAAGCATTAGTATTTGCAACAATGTATTGACACATCTGGATGCCACATTTATTGTGTTTGTCCTTTAGGCTCGTAAAATTTTTTTGTATTACACAAGATTTTAAGTTATGTGGTTGTTAAAAATATCGAAAGAAAGAAAGAGATATTTTAGCATTAATATTAACGGATGAAATGTGCTTAATGAATTGATTAAATAAACCACAACATCTTGAGGGCAATTCATCTTTAAAATGAGAACAACAGATAAATCCAACAAGCATGACGTTGAATCACACAAGAAGGGTTTCGTATCATGTATGGTTCGCTTTTAAATTTTGTTTAATTTTTTCAACTTTAATAGCGGACATAGTATCTAATTCATACTTTGGGTAATTTAAAAATAAGTTTCTGCGAAAATCACATAAATATTGGAATACCTTTTAATTTCAGTTTTTGTACTTTCTTTAAAAGCGACTTAGCAATACATACCCTGCGTATATCTATAATGTCAGCCTATTACGGTTCAAAAACCAAACTAAAAATCACAATATATACCTTCCATTTTATTTTAATTCTACATATTCGTGTAGCAGACATAGCAGTGCAAACTCTATACAAATTTCAAGTTTTAAAGATATGGCTATATTCATCTAACTCACTTCCTGTTGAAAACACTCTTTAATTTTTAAATTTATTGTTTACAATATATTTTTCTAGCGATCATATTTACTCATAATACGGTTGAAAACTGAAGCCATATAAGTGAAAATCACGTCACTATTGAAACAGCCTTTAATTTAAAGTTCTGTTTTTTCCACTGATTGCTGTAACATAAATAATTTTACTGATACTGTGCAGGTTTTACGTGTCCAAAAAAATAACAATATTCTTATTAATATTACGTCACTTTAGGAACACCCTTTAATTAATATTATTTGCTGTTAAGGTGACTTTACTAATACATCTTTTGTGAAAGTTTCAAGAGTTTTTCTTTTACAGTTCCAGAGATAGAGGGCTATGACAGACCGGCAGACGGACAAACATTAAGACGAAAACAATAGGCTTAGGTTATGGCAATTTATGTGCTAAACCTTAATAAATGTGTCAAGAACAAATGATGACAGCAGCATAGAAAACTAAAAACAAGTTTTAAAAATAAATTTTTTCCATAAATATATCACCGGCTCTTAATGGATGAAACATTTTATAAAAATTTTAATATTTCTTGAAATGATACCCATTTGGACCATATTGGCAATCGAACTTTTTTATGAAAATTTCAGAGCCCCATAACTCGGAAAATATGGGCGAGCGCCAATTTTCTTACTTGATGTTTTTTTCTTATTTTTAGTTCTCTATCGCTTCATATATTTGATTATTTTTTTTTTTTTTTTTTGTTTAATTGGAGTGAAATAAATTCAATAATATATAAAAATTTTAGGCAGGCGTGATGTTTTGCCCACAGCCTTAAGGGACATGGACCAATCTTGATGATTTTCAATAGCAACTTTTTCGAAACTATGTGTGTTAGACTGGCGTATTTAAATTTTCTCTAGCTCATCTAGTGTTTTGGCGAACTTGATTTCGTCCCAAATACGACGAACAGATGAATAACGCTCAAGCGACTTCGTTATGCATAAGAAGTCAGGTTATTTATACTGTATAGTACGGAAATAGATATTGCAGAAATTACAAATGGAATGACAAACTTAGGATATAATAAAAATAATTGCTCGTAAATGGACGCTAAGAAGCTTGTTTAAAAACAATTTCCATTTTTTTAACTTAAGCAATTTTTAGATTTAATTTCTAAGCAAAAGCAGTAAAGCAAAATTATTTATGCGCTTTTGGTTGGAATTAATAAAGTGTAGCTGTCAGAATAACAAAATGAAATAATTATTAGTCGAGCTTTTTTAGTATTATAACCAAGTAAATAGCAACAAAAATAAAAATGCATTTATTACTTAACGGTTAGCAACAATCAACAACAAATATAAGTGACGTTTTACAAAGAGAGCAACGAAAACACGGTTTGGTTTATATAAAAACTTATTCTTGATGAATTATAAAAAATCTTTGAATTCTTAATAAAAGTTGGTTAACCTGAACAAAATAGATGTCAAGAATGCTGGTTACTGATATAGTGAAATAGAAATTGCTAGATTACATTATGCTGGTGTCTGTCTAACTTTTCTAACATTTTTTAAAAATAACTTAAAAATTTTAAAAATATTTTTTTTTTTCATAAATTTCGAAAATAAAATAATGTAAACTTAAGCCGGAATAATATCTAAAGAATAATTATAAGAAATAAACCAAAAAATTGCCTTTGAGGTCAAAGTTTTTACCGTAAGTTCAGCTGCTTAATATTTAAATAATAACAAAGAGCTGTATTTGGTTATGCAAAATCTTATATACCCTTTACCAAGTATGTAAATCAAGTTTAGTAAAATAAGCCCAATCAAAGAAACATATACTGAGGTGACAGAGAATAAAAAAATTAAAAAAAATTATTAAAAATGTCAACGGCTCTTAGTGGGTTAAGTATTTTTTTTTTAATTTTTGTATTTTCTGAAATATCTCTTTAAAAGCTTGACCATATTGCCAGTCGACCTTTTTTTTGAAAATTTCCGAGGGCCGTAATTCGGAAAATATGAGCGATCGGCAATTTTTCCACTTGATGTTTTTTTCTTATTTTTTAATTATCTATCGCTCCATATATTTATTATTTTTTATTGGAGTTACTTTATTGTTCCAAATGGTGTTTAGCGCACTGAATCGAGGGACTTGGACCGATCTTGCATATTTTCAATAGCAACTTTTTTGAAACTATATCTGATCGATTGACGTATTTAAATTTTCTCTAGCTCATCTAGTGCCCTGGCAGAGTTGATTTCAACACTATTCTAATATCAAATTTGCTACTTGTTATAGGGGACTTTGTAAATTTCAACTGTCTGGCTATAACTATAGGGGCACCCTTTAATTTCCAAATTTAAATTTTATATCTTCTGTGTAGAGGAGACTAAGCAATACAAGTTGTTTGTAAATCAGATTACATCAATTATTGTAACACCCTTTATTTTATAATTTTAAGCCATTATAGTTTTTATTAAACGAGACAAAGTAGTGGACATTCTGTCGAATTTTCAAGTTTTTGTATATAAGAGTTTAAAAGATAAGGCGATATAGGTCAAGTAAGATCATTTATGGGAACACCCTTTATTTTCTAGATAGAAATTCTTTACTTGTTGTTAAAGCGGACTTAGCAATACAGGTTCTTTGTATTCATAAGAAGTATACATAAATTCATTATTGGGGCACCCTTTAATTTAAAATTTTGAATATTTACACGTGTTTTTATAACGGTCATAGTAACTGACATTCTGTTTATTTTTCAAGCGTTTGTATAAAATGGTTCAAAAGATGGGCCCTTATAGATTTATTTACAATACCCTTTGGGACAATCCTTCATTTTAAACTTTTTTTGTATTACTTTTTTTAAATTTTAAAAAGGTGCCCTTAACTGTTTGTAATATACGTAAAAATATTGTATGTTATATGGGGTCACCCTTTATTTTTTTATACCCTTCCCAACAAAAAGTGGAAAAATGGTATTTCTAAGTTTGTTATTCCGTTTAAAATTTTTACAATATGCATTTCTGACCCCATTAAGTATAAATATTCTGAGTCCTTAGGCATTGCGATGGCGATAGAGCGATTTCCGTCTGTCCATACGTATAAGTGTTAAATCAACTTTGCCAAGACATAAGATGAGTTAGAGAAAATGTAAATACACCAATCGATCAGATTTGGTTTCAAAAGAGTTGCTATTAAATCGGCAAGATCGGTTCATGTCCCTCGAGGCGGTGGACTCAACACCTGCCTTTAATTTTTCCATACCATTTGAAAGAATAAAGTTACTGTAATACAAAAAAAAATATATGGGAGCGAAAGAGAATTAAATATACAAAAAAAATGAAAAAATTTGCGCTCACTCATATTTATCGAGTTACGGGCCTCTGAAATTTTCATACAAAATTACGATTGTCAATAAGGTCAATACTTTACCCAATAAGAGTTAATGACATTTTATGTAAAAAGTATATTGTCCTTAATTTTTAATTTTTTTTTATTTTTTAGTTCGCGGTATTTTGTTTTTGTTTTTTTTTTTTTATTTGAGCTACTTCACTAAACTAGATTTACATTTATAGTAAAGGGTTTCGGCATAGTCGAATAAAGCACTTTTACCTGTTTCACTATGAACTGTTTTTAAACCGGAACCAATCTGTAGGCATACCATTTCAAATAAAGAAAGAATTTTCAAAATCGGCTCTGAAATGGCTAAGCTCTTCGGGCACAAACGTAAAAAAGCATCATTCACATGAACTGATAACCTCATACTTTTTTTAAGTCTGTTAATAACTTGCAATTTTATTAAAACGTAATAAGTGAAAAAAACGAAGATAAACAATTTACCAAAAAATAAAATGCCTGTCTGTGTGTTAAAATACAATCTCTAGTAACAGCCATTTAGTTTTAAATCAAAGTGACCATACATTAATGAATGTAAAATTAGAAGTAGATATATTCCGGCCTACGAGCTGCAATGAACTGTTCAGATGAACGAAGTGTTAGTGTTTCTTTTGTTTTGGCACTAAATTATTTAAATATTTTAACAGTTTATTTTATAGTCGAGAATATATAATTGTGAAATTTATGCCTATAAACGTTAGTATTGTCTAAATATTTAAATAGAACAAATCGCAGAATATTCTGAACAAAAATGATTGTAGAGGAAAGCTTCAACTTAATAATAATTAGTCTGCTTAGCATGGCTGTTTATATACAAGCGCGTTCTATATCTCAGTTAGGCGATATTCGAATTGAAAGAACCAATGGCAAGAAATTAAAAATGTTTCTTTAATTCAATGTAACTAATTTTCTTTTGATTTTTTTTAGATAAATGGATTTGTGATATGATAGTATGTCCTTTGAATACTTTTCGTTGTTTTGTTTCGAAATCAAATGAAGAACCGTCAGTTTTAAAGAGAGTAAATATTTGCTATAGCAAGGACAACACAATTTTGGTACAAAAAAATTCTTCATCAGCCACAAATCCCAACTACCGTATACGTCAGTACATTACTTCGGATCGCAATGGTCGCGTCATCACTACAACCAGCAATCTGGATATTGAACTGTGGCCAAAGGTATTGAAATAGAAATTCAAAAATAAATTTTTTGACATTTAAAAGTGTTCTAAAGATAAATAACGTTGTATTGCAAAAAATTTTAAAAATATGACATAATAAAAAAAATAATTTTTTTTAAGAAAAAATTAGATTTTTTAATATCCTTTCAACAACGAAGATAAAAATTTACTTTTATTCCTTAAGGTTTTATCATTCAAAATTTTGCTTACATACAGTCAGTGTAGCCGGAGAAGGAAATTTCTCTCCAAATTGCGTATTTCAACATAATTTTGGGGACAGAAATTTGTCCCAATTACAAATTTCTGACATATATGCATGTATATTAAACAATTAATTAACAAGTTTTTTGGGACAAAAACAGGTATTTTCGTTTAGAAATCGGTACTTCTGGGGACATTCATTAAATTGAAGACAGTAGCCTGAATTTATCTGGCAACTCTGCTTATAATACCTTCAAAACCTCTTCTGCTGCAGCAAATAGCTTTCTGCCTCTCTGCCTTTAAGGCTTTGACTGCTGAAACATTTTCTTACGGCATTTAAGAGCCCCTATGATATTGGCTCTACATCAAAGAACATAAGTAATTAGTGAAGGTTTTTGGGAAGCCTTTGGATTTAGCTCAAAAATTTCCTTCAATATTTGTAATTAAATTTGCTTTTACAAAAAATATGTTACTAAACCAATGCTTATCTTAGTAAAGCTTCAAAATTCTTTCGGATTCCCGTTTCTGTAAGTGAGAAATTTTTCACATGATTACATTATTGTGGTACCATTTTACACAGAGGGAGTTTATAATGGTCTTTACGATGTCAAATAATAAAAATTTTCCTGAAGTGATTTAGGCCAATCATTTTTTTCTCGGACCAGCTCTTGGAGGATAACCCCTACTCAAGCAATAATCTGTGCCAGAACTAGAAAATTAGTTTATGGGAAAGAGATAGAGGGAATAGTATTCCACGAACAAGCATGCATACACATAGTTGAGAGAGAACAATAAAGCATAAAGAATGTACAGTCGACTTTTGATAATTTGAAACTCGTTAATTTGAATCTTTCAATAATTTGAAGTGTTTTCCGGGTCCCTTGAAAAACACTCAATATATTGAAAAAAATCTATGTAATTTGGTCCTCGCAATAATTTGAAATTATTTCAAGGGAATTTTGATCGGTCACTCTCTATAATTTGAATTGTTTTAATTTTCAAAAATAAAACAATCATTTATTTTTGTTTCTTGTGATGTGCTACAAAATGACGTCTTTCCTGCCAACATTTTATAATTTGAAGTTCGATTTTTTTACACCTTATAATTTGAACTCCTAATGTAATTTTGTTTCTGTTCTTAAAAGAAATTTAAACCGTTTTCTTTAGTTTTTATGCCAGCTCTTTAAGCTCTTGTTAACTTAAATTTTTTATTTTTCTTTTGGTATTATGAAAACTCGATTATTTGAACTTTTTCTCTGGTCCCCTTAGTTTTAAATTACAAGAGTCGGCTGTATGACCAATTAAGTAGCCTTGTTTTTGATACACGAACTTGTAGTTTAAATGCTCAGGTTCAATAAAGCCTCAATAGGATCAAACAGATTTCCAATTGAAGGTGGTTACATTTTATTCAAACGTACGAAACCTTTTTCGAAAATGTAAAAACGTCTTTCTTCCAACAGACGTCAAGCCTTACCAGGATGAACGAGAAAACGTTTTTATCGCTAAAGAGGTAAAAATCTTATAATTTTGAATGAGAAAAAATCCTAAAGAATTGATTTTCTGTGAGACTTAACTCACAACTGAATGGAGTAGTAGAATGATAGAAACTAATATTTCGCAACTTTATAAAACTAAAGAAATTTTTTTGGGCAAGCTCAACCGGCATAAACAAAAAAACTGTTTCAAAAAAAGCCCTGGTCATTTAATCCCTGATAGTAGTAATCACCAACGTTGACATATTGTCATTATCATTATATTTTGGGGTTATCTACCTGTTTGAGGAGGCTAATTCGTATAGAAAAAATTTAGAAACCTCAGAACTACAGAACTTTTCTTCTTATGAAATGTTTAATATATGAAACACTTTCCTCTTCGTTTAAGAACTAAAGCTTCTACAGAACAATTCTCAAATTATGCTATACCATCAATTAATTTTATTTTTTCCTTTATATTCTGCTTCAGTCTCATTCTTGTTATTTCCATTTTCCAGTATTCGGCTATGATGTTATTATTTTCGGCATGTGTGAACAGCATGTGTTTCGTAGAGTAAATTGTTTTTAAGCTTTAAGAGAATATTATCTAACGATTTAGTAGTGGTTACAGAAGGCGTACAAGGTACCTCACGACGAAGGTACATCATTTCAATTTAAAGCACCCAGCCACGACTAAACTTGCAATACCTCTAGTGGAAAAAAACCTAAATGGCGGAAGTTGATGGATTACTTAAGATCTTTTGAAGGCAGAAAGCAAAATGATTATTAGGTGTGTTTTGGCCTGTGCACGGGAACATAATACTGTTTAAGTAAATTATCGAGCAAATAAGAAATTCTCCCTATTCCGTTGCTATAAAATACCAAAAATATACAAAAGATTTGCCAAATCAAATAAAATACATCAGTGGATGATATTACAAACTAGCGGGATTAAAAGATTAGGTAGAAACTTATACAGCTCTCACATTTTTCGCTGGCCAAAATTTTTTGCTGATGTTGAGAAGGAAAATTAAACATCAACCAGGCAAGCGTATGAGTTTCACACTCACCACTTACATATCTTTAAGGCTATTAACATCGCCATTGCATGAATCTGCTTTAAACGAAGAATATGAAACAAAAGATGTAAACCTATTAAAAAAAAAGAGGTAATCCCAAAAAAAAAAAAAATAGCCACAGCCGAACTTATTGCCATGTTATTTAGTTGCCTGCCCTGGTAGTAAAGACATTGCTTCATTTTCTGTTAAAAGTATTCATTTCATTTTACTTTTGTAATTCACTATGCACTGATAGCACACTTTGAACTTAAAGGCACAAAAATTCGCGGGGAACTCATAATACCAAATTTTTCGAAAAGGGAAATGAAGTTTTTTAAAGGCGGAAAATAGTAAAATGCTCAAACCATACCGGGGTGTTCAGTAGATCGATGCGTTAACACGGTAGTTGGTAAAGACTCTTTATATTAGAACAGCCGATGAGGAGATTTATTAAGGCGCCCGTACACTTGAAGAGGGAAATCTTTGTCCAAACTTTGACGGAGCCTTTGTTAGAGAAGAAAGTAACAATGTAACAGTGTGTGGCTGAAGAGTCTAATGGTAGCCACAAGAGCTCATGCTTTCAATTTCACCGAAGCCACGACATTTTGTGCTGTTGAGTCTTGCGGATGCCACATAGCATTGTAGAGTAACGTAAAAAGGAAATAAGAATAAAAAAAAAAAAAAAATTGACAGTGCTAATATTTGCATTAAAAAAAGTCAACTGAAAACATAAACAGCAATATTATCAAGCGCATCAAATAAAAGACTAAAAACACAAAATAACATTATTAACATTTTGCCAAAATTGCTTTCCTTATATTCATTTTTGTACTGCAGAGTTGCGTAATAAAGGAGCTATTTTCTAAAAGCAAGATGAAAACCTATCACCCTTATTTTATATGGCATCGACAACATCGTCATCAATTTTTAGGCAACATCAATACATATTTGGTATTCCCTAACATTTTAATCTCGACGTTTCCTATTTATCGAAAATGTCAATAAAAAGTAATACTAATATCTTATTTTTGAGTCAGTTGATTTACATATTTGTTTACTATTTTTGATTGTGTTAAAAATAACAATTTTGTGAAAATTTGAATAATCTTACTTTTATTCCGACACTGACTACAGTCATGACACGAAAGTAAGCAGAAAAAAAAAGTACAAAGAAGACTTCTTGGACAGAAGTCAAGAATCTTTCAGTTAACAGATGAAAAGTAAATGATTAATTGAAAGTTATCCATTTCAAACTAATGATTTATTTCTGCCTGTACTCAGAGTAAAATATCAATAAATTCAAATAGACATCTTGGGGCAACATGGCTCACCATTTCAAATGATTTAAACACGTTCAGATGGGCATTGTCTATCACTTTAGAAAATTCTAATCCATTTGGGAGAAGATTTGCTACAGTTTCTTTAAAAGGGCTTAGTATCTGCTGCTTTAATATACCGTCTACTGTAGCTTTACGTTCTATTTTGTTTGTGACCACCTTTCTTTACATTAAATTTTAAGTCGCGCCAAATCTGTAGAAAGAATTTTGTCAAAAATAAATTTGTAAAGCACTATATACCATACCTTTTGCCATCCATTACTCGTTGTATTTGGTGGGCCAAAGGCGTTTAGAGCAGTCGCAATACTTTCCAACTGTTTCTTAAAATTAGAAGAACATTGCCTTTTCGAAAACCTCTAACAAGTGATGGATTTTTGTGCAACTCTTCAACTATTTTCAAATTTGTTACGGTTGGTAATCTTCAATTTGTCTATTATAAATTTTATTTCTACTATTTTTATAGTTTATTTGACACTTAAATTACAAACGACAATATCAACGGCAATTCGAGGCAATATGAACGTCAACGTCAAATACCAAATTAATGTTGCCAGTCATCGATAAATGGCAATATTGACGAGAATACCGATTTTCAAAAAACGACAAAAAGTGCAAGTATATCCTCAGAAAAAATAATCGGAAATCCTATTAACTTTAACCAATTGCATGAAATTGTTCTTAAATTACGGAGCATTTGTGGTGAGTTTGGTGAAATTGTACAACTACAACGAAAAATAACAAGGCGGAATAATACTAGGTGGTCGTAATGGCGAATTCATTAGTTTTCGCCGAAATGCTAAATGTTTAAAATTATGTATAATTTTGTTTTATACGTTGTTTGATATTTAAGATTTCGGCGAAAATTAATGAATTTGCTATCGAGACCATGAAAAACTATTATGCATCCAGATTTAAAAAGGACATAATTTTCACTTGCCTACTTAAATAAAACACAGAGAAAAATTGTTTTGTATGACTTAATTAAATATTTTTTTATTTTAATTTTATATTCTTGTTTTATAACAATTTTGGTTAATTTTAATAAAATTATTTTTTTTTTTTCTTTAAAATATTTTTGTTTTGAAACTTGATGAAATTCCTTAACCCTTAAATGTAAAAAAAAAGAAAAGATTTTTTTAATTTTTGTATTCATAACAAGTCCGAAAATAAACTCAATTTTGTTTCAAAAATTTTTTTTAATATAATTTTTCTATTAAATGAAACCCAAGTTAAAAAAATTAAACTCGTCAGTAGTGAAAAATAGTATTAATATTAGTATTTAATAAAACAGAAAAAAAGAAAAAGAAAAAAGTTTAAATAAAAATTTTTAGTAAAGCTTTTTGTTGTTGTTTTTTATGTTTTGTTTTTGTTCTTTTATTTTTTAGTTCTTAAGTTTAAAGTTTAGAATTTGTTTTAATTTTATAATATAAGAGTGTGTATATATATTTTTTTTAGATTACTTGACTACTTGAGTTAAAAAAGACTTGCCTTTTTTCAAATGGTCTTGCTTTAAGTGCCTCTTTTCTTTAAAAATTCTTAAGTCATTAATATAACTTTTTTTTTTTTACTTCAATAAACATAAGTTATCATTTACAAAGGTGCTTTGATTTTTATTTTTACTAAAAATTTTTAACTATAATTTTTTTATTTTTAATTATGCAGTAACAAACAACACGGTTTATTTTTTATTTAATATTTTTAGTTTTAGTACTTTAAAAAATATATGTTTGCATTCATCCAACAAAATAATAAAATTCCTAAAATTAAATATAAAAATGCCCTCCACCCTACATGAGCATACAATTCTGTATATTTTTAACGTATTTTTAAAAAAGTACTTTTTTATAAATAACTTTTTTTTTAAATATTTTAAGAACTTTTATAAAAAGCAACTACTTTTAAAAGTTCTTTATGTTTTTGATTCAAGGTTCTCTTTCTACACCTCTTAAAAATGCCTTAAAATGTTCTTTATTAAAAGGTACTATTTTAAAAATTTTTCTTAATGTACTTTTTTAATAGCACCTAAAAATTTTCAAAAAGATTTTTTAAGTCTCTTTGGACTATTGTATCCTCAAGCGATTTATAATTACCTTTTGACATGTAACTTTATTTTTGAGATGCATTTTGGTACTTTAAAAAAAGTACCAAAATGCAAAAAAAAATCAAAAAAATTTTTTTGATAAAATTTTTAAAGTCCTTTTTTCAAATAGATTTTTTAAAAGGAACTTATTTGAAAATTATTAAGTTTTTTTGAATGTGTTTTTCAAAAAGGCAAAAAAAAGCTATTTAAAAAAAGCTATTTTTATAAAACAAAAACTTTTCAATTTTACGTTTTTAAAGTTAGAATCTGTGTTAATACATTTTGAGGAGTATTCTTTTCAAAAAGTACCTTTTTTAATACTTCTTCACCCTTTATTTATATCATTCATGTTTTTTCTTTATAAAGATATTGTTTTACATAAAACGTTTTTTAACACACCTTAAAAAATTTTTATATGATTTTTAAATCAATTATTCCTATAAAAAGTACCTTCTTATAATTTCTAAACGTATTTTTTTTTTTTTTTTTTTTTTTTTTAAACACTCTCCCAAGCTGTAACTGTGTTCTGGAACTTTAGGAAATAACTTTTAAAAGTGTATTTTATATTTCCTCTTCTATGTACTTTTTTTTCATATTGAAAAAGTACTTTTTCAATAAATTTTTTTAATCGTAAGTAGTTCTTTCCATTTTTTTTAAAGTAATGATTCTGTTTTAAAATTTGCTTTTCAAGAGTTTTTTCTCTTAAAATCAAAGTTATATGTTTTAAAGCAATTGCTTAGAAATGTACTTATTTTAAGTTTTTTTCGTACCGTGTTTTTTATTCAATATCTGTTTAAAAGAATTCATATTAAGAGTACCTTTTAAAGCTTTGTTCTTGGAAGGTCATTTTTTTCTTAGCAAAGCTTGCTTTTCAGGAAGTGTTATCCTTAAAAAAAAACACTGAAGAAATTATTTTTTAAAACGTTCCAAATGGAAAAATAAAGGCATCTTAGAAGCAAGTTTTGTAGTTAATCTTTAAATATACTTTTTATTTATTTCTTTAAGAAGTTTTCAAAAAAGGGAAAATAGAAAATGACACGCTTCTAACCTTAACTCAATATCAAGAAATTATGCTGTTTTAACTGAAGGATCATCATAGTCGTTGCATTGTTAGAAATAAAGATCGCCACCAAGTTTAGTTTGAATAGGAAAATTATTTTACTTGTTATACCCTTCACAACAAAAAGTGGAAGAAGGGTGTATCTAAGTTGAAATCAACTTTTCAAAGGCACTAGATGAGATAGAGAAAATTTAAATTCACCAATCGATCAGATAGAGTTTCTATTTTTGCTATTGAAAATCAGCAAGACCGGTCAAAGTCCTTTGAGGCAGCGGACAGAACACCACGCCTGCTTCTAATTTTTTTATATCATTTGAAGCAATAAAGTCACTCCAATTAAAAAAGTATAGAGAATTAAAAAATAATAAAAAAAAACATCAAGTAAAAAAATTTGCGCTCGCCCATATTGTGCATCATATTTTTTAAGATAATAATAAAGGTACCATTTAAATGCTTTTGAAGAGATCTTTCAGGAAATACAAAATTTTTTTTAAAAATGCTTAACCCAGTAATAGCCGATGACATTTTTATATTTTATTTTTTTTTTTAATTATCTGTTACCTCAATATATGTTTTTTTGTTTTTTTGATTGGAGTTACTTCACTAAACTAGATTTACATACATGGTGAAGGGTATTTAAGATTTGACATAGACGAATATACCACCATTACTTGTTTTAGGTTGACTTTTAAATTTCTGTAAAACATAAATAAATACTAAATACAATAAAACTGTATTCATTGCAATTCAAGTCTTTCATTAGAAAAATCATTACGTATCAGGGTACAAAAATAAACACAACGAAACATTTTGTTATCTTAATATAGATGGGCCCTAACTAACGTTTGCCCTTCTTTACAGGAAAAAGAAAAAACTTTGATAAAAAGTAAAGTTTTGTGGTTAAAAATTTTTTAAGCAATTTAATACTTTTACAACTTTTTTAATCTTTTAGAGGTGCATTAGAGAAACATTTATAGAAATATGTATAAAACTTAAATTAAAAAAAATGAAGTTGGACCTTTCTATATTAAGGTAACGATTTGCTTTTGCAAACGTAGTACCGAATAAAACAAAGCTGAGGCAATTAGGAGGATTAGGAATTTTAGTATTTTATTGTAATTAGTCGTGAGTACAAAATCTACATTTTATTAAACGTACAGTCTCAAGAAAAAATAACGCGAAGAAAATTAAAACGTTTGGGCAAAAAGTTTCTAAACGCTTGCTGATTGATTTGTTCGTTATGGCAGAAAATGCATTTGTGCTTATAAAATGTATAAAAAACGTTTTGTTTTTGTACACTGTTTAGTACAATTTAAGAATTTCCTTTACCGTCTCTGACTGTGAGCGTAGAATTGACGGCATCGCTTCGAGTGCCTTTACCATATGAGTAGTAAGCCAAAGCTTTAATGTACCTCAGGGCTTGCTTTGAATATTAAAATCATTGTTATTTTCTCCATAAAGTTGTATTATTGACCAAAAAACTTTTTTTTTCCTTCTAGGTCTAAAAGTGATCTTCCACGATCACTTACTGGCCTACTGAGCGGCAGAAAATACTAGTGAAGCGATAGAAGCTGAAGTCTTGTTATACCCTTCACTACAAAAAGTGGAAAAAGATTATAACTAAGTTTGTCATTCTGTCAGTCCGCCCGTGTTTTTCTGTTGAAATCAAGTTTGCTGAGGTACTAGATCAGCTACAAAAAAGTTTAATACGCCAATTGATCAGACATAGTATCGGAAAAGGTGCTATAGAAAATCGGCAATATCGGTATATGTCCTTCGCGGCAGCAGGCAAAACACCGCACCTGCCTCTAATTTGTTCATATCATTTGGAACATAAAATTAACTCCAATTAAAAAATATATATGTGTATATGTCGACAGAGAGTTAAAAAATAATAAAAAAACATCAAGTGAAAATATTTGCGCTCGCCCATATTTTCCGAGTTATAGACCTCTAAACTTTTCAAATTTTTTTTAATATCAATATGGGTATCATCTAAAAGTTTTTAAAGATATCTTTAAGGAAATACAAAACTCACTCATTGACTCATTAAGAGCCGGTGACATTTTTATTAGGGACGTAACGATGCGCCATTTCGCCGATCCGATACCGATATTCAAAAATAAATACCGCCGATACCGATACCGATTCCGATACGTATATTGAAATTGAGCTCAAGTAAAAGTTAAAAAAACTTAAGTAGAGTAATTTTTCTATTATACAAAATAACAGTGTATATTAATGAGCCATTCAAATCATCAAAATTTTCAATACATTTCAATTTCTAAAATTCAAATTTTCAAACTGCAAAGCGTCTGCAATATTTATGATTTTTTTTTTTCAGTTTAGATTGGCTCAATATTTAAAATTGATATTAATAAGATTTAAAAGATAACGAATTGAATTAAAGATCATGTTAAAATTAAATTAAAATTATAAAAACAACATTGCAAAGGATTAATATTTAAAATTGATATAAATAAAATGTTTGTTTAAAAAACAAAGTGTTCTCAAATTTTGCGGAAATAGACGTTTTATCAAATCCGTTTGAAGAAGACCTGCAGTAGAAAATATTCTCTCAGATGCGACAATACTCATTTGAATTTTATGTTCTGCTTTTAATATGTTATTTCTCATAGTTGTCATGCAAAAAACAGATTTAAAAATTGAATATTTTGTTCAAAAGACCAGAAGTATCGCCGATATATCGGTATCGGCTGCTTCCCTAATTTCTATGCAAACAATTTTTTTATTTTTATTTTTTAATTCTCTGTCACAGCAATATTTTTTACTTTGATTGGAGTTGCTCCACTAAACTAGATTTACATACATGGCGAAGGGTTTATACGACTTGGCAAAGCTGAATGTAGCCCTCTTACTTGTAAGGATTATCCATTATTATTTAACCTTATGGAATCCACAATTAAATGTGGCATCGAGTTTATGTGTAAACTGTTTTAAATATAAAAAATACCTGAGTACTTATTACTCAGAACACATACTGTTGAGAACATTCATGATAAGGATATAAAACTAAATGTTGAACACGCAACACAAACCAGATCTAACGTCAGGTATAACAAGATTTATTTCGCTGAGCTCAAACGTCTCTTGGCTGAAAAAATAATTGCGTAGATCTCTTTAACTTAAAAGCCATCTAAAAAGAGTGTATAAAACAGCTTAAAGAACTACTTGAGTCCCGAAAAATTGAATCTCGAAAAAAACATTTCGAGGACTTTGAAGGAATGTAACTGTAACAATCGGATTATTTGCTGTGGCGTGCACGCCACAGAGATGCAAACTTTTAACAGAGGATGGGCAAGAAATGCCTCTTAGAAAGGTTATTTATTTGACGAATATTCAAAATCAGCTTTTACCTTGAATATACATAGTTGAGTTAACCCCTACCATAAACGGTGAACCAAAAGTCACGATTAGATTTACTCTTCGAGATGTTAAAAAGGCTATTTCTGCCAAAACGAATGAAAGGAGAGGATGGTATTATTTTCAAAAACGAACTTTGCCTTGAGTACTTCCCTGTAAAAAGGAAAATTTCATTGATAACCATGATTCCAAAGCCAGATAAAGATCTCAAACAAAGACCAATAATTTCAAAACTGCTTGAGAAACTATTTATTTTTAAGCTGAATCCTACATTCTAAATGAGAAGCAATGTATTCCGAACCATTACACAGGTCAATGTGGTTATGAAAAGCCTTTGAGGAATAAAAGCATTGTTTTTTCAGATGAATTTATCATACTTTAATGCTTTAGGCTGCATTTTACAAAGTTAAAATATAACTCGATTGAATATGTTTAAAAGAAAGCGAGTTATAAGAGAATAGTTTTTTTTCGTTTTACTTCTCACTTTGCAAAAACGAGACACTCGAAGTTTTTCTCTCCTTATTCGAGTATTATAACAAATAAAACGCTTAATTGTTTTTAACACTTTTTAAAATGTGAAACATATCGACAAAAAAAAAAAAAATAAACAGTTTGTAAAGTGAAGGGGGTATTTCCATTTTATCTGTAAACATCCAATTTTAAATATTACTATTTTTTTTTAATTTTTATTAATAATTTTCTTAAACAAAAAAATTTTTATTTTAATTTATAAAAAAAAAAAATGTGAAATCTTAAATTAAACATAGAACATAAATATAAAAACAAAGCTTTACTTTTTTAAATTTTTTATAAGTACATACACATAGATAGAAACAAAGTATAATTATAATAAATTCTAATAACTTAATTTAGGAGTTAAATCGTTAGAAAGAATGTTTCAAACACTTTATATATAGTTTTTGTATTTTTTAAACAATAAAATTTATAATTTTGGTTTTGCTTTTGCTTTGAAATATATATTTTTTGCAATTAAACATTAAAAGTTAATTATAATATTGAGACGGAAAAAGTTTGTCTTTTTTTGCTTTTTTATATAATAAAAAATTATTTTAATTTTAATTACTTAATTTAAAACTAGGTCTTTCTTTAAATACTCAATTACTCACACAATAATACAGACACATATTAAAATTGTAACATATAAAAACATTTCTTCTTTTTTTTTAATCATAAGCTATTGCATTTAGAAAGTCCTTTTACAAATTTAACTTGATTTTTTTTAATAATCGTCATAGAAAAGATTTTTATTTTGTGTAATTTTTTTCTAAATATTATTTGAAAACAGTCCTTTGGTAGTATTATCGAAATTAAATTGGAAAAGTTTATAAAATTATAATTAAATAAAAATAATTTAATTAATCTTTTTAATGTATTTTTTTAATTGATTTTATTTATTTTAATTTGTTTGCTGCTTGTCACTTTGTCTAGAGTTTTTATTTCAAAACAATGAAAAAAGTACGTTTTGAAAAAGTACCTTAAAGAGAATTTATTAAAAAAATACTTTTAGGAAAAAATTTCAATAAATTATCTTTAAAAAAGGCTGCTCTTGAAAAAAGTACCTTTAAAAATTACTTTTAAAAAAATTACATTATAAAGTACTTAAAAACGTGACTTTTATAAAACCATATTTTATTTTATATACCATTTTTTTTAAATTCTTAAAAGAAAAAAAATTTTTTAAAGAGTAAAAAGTACCCTCAAGAAAATTAAAAAAAAAAAATACAGTAAAAACATTGATTTTAGCACACTTTTGATATAAATCAACTTTGAGCAAAGTACTTATAAAAATATCTTTTAAAAAATATATCTTTTAAAAAGTACCTTTTGAGAAAAGTGCCTTTAGACAGAAACGTTTTATTAATTAATTATAAAAAAGGACTTTGAAAAATGATCTTTTGAAATACACTACTTTCAAAAAGCACCTCTCAAGGAAAGTACAATAAAAAGGGATTTAAAAAGTACCTTTAAATAGGAAAATAAAAAATACCTTAAAAATGGCTTTGAAGTAATATAAATAGATTAATAACACTGTAACCATTTCGGGATAATACTTTTTTAAATAAAAAATAATTTATCAGTTGACAATTGATGAAAATATTGGTGATCAAACAAAAATAAAAAATAAAAACAGAACATGCAGACGAACAATAAACCTCCTTCTTTTTGGAAGTCGTTTAATAAATTAAATTTTCTTTTAGTCAAACTTTCAGATAGTCTACAACAAGTACAATTTTAAAACAAAATAGATTTAAAAATCATGAGACAATCAGGTACAATTAGAAAATATTGTTTACCATCCCTGTTGCAACCACCTGCTGATTGTTTAATATTCACTAAAAATCGCATTAATTGTTTAGGCGTTTTCAATGATGAATGTATTAATTAGGGTAATTCTAAAATTCGATACATAACAATTCGAATTGATCAAAGCTGGGTTCATTACACATTTTTGCATTTTGCTGTGTTCGTAAGTTTAAATGTCAAACTTTGTTTTGAGTTTTTATTTTGCAACTTTGGATCAAGAGACAAGAATAGCCGTTACTTCGAAAAATTGGAAAGTCAAAAAAATTACAACTGAGTGTAACTGTTGGAGTGTTTAGTGCCCACTTTAAGAGAAATACAAATTAAATTTAAGTGAATAATTAATTAAGTTAAAAATCCAAAAATTTTTAAATTGTACAAAAAACAAGATTTTTTATGGCGAGTTGCTGTTCGATGTGAAACAATATAAAACTGGATTTAAATTTTCCAAATTACTTTTATATTTCATCTTAATTTTTACTTTTTTTATTTAATTATTTAATATATTTTTAAATGTTTAAAAAAAGTTCACTTCAAATGAGAATTGAGGTCAATTAAATAATGTGTATCAAAAAAGATCTGACTAAAATAGAAAATAAAAAAACAGGAAACTACAGCAGACTAAAACATACTAAACTTCTATTCTATTAGTTGGACCAAAGGCAAATTTATTACAGGTGACAGCAAAGGCGAATTCATTCTCTTTGGGAAACAGTAAATAAGAACAGTTTGCTAAACCTGCTATAAATTTGTTTTACAGAATTTATTATAAAAAAATTAATTTGCTGTTATTCTTGAGAGTGTTGGAGAACTGCGGCCATCTTATTTTGTTTCACTTTGATACATAAAAAAAATAATTGCCTGTATAAGGTTGAATATATCAAGTCTAGGCGACAGTAACAATAAATAAATTTGTAATTGAAAGGATCTTGTAGATTAATTCGCCTTGAACCAAACCTACCTACTTTTGCCTAATTTTTTTTTTTTACTTCAATAGCTTATTTAAAATTTATTTAAACAAAAGCCCAGAAATTGATATCAAAGTGTTGGAAATATTTAAAACAAACAAATCTTTCTGATGTAATTCGATTACCAAAGGAATATAAAATTTACAGTAAAAATTCGATGTGGGAAAGAAATTGCATTTTAAATTTTGACCCTTAAGAGTTAAAAAAAACAGCTGCAAGAACTATTCTGAATGGAATGTTGAATAGGAAATGAAATATGACTTTTGATAATTTTAGCAGAACAAAATGAAGCTTTTCTAATTATATATATATTTTTTTTTTTTTTTGTTTTTTGCAGTATACTTTTTTTTCGCAAATTTTCAATGATAGAAACAATACGTTCTATTTTGCATTATTTCTATTATTTGTAAATAAGATTTAATTAAAAAAAAGTGAAAAGCATATACATATATGAAATAGATTTAATTTAATTTGAAAAATAAAAAAATATAAACTTTTCAATTTATACTCTGAAATTGAAAATTCCTAATTTTATTAAGAAGAGTATGATAACATTTGGCAGTTTTTTTTATTTCTTTTTAACTATATAAGAGCTAAAAAAATATTTTCTAAGCAGATCGAAAGTTGACAAACTAAAAGTAAAATTAAAAAAATTCTGGAAGAAAAATTTTCCTATGTAGACATCTTTTCACTTATTTATTATTTCCAAATTTAAAATAGGAAGATATTGAAATACACTTATTGAATTAGCTACTAATAGAACTGTTTTCAAATAATCATAATAAATAATAAATTTCTTACTCACATTTTACTTTATTAGATGTACAAAAGTTGATTAAAAGGCTGAGAAACATTATTTTCGACTTGTATGCGAAGCCAAATTGTCGTCGTTTACAGGAGCACAAAGCGATCGGCGGTTGGAGTCCGATTAAATGCTTTTAAAATACAAAGCCTTTTTTAGTGAAGAATGTAGTGTGAATAAAGTTAAAAAGCTTTGTCGAACAGAATAGAGTTACAAGGTCAGGCATTAATCTTATTTATCAATGATTCCGAGTCATTTACAATTATTGAACTTTGAAAACAGCCGATAAAAAGGAAGAGGTTCATGTAATGCTTTCAAAATAGGAAAGACCCTTTAGGTGGAAAAAATGTTTCATGATTTAAACTAAAAAAAGTTTTATCAAACAGCATAGAGACAGTAATGAAGTTGGAGAAGTCATCAAGAACACTGAGTTCGACTAAGCAAAAATTCGCCAAGATAAGTTATTTTTGATTAGGATCTTCCGCTTCGATAATACGTTTTCATTATCAAGCACAACTAATCAATTATTGCATAAGAGCCGAACACTGGTAACAATTCAAGCAAATTCGCCAAATAAACAAGCCCTTTAAAACGCTTTGAATATTTAGATATAATTTTAAAATAAATGAAGTGAGAAAGTGATGCTTAATATTTGGCGGACCTAGCTCGAAATCAGTATGACCTAGTTTGTTAATGCTCATCGCATTTTCAATTTGCTAAAATGCATAACTGAAGCAGATTTATTCCAAAAAACTTTTTAAATACGCAGATTTGCCTTCGTTTTGTAAAGTCATTATTGTTTCTCTTATGAAGCGCAGTGATGTATTTACGAACAGACTCTATATTTTAAAACAAATTATAGTTATCGCATCCGATTGGGCGAATAAAAAGATATTGAAAAAACGAACGCCGCAATATGACAGAATATGCAATAGGTGATTTTGCAGCATGACGGAGAATACTTAAAATCCATTGTTTAAAAGTGATTATATATTCTCAGAGATGTTGAGGCCGGGGCACATAGAATCCGTTATACGTTAAACTTTGGCGTATTCAACTGACAAGTCAGCTAAAATACACATTTTCTTATGAACAATGTCACAATCAGTACGCGTCTGTCAACGCAAAGTACGAAAGTTGGTCAGCTTCTAAAGTGCGTTTAATACTTTTGACAGCTTTTAATTGCTTCTTCTTCTTTGCTTTCTTTTAAATTTTGCTGTGTATCTGCAATTGTACTCTGTGATTTTAATAAAAATAATTTTGGTAGCAAATAATAAAATACAAATTAAATTATTTTTAAAAAGTGAATAAAATACAAATTGAATTTAAAAGTGAACAAAAATTGAGAGCAAACTTTGATTTAACATCCGTCGTTATTCAATTTCAGTTGAAAACGTGAAAGTACAACGTATGACGGATTCTATGTGCCCCGGTCTTTAGACTTCTTCTTTAATCCCTAATATACTTATATCTCTTTTAACCTCTCAATTTCTATTCTTTTGAGGTTCATTCAATGGCTAAAGAAATGTCTGATCTGCTCTGCCAGTCTTATGAAGAAGAAGTAAAGGTGAAATTCATTCATCTTAGATATTCAGTTTTTTTATTTTTCTCTCTCTCACATTTGCAAACACTTATCACGAGCGACTAAATGCAACAAATTCGAACGCCTTAAAGGAAATTTTGCAGGAATTTTTAAGCTTCGAATTTGATGGGCCTTTGTCATATTGATTTTTATCAAACCCAATTATGCTTACAAGCGTAGAAACAAATGACGAAGACTACAGGGTGCAGTATAACACTTTTAGAGCCCCTTGTTGAGAAAGTGAGGTTGAACATTTAATTCGTCACCTTATATATTAAACTTTCTCTCGTTTTATCTTATCTCTCATTTTAGAACTTAGTTCAATGAATAACCTTCAAGCTTACTGACCGGCATTACTAATTTTGTTAATAAGTAAAACTTTTAATTGATTTCTTTTTGCAAAATATATATTCTCTTATTTTTGAATGTTTTCCTCTCTCTCTCTCTCTCTCTCTACTTCATTAGAAGTGACTCAGGATAATTTAATTCACCTTAAAGAAAATATAAAAATGTCTATTATATACTTGGCGGATCCAGCTCAATATAACAAACTGAGCCATTGTTATGAAAAACGAAGGCTTTAATACGCCCTCCCGATAGAGTTAATAAGTTTCGGTAATAGTCAAGACATTTTTGAAAACATTGAAATGAAAGGCCCCTTCTTGCCAGCAGAAACAAAGTTGCTCTCTTTCTCTCTCTTTATTTATTTTACTTTCGGTTACTGTTTTACTCCTTTTTTTATTCAATGTTTTAAAAAAAATTTAATCATGATTGAATTTCCAGTCTTATGAAAAATTAAAATTATAAATGACCATTCAGCAGTTTAAAAGCTTTTCACTTAAAAGTCTTCGTGATAATTTAGCCAAGTGGCCTATAAAGAGAAAACAAGTTAATTTATCAGAAAGCGTCAAGTTACCAATAGAAATGCAGAAAATGAAGAAGATAAAAAATTGTACATCTAATAAGTTTAAGTTTAAGGCTTTTGTTATAAACTTTTATAAACGAATCTATATAATCTTAAGAGTAATGCGTTGTTGTGGAATAGAAAAATGTGTACATACATGTCTCTCTTGCTTTTTTTTTGTAAATTACAATTTCTTCTTATTAATATTTAATTTAATTTAAATTTTTTTAGAGCGACTTTTGTCTTTTTTTGTTTTGTTTGTTTTTTTCAAGTGTTATCCTTTGCTTTCATTGAGATGATAATTGAAATTTTGTTGATGTATTTAGTAGAGTAGTTAAAGGCTTGTTAAAGTTTTCTTATTCGAAATGTTGCTGTTGTTGTTGTAGTTGCTGTTGTAGTACTACTAGTAGTTGTCATTAAGATTTATAATTACTATTTTGTTTTTCTTTTCTTAAATTTGTTAATATTTTAATGCTTGGTTTTTGTCATTTTTCTTTCGTTTTGTTTTCTTTAGATTAGTTTAATGGAAGGCAAAACATGTGCTGTAATAAACTTTTATTATTGTTTGCATTATGTGTATTATTATTGTTACCATTATGAGAATGTTGCTTTTGCTGTTGTTGCTGCTGCTGTTGCTGCTGTTGATAATGATGATGATGTTGATGTTGTTCTTGATATTGTTGTGGCTGCTGAGTATCATGCGTATGCAGTTGTTGCTCATGATGTAAATGATGATGTTGATGTAATTGTTGTGGATGAAGTTGTTGTTGATGTTGTTGTTGTTCGCGATCATTGTTAGTATAATTATTTAAATGTGTAATTAAATTATTATTAGGAGCATTTAAACGTAATAAACTTAAATCATCAGCAACTGAGTCGTAGTCACTGGAATCTTCGCCATAAAGCTGTAAAATAAAAAATGTTTCTTTACATTAGAACAGTTTAAATTGATTCAATACAATAAAACACATTAACTTTGAGAAAAAAAAAATACAGTAAGCCTAAAAAATTAGCCACTTCTATAATTTTTTAAATTTCTCAACTTTTTTTTTTTAATAGAAGAGTGATTTAATAAAACAAACAATGCAAACTATATTCAAAATATTTTAAAGGAAATGACAAACTTAAGCCTTTATAAAAACTTAGCTTCAACGATTTAGAAGCACATTAAAAATTTGAATGACAATTTTTTACTAGAAATACGCGGCTAAATTTGAACCCTCAATAGGCAGACTCCTTAAATTAAATATATGGCTTTAGTTTGGTAGCCGGTAAACATTTAGTATTTATACAGAGTATGTAAAAATATGTCTGCTATAAAAGTAAATGTGAATAAAAAATTTAAATAATTAAAGGGTGTTTTTATAAAGACTGTGATTTTAAACGAATACGACTTTATCTTATAAAACTGCACAGAGTATGTGCTTCTGCTATAAGAGCAACCAAAAAAAAATTAAATATAAAATTAAATGAAGGGCGTCCCGATAGTTACGCAATTTTCACTTATATGGCTTTTTTAATTTGAGACCAAAAATGCACGCGGGGTGTATATATGGCTGATTCGCTATGAAAACAACTATTAAAAATTGAAATTAAAAGGTGACTTATTTTAGGTTTACTTAAAGTTTGTTAAAAGTTTGTATGTCCGCTTTAGCAGGTTTAAAAAATAAAAATTAAAGCGTGACCCCTACATGGTACGGAACCCTTCTCGTGTGATTCGAGCTCGCACTTTCGAATTTTTTTAATTATACTATTTTATTGTGTCAAGAAAAAAAAATAATTACTTTTTTGAGAATATTTTGAACTGTAAAGTACTATAAAATTTTTATGTATAGAAAAGGTACTAATTTTAATTGTACCGTAATATTTATTTTCATAGTTAAAGCAAAAGAAAAACAACGTGTGTGTTGGGCCAAAAGAGATAAAAACTTTTTCTTATACCCTTAAGAATTGGTTTGTGCTTTTAAGGCAGAGTACTTTGTAAAACACTGTAAAAGTTATCTTTATTTTTTTACCAAAAAGTACTTTTCTTAAAAGCTTCAAAGAACTGTATAAGAACTATTTCTACATTATTAATTTGTTTGTATGTATGGTTACTGGTTAAATTACAATACTTACACGCATATTATAGGGATGTAGGTCACAAAACTCGTGATGTCAAACTTCGTCTTCCAAGGACATAAGCAATGGATTTACATATTCGAAACCTTCAAACTCCGATTGATCGATATTGTCAATAACACGACTACAAATTTAAAAAATATAAAAAAAGTATCAAAAGAGAGAGAGAAAGAAAAAAAAAAAGAAAAATAATTTATTTATTTTAAAACAAGCTGTAAGTGAAAGCATTTTTTTTTTAAATGTGAAAAATTTATCATAATAAAGCGTTCTGAAAAATTAATTTAAGCACTAAAAATTAGACTAAAAAAAATTACAGTTTTAACTTACTCATCATCTGGTGTTAATTGTACCGCTTCGCCAGTAAATTCTGGTGGGAAATTAGCCAAATCACGATCTGAATCTAAACGTGGCTTAAATGGTGGCGTAACTTGTTTGTAGGCAAGCTTTTATGGATATGAAAATAAAGTATGATTGTATGTTGTTGTTTAAATTAATAATGCAAAATCATAAATTAAATAATTATTTTGGAAACAGAAGAAAACAACTTAAATAATGATTTATTTTTAATAAAAGGAAAAAAAATAATAAATAAAAATTATGTTAAAATGAAACGTTGATGATTATAGTTTTAAGCGAAGGGAGGAATTCTTTATTTTGAATGAGGATAATTGTAATTGGCTGTAAGGAAAATGATTTATATGATCCATATAACATACCATTATTTGATTTAGTAGTTGACCTTTTAAATTTATATGAACTTGAACTAGACATTTAACAGATTTAATTTTGTCTTAAGCAATTTATTTTTAAAGGGAAATTTATAAACATGCTTCCAGTTAATAGTTTAAAATTAAAGTTATTTAAACAATTAACATTTAACTTGCTTTTATTTAAGAAAGAAAGAAATATTAAAAGACTTGTAAAATAGAAAGAGACAGAAAGAGCATAAGAATGTCTTTTGAATGTTTTATTACAAGTCAATATGGAAATAAATATAAAATAATATGAAAAGAACTAAGAGCTTAATGCGAAACAGGTTTATGAAAAAATAAATCGTTTGGAACATTCTAGGGAAATTTTAAGAAAAGTTTATTATTCATTCTTTTTTTTCTTTAAACATCCATTGTTTAAAAAGTTATATAAAGTAATATTTGCTAAGAAATTGAGTCACACCGAATCTACTAACCTAAAATAACCTGCAACTTGGTAAGTGAACTAGAATGAACGCCTGTGCATCCACATATTATGACTCTTTTAAGAAGTCCAGTTGATGCCGTTACTCAAAAAATCATCAGTAAAATTCACCATATAAGCTTCGTTCCCGTGCTTTTTGCATAAAGTTCGGTAATATGAGAGTAAACATAAATTATTTTCAATTGAGACAAAAAATGCCCAAAGTACGGAAGCACAAAAAACCAATTTCTGTCCCAAAACAAGATGTCAAGCAAAACAAACATGCAGTTATTCAAATTAAACATGAAAATACAAATGTGCCCATAATTATGAAAGTGGTCTAAGTCATATATTTCTTGTTTCCAGATATGCATTAAATAAATTTAATTTAAAATAATGAGGTATGAAAATAACTGGTAAATTCATTTTTTTAAATTTTGACTTAGACAACTTTCATAATTATTGGCACAAATATTTTGTATGTTCTTATAAACAATCTATTCTCACAAAAGCAACAGTTTTCTGTAACATTGGGATCACGCGGGATACCAAAGTTAAGTACTGAAAATCACCTATAGATTTGGGTGACCAAAAAGTTAAAGTTCTAAAATAAGTTAAGTTAAAGGCCATATCGAAGGTTTAGTGATTTCCATTTTCTATTTTTTTTTTTTTTTGTGTATAAAAAGAAGCTTTTTTAAAGATTTTCCATCTTTATTTTAATATCATCCTTTACCGATGTGTCCGTACATTTTTAAAGCAGAACTGAAACAACAGTTAAATCACTAAGTTTAACCAGGTAAGTCCGTCGTGAATTAACAAAAGGTTTCGTACGCACCCGTGTCACGGAAAGTGCCGGACAGTACCACAGCAGATGTTCTGCAATATTTTTCTTCATCATCATCTTTATGGTAGATATTCTACAAAAGTCATACGGAGATTTACTTGTCTTACATAAGCACCAACAGCACAGTTGCCCATCAGGAAAGTCACCAGAAATCCAGTTAAATGGATGGGTGTTCTATTACAATTTCTTTGGCGCCACAGGTATCAAAATTAAACAAGTTATGCCATTGAAGCATCTAGACTGCGCAGCTATCCTCAGCTATCTCACTAAAATTTTTACCAGCAATACTTAATCAGGGCTTTGACTAGATTATCAATTTTTCGTTTTTGTAGATAGACTTCTCTTAAAAGTAAAAAAAAAAATTGTTTTAAAGCGCCAAATCCGAAATTTGGAAATTGAATTAATTTAGAATTTTTAAAAAAAGTTTTCTTTTTTTAAGGGCCCGTAAAAATATTTACTAAATAGTCAAAATAATATTTTAAAAAAGGATTAACTTTTTAGAATTTCTTTTAACATATTGAAAATTTCGGGAAGATTCATCGGTGTTTAACTCCGACCTAATTCGGTCGACGTCGCAAATGGCTAGATTAATTCTGTTCAATATGACTGCAAATCGCCTGCGAATAAATTGGAATGCTTGTTACGATTCATTTGAATTAAAAAATTTCCGTTTATTATTTGAAGTCGGTCTTTAATTGTAGATTTTGTGGGACTACAAAAATAAAGTTTTAAGAGTTTTAAAATTCGTTTTACTTTTAATAATAAATCTGGTGATGCGTTCCAAAAATTTAGACCAAAGAAACTAAGAAAAACTAAAAGCTCAAACTTCAACCTAAAACAATTTTGTCTACAACAATACTAAACAAACTAAGACAATTAGAAAAAACACAATACACAAAAAAAAAAAAAATATATAGTAATAAAATTCATAATTATAAAACATTCATTATATTTAGAGACATTCATTAATTTCTTTTTTCGTTAACAGCAAAGTTAAAAGTTAAAAAAACAAAGAAATCATTAAAAAGGAAGCTGTGGAATATTATTGTTGCTGAGAGCATTTTTTTAATGGTTGCTGATACACTTCCACTAAAATAATAAACTTACGGATCATCTGGCGTCAATTCAGCCGGTTCTCTGGTAAATTGAAAGTCAAAATTTGTAGTCATAAAAGGATCGCCAGGATCAAATGTAGGTATATATGGTGGTTGTACTTCCTTACGTGCAATCTTACAAATTTGTGGGAATTTTAATATACATTTTTTTTTTGTTTGGTTTGATTTTGTTTTGTTTAAAATTATTACACAAAAAAATATTAAAATTGAAACTTAAATAATTTTATTAATATTAAATAAAATTTAATCAGAAAATATAATCATCAAAATTTCACTGTTATTTTATTATTCGGGAAATTTATTAAAAATGGCCAGAGTTTTATACATACCGTCTCCCAATCGATAACCTTAAAGAAAGGATGATTTTTAATGTCCATAAAGGCGGTCTCACGATGACAGCCCAAACGATCGGCTGGATTTTTGTTTAAGAAACCTTTGAGTACCGAAGCAGCTTTAACACTTAAAGAGCGTGGTATACGTATGGTTTTCTCCAAAATCACTTGGAAAAGATAATCCTCTGTGTTCTGAAAAATTTGAAATTGAGGTTAAACAATTTAACGTCAGTTGTTAAGCCCTTTTACACTATCATTTGTTTGGAAAATAGGAATTTGGTGCAAATCTTTGCTTTCGGCTTTTTCTGTTATCTCTTTCTTTGCGCAAACAAATTATTCGTTTTAGCACACGGAATTTAATTTTGCCTTTTTGTGGCAACTCTCTAGCGGTTTAACTAAGAGATGACTGTATGATAGCATAGGGTTTATATCATACTTACTACGAGGGAAGTTCAAAATGGCATAATATTTTTTAAAACGTCCCTTGTATACTTTGTTGATCTAATCATACCTAATGCAAAGCGAAAAATTAAAATCTTATGTTCTCAGTTTTATTGTGAACAAGGCATTGTCAATGGAGTATGGTTCTTTTTTTTTTCAAGCAGGTAGTCCTTAACAGAATGTCGCCGTTCAAAATCTTTTTGTTTCATCTTATAAGGTATTCAATTTTCTTTCTGTGCCAATAAAATTTTAGTTTAAAACCGGTCTGTACCAAGGATTTTGCATTTATTTAGGGGGGCAAATTACGGCATTCGATATCGATCGAAATTTATATAGAATTTAAATGTAAATTTCGATCGAATGCCGTAATTTGCCCCCAGGTATCAGACGTGATAATCAATTTTTTAACATTTAAACCATTCAGTATATTGCACCATTCAGAATTGCTGATAAGCTGGCATTTACCGGGCTGTCCAATTGTTTTTGAGCACTACATACCCCTAAAGTTGTGTCCATAGGGAAGCGGCGAAAGCAAAGTTTTACAAAATCTAGTATAAAAAGGGTAACTGGGCTTAAAAAAAATTTTTATATTATATATTTACTTGATCAGGATTTTCGGAAGCGCCGGCTATATCGAATGGACTGCGACCGGCCAACATTTCGTATAATAATACACCCAAAGCCCACCAATCAACGGAGAAACCATAATCTTCACCTCTTAAAATTTCTGGCGCTATATAATTGGGTGTACCGCAAAATGTGGATGTTGTATCACCAGGACGTATGCCCTCTTTACACATTCCATAATCCGTTAGCTTAATATGACCCTCATGATCTAATAAAACATTATCTAATTTTAAATCACGATATATGATGCCCTTTTCATGCAAGAAATTTAAAGCCAAACTTATTTCGGCAGCATAGAAGCGGGCATGCTCCTCGGGCAAACGTCGTTGACGTTGCATATGATACATAAGATCACCACCGCGTACAAATTCAATAACAAAGAATAAACGTGATGGTGTTTGGAAGCACGAATGTAAACCCACCAGAAAAGGATGATTTGAGGCCGTTTCAAAAACATGCTTTTCTGTTTGCACCCAATCAATATCCTCGTCATCGGTTACCAAGGCTTTCTTTATAACTTTCATAGCATAAATGCGCCTAGTCTTTTTCAGTTCAACCATCAATACTTTAGCATAACTGCCACGACCAATGACACGAATCAATTCGAAATCATCCAATGAGAATTGACGCTGCGAGCCCATTTCAATTTCTTCTTTATTTTGTGAACCCATATGAGATCCGATTCCACCGACACTTGAAGCCGAAGGCATATATTCCTGATCCGAAGAGATGCAAGACTCATCAGCTCCCGGATGCAGGGGCGGATAGTCGGGTATAGGTGGTGGCATTTGTGGTAATTGTTCGGCGAAATCATCTTCTGAACCCTTGGGCACCAACGGTTTGACATCTTCATTTGAACAGGGTTTCTTCACCAATTTATGACATTTTTTGTGAACCAACAATTTACATTGTATGCACTTGAAACCTTGACGTCCCAAACCCCATATGCGATCTTGACAATAAGCACAAAAAGCACGCTGAATAAATAAAATTTTAAAAAAATGAAAAAAAATCAATCATTTTAATTGAATTGAATGACCATTTAAAATGATGATAAAAAGGTACTTACTCTATTAAAACGTTTAGCTTGGAATATATGACCATTAACCCTATACAGTTTCCGCCATCTTCTGGCACCGCGCCGATAAATGCTGCCTATTTATTTGATATAAACAATCAATATGAATTTAAAAGTTAAAAAAGAGAAGATATATAACTTACGATCTTCGCCGTCACATAATAATCCAGGAGCTGCAGGAACATTTGGAAAAACTATGAAGGAAAGATTTGCAATAATTGAAATTTAAAAAATCGAGTTGCTTTAATTTTTAATAGCTAAAAGTTTTGTAAGGAGAGATAACAACGAGTTAAGGCATAACAATTAAGGTAAGTGCTAAAATAAAAATAAAAAAAAAATAAAAAATAAAAATAAAAAGCTCCTGGAGAACATCCCAAAGCCTTGCAGGAAGAAACGACACCAAGTCATTTAACATTGATAAAAGTTTTTGGAAAAAAGGATTTTTTATTGAGTTTACGTTACTATCGTCGAAAGTAAGCTGATAAAAAAAAAACCTTTTAAAGTTTCACTTTTAAAATTGGTTTGAGCGTATGCTTTCGAGCTTTTTTATTATTTATTATTTTCTGTATAAGTGAAAATTTAACAAAGTATTCATAATTAAAGAATGGTTCAAAGCTTTTAAAACATTTTCTTTAGCAGATAAAGCTTTAAAAGCGAATTCTCAAAAGCTTTGAAAGTTATCAAGTTTCGAGTTTCTGATGCTGTAAGTTGCATAAGAATCCACTCACATGTTTTATAAAAAAAACTTTAAACTAGAAAACGATAGCCCCAAGCTTCGTAGCAAAAAACTTACTGCCGTATTCATAAAATCTTAAAATAAATTTGAAAAGTATTTTAGGACGAATTTGTATGGAAAATTTGTTACAACCAGAGTTTTTAAGAAACAATTTTGAAATGAACAACCTTCTTTGGGGTGGTTTTTGAAAGACAAATACCAATTATTTAATTCGAACGTAAAAATTTACAGTAGCAAATGGTTACAAAAAAATTTACGAGGGCTGCTCTATATATTTCTGGCCTAATAGTGAAAATGCGAATATTTATAATCAAAAATGGTTTTATTGTTTTTCAAAGTATTCTCCAGCATGATTTATACACTTTTGCATGCGCTCAAACCAGTTGTCGAAGCACTTTTTCCACTCCGATTGAGACACCTCTAAAACATGGTTTTTGAACACTTCAACAGCTTCTTCTGGCGACGAAAATCGTTGACCACGCATTTTTTTCTTGATGTGCGGAAACAAGAAGAAGTCATTAGGTGCCAAGTCAGGGCTGTACGGCGGATGACCCATTAATTCGACGTTTTGGACGGTCAAAAACGCTCTGGTTTGAACCGATGTGTGAGAGCTCGCATCGTCATGGTGAACAATGATTCGTCTTTTCTTGTTGGTTTTTCGAATTTCTCCGATGACTTCAGGCAAACAAATTGTAGTGTACTACTCAGAAGTGACCGTCCTACGTTGCTCAAGCGGAACAGTCGCCACATGACCAGTTTTGCCGAAGAAACAGGCGACCATTTGCTTCGAAGTGCTTCTTCCACGAACAACTTTCGTTGGATTTTGCTCGTCTTTGAAAACCCACACGGTCGATTGTTGTTTCGTTTCGGGCTCATACGCATAGATCCATGATTCGTCACCTGTGACGATCTTATAAACGTCTTTCGAAGCACCGCAATCGCATTTTTGCAACATTTCTTTGCACCAATCGACACGAGCCTTTTTTTGAGCGACTTTCAAATTGTGCGGGATCCAACGAGAACAAACTTTTTTTACGGCCAGGTGTTCATGCAGTAACGAATGTATGCTGGTGGAAGAAATTTCCAAGGATGTCTCTATCTCTCGGTATATCGCATGTCGATCTTGCATTATGAGTTCACGCACGGCATCAATGTTCTCTGGCGCAACAGCCGTTTTTGGACGATCTTCACGGAATTCGTCTTTGAGCGAGCTTCGGCCATGATTAAATTCATTATACTAATTTTTCACAGTGCTATAGGATGGTGCTTCATCGCCATACAAAGATTTAAGTTCATCAATGCACTCTTGTCGTGATAATCCACGTCGAAAGTTGTGAAAAATGATGGCACGAAAATGTTCACGAGTTAATTCCATTTTTTCTATATTAATTTTTTCAAGTCACTGTAAACAACACAAATAATGGTCGTACGTCAAAACGTTTTGAGTACGATTATGCTTAAAAATGCCAAACTTTCCAATGGAAATATCAGATTGCACTTGGCAGCTCTCAGTGTTGCCAGGCCAGAAATATATATAGCAGCCCTCGTATATCAATTGAATATAAACACATCATACAAAAGATTAAATCAAGGTCATAAAAAATATAATTAGATAAAAAAAACTTTAAAAATATATTGCAAAAATATCATGCCAAGTAGTAAAAAAACATACGGAGAATAATTACACAGCAGAAAGGTCAAGAGCTGAGCCAAAAATAATAATTTTAATAAAAAGAAATTAAATATAAAAAATTAAAATTACTAACTACCAGCACCGCCGCACATAAAAAAGGCTGAAGTTTGTACACCATAAATGGTGGCTGCATCACAAATTCCACTCCAAATAATCATTGTGAATAATAAATTTTTTAAAACAAACAATTTAAAGAAAACAACACTTTGTGTATGATTTCTCGTCTGTTTTTTTTTTCTTTTTTCAGTTCAAAGACAAAAAGATAATGTTTTTGTTAAATAACTGAAAAAACAAACACTTTTTAAAATAAAATTCATTTGAAAATAACACTCAAACACGTCTGTGGTTTGCTTAAATCAAATAGGAGTCACAACTCATAATACCTCAGGCAAATGTTATAAGAATTTTTATTTTTATTTTACTTTGGTGTTTCGATAAAAGATAACATTAACATAAATATTTTGCCCTTTCGATTAGTAAAAAATGATAATAAATTTAAAAAAAAAAAAAAAAAAAAAACTGAACCGCCCGTCATACGCAACAAAGTAGCTGTTCGTTGACGAAATTTTTCGATAAAACTGTATTGAACGGGTTACAACAGTAAAAAGAGACTTCTAAACAATGAGCTAACCCAACACACTCACATGTTCATTCATTTAGGCAAACACACACACTCATACATACAAATTTGCTCAAAATACATTTGAAACTTACGCATGGATTCTACTGGATCGGGAATTGATGCACAAGAAAAAGGCGAGCACTTCAGAATGAATGGACAACAATCAAACTTAATTGTTTAAAAAATTCTCTATTATTTGTTAAAGTTATACGAGGGCTACAAAATAAAGAAGACTAAAAACGTAAAAAAATCCATTATTGAAACTGTTAAGGCAACAGTTGAAAAAGCAGTTGACGCAACAAACAATAATAAAACTGTTAGGAAAATTTTTGAGAGTTGAGACGGCAGTTAAAACAAAAAGAAGTTAAGTTAAAAGTTTAGAGAACGGCTTAGGCAACTGTTGATACAACTGTCTAGGAAAATATTAAAAGTGAAGACAACAGTTAAGAGACACCAGCATTTTAGATTATCTTCAAATGGGTAAATGACTTATATTAGGGGCCGTACATTTACAAATAATATTTGTGGTTAAGGACATGTACTTCAGTTGAGACACATTTTTATGCAACTGTTGTCACTGATGTTGAGGCAATAGTCGAAAGAACTTTCAAAACAACAGTTGAAGCAAAAGTAAAAGGTACAGTGTAGAAAACTTCTAGCACGATAGTTAAAACAAGGGTTGAGACGTCAGTTAACACAGAATTTGAGACAACTGTTTAAGCAACATTTTAAACAACAATGAAGACAACAAATAAGGAAACTATTTAAGCAAAAACTAAGCAACACTCGAGACAAAAATTGAAACAATAATTTTAGCAATAGCTGAGACAATAGTTGGGATGGCAGCTGAAACAATAGCGGACAAAGTTGTTGATATAAGTGTTTAGGTAACAGTTTAAACAACCGCCAAAACATAAGTGAAGACAAAAATTTAGACAGGAAAGCAAAGACAAGAATTGAGACAACAGTTTAAACAATAATTGACGCCATAATTGAGACAAAAATTGCGACTGTTATACAGCTGAAGAGTATTAAATTTTAAATCGTGCAGTCTATAAACCTCCAATAAAACAAATAATTCAACCTTTATGTCGCACGAAATTTAATTTTTTCGCGAGCTCAATCAACTTATTCTGCAAATTTGATCCCTAGCAACTTTTTTCCTGTTTGAAAAAAACATTTTTCGATCTCGTAAGATGTTGTAAGAGGCCTTTTAAAAACTTAATTTGCGGTGGGCTAGAAAAAAAACGGCGGGAAATCACTTTAAACTAAAAGGAATCAACTTAAAAATATGATTTTATATATTTTAGTAAAAATGTACTTATTGACTTTCCCTCGTACATTTATAAATTATGAATATTGTAGCAGTGCACAAAGACGTCCAGTCATGTATTATTATGACATTATCAACAATATCAATTCAAATTAATTGTAAAGCTTCAAGAAAATATAATAAACTGCATTGTTGTGTTTTAAAAAGAGCTTGTGATAAAATCTAGTTTTTGTAAGTTAAAATAAATTAGAGCAAAAGCTTAACTCAAATAAAAAAAAAAAACAAATATTTGGGACGATAGAGAATTAGAAACTAAGAAAAAAAAACATCAAGGAAAGAAATTGGCGCTAACACACATTTTCCATGTTATGGGCTCTGAACTTTTCATAAAGTACGATTGTTTACCATATTTTTTAAGATATCAAGATGGGTATCATTTAAAAGTTTTTGAAGAGATCATTTAGGAGATATAAATTTTTTTTAAAAAATGCTTAATCCATTAAGAGCCAATGACATTTTTATGTAAAATTATATATAGTACTTAATATTATATTTTTTAATTCTGTCACCGCAATAACTAGATTTACATATATGGTGAAGGGCATTTAAGATTCGGTATAGCCGAATATAGCAATAGAAATAAAAGTACCACGACCACTTTTCTAATCCAGTCAGTTTTTTACTTGATTAGGCACCCTAAAATAAAAATTACTTGTACGAAATTTTAACACATTTTCCCTTTCAGTTCCCTAAGCTAGCGACAGCAATTTTTCGCTTTGTATAGGAGGTACCATAGCCACTGTCTCAAACCACAAAGTATTTCGCTAGACCATGCATATTTATAAAAAAGTTTCTAGTACAGAACTGCAGAAATGGATGTGTTGTAATTTTCTAGCTATCGCGTAGTAATTTTTCACTTCGTATGGGAGGTACCACGCTTATTATTCTAATCCAGCCAATTTGTTTCCTACATTACGAAGATTAATAGAGACCGACTTAAATAAAAAAGGTGCTACCTTTTTAGTTACCAAATAATACGAGGATAAATAAGTACTTTGTATGGAACAAGTACCCACATATTTGAAAATAAACTGTGAAAATTCCAGGCAGTTCGATCTAGTGCTGTAGACAGCTATAATTTTCTGAGAAACAACAAACACATTTTATGCTTTTTAAATATAGATTTCATCATAAAAGGCAAAGTGAATTACTTCATCAAAAAGCTGATTATTAGTAATCGCAAGGAACCTGTTATTTTCTACAATTTATAAGGGGTTTCGATATAACGAGATCTTGGAGGTTTTTTTTTAAACTTGATTCAAATACATACAAAATACTTAAATAATAAATGTGAAAAATATGGCAACTCTCATTAATAATATATTTGGTCAAAAGTTAAGATCCAGGGAGCAAATCACCGCATTCGATAACGAATACTTTGTGATCGAAATTTTGTTAACGTGGATCACGGCAGTCGTTATCGAAACACATTTACTCGTAGTTGCACTCGATTGGTAATTTACTATCGAAAACAAATAAACATTTTGCAACGATACAAAACAAAGACAAATAAAAGTAACTAAAGAAGAAGAAGAAATTAAACATGTCAGTGTGAATTTTCCTGTTATTTATATAATAAAATAGTTTAACAATTAAATTTTAAATGCTTTTAGGGAAGGTGAATGTGAAGACAAAGATTTACCAGGAATCAGTGCAAAAAAAGTCAACGCTAAAATTGCTCCCAGAACAAATACGAATGAAGTAAATATATTTGGGTCCATTTAAATGAGTCTTGTTTGTTTATTTTTTTGCACTGTTACACTGTTTTCACTAATTAATTTATTTTTTGTTTTGTTTTTCTTACTGTCATATGTTTGCAGCAATGTAAAAAATAGTAGTAAATAGAAAATGTTACGATCGAATACTATGATCCAAAAAATTAAAGCCATCAAAATATTTCTCGACACGAATGCACACTCGATATCGAATGCGGTGATTTGCCCCCCAGATTGTGTAAGCAAATTTACTTTGTTGACATTTATTTTTCTGCAATTATCTGGCAACGTCATATTTAAAATTTTTGAAACAGAAAAAAAAAAAAATATTGTAAAACTGACGTTATAAATACAAATAGTCAGGAGAATAAATCTTTTTTTGTTGCTTCATAATTTCTTTAATATAGAGAACGAAACGAACGATGGAGGGAGGTCAACTTTTAAAGTTCCAGTAAAAAAACCGTGTTCAATTGTATAACTGTCTAAAACTGCTAGTGTAAAGAAAGCAAAGTTCACATTAAGTAGTTTAGAACATTAAACTACAGTCAAACAAGAGAAATACGTTTTTTTTGTTAGTACAAATTAAATTTGAATACTATTGAGTTTAGCTCACGATACATCTTCGTTAAGGGAGCAGCGTAATTTGCAGCCTGGATATTGCAATATTACTTGTGTTCGTAACTCTAGATATTAGTCGACGAGTTTGTACAAGGTCTGTTTTTTACGCACAGATTAATAAAGCTAAAATTTAATTTTTATAAAATTAAGAGTTGAACGTTGACATAAATGTATTAAAATTTTATTTTTAAACTTAAGCCAAAAATGAAATGAAATTTTAATTCAAAGCTAAAATTTTAATATTCATATAAAGTAATCTTTAAAAGCACGTTTGAATATTTTTTCAATTAAAAACCAAACTCTTAAATAAACACCCGAAATGTAAGTACATTGAACTGGTATTTACACGATTATTTATTATTTAGTTATTTTATTAGTTTTAATAATTGTAATAATTACTTTACGTTTCTCAATGAAATGTTCTCTAACAAATGCAGCCATTAAGTGTTTGATAAAACAAAAGTGTTTTTAATTACGAAAGAATTAAATAAAAATCAAATTCTTAACACATTTCTATTGTTTCTTAATTAACTGTTTAATAAAAACGTAGAAAATAAACTGAATAAATTATGTAGAAATATAACGACACAAAGGTTTGTTAATATTTTTTATATTTTATTTTTATCTGCCGGCAGTCTTGCGAGAGAGAGAGAGGGAGAGAAGAATAAATATAAACACTTGTGCTATAAGCAACAAGCATTTACTGTTGTGTAGGTGAGTTTAAATAGAGATAAGATAAGCTACGGGATCTATTACAGTGGAGATAATTAAATTAAAAGCAGTAAGCTTTTGTTCTGCAAGTTAAAAACAAATTCTTAAATTTTACTGAAATCTTCTCAAATAGAATTTAAATAGTTTGTTTTAGGTAAAATATTTTAAATTATAAAAATGGTAAAAAATTTTAAAAATAAAAACTCGCAAAAGATTAATTTTTTTAAGAGAATGACCTAATTAAATAAGACGGAAGATTTCGTAGCATATATGGGTCACCCTTTAATTTTTAATTTTATGTTTTTAATAATATTTGTTGCTAATTTAAAGTCTGCTTATCGCGGTATGAAGGATGAGGGGAACACCTTTTATATTTTAAATTTTATTTTTTGTACTTGTCATAATAGCCTCACGCTCTTCAGAAACTTTAAAGGTTGTAGTTAAACAATATACAAACAGAAAAACCCCATCTTATGTGACACGCCCTTTTATTTTAATTGTTATATTTCTGTCGTTTTAGCGGACGTGTAGAAGAAATAACTCGGCCATAGGAGATTTAAGTCTTATTGAGTTGATCATACTGAAACAAACAAACTGCTATTTTGGAGCGATCTTGAGAAGAACTTATATTTAAGGATCAAAAATTGAAAAAAAAAAGAGGACAACATTAATTTAAAAAAATAATATTGATTTAAAATTTTTTAATGAATTTTGTATGAGAAGTTTGCTTTGCAATACCAAAACCAACACCAAAGTCAAATTATTTTTTAATTTACACAGCAAAATTTGTTTGGTTAAAAAACTAAAATGTGTTGAGAAATAAAATAATTTTGCAACGAAGAGTTCGTGCCGTTCAGTTATAATAACGCCTTCAAGCGTTAGTTGTTTCAAAGAGCAGCGTAATCGCTCTAGCACTGTTGTCTAGTGACATAAGCCGCCTACACGCAACAACTTAATGCTTTAATTTCAAACTTGTCTTACCACAACTTCACTCTATAATGAAATTGTTTTAGATTTACTAATTTTCCTGTGTAAACACGTGCAGCTAAGAAAATATAGCTTACTGTAGGTTAATGTAAAGCATTTATTTTGTAAAGTGTTATCAGTAACTAACAAATAATTGAGTTCGGCCTTTGGTAATGAGAGTTGTAGTAGAGAAAGAGAGATGTCTAAACAATAAACAATATATAAAATAAAAAGTGTTCTATTTAAACACACGGATCAAACAAAACACCTGATAAACGAAAATTTTACAAAAATAACCAACAAAAACAAGGAACACTAAGCAAAATTAACGAAAGAAAATATCTCGTTAGCATTGATTCTTTACCTGTTGCATATGCTGGTTCAATTTCTTCCTCCGATTGTAAATGTTGTTGGTGAGTAGTTGGCACAGTGGGTATGGGCACTGGTATAGGCAGACGTTCATAATGTATACACTCGTGATGATATTGATGATGACCATGACCATTGTGTATGGTACTCAGAGAACTATTACGTCCACCGCTGCCACCACTACTACAACCATTGAGACCACTGCCGGCACTGCCATGACGCACTATATGATGATGTTGATGAGCTGAGACCTGTTCTAGGCCTCCCATACAGGGACCACTGCCAAAGACACTACCACCACTACCGCCTCCCGAATCATCGGTAGTAGTGGTGGTATTGTGACAGCGACTCGAACAACGTCCCAATGAACCACTGCCGCCACTGTGAGTGTGATGACCACCGGCCATGCCCACTAAATGGGCTGGCATATGGCCAATATGACCGCCACCGCTTGCCATTATGGAGCCACAACCTTGGCTAGAATCGGAACCGGAATCATGACCAGGACATGGACCAGCTGATCCTGGCCTAGAGCCTATCAAACTCATAGTGGAATGTGGCGGTGTTATTGACGATGATGTTTGCATGTAATGATGTGTATAAGGATGAGGATGTGGTACATCATAATCGCCCGTATCAATAGGACCACCGGCCAACATGCCCACACTACCACTGCTGCCATGCACCACATTCACCAGATGTCCCGTGCTGCCCTGCAAACAGCCCATCGAGCCATGAGCACTACTCGGATTAACAGCACCATGACTACCATGATGACTACCGCCACCATGTATGCTGCCATGAGCACTGCCACTGCGACTGTGCAGCGAAACGCCACGCGTTAATGTATTATTGGCTGACTGTATGGAAGAGACAACAGCACCGCGGCACATAATGTCTGATAGTTGATTTGCCTGTATATCAAAATATTTGGACTTTTATAATTTATCACAAATGCACACACCCACACACACACACACAAAAGCGCACGTCGTTTAATGTTAAGATTTATTTAAAGTATTACAGACGATGAAATGTAAATTTATATTTTTAGGATGAACATTTTTATACAAGTTTTCCAATAGACATGAATGATAAATCCAGTATTAAAATGAAGTTCATTATTTAATTTGTTTAGCAGAATGCAATATGCCATGAAATAATTTTGCATAATCAGATTTTTTTTGAAAAAGATAAAAAGAGAATCGTTTTTGAAAATTATTATGAGCTGAATTTATGAAATGATTTCTAAAGAAAAAAAGTTGATAATAAAAAGCAAGAACGAACGAACAGACTGTTCCATTGAAAGCAACTTTCAACTTAAGAATTGGAAATAAATATCTACAAATGTATATAAATAATAAATTGTAATTTGACAATTAATATTACTTATGCAGCTTCAAAATATTTTTTTTATATAACAGCCTTAAAGTATGCAGCATATTAAGCTTAATACCAATAATATTCTTCGTTGACCATCGGTATGTTTAAACACGCGTCTTATTTGCAAATAACAGTGATATAAATAGAAAAGTTTTGCGCATAAACGATCAATTAATTTTTAATTTGCGAATAGCTTCCTCACAAAAAAAAAAATTCCTGATAAACAACACTATTTGCAAATTAGGTGTAAAATGCTGCCAAATTTTTATACCCTTCACCACAAAAAGTGGATAAAGGGTATATATAAGTTTGTCATTCCGTGTGTAATTTCTACAATATCCATTTCCGACCCCATTAAGTACATAGAGTCTGACTTCTTATGCATAGAAAAGTCGATTAAGCGTTATCCGTCTGTCCGTCCGTGTTAGCATTGAAATCAAGTTTGCCTCGGCAAAAAATATAAATACGTCAATCGATCAGACATAGTGTCGAAAGAGGTACTATTGGAAATCAGCATTATTGGCCCATGTCCTTCGAGGCAGCAGGAAAATCACCACGCCTACCTCTAATTTTTACATGTCATTTGGAACAATAAAGTAACTCCAATCAAAAACATATATATGTATGGGTCGATAGAGAATTAAAAAATAAGAAAAAAATCCAGTGAAAAAATTGGCACTCGCCCATATTTTCCGAGTTACGGGGCTCTGAAATTTTTAAATTTTTTAAAATATCAATATGGGTATCATTTTAAAGCTTTTGAAGAGATCTCTAAGAAGTACAATTTTTTTTTTAAATGCTTAACCCATTAAGAGCCGATGTCACTTTTATTTAAAATTATATATATCGTCACATTAAAGACCAAACAACCTATCAGCAGTTTTCAAAAGTTTACAGGAGAGAGAAAAAACGTTATAAAATTAGAACTATTTGCAATATTGAACCGAAAATTATATATTATGATTAAAATGAAATCAGAAGTATATATCGGTTGAGAAAGCTTTGTTTTTCTAAACACAGCTTATGATATGGCGCTTAGGTAATTTGGAATTGTAAAAACTAATTAGTATGAATAATTAGGCATTTCTTTGAACACATGATTATTATTTACATTAAATAATAATACTTATAGTTTCTCTTACTTGTTTAAACAAAAAGTGCTTAATGTTTGCTTAAATTACACTATGCAACAAAATTAAACTTTTATCATGATTTTTGATGATATATTTTCCTCTTTATTTAGTACGTCACAGCCTTTTAAAATAGAATTTTTTTTAATTTTCCTAAAGTTTTTGATTTTTAAATAAAATTATAGGTGGTTTTACAAAAAAATCAACTTTTTTATTTATTGCAATGTTAATAACTAAATAAAAAGTTAAATTAATTAAACTAAATAAAAAGAAAACATTTCATTAAATAAAGCTACCGCAAAAAAATTATTCAAAAGGTATGTTATCATAAAAGTAATGGCAGTCTGCCGGAAGCAAAGTTTTTAAATCTTGTAAATGTTGCCATTTCTTTTTGGAGATTTTTAACCTTTCAGAATGTAATAACTTAGGACGACGAATTTCAAAACGTGTAGCAGATCGTTGTGGTAAAAGCTGATAATAATCCTTAATATTGATTTTGTAATGTATAGATCCTGTTGGGTCGTACGCCAAAACACGAATCATGTTGACTTTAGGGTCCCCAATCCTTTTTCCTAAAAAATAATTTTATTTAGGTACAATGAAGTTAAATGGCAATAAAATAAAAGAAATTACCAGGACGGATAGAAGTGTATCGCATTGGAAGATTTTCATAATCCTGGAAATAATCATGGTAAAGTGATGAACAGTAAGTGGATATGGATTTTTTCGTGCATCTTTCATTAGCTCAATTAATTCAGAGGGCAAATTAATATTTTTATTATTGATTTTTCTTTGTATTAATGAGTGGGTGGAATCGCATTCTATTTGGGTATGTCCCACGACTAAGTATTTATGCTCAATGGTAACATTATTTTCTACACAAAACGAAAGTAAGGCATTGGACAATACAACATTTCTGTTTTGATAGAAGCACCCATCAGAATATATTACAAAATGATGTACATTTGGCGTATTGAGCATTTCTTTTTTTAAATGATTTACTATAATTGTGGCGAAGGTAGAGGCAATTAGATTTCCTTCTGTTTCATCCCATACGTAGTTTTCAGACTTATGAGTTATAACATTATAAATTGTAAAGTTGTGGACCTGGAGTTTCATTTTGTAGTACGATGCATTTGCCTTTAACTGCGGTATTAGTTTTACGGCTTGCATATCCATGCATAATAGCGATAGTAAACCCTCCTTAGCATTTTCAATATCATGTTCTTTTTTCCTCTCTCATGTCCTCTATTTGCATTCTGTGAAAGTCGTATTCTTTTTGCAATACATTTTTTGACTCAAACGATACACAATTTTTTTTCTTCAAGACATCCATGAAATTAGGAAACGATACAGGCGAAATACCATTTTCTTTTTGTGAATCACAATCTTGGGAGTAAACTTCATACACAGATGCATACGATTTAAAATCTGTTTGGAAATATATTTTTTTCGTGTACTGACGTCGGTAATGCGATTCTAGTTTTGGGATGCCTTCCAACCATTTATTTAAATAATTTAAACGAACCTCATACTCCTGGCCCTTTTTTGTATTTCTTTGTTTTTCAGCTTGCAAGATTTTCTTATTATCAGGTCCCAGTTGAGCATTATGAAGTTCACAGGAATTAATCCAACCTCTTACCATAGTTTCCGAAATTCCGAGGGTTGACAAAAACGTTTTACGGCACACTTGATAACGCTTTGTTTTGTTGTATAAAAAGAACGCTTTTGAATTTGAGCGTCGAGAAGTTTCCACGGAAGTCCTCTTTTTGGCGAAAACGTCAACAATACTGGTTACGTAAAGTTTTTTCTGGTCCCATGACATCTGCCAAAAACGTTGAAATATTTCTTCACGTAATTTTTCAGAAAAAATAGAACAATGTTGATTTGAAGCCTTTTCACACCCAGGTTTCATTTCTCTTGGCTTCCTGCAAACGATTTTGCCTTTTGAAAAACCTTCATATTCTTTACCGTTCATACGATTTTTCTTTCTTTCTTCTTTTTTGTTGACTTTTTTAGGAACTTGCATATCTGCCTCAAGATTATTTTCATTTATGGAATACATTTTATTGCTTTTTAACACTTTTTTATGTTCTTTTCACTTCTAATAATAAATAAAATGTAATAAAACACAAACAACAACAAATCAAAAGTAACTGTGTTTAAAAAAAAAAATTCAAATAAATGATTACTCTGATTTCTTTAGCGTGAGTGCTGATAGGTTATTTAGTTTCAGAAAATTGTACACTTGCTGATAGGGTATTTGGTAATTTGGTAATAGCTTGGTTATTTCTAATATTAGAAGTTTAAAATTTTGCATACATATGCTTTATGATATAGGAAATAATATTAAATAAAAAACTAAATTTTGAAAAATTTGCTGATAGGTTGTTTGGTCTTTAATGTGACGATATGCAGTATCAAATTTTTCTTTTATTTATTTTTCAATTCTCTGTCACCCCGATATTTGCTTTTTTGATTGGAGTTACTTCACTAAACTATACTTACATAGATAGTGAAGGGTATATAAAATTCGGCATAGCCAAATATAGCACTCTTACTTGTTTTTTGCTCTTTTAGTGTTTTTGCCTATTGGGCCTCATAAATTTTTTTAAAGTAAAATTTGGATAAACAACTTTTGAAATTTCACCAGTTACATATAAAATTGCTATCCGATACCATTAAAATGTCGAAAAATTGCTCGTGAAAATATTGCCGTATAAACAGTGAGTTTAAAAATAAAAAAATATAAACGTAGTTTCTTGTGTTGGAAATTTATAAATTAAGGAGCCATAAAAATTTAAAACAAAATAGAAGCGACAAATGGAAAAAATTTCAGACTCTCTATTCAAAACAATCCTTGTTTAAAACTTTCAAGAAATACCTCGGCAACATTTGTGGTTGTTTGTTAAATTTCACACCTGGTAAGCGTTACACAACTGTTAATGAAATTAACATACCAGAGATCAAATAATAGTCGAAGCAAAATAAGTTTATTTTACCACGTGCAGTCATCACTACAGAAATAATAATAATAAAATTCATCAAGGAAATCAAGATAACTTTATACAAATTAACGAAAAAAATATAAGCCAACAAACCAGCGAACCATCTTGAGTTCTTTGTGAATCTTAAAATGTGTCCCAGTTAAATACTTGCAACATTCAACAGATCGAAAAGATTTCATAAACATGTGGCGAAGAAAATAACGAATGTTACATTTTCCTACTAATTTTTTTAACGTATAGTCGTTGTGCATAACAAGATATTTTAGGTGAAGGCAGTATAATACCCTATATGATAGCTTTAAACAATTTATTTTAGGTATTCAAAAGTTTACAGCTTCGAGATCTGCGAAAGACTAAGCGAGCTTTGTTTTTCCTGCAGTTTTAGGACAGAACTCAGGTTAATTTCTATTAAATAATTGAAAAATGAGTTTTTCGTCCTCATGGTAGATATTTTGCTGTAAAATCAAAGCCAAGATCAATGAATTTAAAACAATCACCATTGATTAAAAACCATCAGTCCCATTTCTATAAATTTCATTCATTTTCTTTGTCAGTTATTTTAAATTATTTGTTTTTATTTTTGTAAACAGTTAGAAATTTAATTTTGGATTTTAATAAAGTATTAATTTTAGCAAGATCAATTTGAATGGCAAACAAGAGACTGTGAGTGTGATGAATGGGCAGAAAAAATCACGATATAATTTTATTAATTTTCATAGAATGAAAATGCTCGTCATTGTAGTAGTCATAGACACAACACATGACTTTGTGATTATATTTTAAACAATCAGCTAGATTGCAGAAAGCTTTCCGTTCGCCAGATGGTTATAGTACCCATCCCCCATAATCAGTAATGAATGCTAACAAGTTCGATTTCAAATCAAAATTTTGCGGTGCCTGACTATAATACGCCGCACATTGGGGGTTTGGTAAAAAAATTTAAATAGTTCTGTAGTTTCTATACAGCTAGTCCAATTTTCTTTTTGTTTTTAGTGGAGCCAAAACATCTCCTATTTTTCTTAAATTTATTTTTTGGATTGTCAGCAAGCTTCTTAGTATTCAGAATAAAAATTATTAAATCATCCGAATGTCTCCCAAACTATAAAAATAATGCAAATGTTTACAAAGATATTTTCAGAGCTTGCCAAGATCTATCGCCACAATCCAACGAAAATAATAATACGGCAACAGTTTTAATTTTTCAAACACCCGAGGTGCGCTATTTCAAAGCAATGCAGCGCCGGCTCTATATACAGTTTTATGTTAAAGTTTAAAACTTAAACCCTCCTACACCTCTCTTAAGGGCGTTCAATACAACCAGACTACCCGTTTAGAAACTACATATTATTTCCACATCCATCACTGTACGCCGCCATTTTGTAACGGTTTATAATGCCAAGCGACATTTTTTGTACAATTTATTTTATTATGGGAACTGCTTTATTGGCTTAAAAAAGTGTTAGCTACTGTTTTCTAAGATGCACCAAATAGGAGTTTAGCTTTCAAAGAAAAAGTTCAGTTATAAGACTGAGATTATGTTTAAAAAAAATCAATTTTTTAATTCACCTGCTTATAATTTAAACAGATTTACGTATACGGCAACCTTTAAAGCCTAATGGCAAATAATGGACCGAAACTTGTTAAATGGAGTAGTTTATAATACGTATTATGTACCTAAAAATAAAATAATTTATAAAATTTCACTATTTAAAACTTTAAAGTAAAATTAAGTATAAAAACAGAAAGAAAATTAGGCAAATCGAGGCATTACATTAGCACAAACATTACTTCCTTTTTCTAAACATTAACAAAAACATAACCCCACTTATAATTTTCCTAGCATACTTTTAGACTGTTATAAATAACTTACATAATTGCAATGTGTGAAAAAATATAATTTATGTTTCTACTTTAGCTGGCGTAGTAACTGCTCCACTTAAGGAAATAACCTTCAAGACGGAACTGACTGTTTACATGAAAAGTAAAAAAGGTCAAAGAAAAGTTTAAAAATTTAGACACAAGCATTGTTTATAGTTACTCTTTTTTTCTATCAGATTTAAAATTATTTAAATTAAAAAAGTTTAATTTAAAAAAATATTTTTTACTTTAAAAAACATTTCAAAACAATTTAAAATTCAATTTTAGTTATAAAAACTTTACTTAAATTTTACGCGCCTTAAAATATGCTTTAATTTTGTAAAAAATAAATATTCAGTTCTTTTTCTTGCTTTATTGATCACCTTTTCTCCTTAAGATTAGGAAGAAAAGTTTAAAAAATTAAGGCTACTTAGCTTTTTTTCAATGGAACAATTTACTATACCTTAGTATAAGTCCATACCTGAGGACTATCCAAACGATCCAGCGATTGGCGACGCGAAAGATAATCGTCTGCTGCAAACATTTGTTGTGCAGCTGGACAATTTTTATTTGAATGTTGATGTAGATACTGTTGTGACGATGTAAGTGGATGTGGTGGAGGTGGTGGCGGTGTTATAGAACCACAAGGACTACCAGGACACGGGCTACCTGGACACGGACTAGTACAACGACTGCGACATGTAGGACTATAGCAGAGGTTGGCTTGGGTACCCGAGGGTGTATTGGGACATGTATTTGATGCATTTGTAGTCGTAGAGGGTTGTGAAACCACCGCTACAGCAGCTGCAGCTGTTGTTGTGGTAGTAACGCAAGGTTCTTCTTCGGGTTGTTGTAAATTGACAGGTAAAGGTGTGCATTGGGTATTACGGCGTGGAGAACGACCACGATCCACTGTGGTAGCACTCCAATAACCCCAAGCCATCGTGCTGATTTAATTTCGCGTGTTTTTAAAAATGTTATTTTTTATTAATTTTTTTTTAAATGTTAACTTTAGATTTTATTCATTTTATTTTTTTATTTATTTATTTGGGGTGATGGATTTTCTAATTTGGAAAACCACACCTTTTTTTTGGTAGACTAATAATTGTGTAATATTTCTTGGCTTTTTTTCTATAAATATAATGCAATTATAAAACACTCACACAACCGAATTTCTCATTCTGTATTTTTTTTCTCGCTTTGTCTGTCTTGGCACTTAAACCACTTTTCTAAATCAGATTTTATTTTATTTCTTTTTTAGTTTTAATTTCACTTTAACAAATCAACATAAATAAGTAAAGAAATGTTATAAAAAAAATTAAATAAAATAAACTGGTGCATAAATCTACTTTAGATTGATATCTATGGAATTCACTCTTTTTCAAAAACCAAGTAGTTTTCGTTTGGTTGAATACCTTTGTATTCACCATTCACTGATATGATAAATTTTTATGGCTGGTAATACACTAAAGGAGACGGAGGAGAAGCAAGCATACACACAAAAAGAAAATTAAATATACAAAACTACACAAAATTTTTGCGGTTGGTAAAGTCAAAAGTTTAAGAAGGTACAATTCGAACGATTAATAATGCATTGCAGATGTTATTACTGTTTTTGTTGTAGCAGCAACTACTACTGTGCCGTCGTTAGCGTTGTAAGTGCTTCTAATGCTATAGTTGTTGTTGAGCTGATTTTATAGAAATAAGAAAAAAGTCCGAAACATAAAACGCGCACACTGCAAACAATGTTGTAAAGGAATGTCAAATGAAAAGTCAAAACTGTGAAAGGAATAATAGTAACTCTCTATCTTTCTTACCCCCAAATAATTCCAGAGAATAAGAGAGGAAAATCTAAATATTTTTTTCTATATTATTTATGAGAGCCAGAAAATTTTCGAAAGAGTTTTATTTTTGTAAGTTTTTATAAAAGTTGACAAAAATTTGACAAAAGTACTATTTTAATTTTCCTACATTTTTCAAAAATCAATTGAAAAAGTCATTTACTAATGACCCTTAAGGTACGGTCAGATTAGTCAAATATTTGACCAAAAAGACGTAACCACTAAATTATGGAAAACAATTTTTGTCCTTCTCAAATTCTTATTATGAAATATAAAGTCATACTCAATATAAGGTGTAAGATAACACATTTATTATATTAAAGATCGTCATTCGGAATGATATGCGTCAGGAGTGATTGAATAAACATTTGTAAAAATAGTGGTTACGTTTTTCTGGTCAAAAATTTGACTAATCTGACTGCACCTTTAGAGCTAATTACTTAGGTACGCCCGTCTAAGGAGAGTAATGAAATGGTTCAGCTTTTCCCAGTCAGGCCTACCTACGCAATTGCTTCTTAGGATCATTGGTAAATGATTTTTTATCCCTGTTCAAAGTGAACAGAAAACGTCTTTGTTGTATACAAAACTTATGGGAAGTTCATTATCAAAAACTATTAAAATGTATCGATGAAATCTCATTAACCAATGATCCTTTAAAGAACTCCTGAAAATGTTAAGCCCTTTGTTCATCTTCGTTAAAACGCTATAGCCCCCTCCAGAAAATTCTCTAGTTACGCTTATACTTAAATGGTTAAATGATTTATGAAACCATTAAACTTTGCTGAAAAATAGTTTCAGAGTAAAGAGATGCGGTTTTTACGAACGTAATATTAGAATTATCATATGTTTTTATAATAAACTGGAGGTATATAAACCCACAGTACTCTTCCTTTCCTTCCTTGATTATACTTAAAAGGTTTTAATCGAGTGATAATAAATTCAGAAATTTGGCTCGGTACTACTTCGTCTAAGCCAGCATAGAACTCATTACTAACGAGCAAGTTACCATTCAACTGCTACGAATTTAGAAGAAAAATTTTAGTCTGGTTGAGGAACAAAAAATGACGGACTTTTCGTGCATCTGGAAAAAATGAGTTGTTTTATATGGGATATCGGAGTCGTTGGCTTTTGTTTCCATATGAACTATACGATCTGATCCTGTTTGTTCACAATGTAAAAGCAGATTTTCTAAATAAACTGCTCATTCGATTAAGAATTACAGTACTTTGAACAATCACTTTCCAAAACTGGAGATGTTGCTTTATAGAGGGAATACCCATTTCAACGCTTTCATTCAGTCAACCATCCAGTATATAGACCAGTCTTTTGATTTTTTATATAACCCAAACGAAGTTAAAATCTAGCAAAACCTTGAAAACCATTGCGAGAAATAAAACAAACCCAAGGTTTACACAAATGTACTTTAAATCAGGAAGTTGGTACTTTTAAAAGCAGCTGATTTCACACCTGTGTCTACGCACACAAAATAAATGAAAGAGTCAAGCAAACAAAGTTTTTAAAGAGAAACAAAAATAAGAGCGAAAATAGAAAGTGAGAAGCAAACAATTGTTCTCAATGAAATAACTTAGTGAGAAAAGATATAAACATAAATGAAGTTATAAGGAATTAGGAGAGAGCTATTGAAATATATTAAAAATTATGCCTACATTTAGGAGAGAAAAAAATTTTAAACCAATTAATTCTAAATTGAAAGCAAAAAAATTGTACCTGGAGTGTAAATATTTTATGAATGATAAAATTTATTAAATCCTTTAAACAATTTGTTGTTTTGGCCATTTTTTTAGTAATATTTTATTATAACTACCAATATTTATTTCGTTGCTTTTTTTCTTTTGTCTGTTTTGTTCGTTTAGCTTTATTGGCATCGTTTATATCCAGGTTAATATAGAAACTGACGTCAAAACCTTCAAATGACTGCTGCTCTTACAGCGAAATGAACAAAGAGTTTAAAACGCTGAAAAAAAATAAGATTACAACAAATATTCGTAAACAAAGGAATAAATGAAGGAAAAAACCCTCAATCACCAGAAAGTACACAGCAATTATGTTAAATGTTTTTTTTTTTTACCTTCTTCTGTTTTTGTTGTATAAATTACATGGAAAATCTCCTTTAAACATTAAGCACAATAATAAATACCAGAAATCAAGAGAAAAATAAATAATGCATGTTCACAAAAGTCAGAGAAAAAAGAATACAAAAAAAGTATTGAATCGAAACAAAAAAAAATGACTAATGATGATTAAGTGATGCAAAGATTTAGTTCAGAAAATATTTTATTGAAAAGTAAAAATGAAAAAAAGTTTAAACTATTACCAACAGCAAAAAAAAAAAAAAAGGGGCGCAAACACAAAAGCCAAAAACAGTTATCAGTTAAATAACTCAGTCTGTAAGTAGGCAAGACTTTTAAACATCAAAATCAAGCGAAAGTATGCTTTAGAATTTGTAATTTTCAATTGTTTGGCCACAACGATAACAATAACTATAAGAAACGACCTTTAACAATAGTAAGTGTCCTCCAACATTTTTCTATTTTATTTTAATTTTTAAAACTTAAATGGAAACTTTAGTAAATCAATGAGCTTTTGAACAACGCAATTTAACAGTTATACATTGTATTGGCTTTTAAGGAGAAAAACTCCGATATTTATACTTTTCTTGCAAATAGTTTCCCTTGATTGAATTAAGTGGAACAAAGTCTTGTTATATTTTAATTAAACACAGAACTAACGAAATAGCATCCTGATGTCTTCGATGTCTTTAAATCCACTTTAGCTTCCTTTTTTTCGAAAATTCTAAAACAATTCTAAATAAAACTAAATTTTGTTGAATCTGTTGCTTGAAAGACAGATGGGTGCGGGCTTATTGACTTAGACCTTTTACCTAAATGATTTTATAGAAAAAGAAACCGAAAATATACCAAACCACTGAATACTTCATGCAACAATACATTTTGTTTTTTTTCTTAACATTTTTTATTTATCAACAATGAGTAAATAAGTCGATTTCTACTTTACTGATGATCATCATGATCATCCTTTTGGTTTCTACATTAAATACATTTTTGCCTGTGGCCTTTACTGTTTCAACTTCTTCAAATGCGATAAAAAGACGCAATTTGACAAATGAAGAAAATGCTGAAAACTATTCTCCGGAAAAATTAGAATCCACTTGTTAAGGTTCATTAAGCCATTCAACAAAATCTTTTCGTTGCTTATGGCCCGAGTTGACGATTCTAGATTCCCACACCCACTCTTACGTGATGATTTAATATTAGAATTAGTAGGACGAGTTCAAAGCTTTTCAGTAATTCTCTTCCGAGGTAAAAAAGAAAACTTGAATTGACAGTACGCTTAGTACAAAAAGAGGCCGATTAAATACCTCAAGGTTCACAGTAAACTATTGACAATCCTAAAATGATCACTTGACAGGTGGCATTTTATGGTCAGAGAAGATTTATTCTTCAACAATATTTTAAAACAAATTAACTGCAAATTTCACAAAATGCGAAAAAACACTTCTATAAAAAAAATTGTTTTCGCTTTTAATATGCGAAAGTGTCCGTTCGCATTTGGTTAAATCGGCAGTAAAATTTTGTCAAGGAAAATTATTTGAAATGGTGAAACACATTTTTTTGTTTTAATTACAGATGAATATCGACAAACAAATGCATTCAGAACGTAATAGTTCTTGGACTTGGATAATACTTCTTCTCAAACAACTTTGGTCAATGACTATTACTGGTGATCGATTGTGTGGATTTTTTTCTGCCTCAAATGAATGGTATTGATGTGAACGACATAATGCTTAAAAAAGACGATGTCAAACGCCATACAGTTTATAAAACAACTCTACTCCTGCACGAGACATAATTCTGTCGTGCACTCTTTCGTTTCGGTGATTACGATGGCAGTTTGATTTTTTCTGTGACTCTTGTACTTCCAGCGCACAAACTTTTAATTTGGCACCACTTCCGTTAGGAGACTAATGATAAATTTCAAGCATGCCAAGTATTTTTTTTTTTCTTCCGACAGCCATTTAAAGCAGTAAACCTTACTAATTTTAAAGAAAATTAAAAAAGAACAAATTTAGTTTGCTAAAAAAATGTTTTGATAATTAAGAAAAAGACTCTGCACCATGAGTGTAAACAATTAAAAAATGGTTTACAGAGTTCCGTTGTAGTCGTTCTAGCACACATGACGCTAAACGTTCAGATCACCAAAAAGAGATCGTAACGCCAGAGAAATAAAATAATAATTCATGAAAAGACATTCGGCAAGTACGTGAAGCGGTACATATGTGTGTAGCCACTATGATAAAAATCCAATAATAACTTCAGATTTAGTATATTTCCTGTTTTCAAATTCAAAGAAATGGTGACAGATTTGAGTCAATGCGAAAAGGCCATCGCCATAACAAAGGCCTGTTTGGAAAGCCAAAAAAATTCTACTACCTGCAGGAAATAATTGTTATTAAGACGCTGGAGACTATGTTCAGAAATAAATTGTTCTTTGTCAAAAATCATGAATTTATCAAATTTTCCTCGCGTAATTTTTAATTTCTTTTATCTTTACCTACTCAAGCATTAAAGAAGAAGAAACTTAACTAAGTTAAGATTTTTATGAAAATATTTATCTTTTATTGCTATTTATCTTTTATTGCTATATAAATCAAATCTTGCTTTAATTTCGATGCACTCTTTACCTAATTTAAGTGAAATATGTATTACGTTAATAGCCAGTGAACCGAAATAAAATTAAAAATAACTCCATAACAAACTAAAATTAAAAATGACATTTCAGGCCCAAGAGAAAAAAAAATGCAATTTATTTTATTGATTCGTAAAAAAAATTGTTTTATTTTTATTTCCTTCTTATTTTAATCATGTTTTTAATTTAAAAGTTGGTGCTACACTTTTTATGGAGCTGAATGAACTCTTATTTGATCTAGAAATATTTTTTTTTTATTGTTTTTTGTTTTATACTAAAAGAATGTACAAACTTTTTTGTTGCACTTGAACTGAACTTGTTCATTTCTAACAAAATCCCTAAGGTATACTACATTTTGTTTCAAATAATAAAAATATTAAAATTTAATATAACAAGTTTTTACTAAATAATACAAACAAATATAATAGAATATTGAAAATAAAATACACAAGGGCTGTTACTAATCTAAAAACAAATTATTAAAATCCCTAAGGTATGCTACAGTTTTTAGTTAATTGAAATATTTATTAGATACTTTTTTATTGAGGTTAATTAGCACTTTATGATACTAAAAAAAAGAAAAATATAAACTAATAATGATAAGAGTACAATGAATATTTCAAAGCTCTTTATTAGGTTTTTGAGATGGCGGAGGACGACCAAATAAATAATATTTTTTTTGAATTTGATGTATAACAAAGTTTAAGCTGGTGGATAGCAGATAGTTTTCCACTTGTGTCAAGATAAATGCTTAAGTTAAAGGACCCTGAAAAATCTGAAATTAATTACTATTAATTACTAAAAACTCACTGGTGAGAAAGAAGGCCGACAGTTACCAGTCGACAGTCTAGAATCAGTAAAGTCAAGAGTAAAGGCCGATTATAGCACATAACTTTATAAGGATAATGTTGCCACAAATTGCAAATCAGTTGCCTATTATTGTTAAGGATTGAAGGGGATCTGAAAGGGATCCATTAAGGAAGCGGTCTGCTTCGATGTCCACCACAATAATATGTGTCGATGAAACTTCTAAAATGCATCCCGGCACCAGGATTGTATTTAGAAATTCTTTAGAAACTATTGTATGTTTCAAAAGTTGCGGAGAAGTTACCAGAAATCCTCCAGCTGTCGAAATATCCACTAAGATTTTACATTTCATCATGCATCATTTCAATCATTACAAACATGTGGAAATTATAATAAAATATCAAAATTCCGGTTTCGTTTTAAATATTCAAAGTTAATTTGGTCATGAAGTCGGTTGTCATCACAGCTTCTGGGCGCAATAAATTCATTGTCTGTTTCGACAATTCTTAAATATTTAAACCACCAACCAGGCAGAGATAAGTGTCAAGCTTAGAAAAACCAGTAACGAAGAAAATCCAAAAATTTCAAGCCCTTACACGTCCCAGGCAAGCCAACTACTTTAAACGACACACAATAATGCCGCACATATTGTATCGTCACTGATTGCTTAACGTATTTTTAGCGAATCCAAGATGGCTATTCGACACATACTGCCATGAATACAGTTTTTAAATAATGGAAAACATAATCTGATACCTCATATCTATGGATATTGTAGCAAAGACTCTGAATTATTGTGGGATTTAGTTTGGGAGTACCTCCTAAGCCACATACCTGGATAAAATTCAAAGATGCCAAACCATGATTTTATAAAAATTTTAAATTGTGTCGACATTTAAAAGATTTCAAAACACATTTCAGGAAGCTTGAATCCCATCAAAAGCCAAAAAATATTTGGTCTCAGTTGTCCGACTTTACTGAAAAGATGGGATACCAATGTTTCCAATGTGTGATTCTCTATTAAATCTTTAATTTATTTTGTAAACTGTTTTTGTAAAATGTTTTGCTCTTGATTAAATTAATAAACTAAAAGAAGCTTGTTTAAGGTCACAAAAAACCACTACAAAATAAATCTCCATGGACGTTCAATAAATTTAATAAATTACGCAGACTTTCTGCCGTATTCATAAAATAATAAAATAGATTTGAAACGTATTTTAGGACAAATTTGTATGGAAATTTTGTCATAACACCCATTTCAAATTAATTTAATTTTTTTTGTCAAGAAACGGAGCATATTTTTAGAAGTAAAGTATTTTTGTTTTATTATTAATTAATTTAAATATAAAAAAATTATCATACGAAATATCTGATATTTAAAAAAAATGGTTTAAGTTTTGGGAGGAGTTTTGTTTTTACACTGCGTTGCATTACAATAAACACAATTAAATTTTATTTTCTTTTTTGCATTGTGAAAAGTGTATAATGATTATTTTCTATTTGAAAAGCCAATAACATTACATATACCGCATTTAGACTAGGCAATTTTTCATGAAACTTGCATGAAATTTTTGCTTGTTGGTGAAGCAAGAGGAGTAATCAATATGGTATTACTGGGATTTTGAGGGGATATTATTTTTGCTTATGTTTATTTTTTAATTACGCATATCGCTGCAACTTAAATAAAGAACTGAGAAAAAAATGCCTCAAAAAATTGCATAGTGTAAATCTGGACTTAGTGTTTTCAATTTCAATTTTTTGAGGCATTTTTTTAATTCTCTATTTAAGTTACAGCGATATGGGTTACTTAAAAATAAAATTCAAGCAACACCTCGGTTGCATAACAAACAAACAAAAATTTCATGGTAGTCTCATGAAAAATTGCATAGTATAAATGCCATGTATAACTAAGTTAAATGACAATAGAATTTCCAACAAGAGGCCATTTTAATCATGTTTTAAGACTGCTTTATTTTGAATTAACTCGAAGCTTTTAACTCGATTTATTTTTATTTCTTAAAAATTGATTTTTTTTTCGCATTTTTAACTTATTCCTATAGGCATGAAGTTAGATGGAAAATGTCCTTTAATATTCTAAAAGGGTTTTTCCAAATAAATATTTTAATATTTTTTAAGGATAATTATTACTTATCCCGACACGAAGTATGTAGATATGAATTATCATATTGAAAAACAATTTAAGAATATTGTGATCAAGTGATTGCCAACTTAGTTAACTTTTCCGAACCTTTATAACAACGGTTCTCAAATGGGGGTCCGTGGACCCCTGGGGGTTTGTAGCAAGCATCCAAGGGGTCCGCATAAGAATCCAAAAAAGCAGTGTTTTCAAAAAGTTTTATTTTGAAATTAAGCTTCAGAGGGGTCCGCGAAAAAATAATTACTTTACTAGGGGTCCGTGAGCAGGAATTTGATGAGAACCCCTGCTTTATAAGATACTGTTTCATAAAAAAAAGAATAAGACGAAGTATTAACCAATTGAAGTTTTAAGTCAACAATGCGCTTACTTAACACCAGAGGCGCTTAAACACTGTTCTAAAATAAACTCAACGTAAAATTGTAAAAAGTTAGAAAAAGAAAATAAGATCGTAGATCCCGACGGAGCCTTGAGTAGAGAAGAGCATTAGTTGTTATTTTTAGTAGCCGCAGTAGATAAGTTGTTAAAAGTGCCTGCAAAGCCAAAGTGATTTGGTTTGGTCGAAAATTCGCCTGCACAGTTATTTCGAATTTCGAACAAAGCTTCATCTGTAATTATGGGTGAATAAAATTTTGGGTATTAAATAATCGGAAACTCTTGATGTTCTTAGCATGAAAATTTAATTTTATGTTTGGTGGACTTAACACATTTTTCAAGTCTCAAAAGAGCTTTCAAGTGTCTCGGTTTTTTTACACGGTGTGAAACATATTTTATTCCACCGATCGAATTACTATTTATTCCACCTACATCCGGCTAAAAATGGAATAAGACTTTCATGTACTCAACCGCATGTAGGATGGAGCGAAGAGGCTCATAGGTGGCAGAGGGGTACCCACCTGTAGTGAGTCTCTTGATCATCGACGCAGTGATTTGGTTTTTATGTTTTATCGATACTGCAATGGCATGTGCTCTAAAGAGATTAGGGAACTAGTTTTCAATATATGTACCAGCGTTTTTGTGTACAACACATTTTTCATTAAGATCTCATCCATTTTAATCGCTTTCTGCATTACAGAGAGAATTCGTTTGTAAGTGGAATTATCTTCCTGCAGAGGTCTTTTCTGTCACTTTTAATGTAGAAAAATTCAAATCAAATGTTAACAAACACTTCTTCCTCTATCGTCCTTCCTATAACCTAATTTTCTAGTTCTGGTAGAAAGCATTGCTGAGTGCTGGTCTCGGCCCAAGAAATATGTTGGATGGCTGAGCATGAATGCTAAACAAGAAGTCAGTTCGAATCATAATAAAATCTTCTGTGCCATAAAAATATATGTTGCAAAAGATCACAATCCAAAAAGGATTATTTATTTTAATTTCTTCATTTGGGTGGAATTTTTTTTTTTATGATATCAATTTAAGAATTTTAGTTCAGGGATAATGGATCTTGGCAAATAAATTAGCTTTGTTTTTAATTGTTTTAATTGTTGTCCACCGTTAACATTTGACAAGTTTAATTTTTTTAGCAATTTTATGAAACTTAACACACCTCTTTTTAGTTAAAATAATAATTTCCAAATGATTTTGCAACAAAGCAAGTAAAATGTTACAATTTTATTTCACTTTTAACAACCAACTGAAGAAAAAAATAAGTACATGTGTTTAGAGTAATACAACGCAGTGTATAGGGGCAAAGCGACTAAGACTTTTATCGATTAATAATAAAAAGGAGTATAAAATTTTCACTTCGTTTTTGTTTTTTCTTTATGTTTGCTATGGCTGGCTTTTCATGTTTGATTTCGTTACCTTAAATGTAAAAACTCTTATTGTATAAGTTTCAAAAACAATTAATAAAGACTTGCAACACTTTTCGTTTTATTTTAAACAAAAAACTACACACACAATTTTTTCAAACTGCTAATAATGAATATTTTTTTTTTACAACAGCCTAAAACTAGGCTATGGATTTATTGATATTTAAATAATATTTGCATGATGTTTAAATTTTAATTGATTTTTTATTTTTCTTTAGTTAAAATTCTTTTCTTTCACTAATTTTACAAATGAGATTATTCTTCAATAATTTTATTCAAGTGTTAAAAACAGACGTCTATTTTCCACGAAATCTTATGCGCGAATGTTCCATTTTACAGGCAAAATCAACGAAAGAGCATTTAAAAAAAACGATTTTAGCTAAAAACAAAACCAATAAAAAAACTTTTTCCATGGAAAAAGTATGAGTTTTTGGCAGGACATCAAAAGTATATAAAAAAAACAAAACAGCTACAAAAGCTTACATACACGAGTTAAACCACTTTTTTTTTTTTGTTTCGTTTTTCATTTCAGTTGACTCTTATGCTCCCAGGCAACAAAAACAACATTGAATCTTTAGATTCAATGTCAATATATTGTTGTAATTTTCTCTAAACTTGCTCTCATTTTGTGTGTTCCGAGAAGACTTGTCAGTATTTCCACAACAAAAAAAAAAAAAAAAAATGATTTGATAACAGCCACCCAGAGCAAAATAATTATCATGAAAATCATCAAGAAAAATGTTGTTGCTACTGGTTACAAAAGAACAAAAATAAAATGTGTGTTGCTCTAGCAATGTACATGTTAACGAGTATAATTGTAATATGATGAACTTCCTGTCACTACCGGGACAATTTTTGTCAAGTGTAGCGCAAGTTCAGAGTGAAAAACTGTAAAAAACCCTCAAAAAAGGACACAAGTCAAGATGAAAAACAAACATTGATTTTGTAAAGGAATGTGCATGTTTTTTATTTTTTGGTTGTTGTTTGTACCAAAAGCTTAAGGCAAAACTTAAAAATTACAAGAGAATTAAAGAAGAGAAAGAATAACGGGCAGTTACATATACACACAGGGTTATTAGTTACGTGGTTTGAATTTGTTATTTAGCTTTTGGTAACAGATGATAAACACACTTTATATCCAAGACACATTTTAATACATGTTGTTTTATCAACCGTTTTAAAAAATTGGTGCACTGTGGGCATGAAGTAAATCTGTAGTTTTCTAGTAGTTAATTTTTCAAGTCCATTAAAATCTTATATAAAAATCGTGTCAATTCGGGAATAGGCAGGGACGAAGTAAAACTTTATAGACATAAATTTTAAACACTTCCAAAATGTTGGAGTAACGCGTTTCTTACTTCTCGGTTTTGAGACCGTTGCAGGCACTAAAAGAAATTGAAAAGAGTGCTTTTAGGTCTAGAGATGCGATAGGATATATTGAAAAATGTCTAGATATATCCAGTGCCTGGTCATGTTGACAGGTGGTCATATCACTGGGTAAACAAAATGCATCCACAGTTGCATAGAAGTTCTGCAAGAAACAACTTGAAGTACCGTAGCTGGAGAGACCATGCTTGTGTTCCTTGCTAAAGAGCTAAAGAATATCTAAACTCACACCGCACTCTTGACAACATTCCGATGCAATGGAAAGGCACATAAACTGCCTTAACTGTATTTAGACTTTAGCTATAATGTTACTCCCCGCAAGGCCTCTCCACAGTCACTTTTTTTATATAATTTTTCAAACTTCTAAAGTTCCCATCTCCCAGCAAGCCCAGGTAACTGGAAGCAATAGCCTCAAGAAGAAGAGATTTCTAAGAAAAAAAGTGCCTACAGAGGATACAGTAGGAAGTACTTTTTTCAAAATGACTTGGAAAAAATAACTGGATTTGTATCTAGTGATGGCTATAAGAGCCCTAAGATTTTGGTGATTTTTCACAGCTTCCAACCATAATATTAATTTTGACGCTAGAAAATTAAATGCTAAGGTCGATCCGACTTTCTGTAGACAACTTATTGCATATCCCGCCTTTCTCACAGCTCTTATTTCTCTTAAATCTAGGGTTCCTGTTAAGGCACACTCAACTGTACTTTAGAAACTCGACGTTGTCCTCTAGATTTTTTAATCTTTTTTGTAATTTGAAATGATTGATAACCATAATTCTCCAGCTTATTTCCCCTAACTTCAAATAGCAAAAAAATATTTCATCGGCAAATACGCCAAAAGTACATCAGGAAAGGTTATACTTTGGTTCTTGCCTTATATTGCCTTGGCAGTTCTTTAAGAGCAGCTTATACTCCTGAAATAATGCGAGTTTTAATCGCTTAATATTGAAAACATTATTTAATAAAACCTTATATAAAAGAAAGTATGTAACATTTAGAAGCATTGCCATTTAAAAAAAGCACAGTTATATGAAATCAGCTGGGAATTAAAAATCACACGCATGTTTGTTAAGCGAAAATAACTCTGCAGGTCCTTAATATCCAAATAAAATATTAAAATAAAAAAAGCTCAGCAATAAACTAAAACGCAAGTCCATTTCCTTAAGCGCTTTCTCTCTTTCGCTCTCTCTCTCTCTCTCTCTCTCTCTTTCTCTCAGAGTCTTTTAAATAGTCGTACAAAATAATTTTTAAATCAACAAGAAAAAAAAGAAATACTTATCCTTACACTATATCCTCACATGCTGGCTGACAATAATGGATTTTTATTCCGGTTTAAATGAGTGTAGAATTTTATTATTCCTCTTCAATGCCTCTTCAAGAGCAGCTTCCTAAATAATGCCGTAGGTGTAAATGATTTTTTCATAAAGACATGTTAAAAAAGAAAACAACACAACACATACATATGCCAAAACAAATTCGCACACACACACTTTAAAACAGTAAAAGAAATTAACAAAATATTGTTGTCAAACATAACCAAAGAAATAAAGGACAATAAACAAAAGAATGAATTTACATTTCATCTCATTTTTTATTATCGTTTGTTTGCTTTTTGTATTTAAATTAATACTAATTTAAAATGTTACGGACAGGGTTTTCCACAATAGCAGCTGAAAGAAAACTATAGCGTTTTTGTTTTAAATAGAAATTATTCGCGCTTCGTATTTGTTGTGTTAAAAACTTTCTGTTATTTTTTCAAATATTAAAAAAAATTGTTTTTTATTTGACTGCAATTTAAAAGTTTAGGAGAACAAGCCTATTGCTAAATAAAAACATTCTTTTGCCTCCTTAGCTTTTCCTTATTGTTAAATTAAAAAAAATACAGGGATTATTAAATCTAAACTGTTGCAGCACTTTTTACTAAAATTGTACTTTTTTCAATACAATTGTACTTTTTTAGGACAACTGTACTTTTTTTAATTGAATTGTAAAGCACGGGGCACATAGAATTCGTCATACGTCGTGTTTTGGCGTATAAACTGAAATCAAAGTAATGCGGATGAGGTTGGCACAATGAGTACTTTGCTGACGGATATTTAATCAAAGTTTGCTCTCTATTTTTATTCACTTTAATTTAAATTGTTTTTTTTTTTGCCATCAAAATAATTTTATTAAAATCACAGAATACACAGCTGAAGTTAATAGAAAATAAATAAGAAGAAGCAGTTGATATCTGTTAAAGTATACAACGGACACATATTAATGTCGACAACGCTCTTAAGAAAACATGTATTTTAATTGGTTTGTCAGTTGAATACGTGAAAGTTTAACGCATGACGGATTCCATGTGCCCGGCCTTAACAGTCAATACAATAGTACTTTTTTGGAACAACTGCACTTTTCTTAGTTCGATTGTAACATTCATTACAATTGTATTTTTTTTTCAATCTAGTTGTAGTATTTTCAGTAAATTTCTTCTTTTTCCAGTACAATTATTATTACAATTATACTTTTTTCAAAAAAATTGTATGTTTTAGAACCATTGTATTTTTTAGCACAACTTTCCTTTTTTAATGCAATTGTAAAGGGTCATCCAAATGTGATGCCTAGATGTCAGCACTATATAATTTTTACACGTGACATCTTTTTAAATGACATAAGCCATTTTGTTTTATTAGAAGGTAGTACAGTTTTAACCATGGACAGGTACGTATTGCAACAACGCATTTACATCATTGAAAATGGGCGTTCTTTGAAAAATACCCATCCCAAAATGTTGTTTAGTGACGAAGCTCATTTCAGAACGGATGGATTCGTCAATAAGCAAAATTGTCGTATCTGGGGTTATGAAAATCCTCGTGTTATTCATGAAAAATCTCTACACCCACAAAAAATTACTGTTTGGTGTGCATTTTGGGCAAATGGAATCATTGGGCCATTTTGCTTCGAAGATGATGCTGGAAATGCTGTTACCGTGAATGCTGAGCGATACCCATCAATGTTGAGAGACTTTTTATGGACACAGTTGAATCATATTGATTTGTCTAACGTCTATTTTCAGCAAGACAGTGCTACATGTCACACAACTCGAGAAAACATTACGCTTTTGCGATCAAAATTTCCTCAACGTGTAATTTCACGAAATGCAGATTTCAATTGGCCTCCAAGGTCATGTGATCTAACACAATTAGATTTTTTTTTTGTTAGGTTTTTTGAAAAGTCGAGTAAATGCTAACAAGCCACAAACAATTAATGATCTAAAGAACAACATTCAAGTTGCAATTCGTGAAATAACACCAGCAACATGTCGGAAAGTCATTGAAAATTTCGATATTCGGATTGACGTCTGCAGACGCAGTCATGGTGAACATTTGAATGATATTCTATTCCACTTATAATTGTAATGGATCATACTTTTAATAAAAAAAAAAGCTTGAAAAAATTGCAAATAGTTTGTGTTTTATTTCAAAGAAACATGTAGGCGGGTTTTTTGGATGACCCTTTACTAAATTTTATTTTTGAAATCAAATACTTCTTAACTAAGGAACAGCCAATGTAAAATGCGTATTAGAAAATAGTTCAAAATCATGAGTAGGCTTCACTGGCTTTCCTAACATGTCACAAAAATTCGTTCGTTCGCACAATTACATTTAAAACAAAAAAAATTTAAATCTTTCTTGTTTTAAATGTAATTATGCTGACGAGCGATTTCTTGTGACACCGTGGAACGGGCAGTTATTGTGCAAAACCCCATAAAATGTAAAAGTTATGTATCGATTTAAATTCTTCATATAACTTGCCAACGGCGTTATTGCAGCGGACAGTCATAAGACGCTGTGTATCGGGAAAATAGCCCTTTTATTAGTTATTTTACTTCGCCGACGAAGGAGGCTACCATGCTGTAATATGTTAAATTCTCATTATGTATTTATACGATTAAGCAAAATGACTGCAAGGGGTAAATCCAGACACATTTGTAGTTATCTTACTTACTACCTAGACTACAGCAGGTATTTTGATAAGCTGTCTTCTTAATTACGTGTATTCCATAGTCAAAAAAGATTAATTCCATCTTTTACGTTCTCTTCCAATGTGCGACATTAGAAGAAGGAAATAAATGATGATTAAGATGTGAGGGCTCACCCGACTAAAACACATGTGAGATAGTTAAATAAAAAAACAAGGATCTAGGATATCAGATTCAAGTTAAGGCTCATTCATGTCTTTATAAATGAAATTACACATTTTTGGATAAATTTTTGGATAAATCGGTCCACAGTAGTGCAGATACTCTTAAAATTAATGATGATCGCCAAATTCGCGTGCGTATTCACAACTGAATCAGTATTTTAAAAATGCTTTTACCTCCTCTTGATAGAACACAATTTACTTTTTATACGCACTAAAACGTTACTTTCTTCACGTTAAGTTCATTCGTTCACTTTTGCGTTTTCAAAACGTGAAAGTAAAAAATGAAAACGAAACAACTGATTTCTTTTTTGCTTTACACATCACGTTTTATAATTTAGGAAATTTTAAAACTTGTATAAAATAATACGTGCAGGAAAAACGAATTCAAAACAGATTTCATCTGTTTATAAAACAAGCCATACACGTTGCGACTTGTTGTACAACTTAAGAAGGTTGTACAACAGATTGCACTGTTTGTGGTGCAGTTGTATGAAGTTGCATGATGGTTTACGAAAAATCAAAATGTTATGATTATTTGGCACGTTGTACAACTTGGTCGCAATGTTAATGGACATGTCGCACAACCTTATTCTATTTTACTTTTAATTTCGTAGAGGCAACACAGCAAAACATAGCGCAAAGTATTCTATAAATTCAAAGGAAATTAATATATGAATAAAAATGGAGGATTCAGATTAAATGCGTGCATTTGTAGAATTTTACAAATGTGTGCCTGAATTGTGGAGCTGCAGAATTGAATATTAAAAAAAAAAACATTAGCAAGAAAGGTTACAGAAAATTATTAGGTGAATACAAAAAATTTAAAGATGATTGTACAATGGATAAATTAAAAAAAAATGCAAACATGTGCACATGTTATTGCATTTTGACAAAAGGCCATTTAATTTTTATAATTATTTGGTTCACTTTCTTTTAAGGTTTAAAAAGTTTGTTGTTAGAATATATTTTTCTTTTCTATTAACCACTGCTTTGACCACTTTCGCTTCTTTCTTAACTTTTGTTTGCATTCTTTTTCTTTTTGGTCAAACACTTCATCGTTTAAAACAAACGCAACAATATCGGAAAACATCTTTACTGTATTGGCTTCTATATAAAATTAAGTTTTGCTGCGCGATTGTACGCAGGTTGTATAATTTGTAGACAAAACGCCCAACTTGATTAATAGCAAAGTTGTACAACAGGTCGCAACGTGTATGGCTTGCATAACGACTCAAAAGTATGGACATAAACATGAAATTAAATTAACTTTCAGGACACCCTTATATTCTATCTTCAAACTGTTCAACAGTTTGGCAATAAACATTAAATTAAAGCACTTATAGGTGCACCCTTTAATTTCCAAATTCAAATTTTATACTTTCCGTTGTAGTAGACATAGCAATCAGTTTCTTTGTAAATTTCATCCTTCTGTCTATAACGGTCCAATAGTTTGGCCACATAGATAAAATTACATCAACTATTGTAGCACCCTGTAATTTAAAATTTTTATACTTCTTATTGCACAAAACAAAGTATTGGACATTCTGTTTAATTTAAAACAACAATACTTGTTCCTTGTAAATTTAAGCTGTGGGTATGAAACAGTTCAAGAGTTTGGTCTCATACCTCAAATTGCATTAATTATTGGGACACCCTTTAATTTCCAAATTTAAATTTTATAATCGTTGTTACAATACAGGTTCTTTGTAAATTTTAAGCGTCTTTCTCCAACTGTTTAAAAATTTTGCCATATACATCATACAAAATGAACTATTGGGGAACCTTTTAATTTATAATTTTGAATTTTAATACTTGTTACTGTTAGTCATGGCAATCGACATTCTGTCCAATTTGCAACTGTTTGTCTATAACAGTTCAAAAAGTAGGATAATAAAGGTAAATTTACATCGATTATGGGAACACCCTTTAATTTCTAAATTAAAATTACTTGTTGATATAGCGGGTTTTGCAATATAGGTCCCTTGTAAGTTTCAGCTTGGGCACATACATCAAATAACATCAATAATTGGAACACCCTTTAATTTCCATATCCAAATATTATACCTGTTGCTATAGTGGAATTACAGGTTGGAGCAATACAGGTTCTTTGTTAATTTTAAGCGTTTATCTTTAACTGTTCAAAAGTATAGAAATATACATTAAATTGAGTGAGCTCTTAGGGCACCCTTTAATTTATAATTTTGAATATTAATTCTTATTACTATAACAGTCATAGCAATCGGCATGCTGTCCAATTTGCAAGCATTTGTCTATTATGGTTCAAAAGATAAGCCCATATAGATCAATTTACGTCACCCATGAGGACACTCTTTAACTTATAGATTTATTTTTGTATTACTTTTTGCCATTGGGAGCTATAATGATACGCAGTTTCTTTAATTTTAAAGTGTCGCCTTTTACGGTTTATAATACACGTAAAAAACATGTTTGCTGTATGGGGACACCCTTTAATTTGTACGATTATGGACTGTTTTTAAAACGAGAACAATCTGTTCGCATCACCTTTCATTTTATAATTGTTACACAGTCGTCCATGTTCCGCCCAGTAGCATTTTCATTTTAACGTCTTTTATCATTTCTACATGCTCGGCAAGCACGAAATGAAAGACGTTACTTACTTGACCGCAAAATGTCGTTAACAACTTTGACAGCTGCTAAAATGTAACAATTTTAAAACTGTCATTTATATTTTAAGGGGAAATAGTACAAAATTGGAATGGTGTAAATTGTGTTACAAGTTTTGTTGACGGCGTTGCCTAAACAACATCAGTGGTGGGTGAGCGTGAACATCGAATTTACTCCTTACAAAGGAATTTAAACTGTTTAATTCTATTCGTTGGCATAAAACGTCTGACCGCTGCTCGACGGAGTACATGTATTTTTCCAGACTCAAAAGAAGCTCTTAAGTGCCTTGGTCTTTGGAAGCGGAGTAAAGGATATTTGACTCCATCTCCTCACTATTTATACCACCTACATCTGGCCAAGAATGAAGTACAACTCTCATGTATAAACCGGTACTGCAAAGTTTGTTTTGGAACTACTGGACCGCGTGCAGAAGACGGCGACATAAGTGATGGTATTAGATAGCAGTCAAGTTTGTTGACACTTTTGAACATCGACACATTGTGGACTGCGTTTCGCTCTTTATTGACATTACAATGCAATGTGCTTATCTTATCCAAACGTTTTTGCGTACAACACGCTTATTAAGAGCTCAACAATTTGTCGAATTCGTTTTAAGCTAAACAATTCGTACGTGGAATCATCTTCCTGCAAAGATCTTTCCTATAACTTTCAATGTTGGAAAATTTCAATCGAATGTCCACAAACCCGACTTCCTCTATCCACCTTTCGATAATTTATTTTCCTAGTTCTGACAGAAAGCATAGCATGAGTAGGAGTCATTCCCAGAGTGCTGATCCGAGATATTAAAAAGTGCAGTACAGAAGAAAAGATGTGTAAAGTGTTGGTCTAAAATATTTTCTAAAGCAAATAGCGTTACATAATTTTAGGTGACCTTAAAATTATAACAGTAAATATAATAAACGCAAAGAGAAATACAGCATTTGTCATCGCTAAATTTTCATCTAAACAGGATGTCTGATACAAAAAATACAATTTACATCATCACATTTTTTATTTAATAAAAAATAATTTTATAAAGATGCAGCCAAATTATTTTTGTGATATAATGAATAAATAAACACTCAAGGTGTCTTTAAGAATGTATTGGTTTTACCCTTTCTATACAAGTGATTATTTTGTAACGAACAAAATGTGAAAATGTTCATTATTCTGCTCTGGAAAGTATTTTACTTCGTTACCGTTTCATTTTTTTCTTTATGATTTCCTTTTGTAATTAATATTTAATCTGCCCACTAACACAGTTTAAAAATTAATGAAAAAAAATATACGAGGAAGGTTTATGTTTTTTTAAGAAAATTAATAAATAAGCAGTGGGAATTTAAGCCAAAGGCAAATGATAGTTTCCGAAAAAAAAATAAGTTTTAAAGCGAGCAATGAGTTTAAAAGATAATTATTTGACATCTCTTATTAAAAGTGAAAAAATAAATTTCTGAACTCAATGCAGAAGAGCGTTAGTAAGAAAAGTTAGTTTCAGCCACATATATGACAGGAGAAAATTCTTGCCACCTGCTGAAACTCATTCGAAACATCAAATGTAAGCAGCTACTTCGTTTGTCATCAGCTTTGAGTCACCAAAGAGTAAATAATTAATTAGGGGTTCACTCTTTTATTTTTATTTCTTAAGCTTGTTTCAGCAGACATAATACATACTTTCCAATAATGAGATTTGGTACGAAGGACATATAAAATGGGTAAATTTTCATTCAAAAACGGTATTGAAAACTCTTAAGAATGCAATCGAAAATAAGTGCGATTTTTACAGATTTTTATTTCAGGTCCTAATGACTTCTATTCTGTGATTTGCAGCAAACGACTGACAATTTTAAAAAGGCAACACATAGCCTACACAAGTTGATTCGTCTCAAAGAAAGCAGCGTAATTTTTAATTGCAAATAGAAATTTTTTAGTTGCAAAAAACTCACGAAAACTATTCGCAAATAGAAGTATAATGTTGCCAACTTTTTCGTCTGCGTTTAGACAACGTTTGGAAGCGAAACATTTAGTTTGGTAGCATATTTCGAGTAGGGGAGAGAGCATCATCTTTTTTTTCGATACTCCGTGACATTTTAAATTTACTTTTTAAATATTTAATAGCGAATAAAAATGGAATCTTGCCGACATCTATATGAACTCGAATAACAATTCCAGACGATTTACTTCCAAAAATCCTAAGATACATCAATAGATCAAATCAAAATGAGGTTCCTTAGCACCTGGTAAAGGATACCATACAATTTTGGGTCTACGTCTTGTCTTAATAATTATTCATTCATTAATTTTAGGGTTTTTTAGAAGATTAAAGTAAAATTCTACGATTTTGTAAAGACTTATCAAATTGCTTTCGTATACAAATGACGAAACTCGTTCATTCCCTCAGCCCTGCCACTACCGTGAATGCAAAATAAAACGGAATATGAGAAAGAAAAAACAAAGCAATGACGACACTATAAACCGGGTAACTTGATTACATGTAAAAGCATTCTTCACTTTATGTAGTGAAAGGAAGAAAGAAAAACATGTTCCCCAAAAAAATAAAACCTAAAGACCTCCATATAGAAGAATAACAACAACAATATGTTTTTAGCTTTTGTATTGCGCCACAATAAGAAAAAAGTAAACGTAACTGAGTGACTCGCTTGTATCCAAAACGCTGAAACGTTAAGTTTTATTTTACCTATAAAAATTCTGCTGAAAGTAATAAAGTAGAGCGAAAGGCAAACGACGTCTCACTTTTACTGCATTATTCTCGTTTTTACAAACTGACAAAAATTTTCCATATGAGAGTTTCAACAAAAAATGTTTGTATGTAAAAGAAAAAACAACCACAGGACTAATAAGATAAGGATGTATTTATACAAACTAACACTAAAATTTGATTACATTAAAAACTCTGCATGAGCTATGAAACAAAAAACTGAGAGGATAATTCGGAAATTAACAGCAACATTTGATAATCTTTGTGAAAATCTGTTCTCAACGTGGGACAGTAGACAAACTAAATGTTGTAAAAAGTAAAACTATTTGGGTCCCATGATTCTCAGAGTGACTACGCAACTTTTGTAGTTGAACTTAAACTCCATTGCATACTCGGCGTTTTCTGCTGCCAGAGCTTTAAATACTGGCGGCATTTAAGGGTTAAATACCATTAGTTTTATTTCCTACAAAAGCTTCGCGGACTTACTTTCCCGTAACAATCGAATAGCAATAAATTAAGTTAACAGGAATCAGTATGACGACAACACAATCTTAAAAGAATCTGCGTAGCCCTTTAGACTTCGTGACTTTTCACGCTTTGGGAAAAAAAGATGTTTTCGATCTTGTTTGGCCACTACGTGTTCAAATTTTCTTTTCATGATAAAAAAAAATATCGATGACTTGTACGACTTCGTAAATGGTTTCTTAAGTGACCCTACAGACATCTTCCGACGGAGGAGTCTAAAAATTTCTCACAAAAAATTCTCAGTGGTTCTCCTTAACTATGTGAACAAAAAAATAGAGCTGGAATTGTCGATTCCAAAGATTAAGTTACTATAAATCACGCCTGATGTCTCTTTATATTGTTAGAGCACGGCACTGCAATCTGCAATTAGCTGGGAAGTAGCGCCATAGGGCCAAAGTGGTTTTGGCACAACTCATCTCGGTATGATGTACTCGCCCAAACTTAAACTGATCAAAAACCAAAAACAATATTTCCGATCTTTCTTCTGCAGACGATATGGGCCCGCAAGATGTCTAGATCTCTTCTAATCCATCCAGTGGCGACAGCACGGCTACTGACTGTAAATCTATCTTAGTTCGAAGGGCATAGCGAGGAATTAGTTACAATTACAATGGTAATAGGAAACTCCTTGTTTTTAACGAGATAGCTCAAGAATCTTAAGCTTAACAGCCTACAATAGTCATCCACTACATAAAAATTTTAAATTATTTAAAAAGAAATTTCACTAGGGAATTAGATTTCTAGACATGGCAAAACAATAAACAAACATCGGTTATCGATGACGGTGAGAGAACATACTTAAGGTTCTTACAAACAGCTCTAAGCCAGAGATGGTAGTTTTAAAGGGATAAACTTTAGGTTGCCGATTTGGTTTAAGAAATCGCGGGCATCTCTAAAGGGAACTAGCGAGACATTTAAATCAAAAACTGTTCTGGAAATTGGGCTTGATCTTAAAAATCTAGAGATCCTGTTTAATTGTTGTAAAGTACACTTTTTACTTGGAGTTATTTAAAACTTTAAAGTTCCGTTTTTTTATTGAACACTCGTTCTATATGAGTCTGTGATTATTTCATATAGGTGACTGTGATCAACCCACAAAAGAGAGAATTGAACTTTAAATACTCCTAAAAAGTGTAGTGTTAATAAAATGTCTTCTGCATCAAATGAATTGTTTCAAGAGCTGTTAAGACCACATGTAGTCCTCATTAATATCATGCAATTGAGACAAGAATAACAACTGCAATGTTGTCACGATATAAAACACTATAAGTCCCTGCTTTAGCAGCCTATTTTTCGAAAAAGTACTAGTCGATAGTGTCTGCAAAATAAGAGGCCCGCGTAAGGCTATTGCACGTAGTGGATGAATTAGTTTTCCTGGTTTCTTTAAACGAAATATGAAAATTATGATGATAAGCAGAGCTATTAAGGTGAAGTGGTTTTTATTGCAAAAGATTTTTTTTTTTTTTTTGCTCAAAAGCACTTTATCCCCAAAAAATCAAATTTTCATTTCTTTAATACTTACGGCCGTATGCATATTAAAGACAGCATGTAGTTGGCATTGGTGCCTAGATTACTTATGGTCTCAACGTGTTTTATGTGTGATTTGTAACAAAAAATCATTGTAGTCGTGACACCATAACTTCTTAATAATACAGGGGGATTTCGAAGCAGGCCGCATCTTAAATGGGTTTCTCTTCGGCGCCTTTCTTTATCAATCGTTATAGGCTTATGAATCACAATTAGCAGCAACCTCAGCCTCATTGAGTCTTGAATTATAATTAGCATTTACTCTTGTCTTGAGTGATTCCAAACTGTCGACTGGCAACTGTCGCCCTTTTATATTCATCAAGCAGTCCCGAGTAATTGCTAACACTCGTTCAAGGTATTATTTTGCCCTTGGTCCTAAGTCTTATGCACCAGCCAGTGGCTGACATTCAAACACAAACGCTTCTTTCTCAGTCACTTCTATTCACAGTCTAAAATAATCATCTTCTTTGATCCTCAACCTGACCAGATGGTGCTTGAAATTTTCATGACCTGTGCCTTATACAATTATCAAGCTTAAGACACCTCTATCATATTCGAGCTCCTTACTAGCTTTCCTGCCAAGAGCCATAATATCATTTTATGGCTGTCTTTTGCGTCAAATGGTGTGAATAGGCCTGCTGATGCTCTGCTTAATTTCGTTACTCATGCGAACCATATGCTAAGTATTTATTATGCATACGCCTGTGAATGTTCAATCGATTAATGCTGCCTCCCTGTTTGCTTCCTACCAATTTGTACATAAAATCACACCATTAAAAACCGCTACGCTACATCGTGCTTTTATTATAATTTCAAATTATTAAAATGAAAAATTTAAACTTAAATTATTTGTGAGTTCAAAAAAAAAAAAAAAAATGAATTTAAAAGAAAATTAAAAACGAGACATGTTTAAAGTCACAATGCACTTAAAGGAAATTTTTAATTCCGTGTTGATGTGTTGACAAAATATTTTGAAAATAAGAATTCTATTGTTTTACTAGTTTTTAGTAAACTTTGTTGCATAATGTTTTATAATCTATTGTTTGAAGTCACACAGGATTATAGAAGGCAACAAAAAGGAAAAGTTTATGCTGATTAGAATAAATACACGAAATAGCAAACAAAACACTGACTATAAAATCAGTGTATGAAAAAAAAGTCAAGTACATAAAGTGAATCAGTGTATCATCAGCGTAATAATAATAATAATAATAATCTACAAAATCAGACGCATTTCCGCATGCAGAGAATCCAGTAACATCATGCAGTATAAAACTTAAATTACTGTGTTAAAACAAAGCACACATTTACTATAAAACTCTAAACGTGGCAAGAAAAAAGAGTGAAAGAAAGTGTTTTAAGCATTAGTGTGATGAAAAAATAGTTTTTTTTTTTTATACATAAAACTACAATGTGCTGTAGGATTCGCTTCATTGTCCTAGAGACCACAATAGTTTCCATATTCTTTTTTCTGCTGTTTTGTTGTTTGTTTTACCAGGAATGCATACATTCATTTTACATAAATTATGATTTAAGTAAAAACCATCAAAAGGGTTTTTTTTGCCTAAATATTTAGTGCAAAAATGGTTTTATATTTTTTGTCGCAAAAAAAAAAACACAAAACTGCATGAAAATCTTTTAAAACTTTGTATTTTATCTTAATGTTTTGTTTTTTCTATAGTAAAAAATCGAAAATTAAATTACTCTTAAAATCATAAATAAAAAGTTTAAAAAAAATTGGATTATTTTGGATTACTTATAAGACCCCCACCACGGGGTTGTCCCTATTAATAATATTCTTGGGATTTTTTAATTACAATTGAAATTAATTTGGCACTGCTTAAGATAATGAAATCACGAACGACGAATTTTTGTTTACATAAAAATGTATACAATCATGACGTCGGTGGAAATTCGTTGTAAGCGGCGAACTCTGCCGGCACACGACAAACAAATCAGTACAATTTGTTCGTGTTTAGCTTTAAGGTACGCTCAGATTAGTCAAATATTTGACCAAAAAGACGTAACCACTAAATTATGGGAAACAAAGTTTGTCATTCTCAAATACTTTTTTAAGAAATTTAAGATCTTACTCAATACGAGAGTAATTAGTATTATTATATTATAATTGTAATTATAAATCGTCATTCCTAAATGTACGTTTTAGTAGAGATTGAATAAACATTTGAAAAAATAGTATTTATACTTTTTTGGCCAAATATTTGACTAATCTGACCACACCCTTAGTCTCAATGTATAATTATTTCAGCTATTTTACTAATATGGTTCAACAGAGTGGTTCCTGGAACTCCCTTTGTTTAGGGTGTGTTTTACCAGCCGCTCACCATTTTCCCATAACGATCACCAATCTTATCAAAAAATTTTCAAAAATCACTATGTTCTATGGTTTTGCAGCTTTAACTTTTTATAATCTCTGCTCCAACGCAGCTTTTACATATCACTCTTAATATGGAACCGGCCACAAATTCCCAGGTAAGCATTTTAAATAATAAAGATCCAAACTCTAACGACTGTTAAATGATTAACAGTGTTCTTTTAATAGCAAAATTTGCTTTGTTAAAAAATTTGGTTTAAATCTCTGCTAGTTAAATTCGAATTTATCTTTAGACACAATGTTCTTACATGGTCACCATATCAGATCACAAAAAGTATTTTGTATTGTCATCGCTGTGGCAATGTTATCATACTTTTTGAAATTTAAATTAATTGAACGGAAAAATCTAAATAAAATATAAAACAACACGCACGTTGTTTTACGAGTAGATGCAAAACAATAACTAAGAATATTATTGTTGTTGTTTATTCTTACAACTCATTGAGATCAATATCCTCTCTTTAAAACAATATCAAACAAAAATATGAAACAAAAATAGTGATACATTTTTACAGATTTCAATTTGGTAATTGGTTAACATTTCGAACTTAGGTTTAACTAATATTTAAATAATTTACGTATATTTAGAAAAAAAAATTATTATGCAATTAAAAAGCTTGAGAAAGTTAATTAACATCTATTTTTAACTCGTTGAACTCTCCTTTTATTTATAACTTGAAAAAAGAAAAAAACCTTTTTCAACTTACCATGTATTACCAACTCTGGGCTATGATTCATTTCGTATAAACGTATGGCTTCATCCAATTCCATTTGCGTTGATATTGTACAGGGATCATGTTCTTCATCCACCCATTTAATTGTAAAGGGCTTTAATAATTAAGAGGAAATGTTAAATTTAAAAAAAAATCAAATGAAATTTTTGTAATCATACAAACTCACTTGGTCCAATGGAAAACGGCAATTTTTTCGTATTTCATAGCAAAGTTCTTCATAAGTAATATTCTCCTTAATGTAACTGATCATTACCTCGCCACTGTAAGCAGTTTTAACTTTAATTTCATTACCAGCACCATCGCCATCTGGTAAAATTTGTGAAGGCATTTTCTGCATGGATTTTTATGTGATTTTTTTAAAAAGATTTTGTGATTTTTGTTATAATTATGTGTTATATAAATTATGTTTATAAGCGTAGAATTTGAAAATCTAAGATTTGCATGCACTTTAATACTTAAATTTTAACTGCAAATAAAAACACAAAAATAAAATCATAAATAAAAAGAAATAAAAATTTATTAAAATTTTACAAATTATCATTATTATTGCTTTGCCCCATCTTTTTTTTATACAGCATAAGTCTGTTCTCAGAGGCAAATATATTATGGTTGCCTTATAATTTGTTTAATCAGCTGCGAACATAACCTCAAAAAATATTTAATTTGAGGTTATATCGTTAAACTATTGGCGGTTTAAAACTTTATTTCATAATGAAATAATTCATCGTAACTGGTTGCTGTTTCAAAAAACCGTCTTATTGAAACAAATAAAAAAATGAAACATTTGAAATTGATAAAAAAAAAAAAGTTCAATCGGTATCACAATTCGATATTCAAGGCCTTAAATATATAATCTTCATGACTTCATCTGGTGAATTCAGACGCAAGACTCACTCTCGTCAGCCAATACATGTTTTTTTTATTATTTCAGTATATTTTAAGCAGAAATATTCGCTATTAAAAAACTCGATGCTAAAGCCGAGTATTTACTGACCACAAAGGTGCAAATACATGACAATTTGGTAAATATAATCAATCAAACCTGGACCCCATGAATGACAGGAATCTGTAAATAAGATGGAAGAACTTTCTACGTAGCGCGATTACTACTAAACCAGTCAATAAATGCAGAGTAGGCGTAGAGAGGGACTGAACTTCGTGAGGCAGTGAAAGGGCTTCAAACGTTTACAACCAGCCCATGCTCTCCCCTGATTTTTTTGAAGTCAAGATAAAGAAATTGAAACCATTGCACTTAAGTGGGTTAATTGTATTGTGTAACTTTCTTTAAAAAAGTGTAGGGAGGACAACGGCAGTCGAATCTAATCAACCAAATTCTATTATTAAATAATATAAGAAATCATATATAGCACGAAAAAACTATAATTGTAATTAAATATATTTTTGCAATTAACTTATATTTTTTATACAAAATTATCCGTTGGGATATGTTAATATTAAAATTATCTGGCATCCTTGTTACAACAGCATCCTCCCTTTTTTTCAATCATACAAACGTAAACAAAGAGATTATTAAAGGAAAAAATCAACAAGTGGTTGTCAAAAATTAAAACGACGAAGAGAAGGAATTTTATTTAACTCCAAGCTGTTTTAAATTTTTATAAAAACCACAATCTACACGTTTAAGAAAAAGCAATTAGAAAACTTGTCACATTAATGACCACAACTATTTAACTTGAAAGTAAATACTTTAATTAAATATTTTATCTTGACTAAATATCACTTACATTTTTCTTGGTTAAATATTTATAAATACTCTTCTTGTTTGTACAACTACGGTTTCCTTTAGTTATTTTATTATTTGCTGCTTTCCCACCTCACATGCAACAATTTTTTGCATAAATTATGGTCTGTACGTGAGTGAGAATTTCAACGATGATTTCTCCATGCACTTTTCTTTCAAGGCTTTTTTTCTTAATATATTTGACATAAATTTTGTGTTTTGCAATAATTTTAAACAAAAATATTTAACATTTAAAACTTTTTTATAAAAATGAAAATAAAAACAACGAAAAATATTAAGTTTTAGTTTTCTTAAAAAAATTGTTCTTATTAAAGCAAATCAACGAAATTTTTATGTGTCACCTACTACTAAATATAATGACCGACCAGTGTTGCATATAAAAGTACTAACAATTACTTTTGCTTCAGGTTAGAGTGGCAACTCCATTTTGTAGTGAAGTGACTGAATTTTTATATTTCAATATTGTAAATGTTAATTGTGCTTGATTATTTAATTACTAATTTTTAATAATAATTAATAAATGTCATTTGTTGATAGCAATAATTATAAAATAACTGTCCAAATATAAGGAATCTAAAATAAATAAAATTCATTAAAAAAAACAAATTTGAAACACAATTTCGTTTAAAATCAAAACCGTGACCCTTATACTTTCGAGTTTATAAAACCTGCTAAAAGTAAACGGGAGAGAGCTAATGTGATTAGTTATATAGATATTTAGTGTTTATTTCTTTTAAGCGCTGTGAACACACATCAAACAACTATACAAAATTTTATGATAAGCTAAACAAAGCTTATCAAGGCAACACTTCAAAATTATTCCGTTGAAATTCACCTTAACAATGTTTTCAATTAGAGATACCGTATATTTTGTTGTTAGAATAATGTTTTTTAATTGATGTTTAAGTAATAATTAGATTTTAATGATAACTGAAAAAATTGCCGTAGTCAATTAGATTTTACTGCTAATGCCACTTACTCATACCAACAGAGTTTGATGAAAATAATTTGATGAGTTTCTTTGATGCTTTATACTCACAATCAGGGTAAGTATTTGCTCACTCACTCATACCCACTGCAAAAGAGTGAGAATATGCTTTGCTTTTTTTCCTCACCGCACATGTAAGAGAATGTGTGCTCTTTTTCTTTTTCATCAAATGATAAATTTGTTGTTTTGCTCATTTTACTTTGCTCATGGATGAGAAATGAGAATATTTTATTTTGCTCATCCTCATGTGAGAAAAATGTGCAAATTTTTTTTGCTCATGGATGAGAAATGTGACAATTTTATTTTGCTCATCCTCATGTGTGAGAAATGTGAATATCTTACTTTGCTCATCCTCAAGTATAAAAATGTTCGCTTTGGCAGAAACATAATGAAAACAAGTGGTTATTTAGAAAAAAATATGAAAATTCCCTTGAAAATGAAATGTGTTATTTAATTGTATGTTGGATCTTAAGTATACACGTATTAATTTGTTTATAAAATTATTAACATTTTATATGACATTACTTCGGTAAATGAAATTTTGTTATTAATAAATATTTTTATCACATAACTCAAAGATGTAGCTAAATATCTTCTGTTGTAAAATATAATTATAAAAAAAAAAAAAAACAAATCAGACTTTCACTAATGTGAAATGAGTGAAAATGAGCAAAAATTAAGTTCGAATTAACCACATGACTCAATTTAGGAAACACTATGTCATTTTTTACTTTTGAAAAATCATTTTATTTTATATCTTGCATAATTTTCTCAATTTCCGTATTAATAAAAAAAGTATTTAAAGACAAATTTGTTATTTAAAATTAATTTTAAAATATGTTGATTTTAAGTTAAAATTATATTTTATGCACATGGCACTTACAAAATTGTTAGCAACGTTACTTAGTTAGCAAAATATTTTAGAAAATAATACAAAAATTTAAATTAATAGATGATTACAAACTATTCTTAACTTGGCAAATGGATTGATTAAAAATATAACCAAAACAAATGTTCAACAAGTTCTTATTTTCTTAAGGATCTTCATCAGTTTTATTTTGATTTTTATGCTTTTAAATTTATTAAATAAATTAAAAATAATTATTTAGAAAAATTAAAAATAATCTCTTAATTACTTTAGTTTAATTTTATTATCCATTTAACAGAAAATAAACTGACATTTGTGGTAAATGAAGCAAAACATAACGCTATATAGTTTTTCTAGACTAAGCTCTATCCTTTGTGAAAAAGGAACTCAAAACTCGCTTGTGTCATTTTTCAACCGACATTTGGTTGACGAAACGATAAATCAGTCTTTATTGAAGTCTTGGAAATAAAGGACGCATGTGGAATACTTGTTTAAGATACGTTTTGCTGTGCCTAGTATTTGTAATTACAGGGTTTTATAAAATAAGAGACCTTAATAAAGTATTATTCACTCCTTATTTACGTATTTTTTTGATTGATTTTGTGCAACGATCTTTCTAAACACAATTTTTACAGTTTTATAAATAAACGTCAAATACATTTTTAACAGGTTTCTCAGCTTATAAATATTAGCGTGGCACCCCTTTTATAACATCTCTGTTCTCCTGATTTATTCAGGCATTGCCACATTAATGTAAAAGCAAACCTTTAAGCCATGTTCTAAAATCTACAATAACAAAAGTCTGTACTAAAACCTAAGAAAAGCAATCAAAAGAAATAATAAAACCAGTTTTTCAGTAGATTTTCGTTTAGTGAGACGTGGTTTAGTTTATGGACAGTGTTTAAGCAAAGTTTTTTTGACTTTATAAATGTTGCTTCGTTTTTATGTGTTTAATGTTAAAAAAAAGATAAAAATAACATGTACGCCTACATTTATAACTGAATAATGTGTAAAAATATTATTATTAGAAACTTAAATGGATAAAAAACAAAAGAAGGGCACGCGCTTATAACTATAAAAACTTTTTTAATGGTAAATCATAAATTAATAAATTAAAAAAAACTTGTGAAACAAGGCAACAACAAATAAATAACATAGAAAATGAAAATTTTACTAAACAAAAAATTAGTTTTTAGAAATTTGTATATACGAAAAGTGGTTTATACATGATAAGAAAATATAATAAAATTTAAAGAAGTTTACCATATAAACAAGTAAATAAAAAGCAAAAGGATAGAAAAACATACCAGACGAAATATGAAACGTCAATTAAAATTTAAAGTCTTAAAAATGTGAATTAAAAACAGGCTTTTTCTGTCTTTTTATAATAAGTCTTGTTTTACTTTTTGTTTTTATTTCATTTCTTTTTTATGTATATTCTTGGTTCTGTGCAAATGTATTTGTTCGCTCAATTATTCAAGTGTTTTCATTTGTGACAGGGATGTAAACTTTAGTACATTTGGTTTTACAGTGCTATTCAAATTCAATTATGTTAAGAAATATTTTAAGAATACAATTTTTTCAGAAGTTTTCAAAGCGTTATGTAATAATTCCTATATTTTATTCGAAACATATACTAATTCCTAAAAAAAACTTTCAAATTGAAAAAATTAATTAAAATAGAAAGTAGTTTTGTACATTTCTCTTCAAAAATATTTTGTATGAGTAACCGAACCTAATTCAGAATTAACCATGCGCTAATGTTTGAAGTCAATAACAGAGATCAGCATTAAAATATTTTTTTTTTAATTTTCCAATATTAAATTCATTTTAAAAATGTTTTTGCGTGGCCTGCATTTGTCCAGATGAGAGCGGTTGATCCTGTATGATGCTCAAAAAAGTTTTTAATTTTTCTGCTCTTAGCCAGGAGCAATAATTCCGGCTTACATCTAGTTTACGGACGCAGCTTAAATATTAAAAGAAAGTTGTCTACAGAGTGTAAAATTTAATTTAAAGCAAAAAATGCAAAATGGAAAATTTGGGGCTGACCCTTAGGTTCGTAGTTATGGGATTCCGAAGTTTGTATGTACAGTAGGGCATACCTATATCGAGTATTTTGTAGGGGAGTAAGGCAATATGGGTATCATTGGAAAGGTAATTTCAATATCTATGCAATTGAGAAGAAAAATATTAAAAATTAAAAATAAAAAACCATATAAAGACCAAATAAATTAAGCTTAGTAGCAATATTATACGAAAAAAGGTTTAGCAGGAAATCTTTATTAAGCGCAGATGGTGTTGGTCATACCATAGGGGAGAACATCATTGCGACCAGCCGTTCAAGTTATGTTTATATGAAAAAAAATATTTTTTTGTCGTTACATGTTTTTTTTTTCTATCTTCTTTTTTAATTGAATAGATATTGAATTTACCTTTCCAATGATACCCATATTGCCTTACTCCGCCACATAATACTCGATATAGGTGTGACCTACTGTACATACAAACTTTAGAGTAAGGTCACAAAATTTCCATTTTGCATTTTTTGCTTTAAATTAAATTTTACACCCTGTAGATAACTTTTTTTAAATTTTAAAGCTGCGTCCGTAAACTATATTGCCTCATTTTACCACAAAATACTCGATATATGCCATACTGTACATACAAACTTTGGAGGTCCATAACTCCGAAACTAAGGGTCAGTTCCAAATTTTCCACCTAACATTTTTTGATTAAATTTTACACCCTGTAGACAACTTCTATTAATTTTTAACTGCGTCCGTAAACTAGATTTATTCAATAATTTCTTTATAACATATAACATTTCTTTATAACAAAATATGAAGTCAATAAGGTGCATTCAATTTTTTTGCTATCTTCCTAATTATTTATAATTTAAGATATCGCTTTACTCCGAATTGTTGCTTTTTATATAAATGTTTGAAACAAAGAACGAGACTTCTCTGGAGTACAATCTTCTACACGTGTAATAAAACAGCAAAGGGGTCATGTACATGAAATATTTTTTTTTTACTTTTGGAATTTTTGTCTGCCTGACTATCTGTCTGTGTTTGCATCACGTAAAAGTTGCTGTATGGAATTGTATAAAATTTTGTGAAGATGTTCCTTAGAACATTGGTTCGAATAAAGAATACTTTTTTTCATAAAAATTTGGCATTTTATAGAGAATATAGGGATACAAATACAGTTGCCGGTACAATTTATTTTAGTAAATGGAAAATTTTTAACATTGTTTACAGAACTATACAACAAATGTTAAAAAAAACATTTTTTTAAATTTTATTATTAAGAAAATTAGAAATTATACGCGGACAAAGTCATGGACACTGCTAGTTACGTTTTAAATTATTAGCGATTAGAGCCCTTAAATTTTCAATTGTACAATTAATAATTTTAGTTTCACATTCCTGACACTTAGTACGCCATCATCAGATAGCAGTCAGTCTATAGTAATCAGAGCCCTTCAATTATTCACATGTACAATTTCACGTTTCAGTTTTACATCCCTGACTCTTAGTACACTATCATCAGATAGCAGTCATTTATTAATTCCAATGTTAAGTCGTTTTCTTTAATTATATTTTTTCTACTTATTTGTTTAAATTTTTATTAGATTTAATTATTGTAATCTTATTATGTGAGTGTGTATGTACGTACTTACGTTAGTTTGACATTTGATTTCTTAATAAAAGATTACATTTTTATTGTTCTTATATTTCTTCCTACGTGCCTTTTTTATATTTAATAGTCAAATTTGAGCTTTTGTTTTTACTATTATTATTTTAAGTACAGTGTAATTGTTAGAACAAAATAACTTCCATCTGTCGCATATTAAATATTTAAAGAAAAACTTTAATACTGAAATTGTCATCAATTTATTTCTAATAAAAATATCTTGTTATATTTTCTAAACATTTTTAGTTTTTTTTTTACCATTTCTAATATTCATGTAGTGAATTAAACTCGAATAATATCTTAAATGAAATTGCCTGCTGATAAAAACTCAATAAATAATAAAATAAAAACAGTGTGAAAGTATCATAAAATAAATGTTTAGTTTGGCATCTTTAATTTTAGACAATTCACAGTGGTATCGGTAAAAGAATTCTGCCAGCAACATTTTTTAACAGGTATGTAAATGTATATCACGATTTATTTCATATAAAATTTTAATTTAATTTGTTTTATATAAAAATTATTTAAAATATTAACAAAAAAATTATTTAAGACCAAAAAAATTTTGAGAAAAAAATGAGAGGATTTAAAATTTTTTTAAAATCATATTTAACGAATTAAGTAATTTTAAACTTAAAAAAGCAATCTTGATTTACTTATATTTCAAAACAATTAGTAATAGAAATATGGCCGTTTTAAAGTTTAATTTATTAATACAGAGTGAACCCCCCGATGCTATGAATACCTCGTTAGAGTGAACACCAGAATGTTTACCTTGACTACTCTATAGAGTGAACACAGAAATAAAAAAAAAATAAAATTTATAACCTAAAAGTGACTTTAAAATAAATAAATTATTTTTTTAAATAAACAAATTTCAACCTTGATCTAGTGAAGAACCTGGGTAAAGTGAAATCGCTCTGTAGATCTTTAAACAAAAAATATAAGTCCAGATTTACTTTATGAAATATTTTGAGGAATTTTTTGTTCTCAATTCCTTATTTAAGTTGCAGCGATATGCGTTATTTAAAAATAAACATAAGCAATCGTATAATATATAATCGTATAATATATATAATATTGTATTGCTTAGCCATCTTCCTTTACCAACAAACAATAATTTCATATAGTTTCATGAAAAATTGCATAATGTAAATGCTGTTATACTGTTATATTCCTACGCAGTGGCTCTTATGTAGCATTAAAAACAGTGATTTAATATGTTAAATTCGCTAGAATTTCAATTTAAATTCAAAGACTTTTAAATTCTTATTTTATTAATAAAAACAGTTAATCGAATAAAATATATAAAATTTCAAATATGTGGTTGAAACTTAAAATGTTCCTTTTTAAGGATTAGGATTAGAAAGCCATGGAAATTCAGACTTCAGAACCATATCTGTATATATAAAAATTGCTTTTGTTGTTGCAAGTGTGTTGTGACTTTATAACTCATTACCGGTCAAACCGAATTCGGTTAGATTTTAAGGGATTTTCGTATAATCGTGTGAACACATGTGATTTTGTCCAGAAAAAAACAACAATAACAAATACGTAAGCGCCTGCCTTTTGAGTAGAGCCCCATAGCAAAAAGACTATCATTTATTATGCAGTGCCTACAAAATAACTTAATTAGTTTAGAAAAAAAACGCTAAATGTGTCAACACGCCTTCAACACAGAACAAAACCTAGTGAACAGTGAAGACATAGATTTAAGTATTAAATATGCGAGTGGTTCATTTTAAATTTTACAAATATTGCTTGTAAAAAATTTGTCATACATAAATACTCTGGCTCGATCACAGAGAAGGGTTTTCAAAATAAAAATGTACGATCATTTGCTAAACTGGGAAGCTGAAAATAAGGTTATAAAATATTTGAAGTTAATTGTAGCTGTGATAAAAGGTGGAAATAAAAGTAATAAGTGACATATTTACTCCTTTCAAACTTCTCAAATCTCGGTAAATGCTGGACCAGGTGAATAAATGGTAGAGATCCAGATTTCAGTGATGTAAAGTATACATCCGTCTGAACATAAAAGTTACTCTATGTTGTATTCATTTTTAGGAATCATAATGATAAACAGCTTTCATCCGAATATAGAATATAATCGCTTCTTTTTTATGCAAACTAAGCAAAATATTCTATAAATTACATAAGTTCTTTTTATAACAATAATAAACTTGAATTTTTATTTCTTTTAATGAATTCTCTATTGCTGTTAAATGAAACTAAATGAATGTAGGCATATTTTACTTTATTCGCTCTACGGTGCTTAAAAACTGTTTGTGACAACTTGTCCATAAAGCTTGCAAGTGTGCGTTTTTTGCAATAAAAACAATCCCTTATGTTTGCGATGTTGCCAGCTTAAATGAAAAAAATTGTGTTCTTATTTTTTCACGTTTTTAAGTAACAAAACATTTGGAATAACTAGATTCCATCGTATATAATAATACTTTCAATAATTTGATTTAAGGTTTTAAAGTTTTATTAACTTTTCCGTGCTGTCTCTTAAGATTAGAAATTTTATTTAGTTATTACTGTTACAAACTTAATTTTCTTGTGAAATTATTATGTTTGATATAACAACAAATGAAATGAATTTAATTTATGGAAGGCATTTCCATAAATTTATACACATATACTTAAAATCAACAAGTAAGAGTGCTGTATTCGGCTATGCCGAAATCTTATTTATTGGGTTGACAGAGAAATAATAAAAAGGAAAAAAAAAATTAGTACTAAATAAATATAATTTTATATAAAAATGCTTTTACTGGGTTAAGCATTTTCTTAAAGATCTCTTCCAAAGCTTTAAAATGATTCCTACATTAATATTTTAAAAAGATGAAAATTTCATGGATGGGCACCAATTTTTTTACTTGATGTTTTTTTTGTATTTTTAAATTCTCTAGCGCTGCATATATATGGTTTTTTGATAGGAGTTACTTTAATGTTTCAAATGATGTGAAAAAATAGAGGTAGGCGTAGTGTTTTACCCGCTGCCTGAAGGACATGGACCGATCATGCTGACTTCCAATAGCACCTCTTTCGACAGTATGTCTGATCAATTGGCGTATTTAAATTTTCTCTAGCTAAATGGGAGCCTCGTCAAACTTGCTTTCAATACTAACACGGACAGACAGATGGACGTCGCACAATCGACTTCGCTATGCATAAAAAGTTAGAATATAATTATGGGGTCAGAAATGGATATTGTAGAAATTACAAACGGAATGACAAACTTAGTATTACCCTTTTCCCACTTTTTGTGGTGAAGGGTATAAAAACAGTAATTTCAACTAAACTTTTTATTAAAATGGATAGTGATATTCGAACTTTTGTTTGTCCGTCTGAATTTGAACAAAATTTTGAGAGCAGATGCCTTTTAACATTGTTTCAAATAAAGAATACTTTTTTCGTAAAAATAAATCATTTCGTAGAAATACAAATGTAAAAGCAACAAATTATAATAAAACAGTTGTCAGCACATTTGATTTTTGTAAATGAAAATATTTTAATACTGTTTACAGAACTCTACAATAAATATTTAAAAACACATTTTATTTTAATTTTAAGTATCTAGAGATGACAGGCAGACGTAATCGAAGGCACTGCTTGTAATAAGTATGACTGAATTTTATTGATGTAGCGTTGATGCTTCACGGGGGTTGACGTTCGCTTATTGATAAGTGTACATACATATATATCTTTAGTTTTGTATAAAATAACATATTGAAATTCTAAACATCGCAAGAAGTTTAAGCCAAAAACTTGATTGTTTAATAGACTTTATTTCATTAACTGGTTGCAGTTATTTCATTAGAGTAGTGTACGAATCTTATTTTCAAAAAGCGACTGTGGGTGTGTGAGAAATTTCACTTAAGATTAACTCAAAATTTAAATTCCATATTTTGATTCCATATTTGATATTTGGAATTTGTAATAGAAAAAGTATTTTCTCTCTTATATTTCCAAGCTTTTGTTGAAATATTTCATATATTGTCGATTTACTAAAAAAAAAACTCATCTGGCAGCTCATTGTAAGTTTGTTTATGTTTTTTGTCCTGTTCTTATTTCCTGCTTTTGATTTGTTTGCTATTTTTTGGTGTTGTTATTGCTGCTGTCTTTACATTTTAAATGTTGGAGATGCCAACTGTTTTTGATTTAAATGTCACTTTACATCACCAAGCACTCAATGAATTCTCATGCTACAAGGATTTTTTTGACAATTAAATATGAATGAAATTAATAAAATGAAGAAACAAAATCAAAAAACAAAAATAAACATATGGGTATGAAAACATAAATCATTAAAAAAAAGCATGTGCGTGATATTTGTTGTTGTTTCAACACAGATTTTCATTGAATTTTTCAGCTTTTGTTTCATGATTACAGTTTTATTTTAAACACGGGTACATAAATAAAATATTTCTAAGAATATTTGTATTTAGTAAGATTTAAAAATAGAAGGGAAATAAAATAGAAAATACAAAACGAATTGAAAAAAGTGTGCTCATTGAAAAACAATATGTTAAAAATTTAAATAAAAATTTATTTAAAGGATTTTAAAGATTGATTTCTGAAAACTTAGGTGTACTTTTATTATTATTATTTTTATTATTATTTTCAATACTTTTGGTTTCTCGGTTTATCTTATTTACTCTAAATATTCTCAATAAATGGTAAAGTGTATTCTTCCCTTCCTAAGTGGTACAATTTTTCGAACCCCAAACCGTCAAATTGTTTTATATATTTTGGTTGGCAAATGTTTATCGTAAAAATGGCGGTGAATTGCCAATAATGTAAAACCCTTTATTTTTAAATCTGTGACAGTTAGCCAAATTAATACTTTAGATATAATTAGACAAATTTTAACGAGGATGGTAAAAAATTATCTGAAAAAAACTTTGTATCAATTAACTTCTTGATTGTTGAAGAGCCATCTTCCACCGAGAGTTTAGTCTAAATCTTGAGAATAAAAAAAATTCTTAAATCACCACAGCATTCCAAAAAGGTCTTCGTCTACTTCTTTGAATTTGATTTCCTACTTCTTGTTTACCGTTTCGATTATTCTAGTGTTTATTTCGGAATATGGTATGAAATAGAAAACAGAAAAGGTCCATAACTTTGATGTGAACATTATTCTTATAATGAAAGTGACAAGAAATCCCTCTGCAGAAAGTTTATACCACAAACCAACTGTTCGCCTGATAAACAGATTCTCTCTGTAATACGTTACCTATCGACCAGAAATAAATCAGACCTTAATGATGAATAAATGAAGTCGCATGTAAGAAATACGGCTCTTTCGTAAAAAAATCCTTAAAACTCGACTAGCTCTAAAAAAGATCTTGAAGTACCGATCTATACATAAGAGTTGTATTTCATTACGATATGATGTAGGCTGTATAAAAAGTTCAAATATCAGATGGAGTGAAGGGTGAACTATCACCGCGTCATCAACAAAAAATCAAGAGTAATGCTATCTAGTTACCAACATGTCTCAACAATGCCCATTGGGCGTTGGGACACTAATAATGAATTGTAGTAATGTGAAATGTAATTAAAATCTACTTATTTAAAAAAAAAGTGCTTGCGATTCTTTAGTACTCATATTATCGAATAACTACAGTGAAAGCAAATAACATCGGATCCTCCGAGCGTTTAAATCAACCCTTTCTTGTAACAAGATCTTTTTAAGTTGTCATGTTTTGCCACACGTCCCCAATATGCAAAAGCCGTACTCTGTTTTAGACTGAATGAATGATAAGATGAAAATTTGATAGAGAAGATTATTTAGAGAAATAAGAAAATCTGATCTTTAACAATTCGAACAGTGTTGGGATTCCCAAGAAAGATTGTTGTAAATCGAAAGAAGTTATCACTGATAACAAAACAAAATGTTTCGACTGCATCATGCCTCACTCAATAAAAGGCTCTTAGAAATGTTAAGAACCACTACTTGCCATTTTTCAAAAGTTAGTACGGATGCCGACTTGGTGGCCGTTAAGTAAAATGTCGTATCCATGTAATTCATCTTGAATTTTTAGCGTCGTTGGCCTCTTTTTCCTAAGACCAGGGCCCTGCACGTATAAAGTTTCTTGCGTCTTAGTATTTTCGATTATAAAGATCCCGGAAGTCTGGTTCATTAAGTATCGATATACTGTCTTTGTGAGTGTTAAACTTTCCTTTATCTTATTATGTGGTATGCGCGTATGCGAGGGCTGTACAGGGAACTTTGCTGTCGTTCTATGTACAAATATTTATATGTTGCTATTGGAAGTTCTGGGGGCAATTTTGCCAGATTGTCGTTATTTTCAGGACAAAAACGTTCCATTCTTTATTAGAATAGGGTTTGAGATGAAAATAGCATTTAAATTGAGAGTGTACGAAGTATAGTGAAGGAAAGGACTTATAATAGTTGAGCGAAGGTTGAGAGAAAAAACTTCGTATTTTATTTGTTAAACTAACAGGCGGAACTTGTTTCGGATTTGCTATTGGTCGGAATAAGAGGTCTTAAATTTGTTGCCGCTTTGTGTTGTTTAAGTTCCACAGTCACCTTCGTATTTATAAAAAACGAGTAAATTGAAAAACTTTTAGCTCATGCATTTTATTGCTTGCATAATGTGCATATGTTTTGTTAGTTTCGTTTCGTTTTGTTCATTTTTTGTTATTATTTTATGTGCATCGACACCCACATGTTCTGTTTTAATAGCGAGCGATAAGATACTGAATTGTGAGTTACTTCGACTTTATGGTTTTAAATAGTCAAGTCACCTGCGGCCATAATCCACATTGTACGTGTACGAGTTTAGTGTTCATTCATACTGAACGCTTAATTATCTCTATGAGTGAATGCTTGCTCTTGTATGTGTTTCTTATAGTTTTCTTATAACCAAAGTAAATGCATGAACTAAATTTATAAATGTATTTTTTTGTTATTTACAAAAATAATAAAAAAAACTAAACACCAACACAATTTTTGTAAACATTAGGAGTGGAAAATTTATTTAATGTACTCGTATCCTTTCTGACTTTAACGGTATATGCAATGGGTGAGTCAATATTGGCAATTTGTGAAATTAAACATGTGTAATGATTTTTTATTTTATTTGAAATGGGTTTTGTTATGGCATTTAGATTTTTATACAATCAGTGATTTTAAGTACTTTTTTGATTTTGGTGACTTGTATTTAAGCCTCGACATTTTCTTGATAATGACAGAAGCCAATTTAAAAGCAATTTTCTTTATTTTTTGGTGTTTTTCCTACCTTTAGCAATCTTCTCTTAATAATCTCTGTTAATTGTTTTATTTACCATTGTATTTCCAACTTCGTTGATTGAGGAGTTTTGTATCATTTAAATTTCATGGTATAGATTTCATATTTTTATGTGTAATTTTTTCGGAGCGTCTTAGAGCTTCTTCTTAGTTAATTGGTCCCATAATAATAAAATATTTTTACAAAAGTTAGATCTGCCAATTCCTACATATAAAAAAACTCAACTGTTTTTGTTGTCGTTATGTGCGTGGTAAAAACAGAGGTGAATACGGTACTTCCGCTTTAGAAGTAGAATAGGAGATTTTAATTTTTGACTTTTGTCAACCACCCGTTATTAATTCGCTATGCACAAGTTAAGCAACCTCAACGGGTGCATTAAAAGAAGTGCGTGCTTGTTAGAAAACAGAAGATCATCAAGTTCACAAATTCGAGATTACCGCCAGACATTTGTAAAAAGGAAAAATTATAATTTTGAAAAAAGGGAAGTAGAATTGAGAAACAGCAAAACTAACCTTCTGCAAAGAAAAACACAACAATTGTGTGAGGCCATGGCAGAAAATTATATTGGAAAAAGCAGATTATTGTCAAGTCGCCCTTTATAATAAAGAGCTCTAGCTCTTATCGCGGGTTCATAAGTGGGGAAGAAACAGCAAAGCAGCAGTGTATGGTAGATTTGTATTGCGGCTATTAGATAAAACGAAAAGACAATGACTGGTTTCGAAGTACATTGTAAGAGGTCTATAAATGGCTTAGTTAACTAAACAAGGCATAGAGTAGTTCATTTTTTGCCGAAATAGCACATTAGTGTAGCGTGGATAGTTGCGTTAAGTATAACGCTCGTTTTATAAACAAGAGAGACCATAGGTTTCAAATCTGTAACAATGCATATTTCGTAGACGAGGCATCTTATCAAGAGCCTTCGTGCTGAGAGAATTCTGCACAGGCTGGCGACTTTGAAGACAATCCTTCCAAGGCCTTATTTGCCATTTAACACTGGCTGTTGATAGCTTTATAAACCAAGAGATTCTCATTTATTTATGTGCTGTGGCTAAATGCATGGAAATGCTGCAACTAGGGTTCATTGGGACATGTCAGCGTAGTCTCACGACTCGTGGATTGCAACGTTCCTTACCCCTTTCTTTAATAGGAAGTTTAAAGTCATCCTTTTAGTGGATCTTAAGAGAGACTCATCTTTTTTTCAAATTACAATTTGTTGTTTGATGATGGCTTCAAAAGAGAGATAGAGGCTAGTGGTGGGATAAATTAATTTACTTTACTGTAGTATCTCGGTGATACAAAAAGAGTTAAAATGATTTTGGTATTGTAAAACTTGGAGAAAAAGTGTTCTTTTAATAACTGACACAAAATTTGGAATCAAGTCCATAAAATAGGTTTACATAAAATATAATCAGAAATTGGTGAACTCTGTAGTATTTCATTGATATTTCCACCTAAGATCTGCCTAGGAGCAGACGGTTGAAACAATCCGCCTTTTAAATCGCAAGATTAGGTCACAGCCGAATTCTAGGAATCTGTTTAGATTTTAACATAAATTTTTGAGAGATATTCTGGCCGTAAATACTGGTCTCTGTACGTTTGGTGATTACACCAAGAGTATGGTTACACTGGAAAATGATACCTCAGAAGTTATCATAACGAGGAGAAAAGAAGGAAATTATCTTGTATCTTCTATGACTGTGCTTCGAAAAAGTCAAACAATTGTGTTTATTATCTATAGTGGGAAAATGTGGGCACCGCCTTGCTGATAGCCATTTCATTTTAAAAGTGTTTTCTGAAAAATTTAATTTACTTAAATATTTGATATGCACGTGACCTCAACATGCTCACTCATTTGTACTCCTAAACCATATCGTGATTTAAATTATAATTGCCAAAGTAAATGCCTAAACTAGATACGCTAAGCAAGGCCCCTATTTTGTTGGATTTCATTTAACAGAAAATGGTCTTTTACGTTGTGTGAGATGCATCTTGAAGTTCATTCAAATTACCTTTAAAGAAATACACTTTTCTTTATATTTTCAAATATTAGCAAAAACTTTGGCAACAAATCTCCTTTTTTAAAAAACAAGAATCTTTCAGAAACTTTGTTTATTACAAATTCCTGATAATTTGTTCTCTTCGTAAATCAAATATATAATTTAATAAAGATGCGAAGTAATGACCAAAACTACCTGCATTTCTTGCTTGTAATTTTTCTTCCTTCCTATTAACTTTAATCTTAAATTTTTTTTACTTTTCTATTTTTACCTTTTCCTTTATTAAATAATCATTTATTTCATCCTTATTGTCAATACTCTTCCAAAAACTCTTTTACTTTATTTTATTTTATTGCTTGCGAAAATAAACGTTACAAAAAAAATGTTTATACAAAAACAACAACAACTACAATAATAACAAGAAACGGCGACAGCACTATTAATAAAAGTAACAAAATAATAAGTTCAAATCTATTGTCATTCTATGATTTGCTCACAATAATAAAAACACTTAAACACTTTACTCGTTGGTTTTTGTAGTCAATTTATTTGTTACTTTTGCTGCTTTCGTTATTAGTATTTTTATTGTTTTGTTACTATTTTTAATTATCTAAGAGGTCAGTTTAAAAAGTATCTGAACAGTGTCCAAACAAAATTTTTTTAGCTAATTTTGAAATCAAAATAATGTCAACTTAAGCCGATTTAAAATCATCTACTTGTTGTGAAAAAGTTATAAGTTTACAACTTTATTGGGTGGCTTGGTGCAAGGTTTATGTATTTATATGCAAGCTCCCTTAGGTCCGATAAAGGAGATATATTTTTGGCTTTCTATGAAAAAAAAGAACTGCTGGGGAAGAACAGAAAGAAAGAATAACGTTAGGAGAAGTCATGCCTAAACCAAGCTGGTGTTAAGTGACTTTTGGTAATGAACTTATCCTGTCCTAAAATACCATTACGCAGGGCTTACGGTGCTAAGGAATCGATATCCCAAAAGATTTAAATGTTGGAACTTATTTGCAGGACAAAGGCTTTCGGGTATTCTCTTCCTTTTGGCACTTAATTGGAAATGTAAAATTTGATATCGGTCCCATGAGTGTAACTATATGCTCGTTTTATAACACTAACGTTGGATTACAAGACTTTAAAGAATTTTCGTTTGTAGATTCTATCTTTTTATATGGTCGGCCAATGCAGCACATTAGTTGGTATCCAAAAATGTGATTCATAAATTCTTGCTCGAGACTCGCCTCAATGATTTGAGAAAAAATTAGTATCTAACGGTTGTTAAGTATTTGGCTGTAAGCCCCCCCCCCCCATTTCCAAGGGGTCCTGGCTTATATCCTAAAGACTTTCGATTTCTTAACAATTTTTTTTTATCAAAAAGCAGGTTGTCAAGACTTAAACAGCAGGGATCTTAAGAGGAAGATATCGTTCACCCAGAGATTGTTGGTGAACCTCTCCTTAGAAGATTAACATGGAGACTGAATTCAATACAAATCGTTGGAAATAGGTGTTACGTATTCAATAAAGCGATTTTTTCATCCCCTCAAGATAAGTTACTTTATAATAATCCTGCTGCGGCAGTGCACTTATTGTAGCCATCCACCTTTGAATTAACGTCTTTACTGTACACGTACCAACTTTAATATACACAAAACATGCAGCGCTTACACGCAGCTTTTTTACGGGTTTGACATCTTTATCCTACCTAGACATTTCGAACGAAAGGTTAGTTTACCAACCATTCAAAAGCCAAACATTTCTTTCAGTACCCAGTATCAGCATAACCTTTTTTTTAATATCCGATAATTTAATAGACCGATAGCAATTGCGAATTAAATAAGAGAGGAATAACATATGCTGCAGGTATCCTACAAGTGCTTATTAAGAATCACCTTTGTACCGTATCCTTAAGTCACAAAACCTAGAAAAGCTCTTTAGTTTTCCATAAGCCAACGAAGGGTTACACTAGAGATGTTGACTATTTAATTTTCGTGGATAAATAAAAGATGGCTATTCTAGAAGATAATCAGCTTACACTCTTTCATTATCAAATCGAATAGTGATTGGTGAGAGTAAGTTAATTCAAGCAATTGGTCTCGCCCGTTCTAACTGGAAAGTTCTTTACAAACTTAACTCATTTATTGTAAAAATGGTTAAATATTGACCTTTTACTAGTCTCTTGTAACCAAAAACTTTTTTGGTCTTTACTTACACTTAAATATATTGACTTGATTTATTCATTTTTTACGCCAATAAATTTAAAAAAAAAAAATTATATTATTCACCGCACATTGTGTATTATGTTCGATGGTGACACATTGTTTTACTGCTTCATTTCAATTCCCTTATTAAACTTCCCTCGTACTATAAAAATCATATTCTTTTTGCCGTTTAAAATGTTGTAGCTTTAGTTTTAGTACTTCAGTTTGGTTCATTTATTATTATTTTTTTTTTGTTTTGTTTTACATTAAAGCTGCTTTTCATGTTTAGTATTTCTTTTTTTTTCATTTTTATTTTCATCAAGTTGCTGCTGCCTTTGATTTTGTTGTATGAACAGTATTGGGATGTTATTGTTGTAGTTGGTGTTTTGATGTTTTTGTTTTATTATTGAGCAGGCAACATCAGCATATAAATCAATAAGAAGCTCTGTGCATATAACGCGAACCAAAATGTGTGCTGTTGAGATTTTGTGTGGGAATTGTTGTGGTATATTCCCTCCTAATAATCCTCAACACTACCACGCAACACATTTCTACACAAACATTTTTCTCTATTAATTTCTACACAATTTATTTAAACGTATATGAATTTTATTAGGGTGGCTCAGCTTGTATAGAAAATGAAATGTGTTAAATTTTCTCAATTAATTAATTTATGTGTGTTACGATAACAG